>JAWNNU010000151.1:2706250-4059375 GCA_035044585.1 Scaptomyza polygonia
CCATATGGTTCGTGGATTGTGTGTGAATGTGTGTGTCCTTATGACAATTTGATGAGGACCTTATTTACACTAGTTAAAAGCTCAGCCCCCATTCCTCCGCCCACCCGACACTGTTGTCAATAAAAAAAAAATAAAACACAGCTCTAGGACACCCAAAACCACACAAAAAAAAAAAAAAAAACTAAACTAAACTGAACTGCAACCCCGTGTGCCCCGTGTTTGGAGCTTGCATGACAGGCGCCCATTTTGATGGCCGTTGGCTGTTTGGGTATTTTTCCGTAGACGCGCGTATCCAATCAAGCATATATCGTTTGTGTTGCTACTATATATGCTAGTTGTCGGTGGATATGTCGTCGTGTTGGGTGTTGGGTGGTGCGTGGTGGACGTTGTCAACATTCAACATTCGTTGATTACGTATACGACTGGGGCGCCAATCAGCCAAACGTCAGCGTCAGCTTTAGCTTTAGCGTTAGTGCTGTAGTCATTTGTTGTTGTAATTGTTGCATAGCAATGCTGAAATGTCGTTCAACATAGACTCAAACTACACACGCACATACACATACACTCACACACACCCACGCAGACCAACGCACACCAACGAAATGCGTTTACATTTTTTACTCGTGGCTTGAATCAATATTAGTAATTTGAATTATTCAGAAGACAAATATGAAGCTTTAATGGCCAAACAGCGTGCCCGTACTTCGGACTCAATTCTCTCACACCTTTGGCCTATAGGCTACCACTACCCAACCCAACCCTACTCTGGCTGCGAGTACTTTTGTCCAGTTTACTGCAGCTGCAGGCTGTCGACTGTAGGCGACATCGCTATCGAAAACTCAATAATTTGGCGAGTCGCCCAATTTAATGCCAGCGTAGGTGTGGGAACGCAAGTCGCCAGCCCCTTTTCTGACTGTCTGTCCGAGAGTGAGGCAGCGGGTGCAGGCCAAGAGCCGGCTCCATTGTCTAGGGCTATGCCGCTCGTTGCGCAGGTAAACACGTCAATTTAAATCCGTGGATTGGATTGTAAGTCAATGTTTGACTTTTGCTCGCTGATTGATTGCTCAACAGCAAATGCAGCAAGTACGGCATCGGCAGCGGCATCGGCAGCAGCCAACAAACCCAACGGCCCAACAATACCAACCCATCAGCCCACCAACCAGGCAGCAGGATGCTGGCGTCGGATTCGGAGTACAATTTGAGTCGCCTGCATATGCATACGGCCTAGGGCTGATGACTCCACCAGCTCCTGGGGGCACTTGAAGTGGGGGTTGGTTCGTTCCCAATACCGCCGCATGCATCAACAGTTTACCCGATTTACAGCCAGTTAAGTTTGCATAGCGGAGTCAACTGTATGAATCAACGATTTTCTGCAATGCTGGCATAATTTCCAACAAAAAAAAAAACGCCGTACATGCACTCCATGCAACTTGGCATCGAATTTAAAGTGCCATTTCTTAAGTCTATGTTGTTGCACACCACTCTCAATGCCAAAACCAATCAACTTTATATTATTGAAGTGAGGATTAGTTGTCCTTGGATCAAGACCTCAGATTTTGATCGACTACAACATCTGCATGCATTTCAACATGTTATAAATCTATCAAAAGTAAAAAAAAATAAATCACTATTCAATTTTTTGTTTAATTATCATTCATTTTTGATGAACATTATATGCAAGCGTTTTAAAAATGCATTAAGATAGCCTCGCTCATTTATATTTAAACTCAATTTTAGAAACATGTGCATTATTGTTGTCGATCTGGTGGACGCTGTATATTTGACCGCAACAACAGCGCCAACAACAAACAGCCAAAACCAAAGCCACCGCAACAGAAGCAGTGGAAAATTCTCGGAAAATGGCTCTGGCGTTTGGCCTGCGGCTCCGGTTCCGGGTCCGGTTCCATTCGTTTAACTGCCTGCCTGCCTGCCTGCATCTCCATTGCTGCAGCTGCAGCAGCTCATATAAAACCGTTCGCATATACTTATAAGCTTTGTGTGTATGGATATCTGAATGTGTGTGTGTCGGTGTGTGTGTGTGTGTGTGTGTGTGTGCATATCCTTTGCAGCGTGTAGCATTGCGTGTTTTGCCACTCTGATAATGATGCTGGCCGGCATATTCATAATGAAATTTCATTGCTGCAACCACACACACACACAGACACTGTTGTGTGTATGTATTTAAGTGTATGTACACAGAGCAGGAAAACTGGGCGGTCGGATATTTGTAGGGCTGGCCCGGACCAGGCATATTATGTATAAACACAAATTAATTTCGTTTCAGTGGCCCAAACCGTAGTAGCCATGGCCGAGCGAGTCCGTGCAATGACGGGGCCGGGCATTTGCATAAAATATTTGCACAGCCTTCGTATAGTGCAACGCTGCGGCTGCTGGTTTGCCTTTGCTTTGAGGGTACGTGCCCATAAACTAGACAACAACAAGCATTTTCAGACCTGATTTAATGAATCAGCAGCCAGCCCAACAGCCTACTCCTACTCCGACCCAGGCAATAACCTGCCGCATCAGCAAACGTCTTGCAATTTTGAATGTTGTCCGATGTTTGGTTTGTTCAGTTTTGATAAATTAGCACAAATTTACCTACCTTAATGCCATACTGCTGCTTTAAATAAAAGCTTAAGGAATTGAAGTGGCCAAAATAGCTAGATAACTTTAACCAATAGAATTTTTTGATTCTGCAGGCATCTTATACATATTTTAAAAGTAAGTAAAGCTCCTCATTTATTGTATTGGTGATAATTAAACTTATATGAAAACTTCTATAAAACTAAATCTTTAGTAAAAGGCTAAGTAATGCTAATGTTTTCAAAAATGTGGCAAGGTTTATTGGATGATGTCGCCTCCGTTTTCTTCTCATAGGCCTACCCAAGTTTAGAGAGGGTTTACAAAGTTATCTAATCGCTGCATGTACTGCGAAGTCTGTTTTAAAAGGACATCCCTAACTTTTGGCACTCTCAGATAGCGTTCAATATTAGCAGACCTTACCTACCAAGTTGCAGCACATATAAGCCGAAGAGATTTGGCGTGTAGTTAGCGGACTTTTCCCAAGTGAGTTGCTAGCGATATCGCCAGGAGTGAGTGATGCACGTCTTATATAGTTAAACCTTTTTACTCATGATATTTATTCCAAAAAAATAAATATATATATTAAATGCATTTCTGGCTAGCCGACATTATGGGTAAATTTTCGCATATACGAAAGATTCGCTTTCGCATATATAAATGTAAGTATTAACACTTTATAAAACGGACAGCCTTCATGTTTTCTCTTGACAAGGAGACTTCGTTAACGGCCCCAGACTTTAGCACATAATTAACCTAAAAATGTAACTTCATCTTGTTTATCAGTGAAAATACAATGCGATGAATAAGAAGAAGCAAACGTAGAAGGCAAAAATAAGCGACTGGAAAAAAAAAGGCGCGCATCTCATTATCACTCGGACGTGAATATCTCGACATGTTTGCCCTGTGTCGCTCCTCAACGGTGCTGGACGTGGGACGCTAACGTTGTCACCGACGACGCTGTCGCCCATTTACATACAAACATACATACACACACACACACACATACGTAGTTATGAACGTCCGAGTCTCTCCGCCTCTTGTCTCGCCTATGCCCGTGCGAGTTGTCGCTCGAAAACATTTAAAGTGAATTTGTGTTGAGCTCACATCGTTAAAATATCCGTCAAAAACTTAAGCAAACAGACATAACTACGTGCATTTTAAATTGAATTCGAACAACAACAACAACGCACAGAGCTCACACATAGCTACAGTGAAAATGAATTTACACACACACACACTCTCGGCCATACGTACATATGTATTTATATATATATATATATTTACATATACATATCTATCCGTATACTTGTAAACGGTTTAACCTGCTGGCTGAGTGACGCCGTCCGCGCCCAACTTGTGTATGTTTTTTTTTTATTTTTATTTTTGTCTTATTTGCCAAAAAAATTAAAGACAAGTAAAAGTCGTGATTAACGTTGAATTGGCTCTGCTCAAGCGTCATTATCACCACAGTCAAGCAGCTACACCAACAAATACCACACACAATAACAACAACTTGGCTTCAAGATAGGTATTTTTTTTTCTTCTTTCTTTTGAAATGAGCCTTTAGTACGATAGAAGTACCATTGTACTATGAAAACGGCTCGGCGCTCGGTTGACTTTAAATGGTGGAAAGGGCTTGCACTCGGTTTCGGTTATACGCCTGAATGCAAGACGAGTTAATGCTTTTGACCAAAGCAAACACGCGGTTGCATAAGCATTAATTGCCTTTGCCTAGCATGTTTTGCAGCTCGACTTAAGAGGGAAACCATGATTTTATTGAATGGAATGCAGTGTCGCGAATGTACGAGAAACACTTCACGACAGGTATCATTTTTACCTGTGCTCCTAAGTATGCTATGCAGTACAAATACTACATATATATGGTGTTTCATTTCAGTCGAAAACATGGTCTTAACGAGTTGAATGATTTAAGAAATGACGCACTGTACGATGTATTTTTTTAATTTCTTGTCAATTTTGTTTTGTCAATAACGTGGATTTGAAGGATGAAATAATTCTAATAATAATTTGATATATGTTTGTTTTTTGCATTTTATCTTAATATATTTCTTATCTTCTAGCAAGAAACGCGTCTTTTAGACATATTTTTTGTTGATGGTTGATCGAAGCTGGGGGTTTGAGCATGCGCAAAACCTTGCTAAATATTTTATAGGAGCGCCGACGCAATGCGACAGACTTGAAGCTCATCTCAATGCTGTCGCTGTGGCATTTCGCGTTAAATATTTACACACACACACGCACATAGATACACGCCCAATAAGCAATGCGCTACGCAAAGTGTGCCAGCAACAGCAACAGCAACCGACGCTTGCTATGACGGGGTCAAGTGCTGAGACTGCGGATCTGATCATTGGCATGACGCGAACACGAATGCGAGTGGCAGGCACTTTGCATATTTTAGCGCGTGCAATGCAGTTGCTAATTGAAATAGTGACGCTAAGAGGGGGGCAGGTAAGACAGAGAGAATCACTGAGAGAGAGAGAGAGAGAGAGAGAGAGAGAGGAGATGGAGTTTCAATGATCAGCGATCGTCGCTATGTGCAAATATTTGCCAATGCCAGAGATGCGCAACGAAGTGGCGACCTCGCCTAGCCCTGGTCCACAAGGAAGGTGCGTACTTAGTATTTTTGCATATATATGTATATGTACGAAATCATGTATGGACGTGTGGATTGGGAAAGTTAGCGGCAAGTAATGCGCACAATTGCATCACAGACGCGTAGTTGTAGTTGCACTTATTAAGGCTGCTGTTGTTGCAGTCACGTTCAAATACACGTTGACACATTCAGTTGGAAGTGTTCTTTTGCCACTTTCATGCGTCTTGCAAGTGAATCTGGACACACAAAAAACCTGGGCAGGGGAGTTGAAGGGACGTCATGATTATTTGATTGATCTGTAAGGCACACAGTGCAGTTGGCTTTTGTACTTTTTAATAAAAGTGAAACGTTTTTCATTACTTCGAATGTTTACACACATTCGTACACACACACACACATATGTGGACTGTGTTTGAGACTCTTTGTCGACTCTGAAGCGCTGAATGCCTGCCTTCAGCGTTTGCTGCTGCATTTTCATATTTATAAGATAATTGAAAGCGGGTATTGCCAAATTAACAACGCTCGGCAAACAAAGAAAGCGGCAACTGGCAATATGGCGGCATGCACACACACACACACACACACATATGTTCGACAGTATGTGTGTGCTAAAAGACAGGCGCATATCCCTTGTGTACACAAGCGCGCTTTATTGTTTTGCGCTGGGCTGGCTGCCTTTTCTCTTTGCCCAGACCCAGACTGAGACTCAGCGTCAGCGGGGCGAGAGCGAAAGCCATAGCACGACCCAATAACAGTACCAGCCACCCAATCGTACATACCTATGTGAACTGAATCCACCACCCGACATCGTCTTCAAAAAATTGTTCGCATTCGTGCACGGATTTTATTAAATTGCATTCGTAGTTGTTTTGAATTGATTCGAATACGTGAAATAGCCCGCAGCTGCAGCAGCAGGAAGTAAAAGCTAGAAAACAGAGAGCAGAGAGTAGAGAGAATATGTTGGCTACCTTTTGCCCCTTCAGCCTTTTGTTTTACTTTTGATTTGTACTTTTATTTCATTTCAGTTTTAGTGTGTTGTCAGCTCACAGAGACAGGATGCCAGCCGGCAGGATTTAGCGGCCGCCTGGCAACTATTACAAATAACGAATCCTTGGCTGGCAAGCAGCCACTTGAACATTTTTGGGGTCGTCTCCCAAGCAGCTCCATTTTTGTGTTACTGTTGCTTTTCCTTCTGCTGCTGTTGTTGTTGTTGTCTAAATATTTTTTCTTGAAATTTTCTTGTGCTTTTCTCGGCTGCTACAAGAGTTTCATTTGTTTTATGCGCTCTGTTTTGTTTTTGGCCCATTTTGTTTGCTGATACTTTGCCGGTACTTTTCGGCCACTTTCGAGCAGCAGGCACTAGTGGCCCAAGTTATTGTATCTTGTAGATACAACGTCAAACGTTGCCAGTCTCGTTTTTCTACTCTTAAGATTTCTTGTCCTCTTATTCATTTTGTATCTTATTGCCGTGCTTTGGGTTTTCCCCATTTCAGTGCTTTAACTAAAAACTTGTTAGAATTTCAACAATTTAATATCAAATTTAAAGCAATACAAAGGCTCAAATGTGGGCACACATACATTATTATGAACGTGTGTGTGTGTGTGTGTGTGTGTGTGTGTGCCTTTGCCTTAGCCTATACACGCATATGGCGCATCCTGGACATAAAGGATATTAAAAGAGATTTAGCATTTTGTTTGCACACGGATGATGCATTGTCATCGAGCTGGGCCGAGATTTATGATGGATTCGGTTTGTGCCGGGAGTACGCAAAAATTATTAGAATTTTGCCAGCCCTTGGTGCGCTACACCCAAATGTGAAGAGCTCTTTGGGCCCAACAGTAAACATGGCCGAGCTCTCTCTCACATTAGAAATTTCGCTTTGCTTCAATTTTGATATTTGGACATGTTGAACAACGTTGTGAATAATGACATTTTGATTAATTTTTTGTTGTTGCTTAAAGCGCAATCCAGTTTCGTCTATGACCCAATCGTTTTAGGGCTTATAAAATTCAGTTTTGGTTTTTTTTTTTCGATTTTGACTTATCTTTGGTGCTCTGCTTTTTGGTTTAAGCTTTCAAACTTCTTTTTTAATATTCATCACCAGACCTTCTGCTGTGTGATAAAATATATGACACATGCGCAGGATTTTGCCGCGTTGGCAGCTCACTAACGCCTGTCCTTTATCCCCCACATCCTAACATACTAACGCGTACACATATACATACATATAAAAAGCGGATTCATGTGTATATGTAGACTATTTACTAGCATATGCAAAAGTTATAAATAAAAGATGTGTGTGTAAAAAGCAGACAAAAAGCAATTGAAAATTAAATGCCAACAGACTAGGGGCGTGGCCATTGTTATTGAGGCAGCATGCTAAAAAAAATTGAAACATAAAATACAATAAACAATTTTTTCAGCCGCTGCATATAAATTATTATGCTGAATTAAATGACCCAAAGGCATGCAAATAGTACTACGCACATGCCATGTTACAATTGTTGTTATTATTCTGATTTTTTTTTTTTTAGACACAATAAAATCACATTTTAAATTTGGAATTCATATATGTACATTTATAGTTGACACTCGGAGCGTGCAACATCGATGTCAGCGTCAACGTCAGCGTCAACGTCAACGTCACGTCAACGTCGCCGTCAGCGCTGCTATATGCTAACAGTAAATATTTGAAAAGGATTTTGTTTGTTTATTGTTTGCACACACACCTCGCGCGGTGTTAGTCGGTGTTAGCTTTTTAATTATAAAATATTTAACCAAAAACTCACACTCGACTGCCCAAAATGTAGTGTGTTTACCATTTTTGTAGTGTTTTCTTTTTTTTTTTTTGTTGTTATTATTAGTTGCCATCATTTTGTAGAGCCTTCGGGCGATTGCCGGTTATCGCTCACTAAACACAACAATGACCGAGGCAATTTAGAGCTTTTAAAAAATTTACAAACCCAAAATTGATGACATGCAATTGGCAATGTCCAGACTTCAAAATTGCAAATTGCAAATGGCCACTTTTTTTGTTTTTTTTTTCTTTTTTGTATACTGCAGCTGCTCGCATCCCAAACACCCAGGCCAGACTTGGACCGGGACTGGGGTTAAGCTATGTGGCGTAACAGCTTCATTGTCATTTTTATTAACTCAACGAAGCGCTGGCAAATTAAACAAATATTTCCCCAGCAGACAAAGTCAAATGGCTGGCCAGGATTTGTGCCAAGGCAAATAAAAGCTTTGCCTTCGCTCGTTTGTCCGCTCGCTGTTGGCAAATGGCAAATGGCAATTGCCAGTTGGCAGTTGGCTGATTACTGCAATAGGACAAACAAATGGCGGACAGCACCAAGCGACATTGACTAATCGCCAGCCAACAAGCGCTACCAAGGTGCCGTCTATAATGACAGCATATGTACGGTCTGTATGTATGCAACAACAGTACAGTATGTAGTTCTGCTCGCATTTTGAGACAATGGAATGGGCGGGTGAAAAAAGGGGCCCTTAGAATTGAGCGCCCCATGAAAACAATAAGCTGTTTTAGTGGATGGAACAACAACAACACAAACAGTCCAAATTGTTTGCGCATATATCGCGAATGGCAGGCTGAAGCTGGGCGTTTCGCAAGTCTAGCAAAAACTGTGTTGCGTATACGCAGCGTTGCAATCACAGTTTGATTTTCAAAGCTTGACGTTGAGCCGCGTTGCGGCTGCCACAAAAAGCAGTCGAGAGCGACGTGGAAGGCGATACAATATTTGCACAAAAACTACAATACAACTTGGCCAAAAAGGGATGTACGCTGCGCAAAAAAAGGAGGTGTAGGGTTTTGCCGATTGCAAAAAGTCAAACTCTGCGCCTTGCAATGCCCTACAAGCTGAGGCGTAGCAAACTATTGATCACATGACTTGTCATTTACTATATTATATAAACTTTAAGTTCTTATTGATTCTTGATGCCAGAATAAGTTAGTCAATTATCAAATTTACGCAGAGCCATGATTCGGGGTTCTTAAGCTACGATATAGCTGTAAATGACGTGTTCCTCTCTTTAAGTAAGCTTAACATTGACAATTTCTTTGTCTTAGGACATTTATTTTGATTCCAACAAGAAACTCTCTGAACGCAAAAACTACTCAAGTAACAGAAGCAAATAAAACCTACGAAAACTATTCAACATCAACCCAATATGTGTCTACTTTATCTTTTGACTCTCCCACTACAAACATAGATAATTTGTCTTTCAAAAATATATATTTGTTATCAGATTTTTAGTTGCGATTATGCATAGTGTATTCGAATAACGACGCAAGCTGACTCGAGTTTTTGGTTACTGTTGTTACCAAAACCCGCTAACGCAAACTTAATTTTCGCGGAGGGCTTTCATTTGCTCAAAGCCGCGAATTTTGATGGAATTTTACATGTTGCCAAAGGCAGCAATTTTGTTCATTGTTTTATGTGTTTTTTTCGGCCAGATGTGAGGGATCTTAAAGCTGCGTAAATGATATGTGAATTAAAATTAATGTTCCACAACGAATACAATGCAAATGCTAATGAAAATTCGAATGTGAATGGAAATGAAAATGGCTTGGCAAAAGTGGTTACAGCCTCTCTATTTGCTGACAATTGACAAATGAAAAATGGCGGCTAAAGGCTTTTTATGCTTGTGCAAATTTCACATTTACAGTTATTGCTAATTGGAGGCTCATGCGGCCGCAACAACCACGCATCCCCCCTCTACCCCGCGCCATTGCATCGCACACTCCCGCCATGCAAATAATGGACGTTAATGTTGTTGGCAATGGCCATTTAATGTTTAATTTTTCGCAGTGTGCGCGCGTGTGTTTATTTGCTCTTTAAACTGGTTTCGATAAATAAATTATTATAAAATTTATTTTACAGATTTATATACATATGTATTTTGCTGTAATTAATTTTAAAAATTATTCCAAACACAAATAGCAAGTCAAAAAGCAGCCGCAGTTCAAACATACGACATACAACAAACGTAACCATGCAACATGCAACCAAATGCAATGTGCAGCAATCACCACGCGCCGCCAACCGTTATAAATGCATTCAATTGCCTCAATGAGTTTGTGACAATAAAATTAATCAACGCTTGAACAATGAATGCCCAAAAACAATAATGACAGCACAAAAGTTATTAAAAAGACAGATTGGTGAATTTGTTGACAATTTCATGGTATCAAAATGTAATGCATTTTGTGGCCGATATACTGAGCTTGTGTTTTAATGAGAAATTCTCAATTAATGCCTTCATTTCATAAACAAGCTGTGGAATTTACTTAATAAAATAAAATTGAATACCTTTTTTTCTTCTTCTGAACGATAACTATACAATCTTATTGCTAAATTGCTTTCGTGCCTCGCCACTTGGCCCCAATCAGCTGACCAAGTTAAGGTAGGCCGCTGCTGCCTCATTAGTCATGCCAACAGGCACTTGGCCCAGCCCCCAGACGAACTGCATGCAAAAGAGCTGATGCCGACACGGCTTTGGCGGCAAATGGGCCACAATGGCCACAATGCCAATTTGCATACAGCATCCGCTACTGTTTTGGCTGAAACGTGAGCGCCTTAGTCGGCCCCTATTCAAGTTATTCATCTTGCACGCAAACGGAAACGATGTTGTATGGGGCACAAGTATTGGTAATGTATTTCGTAATAATACCAAGCAAATTGGGGAATTTTTCTCAGGCCCACAATGTCGGCAAAAACTCATAAGGTGCCCGGAACGCGTAGCTACACAAATTTGTCACTTGGCCGGATGTGTTTTGTGTGTAGTTTGACAATGTCATGCCCATCGCTTTTGGCTGACAGGTACTGGTAATGCCCTAAGGGCCAAGAAAGACAATTGTATGTATGCATGTATGTATGTTACTTGCGGAAGCAGCAGTTTCATTTTATAGATTTTTTACTTCGTCTCTTTGGTCTTTTATTCTGGTTCTTTGGCTATTGTGAGCGGGCGGGACGGTTGTGCAAACATTTGACGTGTGTTTTGACGCGAGTCAAGATATCTGCAATCATATATGTAGTAGGTACATAGCCACGATATCTAAAACTGAATACAAGCAGCTAGATGTCGGAGATCTATACTAATTGTTCGTTGCTTGGCCTATGTAAACACAATTGAAATTGTGTATGTTCTCGTGTTCTATAATAGAAGAGATGAAAATTGGAACAAATGCCAGATAATGTTTACCTAATGCGACATTGTTAGTTCTGCTCATTTTTATTTATGTTCCTATTTATACGGAATATTGCTGCGTCTTACAATGCAACAACTGTGCAAATAGCAGGCGACAACGTCGACTTCGACAATGACAGGCACCAAAAGCTGTTTGGAAAGTTAGAAATATGTCGGAAATATGTAGTCATTATCGGCAACAAAACACTTGAGAGCAAGATCTATCTCATGTACTTTAAATGTCTGGATTTTCATACTCTAGTTAAGGGTGTCAAGAATAAACGAAAGCTAAGAACAATTTCTAATTTGCAACTCTTTGGTTAAAGCCCAATCGATTGTGTTTACTAACATAGCAGATAAGTAACTTCAATTGAAAACATTAGTTAGTTCATGATGCAATCGATTTATTGAAGAGCATTTATTATGCGGCTTTGGCTTGAGGGCTTCTTGTCTTTGAGGTGTTCCTATTTCTATGAGGCGTGCTATTTGCTTAGCTGAAGCAAACGCAGTACATATTTTCATTTAGCATGCTTTAAATAAAATATTTGCACAAGACGCACAGTTGTTTTGGCGAACAATAGATTCAATTTTAACATTATCACTCGACTCCACGATGATAATAATGCTGCTGCGAGCTAACTTTGGCTTTTGTTTTAATCAGTTGCCGAAATGTGGCTGGAGAAAAGCCAATAGTACGACCCCAAATGACCTTCGCCGAGCGAGATGCGTGTGAAAGTTGTGTGTGCTTAGCAATTTGTTCTTTTGCGCCTGCAAATTCACCATGAAAGTGTAGACACAAATTGGCAATAAGTCTGTACAAATGTCCAACAGGCCAAAACAGGACAACAACAAGATAACGCCCTTCTTGTTAGGGTCCTGCTGCAGGCAGTCCCAAACAAAAGGCAAGACCAGAAAGAACAGGCAACAATCAACTACCGGGTAATTAGAGTTGAATGCCTGAGTCGAAAAGTCGTGTAATACGATTTGTATGGTGGCACAGCGGGATATTCCCGACAGGAGGTCATGTATTACATAAAGACACATTGCACGGTTTATGAATGGCACCAGGGTGTCGTAATTGGTATTGGTATTGGTGTCGATATCGTGGCAGGCTACAACACATTTGCCAAATACAACAATTTATGAGCCAAAAATTTAAAAACGCACAACAATGACAAATTCGTTTTGGTTTTTATCTATTTCCTTTGACCGGCCCGGCGCGGCCCTGCCCGGCCCTCTGCTGGCTAAATATTTATAAATTGTTCAGTTGCCTTTTCTTCTGCTTGTAATTGTGACAGTTATTGTTGGCGTGATTTTGGCAGCTGATGCTGATTCCTTTTTTGCTGTTGTCTGTTCCTGCGCTTGCGCTTGAGCCTTTGGCTATTTGCTGGTGCACTTGGCTCAGACGACTTGGCCGCTTGACATCTTTGGGATGCCTCAAATTGTGTTAGGGTTAGGCTTGCATTTGTGCTGCAGGCGCTTTTGTACTGGCTCAAGTCCTGCTTTTGGTTGTCGGTGCAGGTCCTGGATGCTGGTCACGCTTATTATAGCCGCGGGCAGCGTTCTTTTGCCGGCGCTTCTTCGTGTTTGTAAAAATGCTTGACTGCTGCTGCTGCTGCTGTTGCTCTTGGTATCCTTATTCCTTCTGGCAGCTAAACAGCAGCACAATATCCGTCGTACGTTGTGCAAACAGACGAAAAACAGAGAAGAACATAGCAGGAGCTGCGTCCTGTCACCGTAACGGTAACCGTAGTCGTAGCTGAAGCCGTTGCTGCCATCTTTGTGCTGATGATGTTTGCTTAGCTGTCTTTGCTTTTTTTTTTTTTGCAGGACGCCAGTCAGCTCTAAGCGGAAATGTTGGTGGCTGCACAGCGGCCGATGCAGAAAGCTGTGTTTGCCCCGCATCTCTGCCGCGCCCCGTCAGACAATGCAGGACAATGAAATGAATTTTTAACAACGCCCTGCCCTACATGCGTCGACAACATATTCAACTGCAACATGGGTAACAGTAACGGCAACGGCAATGGCAACTGCCACTTCAAAGTCATTCGCCAGGCAGCAGCATCTTGAAGCCGCGGCAGCGAATGCTGTCGAGGAGAAGCTGCAGTTGCTGTGATATGCAGTTTTTCACTTAGTTTGCGACGACTGCAGTCAGACCAAAGTGAAATAGGGAGGGAGAAACCGAAAGAGTGAGTGAGTGAGAGGGGAGATACGGGAGATAGAGATAGGGAGATGCGAATGTGGACTGTCACAGGCTGCGTTTTTGTTTGCAGTAGCATGCAGGTGCACTTGCCGCGTTGCATCAATTTGCATTCGCCTGACAGTGGCGGCAGCTCTGCGAGCAAGTATGCGTGTGTTGGGTTGTGTTTGTGTGTGTGTGTGTGTGTGTGTGTATGCTGGCAGTTGCTGTTACTGCTATTTACCAAGCGTTTCGTGTGTGCATGTCAAATTCAAGCGTTTGCATATTTTGCAAGATTGTCAGGCACAATTAACCAACATCAGCAGCAACGCAGCAGCAGCAGCAACGACGACAAAAAATTATAATTTGCTGTGATAATGGGTCGCTGGATGCAACTCTGTCTACACAAAATGGGGCACATGCACTTTAAATGGAATGCTTAATTGGTAGTTGCAACAAAGATTTGCGCCTTGAGTCCTACAAAAGTCATACAAAAGAAAAAACATTAACAAATCCTTGCTTTTCTTGAAATCGATTGAATATAAGACAGATGAATATACGAATACATGCCTGATTTAAATAAAGTTTTTACTACTTTTTGAACCCCCTTAGAACGAATTATAAGGTAGATAATTCAGTCGATTTTTGAAACATTCATGATACTTTTAAGTTACTTCCTATTGTATACTCTTTGTTGAATGTTAATTCAAGTTGCTTTTCTCAAATATGCCCCATACTGTGAACAAGCAAACAGTTATTAACTTATCTTATAAGACCCTTTAGATAAAAAAGAAAAAGTTCACCAGTATTATCTGACTCAACACGTGTTGGCGTTGACTAATTTGCAAGTACATAATCTGCACTCGGAGCCAAATTGAAATGGGGCCAAAGAACCTTCTCTTCAAAAATGTTGGCTGATAATTGAGTTTCATTTGGCAAATGATGCAATTGAATGCATGATTTTTATTGTTTTTGTGCTGCTTTTTTTTTTTTTTTGACGACACTTGTACGCTAATTAATCCTTACGCCGACATAAACAAACATGAGCACAAACAGAACAGGCACATCGCAATGGCTGAAGCGGGGAATAAACAGACAGACAGAAAGAGAGAGATAGAGATAGATAGAGAAAGACAGACACTGAGATTGACTGTGTAGTCAAATACAAGTCGTATAACGTACGACTAACGATATACCCTATGCAAATTAATTAAATATTTCTATCAATTTGTGATTTGGATATTAATGTATAAATAATCGAGATGCAATTTCAATTGATTACAATATTAGCTAATTTAAGTACATAAATTGGCATGGATAATGCATTATGCGTACCCCATTTATAGCGTTTGGCTTCAGTGTATGCAAAATGCTGACGACTCGATGATTTGCCTGACTGCCTCTCAGCCTTTGCCTCTTTGGTCGTGGAAGGGTGGGCGCTGAGCGAGCGACTTGCTATGTACATATTTGTGCAGTTATGTTCACATTTGTACTGATCATAATGTGCACACATACAAACACACACACACACAGTGAACTCACGCGCTCTGAATGTACTCTCATGTACGTGTATGTATGTATGTATGTATGTCTGTATATAGATTTCAGTCAAACACTCGAGCAAGCACAGACAAATTCTATTTGCAAACATTTCACTTGATTTGCAAGCGAGAACCAGAAACAGAGGCTGCACACAGTCAGCCCACTTGGAGAGTTGTGTCCTGGCTCTGTACACTTTCCATCTCTCTTTGACACTCACTCTTCATCTCTCTCTTTCGCTCACACACACACACACACACACTCACTCTCTCTCTCTCTCTCTCTTTCTCATTCACTCACTCGTCTATCCCTGTGTGTGTTCGTGTGTTTTTTTATCCAACGTATTTTTTAACATTGGCCCAAGCAGAGGCAGCGCCGTTGACATTCTTGTAGGAGACATCGACTGCGACTGCCGTTGGGTGTCAAGGACGAGGCAGGAGCTGGAGCCAAAAGCGGCAGCCATGATGAGTACGATGAGCGCCAAAGTTGCACTCGACAAATCGAAATTGTGTGCTCTGGAAAAATATTGGCACAAGAAATCATTCCTTCCTGTTGTTGGTGTCGTGCCTCTACCACCGCCCTACCCTTTGCCCACTTTTTCCCCCACTCCCTTGCAATCCCCTATGGCTGCTTCTGCTGTTGTTGTTGTTGTTGTTGTCGGCATTTTGCTGTTGACATGATTGGGCGCGCTTTCATTTGCCAACTTGTCGCAAAATGTTTTAATATTTTCAAGTTGCATTTAATCCCCGGCCGAGCGCCCAGCCACGTGAATCGTGTAAACAAAAGCACGCTCCATACTTGCTTTGTCCTTCTATTTTTGGTTCAAGTTTGTGCCGCCTGCAACATATTATCCCTGCACCGACCGACCGTGTCCATGTGCTTGTGCAGCTTGTCGGGCTTAAAAAACAAAAACCATTGCTTACTAAAAAAACATAATGCGAAATTAAAAATGTTGTTGTCTTAAAACAACAACGAACAAACCAGACACGCGCTGGCTTCCAAGTCCGGCTAGGATTTAAAGTTCGAGTGGGCTGTTGGGTGGCGGGGACAGAGTTGGTCGGAGTGCTGCTCTTCATTGGCAAATGTCTTTTGTGCTGTTAGCACGCTCATTTGTTTGCCTGTTTGGACTTTCTCCTGTTTCGTTTGCATTTGTAAATATTCCTGGCAGCTGGAGCGACGACTTGAAACTGGCATGGCACTTTGGCATGAGTTGTTGCTGGCTGTTGCTCAACAATTTTTGCACAATTTGCAGCGGAGCGGCTGAGGCGGCACCGAGGGTCAAAGCTTACCGTTGTTGCTTTTGCTGTTTCGGGGCGTGTCTGGTTAGTGGAATCGAACAAATATGTTTACATTTAGCACATGTGCAATTATTTGATTAAAACTGTTAAAAGCACACAAAATCAGGCAAAAGTTTACTACAAACACCCTGCCAGTCAGCCAACATGAAAGAAAGAGAAGATAAGGCGAGAGTGTCTCTATATGATAAAGAGTGGGAGAGAGAGAGTGTGAGGCCCTAGATACCCTGTCGCGCAAATGGAGCAGCTCTAAAGCTCTCCTCGTCGCAGATTGTGATGTAAACTGGCGATGCAAATAGACAGAAACAGGGAGCGAGAGAGAGTGAGGGTCGGAACGGGACGGACATTTGTGTTGGGAGCGAGAATGGGACGGGATAAGAGCCAACGATGCTTGGATCTGCTTGGCTGCTAACCTAATGCGAAATGAAAACAAATTAAAATCAAACTTTCGAATTACTTCGGGTCTCGCATTTCAATGTAAATTTAAGCGACAACAAAAGGGGCAGACAGAAACAGAAAGCGGCTACAAAAGGCAAAAAGACAACGACAACTTTGACAATACATACATAGCTTATATATATATATATATATATATATATATATATATATATATTTGTGTTGAAGAAGTTGCATAAATTATGGCCTTGAATTTTGGCATCGGCAATCAAACAATCACAAAACTTGCATCATCTTTACAATAAGCAAAATAGTTCCGAATTTAAACAATTCATTTAACACTTTGTCATAAATTCTTTGGATTGATTTTATATGGTTTGATTCTGTTAAAATTTTTTCAAGATATATGTTCAACTGGGTACTTACATATATCGTTTTTGTTGTTAAGATTCCGATTCAATCTTTTTAGAACATATTCTTTTGAAACAAGTTAATGTTCAGATATTATTATGATTGTGTTAAATTGGTCGACCGATAAATTTCACCCCATTCACGCCAATGAGTTTTTCAAGGAGTCTTTGCTTGATTAAGTGCCTCTGTTGCTGTTGTTGTTATTGTTATTGTTATTATTGTTTGTAGTTTGTTGGCAGCGTGCGTTATGCGTTTATTACCCACCCTCTTTGAGTCCAACTCAAGTCGCGCACTTTGACATTTTCATGTAGCAAAGCAATTTGTTGTAGTGCCTGTTGTTGTTATTGTTTGTGTTTTATGGTTGCTGCCCGCTTTTGTACGCCACACGCGTCACCTCAACGAGCGCAAAGTGGCATGGCCAAAGTACTTACCCCTAGTCGCCCCCTGCCACCCTTTGTTTAATTTTCGCATTTTCCGTTGCGCGTTTTCATCTTTGATTGACATACAAACAATTTAGCTGTATGACACTTGAAGCAGCCAGAACCGCAACAATGAAGCCACCCCCTAACCGCAACAATATTGTACAGATATATTTTTTTTTCTCACTCAAATTTTTTCTGATATTTTGTATATTTATGGCAAAATGTGGCCGGAGCTTCGGCTTGATGTAGTGCCCACTAGAGATGTTCGAACGCTGCTGGTGACAACTGCAACAAAAAAAGAAGCAAATTGTTTGTCCAAGTGCTAAATGGAAACTTCCTGCAGCAAATTAACGGCCAGCTCGAAAGATGGCGATGTCCGTCGACCACCAACGTTGATTTTTATGTTTTTTATTTTTCATTTTATTTACTCAGTTTATTCTTTTTTTTGCATCTCGCGGGCGCTGCATCTACGTATCAATCAACTCAAGTGTCAGAGTGTGTATGTGTGTGGTCCACTATCAAAGGGCGAGACCGCCGCCCAAATGCATTCGTTGTAAGTGGCCGTCTCTATAAGGAGGTCGTATTCGTCGTTGGTCCGCGTACACAGGTGAAATTTACCACTTCGATGGTTAAAAACAACATTTGAATGCGACATTCGAAGGCGGCCAAGACGGTATTGAACGGATGTTGATTTCAGATGGTCCGTTTGAGTGTACATCTGTGTGTGTGTGTGTAAACAACAGAAAAAACATCGGATCGGCTCGAACCAAGTCTGAATCGGTTTGGATCAGTTTGAATGTGTTCGGATCGGTTTAGTTATGGTTTACCTTTACCTGATGCTGATGCTGGAGACCTACGAATCGGCAACGTCACATCGAATATGCATATATAGGTATATATACCGTCGGTAACTTTTGTTTTATACTTGCCGCTTTGTCAATATTTTGCTTATGCTCAAAATCCGGCCCAGTCCCGACCCTTTCAAGTCATCATGCTGACTCCCATTACCTGTAATGTAATGCAAAAACACACTTAAAACCCGATAGAGGCCCAGCGCTGTGGTAGGTGCGCTCAAGTGTCTTGTCTGGGGGACAATTTTCCTAACGAGTGCCACCTGGAAAGTAGCTTTGAAGTACAGCGACATTCAAAACTTAAATATTTCAAGTACTTGTATATATACGAGAGAGAGAGAGAGTATAAGTATGTGACAGGGTCATCATTGAAGTCGCCAGTTGGGAGCTAATTAACTGTAAATGGTCCCCAATTAGAAAGTGCTCCACAACTGTGTAAGTAAGATAGTTTCTCGTTTGAGTTGATGTGAAAATTCAAAGACGATAATGAAAACAACCGTAAAATACATGAATATCTATTATAACACTTTTCAAGTGTTTGCTCAATCAAATAACGTGATGATCAGCCTTAAATGCCGACGCAAAGGATTGAAACAGAGCTTATTATTACTCTTATACAATACACATATATTAATTATGATATCTTAATAAGCAGGTCCTCAAGTTATATACATAGATGAAACATATTTTAGCTCAACTATAAATTTTAGCAAATTTTTACAAAAATTTCTAAATTGAAATCGCAATAATTCTCATAAAATACATATTGTAAGTCAGCACAATATGCATTTTCCAAATTGGTTAGTAATGTGCCATATCAGCAATAAAACTCATAAGCAATATTGCTAATCACAAATCGTATGCATAGCTGGGGAAATAACTAATTAGATAAATTAGCCAAATTGATTACGTGTCCATAATGATTAGCACCTTGCCAATTCCTTAAACATTTGAAGTTGACTGCAGCTGCCCAAAAATTAGCAAAGCAGCCAACTGAGAAAGTGCCAAAGTTTTAAACAGCCTCTCCTCAAACTCAATCTATATATGTGTGCGAAAGTGTGTGTGTTTGAGTGTGCTTGTGTGTGTACGCATTTGCATTTGTATCAGATTATGAGCCACAAACATTTTCGGCCATGTTTGTTTACTTAGCTCCGCCTCGTCGGCTTCACAATGTGCGTTCGCTCGTTTGTATCTGTATCTGTAGTTGTGTGTGTGTGTGTGTGGGTACTTTTGCTTTTGCCTCGGCCTCGGTGTGCGTGAGCGAGCGGCTGCGGTGTCTGTGCCCGCATCTATCTCTGTTTGTATGCGAGTGTATCTGTGTGTATCTACCACGTCTACACGCAAGTATTTATATATATATATGTATGTATTTGAGGCGCATCAAAAGTCGCTCTTGCGCATGTCTTCGTCGCTGGCTGTATCAAACGATTTGCAATGCGTTCCAGATGTTAGACTGACAAACTTGTTTGGCAGCCCTCGAATACGCCATTTTCGCCACTCGTCAAACGAACACAAAAAATCAATTGCTACCTTATCTTAAAACTGGTTAAAACCAAACCGAATTAATAATTAATTATAAATTGTAGAAATTTGTTTAAGAAAATGTTTTATTAAAGTAAGAAACAAACTAACTTTTTTTTATATAACTTAAAGTTTGTTTTGTAGAACAATTAAAATTTTTCATTTAATTGAAAATAAAAATCCCCAAAAGTATGCTGTATGAATGCGAAAGTGCAGTTTTTGTGTACTGCCAAGAGTATACAACAGCTTATTGATTTAAAGCCATAAAATCTTGGATTTTTAGCTTTTGTTTAAATACCTCTTAAAGTTATTTATAAGTGAATATCTAACTGGTTGCAGTTGCAAATAATTTTATCTAAAGCAGCATTCGTGTCTATAATGATTTTAATGTGATTGTGCCATCCTCTTATTGGACTAACTTTAAGCAAACCAGCTGCAACTTAAAGCAAAGAAAGGCCCTGCCTCTGATGCCTCGTAGCTCTTTCTATGCGCAACTTGGACAAGGACAGAGGACAGAGAACTGAGGAAGTCAGTGGTGTGGGTAGCCTGCACCAGGATCCTAATTACATTTTACTAGATAAATTGTAAACTTTTTCTGTGCGCGTTGCTGGCGTTGCAGCAGCTGGAGCTAGAGCAGCTGCAGCAGCAGAAGCAGCATCTTCTCCAACAGTTATATTTTGTTTGAGTTCTCTACGTCGACGTCGTTTTCGTCTTTTGCGCTGCTTAGCAAACAAACGCACAGCCGGGCGAATGAAGGCGGGAAAGGCAGAAGAAGTAGTAGAAGGAGCGTAGGCAACGTGTTTCTTGTGGAGAAGCAGAACACCCTGTATGTGTGCTTAGGCCAAGCCGTACATGCAACGTTTGTAAGCATATTTCCGGCAAACGGATGTCTGCAGCAGCATCAGGAACAACAACAGCAACAGCAGCGGCAAATGTTGGCTCCGGCCAAACGAGATACAGTCAGCTGCTTCAGCTCTTCCCTCCCCTCCATCAGCTGGTACTCCTCTTTCAGAATTGTCCTCAGCCAGATACGAGTAGAAAGTCAGTCAGTGCCGGTTACACATTTTCAAAAGTGCTTGGCTCTACAGCTCACTGCCATTAGTCGCCCTCCTCCTTCGTCCTTCTCCGGCAAAGTGTTGGGCGTTAAAATGGGCGTGCGCGTGGCTGTTTGCGGGGAGAGGGAGATGGAAGGTTGTCCTGTGCCCGGTAACGTTGCTGGCGCTATGTGTTGCACTTCAAGTTGGCGTGCGTGTGTGTGTGTGTGTGTGTTTGTATGTGTGTGTAGTTTTGCGCAAATATTTGCATCTGGAATATTTGCGCGCTCCATCATAATTCAAACACAGATGCGCTGTTTGTAGAAGAGCAATCATTTTGACATGCAACTCGCTTCAAAACCGAATTAAGTGGCATTCAGTGTCAGTCGGGAGAAATATATACACACACACACACACACACCTATCTCCCCCAAACCTATTGACACTGATTGACGCGCACGCAGCTACTAAAGGAAGGGCAATTAAAAATTGCATCGCTGACAAAACAAAATGCAAAACGTTTTCACTGTGTTAGTAAAATTAAGAAATAAACAAAGCTACTTAATTCATTCAAAGAATTTATATACCAAAAAGTGCTTGTATAAAAAATAGCATATAAAATAAAATCAAAGTCCGAGCTTGTATAAGTCAGCTCAGAGGATGGCTTTTGAGACTTAGAAAATATACATTTTAGACCAGCACCACTTTTAGCTAAGAGCTGCACCACGCTTGTTAAGTTTTTGAAACTATGGGCAATCTACAGCTTTTGCACTTTTGGCTGGTGGCTTGACTAATTTAGAAGTAAGTGTTGTCTCTGCTAAGCAACTTACCCGTTTAGGGTTTTTGCCTCGGCTAAAGCAAATAACCTAACCAACTTGTGTTCGCCTTGCTGAAGAAACGTTGCGATTCAACGGATGTTGCAGGGATGTACTAATACTTTGGTATAACTTGTTTTAATTAAATTCTAATATTTAAATTAGCTTCAATTGATTTTAAGGAAGTTTTTAAATCATTAAATGGTTGCAATAAGCCAAGACTTTAAGGAATTGTTAATGATAATGTTGGTTGATAATTCGTGTAATCGATAGCAATCGTTAGCTCCCGATAGTGAGGCGATACTACAAAACATCGATGACCCAATAGTACCATCGATTGTACGCAACCTCTACCATGAGGAAAACAGTGCTTAAAATTACACAATAACTAGAATAGTTGTAATGAAATCAATAAATACTATTATTAAGTAAACAGCAAGTCAAAAAGTGAATGCGAAATGTTGGTAGTAAGAGGACTTTTGCTGCGACAGCGCCAACTGCACACCGGCATTGCAAAATTTAAGCGTCGCAAGACAGCTGAGGAGAAGGTGAGACCAACAATAACACATTAAACTATAAACAAGGTGGCGCAAAACATAAAACGATATGACGTCACAAATGTGAAGCTCTGTGTGTAACGTGAAACGACAAATCATTTATAAAGCTTGTTATGTTGAAAAAATTTTAAATCAGAGTGAAAATTGCATGATTTTAGCTACTAAAGAACATATATAAAAATATCGTAACGTCACACACAGAGGCCGCATCGCACTCACAACTTGTTGAATGACTATTTGTTAACTTGTTATAATAGGTATTTTGAAAAGAACACACTGATTAATTGATTAGAAATCCCCTCGAATTATAGAGTACTCGCCCAAGAAATTGCAGGCAAACAATGTTGCAGCAACGCATACTGCCAACGACATATGGCGATATATGAGCGTATCACAGCTGGCCAAGACGTTGCAACGACCGTTGGGTAAGTCAGTAACATTTATCAAGACATTATTCACCTGATAACGCCGCTTCTTTTCAGACGATGTGCAGGAGGCGATGCTATATGTGCCCGGCGCAGACAACATTGAGCCACAAGCCAAGCTCGAGGATCTGAAAATCATTCAGGAAATTGCTAAGAAGCTGGGCGCTAAAACGAAAATTGTTGCTGCACCCGAAACCAATGCTGAGGATGAGCACAAGGAGCGTGATGTGATGCCCCGTCCACCTGCACCGGCAGAGCTACTAAAGCAACGCCCACCGGTGGTAACAGTGATGGGACATGTGGATCATGGCAAGACGACGCTGTTGGATTCGCTACGTGGCGCTGATGTGGCCGCTGGAGAGGCTGGTGGCATTACTCAGCATATTGGCGCCTTCACTGTCACTTTGGAGAGTGGAGAAAAGGTCACGTTTTTGGATACACCTGGTCATGCGGCATTTAGTGCGATGCGAGCGCGTGGAGCTGTTGCAACAGATATTATTGTACTCGTTGTTGCCGCCGAGGATGGCGTCATGGCGCAAACACGAGAAGTCATTGAACTGGCCAAGGGTGCAGAAGTGCCCATAATCGTAGCATTAAACAAGATTGACAAACCCGAAGCGAATATTGTATGGCTTTATATTTGTTAAAACCTGAAAGTTTCTTATGCATTTGTTTTTCTTTTTTAAGGAAAAAAGCAAACGTGAATTGGCCCAAATGGGCTTGACGCTCGAGGAGCACGGCGGCGATGTCCAAGTTATACCAATTTCAGCGCTGAAAGGCACAAACTTGCAGATGCTCGCAGAGGCTGTTAGCACACAGGCCACGCTGATGGGCTTGAAGGCTGATCCCACTGGTCTAGTCGAGGGCATTGTGGTGGAGTCAAAGACTGATCCACGCCGCGGCAAACTATCAACAGCTATAGTCACTCGTGGCACATTGCGCAAAGGCTCGGTCTTGCTAAGTGGATTAGCCCATGCCAAGGTGCGTGGTCTGTTCGATCACAATGGTCAACCACTAACAGAGGCGGCGCCGGGCACGCCCGTTGAAATATTGGGCTGGCGGGAACTTCCGCTGGCTGGTGAACTAATACTAGAGGTGGAGACAGAGGTGAGTAGAATAAAGCTAAGTTGTACATGATGTAGTTTTAATCCAAGTAAATTTACAGAGAAAAGCGCATGCTGTGCTAAAACATCGGGAACAACAGGCACAACAAGAGAAAATCGAATCGAGCAGCGATGAAATTCGTAAAAAGGAAGAGGAACATCAGGCAAAATACCGCGCGGAGCGTGAGGCTCGTCGTCTGGCTGGACGCTTTAGAATACGACGTGGTCAGCGAGTTAAGATGATAGATGAGAATGATGGAAGTCCACGCGTAAGCGTTATCATCAAGGGTGATGTGCATGGATCTGTAGAGGCTATACTAGATGTGCTAGAAACGTACACCAGTCACGATCGCTGCCGTCTGGATATTGTGCACTATGGCGTGGGCAACGTGACCGAAGGTGATGTAGAACTGGCCAAAGCATTCAATGCCATCATTTATGCCTTTGCCGTGGAAACGCCACAGCCAAATATGGTCAAGGGGGTGGATGTAAAAAGCTACAATGTCATATATCGCCTGATTGATGATCTAAAGGAACAGCTAAGCAGCAAACTGCCATCTGTTGAGGTAGAAGAGCAGCTGGGCGAAGCAAATGTGCTGCAGCATTTCTTCATCAATGAGGGGCGCAAAGAGATTCCTGTTGCTGGTTGTCGCTGCACCAAAGGTGTGCTCAAGAAGAGCCAAAGATTTCGTTTACTAAGGGATGGTGAAATTATTTATGACGGTGCTTTGGAATCTATGCGTCATTTAAAAAACGAGGTGGATTCGGTTAAGAAAGATGTGGAGTGCGGATTGCGCTTCAGGGAGACCAAAGTGGTGCCAGAGGCTGGAGACACAATACAATGTTACACAACGCACATGGAGGCGCAGCAAACGGATTGGGATCCTGGATTCTAGTGAATTCGCTTCATTGAAGCTAAAACTGTTGTATTGTTGCTGCTGCTTTGTTATCGCAATTAAATATATCTAAAGTTTTGTATTATATATTTTTGTACATAAAACAAATCAACTATCAAACTTCCTGTTGATCTTACTGCTGTTGGAGTGCTGCTACTGCCACCCTTCACCCACATGCCAAGCGCTTAGGATAACGATGCTGCCGCAGCGGAACTGACGCCGATAAGGCCGCTGACAAAACTGTGACAGAGACGCAGACTGCGGCTGCGACTAAAGCTTTGGCTGGGGCTGCGTGTTGCCCCTGGCTGTCCATTTGCATTCCATGACGGATGCTCTCTAAATGGGTCAAAGCAATGCTAATTGGAGTTAACCCACACCAAGGCAGAAAGATGCAGCTCAACTGCCTCATGCCTCAGACCAAAAAGTATTCTTCTTGCTATATTCTGATAAACGATTTCCGTTGAGGGTGGCCAATTAGCGCTTAGCCCTACATTCATGAATGAATTCTTTTTATATTATTTTTTTTTTTTTTATATATTTTACATTCATACTTAGTTTATATTATCGCGTAAAACAGTTTGCCTTGAATATTGCGGATTTTTTTTGCGACATAAATAGTTTATAAGCTAACTAAAAGAAACTTTCCCCAACTAGTAGTTCTTGATAAGAGCGGCTTATTTTTAGGCACCGAAAGCTTAAGCACTGGGACCAAAGTGGGCAGTGCTTAAACAAAAGCCGCTTTAGCTGTGGTTTCAAATTGGAGTATGATAAGCCTATCGAAAGCCATAGAGCTCCAAAAATAATAGCAACGGAAACAGGAACTGGTTAAATTCAAATATCTCTATGGTTGAGATTATTCTCGGAAGTTGGTCTCAACTGGAATGCGGAAATAATCAGCAAAAAAAAAAAAAAAAAAATTATGACCGAAATGTTCGAAAATGAGAAATTTATGAATGATCTCGTGCAATTAACATTTGATACTAGCACAGACATTTGATATTTTGGGGAAAATGCCGTTGAAGAATTTGTTGAATGAATTTGCCAGACTGCAACGCTCATACACAGCATATCATTTGACGTGCATGTCTATATTTGTCTGGCTTGTTAATAATGAAGGCAAATCAAAGTATAAACACATGCACATGTGTCCACATGCAATTCAACTGAAATGGCTTCCGTACAATGTATAATAAAATATATGTATATTATGACAAGGATCGTCGGCGTGCAAAGGACCCACACTTCCTAAATGCTGTCGACATGTGTTTATCAGCGACGCATCGCTCATTAGGGGCGTCAAACGATCTTGACTGCAACTTCAATTTCAACATGTGAGAAAACAACAGAGACAGTAAATCACCGCCAGGCGGTTACTTTTAACATCAACACACAAATACACAAATGCGTTCTCACACACACGTGCAACGACGCATGAAGATCAGTTGCAAGTTGTCAAGAAAGCAGAGAGTGAGAGAAAGAGAAAACCAGTTGGATGTGGAGAGCGAAATGTGAAAAGAGAAAACTTACATTGGAGTCAGTCTCTTGTGGGGACTATGCGAAGCCGGTTCAAGTAAGGATCATTCGCATTCAAACTTCAGTAAATTATCTACAGTCAGACTTAAACTTGGTATACGTCGAATAGTATATACATACATATGTACTCAGCAACTGAATGAGCCCTTTATCCAGTTTGGGGCTGATTAGACACAGCAACAACATAAAACTAAAGGCAACGGAAGCACATACCCGCTGATCATGGCGCTATCGCCAGCCCCACTGCTTTGACGCCGACAGCAGCGTCGACGACGACGCAGACGTTGAATGAGACGACGACGCCTTCTGGTTGGGCTGTGCTGTGTGGTGCTGCAACAGAATTAGAGCGATCGTGTCTCGTTCAGTTGTTGGCGTACGCTCTAACCCTGCGGGTGTGCTGTGATTGTGATCGTGATCGTGTTAGTATACGAGGACGATACCAAAGGACAACGAAAGCGACAACGCGGTGTTTATTTGGATTTCCCATATGTCCTTTGGCAATGCGCAAGCGCAAAGTGCAAATAAATGTTCAAGTGACAAGTGTGAGCAAAGATAATTAAAACTCAAGTGGAAGTAACATTTCAAGTGCTTAAACATTTAAAGTCAACTTCTAAATATTTGTACAAGGAATTTTTTGTGAAGAGCAGCGCGAAACGCTGTCGATTAATAGCACAGCAACGAAGCATCAAAATGGATTTATCGAGGCGGTTGCGGTAAGCATCTGACAAATATGTATCCCACAGAGATACAATTGCCAGCCGCGGCATCAGTTGAAACTCTCGTGTTTGCCATGAAATTGATTCCTTTTGTGCTCTCCCACAAATTACAGTGTCAACGATAAATTTTAATTTCATTTGAACTACATGTGCAAACACTTGACTTGGCTCCTGACTGGCTGGCTGACTGGCTGGTTGGTTGACTGGCTGACTCGCTTCTACTGATTGTCCTGTTCACATATGTGTCGTTTTTCCTATCAGTGCATGTGTATGCGTGTGCGTGTATGTTTGAGGGTATGTCCTGGGTACGAGCTGTCTGTGCAACAGGCTCTTTCGTTATTGACAGTACGCGACTGCCATTATCCTGGCCAACATTTTGTTTGCATGCCAAATTACATTGCTCTCTTAATTGAAGTTTGTTAATGAAAATTGCAACATTTTGCAAACAGTGTTGTTGAGCATCCTTTGCCTTGATTGTTGCTGCCAAGCTCTGTGAAATTAGTTGTCTATTATATAATTGGTTGCTTTCCAACTAGAAAATAGTACTCCAAACTCTGAATAATTAGATAATTTGACAAAAAGTTTTTCATGATTTTCTTAATAGCCGCGTTTCGAATTATATTCATAGATTCGAGGAAAGTGGTGCAATCTAAATATTTATATGAGCATCAAATGCTCAGCATAAAATCTATTATATAGCATAATAAATGAGTGCTGTTGGCAGAATTAAGGCATTCAGTTTCAAGGATTTTAAGCAGCTTTTTAATTTTTTATGTATAACCATTTGAATCAAAAGAAAGCTGTTAATCAATGTCGAACGCCAATCAATGTTATTGTGCTCCACATTTTTCGGTATTTCCGGTTGGGCATTTTGCTTTAATGTCCACTGGGCTAATAGCCTATTACTACATCTGATTTTGAATCCATTTGGCTGTTACCTGTGCCGACAGCTGTTTGGTTTTTTGCCGCTGCCTTTGTTGGTTTTTCAAATTTGTGTGCGAACACAGAAATCAAATCAAAATTTCGTATTGAAATGTAAATATTTATGCCCAAAAGTTGTTTCAAAAAATTGTGGGCCCGGTATTAAGATGAAGTGCGAGCGCTTTGAAGTGCTCCCAAAGAAATAATCGAAGAAGAAAATAAAGTTAAACAGACAACCCAACCCAAAAACTGCGTTCCCAGTCAGTTCAAAGTTGATGGTTGCTTGGCTATTTGTCCGTTTGGCTGCTTGGCTGCTTGGCGGCTGTTGATAAATCTTGATGAAACTGAAGTACTAGTTGCTCTCACGCACACAACGCTGAACATCCCTATCTTTTATATGATCTGAAGCGCTGGCATTTGGCAGTTGACCGCAGCAGCGTGTGCGTTTTATTTTCGGCCAAAGTCATAAAGTTTTCGACGCGGTGGCCGGCACAAAAATGCCCACAAACAAACTTGTTACCCCGTACAAGACTCTGGCTTTGACTATGACCAACTGGCAGTTAGCGCATCTATTCATCAAGTATTTTAAAGATTTTCGCGAAAAACTCTGTGCTTGCCACTTGAAAAGGAAAACTGTGTGTGTGTTGTCAACGGTTGGCTGCCGTCAACTGCGAAAGCAATGTTTTCTTGTTGTTGTTGCTTTAATTGTTTTAGCCGCTTTGATTTTTAGGTTCGCTTTGTACTGCAAAATTGCGTCAGAATGTGGCCAACATATGACCCCATTAGCAGAGGCGACAACGACACGTGTTTGCTTCTAGATTTAATCAAGCTTCGTAGGAATAAAAATATTAATCAACCTACAAATTGCATACGTCATAATTTATCACTCAAGTAAATGTTAATTTATTGAATTAAATGCAAATATGTTTGAATTTTTTAATGAAACAAATTGTAATACTTGATTTTTGTTCATTGAATAATTTTATTAAGAAAAGCTTTAAATTTTTAGAACAAACAATGTTAATGTACAACAAAAAGTATTGTCTGAACTGCTTGTCGGCTCAAATCGGCTATTTAAAATGTTTGTCTGTAAGTCATTTACATATATGTTGAGCGGATCCAAGGTAGTGTATGCCTTGTCACCAACTTAAGCTTTTAGTCAGGTCAATAAACAGTCTGTAGTTGAATGGTACAACCTAAACATGTTTATGCACTTGTCTATGCGTAGGCTTATTAACTTGTCTATAAGTGTAGCATATGTATTATACATAGCAGATTTTCTGTCGTTGAACTTTGAACTCAATGTTGGAAAACGGTAAGCAAATGATTTAAGAATGTTTTACTTCTTGGAAATATATTTATGTTATGCTTATACTCACAGTTTAATAAGAATTTAGATCAAGTTGATGCATAAATCCAAAAATAAACGATTACCTATAATATATTGTATTTGTGTGTGCTGCGATTGTTTGTTATGATTTAACTACAATTTTCGACTGAAAGCCACTTAATTTCAACCAGCAACAATTGTGGCAATAACATGGTCAAATTGTTTATTTCGTGTTTGTATGCCTTTAACTAAGTATACACAATAAATTCCCCACAATGATGCTTTGAAAATGATACACTCAAGCTAAGTTCCTCCCAAAATATCGGCATAATCATGCACGCTAGATGAAACTTAGGGCACGAGGCAAACAAAAACCCCACACACTTCGATTGCATAATTGAGCCGTAATTGCTATTAATAAATCGTTTAAACAAATGATCATCTAGTGTGGTAATTTCTCCAAGGGGTTCCATTGCCTTTGCAGTTGTAGCTGTTGGTGCGCAAAATACGCCGGAAATGTGCTTGAAATTTAATGTTGAGCATGCACTTTACGCCAAACTGGAATTAATAGGAATATCGAATGATATGGCTAAATGAGTAACAAATTGAATGCAAACCATGCAGAGAGTTAGACAGACAACTTTCCTTGTTGTTGCCATTGCTGTTGCTGTTATCCTTCTATGGCTCAATTACAATCCAAGTTCATGGCGGCCATGCTGCATGCTGCATTTGCAACATGTGTGTAACTGGCTCCCCTCAGAGACAGCGGCATTTAATGATGATGAGCTAAAGCAAAGATCTGAAGATCTTGTTCCCATGACTTTATGCATTATGCCTAATTAACAAAGGCTGCGCCGACGACGAGCCTTTGCGTTTAATTATTCTGTAGCCCATCAAATACTGGGCTTCCAGTTGCAAATATGTTAATTTTTAGCCCAAATGCGGCACACACATGTGTCCTCTCCAACACATACACACTCAAAAACAAACACATGTCTGTATGCACATAATTAAATCGATAGTCTGCTAAAGGCCGAACATTTGCAAGAGGTCGACGCACGCTGCAACGCGGAAGATAAAAAGGATGCCCCACAACAAAACAAAACATACAAAATATGCCGTCGCAAAATTGCAGAGGCTGAACCAGCCACACCAGCCAAAAAATAAAGATCCAAAAATACAACAAAAACTTCGCATGACAGGCAAAAATATCCAAAATTGTGCAACTGAAACGAAAGTTAGGGGACATAAGCGGACAGTGCTGGTTGGGGAGCCTCAACGAAATGCGTCACATGCAGCAGTAGAAGCAATAGCGGCACCAGCAAATGTGCCTAAAAAGCAGTGCTGCCAGCAGCAGCAGCACCAGCAACAAGTGAGGCAAAGCGCAGAAAGAGCAAAAAGCCATAAAAATATTTTGACTGGCGGCTAAAGACCCGAACTGTGCTGGCTGTTGTTGTTGTTTGAGTTTTGTTGTTGCTGTTGGATGTTGCAGACGTGACTTAAATTCCGATGACAGAACAGGAGCCCCCAGAAATTAAGCCCAAATTGAAATCAAATAGGGACACCGGCTAAGAAAATGAGCAGGACACGTGCTTTACAACTTTTGCAACTGCAGCTTGTTGCATCACTGGGCATTTACATAACCGTAATTTATTCTGCTCGATGGCTCCATTTACCTGCCACCTTTAAGGCAACAAAATTCAGAAACAGTAGCAGCAATATAAAGGAATTTGAAAGCATTGCTGCCTTCAGTGCTAAGAATAACAATTTCGACTGATAATTGCGTAATAAATCAATGTCTGTTCTACATTTTGGTTGTTGTCAGTCCGTTAGTTAAAATGTTGCGTAATTCGCGAAGTTAGCATTTCATCTGTACGCTATTAATCTAAATAACTTCAAGTAATGAGTTGAAATTCTTTTGTTTTTATTTCTTGAAATCGGCAGAAACAAGGTAACGTACTAGAGTTGCGTGTCTCTCGTCTTCCACAAGCCTTATGATAACTTACGCAAAACCTAACCAATATCAATTGCTTTAATAGATAGATAAAAAGATTTATCTAATTTATATTTAAACTAAATAATAAATTTCTGTTCGCTTTTGTTAACAATATGTTTACGTCAACATTTATTGAAATAGCGAAGAAAGCTGCAGCCCATTGTGTTTCTTTATTAATGTTAAGTGTTTAATTTATTAGCTAAATACTCAGTTAAGTAAACAAATAGTATTAAAACAAATCTATAGTTGATTGCATGGGTGCTACAATATATTTAAGAATTGGGCATCCTGTGAGTATATTTAAAGAATTCACTTTAGAGAGACATGATTAACTGGATTAACAGCAGGGTGAATCTAAGGACATGTACAAAGTTCGAAGGCTTCAAAGAGTCTATGAATTTCTGCTTTATTTTTGCCGTGCAATTAGTTATGAGTACTTAAAGACGTACTTGGATTCATACTCGTCGTAATTGTACAACTTTAGAGCACTTCAAGCGGATTGTTGCAATCTCATTTCAAATGAGTTGGGCAAATAGAAAATTGCCAATGTTTGTGTCTTGCTTGTGTGTGTGTGCGTGTGTGCTTGACGAGTGGAAATGTGGGGAGGGTGGGGAAGGCGAATGAGGCGTTATGATCCCTCTAATTAGCTGCATGGCATGTTTGTTGATGCTGTTCATGTTGATGTTGCTGTTAATATTCAGTCGGTCGGCGTCTCACTCGTCTCACTCGTCTTTCGCATTTTGCACTTCAACTGGCTTTGGCTGCTGCTTCTGCTGCTGCAGATGTTGCACAGTCGATGCAACATTTGCCATACAAATTTGTTTACAAGTGTGTTTGTTGTTTAATGCAAAGTCAAACATTTTGCTCGCTTGCGCTCTCGGCCGCTGTCAGGCGAGTGAAATTTATGGGTCAGTAAGTTGTTGCAGCTAGCACTAAAGTGAAATGCAGCAGCGAATGTTGCGAGCCCTAACTCTTACTACTAAGTTTCTAAGTTGTTTTTTTTTTTTTTTCCATCTCAGCTTAAGCTTAAGTATGCAGTCTGTTTGCTCATTTGCTTTGCTCGTTTGTTCAAACGCGTGACAAATATTTCATTAGGCATTTATGCAAACTTTGTTGCCTTTTGGCATCTTCAAAATGCTGCTACTTTGTTTCAGAGCGAACACACACCAGCATACATTTAAACATATGTATACACTATTGCATAACCTTGCCAGCCAGGTGCCTCATCTTGGAAACCATTGCCATCGCCTCGATCGCAGTGCGTTGTAGTGTCTACTATAATAACTTCTCAATTAGGTTTAATTAATTTTGAAATTAATAATTGCATACTGACATGCGTTGCAAGTGTTTTTCGACTGGGTCGAAAGTAGCCCAGCTAAGCCAAGTCGTTGACGTTTATGTCTACTTCGACGTCGTCTTGTGTGTGCATTGCTTTATGCAAATGCAATTAAAATTTCAACAATGCAAACATTTACTTCCGTTGCAACAAATGTCGACGCGTCGCAGCATCTTCATTGAGTCATTTTCATAGACATAAGCAGCAGCAACTTTTACCTGGCCTCAGCCACACCTCAGCTACAATTTGGCCTTTCGCATTAGTCTGTCTTTGTCTTGCGATAATTGTATGACTTTGTAATTGTATTTGCATGCCGTCGCACGTGGGCGTGATATTAGGAATGCCAAAGTATCCAAAGTATCCTGTCAACTAATGAGACAAAGCCCAAAATGCCTGAGAGGCTGTACTTAATTGCTGCCAGCTGCTTCAAGGGCAATAAACGACACGCACTAAAATGCAGCTACAATTTGCTATTTAACTGCACTTCAATTTGTTGCAATGAAATCAGTTGCAATTCCATTCTACATAAGAAATACCAACAATTTTTTACAATCAACATTTGAGAGCGAAGGGCACACAAAGTCAAATGATTGCAGCTGGCAACCAAGAAGGGAAAGTCGTGGTGGGGCATTCGCATTCCATCTTCATCAAAGGGCCCGGAGCTGTGAAATGTCCGTGAGGCAGAGACTGAGGCTGTGGCATCTGCATGCTAGTAAGCACAAATGTTGCATGTTGCACTCGATCTCCCATTGGCTAGCAGTACATTGTTGTTAATACTTTTAAATAGAACGCCCTGCTGCCTGACTGCCCCAGCTGCCGCGAGTGCCGCAAGTGTTCGTCCCCCAACAATTACACACTTTGGGTTAATCAAGTGGCATGGGAAACTGTGTAAAGAGTTGCTCCTTATGCTCGCTTAAGTGGGAGCGTTTGCTAGCCGCAACCTCGCCGATGAGTCATGTTAACATAAGCAAATCAAATGGGTACTGCTTTGTGTCTTCAGGTGTGTGGATGCTGCCTTCTATTATTATAAATTTTTTTTTTTGCCAACGAATTGTTTAGATTGGTTCGAACTTGCCACATATTTCAGTTAGCTTTTGGTTTTTGTTTAGCATCGAATTTGAGTATGTATAATTTGTTTTTGTTCTTGAGTTTGGCGGCTAAGTGCACGCACTTGTGTAGTAAGTGCTATTGTTATTGTTGCTGCTGTTGCTGTTTATGTTAACGTTGTTGTTGCGGCTCATTAGCAGAAGCGTTGTTTATGATGGCCATTGCAACATTTAAACCGACAAATGCACTTGTTGCTTGCCATAGATTTTAAAATACTTTGATATACTTATGAACATGCATAGGATCCAAAATGAATGTGAACAAACAGAGTGAACCAAATACTCAAGATTGAGTACAAGTTGTCGAAAGATGCTTGTAATGAAGTGTAAAAATACAAAACAAGCGTATACTTAACGTTTGAACTGATACTAATTATAGCATATGAAAATTGAAACTTAGTTGGACTTAGTGGAGAACTACAAAAGACTTCTCAGACTTCACAGCTACTCTAGATTTTCAAAGCCTATTAGCTATTAACTTTTAGCTCATCGCCAACTACGTTATGTGTTTTTTCGTGAAAAACTCTTAGTTTCCATTGTACTGCAGAGATGTAACTCAGGCAAACAATGAACAATACAGACCATTGTTTGATTGCTTAAATGGAATCCTTTCATTTTATCTTAACTGGGCCTGTAAATTGACCCAGGCGACGCTGTTGAAAGCTGGAATGCTGCCGACAACGGCTGCCTTGATCTTGGCCATTAGTGTGCAGCAGTGAGCTGCTCCAGATTGACGTCCATAATCCAATTGGGTCAGAACAAAGGCAATATTTTGCTTTAGTACTACAATAATATAGGCGGGCGTACTTTAACATGGATATGGGTCTGATGTTATCTTGTATTGTTAAGTTTCCGCCAATTTTTCAGCACATCCGCCTCATGTTTGACGTTTACTTTGAGGCGGTGGTTGTGGTTGGGCTACAGTGGTTTTCATTTGATGTATGCATGTGTTGATTTCGACAACAGTGGCGCAGCTGTTTATGTTTGTGTCACGTGGCATCCGCCATATGTGAATACACGAATTTCAACTATATATATGTTTTCATAAACTATATACATAGTACAATGTACAAGTTGTCAATTTGGTTTTATATTGTGAATGATTCACGTGGCGCAAATTTGTGCATAATCAGCAGGCAGCCAAAACTGAAATCACAAACCATTTGCGGTTTTTGCGGATTAAGCAGATTTTTGTTGAGCTATCCAATTAATAGCGCGTCGCTGTTGTCGCAGGGTCCGAAACAGGGGCCATGTCCTGTCCTGGTACTGTATCCTGTTTGTATGACGCAATGGTAAAGGAGGCGTCTAAAAGACGCCGCCGCCTCGAGCTCGAGCTCAGTCCCGGCTCAATGGACTGTGAAATGTGTGCCGTGACGTTGTCGTTGGTCGGTGTTCTGGCGTTGTCGTGGCGAACTTGCCAAAGCAATAGGTGTCCTGGCATTGGTTTCAAAAGGGAAATGCGCTCAAATTGCATTAAAATGCCAGCACAGAAGCATAAAAATTATGGCCACACTTGGCGTGCCACACAACTACATAATACATACTGCCATCCTAGTCCCGGCCCTGTCAGAAGCAGCACGCCTGCTGTGCCCCGCAGTTGCAATCGCAGTCAGTCGGAGGCGTCCAAGTGTGACAAAACGCAGGCTCCTTGCACGCAGCGTCAAAAATTAAATTGGCAAGCCACCAACAGTAAGCGGGGCCTGGAGCCACTAAGCCAGCCACGTTGCCTGCAACATTGAAGGCTTTTGACATATTCACGCAACTTGTCCTCGCTTTCCGCGTCTTCGTCCTTGTCCTCGTCTTCTGTCGACTGCGACTCTGACTGTGGCTGCGGCGTCGCCTTGTCTGTGGCATAATCATATATTCTTTGCTGGCGGGTACTTATTATTTGCTTGTTCTTTTCTTTTTGGCAAATCGGCAGGAAGCGTTGTTAAATTATGTCTTGTTTATGTGGCACTGCATATTTATGGCCAGCGTCGCGGCGCATAATAAAAATTGTTACAAAAACGAATGAAATTGCAAAAATTTGACTTGACCAAGTTCCACTAAGCGCCCACTCCAGTTATCCCCTTCCCTTCAGAGCCACAAACAGTTTCATATAATGGAAAAACAAGTTCAATGTTTGTTTGCTCTGACCAATGCGAAAAAAAAACAAGTTCATCCTATTGTTGTTGTTGCTGTTGCTGGGAAGCCCTAGAAAAGTTTATTTGTATACCTTTGCTGGCTTTAGCGTGCCCCTTTTGAGAAAGTCTTGACAAGTGACTGACTCCCTTCACCCTGTCTTCTCTCTCCTTTCTTTCTTCATCTATCTCATTCTCTCTCATCCGCTTGTTGGCTCTTATAATGATTAAGTGTGGCCAAACAAACGTCAAAGTCAACAAATATTTGCAACAAGTCAACACGTGACGTTGTGCGTTATGCATTTAATGAATGGTCGTATAAAATGTATGCGTAGAGCAAAATTTCATTAAATCGTTTTGTTTTTTTTCTTTCTTTTTTCGACTTGCAGCTCAACTGTCTTGGTAGCATTCATTGTAATCATAGGCATACAGGATTCTCAAAGTAGATTTGTAAGTATAATAGACTAATGCCATTTCCGATCGTTGTTCTATACTGTTGCTTTTGTATAGCCCGGACTACGTGCAAAAAGACAATATGGTGCGAATTTATATTTGCCCGCTAGTTACGTGACGCCTGGTGGCGAGGGAGACGATCCCAACGAATGGACGGAATGGAGCTCCCCATCGGATTGCTCACGCACCTGCGGAGGTGGAGTGTCCTTTCAGACACGTGATTGCCGTCGCAGAGAGTGAGCTCTAGCCAAAATAAATATATTTTCGGCAATTTTACACTGACTAACAAACTATTTGTTAATTTCTTAGCGCAAATGGCGAAGCTATGTGCAGCGGTGGCAATCGTCGTTATTACTCATGTAACACACAGGATTGTCCCGAAGAAGAGCCTGACTTCAGAGCCCTGCAGTGCTCACGCTTCGATGATACTAAGTTTGATGGCATGCTTTACGAGTGGGTGCCCTACATGAATGCGGCCAATCCATGTGAGCTGAACTGCATGCCAAAGGGTGAGCGCTTTTACTACCGCCAGAAGGAAAAGGTGGTTGATGGTACTCGATGCAATGACAAAGACTTGGATGTGTGTGTAAATGGTCAGTGCCTTCCCGTTGGCTGCGACATGATGCTGGGCAGTGATGCCAAGGAGGATATGTGCCGCAAGTGTGGTGGAGATGGAAGCACCTGCAAGACCATCAAGAACACTTATACTTCCAGTGATTTAGCTGCTGGGTACAATGATCTTCTGCTAGTGCCTCAAGGAGCAACAAATATTCGCATACAGGAATCGACACCATCAAACAACTACTTGGCTTGCAGAAATCAAACTGGTTATTATTATCTTAATGGCAATTGGCGTATTGATTTCCCACGTCCTATGCACTATGCCAACGCTTGGTGGAACTATCAGCGCAAACCTATGGGCTTTGCTGCTCCCGATCAGCTCACATGCAGCGGACCCATATCTGAAAGCATTTACATTGTAATGTTGGTGCAGGACAAGAATGTGAGCGTTGAATACGAGTACAGTATCCCAGAATCACTAAGCCACAGCCAGCCTGATGTGCATACGTGGACGCATCGTGAATTTGAACCCTGCAGCGCATCATGTGGTGGTGGCACTCAGTCCCGCCAGGTTACCTGCAACAATCGCATAAATTTGCAAGAAGTCGATGAGGCGCTTTGCGACTCTCAGAGCAAACCGGCAGAGAGTCAGGCCTGCGGTGTAGAGCCTTGCGCACCACACTGGGTTGAAGGTGAATGGGGTAAATGTTCAAAGGGTTGTGGATCTGATGGCTTCCAAAATCGCTCTGTGAGTTGCGAACGCATTTCATCTGATGGGTAAGTTGTATGGTGTGATAAAAACAGAGTGGGAGGTTAATAAAATATAATTTTTTTATAGTGTTCACACAGCTCAAGATGATGCCGTTTGCCTTAAGGAAGTAGGAAACAAGCCGGCGACGACTCAAGAGTGCAATCGCGATGTCAAGAACTGTCCTAAATATCATTTGGGTCCATGGAAGCCTTGTGACAAGCTATGCGGAGAAGGCAAAGAATTGAGAAAGGTTACATGCTACATAAAGGAAAGTGGTCGCAAACGCGTTTTGCCCGATGAGGATTGTGTGGAGGATAAGCCTGAGGTAGAAAGGGCTTGCCTGCTTGCACCTTGTGAGGGTGTCGATTGGATTGCGTCACAGTGGAGTGGTGTAAGTATTTTATTAATTTAAGCTTGCGTCAAAAAATGATAATTTCTTCTGTTGAAGTGTAATGCTTGCGGCCAAAATACCGAAACTAGAACGGCTATTTGCGCTTCTAAGGATGGAAAGGTTTACCCCGAGAAATTTTGTGGTGAACAGGTTCCTGAATTGTCAAAACCCTGCACTTCAACGAAATGTGAGTCCCAATGGTTTTCTTCTGACTGGAGTAAGTGCTCAGCGGCATGTGGAAAAGGTGTTCAGTCACGTATTGTGGTTTGTGGAGCATTCGATGGCAAGAGCATTAAAACAACGGAGGACTCTAAATGTGATGCAGCTACAAAGCCAAAAACAGATCAGGAATGTGAAGGCGAAGAAAAGGAATGCCCTGGTCAATGGTTTACTGGACCTTTCGGAGAGTGTAGCAAACCCTGCGGTGGTGGTGAAAGAACTCGAGAGGTGCTATGTCTAGCCAATGGTACCAAGTCTCTTAACTGCGATGAGGCAAAGGTTGAATCGATTTCTCAAAAGTGCAACACTCAGGCTTGTACCAAGGATCAAGTGTTGCCACTTACTAGTACTGATAAGCCGGTCAAGGACGATGAAGAAGAATGTGAAGATGATGATGAGTTCGATTTGGTAACCTCTGATGTAACAGATGAATCGAATGTCACCGATGAGGAATCAGAAACAATGACATCGATAACAACAGACGACTTAATGTTAAGTGATAGCCCCTACTCTACTTCTGACGATTCTTCTGCTTCGACCGATATCACAGATGAGGGATCAGGCTCGGGAAGCACTTCAGACAGCGGCATTTCATCTGAAGGAAGTGGAGATGACAAAGATTCAACAGAAGCGTCATCGTCAACAGATGAATCATCCACTGGAGAAACAAGTGAACAAAGTGCATCGACTGACAGTAGTGAATCAACATCTGAAGCATCATCATCGTCTGTTTCCAGTACCTCAAGCGATTTCTCTACAGGTTCAACTGAACCTACTTCAAGTGGTTCTACAGACGTCTTAAGCTCTAGCTCAACAGATTCAAGCGTAAGCACAGATGTCTCGAGCACAACAGATGCCTCAAGCTCGACAGACGCATCCAGTTCAACAGATATATCAGGCTCTACAGAAGCATCAAGCTCAACAGATGCATCAAGCTCAACAGATGTGTCAGGCTCAACAGATGGGTCAAGCTCAACCAATTTATCAAGTTCGACAGATGTCTCAGGTTCGACTGATATCTCAGGATCGACAGAAGCCACAAGCTCATCAGATGTTTCAGGTTCTACTGATGGTTCTTCCAGTGGGCCCACAGACATGCCCATTGAAACTTCATCGGCCGTTTCTTCATCTTCTTCAAGTGATTCATCAGGATCTACTGAATCCAGTGTGTCCTCCACCACTTCAGATTTGTCGTCATCAACCGATTCGTCTACCAGTAGTCAGTCGACGGAATCAACAGCATCTACAGATACTACTGTCTCAACGTCAACAGAAAGTACCTCTGACGTTACGACAGAATCGACCGGGTCAACTAGCTCGCCTGCTTCAACTGAGAGCACATCAACAGACGCTAGCTCATCAACATCCTCGGACAACACTAGCGACGGATCAAGTACTGCATCAACCGAATCATCCGATGGGACATCTAAAGTCACTGAATCTACCGATGGCTCAACAGGTAGCACCGAAGCAGGATCTAGTACTAGTTCGGGTGCAAGTGTTTCAACAGATGGGAGTTCCACTGATGGTTCGACCGATGCCTCGACCGATGCCTCGACCGATGTCTCGACCGATGCCTCGACTGATGGGTCCTCTAAATCTACAGAATCGACTACGATTACTGTGTCTGGCTCAACAGAAAGTACATCAGAAGGTTCAAGTGATGGTTTTACAACCGAAGACAGCTCCAGTTCCACCAGTATCTCAAGCTCCACAGATAGCTCGAAGACCGGTTCACCTGAAAGCTCTACTGATGTATCTGACACAACAGAACTCTCAAGCTCAACAGGATCTTCTGAATCCACTTCATCCTCGAATGGTTCTTCCACAGAATCTTCTGAGACTACTGGCTCTACCAGTGCGTCTTCTACAGACTTGTCATCGTCTACCGTTTCAGACTCCACAGCTACAACAGAAAGTGAAAGTACAACTGAAAGTGGTGCTACTACTGATACTACTTCTGAAAGTTCAACTGACACCAGTGGTTCAACAGGTAGTTCACTTTCCACGGAGGAAGGTACAACAAGAGATATTTGGAGCACTTCCGATTCAGATGACTCTAGTACACCACACACCTGGGAGTCGACACTTACCCCAACGAAAGACAAGCTCCGCAAATGTAAGCCAAAGAAGTCAGTTTGTGAGAAATCTAAGTTTGGTTGCTGTCCAGATGGCAAGTCGACGCCTAAGGGACCATTTGACGAGGGTTGTCCCATTGCAAAAACTTGTGCGGACACCGAATTCGGTTGCTGCTCAGACGGACTTTCCGCAGCTAAGGGCAAAAAGAACAAGGGCTGCCCGAAATCGGACTGTGATGAGACACTCTTTGGCTGTTGTCCAGATAAATATACTGCTGCTGAAGGTGAGGATAACGAGGGATGCCCAGAGCCAACAACGTTGCCGCCAACCACCACGCCAGAAGAATCGACCACAGATTCATCGACAGAGGTGTATGGTGATTCCACTTTGTCAACAGAAATGGATACTGCAGTCACATCCTGCTCTTTTACCGAGTTCTCTTGCTGTCCTGATGGAAAAACTCCTGCCCAGGGTGAGAACTTTGCTGGCTGTCCCGAGCAACAGGATCGCCAAGGCTGTGACAAATCTGAACACGGTTGTTGTCCCGATCGTCGCACACCTGCTGCTGGTCCCAATGGTCAAGGCTGCGCTGCTTGCACAAGTGAACCGTTCGGTTGTTGCTCCGACAGCCAGACGCCTGCTCATGGCCCACAAGGCGAAGGCTGCTGCATTAGCACAGCTTACGGCTGCTGCCCCGACAATATCCGGCCTGCATATGGACCAAACTATGAGGGCTGCGAATGTGGAGCCTCCCCGTATGGTTGCTGTCCAGACCAGAAGACTTCTGCACGTGGACCTCAAGAAGAAGGCTGTCCTTGCGAAAGCACTCAGCATGGCTGTTGTCCTGACAAAATCACCGCTGCTAAAGGACCCAAGTTTGAAGGTTGCCCTTGCGAATCAATGCAATTCGGTTGTTGCCCTGATGGTCTCTCCTTTGCCAGGGGACCACATCACCAGGGTTGCCATTGCACACAGTCCGAGCACAAGTGCTGTGAGGATGGCAAGACGCCTGCTAAAGGACCCAACTTTGAGGGCTGTACCTGCATGGAAACTGAGTTTGGCTGTTGTCCAGATGGTGTTACTAAGGCCCAGGATGAGAAGTTCGGAGGTTGCGAAAATGTTCAAGAGCCCCCACAAAAAGCCTGTGGTCTGCCCAAGGAACAGGGAAGTTGTGGCAACTTCAGCGTTAAGTACTACTTTGATACATCGTATGGAGGCTGTGCTCGTTTCTGGTATGGTGGCTGCGAGGGTAACGGCAATCGTTTTGAAACAGAGGCTGACTGCAAAGACACGTGCCAGGAGTACACCGGACAACATGTTTGCTTGCTACCCAAGAGCTCTGGACCTTGCCCAGGATATACCAAAAAGTGGTACTATGACACAGACCGCAGTCGTTGCGAAGAGTTTCAATATGGTGGATGCTACGGCACCAACAATCGTTTTGACAGTCTCGAAAAATGCCAGGGTACCTGTGCTATTAGCGAGAGCGTGCGTAAGTAACGAGCTAACGCAGTTTTTTTTCTCAAACACTACAATTGTTTAAAAATGTATTTGGCTTTAATTTTTATGTTGCTTACAGCTGCCTGTGAGCAGCCAGTGGAATCTGGACCCTGCGCCGGCAATTATGAACGTTGGTACTATGATAACCAGACTGATGTTTGCCGTCCCTTCAGCTATGGTGGCTGCAAGGGTAACAAGAATAATTATCCCACGGAACACGCTTGTAGCTATAGCTGTCGCCAGCCTGGTGTGCTCAAAGGTAAGAGATTTAACTTATTTATTGATAAATGTGGTGTTATATCTAAATGTATTGGCAATAATTACTTTTGGGATAGATTTAAGCATGATCTTTATTATTTAGCCCTGGTTAACGGTTTAATTTTTCACAATTTCCTTTCGTTTGCTTGGCTTTTGTCTGTGCATGATCGTTTGTTGCTTGCTATGCCCTAAACTTATATATATATATCCTGAAACCCTGCACGTCACCCTCGTGTCACACACAATCACATACAAAAACCCCAGAGCAATGCTCACTGCTTAAGCAAACTGGTGATTGCAGCGAGAAGCACGCCAGATGGCAGTTCTCTGAAACCGAGAAGCGCTGCTTGCCCTTCTACTACACGGGTTGTGGTGGCAACAAGAACAATTTCCCCACATTGGAATCATGCGAGACTCATTGTCCTCGGCAAGTTGGTAAGCTTTCTATGTTGTTGCGATCGCTTTCAATGTGCGCAAAACCATGACCACCAAAGGTTCAATTACTGTTAACACTATTGTACTATCGTAGCTAAAGACATTTGCGATATTCCTGCTGAGGTCGGCGAATGCGCTAATTATGTATTTGCTTGGTACTATGACACCAAGGATGCTGCCTGTCGTCAGTTCTATTATGGTGGTTGCGGTGGAAATGAGAATCGCTTCACTAGCGAGGAAGCTTGTATGTCTCGCTGCGAGAAGAAACCGGAGCCAACAACTCCTCCGCCAGCACCAAGCACAGTGGATGTTTGCGAACAACCTGAAGAGCGTGGCGATTGTGACAACTATTCGCTCAAGTGGAGCTATGATAAACCTAGTGGTAACTGTCGTCAGTTCTATTATGGCGGCTGCGGTGGCAATGGCAACCGCTTCGAAACCGAATCTAACTGTATGCAGAGCTGCAGTGGACAAGCGCCCCAACCACAGCCACAGCCTCAACCGGAGGAGCGTCCACGACCACAACCACAACCATCAGGAAATCTATGTGATCAGCCAGCGTCTGTGGGCGATTGCGCTGAGTATGTTCTTAAGTGGAACTTTAACGCGACTTTAGGTGGCTGCCAGCAGTTCTACTATGGCGGCTGTGGAGGCAATGATAACCGCTTCGAATCTGAACAGGAATGCTCTGCGCGCTGCTCTGCAGGTCTAGAGGAGGAACCACGTCCAGAGTCTGATACGGCCAAGTGCTTCCTTCCCCCTGCGTCTGGCAATTGTAATGAGAATACAACACTTTGGTACTACAACAGCCAAGAGGGACTCTGCGATGAGTTCGTTTACACTGGGTGCGGTGGCAATGAAAACAGCTATGCCACCGAGGAGGAGTGTCAGAATGATTGTCATCCTGCTCAGGAGACCTGCTCGCTACCTCCTGTAGTTGGTCGCTGTAATGACCTTTCGCGACGTTGGTACTTTGATGGACGCACGAGTGCCTGTCACGAATTTGAATTCAGTGGATGCCGCGGCAATCGCAATAACTTTGTTTCACAGCGTTCCTGCTTGGATTACTGTCGCCGTGATCAGCCGGAACCCGAACCAGAACCGGAGCCTAAAGCACCGGTAAGTTAAGAAAAATAAAACCGAGAATTGATATTATTTGTAATTTTCTTATGGTCTCGTCTTTAAGTCATATTCGGTATGTACACAACAACCTGAGGCCGGAGAGTGCGACAACCATACTACTGCTTGGTTCTATGATAACGAGAAAATGGCCTGTACAGCTTTTAGTTATAGCGGCTGTGGTGGTAACGGTAATCGGTTTGAGACTCGAGATCAATGCGAGCGCCAGTGTGGCGAATTTAAGGGAGTCGGTAAGTTCAACACTTCAACACATTTTAAATGTCCTAGTTGTATTAACGTGTTGTGTTAGACGTTTGCAATGAGCCGGTGTCGACGGGACCCTGCACACAGTGGCAGACCCGCTACTACTACAAGCCCGATAGTCAGACATGCGAGCCTTTTACTTATGGTGGTTGCGATGGCACCGGCAACCGTTTCAACGATATTTTTGAATGTGAAACGGTTTGTGTTGCTGCCCGAGAGCCGCAATCATCCTCGGGTACAGCCAAAGGTAACAATTGATGTCGATTTGAGCCTTGTTCAATGTGTTTAACTTGTTTTGATTGCAACTTTTCCTCGACGTAAGTAGATATCTGCCTCCTACCGGTGATCACCGGTGTTTGCAACGGCCGATCGGTGCAGGAGCGTCGTTGGTACTACGATGATGAGCGCGGCACATGTTTGTCGTTTATATACTCGGGTTGCTCTGGTAACCAGAACAATTTCCGTTCTTTTGAAGCATGCACAAATCAATGCGGAAGTAAGCCTGCCACTCAGCTGACACTTTATTACCAGCACCAGAGCACCACCGCACCCAAACTCAAAATACCCACTCAATTCTGCACCCTGCCTCACTTTGAAATTGCTTGTAGACTTTCCACTTTACAGTAGAATATTACCTAATGCACCCTCACTATACTTAAGCCTGCACGCTATTTTGTAGAACATTCGCTATGCTCTATTTTTGGCGACCAAATCTGATTGTGCCATTTTTCACAGAGCCAGTCGACAGTGAGGTCCCCAATGAAATCTCTCCCAACCGCTGCGAAACGTACGAGAACGAGTGCCGCGATTTGCGATGTGCCTATGGTGTGCGACGCGTTCCAGACGATTCACAGACTGAGTGTGAGCGATGCATCTGCGAGAATCCCTGCGAAGGATACCCCTGTCCAGCTTCCCAACAATGTGCCATTGACGTGGCTAACAACGGAGATCGCGATCATCAGTTTGTACCCGTCTGTCGTGACATAAATAAGCCTGGTGTCTGCCCACAACTGGCGGCCAATGCCAGTGAATGCGCCCGTGAATGCTACACGGATGCCGACTGTCGTGGCGACAATAAGTGCTGTAGTGATGGCTGCGGACATCTGTGCGTGGGACCAGCACGTCCCACTCGACAACCAAATACTCCTCCACCGACTGTCATCTATCCTGGCGAAGTGAAAGCTAGGCTTCAGCCAAAGCAGCCACAGGAGCTCGATGTTCAGACCTCAATTGGCGGCATTGCAGTACTACGCTGTTTTGCAACTGGAAACCCGGCGCCGAACATAACATGGTCGCTCAAGAATGTGGTGGTAAGTATTGTTAAGGTAGTCAGTCCCCAGTCCTTATAATTGTAATGAATATCTTATGCACATTCTTTGTCAGATTGACACGAACCAAGGTCGCTATGTGCTCACCTCTAACGGTGACCTGACTATTGTCCAAGTGCGTCAAACTGATGATGGTACCTATGTCTGCGTGGCCAGTAACGGTCTCGGCGAGCCAGTGCGTCGTGAAGTGGCACTGCAAGTGACAGGTGCGTATATTAATTACTAGGTCTTAAAGACTTTGCAAGTTCAAAATCACTTATGTTAATGGTTTTCATTTGATGTGGTGTTGGTATTATAACTAACTACTTTGTTTTTATTGCAAATTTGCATGTTGCTTGCTTTTAACTATTTGCATGCTGTTGTGCCTGTATTTGTGTTGGTGTCGGTAGAGCCTCAAGATACACCGGCCTATATCTATGGCGATAAGAACGCCACCCAAATTGTGCAATTGAACCGACCGGCGTTGGTCCGTTGCCCGGCTGGTGGACATCCTGCACCTCATGTTAGTTGGTGGCGCAACAGTAAACTTATTGGCATGGGCAGTGAGACGAGTCGTGGTGAAATGAATCGCGACTACTCGCTATTCTTCCGCTCTATACAATTGTCCGATCTGGGCCTATATAATTGCGATGTGTACAACAATAGAGGACGCCCGGTATCACTGCATGTCACGCTTAAGGCTGTAGGTCCAGCACGCGCTGTGAACATTGAGGATAACCAATACCTACAGTACATAATTGACCCGGCAACGGCGCCTGTCACACCAAAGCCCAGTTACCCCTATAGGCCATCGCGCCCGGTTTATGTGCCACCTCCCGTAGTTCGGGATCCTCGAAGTAAGTACTTTATGCATGATTTATTTCGGAATGGTTCGTTTTGTGTTCTTCAACTTGTATAAGACTGTTGCTTAACTTAAATATCTTAATATCTTTGAACAGTTAACGCTGAGGCTGTGGTTGGACTAGACCCACAAAACAGTTACACGCCTGGCTCAACAATTGCTTTTACCTGCTCTGTGCAAGGCTATCCAGCACCGAATGTGACGTGGACCAAGGATAATTTGCCTTTGTACAACAACGAGCGCGTGCAAATAACTTGTACGTAAAGCATTATTCTAGTCTTTATTGCTTGGCAGTCCTTAATTTGTATTTTAACTTTTTACAGCCGAGCCGCATCGCCTAGTTATTAACGATGTAACCACAGAGGACACCGGATCCTATGGCTGCACAGCCCGCAATTCATACAGCTACAGCACCAGCGAGCAGACAGTTAAAATCGAATGTAAGTAGATCATTTTTTTTTTTTGTAAATAAGTCTTATATAAATTTCATGTCTTTGCAGCTGTAATACCGGTAGCACCAGAGTGTATTGACAATCCGTACTTTGCCAACTGCAAACTGATCGTAATGGGCCAGTACTGTGTGAATAAGTACTACGCCAGATTCTGTTGTAGATCCTGCACATTGGCCGGCCAAATAGCGCAGCCTCATCCCAATGCGCTTTAATTCCATAATACAAAACTTTTAAACCTAGCATGTTTCTTAGACTTCTGCATTGAATTGATTTTAAACCAGAAAATATTCAGATAATGAGTAACGTCACAAGCAGCAGAGAGACAAAAAAAAAAACAAAAACTAAATAAAAAATCCCGCCAATTGCATTACCCACTGATCAAATACCTAATATCCTAAAAACGATAATTTCTTCAACGCAAAAGAAAATAGTATTAGTACTTTATGTTTTTGTTCCTATTTATTTTTGATTTAAATTCAATCCATAGAAAGAAAGTGGCTAAAACTTATTTTCATTTCATTTATTATTTAGTGTTTTTTCTACGATATTTGTGCAACGATTAAATCAGTTTAAGACTTAAAAAATATTTGTAAATAAATTAAAATAATACAATAAAAAAGAATGCATATGTAATAAAATTATATTTATTTATATGCATATACATATGTTTCTAGAGCTATTCAAAGCTCCAGCCATGTGGCAACGCTGCAAAGTAAGGGGTTATTGATTTTTCACCGAGTGCCAAGCTGCAGCTGTTTGTTGGATTCTGCGCTGTGCGACCCAAGGGTTGTTTGGAGTTAGGAGCAACTCAGAGAGATGATAAAATTTGTTTGTGTTTGTCATTGCGTGCAATTTTTATAACAATAATTCAAACCAACCATACATTGGTTAACTATGGAGGATAGCGGTATAGATAGTGAGGATAGACAGTCCAACATATATGAGGATGGTGCTGCAAGTTTGCTGGTAAGTGTTTAAATACCTCAATACCGAAACACAAGCTCATGGCCAAGCCCATTGTAGAAAACTGCCAGTGGAGCACCCAAACATATGTCGGATCTGGAGTTTGAGGTGGCATTTAGGGGTGCCAGCAAGGTGTATGCGCCAACGACTGTTGAAATTGATGAAGATAGGGCTACCCGAGGGACAGAGCGCTTCGAACCTCCAAACACCTGCCGCATACTGCAACGAAAACTGGAACTGAAGGTCGAGCGTGCCAGACGCAATTATACACAGTACCAAGAGGAGCAGGTGGGTAGTCTCTACTATAAATCACGTTGAAGTGTTTCAGTCGATACAATGGTGGCCGTCTATTCTAGGCAACTAAGACACAAGCAGCCACACTCATACCTATCAATCGATTGACCATACCGGGCGAGCTCGAGCAAAAGCCGCTCGTCGATTATAAGTCTGAGAGTAGTGATGAGGCGGAAGAGATATCGTTCTTCCCCGCACAGCTTAAACGTGCTAAACAACGTCAGCAGAATCACGAACTTACCGATACTTTTAGTATACAAGAGATGACCATTGAGTCCGATCTGGAGTCCGATGACAGTGGTGGGACTCAGAATCTCGAATTACTCTTGCCCTCCATGAAATCAAATATTTTTGATAAGTTGAAAAGCTGTTTTGGATGCTGGCGGCGCAGGTAATGCCAAGAGAAACAGCCCATCCAGAGGCAGTCCATGCACAAAACACGTTATTGACAAGCACTTTCAAACTCACTTGTAGACACAATATACATTAAAAAATGCTAATAATTATATGCAAACATTTATTTGCTTTCATCTAGAAAACCATAAAAAAAGATCGCAATAAAACATTTTCCAGTCTATTTTATAAATCCGTATTTAATGTTAAGCAGACGCCCTGTAATATCCAGTGACTCAGATCCTCAGAGGTGGCCAAGTTTGCCTCAAATACTAGACCAACGCCCATCGCATTTCGCCGCAGTGAGGTGGTGTACACAGGGGCCAGGAATGTGTTCTGCCGAATTTAAGTTATATGAGGTATGTGAGTCAAGAAAGTCATGAAATAAATTGGTATGATAGGTATGGAATGAACTGGGAACCAATAAATAACGTAGCTAAAACATCATATATGTAATTAAGCTTTTAACATTGTATAAGGATTCTAAGTTTACTATTCAAAACAATTTTAATTAAGTGTGCAGGTTTTTTCCTTGCATATACAACGCTATTTTATCTCTGTCAAAAGTTAGAGAACCACCGCATTTAAAATCAGAAACAATTAGCACAACAGCTGCCACATTAGGTGTGGACGATGGGGAAGCTTTTGGTAATTTAGTGCACAGTATTTAAACAAATATCAACGATGGCAAGCCAAACACCCGGAACCCTCTGCTTTTCTCATTACTCTATGGTCCAACCCAACCCATATGTAGATACAAAAGGACATTAGTACTTGTCACTTGCAGTCGACGCCCAGCCGAAAGCCGAAAGCGACAGGATAAAAATATATACAAACCTGTAGCTTAAGCCGGTGAGCTTCAATGGGTACCACAGCCAGTATGGGCAGCTCCTCGACAAGAACTTTAGGATGAGAGCGCATCAGCTGATTAGCCTGTATGTCAAAGCGTGCGCCCTCTATGTAAAGACCGTGCACATAGCAGCCCTGCAAAAAGTTCAGCGATTAAAATGCAAACAGAATTCCTAATTACAAAATTAGTGCCAGGTGGAGGGCCAGTTCTCCCGGTCATGTTGGGGGTCATAGTTTTGCATTTAGAGCTGGTCAGACCAGACTAGACCAAACTCATTTCAACTCGACTTACCGTTGCCGGTCGCTCCTCAACATCATCGGGTTCCGAATAGACGGTCACATAGGTGAACAGAGTGGAACGATCCAATGGCCAGGCGTTCTTGCGACAGGCAATCTGCAAAAGCGCTGCATTGAATGGGCTGCGAAATTGATAAGAGGTAGAAGCTCATTTTATACCTGAACCAGGGCCGTGAGGTAGCTCTGCGGTATATGCAGTCCAGACAGCCAAATTACTAGTGGCTCGCCTGAGATGGACCAATACTTGTACTGCACGGCTCGTTTCTAAAATGTCAGATGAAAGCGAATCGTTGATTAGTGGATTGGGCAGCAGAGGATGCAACTGACTGATTTTGTGTCAAGCTGATTAATGAGCTGCGACTGTGACCAGGATACGATAGGCAGTGGGAAGGGGTTGGTGTTGACTTACCTTTAAATGCTCTAGCCAGCTAGCTAACTGTTTGCATGTGGCCGGCGCCAGTTTGCTCCACACGGCTGGCAGCAGGCCATTGAATAACGAGTTGGCAATGTTGTCCAGGACATTGTCCATGCCGATTTCACCAGCGATGGCCTGCGGAGACCATACAATTAAATTAAAAGGCAGAATGACAACACATATGCATGCTTGCATGCGAATGGCAGTGAAGGTACAAGTATTTGTGTGGGCGTGGCAGCGCTTATGCCAAGACAATGGCAAGCGGCAGAGTTCATTTGCATTTGTAAATTTATTTTGGCAACAAAATGCAGCAGCCCAACGAAGGATCGCATTCAGTTGGTGGAGTGCGGCAACCACGAGAAGCATTGGTCGGCAGCCAAGTTGGCAAATGCATAAGCAAAATGCAAAACGCAAAACAAAGAAGCTGAAGGATTTATGTGAGCTTCCAATTGACAGGCGAGGCGAAAGCCAGAGCCCATTTCAATCTCTTAGTTACCTTGCGCAGCAGCTCCAGCGTTTTCCTGATGCGTATCACTAGAATGTTAAAGCGGTCCAGTTCTTGCAATAGGACCACACCGGTCGGTGACAAGCTCATCTGGATTTGTTTACGTATACGCCACGTCTCGAAGGCTGGTGGCAGCTTTTTAAGTATTCCCGCTGCCACTAAGTCGATGAAGTCGTCTCGGCTGATGCCGCCCGTACCCTCACCTTTGTATTTAAAGCGCGAGTTGGGAAAGTTGGAAGGGATAAGTTAGTATTCAACAAAGTAGAGAAAAACCGCCGTTTTAATGTATGCAATTGACGCGGTTTTTATTTTATTCCCTTTTGTATTTAACTTTTTTTTTACCATTTTGTTTGGTAAATAGTAATTTTTATTCATTTGCCTTTTATCTGGCTAACTGTTTTTATATTGATCGTTCTCTCTGGTTTATTTGATTTTTTTAAACATTGTCAATTAGCAAATACTAAAGCTCATGAATATGCAAATTGTCAGCCTTTCTAAAGAATAGGCTCATGTCAGTTAAGTATATCGGTTGAAAATGTAAATAACTAACCAACAAAATGGTTATCTTGTTATGCATACTCGTGCTCTTCCTAACAAAAATCACCTAAATCTTTAATGGAAACTATGTGCTATGTAAGTATAAAATATATCTTCGTGTCAGTGCATAGGGTATTTTTTCGTTGTGCATGTGTTTGGAAAGTTAGTAACATGTCGGTAAATTTAAATGAAGTTGGTAGTCAGTTCGATTGAGTTTGGTAAACGGTCGGTGGTTTTTTCATTTGCTGTTTTTAATTTTTTAAATCAGCTGTAGGTTTTTGCTTTACTATTGCCCAAAGAAGGGTGTTTCTCTTTACATCAAATACTTTACCAGTTTTGACATCGCACGGTGTACACTTGGTTGCTACGATTGCGTAAAGGTGTTGCAAAAAAGTATAAAGAATTGGGTTGAATTGTTTATATGTATGTATATATATGTTGGTTTGTAAAGTAATTGTTTCACCATCATGTTTGTATATATGCGTGAATGTTCGAATATGACTGCATCGATTGCGGCTACAGGGGATATGGGCAAAAATTCTCTCTGATAGCGGTTTTAACACGCTAAAGCTCGTAACGCAAAATTATCGACTTTCGGGTGACGTTTTCACAAATTTTTGTTGCTGCATATGCAGATGCGTACGCGGATGCGGACAAGGACACAGACGCGGATGCAGACACGAATGTCAATGGCGGTGAGTGCGGTGCGGTTTGAACTCAATTCCCTTCTCTTTTTTGCGGCTGTGGGCGGCATGAATGAGTAAATGAGTGTGTTTGTTTGTTTGGGTGTGTTTGCATCTATTTTAATTGTTAATGTATGCCCCGTTATTGTATGCCGGCTATAATGGCGCATGCAATAAAGTTAATTGCAAAACCGCAACTAATTAATTAAATTAAATTAAAAATTTAACATTCCAAAATGCAACAGCAATGAAAATCAACAAGATAAAATTTAACAAACGACTGACAATTGGCACACGCTGTATGTAAATTGAACAAAACACATATTTTTTTCTTTCGAATATAGCCTCCGTTTTCCGAAAATTGAACAGGCAAACTTAAACTTAATGACGTTTTGGAGAGTTAAAATTTAAGGTAAATGAAAATTGAAAATGTACACAATCTTCTTTCAATGTTGGAATGAAAGTTGATTTAAGAAGCAATATTAAATGAAAAATGAAGTGAACATTACGAACTAAATATAAATAATAAATTATGTTCTGTGCTTTGAAATCAATATACCCTGATTTCTCATGTGCTGTGGCCCATTGGCTATAAACTCACCAGTTTGTGGCTGCAGCTCAATCAGGCTGTTCCAAATGTTGCGCGCGGCCATTGTGTAATAACCGATTTCCGCGTTTGGATGCAAACCAAATACATCCGGCTTATTGACCAGCGGCAGTTTGTCAATGTGGGCTGTTTTCAATGGATTACGTATGTATGTAAAACTGGTTATGTTGCATCACGTGTCCCACAACGGACAACTAACTACTCACCTATAAGGTCCTCTTTCAGAACGGTTTCATCATCCGGCAAGCAATAGTCAACGTGCTCGTCCTCATAGAAGTGGAACGCTTGGAATTCGTCGAATAGAAAATCACCCATATATTCATTCATATAGCAGTTGGTAATGCGTCTATCGAAATCGTCAATAACACGACCGCCGTACATGACCTCGCCAATCAGATATTTAAGACTATTCCAGGGTATTTTATCTTCGGCACAGCGGCTTAAATAGTTGCGCAGTATTTCTGAGCAAACCTCAAAGTCCGTATCGTTGAAATCGTAGGCTATGTTCCATCCAAGCTTATCGTATTTTCGGCGTTCCTTTGGGGATGATAGTGAGATGCATAGAGAGAGAGAAAGAGAGAGAGAGAGAGAAAAGAGGCAGAGCAGAGCTCAGATTAATCGAGGAAACAGTAACTGCACCATCAATAACAGTTTGTTGAACAAAGAGCACACTGGCCGCTGCATCAATTGGCCAGCATTGGACGCAGTTGTGCCCGAAATGCTTTCAACAAACAGCCAAAAATGAAGATATTAATAAGTAAAGAAGTGCATAGAGAAGCTGAAACAGCAGCGCCTGGACTTTGAGTGCAGCTACAAATTTGGCATTTTGTTGTTATCCTTTAAAGTACTTGACTTACTTGTACAACAGCATGGAAGAAGGCAAGTACATAGATTAATGGAAGATAGGCACGATGAGAGCATGCCTCCAAACGATCCTGACGTACTTTAAAGAAAGTCGAGCGCAGATTAAGCTTCAAACCGTTGGGCGGCTCCGTGACGACTATATAGCAGTTAATGAAAAACTTAGACATTTTTAGATATTATTGATTGATACTGTGGATATTTACCCTTTAAGGACTTTTGCAGTATGCCAATGGGAAAAGTCGGTGTTGGATCTGTTGTGAGCCATAGTCGGAAATCTGGATGCGGGCTTTCGACCTTATCCAAAAACTTCTCCAATTCGCGCACAAATTTGACCAGCAAATGACCATTTTGGAGCATCAACCATTGACCCTGTCTGAGCGCAGTTTCCAGCAAATTCATAGCAGCTTTTTCTTGACCCTGACCAAGCGATATGTGACAGAAATTACCCATGCCTCCAAGAATGACATCGGCCAGCTTGATAAGATCATTGGTGGGATCCGAACCGGCGCTTAGTATAAAGCAAACTGGTATCATGCTGGTGGTTTGCTCATAAATGGCAGAGAAGCTCACAACTGGCGGCATAATATAGAACTCATCCATTGTCTCCACAATATATTGATTTATGCAACGGAAAATGCGATCCACACGGAAGCAGCGCAAGAATAGCAATTTCTGTTGTGAAGAACATAAAATATTATACGGCTTTAGATATTGGACGTTCTAATAACACAATGACAACGTCACAACACTGAATGACAGCGCTCATCAATGAGTTGGTCTTTGGTCCTTGCCAGCACTTGTATTGTTGCTGTTGCTGTGTCTGTTGCCGTTGCCGTTGCCATTGCCATCTTTCTTGCGGTTTCTAGCTCTACTCAAGTGCAAATTGGGCTTGCCGCTGGTTTCAAGTGCGGCTGCCGGCGTAAATTGCCGCTCATCTAATGGCTTGGAAAATTGATAAAATATGGTAATGCACACACCATCACATACACAAACACACCCAAAAGTACACACAAAGATACAGCCATGCTGGCTGACAAAAACAGGCTGCTAATAACTTGAGCAGAAAATGTGCGCCAAAGTTGCAGGACGTAGCAAAAGTCGAGTAAAACTGAACGCCCAGATTCTATGTTTGTATGTGTAGTGTATGTGCGCACACTTGTGTTAGTGTGTGTAGGTCTTGTACATAATAATCCACTAGAATCGAGAATAAAATACGAAATCCAATAACGCTCAATGGCAACGGCAGCTCCTGGCAAGGACCTACACTCGCCTTCGGACCGAGCAATCACTTGAAGCTGAAAGCATGCAAAACGAAAATACAGTGCAGCCAGTAAAGCACTTGCCTGGAATGCATTGCATTTGATATTGTAGTCGCCAGGGCATGCCACCTCCTCAGGATTCTCCAAGTCGAACCACTGCACCATCATGGGCCATGGGCATTCGGCGATAAGTGCAAACAGAATGAGCATCGGCAACGGAAGCCAGTGAATGCCACATGCCAGTCAAGAACAGTTTTAGCGACCATTAGAAGTCCAAAAATTTTGTTGTCGTCGTTGTTGTTATTGGTATAGTTGTTGTTTTGTAATGTATTTCATGGCATAGTCCCAAGAGCAGCAGTTGATAACAGAACATTCAAGTTGACATTGACATGAAGATAGTGCACCATAAAAAAATATATAAAAAAAGAAAACCATAAGTTGACAAGATAAACATTGCTAAGATCATTAACGTTTGAATGCGAAAAGTAATATTTTTTAAAGTTTTAGCAGTTTAGCTTGAAACATTTTTTTTAGAAATTTTAGAAGACTATTCTATGAGAACTTTAAGCCTTTTAGGAAAAAAAATATGTCTTATGGTATATACAAGTGCTGTTTATAAGCCAAACTATTTTTGTATGGCTACTTACCGTCTTCCATGCATCTAAGTTTACACTAAAATGATCTGGCAACGTGCCAAATGTTTCGGAGAAATCAAAGGCCAGTTTCAGTAAATCTTCCCAGCTCTTTTCGGGTAGCCATTTAGCTGGATTTTGGCGTTCACTCTTTGTCAACGCAATATTGCCCTTGATGAAGAAGTCAATTTCCTGTTGCGAAAGTAATCCATCGCGCTGTGACAGCTTTGTGGCTATTTGGAAGGAGAATAGCAGCTTGTGTCGCTCAAAAATGCCCGTACAGCCATAGCAGTACACATTCTCTGTAAGAGTTTTGATAATGTTAACGAGACGCTTGGCGAGTACCGTATCCGGCACTGCCTTTCGCAGGGAATAGCTAAAAACATCCAGATATGCCGCCAGAGCATACTGATACATGCTGTTGACGGTGGCCATGTCGGCGAGGGCAAAAAAGAGAACGCCTCCACGCTTGGCCACCGGACGATAGCCATTACGTAGCACTTCAATATCGGCTGCAGTATCGCTAGCCAACTTCAGTTGTTCCATAACCAGGCCGGCCTTAGATTTGGTATTTTCAAGGGTCTCGATCAGCTCAACATTGTCCAACATGTTGCCTGTGGAAGTTGCCAGCTCACGCAAAAGTGAATCTTCAAGCTGCTGAAGTAGCTGTTTGTTTTCGCTGGTTTGTGCTATGAGATCTGAACGCTGCTGCTCCAGATCTGGGCGCTCAGCGCCAACTACAACGCTAAGTAACTGATCTTCTAGGCCAGTCTGAGTGACTGTGTAGTTGATAACTAAAGCCTTGGCATAGACAGCGGGATCGAATTTGGGGTTGGAGAATTTTGTCGTTAAGTAAAGCCGAAATTTGGAATCCCAGTCGACTTCTTTATCGCCCAACATAGTAAATTTGCGTCCTCCTTGCACACGAATGTTCTTTTGAAGGATATCGTCAATGACTGGATCAATGTAATCATCCACATCTTCAAACAAGACTGGCCACCCATACATAACAGCCATTTCTAGCTGCTTTAGAAAGTCTACATCGGAGAAGGACAGTGTCTTAAGATTGTTGCGCGCTTCCTTCTTGCGTATCCATTGCAGCGCCTGCAATTGAGGATCTATGCAAAGTGGGAAACGTGAAGCACGCATGGTAAGAATACCGTTCTGAACGGAGAGTTCATCGGGAGGCAGGCCCTCGTTAGACCATTGCGAGATCTCTACATCAGTAGTAAGATTGGCATCAATTTTGAAAGGCAGCTTGACTGGTATGCCTAAGGCAACGATATCTTCCAGCCAGTCATCGAAGACCATTGTCTTGCGGAACTCCCAGGTGAAAGCACCCGTGTATGCCAAAAACGAAGCGCTGATGAGACAAATACCAACACTGTCGATCAGCTGTTGCCCGAGGCTGGCCATATCAGCACTCCAGCGAATCAGCTCTGAAGTTAGACCACTTATCAGTTTGTCGGATGCAATCAAACGACGTTCCGCCTGTTGCATCATTTCAGTTAAGGCCCTCATTTGCCTCATGGATACGGCATAGTTTTCATTGAGGTCTGATAGTTTTGTCTCTAGCTTTTGGATCTCAGAATTCAAATGATTCAGCAGCTTGATTTGAACGTCCTGCTCTTCAACTAGAAAATCAAGGCGTTCCTTCTTTGGCTTGACCTCACGATAGACCTCAAAGAAGCCGAGCACTGCTTTTACGAACTTTAACAAACCAGCACCAGCTACAGAAATCTTGCCCATGTCATCCAAATTTTGCGTTTTCATATGATTGCGACAGGCTGTGATTTGCTTTTGTGTCAAAGCCTCACAGTCCATTTCCATCAAGCTCTTAAGGAAATTCACATCACTCATCATGCCCTTGGCACTCTTCCAGCTGATTTCCTTAACACCTTTTAAAATGGCTACACACTCGCACACAACCTGCACGGCAGGTGGGGGAGTGGCAAACGATCGGATCTCAGTGATCTGAGCCTTTTCCAATTCGGAAAGCGCTCGACGCGCTTCTTCAAGCGCCGGCATTGCATCTGCCAAAATCACTTCGGCCTCTTCTTTTTCAATAGCTATTTGTTTGCCTTTGATTTCCACCTCCACGGATTTCTCAGATGCTTCGGCTTTTTTTGTGTTTGCCTTTTGGGTCGAGGACTCTATGGTAACAAGCATTGCTTCGCACTCCTCTGATGCATGAGCCACATTTTTCTTTTGCTCTGTCACTATTATGCGCAGTTCGTCAATTTGTACGGAAGCATCTTCTATTTTCTTTATTCCTTCCCCAAGGCGTTCGCGCTGCTGCGTGATATGTTTATGTTTTTCCTCTGCGAAAAAGTCAATGTATTAGAAAATATTAAGTTAATATAATATTAGAAATGATTTTACCTAATAAGCCCAGATAAGTGTTGATGTAGTCCAAGTAGTGCTTAGGCGTAACGTAATTACTACGACGCAGCTTTGTTATATAATCCTTGGAATAGTCCTGAATAGTCATATGCACATGAACCACATGATCAATGATCGCATCGCGATGATTAGCGGGAATTAATGCGTGTTCAGTTAGAAACAGCTTAGCCACAGCAAATAGCGCCTGTTTTGGCCATGGAAATACCCAATCTATGTATGTACTACCAATGAGACCGGGAAAACTGCGACAACGATTGCGTAAGGCATCGCCTGCAGGCGACATGCAAAGCACTACGTGTAAGTTCTCTGCACATGTACGTAGAAAGTATGCCCAAACTGAGTCTCTATATAAAAAAAAAAAAAAAACAAAAGTAAAAATTGAAACGGAATAAAACTTTAAAACAAGTTGCTCACTTGGATGCAGAATAACCTTCCTCTTCGGCAAATTTGCGCACTTGGTTGACAACAGCATCCTTATCCTCGTCTGCAAAAAGCGCGGGAACTTGGCCGACTGTTAGAATATTGTTAATTAACTCCAAAAAGCCCTCCTCAGCTATCTACATGTGAAGTGTTTGTAGTACCAAAATTAGCTTTAACTCATACAATACACACCTGAGCGGTTGTAAACAAGAAAACAACCTTCTTGCGCCTAACGCCGGCGATGTTGTACAAAACTTTCAGGTCTTCGCGAAACGATGTTTCGTTGTAGCCACGGGATATGGTTATTTCGAATACCTCGCACTCGGCAGCAAAAGATGCAAGGCGAGTAACGCACTTCTTGCCGCAGCCTCCAACTCCAATGAGCAGCACGTGACCACGGTTCATGCGCAGAGTACGATGGACTCGCGTCAGATGCTCCAAGCAATCCTCGAACAGGACCAGTGTCATTTTCTGCTTGCGCTCGCCATACTCGCCCAATATTTCGGTGAACAAATTATAAACCGCTTTGTAATCCAAGAGATCCTCATATTGACGCGGTTCGGCTTCGTTGGTAAAGTTACGGAAATCGCCAAATATTAGTGGATCACGCAGTACATAATCCTTGAGCGATAGAATCACTTCAGGACCCGTAACGCCCTCTTCGTCCTCTTCGCCTTCCTCTCCTTCATCTTCATCTTCTTCGGCTGCTAGAGCAGCGTCTTCGGCTAGAGCTTCGTATAACAGTCGTGCCTGTGCTTCTGTCGCTGCCGCTTCCAAGTCAATGAAGCCATTGTTTTCCTCAAATTCAGGTGGAAAACGTTCGCTTACCTCAACAGCAATATTCTTACGTACATTGCCTATTTCCTATTAGTTAAAAATACACAAAAATATTTGGCCGTCTTTGCATATATAAATATCATAATAACACTTACTGTTTGCGTAATGAGGCGATCGCATATTATTCTAGTGAATTCATTACGCCAGACACGTATCAGTTCTCGAAGGCCCTTGAAGTTTTCGGGCAGAATCAATAGCATGCCCGCAAAGATGCGCGACAAATCCTTCAGATTAAAAATGTAATGAAACTTCGAGGGCGTCGGCGGCAGATCCACAATGACCATCTGACCAGATGAATGGCAACGGCAGTAATTAGAGCAAACAGTTTTAAGTGAAAAATGCCACGCCTTAAAGCCCTACTATCTACGTACTAGACCCTATGCCGCCCAACAGCAGCTGCAGCACTACACAAATCAATTTTATCTCGACTACTTGCAATATGCATTCAAATGTTGAGCATCCTTAGCAAGAGAGGAGCAAGAGAGTTGGACAACTTGCATTTACTTGAAATTTCAGCCATTATCGAGCTGCAGCCACCACCTTCCACCACAGCTCCACATTCTTGGCAATTCTATTCAAATAATTCATTTTATTCCATTTCGTGGGACATTAATATCTTTTGGCCTGGCGCGTCGAGTGTGTAAAGAAGACATACGAACTAGACAGGCTTGCGTACTACTTCTTATTTGACTGAAACTAAAACTGGAAGCTGCAGGTGTGAGTAAATCATTTATTTTTTTTCTTCTATTGGGCAACCATTGAAGCAAGTCCCTTGAGTGTGGTAGTAGTGGTATTGCCTCTGCTCATGCTGCTTGTGGCAATTGTGGCGACAAATGCATTTTTATCTGCACGCAATGAAATGCGATAATATTTTAGTGTCAACAATTGTTAAAAGCACCATAAACTAATGCTTCTGCCATTCGAATGGCACACCGTTTTGCAAAAAGAGCCATCTACAGTTCAATACTTGAACATAATCAAATTTTGTTCAAGCCAAGATGTGCTGGCAAAGATAGGCGGAACACCGAGACAGACATAGTAGTAGACACAGTCAACTAGGCAGCAGTCGAACCGGGTGACCATTGTACAAAAGGCCAAACAGTAAATGGCAATGGCTATAGCACAAGCTTTCGTCCTTCTTAGGACTCTCACTCTACTCAATTCTCAATTGCAGTGTGGTATTGGGGTATTGGGGTGCTGGTGCTAGTGCTTGTGCTGGCACTGCCACTAGCATCGAGATGTACTCGAAAAACCAATGGAGCAGCGACAGAGGACGGCGCTCGTCGTGCTGCATTACAGACCATTGAATAATTTCCATTGTATGGTGGCGAGGCAGCAAAGCAGATTATGAAAAATTGCCGTTATTTGCATATGTAAATCGAATTTCATAAAATTTGTGAGAGATTTTCAAAGCACCCTTCAGAGCGCGATAGCTTTTTTCACCCTAACCACCCACCACCCTTCACTCACAAATTTTCTTTTGGATTTTCTATAAATTTGGACAAAAATACGTTTCTCATCGTGATATTTAAACGATTTTTAACAGTTTGCAAGAATAAGTTGAATGTGGATATTTCGTTAAGAGTCAAATATGTTTTGTTGAATTTGTTGTATTACAATGTCGTTAGGGGCACTTGGCATTTGATTGTGTAACTTGCATGAATTTTTATAAATAAGTATGATAAGAGTGCTACTAATAAGTAACAAGCTAATGAGAACAACATTACCTTGAACAACTTAAGTGTCATTTCGACAATCATATCGGCTATCATCATATAGCGTTGCTGGAACTTTGTGAACGTTAAATGGCCTTTAAAGATTGATGAATAGATTTGTACAAGCGACTCATCATTGGGGAAAATAATGTTGTAGGTGGAGAACATGCTGATAAAGCGTGGATCCACTTCGTTGCGACCACCACCAGCTGTACCCATGGCCGCATAGAATGTCATATCCTTAAACTTCTTCCAGTTAAGATCCTTATCTCGGTCATACATGCCACCCCGCTCAAAGAACAATTTCAGCAGTGCAATCGGCTGTTGTGTGCCATAGCTGTGGATTAAAAAAAGCGATGGGGTATAGAAGGCAAGAAAACAGAGACTGACAGCCTCCTCATTGATACCATATGTATCAACTCCACTTACTCATCCACCTGCGGCATGTTCATGTCATCAATAAAGCAGGCAATTTTCTTTCCCATCGGTGGCCCATACGTATCTTTGGTGCGTTTCTCGACAGCGGCCTCTAAAGTGCGCTGCACATCCAACGATGAGGTTCTCGATGAAAAATTAATATTGAGTATGACCTGAAAATGTGATAGAAGAATTTGAGATTCAGAGAAGGCTGTATAAGCGCGTAGCCGCACATTTCTGCACGACATTTTTCAATTACATTGATAGACGGATTTAGATTGCGCAAATATTGCATAATGGTTGCCGTCTTTGATGTGCCCGCCTCGCCAACCAACAGAACTGGTCGTTTGATCTGCAAAGTCAAAAAGAATGAGCATGATGGCCTATCTGACATAGAAGATATGAGCTAAGCGATTAGCTCTCAGTTTTTAAAACTTTAAAACTTACGTCACTCATTAGGCTAAGCAGTCGATTAGTTCGCGTGTTGTCTACAGTGGGCACTAGGATTTCACTAAACCTGACGGTTGGGTCATGTTCGTATGGTTTTACAACCCACTCCCATGCCTTCCAGCAGTTATCCGTCTGGTCCCAAAAGTAATCATAGAGCGTTGGCTTGCTCTGTGGAAACTGTCCACCACTGGCTGGATTTTCATGAGTGTCTTGGAATAGCGGGAATCCGGAAATGCGTTTCATATACTCATCAAAAATAATTTGATGTTTTTCAAGAAGGCAAGCGCCAAGCGATCCATAAACAGCCTGTAAAAAGCAGCACTCCAAGGTGTCTGTATTATATACCTTTAAGACAGGTTCATCCGAGTTCTTGTTCTCGGACGGGCCATATGTAGGAAGCAGAGCATCATATAGATTGCAAAACTGTGTGACCATATTAAGATCCGTTTGCATTATGACCATTTTGAGCGGATTGCCCTGTGTGGAGCCATCGAGACCCTCCAGTATAAAAGCAATGGCATTCGTTATTATCTTCTCAAAGAAATCGTTGAGCATCTCTCTCTGGGGTTCCGGTCGGGTCAAGACCCAACGCTGCCAGTATGGACTGTATCGCAAATTTTTGGGATCCACATAGACCATGCCGGCTCGGGAAACCGTAGCTGGCGAGGCATAAATCAAATTACCCACCTCAAAGAGAAGCGCACAATAGTTCTCAAGGCGGATACGTTCGCCGTTCGCCAATGTCAACAGCTTGTTATCATCCATTACAGAATTCATATTCTCAATCCAAAGTGCATCTACGTCACCATCAAAGCAAGCATAGCGGCGCTCCTGTTCATGTCAGTGGGTGACGGATTGAATTAGCTTGAGTGTGTTATTCAATGCCGTCAAAACCAATTTGGCGCTGGCTGTGACGCTGTGCCTGGCAGTAACTATGAATGCTATACTCTCAGCACTGCCTCTATGGCTTTATGACCGGAGAACTAGTGCAAAAGTTTACCTTGGTTGTCTGAGTTACTAAAAGGGCTGAAAGGCGGCATAGTTTGTTTAGCCGTTGCTGCTTCGGGCTCGACCGCAAGTTGTGCAATGGGATTTATTAACGGATGGCGCGAATTCCGTAAGAATGATAAATCTGACATTAACCCAACTTTCTCAACCACATCGCGGATGCTCAGCAGCAGCTCAGATGAAACTGTGCGCTATCGACTTTTATGTATGTGTGCAAACTAAGTGTGTGCGGGTGAGTGTGTGTGTGTGTGTGTGTGGGCGGGTATTTGCTGCTTTGCACTTCAATTCAAATGGTTTTACTATGAGGGCATCGCGATATATGAGCCAGCAGTAGTTAGACAGCAACAGCAGCCAGCGCCAGACACCGTCACGGATACATGTTGCTAAGGTGTTTGCTCTACTTACCTCACGCTCCACTGGCTTATTCATTTCACGGAATATATTTGAAAATAGCCCATCAACCCAATCTCTCGTTTCCATGTCCAAAAAGCCATACAATTCAATTACCGAAGAAGCCTTAGACAAAACGTTATAATATTTTAAAGTTACTCAAAAGTCGTCCATATTTTGTTAATGCTTAATTGCTTTGTAAATTGGAGTGTGTGTAAATATATTTGACTAAGCATATTTAAAGTTATTATGTACATAATTAAAGTGAAAAAATATTTATGAACAGCCAATTCATTTTAGATTGTTAGAACTTATCATGAGTAATTTCACAGTTCCGTGATCCTGCTCTGCTAATAGTTACTTATTGCATACGTTTCTATAGAAATTGAATTCAATCTAGTTTCATTTATAATCTCTGTGATCTAAAAGGGCAAAACGTTAACAACGAAGAACTGCTATTTTCAAAAAAAACCAAATCACGGGGACGTCCCGTTGCTAACCATAACGTAGTCATTATGGGCGAACTTGACTTAAACGGAAAAGTAAAATAAGTATGAATACAATGCAGACCTTATGCTCTATTTAAACAACAAATTGCATTAGTCGTTGAATATAATTCCTCTCCTCATTAAGATTTACGTTGCGTACTATTATGTTATTAAGATTTTTTTTGAATTTTTAAGACATTAAAAATTCTTTGATTGCATAAGTTCTCCGTTTAAAGTAATTCTTAATCAAAAAAATATTAAAAAAAAAATTACTGACTATAGTGAAATAAAATACTTCTCGTAACACTTTATTGCTCAACTCCATAAAATTTACAAAGGGATCAAAATTCGTGTTATATCCCATAAGCATGATGTTAAAAGCCAGTGTATACAAAATGTGTGAAGCGTTAAGCGATTTGTGTGAGTAGAGGAGGAAAAAGTGGCAGACCACTTACCTTGGGGTTAAGCACAATGCACTTGGTGGGCAGGCCCATATGGCATTGTGCTTTGACCAGAGCATTTATGACGACAGTTTTGCCGCCACCTGTTGGGCCCACAAGCATGGTCGAGTGGCGGGTCATCATGGTTTCGTACAATTGCACCACTTTGTCTTCCTGCCCCCATCGTCATCGTCGTCGTCATCGCCGTCGTCATCCGGCCAACGCAAAAGGTAAAGGTGAAGGCGTTGTCGTTGTTGGGATTTGGTTGTCATAAATGATGTTGCCATAGGGAAAGTTAAGGAGTAGAGAAGTAGGACACACGCCATGACATCAGTTGGTCAGCAGTTGACATTGTGTGTGACATTTGTGTCATTTGTGCAACGTTTTGATGAAAATGGCAAAATTGGATGGCAAAAATGGCCATGTGGAGGCAAAAGCATAGAGAAAATTGTATTAGTGGAAATTGTCAGCAAAAAGGTAAAAGATAGAAGGCAAAGTTGAAATTAGATGTAGGCAACTGCAAAGGGTCATGAGCCATTTGGAATATGCTGTCCTGCAAAATGCTTTGTAACATTTCCGTCATTTGCTATTATAAGACAAAGCGCAATTTACAAAGTGTCAAAGTGTCAACGATGACAACAGTACCAGCACCAGCACCAGGCAGGTCAGGCAACATCAGCAACTATGTCCTTAGCTTGCTTGTTTTTTTGCTTGTCAGCCACGTCATGCCTGGGCAAAAGCTACAAAAACTCTTAGTACAACAATGAAACAAGAGCTCACCTGATCGGGCAGCAATATAAAGCCATCGTTGACAAGAACATGACGAGTGGCTGCGTTAAAATCTGGATAGCCAACGCGTGGACAATCGATGCCAGGGAACAGATCCTTGATGAGACCCAAAAACAGTGGTACATCTTCGAATATGAACTTTGGGAAATTCATGTCTCGCAAAACGCGCATCAACACTACAGCCTCGGGCAGATCCTCCGACTGACGTTTCATGACGCCTGCCATGCGCAGAACCGAGTTCAGGGAACGTAGACCCCAATCATAATGGCACTGCTTGGAAAGCTGCTCTTGCGCCAGCGAGTAAAGCACCGTCATTTTCTTTGCAAGCACTTTAGCTGTCAAAAAGCCATCGGAGAATAAAGATATAAGGCAAATGAGCTCCAAATCGGGCTTAATGCAGGTAACAGGACGAAATAGAGCCTTCACCGATTCGGGCAGCTCAGTGCGACCAGCATAGCCGGGATTCATGGTGACGAAAACACCGCACTTTGGATCCATACTGATCTCAACTCCCTCAAACTGGCAAACGAAGATACGATTAACAAGGTGTTACTGGATAATCTCAACATCGCATCAATACTTACAATAAATCGCTTCAGCTTGCGTATTAATGCGTTACGTATGGTCTGCAGCTGTGTGGAAATTACACTGAGCACGGAGATGTCAATACGATTGAACTCGTCAAAGCAGCCCCAGGCGCCACATTGCACCAGACCAGACAGTATGGTGCCCACAGCTCTGTAATCCATACCCTCGCCACAATTGGTGACCATACAGAGCAGCCCCATAGCTTTCGCGAGGTCCTTGACTGTTTCGGTTTTACCGGTGCCGGCAGGGCCGGCTGGTGCACCACCGAGATTCATAAGCAACGCTTGTGTTATAGTCAGATAGATTCGATCCGTTAGTGGAGTGATAACTAAACGTCCATTTAGGCCCATGTACTCGTAGCCAAAGTCAAAGCTACCCGAGCATTGAATCACATGCAGATTATCATAGAACTTGACCCAGTAGAAACGCAACTGACTTTCCCAGCTGAACTCGCTGGCATCCAGCACATTGTCGCGAACAAAGTTATCAATAATATCTCGAGCATGTACATCAATGGTACATATTGCCTTGAACTTTAACCGATCGTTGCGGGAGAGATTCGAGCGCACTTTGAGAACTAGTTCCTCCATCTGATGGTTGCTCTTCATGAGAAAATCTTTCATAGCACGCATGTTGCCATGATTTTGTGCCTGATCGAACGCCTCCTCTACTTCGGCTGTCCACCAGACTTGGCTAGCTGCCAGGCCCACCATGCCTTGGTAGTTCATTAACCAGTCCGGCCTGCGGAAAACGAAAGTGGCCAATGACTGTCAATTTAATGCAATTGGCCATAAATATGCCGAGACATGCGCTACTTGCCCACTGGCTTATACAAAATAAAATAATAAATCGCGCCAAATGACAAAATTATACAGCCGCAGGCTCACTGTCTCAATGTAAATTGTTGGCCATAAAAAAATGGAAGCCGGAATCGCAGTCGAAATGTCGACTGGCTTAAGCTGTCATACACATGCCACAGACTTATATTTAATGTTGTTCACTTACCTTGAAATTATCAGATCGGTGCCAAAGTCGTAGATGCACGTCTTGGTTATATAGCGATTCGAGCGACGCATTTCATCCAGCACATCGTTCATCCAATGCTCCACACGACCCTGGGCCCGTGCTGTTCAACAGCAGCAGCAGCAGCAGCAGCAGCAATACCAACAAGAATGAAAAACAATAAGAACAAAGGCAATAACCACATAAATAAACCCCAGTCGCCAATATCAATAAGTGTATACAAAAACAATAAAAATCAAAGTACCCAAATTACACTAACAAGAAATAAAAACAACGACGACAACAAAAACAGGAACAGCCGAATACGCGCAATCAGCTCCAGCTACAGCTCCAACAGAAGCATCGACTGGCTTCAAATTAATTAAAAGAAATTGGCCAGCCAGCCAGCCAGCCAGAGAGCCAGAGAGCAGTGCCATAAAAAAGTTCAATTTTAAAATTGGCAATCAGTGCGTAGGGACTCTCTGCTCTGCTGGCTGTTGGGGATGATGACGATGACGATGATGTTGGAAAGGGGGTGTACTTACTGGAATTGCGAAACTCCATGACCTCGCCCTCGCTGGATATCATGGCGGTAACAATTGTGTGACCGGCCTCCTTGACCAGCCGCAGCGACTTGATATTGTCGTACATCTGTGGAAGCGAAATTGTGGAAAATTGTGAAATCAATGCGGAAAAATACAATTTTTATTTATAAGCCAAATAAATTCATAAAAATTTACCACGGATCGGACCGGTGGGGTGTGCGTCCAGTGTCCAGTGTCCAGTGCATGTGCTGCACAAATGGCGTAATTTCCGCCTTGGACATTGGCCAGAACGCTTAAACAGTGACATTAACTTTTATGGGAAGATTCTTACTACATCCATACTTTAACTGACACACACACACACATTCACGCCCAGTCATACATAAAAATAATGTTGCTGGCAGTTTAGCAAATCTGTTGTTGTCACACCCACACTCACAGCCACTTCCACACACACTTGCACACGCGCCCAAAAACTTCAACCCACCTTAATGATGTGGTTCTGCACTGCAGATGGCTCACTGCTGCCCAAAATCGAAAGCAACTCATCGGTGGATATGAAATAGAAACGCGGGAAAATGCGACGTTTCGAGTCCAAATATTCGTTTAACGACTTCTGACAATTTTCCAAGCCAAAACCCAGACTTTGTATATCCAATAAACGTCCCGGCGTTCCACAAAATGGCGCCACTAACGGATTTTTGGCACAATCGACCATGATCTGCAATGGAAAAGGAAGCGGCAGTTACAACAGTAAATTATTATGAAAAGCAATGAGCAAATCGACAATAGTAACAAAAACGATACACCATCAAATACAATACAATAGCAATATACAATTTATATTGACTTGTCAGCCGCGTTTGAAAATACACTTAAATAACAAAACAAAGATAAGCTGTTTGTATGATGTTATGAGAAATAATAAAAATATTTATTTTCTCCTTCAAAAGTCTTTAATAAGAAGGGTTCAGTTATGGTTGAGCACCTCCGTCCTAAGATTAAAATTACTACAACGGAAAGATAGATTACTGGATTTGTATGCCCAATGTTAATACGGGAAAACTCAGCCAATGCCAATGGGAGGGTATGAGCATAATACGAATGTCGAGAGCAAATCAAAATAATAAATCATTTCATAAATGGCATCAAATATGTCGGCAAATGTTGCAAATGAAACGTAAAGCAAACGAAGCAAGTGGCGAGCAAGGTTAAGTGAAGTTAAGCATCTAACACAAACAGAAACCTACACACACACAAACACATATAAAAACACACAAACGCTTCCGTCGAATAGGAAGGTGAAATCGTTTGGCTTTGGTAAACACTGTGCCGGCTGACGGTGCGTATGTGTAATGTATAATGTGTGCTCGATGTATCCATGTATGAGCTCTGTGCATGTATGTTAAGATAAATATATATATATATATTTATATATGCATGTATGTATGTGTGGTGTGCTTGTAGTATGTAGCTGTATTTGTTAGCCAACACAATTACGAATACGCAAAGTGGTCGTTTGCATGCGTATTATGTTTACCGTTAAGTAAGGCGTCGCCATACTGTCGGCGCACATTAAATCAACCCAAATAAATTGAGTAGATATTTTGGTCATGGCAGTGGCGAAAGCACAAACAACATTCAGAATAAACAAGTACATACTACATACCAATCATCAAATACTAACCCTGCGGTACGACTTGTCAATGTCGTCAAATTTGCGTGCCTCCTCCGGCAGTTGTGTGCGTATATCGCCGCCAATAAAGATGCCCTCCAAATACATCCACTTGCGTTGCACAACCAGCCACTCATCAATGACCTCTGAAATGTTGGCTAAGACACGTTCCCATCGATTAACCGTTTCCAGAAAGGGGCCAATGAATCTGCAATAGAACAAGGGGAGGCAAATGAATGAAACTATTCAATATGCCATAGAAAAATGAAACTCACTGACTCGCTCCCATTGATTGTAGGTTCATGGCATTGTCCTCGAGGACCTGCGTTATCTCATCGACGGGTCCCAAGATCCAGCCGCGATCCTCGTTGCCTTTAAAGTGCTTGTTCACTTTGAAGGTCATCGTTGCCCAGGTTTCCTCGACAGCGCGTACGCCACGCTCAATTTGTAGCTCCTTGATAGCGTTGATGAGAATTTGTTCGGCGATTTCCTGGTACTTGTGCAGCTGCATCGCAAACATGTTGTCGAGTGTAAAGCGTGCCGGTGACATATCAAAATATTGGCCCGTCTTCTCCATCAGCTGACGCCAATGGCGTTCGCGCAATGCCTCATTTTTGAGGCTGACCATCAGCGGCACAGTGGCCTTGAACTGTTTCATATGCATTTCCAGCTGCTGCCCAGTGGGCAATAGGCGCACCTGCAGCGAAAAATAGGGTAAGAAGGGATTGTATGGGGTTGGGGTTGGGGTGCAAATGCTTAGTTAGCGCTGTCAAATCAGTTGAAACAATAGTGCGGTGGCTACAGGCTGCCCAGTTGTGGTTGCAGCCGCATTGAATTATGACGGGAGCGCTGTGCAGCTGTGGCTTTGGTGGTTTGTTTTTGGTCAGTGGCAAGGATAGAGATAGAGGCAACGGCTGGGGTCCGGCTTGTTATGTGCTGGTCAAAATGCACAGTCTGTTAACATTTGCATACACACTTATGCACACTCTCTCCCTCTCTCTGTCTGTCTGTCTCTGTGTCTTCATGTCTGTATGCGATTGTTTGCACATCCACATGGAATACATTGCTAGTGCGACGCTGTGCAGGCATAAATTAAACTCCGGTGCAGGCAACAGCGGGGAGTGCGCAAGCTTGTCAACAAATCGTTTAGGGGTAGTGGGAGGTAGTGTAGGTTGGCTACAAGGCTTTAGCGACGATCGACACCCGCTGGCATTTTAATTATTTTCAATATTGAACAAATTGATTTGCATTTTGGGACACTGATTATGTCATAGCTTATGACTAGGCCGTGTGGAGAGGCGCGCAAATCCAAAATTATGTGCATGATAAAAACTGCATTAAAATGTGTGTGCATGCCAACTGATTATATTCAAATTTCCGCACACTGGGCTATTTATATTAATGATAAACTAATGAAATAGTTTGCATGCTAATCTATGCATGTAATCACCGTATAAGATATGAATGGTGTCCCCTCAGTCCCCAGTTGCACGCCCACACTCCCTTGCGATGCTACCAACTACCTCCCAGCTTCAAATCGTTGCGACCAACAACTCGGTTCATTTGTATGAACAAAACTTTTTGAGCGCGACAAACTTTTGGCCTGGCCAGGGTGAAATTCCTCAGAAACTTGTTAGTGAAGTAAATAAATCAATTTGTCATAATCAGTTTAGGTGCACAATTTCATCGCTGCTGGGCCAAATTTCACTTTTCTTGTTTGTGCTCTACAGAAAAAAGTCAACAAGTTCGCTGAGTTGGACTTTATGACATGCTTTGAAAACTTATTTTGGAATAGCTGTTCGAAGGACTTTTCAATCTCAGCCAGCTGATAAGCAAGAGTATAGATATGAGTTTTAGTTACACAAGATTAAGAGACTATTAAATATGCACACCTCTGCCATTCACAATGGCACAGGGTATGTCAAACGACTGAGTGCAAAGCTCAAAAGTATTTGCTTGTTATTGTTTTAACGCCTCTGCAATTTTGTGCAAAACTCCAAGCAGGCTGAAAACTTTGCCAATTAGGCAAACTTTTTATCTGAAACGCCTTTGGAGGACGCGACTTACCGCCTTGGGCAGTTTACGAAACTCCTTTAGATAGCTCTCAACGCCCTCGGTCAAGAAATTGGGATCCAAGTCGGCCCATAAGGTCTTTCCCCAGACCTCACGTCCATTCTTTTGCGATCTGTACAGTTTATAGATCTGTAAAGCTATTGCGTTAATAACTGATACTAAGTTTAATTCAAAGTGGTCTTTTACCAGCTGCAAACCTTCGAACTCCGTTTGCACGCGACTAAATTCATGGTAGTCCGCCATTGGCATGTCGAACAGACGCTCCGCATTGGCCAGTTCCTGACGTCTCAGCTCTCGCTCGTTGATTTTCTGGCTGTAAGGATCCATTAGGCGAACACCACGCTCTAGCTCAGGTCCGCAAGAACCCGGACCGTTTTCGTCCCAATCCTTGATGAATTCGTCCAGCTGTGGAGAATGAGAGATGACAAGAGAATGTTAGTGCAATACACTCGTCAAGTGGCAGCATTTGATTGTTGCGCTTTGTGCAGGACTGACTTCCTGACGCGCAACACTCTTTGCTCGCCTTAAATCAAATAATAAACACTTCAAGTTAATTCATTTTGAGCTGACGGCGCCGTTGCCGCTAACAATTGACAATAATGGTTGAGCCCGCGGAAAATCCAATTAAAATGCCATTGAAAGGAAATAATAACAGAGGGAAGTAAAAGAGAATTGCAGAAAACGCAAAACTACGGAAACGCAGGGTCACCAGCATCCCCGAGCGAAAGACTATTTTATTCTCCAAACAGTTGGGCAAGTTGTAGTCTTAGGCTTTTCAACTTACATCATCTATGAATACATCGATTTCTCCGGAAGTCATCTCGGCAAATTTTTGCTTAATTGGCTGCAGCTTCTCCGAACGATACAGAGCCGATAAAAAAAGACGTTTCCAGCGTTTTTCCAAATGGTGGGCCATCAGCATGTCCTCATACGAGAACTGTAAAATAACATAAAAGATTCCATGAAGCACGCACCCACATTCAAATTAAACAGTGTCCTTCAATTATTGCTGAGTGCAAATAATAATCATGAATAGTGCCAGGTCCCACTAACGAGCAGGCAAGTGCCGCTCCCACAACCGCAACTGAAACACACAGGAAACGGCATAAAAAAAAAAAACTCGAGTGTTTGCCTCACCTAAGCATGCTAGACTAGAAAATACCGTGTGACCACGAATTCGGTATATTAAACTGTAGTTTTACAATTATTACACCCTTTTGTAATCACTACTAAAAGTTGGTATTTGGTTATAAAAAGTATCGCATAGCGTTCAGGGCCGCCGCCGCAATTGGTGGCCGTTGCATAAATTTACATTTAGCCTTTGCAGCTATTGCACTAGAGGAGTGTTTGTGACTGAGTGTGGATGTGCATTTGTTCATTCATTCATTAATTTATATAAAATGCAAGTTAATTCCGTTTTGTCTGGGCAAGAGCTAAGCGCAGCAGCCACAACGAAATACCATCAATAAATGAACAAATCCAAAATGGTGAGCGCAAAGACACCAACCAAAAAAAAAAAAAAACCAGACCGGGACTAGCGCATAGGGTCGGAGACAGGGACAAGGGCAGGGACAGAGTGGGCAAGTGGACTTTGCTACAGAATTTTACCACCCGCCGCTGGCTGTGTCTAGTTGGCTTTGGCTGCATTTATGTAACCGTTCTGGATATTTGTGTGTGCTGAGCCAAATACGAAAAGCCATTTTCAAATGACGCTCGCTGGCCACCAAATATGCATATGTAAACAGTGTGTAGCTGGAAATGTTCGCTAAGGCTTTAAATGATTCCCAAAAAGGATTTCGAGAAATGCTCATTTGAATACACAAATATGCGCAGCGAGTATTCAACTTAAGCATCTTTCTCTCTTCACATTAGTGAATTTGTTAAGCTAGACGCTAAAGCTGTTGGTAATTCAACAAGCTTAAAAACAGGAAACAGGAATTTTTGGTATTGACATCTGGCACTGTGGTTAAGGATGTATGACTTTAAAAAAGTGATTTTCTAGTACATTCACAGATTTAAAGTACATTTTGTAAGCTTAGATCGACTTACCATAATATGATGTTCGCCTAGCACTGTAAAGGTCTCCTGCATCTCATGAATTTTCTGTTCGTTTGTCAATGTGGTCGACTGTATTGTGGCGATTGTTTGCATGACTAGCTTGAAGTCCTCTAGCTCGCGTGTGGGTTTGTTGAGATTCAGACTCAGCATCTGTAACGAGATTTTTCGGTAGAAGGTGTAAGGTTTTTTTTGTTTTTTTTGATTTCAAGTTGAGTGTCAAGCGATGCGTGCGTCCACTCACTTTGATTTCACTGCGCATAGACCTCATGCTGTCGTTGACATGCTGCAGCAACTCCTGGCCGAGAATAGTGCACCATTCTTTGGCATGCTGTATGATGCTTTCCAAAAGTGGGCTCAAATTTATGCGTACACACTTCACGTCATGGTATTTGCGCATTTGCTGTAAACTCTCCACAATGGTCGAGTAGAATGTAAATTTCTCATCGATTTCGACTAGCGTCACTTGGCGTTCTACAAACTTTTGGCATATCAGATCCTTCTCGAAGGCCCACAGATTGAAGTACTTGCGAAATCTGATGTTACCAAATGAAAGAATTTGCACATACATATGCATGAAAGTGTGCAAATTTTTGAATAATCTCAAATCAATGTTTACTCACTGCGAAACAAACGCCTTGGCTTCCGATACAACTTTTGCAGCCAGGTTGTGCACGTTGATGATTAGATTTACCACGTCTCTTATACCGACAACGTCTTCAAAAAAAGTATAATTATATTTCCACAGCGCGCCTGCATCAATTAGTGGACAGTTGAGGCAAGTTCCGCTCATCCATCGCGTAAATACCTTAAGGCTGTAGGTGGGAACGAGGTTAGCAAAAGTTGTTTTTTTTTTTTGGAGTTTACTCTTTAAGAATCGATTTGCATATAAGTAGCCTGGTATGAAAAAATATGAGGAGTGAAAGCAACTGAACAAATTTCGTTACGTTTTTGTGTCCAACATTTGCTCATTCATTCTCTTACTATTAAGGAATCCCGTTATTCGAACAAAACGAAACAGATTTGCGGTGGGCGATGAATGTTAAATACTCTTAGAATTTCTCAGTGCTATTGTGGATATGTTGTTCAACAATAAATTTGCAAAAAATTGCATATTTTCATTAGCGTAATTTGGCGCTTAGTTAACAATTGATAAATAGCTTCAATTATAAGTAGTGGATTGAACTACATATCCACAGTAGCACTCATATTTTATTAGTGTGTCCAACATTCGCTAGTTCATTCTCTTATTGTTAAAGAAATCCGTTATGTTATCCGAACAAGAGAGAAAAAACGTTGCCTGTATAGTTGTTGCTTCACACAACTGTACACCAGCATCGCGAACACGGATAGAAAAATGAATGTCTTGCTCTAACTACAGAGAGCGATCGTGAGCTTTATCCACTTTATCCACTTTATCCATTTTATCCATAAAGGCAGTCAGCCTAAAACTTAGCTCGCCTTGACAACGCAGGCAGCTTATCGTCCGTTTATTTATTCAATTAAAATTGATACGCGCTATATTAAAGTTTAAATCGTGCTTATATAACTCACTGAGCATACGCAAAGTGTTTTTTACATTAAGGATCGCCGTTTAATTGCCTTTGAAAGTGGTTTTTGAGCAAATCCAGCTTGAGAAAAAGAGAGCCAATTTTTTTTGCCTTGTCGGGTCGCGAAAAAGTTTACAGAGAGAGGAGATTCGTGCCCATACGTGTGTGCTGTTGTTGCTTTAAACTCGCTGCAAATCTTCCAAATAAGCGAAGCATTTTAGACAGTATTAATAACTGTATATTTTTTTTTGTGAAGTGCAGTGAAAATAAAATATTGAAATAATATTAATTTATTACATCATTTTATTTTTAATTTTTTTTCTCGTGTGTGTAGTGCAGTGAGCTTTTTGTTTTTGTGAAAGTGCTCAGCGAAAAGAGAGAGAGAGAGAGCGCGGAAGCACTTGCATTGAGCTGCGTTGTGTTGTTGCTGCTGCCGGTGAGTGAATTTTGCGTATTATATACATATGTATGTATATTATTTTATATTGATCACCCTGTTAACAACAGTTAGATTGGATACAGTAGAAGTAAGTTTGATTGCTGCAATGCATTTAAATTGTTCTTTTAATCTGTTGTCGGCAGCAAACGACATCGACAAATGAACTACTAAATACACTTTCGTTATTTGTGTACAGCTTTGCATAACTGTATGGCAAGGATTGTTGGCAAGTGTCATAGAGTAAAATTTTGAGAAGAGTATGTATGATCAGCAGCAGCTTAACTGATATTTGACTGCCTTGGAAAACAAAATTATGTGTTTTTTGGAGTTTACTCCTTAAGAATCGATTTGCATATAAGTAGCCCGGTATGAAAAAATATGGAGAGTGAAAGCAACTGATCAAATTTCGTTACGTTTATGTGAAAACTAGCGCATGTCGAATGTTGGATACCCTTATAACATACGTATCATACTACATATCCACAGTTGCGTTCATATTATATTAGCATGTTCAACATTCGCTAGTTCATTCTCTTATTGTTTAAAAATTCCGTTATGATATTCCAAAGAAGAGTAAACTCGAGTCGTGCGTCGGAGCTAACACAACTTATTTTTTTTTTTATTAAATGATTTCGGTAACTCACCGCGTCAAATAATCCTTGGCTGCTGTGATAATGATGTTTTGCAACTCGTTTGCCGAGGGCTCTAACACTATTTCCGACATAAGAAGCACAGCTTTAACTTCAAACATGGGGTCTGCCGAGAGCAGACGATTGACATAGCACTTCAGATTTTCATATGTCATACTGTGGAATAGATGAGTGTTTCTTTTTTATGGTAAAAAACATTGATTTTTAAATCGAACTGACTCTATTATGCACTTGAATGTTTCCTCCTCCCAGTACTCGTAGTAATTGCGCATTTTCTCAGACCTTCCCGTAAATGTGCCCAAAACTAAGCTTTCTAGTTTGATAAGCACTGGTCCCAGGGAATCGTAAAGCCTTTTCATTTGCGCTGCTTTCTGATTTCGCGATGCATCTAAAAGCTCGAAATAACCCTGACAACTGTAGACACCTGTGCCACATGCGATATCTTCGTTCTTCTTTTGCTCGTCCTCTTCGTCATCGTTTTGGATGATTAGGACTGTACCACCCATACTCGACTGGAAAGTGCGTCCCAATCGTTCTCGGCCTGGTTCTATTACTTCGTGCACTGACTCCTCTTCAGCGACCGGGTCTATTGAGGCCTGTGCGGTTTCAACATCCAGATTGAACAGATTAAATTTTTGGATCTGATCAATGCGATTTCGCAAGTCCAAGCGAATAAAATTTATTTGCGAAACAAGGGATTTTAATTTGCGCAACTGAGAGTTGATCTGGTCACAAAATTTGCCAATGTTAAACGATATCCAAGTATATCGGCCCACTCCCATTTGTATGAACAATTCCGTGTCGTATATGTGTTCTCGCAGAAATATCACCTCAGACATTGACAAGTTACTGATAATGGTGTTGTATTGAGAAATGACCTCAGAGAGACGTTCAAAGTCTTCAAAGAGAATATCTTTTTTCATGATGGCGGTGCGCAGCACTGCAGGAAGTGCGAAGCCCAGCTGTTCAAAAAGCTGTCCCTCGAACATTGTATCGAACACCTCGCGGTTCATATTAACTACAAAGTGCAGATCGTACTCGATTAGCACCTTTTCTCCAACCAGTTCCCGCCAAATAGGCAACATCTTTTGAGATTCCGCTAGGCTGAGTACTAAAAAGAAAAGAAAATCAAAATATAAAGCAATTGAGAAGATGAGAAAATTTGGTTTATGTCGAATACTGTTTAAAGTTTGTTGATTTGGCATACTCACTTTCACATATTTTAAGACAATCTCGATCCCGTGGTGTAATATCCTTCGGTTTTCGTTCCTTCATAAAATCCATAAAGGCGGTTGCTTTGCGAAGCTGCCAATTCCCATGACGAGTGTTGCCTATCATCCACATAATCATCGCTGTTAGTACCGTGAATCGGTTGATTTTGCACTTGACACCTGCTTGAGCGGCTTCCACAGCCTGCTTTTCGTCTTCACCTTCCTCAAGGAAGCTTAACGAGTGCTGCAACTCGATTTCGGACGCCATTTCCATTCGGCTAACGCTACCGCCAAATGCCGAATTCAAACGCATCATAGAATTACCGCGGCTTCTGGTCTTGTGAGTTTGTGTGGCTTCTGATATGTAGTTTACTAGTTGGGGATTACGATTAGTGAGATATTCAACTGTTACACAAACAAATAGTTCTTACAGGTCTCCTCATTGCATATTTGAATTGTCAGTATGCTGGAGCGATTGGTGTGGTTTACCATAAAAGTGGCATTCTGCATATATTTTTCAAAGAGAACCTTTTCAAACTGAAACATTACAGTCACCAGCTCAAAATACTGTTTAAATGCGCTGCGTTTTAGAAAGCTATTGACCATCGCTGGATCATTTTCTACTGCCTTGAAGGCTAGGACAGAGTTTTTAAGCTTTCGACCCAGCAATCGCGTCCAACAAACGGCGCTTATTTTAGCTGGCTGTAGTTTTGGCATTGGGGGAGTTTTCTTAAAGCGCTGTGATAATAACGTATGAAATAAATTAAGAGATATTATGAGTAAACAAACATGATTAACACATACCGTGAATACACCATCAACAGTATTTATCTCGCTTACAAAGAATCGCAAAAGATTTTCATGTTTTGTGGAGACAAACTCCTGCAGGACCTTGCGTGTATCAATGCTGTTTGCATTAGTTAGCAATTTAATACCCTTTTGTGCGGAGAGTAGCGAATTGATGCTTTGATCAATAACTGTTTTGGCTTCAATCTCAAGGATTTCGAGGTTTTTATTGAACTGCTCCAAGGAGTATTCCCAATTTTCCCAGTTACTGGGACTGAACATATCATAGTTCACGCTTCGAATTAGATCATCCAGCAATCGATAGATTTTTCGCATTAGATTATCCACAATGGCAGGATCGGTGATCAGCGCCTTGAGATTGCGTCCAAATAGGTTCTCATACTGAATAAACACACGTCCTACATAGGCAATATCCACTGCCACACGGTATATGTGATTCACCTCATTGAAAAGCGCCATTCTATCGAACTCCCAACGCGATCCGGCGCCTGATTCTTCAATGTGTTGACGGCTTACTTTGTATGCCTGCTTCCAGCAGCGCAACATGTTGGCACAGTTATTTGCCGTCTCGTACGTGTAGGATGCAGAATATCTAATATGTGTTAATGCATGTAGAATTGCAATAAAACAATAAGTCAATGCCATATACTCACCGGAATATGTTGTCAAAGTTGATAATTTTCTTCACCTTTTGCACGAACACGTTAGATATCTCACAGAGTAGCACTTGCATTTTTGGATCACGGCAATAGTAGCTGGACATGGTCCAGATGTGACGCAATCCTACCATTACATTTGGGATTTGCATTATTGCCATCTTAAAGCTATCATAGTTTTGGATTTTCTAGTATCAAATGGATCAAAAGTTAAAACCAGCTAACATCAAATTGCTTCCTTAACACACCTCCAAATAGTCTATTACAGTGCCCAGGTAGTCGGAGTTCTCTTTGGCCAATGTGTAGCGCTGTTCGGTGTGTGCGAGCACTGTTTGCCATTCGTTAATCACGGGAGATCCATCATTTGTCAGACGGTTCAGAACGCCTGTCACGAATTCAGTTTTAAGTTGTTCCAACGTACCATACAGATCGATTTCCATTCGATGCCAATACTGAAACTCAGCCATTGGGGTGAACTCTTCAAGTTTGCTATCCTTAAGTGTCTTCATTGTTTTATTTAGATACTTGATCCAACCAGTGACAACATCTTCGAGCTGATGTTGTGTATAGGTGGGGATCAGATGAAATTGCTTAGTATCTACGGACACACGTATGAGTGCGTCCTCAAATTCAGTCTCCTCCTGGCCAGGTAACACATACGACGACGGCAGGTTAAAAGCCCAAACAATATGATTGATCGTCCACTCAATTTCTTTTTCAAGCTCCCCAAGATTCTTGAGAAATGCTCGCTGTAAGGGCAATATTTTAGGAGGTGTTGCCTCCTCGGCTGCATGTTCTGCTTCCACTTTCGCTTTAGTTTCATTCAGCAGCTTTTCCCAACGCTCAGATATCGTCAGCTTTTCGGGTTTCTGGTCCGCTGTGCATAGTATTTACGGTTATTTACCTTGCTTTAAAACAACAAGCACAAATCTTACCGTCTTCCTCTGAAGATGATGCTATTTCCACATGTACCTGAGCGGTTTCCTCTTCCTCGTCACCTTCGGTGGCCGCCTCTTTTTTGGCCTGCTCCATCTTCTTGGCCTGCGCTTGCATTGCCTTTTGCTTTCTGCCATGTTGAAATAAATGAATAAACAAATGAACACAATTAAAGGCGCCTGGACATGTAAAATTAACACAAAGCGTAATGAAAAGCCGCTGATAAGCGAAATGAGCAACAAGCATCAACAAAGACAAACAAAGGGTACAAGCACGCAAAAAGCACTTCATACAGCGTCCTCCGATTGCTTTTGTTACCATGCGACGAAGGAATTTTTTAATTCACGAATAATGTGTATGCCTAAAAAGGACGAGCAGAACAGTGCTCACTGGTCAAGTGGCTGCTGCTGCCTGGAAGGGGTGCTCAATGCACGGCTGAGTGAGGCCCTGGCAGGATGTGCCATAAATGTTGGCTTCCCAATGAAACGGGGGCAGGAGACAACGACATCGACTCTCGGGCTGGCGCCGTTGATGGCAGCATGAAATCCGATTAAAAATAAAAATTCTTATCGGATGCGCTGTAATTTATGTGCGAAAAGGGTTATGCAGGATACTCAAAAAAAAAAAAAAAAAACAATAACAAAAAATAACAACAAACTGGAAAAAGAAACTGTAGCCGAGTCGATGGCAACCAGTGATAAATGCAAAACAAAGGGCAAACGAAAAATGTGCAGAAAAAAAAAACAAACATGGAACAAAACAACAAAAATAACAACAACCAAACGTTCACAGTCGGACCAAGCACTTCAGTCAGCATAAAACCAATAAAGCACGGGCGCTACGCCCCTCCCTAAATCCCATTGTCCCCAGTCCCAAAAAAAAAAAAAAAAACAAGCAGACCCCTGGCCTAGAGCTACAGTGAAAAGGGGAACGCGTTGCCGCGTTGCCTTTGTTAAAAGTTAAATACTTTTGTTGTTTAAGCGCTTTCAAACGAAATTCCGATGGTTTGGATAGCTCCAATAGACCCGGGCCCGATTCCTTAGCCTCGCTGGAAACATTCTCCCCGGCATCACCACCAGGGCCACCGCCTCCTCCCTCTCGCTGTGCATCATTATTCTCCATTTGCTTGGTATCCGTTGTGTCCGGTTCGCGAAATTGAAATTGAAAGGCGCTTTTGTAAACCTGCAATAGAAAAGCAAAAAAAAAAAACACGAAAATATATATAAAAAACATTCAAAAAATCCATGTGTTGTTTTAATAGGCAGATAGTCTGGTATGTGTAGGCAACTTAATTGATTTGCCGCGTTGATTTGCCAAAAACCAATTTTCAATTTTCAACAAATTCTCAATTTATTTTCATGCGAAAAGCAAATATTATGGCAGTCGGGGCATGTTTCTCTCTTTACCAAACCGCAAAATTTGCAAGCTGCCAAGTTTTATGATTAGGGGCGACGAGGCAGGAGATGGTGAGTTAGGGAAGTTAGGTTTTGTAAGCCAGCCTAATGGAAACCGCAGCACATTTTGAGGCTATGATGAAGCAATTTGCCTTGGCGCTGTCCGCTTAAGGCGTTATAGGCGTTTGGGCGTTGCCACACCATCTTCCCCCTCTTCATTTTACGATTTTCGACCGACCTACCGCTTTATGTGCACTGAAGCGCAAAAATCCATCGCCATGGCGTCCATTTTGATAGATGACTGCCTTGTTTTAGGAATTAATTACAATTCGTCACATTTTGTTTTGCGGTTAAGAATGAACGGACCAAAGACCAGCAGGACGAAATGAGATTCGGCTGGTTGCCCATATAAGAGCTGAAGACTCGTTTAGAGCAATGGCAACTGCTTCCGAAGCCGTTGATTGATTGAATAACGTTTTATGGGGTGTGAAATGAGCGAAAGGGCGCAAATTTGAGTGATTTTAGTTGCGGATTGTGCTGTAGCATTAAGTGGCGCATTTTGATGACCAGCTTACAACTAGGAGCTTACCATCTGTAATGTGTGTCGCAGCGATTCGATGAGGGCACCCCGTATGGAGCCCAAGATGAAATATAATGGCATTTCGGCAAAGCAATGCGATATCTCCTTGAACCAGGCTGTAAAAATTAACGAAATGAATGAGAGTTTGTACAGTAGACTGCACTTCATTGTTTATCACAATATGTCACAATAAACCAATATAAAGCTCAACCAACAGCTTCGCATAAATTAATTTATCAATGGCGGCTTTGTTAGATATTAAGACTTATTCGGACCCAAAGAAAACATTATGAATAATAAATAAGCCTTAAACAATCCTTATGCAAACACTTAATTATATAACTTACGAATTTCTCTGGCATTTTTGCGTAAAATATAAACATATCTAATATTTGGATCCATGCTACTGGATTGCATTTCCCCAAAATAACAATGAAGCAATGGTGTTTTAACATAAACTGGAACAATTTTCTGCAAAGGGATGAAAACATCTATTTAGAAAATATTGACTGAGGATGACTTTGTCTTAAGAATGTTTAAATAACTGCATTAAAACGCAAAATAAAAAGCTGTCACTTTATATTTACATTAAGTTGTAGCAAATCTGATCAAGATTTTATATATATTTATACTATAACAATGATTGCACTTACCTTCACTTCAATGTATGTTGGAACGTAGGTTTTCTTTTTAGTTTTGCGACCTGTTGGACAGGGAAGAATGAGATTATTAGCATTAGAATAGCAAGTGAGTGTAGCTGGTGCTGGAGTGCAGTTAACTGAATGTGACTGTTAGCTTGTGATTGACGTGATGAAAGAAAATGCAGTTGGAAGGCATCTGCATCTGCATTTGCATTTGCCATTGTCACAGAACATTTTTGGGTTCCATTAAAATGCAATGAACGGAATGAAACTTTGCTGTTATCTTGGTGCCTTGCAAAGCAAATCAAATGAGCTGCATTCTCAAATGGAAACGTAAGAGATGAGGGGCAAGGGTGTGGTGTGAATTCAAATTAAAAGTTGCAAAAGAAATGAATATTAGGCAGGCAAACCGAAATGAGGCTCTTAAATATGTATTATGTGCTGTGGGCAGCGTGAATCAAAGAAAGGACAGAGATTTGCGTTTGATATTAAGTTGGACGGGCTACAAATTTATGCGTTACATTTTTAGCGTGAAGGAAGGAGAAAGCAAAAAACGACTGAAGAGGTGCGGTTCAAACTTTCCAAATTAAAAATGTTGGAAAGAACAAAGAGATATCGAGCAAGCAAGCATGCCCCTATAATTACCGTTTTCCGTGTCTGAGCTGGCTGGCGATCATAAAGGAATGGTTGAGCGTATAGAGAATCATTGGTATAAATTCAACATAGAGCTAGATAAACTTACGTGTGCGCCTAGAGCGAGCCGAGCTCTTGCCACTACTGACGATTGTAGCTTCTTCTTCGCCTTCGACTTCACCCTCAGCCTCTGTCTCGAGATCAGTTTCAAGTGCCGTACCCTCGGTAGCCTCCACATCCACTTGCTCGGCCTGCTGCGGCTCAGCATCTTGTCCACCCTTCGTCCTTTTTCCCTTGCCCTTAGCAGCACCTTTCTTTTTCTTTTCCTTCTTTTCCGGCAGCGACGGCCGCGGCACTTCCTCCAAAACGGTGATCTCTTCCTCCACAAGCCTATCGAAGAACGTGCGCCACACATACAAAAGCACACGATCTAGATGTGCCTGCCGCTCATACCGTTTGTTGAGAAAGTTGTCAACAGCCTGTCGGTTGCTGGCTATCAATGCATTTACGTAAACAGGATCGAATACGCCGAGTTGGTTGGCAATAATAGTCTTGAGCCAAACAACACGGGGCTCATCTTGGTCGATGGAGCCACCATCATTCTGTTGTGGTTGGGAGTTTTCAGAGCCGCTATGCGTCGAATTTGACATTGACGGTGCTAAAGATGACTGCCAAGGGCGCGCCTTCCCGCTGACTCAAGCTACTTCAATGTGTTTTTGTTTGGTTGGTGGTTTCTGCAAAGAGGTTTTCACATCAAACGCTGAAATGTTACCGCATGCTGGATGACTCCACCTACCCGTTGTGTTGTTTCTCTTTCAATCAATTTCAGCTACCGTTGCTCAGTTCGTTCGTTCGTTTCCGCGCTTGTTGACTGTATGTGCGCGGCGTTGTGAATGTCGTGAATGTTGACTCTCGCCCGGGCGCTTGGCGTCTGCAAATCCTTTTGTGTAACCTGGGAAAACGTCAGCGGCGGCGACGGCGGCGTTGGCAACGTTGGCCGTGATGGTGCTTGCCAAACGTTGCAAAACAAACAAGAACGCTTTGAAATGTTGAACGCGTTGCTCAATTTGTGGCAACGTTATTTGAAAAATATTTCATTTCCCTTTCATAAAACATATCTCGCACAACACTGTTGCTTTGATTTTGTGTTTAAAGCTGCCAACTGAAGTTTAACTTATACATGTTTTGCTGCTGTCGTTGTTGCTATTTTTGTTGTTGTTGTTGTTGATTTTGTGGCGTTGCCTTGGCTGGCTGTTGGCATTGTTGATGTTGGCTAAGCAACCAACTCTACTGTGCTTCATATAGTTTTTCCCAACGCTTTGCTTTTTTGCCACCTGTCAGCTGCACTGTTGCAACAAGCAACTGAGCTGTATGGTGCAAATGTGTTTGTGCCTGCCTTAGGGCGCACGCGTTGCGTAAACAAAACACGCAGCGCTCACTTAATGGTCCTGCACATTAGCAACGTGCCAGGGACGCTGCCAGGCACTTAGTACCAACGGCAACAGTCTCAGTCCCCTTGCGATAACTTTTCGCAGCCAGGTCAAGTGACTACTGCATCAGGCTGGTTGGTTGGTTGGTCGCCATTGGCTTAATAACTGTTTAAGTGAAATATAGAAATAGAAATATTTACAAAGCAATTGCAGAGTGCGCTACCGATGCCTTTCTGTTCTAAGAAATTGCTTAGCAGCTGGGTTTCAAAGCTTTGCGATTAGTTTACTTTGAGTGGTGCAGCTGCAACAACCCACAACACTAACCCAATCATCATCTGGTGATGGCACTGCGTCAGCTGCGCTGATTGAGATGGCAATGCTTGAGGCTGATGCAAACGTTGTCTGTTTGCATTCAATCAAAGTTTGATGCCTCAGCTTTTATATGCCACAGACGCACCGAGATAGGCGGTAGACATCTAGATACGTATTTAATATCAAGTAGCACTTGCTAACAAGCAGCTTTAGCAAACTAATTTAAGTTGTTGCAATTTTAAATAGCATTTGATACTCTGTCATTCCCTTTGAATCCACTGCAAGGCAAAATTCATAGAATTAGGCGTCTTATCTTGCTCAATAGTTGTTTGTTTTTGTTGTTCATGCTACCTGCCGGCAATGAGCTTTGCGTTGATCTATTCTCGCCGCTGGAGATACAGCGACAGCCTAGTTCAATACTAATTGAAATAAATGAATGTTTTGTCATCGCTGGCAGACAGGAAACCATGTAGGATTCTATCGCAATCTGGCTTTACGTAGAACTAAATGCCCTTGGCAATGGCAGCAACATTTAAATGCATGGTTCAATCTGTGCGTATACTTAATATAGATTGTCCTGGGAGGCTGGGTGGGTGGTTAGCTCATTCGTATGGCTGTAATTTTTATCCGTCATGTTTTTATTTGTATTTATTATTGCGTCGCTTTTCTTTGAACCAAAACCGTACATTTTGTTTGCAGGTGAAATTCTCTACGCAATACGCGAAATGAGAATTTATTGACTCTGTGTGCATGTGTATGTATGAGAGTGTCTGTGTGTGTGTGAATGTGAGTATGTATGTTTGTTTTTGTATATTTGCCTCATCTATAAGTGGCTGTGTTTGCACTTGGCTGTTACCGTTTGCGTCTCTTTGAGTTTGATAAACATACACCATGGTTTTGAGGCAGCTTGAAAGATGCTGGGGCCTTGTTTGAACTTGCGCTTAATAACTCTCAGATGCTGCCATGCGTTATTGCAATACACGCACACACAGAGACACAATTAGCCGAAGGCATTACGTGCTCGCATCATGTATGATTGTTTGAATGTATATGTCAATGTCCTTAATTGCACTGCAAGAATACTGCAAATAACGCATGAAACAGGTGTGACATTAATTTAAGGTAATCATATCATATTTACTTGAAGTACCCTTGATATAATTGAATTCGCATCTGAGTATTTGTCTGCAAATTGCAAGCGAAACTATAAAAAATACATCCAGCTTTTAAACCTGTTCAATCTTAAGAAATACAGTACAAATTTGTAACTCTACTGAACTTTGGCTTCAATAAAAATCTGATTTAAATCTCCACATATGTTTGTGCTTGGCACATTGCAGGACATCAGCACAAAATCTCTTCGAGTGCTATTTCTTGTGCCTTTGCAGTGCTTTGGGCAGCTTGTTAATTAGCAGAGTGGGACAGGCGACGCCTTTAATTCGTTAGGCTTCATCGTCTGCAGCCTATCACACATGTGGTGCTGGCCAAGCTGCTTATCGAGCGGGACAGAAGACACACAATAACAATTGCAGCAGTTTGCCATTACATCGTTGCATATCCGTTTCCGCCATGCAGAAACTTTGAGAAGTTGTGTGGTTCGGATTTTGAATTTTCTGGTATTGCTGTCTGTATCTTTGTTGGGTCCTATAAAATGTTTGAATACTTACGTTTTGGAAAAGCTCTTTGCCTACCGTTGGACTAGATGAATGCAGAATTTTGAAACAGTGCAATGCCGGTGCAGACATATAAATCCTCATGATTTGCATCCCCGCTGCCCTCCTCGAGCCAACCAAATGACCAAATAAGCAAGCAAATGTGTCCATTAGTGTGCACAAAATTTTCTATCTTATCGGTCTGCAGTCGTTTCTCGACTTTGGAGCGACGCCTGCAATGCTTAATTGCAATGAGATGGTTGTTTAAACCGCAACAAGTTCAATGAAATCTCATTTCACATTTCACATTGCACTGAGGCCGTCGAGCATTCTAGTCACTGGCTCCCCGGGCAACTAGCCGAGATTATGCGATTTGCGGCTATGTAATGAGTTGGTGGCTCAGAGAAGAGCCAACCAAACGAAACCAATCCCAAACAAAACCTAAAACAGTGTCTGATCTCTGCTACAAGCCCCGTTGGAGCACTTGTACCCTTTGGTCAAAGCGATTGCTCAATCAATACACAAACTTTTCAACTAATATCGCGTCAAACGAACGTCCATCACGCTGTCTGTGTCAAAGCTTTTACACTAGGCAACAAACTTTGGGACTGTAGAAATTGTTTAAACTTGGTCATTAATAAAACAACAACGCTATATTTATCGTTGGAATACAGCTGGTAAAATCCTTTAATCAAAGTGGCTTTGGTTGTTATCGGTTGATTGATTATGCGATTGTCCATAGCTTGCATTTTTGGCAATAGCTGAGTCGATAGTATCACAAGGAAACCAAAAAAAAAGATTTTGTTGATTAAAATTTTAGGTGTTTTAAAATGTACAACCAATAGGAGTAGGCTGAAATTATAAAACCTTGCTGCACTGTGCAGATTTATTGACCTCAACGATGCGCAATGACTGCAACATGCTTTGGCTTTAGCTATGGCATTAGCCAGACCGTTTAAAACTCGGGCTAATTAACAGCACAACTGTTGCTTAGGTTTCCCATTTGCTATTCATACACACACACACACATTAAAGCACCTACACACACAAAAATATACACGTGAAGCACAAGTAAAAAAGCAAAGTTGACTGCAACAATATTATGCAAAAACAAGCGCCGAAGTCAACTTTCCGTAGAAGTCAAAAAACTTTTTGACTGACTCAAGTTTTATCATATTTTTGCGCCAGCAAATCTCAGCCAGATATTCGCTCAGTTTCAGTTAAATTTGCATACGCACTCTGAGCATTATTTTTATTTACCTGATTCAGCGTTGATTTATGATTTTATCTCGTGAGAAAACTTAAAAAAAAAATAAAAGGAAAAGTGCGCAGTGCAAAGAAGAAATGAAAGGCGAAAGCTCGCACAAAACCCAAATTGAAATGCAAACGTGGCCAGTGGGCCATAGCACGGATAGCTGGACGATAGCAGTCTTGGTAAGATTTGGAGATTCAAGACGCTTCTGGTGCTAGTGATGCTGCTTGTGTATGCGACTGCTGTGGCCATAATTCATAGCTGAAGCTTTGTTGCTTACCAATTGCTGGCATTGCGTCACGTGTTTTCATTTGGCTTCCTCGCTTTCGTGGCAAGTGCTTGGAGACGTTGTCACGTTGCCGTTACAGGAAATCGCTCGCAATATCATTGACTCATAAATAAAGTCGAGCAGCATAGCTGCTGCTAATGCTGTTGCATCCCCTCTACATTGATTTAGTTTCTGTATTTCTAGGTACGCTTAAACCAGAACCAATGTTATTTGCAGCTAGTGCAGTTACCTTGGGGATGTTGGTTCAGCTGAATGCAGGTCATCCAACTAAAATATTTTGCTTGTGATTTCCGAGCTAATTAAAATCAGAAAGATTAACAAACTAGGGCAACGTGGGCTTAAGCTTTCGACTTAATTAAGATAATGGACCATAATACTTTTCGGTTGCTGCCTATGGAGCATATACTATTATGAATATAAACAATTAATAGCTGTGTTACTTATATATAAATTAATTAAATTAAATATGTAATGATAATCTCAATGATTGCATTACTTTACAGTTAAAATAAATGCAATTTCTTTAATAAAAATTTGCCTTTGATGTTGTATGTATGAACATATACGAATATATGTTTTTATTTTTAAATAATTTTTTTTTGACAGTCCCGTCCTGCCAGGATGCGCTGTCAACAGCTGCTGTGAGAATGACTCGAGATCAACAACTATTGGCCACAGCTCCCGAGGCGTGTCCCAGCCGCTGGCAGCCGTCATGTGGTACTTTCATTAAAATATGCAAGCAATTTTGCGGTAGAAAAACACTCGAAATTATACAAAAGCGGCTGACGAACGAACGCACAGACGCGCATTCGTCAGCTCCCACACACACACACAGACACACACACATGAAACTCCATGCGATATTTTTCATAATTGCATCGTTTGGCACAGTGAAATATTTTGCAATATTTAATAGGCCAGGCGGCAGCAGCAGCGGCGGAGGCTGTGACACTGGCTGTGGCAGTTGCCTGCAACTGTCAGGCTGGTCGGGATCGTGGAATAAACAGACAAGGACAAGCAACGGGCAGACAACGAACACGGAGCACATGGAGAGCGCCGCGCATTTATTTGTCACTTATCACACGTTGCACGGTGCGACGCCAGCCCGATGGGCACTTTATAATTTCCATATGTGCACACACACATACAATGTTGTCCCCGAAGCCGTTGAAGAGTTTCGCTTGATTGTCTGCGACGCACAAACAAACACCCAAGTAAATATGGCATAGTGTGTGTGACCGAAGCTGCGGTTTTTGGGCCCGGACAAGGGCAGAAAAGTTTTATTAATTACCTGCATGCGGTGGTTGTCGGTCATGCGAGGCGTATGAGTTATATGCGCAAGACACTTGTGTCCAACGATGTTTTCATTTAATTTCATGTTTTAATTTTCGAGCAATTAACGCACAAAACTTTCCCCGTCCCTCTTTCTTCACTCCGTAATTGGCCAAGATGACTGACATCGGCACCTGCCCTTTTTGTATACAAAATGCCAAACAATTTAAACGGAGAGTGAGATCGAGCGAATTGCAATCATTTTAATGGCAGCTATGCAGAAAAGTTTTTGGGGTTGATTTTCTCCTTTTACTCCTCTTTTCTAATAAATGAAGTGAAAATGTTTTTAGCAAACAAATTTATGGGGCGTGCCATTCTAAAATTATGATAAAAGATTGACGTCTTTGCATGTGTGAGAATTTCTGTGACTATATAAGCCTCTGGGCATAGCAAATATGCGCAATTTCGTGTTTTGGCAGCTGAATAAAATGAAGCACCGAACCAAAAATGGCGCGTACTCAAATGTAAAATGTTGGCGGCAGGCGACTCTAGCAGCAACAGCAGCGAGGGACGACGAAAGCCACCTCTTTCGGGTGGGTAAGCTTGCGTGCACACATCAATCACGTTGCCAAAGCCTCATCGGCATGGGCCCGACCCGGTCCATCAGGGTAACAAGTCATTTCAGTACAGAGAGCATGAAATAAAGAGTATTTACATAGCAACAGTTCTCGAAATTCAAAAGATGCGCGATGAATGTGAGCATGTGCCAGTATCAGTGTGTGTGTGTGTGTCTGTGTATTTGTACAGTCATAACTGCAGCACAGTGGAAAAATAAATATGGAACCAAGTCCCGATTGCCCGCACACACACACACACACACACACACACACACACACACACACACGCTCATACATCACACTCCACGCTAATTTCCGTCACGTTGAGCATACAAAGGAACGTCGCGGCACGTGAGGCAACGCCACCCAAAAATCGTATGCATGTGTGTGTGTGTGTGTGTGTGGAAGTGAATTTCTTCTTGGAAACTGAAAACTTACAACATTCCACATTATAGAAGCGATTGGCACCAAGGCGTAAGGCAGCACGAATCACACAATAATAGCAACAAAAACATCAACGAAAAAATTCGAACGCTTCTCAAAATTCTTTTTCACGAGTTTTGAATGCTATTCGACGTGTGAAGCTCTAAAGCTGTGACCCACAAAATTTTCTATATGATTGATCTGAAAATGGTTTCACTTATTTTTTTTCAGGTGTCTTAATACTGTTGTAGGTTTCATTTCTACGTTTACATAAGAAAACAACTTTGTTTTAAAATTTACTTACAAATATTTAACCAGTTAATTTTTCTTATTAAACAAAGTGAAATTTTCTAATTACCAAACAAAGACTAAACCAAAATACAACACAAAATAATAAACAAAATGGCACGCTGGCGGCTCATTTGAAGAATTAAAACGTATGTACTTTTTTTTTAAATACCCTAGAACAAGAATAATAATTGTTTCTCTATTAAGATTGAAAGATCATTCAATTTCATATCATATATATTTTTCTTGTCTATTTATCGATTTGATATTTAGTGCAGGGCATGTTTAAGTCGCGCCTGTAACGGCTTCAACTTTTCCAACTATTTAATTTTCTCTGGCTTAATTAATATAAATAATTTGTTTATGTAAGAGCTAGTGTACCAGCTAAGTTTGCTTTAAATAGCACTTGCCATCTTGCTTTGATGACCTTAAACCATATTGAACGAAGTTGAATTTGAATGGCAGCAACTAAACCGCAGGCAAACGATGTTAAGCGACCGAACACTAAACTGAATTCAACACTAATTTCTCGAAAACATCCCTAGAAGTTTTCACAAAGCTGTGCGTAGCATGTTAAATAATAACAGCGAAGCACAGGATATGGTTTGGGGAACACAAAAGCGTGGAGGTTGGTTGAGCCTTATGATAAGGGCGTGGGTTATTTGCAGTGACTTCTAGCCGCCATTTTCAACTTAATTAATTAAAAGCAAATTAAAAGTTTTAATCTTTGCATGGCAAATTGTTGCTACAAAAGGATTTTCACTTGGCCCACAACAACAGCGGCTTGGCAAGGGCACAACGTGGTCTGGGGTTAAAATGTCTACAGCATTCTATGGGGTAAATATTAAAAAGACTCAGCTGATGAACAAAAATAATAAACAGTGGCGAAACATTGAAGACTCTTCCTATCGTTTTTTGTTGTTGTTGTTGTTGTTGTTAGCGCCCAATGCGAAAACAATCTAGCCGATGCGCACAGAAACAGCAACATTAAAAAAAAAAAGAAACATAAACAACAGCAATTTGTTGACTAGTAAAAGGGCTGGTTTTGCCTGAATTTTCAGTTTTATAAGCCAATGTAAGCAGTTTTAATCTTAATTCAATTCAAAATTAACAAATTCGCAAGTCAATTTAATAAAATGATTTTCATTGTGCTGCCAAATAACTTACAGCTGCACAGACACACAACAGTGTAGACAGCTTGGTGTTTTCAGACTTACGACTAAAATTGTTTACATGAAACTTTGCAGTCAATAAATTTAATTCTTGGTTGCTGTATTTGTATGACAAAAAGCTTTCAGCAAAAATGAATTGAATATTTTACATGCTTTATATGCACAATTTATAGAATTTATTGTCACAGAGAGAGAGAGAGAGAAAGTCATGAGAGTCGTTTTCGATTGCGTTAAATGAGTTTATTGATATGCAGTGTTTGATGATTTTCATTTGATCTTTGACAGCAAATCAGAGATCCTAAACCGATTGCACGTAGAAGTATCACGTTCTCTTTCCAATTTCCCACTCCCCCGTAATTCTGCTTCTATTGCTGCATCTTAAAATCGCTTGCTGGATTTATGATGCGCTGTCATCTCAGACGCTATGTGCAGCATTCATCACGTGGCCGTCAGTTGCATGTCCAAGGCGTCGGATGGCTGTCATGAAGGATGCTCATCAACAGTTCGGGCGCAAGCTGCCAGTTAACGGGCTGTAAAGCGTTTATGGGCTGCATAAGAAAGTTGAGTTGATGCTGAAATGAAGCTGAAACTGATGCGGAAGCTGGAGCGCATTTTTAGATGAAGGCACGCCTAGAATTATGCAACGTTAAGATATGGTTTCTTTTACTAATTGCGCGGCTTGCCAAGCTCAGCAATGCAAGAGCTTTAGCAATTTATAGGCTGTCTTGACTGTTGTGGGCGTGGCCAGAGTCTTGTTTTGCATTTACAAATTGAAAATATGCTGGCCAAGAGTTGCCGGCGCTGCAGCTGCCTGCCTGCCTGCCTGCCTGCCAAGTGACGTCTACGACAATGGCGCCGCATTTAGTTGCAACATTTTATTGGTGACTTTTTGGCAGAGTTTTGCCATTTGTTGGTACTGTTGTTGTTGTTGTTTTAGTTGCTATTGCTGCTGTTACTGGCGTTGTTGTGCATACTGTCACTGGGTGCTGTACTCGTAAATGTCAGGCCGGGCATTTGCATTTCAATTTCCATTATAGTATACAATTTGGAGCAACAACACAACGACAGACGCCCACCTAAAATGCCACGTTCCCCCCCGGCGCTTGGCACTTTACCGCCCCTTCTTTTGGCTCGTTGCTGTTTTGGCCGCGATTAGCGCGCTATAAATCTACAAAATTTGCTGCATTTTAACAATGTTTTTTGGTTCACCCAGCCAGCCAATATTCTCCGTATCTAGGGAAAGCTTGTTGTTGCTGCTGCTGCGAGTGTTTTCAAATGGATGCAATGCAACGCAATGGACCATAAACCAAATCATTCAGCACAGCCACGCCCAATTGAGAGCCATAAAGCAAACAACAGCCCCGATTAAAATACATACTCCTAAACATGCAACTCGTTTTGCGAAAGCCCCATTTACATTATGTGCTCTACGATACGCATTTAATTGTAAAAGCTGCTTTTGGATCTGTCATGGAATACATTTATACTCAGATCGAGCCCGTATTTTGTATAAATTTTGCTATCAATTGCAGGTTTTAAATCAATTAAATATGTACCCAATAAGCGTTTTTATGTTATCAAACGTTGATAAGCGCATTGGTCTTTATTTTGACGTATGTCTTAACATATTTTCTATTTAGGATAACATTTTTTGTTAAGAAAGTCGAAAGAAAATCTTATTATCTCAAAAATGTATGCGGCTGGCTTGTTACGCAAAAGTTTCTGTATCATAATAAAAAGGAAAAAGTTTTGACCCAAACTGGATTTATCTTTTGTGTGCAATGTTTGTGTTGTTATGTTGTCTCAAACTTAAATAGTTTGCTGCCGCTACTCCAGAGCAAAAATGCGTTTGCTTAAATATCTCAACAAAAAAACCAAGCACAAAGAAAAAGTGAAATTACTTAAATAATAATAGAAACACCACTGCAAATAAATTAAACTTTTTCTCAATGAAATTGAGACAATTGAAGTGCCAACGACAATTTATTTATTTCACTGATACTTTACTTAAAAGCTCTCTCTGAAAATGTCTATTCCGCGGAGTAACTTAGCTGGTTGCGAAAGCGACCCAAGCCCTGAGATTCCGCTGTGTCAGCAAAGTTTACAATATTCACAGCGTATCGTTTAGGGCTTAAGGTTGGGCGGGGTGCTGAATTCTTGTGGCACTTGTTCTTTAATCCTTGTGTTAGAAAATAGCACCAGCACGTGGAAGCAGTCTGCCTTTTCATTTTGCATTACGCATAAGCCGTGAGTGCGTGGAAGTATGTGCCAGTTGCACAGCAAAATGCGTACGATGGAAAGTTTAAGCAGAACGTTGAAAGTGGCTGCACAATTATGAACAAGCAAGGGGAGGGCATGGGGTAATGTTAAATTGGCAAAGTGGTTGCATCTTGCCTGCAACCAATGGATCGTAAATATAAAGCGATAGGGGCTTTGGTCTTGTTACTGTTGTTTTTGATGTTGCTGTTGCTGTTGTTGTTGCTGTTGTTGTTGTTAGTGCACCTGCAGTGTCTATTGGTGATGCGCGTGCACCTTGAGCTGCACTCAGTGCGGCTTCTGTGTCTGTAGTATCTGGAGCAGCAGCTAATTAAGACAAACTAACTTGATGTGTTTGCGTGCGTCTGTATGTGTATTGACTCTGTTTTGGTCTGCTCTGCTCTGGGTTTGGTCTGGTCTAGTTTCGTGGCTCTGGAGTATTCAGCTCCAACTTGCTGTGTCCTTGGGTCTTTCGAATCGTGTGGCTGGCGTGTGTGGTACTCAAGGGCGACCCCCATGGCCCCAAACGGTGTGCGAGTGTTTTGATATACGGCTTTGTTACAATCACAATGTGTTTACATAGAGCACAACAGCATGGCGCCATGTGTGTGTGTGTGTGAGACCCGTGAGCCAAGTGCACTTAATTTGTTTGCTTAAATTACAAGACATGAGACGGCGATAGCGATACCGATGCCAATGCCGATGCCGATGCCTTAGGCTGAGACAGTGGCGCTGGCAATGCCTGTTTTGGAGGCAACAACATATGACTTGGCAACAGCTTGGGCTGTTGCGTGTTGATTCTGTTTTCTGCATGTTTGCTTAGCACTCTCCACTCTTAACAACAAATGCCACTGCATGTTTGTACTTAGAAGCAAGTGCGGGCTATGACAAACAACAAGACCATCTTCATCTTTTGTTAGGACGAATAAGCTGTGCGTGATTGTGTGTATGATTATTTGTGTGTGTTCGAAGTAAGCTAATTTCCCAAATTATAGATTGTGATACATAAATGGTTTTAATGAGCTAAATTGTTAGGTTGGGCGACAATTTACAAGGCTAATTAAGGATTCAGAAGAATTCGAGAGGATTGTTGTTGGGTTGTGATTCGCTTCCAAATCCATTGAGGAAAATAAATTCTTGGTTTGTTACAGGAAATGTGAACAAACGTTTACACTATTATTATAGCAGGAAAAAGGAACTGGAACTCCCATTGTCAATGAAACTCGTTGTGATCATGTAATTTTATTTCTTTATTTCATCATATAATTTTTGCCATTATCGTTTATAATTTTGAGCTAAGTTTTGTACGCCTTGGCGTTTTGTTTTGTTTTTTTTTTTTGTTTTGTTTTGTCTTCTATGGCGTGCTTTGATTTTTTCAAATTTGTATTTGTTTTCTTGGTTTTTCTTACCACTCATAAATTATTTATAACTATGCATATTTTAAATGTATTATTTTTATTTTGAGCTATCTCGCTCATTTTCTTTTATTTTTTATTCTTCTCTCTTTTACCTTTACGTTGCAGTATTGGTTATTTTTCTTTTCCTGTAGTTTAGTTCGATTTTACATTTTATTATTATTTTTTTTTTTCGATTTTTATGTGGCTTTGCAGGATGCCAATTATTTAGTTTTATTTTTACATTTGATTTCTTTGTTTGATTTACAATTGATTTAGCTTGCTTTTGATTTTGCTTATTAAGCTGGTAAGTAATCTGCCTATATCTAAAAGAGGTTTATGCATTGCAAAGTTCAAAGCTGCTTACAAAAGTATTTGCTGAACTTTAAGAACATGTCATTTAATGCAAAAACTCTCTCTTTATTTTCTCCATAACTAGCCATTGCATTTGTGCTCAGTAATTTACCTTAGATCTAGGTTTTGCTCTGCTCTGTATTTGATTTATGAGATTTAGATTTATTTATTTAGTTTTTATTCAACTAACATTTACCCACTAATTTATTTTACCTTGACATTTATTTTAAACATTTTTTTTTATATAAATATATGTATTTGAATGTAGCTTTAAATGAAGCTCATTTAATGCAGCTAACACAACATAGATAACAAATGCAGGAAAAAAACGCCGCAAATAAACCTCATTGCAGAAATTCAATTAGAATAACGTTACACCCATCAATTTTGTTTATTGGCATTTGCCATTTATAATGTTTTGTTTTAATTATATCATAATTAGGCTTTTATTTTAAATATAAGTTATGACAGTTTATTTTTTATTGCACGTATCTATTGTTGTTATTATCATCTTGCTTACGATTTTTATTTTGTGTCGTATTTATTTTTTTTTGATTTCATTTTTGTTTGTCTATGTTTTTTTTTTACAAATAATATTTACATAGCTTACGTGTCTAGGCTGCGGTTGTTGGAGGGTAGGGTGTACTTAATGTATAATTATTTTTGACTTATATTATTAATTGTTTTCATTTTTTTTCTTTTCGTTCATCTGTTTATTTAAATAAGGGTTTGCAAACATGTTAGTTTGCAAGTGCATGTGTTTTGTTTATTTTAGTTTTTTTGATTTATGTTTTTTTTTCAGAGTTTCACATCACACCATGCCGATACACCTTTTTAGCAGGCGTAGAGTGTTTTTTTTATTATTTTTATATTTCGATTTATTAATTATTTGAACATATATTTTTTTAGTTTGCTCAATGATTTGTTGTGTATGCATGGGTGTATGTGTGTTTGATGGCAATAAATAAACTGCTGGCATTTTTTAATTACCATTATTCATTTTAATTGCTATACCAAATTCAGCTGAGAATTTGGAATAGTTGTTCTAAAATTATTTGGTTTTAGTCATTATCCAGACGTTTCTCGGGCGACAGCATAAAAATTATGAATTGTTAATGCATGTCCATGGTAGCGTTTAAATTTTTAAGCACACAACAATAACAGCAACAACAACACGAAATATTAAAAGAGTTACGCACAAGGACACTGCGTTCATAATGCAAGACTGTTAAAATTTTTAAAACATTCTGTTGATTTTTTTGTGTATTTTAAATATTTTTTTTTCTTTTGATGATGCAATTTGTTTTGCAATTTGTTTTTTTATAATTTTCTGCTGCACAGTTGTGCATTGTTTGCATTTGTTATTTTTTAATTACACTTTAGACCGTAAAGTCCGGGGAGTCTGTGCAATACAGTTGTTGCTGTTATTGTTGTTTGTATTATTATTTTGTGGCTGTTTGGCCGACTGCTCTGCTTATGCTTATGTGGCGTGTCCGTTGTGTCCAGGTCACAGCTGAGCCCCCACCAGAGTTGCCACGGCCAGAGTGAGTACACCAATAGTGCTGCACCTGCACTGTGCAGCGCCGGTGAGGGCCGAATTGTCCGGATCGCCATTAACATAACGCTTGGAGCCCTCCAGGCCCAACAAATTCGGCGAAATGGTCGTGGGTGGTGCCATGCTTAGACCAATGCGCTGCTGCACATTCTTGTGGAACACATGCAATATGGACACCTCGCAGAGTAGCAGTATGCTGGTCTGGTATTTGGGCATTGCTTGGAAGAAGCCCTGCAGCACTTGGCTATGCGGATAGATCTCCAGCGAGGAGTACGTTGTCGAGCCCTCAAATGCGTCCTGTGTGATGCGCTGCAGCGGCGTCTTGTATACCTGTCACGGCATAAATCAGCAGCCATCCATTATAGTTTTTTAATTGGAACCTACCTTGCGACCGTTGATGTACCAAGTGATATTTGCCGGCGGATAAGATGGTCCAACCGTGCACACTGCCTTGAAGTTGTCATTGACACCAATCACCTTCTTGTCCACCTGCATGGCCGGGTCATCCTTGGGCAGCTCAATTACCTGCATATGCGCCGAACGTATGTCTGTGTGAAAGAGCGGCGCATCCTCCGACACCTCACACTGATAGCTTCCAGTCAGATCCCTAGTTACGCCTTTCAGCGTGACCGAGGTTGCATCCGAGTTTGTTAGCTGTAAGCAAAAATTGCAGCTTTAATTAAACATTTAAAATGCAACCCCAATGTAAGCTTTAAATAACTTGATTAACTTTAAATTAAAATGCACGAATTGCATTCAAGAGGCCACAATGGAGGACGTCCAAATGGCGTATGGCATGGCTATTTCTGTTAATTATACACTTTGTTAACAGGATTTAATTAAAGCAAAGAGAGAACATGAAAAACCAGCTGTTAAAGCCAGTTGAAAAAGGATACATTTTGCTTGTTTACTTATTTTGTAACTATTTATTTTTGTTAATATTTTGATTCATTTACTTTGTCAGGATATTCAGCATTCGGGTCTATCAAATTCTTGTTGGCTGTTGCCGTTTTGCATTTGTATTGATAATTGGCTGCAAGCGCTGGGCCACTCGAGCCGAGCACAGTACCCTGCTCAGAATCCACTTGAACAAACCAGCGGCAAAAGCAGCAGGCGCGATTAACATGTGTGTTGTTCGTTATGTTGCGGATTTGAGGACGTTGCATTTAAGTGCAGACAACCCCTTTCACGTTTTGCCGTATGCCGCCAAATGCTGCAGATGGTTTTTGTTCATTTGCATCCATGCTAATCCTCTGCGTTGCTCTACCCTGCCTTGTTATTGGCACTGCCAGTTACCAGTTACCAGTTACCCGTTGCCAGTTGCCAGTTGCTTTCTATTGTGTGTGTTGTTGTTGTGTATGCCCCCAAGGCAACCCAACTGCTTTTTACGATTGTTTCAACACTTTAGCGCATTGGTCTCTTGGCTTTCTGTTTAGTTTGCCGCTGCCATTGCCCGCTGCTTGTTGCCCCTTTGTTGTTATTCTTTTTCACTGTATGTGCTTTTTGTTATTTGTTTTTTTGTCAGTTTTGTTAGTTCATTCGAATATAATACCGTCGATAAGGACGCCACAGTTGATGCTAGCGCTCTATGGCCAATACCATTGCCATCAAAACGAGAGCCACAGCTGGTTTTGGCGCTAGCGGCTCCTATTTGGCATATTGAGATTGGCTCTTGGCTGGTTGCTTTCAGTTTTAGGGTCCCGGGAACTCACTTGCGGGTTGTGGTTTTAGTGGCTTTTAGATTTGTCGACGTTGATCTCGTTACGCAATCGTAAAATGAAAACAAATGTGAAGCGTATTGATAAGTTTTTATATGTACATGCATGTGTGAGCTTGCTACATACAATGCTCTGTTTGTTTACGTACGCATCTACATATGCATATGTATGTGTATGTTCGTGCAATGTGTGCGATATGCCACAACAGAATGCAGCTTAGTAATGGTCGCATGGGGTATTTGGTTACACGAGTTACGAGTGCAACAATTCAGTTGTGCTGAAGTTGAAGTCCAACTAGCTGGAATGCCTGTTGCGCAACGGCTAAGCCAGAGATACATATTAATATTCTATATGGACACAGCGTAAATCGCATAATGAATAATTAGATATAGGAATATGAAGTTATTGGCTTGTTGTTTATCAACAGCACTCCATTCTCTGTCCATTAATTAATTTTCTTTGACTTTAGCAAAGTGTATTTGAGTTGCTGCTGTTGGAGTTTTTTTTAGAGTTAGTTTCTATTGTCATATAAAAATAAGTTTTCTATTTTTTATTTAGCTACCGGTTACGTACTGTTTGTTTGTTAGCACAACCCATTCAACAAATTAAATGACGTTAATTATGTAGCCAAACAGACATATGTATACATATATCTATTTATATGTATAAATATTGTCCCTTCGCATTTTATTTATTTAACTGTTTGTTGCTGACATCTCGTCGTCGTTGCTGTTGTACTTTGCGGCTGGCTGGGATGATGGTTTACTCCCCTTGCTGCCTGTTTTCTACCCACGTTGTTGTCATATTTATTTAATTGCATGTGACTTTACTGCTTTTGTTGTTATTTTTGTTGTGCCGTGCTTCGTAGCTGGCGGAAACGGAAGTGGCAGCGCCAGGAAGCGCGCCAAACAAACGCAAATGTCTGCCATTTTGAGGAATTATATGCCCGGTCGATTCACAGTCAAACACACACACGCACTCACACACACGCAAACCTTTTAGTAACTCATATGAAAATGTTGCGACATTTGTAGCTGCTTTGCCGGGCCTTAGGCAACACAAACGGATCTCAACTAAACCCCAATCTCAAACTCAACTTAACTCAACTCAAACTCGGCTCCGACTCAACTTAACTGAGCTAAATTCAAGTTGCTTTTATGTTGCCGGGGAAAGTTTTTTGTCGTTTGCGCTTTTTTTTCATCCTGTTTGCATTTATTTGTTGGCTTTTAATTTCTATTTATATTTTATATTGCTTTTGTTGCCGCAGCTGCAACGCTGTGGCATGAAAAATTATGCTACTAAAGCACAATTTTGCATGACAAGCACACACACACACACATACACACTGGCTAAGCTACCATGTGTGTGTGTGTGTGTGTGTAAGTGAGTGTGAGAGTAAAGTATTGTTTCAATAATTCTGGCTTTATGAAATAATAACTTTACTGCAAAACCGCTTCGCCGGCTGAGCAGCCGACGTCGAGTTGCAAGGCTACAATGAATTTCATTTTATTGCACCGCGCTCCGTGTGTGTGTGTGTGTGTGTATGGCCCACACTTGAACACTTTTGCAGATGTAGCTGCGCTCCATTCTCTTCTTCTTCATCGTGCTGCTGTTGTTGGCTCCTCGCTGAGTTTCCGCTGTTTGTTGTGCAGCAATTTTAATTTTGCCAACGCTGTCGCATACACCACACATGCACACACATTTATATATGTGAATGTGCTGGAAAGTGTGCGTGTGTGTGTGTGTGTGTTTGTGGCTCAGCTGCAGCCTCGTTTGCATGCAACACTTTATGAATTATTGCTGTATCAACTCAAGTCGCGGTAGTCAGCCAGCCACACAAACTCCACACATGCACATCCACAAACATACACATACACAAATACACAAACACACAAACACAAGCACACATGCCCACAAACATTTACACACACATGGACACGTATTATGTCATTCCGAATTTCCGTTGCCTCGAGCTATGTTGGAACTAACGGCGCTAGCGTTGGCGGCGCATTCCCGCTACAGTACCCGCTCCACATTCCCTCTAACTGTTTCCCTTGTTCCTTTCGCTTGCCCTTCCCAGCTCTTCCCCCTCATAGTTAGCCGTTGGCATTTCACAACTTCGACTGCCTAACGCGTTGAGAGCAGTACGCTGAGCGCTTGGCAAAACCGACCACAAATTTAGTGAATGAGATGTTTCCGGTGCGGTTGTTCTTCTTTTTGTTGCTGTTGCTGTGTTGCCCATTGCCATTTGTTGTTGTTGTTGTTGCTGGTGGTGCTGTTGCTGTTGCGCTGCTATGAACAATTTTTGGTGTTTGGAAAATGCATGGCTTTTTATTGTGCTCATTGTTGGCGACAGCGGCACACGCCATGCGAATCCGAATATGTATGCAATGCCAGGGAATTGTTCAGGGATATGGACAGTGCCAGATAGACGAACCACAACTACCAGCTAGTTCTGACTATTATATATATTATATATATATATTTATATGTACATGTATGCATATTTTTGTACGTTTATGCATCCATGGTATGTGGCTGTCTTGAATGCTTTTCGGAATTTGTATTTTTATTTATTATGTTTATTTGCAGCCATTTGTCAAACATTTTTGCCAAGGCCGTTAACGACTGTGGCAGCCACAGCAACAAATGTAGCTGCAACATGAAGAATGTGGCATAAAACTAGTTATCTCTCATTTTTTATCTCTGTTGCTGTAGATTATGGCCCTTGCAGTGACCAGCCAAAGTGAAAAGTTCACACCACAATTGAATAAAAAGCACTTGGAACTTGAATTTGGCTAATCAAAAGCTTAAACTATGACAGGTTAAGATATTTTAAATGAATGAAATCTATTTCACATAAAATGGAAGAGTTCTATTTAAAGTTTACTTCAATTAAAAATAAAATCCCTATGGTATTTCTTAGCTTAAGCAATTGTTTAAGTTTGTATATGTATTTAATCATTGTACAGTTTTTATTTACTTTCTCTGACAATTATTAAGCAAGTGTTTACTTGCAGACATTTTGCAAAATATAAAATTCCCACGATTTCTTTTATAATCTGATAATAAGGGAACATTTAAAAAATGTATCCTTATCCCCCCTGCCCAACCCAACCAGTGCTCAATTAAACTTTCGCGACTCACAAGGCCAACAACGACAAAAAACAGCTATTGTAAAACGACATAGCCTTCGCGCTCAGTGTGCATCTAATTAACAACAGTCAACGGGCCATCAGAAAAAGCAAGCCAAATTGATCTAGCAGTAACAGTAGCAGCAGCAGCGGCAGCAGCAGGGGTCATTCCAGCTGCCTGGCAGTCGCAAAGTTTTTTGGCCACTTCTGTTGCCGGTTGCGTCTTCTGGTTCTTGCTGGCGACGAGTGCATTAATTTAAAGGGCACATTGCTGTGCATAAATGCGATGTGGAGGCTGGGGCGGAGGCGTGTCGGGTTATTAACAATGTTAAAAGCAAATGCCAGCAACAACAAAAACAACAATGCCAGGACACTAGAGCCGAGGACACTTGGTGTGTGACTGCCGCCGCCATTACCGCAAACTTAATGCGGAATAATTCCTTCCGTGTTGACAGTGTGCAAAAACTTTTCGTAGCACAAATTTCTGGGCCGGCCAACGATGATAGCGCGATATGTAAGTGAATGGGTGCGAGTGGGTGAAGAACGATGGCCGAGCTTTACGGTCTTTTTTTTTATTATTGCGGACAATGAATAAGCCGCAAAAGTTTTTGAGCACTTGGCATATCCTATTCCTGTAACTCTCAGTCTCCGCAAACCTAACGGTACTCTCTCTTTCTCTCTCTCTCTCTCTCTATTGCTCTCTGTTTATCTCGGCACAGCGGGTGACCCTGGTAATTGTATGTTTTTAATTGAAGATTGCCAACGTGGCTGACGACGCTGGCTCTAAATTATAAATTTAATTACATCTAACATGATGATTATTATTATTATTATTATTTCTCTCTCTTTTTTAACTGATTTTTTTCCGTGTGCATAACGACAGCTAGGTTATCGTTGTTGTTGCAAATAAAACGCGACATGTGCGGAACGTTAAAATTAAGGGTGGGGTACGTTGAGGGTTGGCAATGTATATCTCTCTATGTTGAATGACTTTAGAAGTTTGTTGACGAGTCGCTACGTGGTGGGGGGCTGCCACAGCTACAAGTGCATTGCCGTTCTGCCTGTGCCCATGCCTTAATCTACATACATTTACATTCCAATAACGCTGAAGTGGACGACAGAAGTGCACTTGGTCGGGCGGTTGGTCGGCTGGCCGTGCCACGCCCACACCCATGCTCTCGCCCACAAGTGCATTACATGTCAGTCACAGAGTAGCAGTAGCAGAAGCAGCTGCCATTCAAGTGCAGCCCCCCGAGACCGAGTGCAAGTATTAATGCAGGCCCATCCTTTTATAGGGCCCACACACACACGAACTTGCACATACATAGACGCATACACTAATATTAATGCATGTGCATAATCATAATGGCCACGGACTGAACTTTTCTCATTAAGCGTGTGTTTAGCTGCTTGAAATGATTTAGGAAAAAGTAAAACAAGTCAAGCTATAATGTTTTAATCTCAATTACGGTACTTGCCACCAATTCACCCACGTGCCACAACTCGACTTCATTCGTCTAAGGAATTCGTCATCTCATAGTAAACTATGTTCTGTGTGTGTGTGTGTGTGTGTGTGTGTGTGTGTTTGGTGTTTGCCTTGGCATAACTTAAAAATTCTATTTCAATTTGCATTTGTGGATCTGGGATGGCCTTTGAATTTTGCCTTCGTTAGCAGTACCCGCAGCAAAAGCAACAGCAGAAACAGAAACAGAAGCGGCAGTGGCAGCTATCAATGTAAATTAGAAAACATGGCGTTTCATTTCGATTCGTTGCCTTGGAGCGTGGCATATTTTCTTTTTCTTTATGTTTTCTGTTATGATTTTCATAACTCAAAAGCTCGTTTTCAGTACAACCGACATGAAATTGCGAATAACCTTCAAACTTAATTGCAAAGCGCACGTTTGCTAAATCATTTGCATTAACCAATGGAATTTTGCAATCCTTTCACCCCATTCTTCTTTTGCCTAACCACAACACCTGCCTCTGACCCATCACGCTATGAAGTGGTAGTAGTGTTGCCTCTTTCTGTGTGCCTTTCACCTTATGCAGTTCACAGCTCATCGCATCTCAAGTAGGTTGCTTAAGCTCTTGTTTCAAAGAGAGCAAAAACGAGAACAGAATGCGATAAGAGGCGAATTTGCTTAAATTGAAATTTAGTTGAGTACTTAATCGCACTTGTGCCGCCACTGCCCATAAGTAGGCTACATAATTTGCGCATTACCTCCAATGCCAGATTGCATGAAGGAGTTTTTGAATGGTTTCCGATCCGCTGGCTATATGAGTCATGGTATCAAAAATAGAAAAACACAACATGAAATATAATTTACATTCAGTGCAAGCTAGCCTCTTCAAATTGCAGCGTCTCCTTCCACGGCCCCGCCCCCCAATTAAAGGCAACTGTAATCGAAATATTTAATTAGTGCGAAAATGCTTTTGAATGCCAATTAGTGGCAAATTAACATTTCAGCAGGACTTCTCCTATTCATCGGCAACATCCATGTTTTCAATTCGCTTTCTCGTCTATTTTTTTGTACAGCTTCCGTAGCGAGTGCAAATTAAAGACACAATCAGAACAAATTAATCAAGTCCGATTGCTTTTCCCACTGATTGATGTGGCCAGTGTGCTCTGTCCCTGCCTCTTTTTTAGGAATACACAGAGAAAGCGAGGAAATACAAAGACAGAGAATGAGCATGAGAAAGGCAGCGTAGTGTTGAGTGGAATAGGAAATATGCTGGCGTGGTGGCATATTTTATATTTTCATAAGCGCACAATTCGCTGTATTTCGTATTGTACATTTATGAATTAGTTAGAACAAACATTGCCCCATCATCGTTCGCTATAGCAATAGCCCCTTTTGATGCCATTATTTATTGTTATTTAAGGTCGGGCACTTGCGAATTTGAAAAATGTTCCATGGAGTTCTGTTAAATGAGTTTGGCAATTTCATGTGCGGACGAATGAGTTTTCAATTTATATTTCGTGTAAAAAACAAAAGCAAAAAAACAAAACAAAGAAAAAAAAGTTGATGGAAAATTCAATTTTATTTATTTATGATTATAGGACAAGCGATTTTTCGCGTCCAACTTCATTCTGTAGGGATGCTGTTTTATTTTTTCAATCGTGGAGATGGTGATGATACAAATTGTGTATACAAAATATTCAACTCGGTAAAACAACATACAAACGTTTGTATACTTCGATGATGTGAAAAATTTAAAGGTACACTTTCATTTAATAATAAATAATGGCGGCAGCCTTATATGCAAATCAGTACAATACAGGTACAAATATTCAATAAGCGCCTTTTACCTCAACTCTTATATATTGTTGTTGTGTGAATTTTTGCGCATTATTTTTAACCAAAACTGACCCAACCTGCATTTTTGAAAGTGCTTTTTGGGGTTGACGAAAATTTTCATTGCTGTCCGAAAAATGTTGTCGCTTCGCACACAACCAAAAATTTATTGCATACTTTGCGGCTGTTGTTTTTATTAATGAACGCAGCACCGGCAAGCGTTCAAGCTGCTGATGTACGACTTATAGATATCCTATGTAATATATATTCATAAAAAATATATTTCTTTTATCCCAATGTCATTCTTAATAATTGGTAAAATTATTAGTTATGAAATTCTATCAAATTCATTTAGAAATATTTGTTGACATTTATAAAAAAGTTACGTAACCTTTTTAATATTATTCTGTACTGGGTAGAAATGAATAAATGAATACGAAACGTATTCAGTGCGAGCTGGAGCTGCTTCACTTGCTTCTAGCCATGCCATAAACTATTTTGCACATTGCGCAATATTTTAGTTAGTTGTATTCGCACTTTTCAAATTGTGCAGCACTCACACACATGAGAGACAAACAACCAAAAAAAAAATAAAAAATGTAAATTAAAATAGCGCTCAACTGTGTTCGAAAGAGAGCAAAAGAACTCGTTTATAAGAATAAATGAAATAGATAGCGGGGCGTTTGAATTTGACCAGAAGCTTCAGCTAGCTGCTAGCTGCTGTTGTTTTTGTTATTGTTGTTATTGGTGTTGTTGTTGCTACAGGCTGCGCTCGTAGCCTCAGTCGCCATTGTCCACATTTAAATAAATATTTGCACAATATTTGAATGTTTTCGCTTAAATCCAAACTTGGCTGAAAGGAACGAGACACAAACATGCACGGCATTCATGGCTTCTACAGCATTTTGTACGATTTGTACGTTCAAGTGACAATTGCTAAAACTGCAACAACAACAAAAACATACGAACAACAAAAGCAACTGTTTATTTAGCAACAAACGACATGTTGTCGCCTCGCCAAGAGCATATTTGGCAAGACCCCAGATGGAAGAAACATTATAGGGAGAGAGAGAGAGAGCCATAGAGATTTTGAGCATTTTGTGATCGGTTGCTTAATTTCACTTACATCAACATTAATGCCGGAAACGGGAAAGACAAATGTAGGCGTTGCCTCACGTGGCACAAAGCGATAGAACTCCTCCTGGCCAAAATACCAGCGCACCGAATACAGCGCCGCCTGCAAGACAAGAAACAGATAAAAACAACGTTAATGAATAGTGTGAATGACTAACAGGCAACAGAGAATACAATGGCAACACGAAAACGACGACGACGACAACGAGGAAGACAAAGTGCTAGTAATTATAATAATTAAGCAAGCTATCGCCGTTGACAATGTCCTTCCTTATCCTCGCCCTTCTCCTTGAGTCTCACAAATTAAAATTTTGACTCTTATTTGCCAAGGAAGTCTCACTTACCTTCTCCAAATCATATTGACAAGATAAAGTCGCTGCATTGCCCATGATAACTGCTTCCGGTACAAATATCTTAAGATCCTTAAGACCATGTGCTAGACAGGTTGAAAAGAAAGAGAGAGAGAATAAGGGAGAAAGAGATAAGTAAATATTGAAGCCTGATGGAAAAGTAAGCTGCTTATGCGTATTTCCCACGACAATTCCCATTTTCAATCGCATTTTCCCTTCAATTTAAGTGTTTAAGTGCAACACATTGAAAGAAGCCTACGGCTAGTTGCATGCATCGGACTTGTGGAAAGCCGTTACCAAGGACTTGAACTCGATTATGCCATGGCGTAAAAACTTAATTACATACATTCAGGATTCGAATGCTCCAGCATTTTGAATTGTGTGGATTTGCAGCCAGGTCCATTGGCATGTTAATTTATGACAATGCATCGAGTGGACCGTCTGTGTCTGCCTTGAATTTAATGCAATTAAGTTTTTCTTTTTTCGATACGTTTTCGTATTTATTTAATTTAAAAATGTGCGTTTGTTAAATAATTAACATCACATTAGAGTGCACCACAAGGCGTTATAAGTCGCATAAAATAATAAAAAAAAAAAATGTTTGATATCAAATCTATTAAATTTATGTTAATTGTTGACATCTATGAATTATTCTTACTCGAGAAAACTGCTTACAATGTGGATATGGTCAATTGAATGTTCATAATGTGGTTGCAAATTAAATTGAACAAACCCAATAAGAATCAAATATATTGGCGTACGGCTTGATGGCTGGCCGTTTGTCAATTTTGCGTAATATTTAATAAATTGACTGTTTAACATGGCAAAAGTGTGCGTGATTAAGTCTGTGGAAACTTCAATGCATAATATAAACAGTCATTTGCAAATTAAATAATCAATTTAAACCATATTTCCATATTTCATATAAAACTCTTTGGCAAAAAAAAAAAAACCGACGAAATGCAGAATTGACTGTCAGATAGATAAATAGATGCTTGACCTTTTTTGTGAATATGCAGTATAAGCTACATTTACAAATGTATGAGCATACTTACCACTCAGTAATAAATCGGAGATTATAATGCAGCACAGAGCCATCATATTGAATACGGCATGCAAAGCGGGTAAGCCCTGCCTCGGTCGGAGCAAACTGGATCTTCTTCGTCCACGCACTTCTCCGACTTCTCCGAAGTCTCCTCCTCCTTCTTGACTGCTCATATTTTTAAAGTTGGCTTCTGCCGCTTAGCTGTGTACTGCAAAAGAGTTTTAAAGTTGAGAACGTGGGTGTGTGTGTGAGTGAAAGTTGCATGCTGCAAGTTGCAAGTGTGTAATCATATTTGAATTGATGCGCTCATGCTTATTGATAACTCGCAAGGCTACTTGTTAAAGTTGCCATAGCCTTAAAAAATTGAAAATGCATTCGGCAAATATTGTTTTGCTTCATTTTCGTCATCGTGTGCCGTTATTGCTTCTGCTACAGCTCGTGTATAACGCCCATCCTTTGTGAGTTTGACAACTTTGTAAGGCTTTTAAATGACACGCGTGCGCAAGTTTCATCAGTCTCGACGTGCTTAAAAACTTTGCCTCAAGACAAAAACCTTTAACTAAGCAACACACACACATACACATATTCAAACATACACAAACATATATGCATCTGCACATTGCCCATTCGCAGCATGTGTTAGAAGCAGCTCGATATACAGTCTGATTGACAACGAGTACCGAATAGTAGCTGACATTTGAAATAGATTGAAAGTTTGTGCGTGTGTGTGTGTGTGTGTGTTTGCAATTGGCAGGCGAATAGACACACAATGGACATATGGGTAGAAAGCTGACCACATAGCATGGAAAACAATTGTCAGCTGCTAGTTGCAGTTGTAACTTTGCTGACGACATGGATGCTGCAACTGCTGATGCTCTGGCTTGCTGCTTGTGTTGTTTCTTTTCCTATGTGTGGTGTTTTCTTGTATCAATTAGACCGCAGTATAGCAAAAACAACAACAGCAACAGCAACAAGAATAACATTAAGCAGAAAGAGTTTGAGCAACAGTGTTATGCCGTCTTGGCCACAAAAACAAAAGCTAATGGTCAAAAGTTACGAATGTGGCAAATTGCCAAGCAACAAAATTTGATAATGATATCAAGGCATTAACTCAGGGCGAGTTAAGAACTTAAGCTAGACCAACCCCTCAGAGGATTAAATTTGCGAGTAGTGGAAATTCGAGCACTTCTATGCTTAAAGCATAGTACGATAAACATAAAGCTTGGGAAGCGCAGCTTAAATACCAATTCTAAAATTCGCACAAATAGCTACACACACACACACACACACAAACACATATATTCTTAGCTATGCGTAAAGTGCCGTCCGGGTCCGGGATAAGTGTCCAATCATTTTGTGCTTTTAAGCGAAAGACTTGAAAGTTATTGTCCCTTTGCCGCAAAAAACAATAGCAAGTATAACAACAACAAAGCCATTTAACTAACTAGCAGTAACCTTTTCGACTCGAACACAACCATATCGTTTTGCAAATTGTCCAGTAGATTGGGATTGGGATGCGTATCCTTCGATTTGTTTGCTGGCTTGCACGCCTTGCTTGCTCATGCCTTCTCTCATGCGAGCATTTAAATTAAATTTAAATATTATTGTTGGCAAGTCGATTAAGGCCGGGTCATCATTTCGACTTTAATGTCTTTGTTTTATGGTTGTGAATTCTCGAAGTTTGTCTGCATTATGATGTACCACTACTACAGATGCAAATTCCATGTGGTTGCCATGTCAGAGAGTTGGCAGACCACTCACCGCTTGCCCCTAACCAATGCTCTTAACTGACTGCAAGTTTTATGCCAGCATCATTGTTATTGTTGGATGCTGCTACTGCTGCTGCTGCTATTGTTATTGCTCATGCCATGGGAATTTTAAAAATTTCTATTACGCATAAATTTTATAACAACAAATTCTCAATTATTTCATTATAATTTTAATTAAATTTTCGATCACAAACATAAAGTTTGCTTTTGCTCCTAGTAAAAATAGCTGCCGACCCACAAATTGGTACGCCCTCGAGCACTTTATGTTACTTATATAACTCGGTGAACCATCAAATTGATGCGTTAATTCTGCACAAAGAAATTGCTTGTTTTACTAAATATTTATTTAAATTATTATTCAAAAATATTATATATTTACCTTTCAAATACATTTTATTAAACAAATACGAACTTTCCACTGTGGGTTGATTTAAGGTAATAAATCATAAACTCGAATGGTCATTTGTAAACTGAGTGAACATCAATGAACATTTATTTGGCTTAGCCCGGTTGAACTCCTGTGGATTGAAGTCGTAAATCACATCATACGAACAAGAAAGATGCAGTTTTAAGGTGTTGAAGAGTCACTTTATTATTTTACGAACCCAAAACTTTGAAGAAATTACTGGCCAATTCTCATAGCTCTAAAAACTAACAAATTTTGTAGAGACTAACAGCTTAATAACAAATTAACATAAAAATCTTGAAGGTTGAAATTTTCAGATTTATTAAACTTAAATTTGACGATTCAAACACAATGTTTATGGTAGTGGTGATCATTGTAGTAATTTACTTTATAAATACCACATGACGAAAATTTACTGAACATTTTCTTTTTTAGGGATTAGTGCGTATACTTTATTTTAATTTTAACACATGAATAAAAACCATTCAGCACTTAAAAAATCAATATAACTTGATTTCATTCTATTAAAAAATCATTTTATATCCCGGCATTTTGGTGTAGAGCCTAACGGAGTCTAATGGGCGAATGTAGAAAGCGTAATTAAAAAAGTTACAGCTTAGCTCAATAAAAAACGACTCGCCTTGTGGGTGTGCGTGTGTGTGTGTGTGTGTGTGGCGAGCTTAACTTTTTTCAAAGTGTAATAAAACAGTCGATTATGGCGTCATTAACGCAAGTCTAACGCTAGCAAAATGCCCAAAAAAAAAATAATCAAATTAATTTTTTATGTAGAAAGTTTGCAGTTTACCAATAAGCTGTGAACTCATCATAAGCGCTGAGTCTTGGAATCTGCGTGAAGTTTAACGGGGCAGCAAATGGGGTGCTGGTGGGTACTGTTGGTATGAGTGGGGGGGATATTCAAATGAAAAATTCAATTGAAAGTCAAATCAAATCAAAACAAAACAAACGAAATCCCGTGATTGACAACGTTTCAACTGATAATGAGCACTTGAGCCAAAATGAAGAGAGATAGATTCAGCGAATGACAAAAAACTGTGAGCAAGAAAGAGAAAGAGAAAAGGAGGGAGGAAGAAAAGATGCAGAGTGAGATAAGTAAGATGAGAACGAGATAGGACGTGTCAGCACTGCTATCAGTTTAGGTAAAGATAGTAAATAGCCTGTACATATACACACACATAGGTAGCCGTAGCAGGATAGCGCAGACAAGTACAAAATTCGATGAAATAATTTTCTTTTGTGAAACAGAATGACATGGCGAGACAGATACATAAACAAGATGAGTATAAGAGGGTGAACGTGAGTGCCAAGTCATGGCTGACAGTAGTTGAGTGGAGTCCATGACATGCAACAATGCTGACCCAAGCAAAGTGCCCAAGTTGCTCTGGCTATTGCCAACACTATTGATTTCAGTCCCGAGTTTATTTAATGCCAATCCATGCCATTTGAGCCGGCCACGTAGCCAATTGCCAGATAGGTATAGCCAATATGTAGAGAAATAGGCTAGCTGCTGGAGGTACGCTTTAAGCAATTACGTCAACTTGAGCCCGGGGTTTAATTACACTTAAAGCGTTCTGCCTGGGCATGCAGAGGGTGCCGGAATACAACCCATCATTCATATATATGATTCATTTGTTAATCGCCAGCTGTCAGTTGAGCAACACACATCTTCACGAAAACAATAATCGCAAGTCAAGAGAAATCGTTGCCATATACATTTACTTATACATAGTACATCTAAATGTGAGCGTTTGAAGAAGAAATAAATTCTTATTTATATATATGTAGCGCTAAATGCGCATTTGATTGATGCGACACTTGCTTAAGGGCTCCTCATTAGGTTTAGTGCCAGAGTTTGTCTGGAACAAACACACGATAACACACCGGCAACTTTCCTGTCCCTACACTCGATACACTCCTTAAATCCTCAGACTATTCTGGCGTTGTGCCTCTAATCAATCAATCAGTGTTTATGCTTTGCCTCAGCACAATGGCAGCACAAAGAAATGAAAGAAACAAGAAGACGACGACGCATAATGAACACAAAGCACAAAAAGAAAACTTGGCGAAACAATTGCTTCAGTTGCTGCGTCGATTGACGAATGCCCCCCAGGCAAATCTCAAACCAAATACAGAATACGGAAAACCGAACCCACAATACGAAATACTATAATCGGTTCCACGCCACTGGTTAGCCAAGGAATCAAGAGTGCTGCTGTGCAAACAGCATCCACCAAAAATTCCCTATTCTATGCTTGCGTTTGTGCTGACGCTAGCGTTTTTACAACTTCCGTTACTGGGACACAGTTCATCACAGGCTAAAATACAGGCATACGCAAAAGCAAGCGCAAAGGCAATGCCAAGATGCCTGATTGCCAATGAAGGATTAATGCTCCTGTTTGGCAACGGGAGCATGATGCTGCTGTTGATTCCAATCGCTTTGATTGCAGCAGCGTATCGCTGCAGGCGACAGCCTCGAGGACCTTGCGGAAGCCTTGTGTAATGACACAAAGGATTGCAAATTGCCAAGGCACTTCCTGCAAGGACATTGATGTTTTATTTCTTACGTTAAAAAAAGTACAGAGTGTTTTATTTTACAAGCCATACCATACCAAACCCACAAGTGCTCGATATGGTCAGCAGCCCATGGCCACAATCAGATCTCTTAATATATGCCGGTCAATTATGGGTGGTAGGCTTATGAGTTAAACCATAATTATTTGACATCCAACGCTGAAGGGAGAATGGCCCATTTGCTGTTATGGTTTGCATTGTTTAATATTTAATTAAGTACAAAACGCGGTTTGCCATTTCGACTTGCAGGCTGCTGGCTCCATTGACAGCTAATTGCTGCTTTGAGTGCATGTGGTCAGTGTGGCCGGATGTGGCTCAAATTCTGTTTGTCATCATGATTATGCACTGACCAATTATTTCTAATACTACAATATAGTATACTAAATACCATAATATATGTGTTGTTAGAATGCTTCAAACTGAAAATTAAGAGCATGCCTCTTATACAAAATTAAGTCTTAAATATTGTATTTTTTTTTACGGTAATTGACAACGTTAGTAGAAAAGAAGATGAATGATTCTACTTAACATTTCTTTCTGTGTGAATTGTAGTGAACTCAAGAACCTTTTATGGTTTTTGGAAACAGTATTAAAATAAAGCAAGCAATTCGAAGGTTTAAAAAGCAGAGCACTCATTTAGGAAAAAGTGATAAAAACTAGTTTAATCCGATTAAAGTTCCTTGCCACTCGGATTAAGCTCGACGCATTCTTTGCACTTTGATTAAAAATGTATGTTTGTATACGGAACAGTTCGTTAATGCAATAAATAGCGAGATAGCGAATGTTGTTGCATAATCTAAAAGATAAAGAAGAATGCTGCTCTTTGTGTGGCAAACTTTATCACAAAGTTATTATAAAAGAGAAGGGTAGAAAAAACGGCGAGCTCAAATGAGTTGACATTTTGAAAGCCAAAAAGTTTGCACACCCATACACCCACACACAGCATCGTCGAGATAGGGAGCAACAGAAAGACAGAGACTAAAAGAATGGGACGAAAGCCATTTGAAGTTTGTATTAGTTAGTTGCTGGAAATGCCATCGCCCCATGTCCGTCGTCCCGTCGTCTGCCTTCTGCTCGGCTTGCGGCCTGGCCTGGCCTGGTCTGACTGAGGCAAACACAGAAAATGCATTTGCAACTCGAACTGTGAACCTCGAAACCGATAAATCACACAGTGAAAAACGGGCATTAGTACATTTTGAACAAAAGAAACTTAAAGAATTCAAGCTGGCTGGCTGGCTGGCTGGCTGGTGGGCTGGATGTCCGTCGCGACAGCCGGCCCAGAAAGCAATGACGAAGTCCAGACGACGCCTGAGCACTGTTTGCATTTGGCGCTGTCCACCACTATTTATGAAAATAGTTTTTTGGGGCAACTTGCCCTCTCGCACCCTTTCATTTATCTTGTTGTTGTTGCTGTGTCGTTCCTCCTAGTTCTTTGTGTCTCTCTGTGTGTGTATGTGTGTGTTTTTGGCTGTAAAAGTTTTCTAACCACTGCAAAAGTTGTGCAAATTGTGGCTACAAAATGGAAGGGAGTGTTGTGATTTCTTGTTTCAAATTTCCAATGATTTAAGCTGTGTTTTGCCAACGTGTGGCAGGTTAAGCTTATCATTCGCGATTTCCGGACTATCAGCAGGATATTAGATAATTGTTCAGCACAAAGCCATCAAACAAAGCAACCAGAAAGAAGAATAATTATACTTGTAAAACTGGGTTAACTAATTACTGCAGCGCTTTTGGCGCAATTCATTTATGTTACAAAGTCAAAGTTATTCACATGCAGTTAACAGTTCTTGCATTTGTGTTCCCCTTTTAGGGGTGAAAACTATTTTCAAATAACTCATTATTTTACTTTGCTTTCCTGCCCGAATAACTATGCTACGTTTTACCTGTGAACCAGTGGCATAGTCTTAAAACAGGTCAACAACAACCACAAACAGCTTCAAGAAAAGCAACAAATTCGCAAGCAAGCAAGCAACCAGCGAAACTTGCAATTTTTACTTTTGCGGATATTTATTAACATCGCCCGCAGGCTTGGAACTTTGTGCGTGTGTCGTGACTGGCTGAGCTCAATTTAGTTTAACTTAAATAATTAATTACTTGCCGTTGCCTGTGTTATGAAATGCACAATTGGGCGTATTTAATATTTAATTAAGGGCTTACAGCAATCCACCAAAAGCAACAAAAAAAATCAAACGCGTGTCTGGCTTGCACGCAAACACACAAGGGTATATGCCGCTGAGGCATGCTTTAGTGTTTGGAAGGAGGTTTGGGTCGCAGGAAAAAGCCCTCGATGCGAGGCGACTGGATTAAGTGGCAACTAAGGCACAAAAACAAAGAGGTGGGAGATAGCAGATGGCAACTAAAAAGCTTCGCATGGGAATAACTTACTGAAATATTGCTGGACAGTTTGAGTTCGACGGTGCGAATACTTGATTTGCACAGATACTCTGGAGCTTTGAATGTATAGCTAAGAAATGTGGCAAATCATTGAGTGCTGAAACACTGAGTGAGGCAAACACATAAGAGCACAGATTGATAAAGGCCAACGTCATGATGAGCCTTTTCTATGGTATTGCGGAGTGATAAGTGAAAGTGAGCTGACAGCATCTGAATGCTGAGTAAGAAAAAGTTAAAACAGAATAGAAAAAAATATACATTTATGTAATACTTTAGAGCAGACAGTTTATCTATTTCTATGATTGTATCTTAGAAAATATCTAAAGACATGCAAAATGTGCTCGGCGTTTTTTTTTTTATATCGCATCAACTTTAAGAGTGCAAATATGTTTATGACACACTTCAGAAATTGCTCATAATGCGTCACTTGTAATACTTTTGGCTTGTAAAGCTTTTGCCATGGCAGCCATGTTAAATGGAAACAGACTTCTACATGAGTCTTGATAATTTGTTGTCGCTTAAAGAGGCAGCCACCCATCCGACCAGCCCACACTTGAGCGATTTTTATTTTACTCTCATTAAAAGATAAACGAGACAAGCTAATGACATTCGAGCCAAATAGTAAATGAAGAGGAGCGCATGCAGAGACGAAAGAATGAGAAAGTTGGATGACGCCAACTGATGAAAGCGGTGACGGCAATGAACTGAAAAGAAAATGGCGGCTTCGTCGCCAAGATAAACCATACAACGAAAGAAGCCAGATGATGCCAAAGAGCACTAAGAAAAGAAAGGAAAAAGTGAATATAGCAAAAAGGAGAAAAAAACGTTTTGGGCGTTCTAAGGGTGTGGCCAAATATATGCGCATTGCCTAGAAAAGAGCGCAGCAGATAAGAGTCGTTTATGATGCCACACAACGCATTCGAATATCATCGTACATCTTTAACATACACCCTGGCGCATGTGTTTGTGTGTGTGTGTGTGTGTGCATGCCGTCAGACAAATGCAAATCCCTGGGTAATTAGGAGTTGTGTTCATGTCGTCGTGGTAATAGTTTTATGTTGCCACATTGTTGCCGACACGATGCTTGCTAAAAGCAACAACAACAGCAACATAATCAACAACAACAATGTTAACTGAGATTGAAGCGTGCCTGTGCCATTTTGGGGTTAATGTTTGTCTCTGTTGTCAGTCGCTTGCATGGCATGACAAGCTTCCCGAATAGTTAGGAACGAATGCAACTGGGACAGAAATCCACTGACAAATTTGTGGGTTCTATGCAATTTTGTTTTCTTTGTTGGCGCTGCCTCAATCATCAACGTGCTGCATTTAATTTGATTTGCCGACTATCTTCGCACTAATTAGCGCGTTTCTTAACTTAATTTTGTCAAATTTATTGTCTGCAAGCTACACAAAAGTTGAAAATCTCTAGATGGGATGTGGAAAAAAATTGGATAGAGAATGGGAAAGGCATGCATGATGATGATGATGACGATGATGATGATAAAGAGATGAAAGGCGTCCTTTTGGCTTTGTTTTGGTGGCTTAAATAAAAGTTATATTTGTGCATTTGGCATATTTATTGAAGCTAAAGTTTTAGCGGTGGCTACATGACCAAGGATACAAGATTACATTTTCACAAAGATAAAAATTACACATACACATACATACATACATACATACATATTTATTTTATTACGAATTTATGATTTTGTTTTTCCACATCTCGCTGACGTTGCTTCTGCTGCTGCTTCTTTCTGGTTGTGTTCGAGCATTATAGAAAACGGAAGCGGAAGCGTGAAATGAGCTTTTTGCATAAACAGCATGGTACACAAACAAACAAACATACACACACACACACACGCACACGAATACACTTGGACACAGTCGCAATCTCGCGTTGTGGTTGTAGTTGCCCTTGCAGGTGGCAGGCAGTGCAGCAGTTGTTGTTGTTGCTGTGGTATTTTATGACACGAAACTCATAACTTTTGGGGTTGCTTATTTTGCTCATAGTTTGCCACATAAATTCACTGACAAGTCGCTGGCATCGTTGCTTCTTCTTGCCGCTGCTGCTGCTGTTGTTGTTTGTGTTGTGGTTGCTGCAAAACGTTGCACTAAATAAAGCGCAGCGCAGCCTCGCAGGCGCAGCAGCAGTAGCAGCAGCGCCCACAAGATAAAGTGCCATTTGAAACTTGCGGTTGCTTTTTTTGTGCCATTTTTACGTTTTACAAGATGATGCCATGCCCATTTTGAAAGGATTCTTCTTTTTTTTGGTTTTTGTCATTTGAACTGTGCGCGCCTGGAAATTTTTTATACTTTATTTTACATTTGGGGACTGACTGCCAAAGACACTGTGGCAATTGTTTGGCATGAGTCATCACTCAAGGCTTAAAATGCAGCTATGCTAAGTTGCTAGCGAAGAATCTCTTTGAAAAAGTTAGCATCGCGTAAAGCTAGTTGGTTTTGTTATTGTTTTTGGTAGCGCATTTGGCATTTCAGGTAATTAAAATTGTCAATGTGGCTGCGTATGAAACTAAGACGAAGACAAAGAAGGGTGGCAGCAACGTAAGAAGAAGCCGCTTGACATGGCTAAATGTTAACGGCTCTGTACGCCGGCTTTGTTATAATTTACAGCATGAAATAATGTGCCATTAAAACTTTGCCAGCCAGCGTAAAGCGGAAAGATGGCCAACTCAAACTCAAACTCAAACTCCAGCTACAACTGGTGCCCGGGCAAAAGCTGGGAGCAATCGCAGCTGCCTCTGCTCTCTCAACTTTGCATGCACGTGTTGAAAATGCCAGCGATACAAATCTAAGTCAAACTTGTGGCTGTGGATGCGGAGCGAGAGAGAGAGAGGGCGAACGGCTGATGTCAGGGGGCATGTAGGGCAGCTCAAAATGAAATCAACGCTGGCAGATAAAAATCGTTTGCGTTGCAAGCTCGTTAATACATTTTTGATGAGACACAACAAGTGGCAAGCACTTGGACAGCCAGCGGGCAGGATGAGGACGGTGTGGCAAGCAAGTTATGAGCAAACTTCTGACTCACAAATACACACACACACACACACCAGCATGCACACGCGCACACATATACTGACACACTTTGGGCCGTTTGCGTTGTTTGCCGTTGCCGTTGCCGTTGCTTTTCAAATGCTTTTGCCGTTGCCTACATAAATCAAAGCAGAAAACTAAAAGGCAGCCACAGGCAGCACAGCACGGCAGTCAGGCCAAAGCGGCAGGTACAAAGCTATATATATATGTATGTAAGTGTAGTATGTGGCAGCAACTACAGTTAAATATGTTGTAACAAATAAAGTACAGCAGTTGGCTAAAAGGGATCGCGTTTAGGGTTGGGGCAAGTCCACTTTATGCTACTCGTCAGCTCATTCATATTTATGGTATTTTTGCATCCAACCGACATCATTTCGTAATGTAATGTGCATACCAGTTACAGAGTGCTGTCTCATAGCCCCTGCCCTTTTCTAACTTACCATTCCGCCCCACCGCTTACTTAGCCAGCGGACTAACTGAAATCAAGGCAATTGGCACGTTGCTCATACGCAGCGTTGGCCCAACAGTCATATTGGCTTGAGTTTTTTGGTTTTTGGCTGCTTTTATGTTTTGGTCATTTATGAAGCTCATAAATTTAACAAAAATTTCTCCGTTGCCTTCTTTTGGCGAAAATTACTCGCAAAAAAAGGAATTGTCTAATAAACTTTGCAATAAATTCAAGCATAAATTTCGTACACAACGTCGCAGTCGAACTCCAAGCGTTAAAACTATGCCAACAAAAGCCATTAATTCCAGTCAACTGAAATGAAGTAAAGTGTCAGTCCATGGACTCTGGACAGAGAACAGAGTGCAGAGTGCAGAGGAATGGGCTGTCGGGGTGCAAGCAGCGGAAATTAAATGCTGCTAGCGTTTTCCCCCTTGATATTTCTGCTGGTGTAGGTAGATGTTATTGCTGTTGTTGGTCTTGCTTGCTTGTGTCCAATGGTGGACTCATAATTAGATGATTTAAAGTTATCGCTAAAGTTGCGTTGCTTGCACCTGGCAGGTGGACCTGAATCTCCAACCCCCAAAGCTGGAGCCAGAGCCACAGAGCCGCTTTCCTTCGTTTTGGCTGTTTGCTTTGCCAAATGTCTCTTGGAGCTTAATTGCAAAGTTTGCACTGACTGTGGCCAAATTGATTTTGTTGAACTTTGGCGCATAATTTATGCGATTTTTAAACAGCTCCACAGCTTAGTGGCTGAGGCACACGGTGCTTAACATGCGCAACATGATGCGATGATGTTGCTTCAAACCTTTAACAGAGTAAAAAGCTACACATACTTTTAATTTTGCATTAATGAAATTCACTTTGGAGCTAAAGAACTTTGAACATGCCGCGGGCATAAAGTGAGCGAAGACGTAAAGCAGTATGGAACAGAACGGGATATGACAAAGTAGAGAGCTGAGCTGGATAGGGTAGTATAATGAGCACACACGAGGCTGATGATCCCTTGGTTGGTTGGTTGGTTGGTCTATGTTTGCCTGTATGCAGAATGGATTAAAAAACTTTTGATTAACCTTATCAAAAGCAAAAGCTGTGTAAACATACACACACACACACACACACACACACACACACACACACAGAGAGAGCAATCAGGACAGCGATGGCAACAAGGATGCGTGCTTCAAGCAGCAAAAAGTCTCATGCAAGTTGTTAAAAGAAAATAAGCAACTTTTTGACAGGCTGGCGCTGCATCTACAGCTTCAGCTTCTACTGCTGCTTTGACTGCTTCTTCTCCTCAACACACAAGACTCACACGAGCTAAACTGGTAGCCTAAATGTATTCTTTTTGTTGCTGTTGCTGTTGTTCTTGATGTTTTTGTTCTGGGCACAAAAGCACAACATAGCAAAAAGTTTGTGTTTTTAAAAAAGTCAAGTATCTTAGCCTTTTGCAGGGCAACACAAGAGCAAATAAATTAAAATATATGCAAAAGGGCAGCACAATAAGTCACTTCAAAATTGTGTAAAGTATTCAGTATCCAAAAATTGTTTCTTAACGTCTCAAATATATTTGCCAATTATAATCTCGTTACTTATTACATATTTGACCATTTGTTACTTCTAAAATAATCTAATCGCTCTTAAACAAAAAATGAATTGGGGATCCAACATGTATATTTAAAAGTTGTGAATAATTTCAACTTTTTCCGAAATAACCGGGCTATTTTCTTTTCTGGAATTTCTTTAAGATTAATTTTGCTGTAACTATCAGTTAAAGTGAACGAGTTTTTTTTGTCTCTTTCTTCATTTGAGTGGAAACGTGAATCTCAATGCAGGGTATTTTCCGGTTAAGCACTCTTGACACAGAGCATTCTTGACGTTCCCAAAAAAATTTCTCTGTTCTGTTTTACGTTTGAGTGCACTAAAACCACAATTTGGCAGCGACACACACACACACACACACATACACACACACACTCACTTTCATGTGGGCGAGTCTCAAGTGTCGCTCCTTTAGCGCATTTACGATTTTTAATAGGATTTGCGGATATGCACGAAAGAGGGAAGAACGGCGAAGGCGCGACGTCACGTTTCTACAGTTAAATGTGCTTATCGCTGAGGCGTCACACTTCAATCAGTCACTGAAAAGTCTAGCAGTTGGTTACGCGGCGAGGTGAAAAGGTGGTTGGCTGGAGAAAAGATTCTGTTTTTGATGTTTGCTCTTCTGAAATTAACATGTCACATTTGATGTGCTCATGCCGTCTCGCTTTCACTTCATATCTTTATCATCTCCATACGCAACGCCTGTGCTATGTTTGCTTTTTCTTGCTTGATTGCCAAATGAGCATTACTTGATTACCGGCAATTGCTGATGTTGTTGTAGTCATTTTGCGGTGTAGACACACACGCACACACATACACATACACGGCCTAATTGCCGCGTATGCGACATAAAAACCCTGATTTTAACTTTGAGCTGGCAGCGTTGCTACAACATACTTGACATTACAGCGATGACGACGGTGGCGAATGCGGCTGCGGCATGGCTACGATGACTGTGGCTGAGCAAAAATTTTAGGTCAAAATGCTACAAAAACAAAATAAAAACGAAAACACATAATACTTTTAAAAACGCATGCGAGTGTGTGTGTGTGTGTGTATAGTGTAAACTTGTATATAAATGCTACAACAGCTAGCAGTAGTTATGCGCTGCATTTAATTACAGTCGCCATGGAAAGGGGGAGTTTGTGATGGAGGTGGTGGTGATTAGGTTGGCACACGGAAAACTTTTCATTCGGCCTCGGCCTCCATTGCCAGCTGCAAGTTGTAAGTTGCTTTGTGTCAGCTAAAATCCCGAATGCAACGCATTTCATTAACATAGAACACAACTTCAGCACAACAATAGCGAAGACAAATACGCACACAAAAGCACACACTCGAAAAAACACACAACTACAGCAGCAAAATTCATTTTTTGCTTTTGCCAGCTTGTCGCCAAACATTTTGCGTTCCAGGCAACAGCAGCAGTGAGGCATCTGGGCAAGCACTTCAGCCGTAAGCTAAAAGTTGCCCGAAACACATATGCGCAAATATAATACATTCAAACACACACACACTTAAACCCATTCTCATACACACACACATTGCTTACGACCTCAATTTGCAGCCCATAAACATTTGTGCGCAGAGAAAGGAAAAAGTGAAAAAATAACCCGAAAATCGGTTTGCGTTGTGCGGCGCATTGACCGAAATTTATTCAAAATATATATAAAAATGTATGCAATTAAATTAATACTAAAATAAATAGAAAACAGCTGAAACAAGTAAAACGTTCTAAAGCCTGGAAAATAAATTTTCTAATACTTCCTTTCATAATTGGTCAACAATACCATTTGTTGATTTTTATAGCACAGAACATGTAATAAAAGCCTTTATAGTTTAAATTTGTTTTTGTGTCTGATTGAGGCTGAAGTTAAAAATAAATAATAATAAACTGTTGCTAACAAAAGAACTATCAGTTAAAGCTATAACCTTTTTAGTGTACAAAAAGAACAGCAGACAGTTGTGGTTTAATATTAAAAGGAGAAGATGTGAAATAAAACCGAATATTAATATTGTGAATATAGAAGATACTTATCAAAAGACTATAAAGACATATATTTATGATCTTATTTAAGTCATCGAACGATTATTATTTTAAATATTTCCTATTTAAATATTAAAAATTGTATTTCTATTTACACAATGTTCGAGAAAGAAAGCTGTAATGACGTTGTCGGGGATACTAACATTATAGCCGTTGTCCGAACATCATGAAAGGTTGTTTGTGAAATGTGTTTACACACATTCGAGTAAACACATACATTAACATATACACACATACAAATCCACACAACATATAGTTGCTGTATACTACATGTGCTATCTTCGACAAACGCAGACATCAGCCGGCAGTAGAAGGAAAGTCAATACGCCGCCTTAATTGCTTACAAGTTGTTTTTGTTCATATCGCCGGGCATGTTTATCGTTTAAAGTGGATATTCTGACCCCAACTGACCCAGCAACTCTGGACAACTGACTGACAGTGAACATCGTTTTTCGGCACCAGTCTGTCGGCATTGATTTTTATGTGCATATGTAGCTCTTTGGTCTCCCTCTTATGTGTTACGTATACGCAAAGTGGGACGAAAACTGCCCCATTTATGACATTTTTAATTACTTATTTTGCACAAAATTGTTTGCGAGTAGGCAAATAAACAATTTCTGGGTGAGAAGAAGACTGGGCTTGCTCCATAGATTTATAGATACAGTTTTATCCATGTTGGGTACACATATACACATGCAAATATATGGCTTCGTTTATGGGCAAATAAAATAATGAAAATTGCGATACACAAATGCTCCCAAGCAGCAGCAAAACAGTAGCCACAGAGCAGAGCAGCAGCAGAGAGCAGCAGAATCATCACCAAAAGTCTTTTGTTTGTCTTTTATTAGGATAGTAAAAGTCTTTATTGTTGTTGTGCCTGCCTGCCTGCTAGCCTGCCTGCCTGGAAGTGTTGTTCGGTCAATTGTCCAGCCAGTCGTCCAGCAAGTTCAGCAGCCACTTGACCAGGCCTAGCACAATGACGACACTGAGGATGACGTTGCTGTCGTGTTGTTTTTGCCGTTGTTGTTCCGACCTTTTGCCCAGGCTAGCTGGCCCGCTTAGGCCGCTGGGGCGCTGCCCTGGCAAATTTTTATATAGTTAAGCATATTGTGTTGCCATCGTTATTGGTGTTGTTGTTTTCTGTGCTGCAAATAATTTTGAAGAGAATGAGGCCAAAAGGCAAACTGTAAGCATAGCATAATTTGGAACGCAACCACAGTATACCAGGATGTGGAAGGACACTGATGAGAGGACAAACAAGTGCTGCCAGTTGAATGGTGTAACTCAATTCTGTTGATGTCTAAATAGACATATGCTATTCGGGGGCCAGCTCACATTATGATTGTCTTCATTTGGCTCAGTTTTATGCTGATTTACTAAGACCACCAGGCAGACAAAGAACATATGATGATAGACACAAGCATTTACGACATTTAAACGTTTGAGCGATAACATCTGAATGCATAATATGAACTTCTCAGCTATGCAGTAAACCAATCACACAATTGACCACAAGATGTCCAATACTCTTTGTAGGCCTTAATTGAATTGGTATTTTTTAATAATCCAATGAATGAATTCGATAGCCAATGAATTGGGATCGCTGTGGTTCACAATTCGGTGATTGAAATTAATTTCAAATGTCGTTTCTCACTTTAGAGCACGAGATGGCAACAGATGCCACATCGACGACCCTGACTTGCAAATACCATAGTGCAAAGGTTTAGGCAAGATTGTCTTTGCGCCACGTTATTCAAGCCAGCTGCCGTGTATCTAATGAATATTTAAAATCCAGCACGCCTCACAAACACACACACACACGCACAGACACTGAGACAGACACAGTTGAACACAGAGAACGAACTCGTATGCTGACTGCTCCGGTAGCGCATTAAATAAAATTTACAAGTATATTGAATGTGAAATTTATTTAAATAGCCCAAAATCGTAAGTGCTTAAATAAATTCAGTTTAAATGTGGATTTTTTATCTACTTCTATATGCATACACAAGGTAAGCAAGCATCCAGAACTTATAATATATAAGTAATATGTGAGTATGCAAAATTTCGATTACAGATTTATGAAAGTGTTCTACTTTTGAGCACGTCTTAAAGTGACCAAGATTTAGATTTAAAGTAATTAACCTTGAATCGTTTTACGCGTTACGATGTGTGGCGCACACATAATTCATCTAGAATAAGGTCAAAACTCGCTTTGTCATCATCATCATCATCATAATCGTTTCAACTCGTATCAACAATGTTGCAAAGTTTTTAGCATCAGCGACGCCAACCGACGACCACAGCGGGTATCAGCATTGAAATGGCAGAAATTTTGATTTTACGACCTTGTTGCCGTCATTAACGTTATTTTATGATGACGCCGATCCGACCACAAAATATTGTGGCGTAGCTTGGCGCAAAAAGGACCTGCACTAACTTAGAGGAGGCTCCTAGACGGCCCAGCAGCCACCTAGCCCCGCTTGCTTCAGCTTATGATGCTTGGAAGTATAAGTAAAAAACCAATAAATGTTAATGAAAATACAAAAGACAGAAAGTTTAGTTTTTGTCTCGTTTACCCCCCGCACAGCAGCATGTGTGAGCCCAGTTTGCCACAGCCGCCAAAGTCATATCACAATGCCCGTTTCCCCATCTACGTCCTGTGCGGTTATGTGATTGTGTGTGTGCGTGGCATCGAACATAAGCTGATAATATTATTGTGCTATTAATGGTTTTGGGTTTTTATAGGACTTTTAATCGCTTTTCTTACTGTTGCCAAAGTTGCAACTTTAACTTGACAATGCCACATACAAAAGGAATCGAAAAAGTATGTTGCGTGTGCGACTATTTCCGACTCTTTCTTATGCTTTCTGTCCACCTCACCCCGTCTGTGTTTATCTTATTCCGTCTTTGTGCCACTAAGCAGTCAATGCAACATTAAGTTGCGGCCAAAGGCAAAAACTAATTGCAAAGCCAAACGAACAGGCAACAACTGTCGCTGTGGAAAGGTGTACGCCGCAAGCTGAAAAGCAATTTAGCAAATTCTTTGTCGTTTGGCAAATAGAAAAGCCACTCTTTGAGTTGTTGGGCTTCCCCTGCCGCACGACATTTTCCAGCCACCCCACAGTTTAGCTGGCTGCTGCAAAATCAATTTTAATGACACGATAGAGAAAATGCAGAGCGCTTAATATGTATGTACATTTATATAGAAAACCGCTTGAATAGCAAAGACGTGAAGCGAAGGCGACAAACTCCAATCGCACCTCTATAAAACGGTTTCCCACACATTTACACCTTTAAAGCAATGCAATTGCTGAGGCTGGTGTTTGTGGAAAGGGGGCGCATGACATAAGCGTTGCTTTTGTTGTGGTTTTCAACGGGTAAAAAACAGCAAGAAGGAAACATGATAGTCAATTTGAAACTAATATAGCTGATACCTAAATACTCTTTCTATTTATTTTTAAAATTCAAATATTTTTTACAAGCAAGCTACAAGTTAAAAAGCTCCTTCTTCTCAAACTAAAAAGATTTTAACGCATTTTCAATGTTAACCAAGTTCGAAAGCAAATCTTTTTTGAAGAATGTCAATGTATCATTCTAAGCGTTACTAAGCCAACAAGAAATTGTGCTATGCTCCCCTTTGGGCTGGAGTATCACAGCACACACAAAAGGTGTAATGAAGGAGCAGTCAGTAGGAATTTCTTTGTCGCTCTGTCGCAGGCAAGGTAAGGAGAGTGTTGGCTTGTCGCAATTAACGTTCGCGGAAATTCCTGACAGCCAAGAAGGCAACAACAGCAGTTAGCAGCTGGAAACAGGCAGAGAGCCAAAGCAACGCGTTGGTGCGAATATAGCACGGAAGTTGTTGGGCCCACGTGGCGTATACTTACGTGTATTAAATTGTGACTTGAGTTGCCAAGTGACCTTCTTTGAGTGTATGGGTGTGTGTGTGTGCGTTTTTGTCAACTACTTGTGTTGCATGCCGCATGTTGTATGTAGTATATTGCATGTTGCATACGCTAAGCAAATAGCACATTCTGCATCTCATCCCTTAACTGCATTTAGCAACTGTTTCTCGATTATTTTTTTCGTGTGCTATGACAATTTGGCGGCCTACTTGTCGTAGTTGGCGTGCCATATGCCACATGCCAGTCGTACACAAAACAATTGCTGCCATTACAGTTTGTAATTTGGTAATCAGCCATACGAATCTGCATAATGGCAATTGGAGCAGCAGTCGCTGGTGGGAGGAGGAGCAGCAGCTGTAAAAGTGCTGCTGCTGAGCAGCGGTGGCTTCGTTGCCGTTTAGGTAAACCAGGCAAGAAAAGTTGGCAACTTTTAATTGAAGTGAAAACGACGATAACGACAGCATTGTTGGCATTGCTGTAGCTTTGTTGCCAGCCAAAGGGGATCTGAATGAGGACTCCGCATGGGGCTTTAACATTCATACACACACACACACACACACATATGGATAGAGGCATACACACACACACACACACACACATGTCGTCATGGCGTGCGCCATTGCAAAAAACAGTTGCGGAATTGCTTTTTAAGCCCACAGCGAGTCGCATATAAAAATAAAAAAAAAAAGCAGCAGAGAGCAGCCGCACTCTAGGGCCCTGGGATTGAGCTGGGTCTGTGCTCTGCGCTGTGGGCCAGCAAGCCTACCATTGGGTTGAGGGCTAAGCCTTTAAAACGCAAAACTTTTGAGCTGCTTGAAGTTGGAGCTGTGCGTATTTGCCTATGTGTGCTTATGTGTCTCAGTACACGAACACACAAATGTATAAACATTAGTACATACATACGTGTGAGTTTGCGTGGTGTGTATGTTCATCATTTATATTGTATTGGCCAATGTGCAGAGTTTAGTTTTGCATGAAAGTGCTTTCAAGCGTCGCAAACCTGTTGCCAGGTCAGGTCCTTTGGACATTCTATCATGGTGCGCTGCGATAGCGCTTCAAACTCATCACAAACGGCCTTGAAGCGAGTGATTGAGTGACAGGTGGAGAAAGGGGCTGGGCTGATGAATATGGAGAACATTGTTTGCATTGCAGCACGCAACTATGTCGCCAGCTGCCCCAGCGTTGGTATGAGGCACGCGCCGCCGTGTGACATTCGAGGCACATCTTGCCTTGAAGATAGAGCACCGCCATACTCTGGCAGACTGACTGGGCTTGGTGGCCCAGGCTGGCTTTGATTTATTGATTATAGTCTTGGCAACACAGCATACAGAATGAGACAATATTGGCTCGTACTCGTTGCGGGCCACACACACACACGCATGTGAGATTGTGTAGCGCAGAGGGAAGACGCGACACGGGTTTCCATTAGCCGACGCTGCCTGTGGCACAAGTTCCGGATGCTGTTTAATAAGCCACCACATTTAGAATATACCAGAACCTAGAATGTGCAATGCAGCTGCTGGCCAAGTGATTCCCTTGCTCATTTCCTTTCTCCTATCTCTTTTGAGGGCAAATGGCGCAAGTTCAATTAAATCAAAGCCATAGCATATTTCTTACCCGTTAGACAGTTCCGGCGCCAGACGCCGTCTGCTGGCGGCAATATCTGTAAGTGAAAATAAGAAGACAAATTAAATTACGTTAAAAGCGCAAGTGGACGAAGAAAAATATATTTATACACACGAAAATCCTTGACTCTTCAATCTAAAGTTTACTTGATGCACTGCCGACATATAAGTTGTTATGTGCGAGCTATGTGTGTCTTTAACTTTAAGATATCCCCTAAGAGATTTTAAATAAACTTTAACATTAAAGCAGGTCAATTAGTCATGCAAGTTGAACTTTATTGGCCACAATTGCTTTAAATCTATTGAAAGTGCTGTTAATTTGCTTCAGCAATGGACAAAAATTAGTCATTAAAGATTTTCTGGGTAGTTCACTCTTTAAGTTTTTCCTAAATATAAAGTAAAACAAGAATACAGTATCAAGTGCATACTGCCTTTTAGGTTAGGACATCCAATTCGATTGGCCAAGGACATTTCGTGCAATATCATGATTACAGACGCAAGAATAAAAGAAGCCGCTAAAGTGTGATGATTAGAAGCGAATGAATGGAATAGAATCAGAGCAACAACAAAACCATGAGTTGTACAGAGCAAAAAAAAACTGAAACTGTACAAAAAATAAATGAAATCCATGTGGGAGGTTGTAAGAATCATCGTCGAAGGGCGACAAGGCGAAGCCACGGCGAGACACAAATAAGTAAAAGAACAAAATTAAATTGGGCATTTATCAAGAGAGTTTTTTTGATGCCTCGAGTGCCGGCCAAAGCAAATACAAGCGCAAACACAAAAACACACACAAAACAGGGCGCCACAGTCGACTGGAGACAAAGTCAAGTGGCAAGAACGACAAATGCGGGCAATTATCGTTTTGAGTGTAAAGTTTAATTGGCAAGCGGAAAGTTGATTTTATTTAAATGTTGCCAATAGCAGCAAACAGAACTGCTGCAAGATACGCAATCATAAATGTGAAGGTGCACCACCTTTCCTCCACACAGGCCTCTCTAGCTTCCAAACCATTATTTTGGCCTACTAATTACGGTCATTAGCGAAGCGGCAGCAAAAGTAACGAAAACAATTACAGCGCATTTAATCACCTGCTGAAATTGTAATTGTGTTGCATACTTTTTGGGATGGTGGAAGTAGTCTACGTACACCATTCGTACTTCAAATATACCATATATCCAACCTTCTCCTGCTGCTGTCTACAACTAATTACACGGCCGGCAAAACAACAGCGCCATAAAACAAAACTCGAAAGCCCCTCGAGTGCAGAAATTCAGACGAAACATGAATTGTTGCCAACGCGATTTTGAATTTATTGCATGAAATTAACTTTCACAAAATAATTCACATAACTTTGGGGCGTGCCAAAGGGCCAGCCAAAGTGGCTTAATAAAATAATTTATGGTTCGGCAAAATGCCCATTTACCGTTAGAGAGTTTTGTTTGGGCCCTTTTACCTTCCAGCCCTGCCCTTTGCCTAACTCTTGCTTCATCTTAACGCCTATCGCTGTCTCCATCATTTTGTCTCTTTTGCTGTTTCTCTGTATTACTATCTGTCGGTCGACTTGTCTGTTTGTCCAGGCGCAACCAAGTGTAAAAAACAAAGCAAATTAATTGCAAGTCAAAGAAAACTTGACTTCACTTAAACAACGCACCTTTACACATACATATATACAAACACACTCTCACACACAGTTACACACGCATGCAGACACACAACTACACTGACAAGTGCCTTGGCAATGCCTTTATCAATATATTCTTTAAGGCCCAGGCAAGCAAAGCCTAATCAAATGCGACAGCAGCTGCTTTGCCGGACAGCCTTCTAGGCAGCCCAGTGATGCGTGGCTAATATGCTGTTGGCCATCAAAACGCCCCTTTGACCGGATAAATGCGTGACTGGCAGGGGGCTGGCCCATTCCTGAATAATGCCCTCAGTTGTGTCTCGAGCTAAAATCTATTCCACTGAAGTCACTGAAGCATTCGATGGCCACATCAACAGATGGCGAACCTCTGCTATTTAAATTTCTATGCTCAGCGCCCATTTTTCACGCGTATTTGTCGACAACAGTTTTTACATTCCGGAAAAATGACTGAGATGGCACACATTTTGTTTTTGCTTTAATTGATGTAACGGCATTGGCTGGAGACTTAAAATCAAAGCTGACTTTCATAACATCTAAGTGGTTCTGGGCTCTGTGTCAGCTTTTAGGGTTTCTGTTGTTGCATCATTTGCTTCGTTTATATTTTCCCGAAACGTTTGACAACTTGGCGTTTGTCATTGCTTAGTGGTTGGCAAGCGCAGTAAAGGGCACAAAAAAAAAAAAAATACAATGAGAAAAAAATATTTGTTGTGTTAACAAAAATCAAATACCCTTTGAGGCGAATAAAGATGTTTTGTAATGACAGAAAATATGATATTGTACATATTTGTTGGTGGATAAAAATACAGACATTGCAATGCAATCTTAATACCTCTTGTTAGGGTATACTAGTACAACAAAAAAGAATACTAAGAAGCTCAACAGAAGCAGTCAAAGCAATAGTAACCGAGAGAGTTCTTGAGACCCATTTGGGAAATTGACAAAGGGCACAGGTGACAAAGACAGCGACAGCGACAGCAACGGCTTCAGTTGCTAGAGTTGCTTGTCGCTTGCCGCAGGTTGCTAGTTGCTGGTGGTTGATGCTGGTGCTGCATGCAGCAAGAGCAACATCCAACACTTGAGGTGACAGTGCAACATGTGCGAGTTTCGAGTGTCAGCGGCGAACATGCCACAGACAATTCCGGTAAAAGCTTTAGCAGAGGGTGTTGGCTGAAATTAAATGCCGTTCCACTCCACCACTTCCTAGCCATCTCAAAGTAACTTGCAAGTTTTATCTTTGCAGTTGCAGCGATGCGACTAAGCATCATAACTCAAGTCAGTGCCTGGCGACTCCGGCCCTGTCACTCAAGAAGCGTGAAAAGTGAACCTGCCAAGACGCTGAAGAGTCATCCTTAGGTGACGCTGCCGGCATTATGTAAACGTTACCAAAGAGTCGCGGCAGCAGTAGCAGCAGCAGCAGCAGCTGTTGCAAAAACAACTGCAGCAATATCACCAGCGACATCTGCCGTTGCATGCACTTAACATGTTGTACCACAAAATCGTCAGCCATATGCGGCGCATATTAATTTGATGGCTCTCATATTTATGCCAAAGCAAAGCGTTTTCATTCTCTATGGTATTTGCTGTGTGTTTGCCTGCCACCGCTGTTGTTGCGACATTTTTTTGACAAGTTGCACTTAGAGTCAGATTCAGAGTTAGCATCGTCAGTGTCGCAGTCACAGTCGTTGCTGCATTTGCAATGCGATGAGGAGTCGGAGCAGCTGCTGCCTTTCTTCTGTTTTGCATATGGACGGACAAGTGGAGAGCAACCACTAAAAAAAAAGCTGCATAACCAGACAAGCCAAAAGCAAACCGAGAGGAGTCAAGCGATGTGGAACAACTGCAACTTCGAATGCCCCCATGCTGCGACTTTTCCATTTTTTTTTTTTTGTTGTTTTTTGTTCCTGGTGCATTCTACTTTAATTATTTCAGCAATGCTGCCGATGCCGCTGGTAACGACATCAAATTTACATACGCAATTTCATTGTTGCCGCAGGATCTGGCCATTGTCGTCGTCGTCCTTCTCGTTGTTCGTTGTTCGTTGTCCGTCGCTGTCGCTGTCGTTGTTGCAGTTCGCGTCGTTTGTCCCCTGCCACATAACGCATTTTATATTCAAATTTTTTCGCTGTTGTCTGGCAGCCATTTCAAATTCTAGTTGTAGAGCAGTTTGGCTTGCTTCTTTTGTTTTCTGCACTTGACTTTTGCTCGGGGCTTGTACTGTTATGTCTGCTCCCGCGGCTCCACTGGTTGCTTATGCGCTCATAATAATCAGTTGCAGTTGCCGCCCCCCGCTTGAATTTAGTGTCGATTTTACAGGCACTTACACACACGCACACCCAACCCAACCCAACGACCAACGACCCATTACCCACAAACCTCAACGCTAGACAACTACGTATAACAAGTTTCTATATGACAAAGGGCATTGGAGATTTGTGCAAATTTATGAAACAGCCGGTCTTAGAGCAAGCAGTCGCAAATTCCATTTACATATGATTAAATATATATCAGAGAATAACAATGCAATGTCTTTATGTCTTGAGTCTTTATGTTGAAGCAACCAATAAATGTATTTTATTTTCTATTGTTTATCAAAAATATGTTATGGCCATAAAATGTTGCAATTTTTTATGAACAATTGATAGAAGAAGAAAGATTTTGACTTAAACTGTCGATAAAGAGTGATGATACAATAATTAAGAACGTATTAATATAATGATAGCCTCAAGTTAATACGGAGATTTTATTTATTGCGAATGCGGATCACGCAGTCGATTAGCATCCCTCTTTACACCACCGAAATACGCATATTCTACAAAAGTTTTCATATCCGGCTTTTAGCGCCTTTCAGCAGTAATTTTTGTTTTTGGAGTTGAAGTGTTGTTTTTGGAGCTGTCCAAATGTCAACAATCCGCTTTTAGGCATCTTGCGAGCTTAATGTAGCGCAATGAGGTGTCGAACAATTAGCATTTCTGTTTTTTTTTTTTTTTGGAGTGGCAAATGCAATAAACTTCCAAAATATAAGCAAATAAAATGTAATCGGAATTTTAGATTTGGCCATGAAGTAAAAAAAAATAAGAAAAACCCCGGGATAACAGTACCAAAAGGAATTAAAAAGTGTGCTAAATAATTCATTTTTGAATTAAAATATAAATCACTTTCACACCATTTTGTCGGCGGCCGATGACAGAGCCCTCACAGTTCTTCTTTCATTGTTTCGTCGTCGTCGTCGTCGTCGTCTTCGTCGTCCCTGTCCTTTTATTCCAGGACACTTGTTTATTTTATTACTTTTCAACGGCGCGCAATGCAAATGAGCGCGAAAAAGAAAAAGTCAAAGAGAAGTAATGGGAGAAGGAACGCAAAATCTTTTTAATATAAAACTGAATTACTTTTAGCAGCGATTTCCGAGAATGTCCCGAGTGCCTACGCACATTAAAATTGACGAACTGTAAAGGCGCTGGCACGCCCACAATTCCCTTGTCAGTCGTCCCAATGGGGCAGCAAGTTCTCTTTCTGTAACAGCCATATTTGCCACAGCAGGTCGCCTCGGGTTATTAGGGTAGCTTATTAACGTAGCCCGTGATATAGCTGGGTCATCATTATCGAGTGCTTTGCGGCTACCCTGCCTATCCCGCTTGCACCTCTAGGCAAAAAGCAATTTCAACGCCCTGCGTTTCTTTTTTAATAGGATTGTGTTTTGGGGAATTACCTGTGCTTAAGGCAAAGTGCTAGCAGTCCACTAAGAAGCGTACTTTCCGGGCAGTGACCACAGGGAGCGGAAGGGCAATGGAAATGGAATTGAAAACGGCAACGGACACTTTTAATTTCTCAAAATGGCAACTTGCTGACATCCGCCGGGCGGGCATTCGATCCATTGATTAAATGCAGAATAACAGACCAACTACAGCTCCAGCTCCAGCTCTGCTTGCAGAGTCCTGTCTGTACAGGCAATCAGGCCGGCAAGCGAGCAGTGAGGCAGGCAGGTAGCCATACAGGATGTTGAAAACTGGCTGCTTTTCTTTCATTACCCATCTTGGCAACCGGGAGAATTATTGAGACTTGTTGCAAAAGTTCATATCGTGCGAAATAATTCAGAAAATGCCAAACAGTCTGCTGGCATGCCCAAGAGCTAAAGGTGGCCAACTGGCTGTTGGCTTTCAAACTGGTTACCTGGCTGCCTGGCTGGCTGACTTCGAGAGTGCACCAGCCACTCCCCTGCTAGTCATTTGTGTTTGTGAAATATGCGTTCAATTTTTTACGCTGCATTTTTCGCTTATCTGCCAACTGCCAACTGGCAGTAAATGCAGCAGCACCAACCCCCAACACACTCAACCAAACTAAGAGGGAAGCACATGAGCGAGAATATCAGAAAACGGAGCATAAAATGCTCATATCACGTATACGCAATGTTGTGGCTTGTTGGTTTTCTTTAGGGAGCATGCTACAGCACACATTGCAAATTAGCCGCGTTACACAGAGAAAAATGGAAAAGAGAAGAGGGCTGGCTGTTGCTGTTGTGGAATGTGATAATTTACTCATTTCATGTGCCATTAGCTGTCAAGAGGCGCCGCATTGCCATTAACGTTCATGTCTCCCTAACTCTTTCTTTCGCTTGCTCTTCCTCTACTTTTTCCAACTACCACTGTCATATCTCTGTAAATAAGGGGTCGCATTTGCTCGCAGATCTCGACTCTCAGTTGCAAGTTCTTGTCACTTCATATTATGCTATACATTTTAGTTAGTTCGCGTTCTTCGCTCGCACTTCTGCCATATAGACATATACTATATGGCAGAAGTGCGAGCGAATACTACTACATATTTATCATGGCTCACTTTTGTGGCGGCTGCCTCTTCAGCTGAAGCGCTCACCGAGCTAAGTTTACCAGCCTGTGACCCGTTTTTTTTTGGACATTGCATATCTCCTTTGCTATATCTCAAAAGCTTGCTCATTCCACACAACACAGCAAGAAGAAGGAGCACAAACAGGACAATGGCTTTAGCACTTGCTGTTGCCGCCTATGCGTTGTTGCACTTGAGCACTTCCTGTGCCCTCTCAAACTCAGAGCCACACACACTCACACACACACACACAAACACATGGTATCATTGCACAGACAATGGCAGCTGCGCTTTTGCAGACGTTTTTGGTCGCTCTCTTCCAGGCGGCTTCAGCGTCCCCGGCTGTGACCTAAATTTTTACCAAATTGGATAAATTTTTCGCATTTTCGCTATGCTATTTTTTTTTTTGCATTAATATTTTTTTTTGCATCGCTATGTCGGCGACTGCCTGTGCGATTGCTCGTGCTGCTGTTGTTGTTGTGGTTTTGCTTTGCTCAGCTGCTTGTCATTTCTCTTTGTTGTTGTTGCAATTTCTCGCCACATTTGATTTATCTTGCCGTATATACAAGCCAAACAACATACAAGTATAAGTACGAGTCTGTACAATATTGTGCCGTATCAAGTTTTTTTTTCTATCTCTCGCCTAACTTGCTTTTTTGTCGCCGCACTTTACTCCGCCCTCTTACTCATGTGTGTTTTTTTTTTTGCCCGTTTAAGTGTGTGTGTGTGTTTTTGTATGTGTGTGTGTGAAGTGAGTCACCAGAGCTGTTGTGCTCGTCTGCTCGATTGTAGCGGACGCGATTGCTTCAGCTTCTGCTTTTGCTTGTTTGCCACTTGTATCTCTAGAATTGAATCTCGCCCAGTTGGCGTCCTCGTCACTCAGTCACCAACAGCAACAGCAGCAACAGCAAATGCAAAAACAACAACTATATCAACTATATCACAGAGAAAAGAACGTTGTTTGGGTTTGTCATCTCGCTGGCCGCAGCGTTTTTTATTTGAGGTCTATGCTGCCTGCCTGCTTGTACGTCCTTTTTAGCTACGTGTTAGGCATGGGAGGAGTTGTAAGCAGAGGCTGGTCGTTGTGTCGCCCCAAGCTTTTAATCATGATTTACGAGCTGCTGCTGCTGCGGCAGACAGAATTAAAGACAGACTAAAGGTAAATATAAATGGAATTTATAAATGTGATCTGATTTAATTATGCAAAGCTGCCTAAAAATGTTGGCAGCAAGGCAGCAAATTCGTTTCTGACTGCAGCATCACATTGATCTTTATTTGTTTGTGCGACAAGCAAAATGCCAGACAAACCATGCGTGCTAGTTTCTTTGAGCGAGGAAGACAGCAGCAAATGCCATTGTAGTATTCAAAAATTAACCCATTAGACTTCCAGCTAATTGAGTTTGTATTGCATTAAGACATTAGTGCTATAAGACAATAAAATAACCAGGCTTTCGACTTTGTTTGTATGTTTCGCAGTGAAAAATTATAAATATTTTCCATTTTGCTCTCTGAGAATTACTTTAGTTTGGTATAAATGGTTATGTATTAGCGTTAAACCTTTATTTTAGCACATTGTTTTATGCATAAACACAAATATGTTCAGTATTCTAAATTTTGATATGTCTCTTTTATCAATTCAACAGGAATGAAGTTGTCTATCCAAACAAGCATTACTATGAGCAAATGCATATTTGTTGTCATATTAGCGTTATTGTTGTTGCTAAGGGAATAAACTACAAATTCCATTACAATGCTATAATGCTAGAAACCCCTCGTTCATTTTATTTAAACATAAGCACTATTACGTATATCTCCTTTATATGTTTTGCTGTTGTTCTCTTTATGCCTTCATGCTTTTTGTGCTGTTACCCTTGTCGCCGGCTCGCATCTCTGGCTAGAATGGTACTGGTCTAGTTTTGTTTGGTAGGGTTGTCTACCATTTTTCTTTTTTCTAGCGACCACCGCCCACTGTTGGTATTTTGTTGTTTTTGTTTTGCTCTCTCAGTACTCGCTGCGTTGCACTTTGTTATATTGCAGCCAATTGGCCGAAGCGTAGGCAGCTAGCACTAGGAATTTATGCGCCATGTTGTCTATTAGCCATTGAGGTCAATGTTTTTTATTTTTTTTTATTTTGCTGATTTTATTATATGTCGCCCACCGCTCATGTGCACACTCGCATCTGAATTGGCAATGTTTTGTGGCATCTTTTAGGCGCCGCTTTAAAAATCAAATTCTAAATTCATGCGCGCTGGCGTTTGGCATGCGAATACATGATGTTTGTTGATGGGACCCCATTGTGCTGTATGTTTAACGAACAAAAATTCCATGCAAATTGCAAAGGAACAATTTCAAATGAGACATATTCAACTGAAACCGCACAAGTAGTAGATAGTACCCTAAATCCCTCAAGACCAGCACACCGCACACGAAACACAAATACCAGGCAATATATATGTATATTCGTGTGTGCTTGTGTGGGTGAATGGTATTCGTATACATACATATGAATATCAACAAATATGCACTAACATTAAACGTTTTGCTGTCGATGTTTCTTCGTACAGCTTTTGGCTGTCCTGTGTTTCCCTTTACTCCCTTCTATATCCATCCTCTCCTGGTCGTCAACGACGTTGTTTTCTTTTGGCGCTGCCATCGTTGACATCGTCATCGTCATCGTCATCTTCATCGGCATCGCCATTGCTATTGCCATCGCATAGTCAATATGTTTTCATTCAATTTGCAAAGCATTTTCATAAAATTTCAAACAAGAAAAACATTGCGCATATACAAATGTGTATGTATATATTAAATACATATACATATATATATATGTATGTTTACAGAATATGCTCAAACTCCAAAGCATGGGTGATATGCAAGTAACTTTGGCATGCGAGGCACAGCTTCGGCATTGGCAATGGGAAATTATGCGAAATGTGCTCGATTTGCGTAAACAAACCGGAAATGATGGTTTTGCTTGCTGTCCATTTTCAAAATGAACACGGGTGAAAGGAAAGTTGTTGCCCATTTCTTCTTGTGATTTCTTTTTTCTGTTTTCCTTCTTATACTCTGATACCGAAACTAAAGAGTCTGTCCGACCAGATGAGAGCAACTTATTTCAAAACCCTGCAACTGTCCAATATCTTTTCCTAAGTTTGGGACAGATGAAGTGACAAGATTGGGCTGCTCAGCGTATTCCGCAGTCGGTTGCGTCTGAAGACAAAATTTTCAATTGTATTTGTTTTATGTTCTTTGGTCTACAAAGTATTTATGCATTTATTTATTTGGCAAAAGAATCAGTCGCGTCCCCACGCTCTGACTTCTTGTGTGCCTATTATGCTAATTGAACAGTAAAAAAGCTAACCAAAAAAAACTCAAGCCAAAGTTTATAGGCGCTGCGCGTGCTTGGTGCCCTTAAATAGGCCTAAAACCGGACAGACCTACAAAGCTCATAAAAATTTTATACGTCGCGCAACTGAAAAGTATGTAAATGTCCCGTGCACGGGCCGAATGAGCAAATATTTTTAACAAAGTTCATGTTCTAAGCAGCTTTGCTGACCAAACGCTCCACGCAACATAATTAGAGCATTGCCATGTTGTTGTTAATATTGTTGTTCACATTTTTGTTGCTGTTGTTGTGGTTATTGCAAATTGAATTAGTAGCCGCCGCAGAAAGTCGACAGCCAGCAAAATCCTTTTTGCCCATTTGCCTTTATGCTACGTGCTAGACAAATCAAAGGCACTGCCTCCTTTCGACCTGCCGCTGCAAAACCGCAAATAGAAATGCAAATTTTGTGCTGCCCACGCGACCGCAACCCTATTGTAAGTCTACCAGCACTCAGACCTAGTTTCTGATCTACCCTTCTCGACCCCAAGCCACGACGACCTATTGCAGCAATTTAATTTCTTAAGCAATTTTCATAATCTGCAGCAAATTGTTTCTGAATGCTGCTGCCAGGCCTCGCCTCGCCTCGGGGCTAACCAACGCTGACTGGCCCGTTACATTTTATGCAGTTGGCTGCTGAACTGAGGGCGCTGCATTTGAGCAACAAGGCAACAAGAAGCCTTGTCAGCCCATCCACTTATTTGCTATCCCGCAGCGCACACATTTTCGTAATGCACTAGGCAAAGTTTTTGCTTTTTTTTATTAATTTTCACTAGCTGCCGTGGCGCGTGGCCCCTGGACCGCCGACCACGTCATGCCCTTGAGCCAGGAGCCAAAGACTTGGAGCCCACCGCCACCGCCACCGCCTGCTGCATAATTAAAATTGCAGTAAAGTCCTAAGCGCGCCCCAAAGGCAACTGACGAAGCAGCTGCTGGTTTTGCTTTTGCTTCTTAAACGAAGATCACACTTACCAAAAAATATCCTTGATATTTGGCAGGAAATTATGGTTTGGTTTGACATACAAAGTTATCTTGAATACTCTATAGAGCGGTTATTATTTTGTTATTATTCAGTGTCCTTAAAGGTATTGAGTTTACATTAGTTTTTGATCCTGTCGTAAACATGATACAGCCAAAATCTTAAGAGCTTTTTCATTCTCTACAAAGAAACAACAAGCTTACATCCGGTTTAATTAACTTGTCAATGCCACGGGTAACTTTTAAAAGAGACAACCATCACACTTATGTTTTTCTAATGTTAAACTTCAGAGAGTAGTGTGAAATGTTTTTAAGTGCAGTGCTGTTTTGGCAGCTGTGCCAAAAGCACTTTTTGCTATGCAATTGGCTCACAATCTGGTATTTAATATTTGCCAACTATTTGATGTTGCTGCTTGTGGGCACTTAACAGCTTCCCACGCCAAGCCATGCCCCAGGCAACGGTTACCCGTTGTGGCCCATTGACTGCAGCTAATTGTCGACCCTCGGGTGTCGCATTTGGCATGCCCAAAATCACAAATACACACAAAAACCAATTAAGATGCCCGCGGCATGTTGTTACTCACACCCAAACCCCTTAACTCTCTATGACAAGAGGAGCAGAGAGCCGCGCGTGATAAATCAAATTTGGTTTCCTTAACAATATTTGCACATACGGCGTCCTGCACAGCACAAATCAAATCAAATTAAAACATAAAGCATGCCTGTCTCTATACAGATGTGTGTGTGTGTGTGTGTGTGTGTGTGTGTATCGCACATGAACATATGTTCTAGCGGTAAGCAGTGCGCAGAGGGCAGGGTTGGGCCTGAATTGGATATTGTCGTCGTTTATTATTCCAGGCGCATGCAGCCGCCATGTTGAGCCTGGCGACGCGTTTATGACGCTGACAGAATTATGAGGCCTACATGCGTTGATTTCTGATGCCGCTGCTGCTGCCGCTGCTGCCACTGCCATCGCATGTGCCCCTTTAAATATTTTCACGCAAATAAACTAAACTGTAAGCCGATGAGCAGCGTAGGCTCGCAAATGGATTTTGCAGCATGCTGAAATAAAAATACAAAAATCAGGAAAATCGCAAAACGTGCTTCACATATGTATTCGCCAAACCTAGCTCATTCTGCCATTATACCATGCCTATCCCCGTTCACATCATAAATACATCAGTTGGGCGCCTGGCCACCAAAGCTGACGCCGCCTGTCGCTGGCAGCGTGTCACGCGACCTGTCACCAGGCGTAATCTGACATTTTTATTAAAATGTTTGCACAGTGAACATTAACTGCGACAACTTAGAGGCCCGGCGAGCATTCTAAGGACCCGAGTATTACCAAAAGGACTCTTACTACCTTAGAGCCTGAGTGCATTCCCTCTCGAGCCACCTCGTTGCTCCTTGATTTCTGCTCACTTGATTATCTTGTTATTTGTCATTTGTCCAGCTCCTCATTGATTGTCTTGCTACCTCGGCATTAAGTGCTCCTTTGTGCGCATTTTGCACCTGCTCTTTGTTAGCATTATTTCGCATAGCTGGCTGCTGTCCGAGCTCACTTTTTCTTGTTTATATCAAATTCTAGTCCATTGCCAAGCACTCTCAAAGTACAAAAGTTGGGAATGAAGATTAAAATGATAAGCTTGTTGTTTATAAAAGTTACTATCTAAAAATAAAAAATATCTCTCTTTAATAAAACCTTTGCCTTATAGGTGTGACGAAACTAGCTCTTTCACTTTGGCTCTGCTTAAGGTTTTTAAAGTTATCTCAGAGAGTAGTTGATTGTATTTGAATGAAAGATCAAGGAGCATATAACTAAAACTGGTTAGTGATAAACAATATAATTAATCTGCTTAAACACGCACATTGTTTGCATTTCACGCGCAGCCATGGGACGTATTTGGATGCATAAATAAAAAATCAAGCATAATGTACAAATTCTTGTCAAGTACATTTTCATGTTGCTGCCGCTGTCAGCAAAACAAAATTGAAATAAATAAAATACAAAAAAAAGTGAACTGAAGCTTAGGTGCACAGCTATGCGATAAAGTATATTTATATTGTTGGTTTATTTATATTTAAGTAGATTGGTATTTTTGTATCGCATAGTTTGTGAAAATCCTTTTCAAATATAATTAAATTTCCTCTCTGGTATTTGTGCTCTATATTTAGTCCTCAGCTTTGTAATAACAGAGCCAAATTTACTAATATTATGTTAGGGAAATTATTCAAAAATAAGAATTTGTATGCATAACTCTATGTTTGGTTTTATATTAATTTCGAATTAAAAAATTTTATTTTATTTATTTTGCTTGTTATTATTCAGCGTTGATTTAACATATATTTTTAATATAAATAATTTTCAAAAGAATTTATCACAAAATTGTTCAGTATTTGACAATCTATTATTTTCGTTTGAAAATTAATTCAAATTTTATGCATCGCAGGCTTTAAAATTGATTTGAATCAAATTCAAATTGTTGCATTTAGTGGGTCATCCTCCCAGACGCCCTTTCAGCGGTAATTTGAAATTTTCCAATTTCAAACAACTCGGTGTTCAAACTGTTGTTTGTTTTGGCGCCAGCCGCTTTATTTTATACAACGTTTTTTGTTGTGATTTTTCTTTTTGATTTTCTCTATTATCCACACACGCGCCCAGATGACGCAGCTCAAATCAATCAAATCAATGTGGAAGCTGTTTCCCCAAACCCGCGTGACTTGTTTCGGGTTGAATGTTTGGTTTTTTTTGTTGTGGTAGCGGAACGAGAATCGCAAGAAATTCCAAACAATAAAAAGCAAATACGGTCGCACACAAAGAGCCAGCACAAATACACACCATCACGAACATGAACAAACACACACACACACATACTAACACCGGGTTGCACACACACACGCTTACATAATACAAAGTGGCGTAAACTAACTAAATAACAGTAACAATAACTTAAGTGTGCTTTTTGTATTAGCAGGGGTTGCACACGATGCTGATGGTCTGCTAACGGGGTTTGAGGTGGGCTATCTCAATATCTGGCTCCTGCTCTGGATCTACCAGATCTCCCAGCCCCCTGGCAGTTTCAGGCGACTGCAGCAAAGTTTTTATTTATACACACGTTTCGTGTGCCGCAGCCGCAGCAGCAGCAGGAACGACAATGGGATTGGCAATGGCTACGTTTCGTTTGTTACGTTTGGTTTCGTTTGTTTGTTCGTTTGGTTGTTTGTTTATTTGTCGTTTGCTTTGTTTCGTGTGTTGGCAATCTATGCCATGCTCCTAAATTGACTAGCCAGGCAACTGGAACACTCACACACACACACATATATAAGTAGAGCATACAAGAAGCAGAAGCGTAGAATCCCATACGATTGTTAAAGCGCACGTAGCGTACACAGCAGTGAGACCATCGGCCACATGTCGTATACATAACGTGGCATATCTTTCAGCCAAGCATCTCTCTCACTCTCTCTCTCTCTCTCTCTCTCTCCCTCTCTCTTTGTTGCTCTCGATCTTTGTATTTGCAATCAGCCACAGTGAGTGGCTTGCCGCGCGCCCATGCGACAAGTGCCCACATTCACACAAACAACAAACACTAAAACACACACACACACACACAAACACATATACACTTGCAACTTTCGATACTTTTAATTATTGCGTACATGACCGTTACACTCTTGCTGGACTTTAGAGGTGACAAGCAACCAGGTCTGGGCACAAGAGCCATTTAGTGCACGTATGTATTAATCAGAAAGAGCTGTGAAGTTGTTTGTTCTCCTTTATCCTCAACTCTACCCCCAACGCTTGGGGACATTGTGTATATGTGTTTGGGTTTGTGTTTGGACTACGCTAGTTTTCTGACTTTATACCTTTCGGAGCAAAAAAAAAACGAAAGAAGTTTTGCTTCATTAAAAATCAGTAGACGTTTCATATTTTGAAGAACGTGACACAACGTGCCCAAAATCTCAAGAGCCGCAAGGGGGCAATTACGAAACCGCATGCTGAATTTGTGTGACCGTTTCCCGTATAGCTAACCTGATTGACGCATAAACAGGCAATTAAGTGTATATAAAAATAAAACCGCTTTCAATTGTTGCAATCACCTGCAGCCAAAGTGCGCTAAATGAATTTTCCACGCACGCGTTTCAAATCAAATTTACGAAAATTTAATTTCAGGCTTGCTTTCATGCTTTGGCAAATGTGCGTGCGTGTCCCGTGTGATACACACACACACATACACATGCCCAAAATCTGTGCGGGGGTGTTCGAGGGTCTATTTGTGTTTGGTATGTCTGTGCCTGGCGCTCGTGCGCTTCTCCCATGACCAGGCCATGGGCACGTTTCTAGATTTGTTTACTTTGTAGCCAGAGCGGCGAACAAATAAATTTCTATAAATTCTTGCGTTTGGCATTTCATTTGCTGCTGTACTCGTTGTCCTAAAATGCCAGCGCAGTCAGTCACAGTCACACAGACAGCAACAAACTTAACACACCCCCTTACCCTGCAGAGTCAGCAACTAGGGGAGCAAAAGCTGGAGCTGCGGCTCTGGCTTATTTATTTATTCATTCGCTGCGCTCTCACAGCTCGTGTGTGTATGTGTGTGTGTGTGAGTGTTTGTTTGCAATTTTCTGTGTGAAAGGATATTGCAGAGTCGCAAGGCAGACACAAAAGCAAAGCAGAAAGCAGCCAGCAGCTGCCTTCAAATATCAGCTAGAGACAACACGCACTGTGACCCCGGATAGCAATCCCCTTCTTAAGCATATATTTAGAAGCATTGCTGCCCATAATGTTGACCCGAATTTTTGGCAAACTGTGTACACATAAATAAAGCAACATAAAAGCAAATCGTACAGCGATAAGACCGCATTTTAAATGCTCTTTGTAAACAAGCATGAAGTTTATTTATTTAATAGCTTCAATATAAACAACTCGTATATAACTTTGAAATAAAGGAACACTTAAAGCATTTAGCTATAAAAGAAATTAAATTGCTATGTTTAAAAAAAAAATAGTTGAAAACCTTCTATGTGTACAGTATTTTAAACGATTTAGGTATTTGTAGACAACCACAAATGATGAGCATGGGAAACACTGTGGATTCGGGTCAACAGACGGGTTAAAGTCTTCCGTATGTTTTATTTTTGCAAAGCAACACCTGGGCCGGAAAGATTGCCAAAGCTAAATAAATAAGATTCGATTTGAGTGTGTGTGTTGTTGTGCTTCGAAAAACGTTTCTTCAATGGGTTGCCGTGTTTATTTATAGACGCTCAAATAGTTCGTTTAGCATCCTCGCCATTTGCACTCGGCATTGGGGACTTTTATCACACAAGTTTTGTGATTCACTTGCGGGTCGCAAACATTTTTGTATGCGCTGCGGATTTGTGTATTGTGCGCCATGTTTCGTTTGTGTGGCAGCAAATTTTTAATGAATTTACACGTTGTGGGCTTTGGGGGTTGGGGTTGCCGTCGACTCGCTTTTATTTTGTTTGTTGTTGTTGTTGTTGTTGTTGTTGTTGTCTGGGTCACAGTCTCATTTCATATTCAAAACACATTCGGCAAATATTGATACGACCGCAAATTGTTTAAAATGCGCAATATTCAGCGACAGTTCAAGACAAATTGTTAAGTTAAAGCGAAAAACTGAAATCACGCTGCGCTCCAAAAACTTTTAATGTGGCGCCCAATCAGCCGCATTTGCCGATACCCTTTTAACTAGCAGCATAAAGCAAGCTAATTGTATAATTAAGCAGCCGCCACTCCAAATTTCTAACACGATCGAGTAAATTAAAATTGATGCTGACGCCACTATTAATTGAAAACTTTTTTGTTGAAACCCAACCACAAAATGATTAATTATGCCTTCAAAGCTGCATGTCAAAGCACGGAATTTAACTTTTGTGGCCCCTGAAGAGTAAAAAATTAGTTGTGCTGGGCTCCCAAAAAAATATATAGTTATGATAAAATAATAGAACGGGCTGCAGCAGGATATCGTTATAAGCAGAAACAGTTTGCGGCTTTTTGTTGAAAATCATTGCCCCATTGGCGCTCCATTGTGCAAGTGTAAAAGTTTTTCGATTATATAAAAGTTGACGTTGAGCGCCCTTAACTTAATCTAAAATACAGAAACGCACACACACACACACACGCACACACTATTTAAAGTTCACAGACACTCAAACAAATACAAAGCCTCAAGCTAATTTTGCTATTTTCGCTTTTGAATGAGAGACAACTAAAGCAGGAAGAGAGAATTTTAATTGGAAATCTTTGACTTCGTATAACATTTTGATTTTGCACATGCAAAATATCTAGAAATGTCTACCATTTTCAGCATTGCATTGCCTTGCATATGCGAATATTGAGAAGCAAAAAAAATTTTGATTGATTTATCTGTCAGTGGGTGGGAAAGTAGTAAAAAGCTAACAATGCACAAAGCTGCAAATCTCGCCCAAGAGGCAGGCAGACGCAGAGGCGAAGGCAGAAGCAAACTCAAACGTAAATGTAGATTGCAATTGTTAACTCGACTGACTATACATGAGTTGTTTTTTTGAAACCTTCGTCCCGATTCGTTCCCCTTCTTGGGACAACTACTGCGAGTTTCTATGCTGTCTATTTTCTGCTTATTTGAGCTGCCTGTATGTCCTTCACTGTCACTTAGCTAGCTTTGTGCCCCCCAGTCGCTGGTCAAGCTGAAATTTATGCAATATTTTTGTTCGCCCATCTTTTGGACCCGGCCGTTCGGTCGGTCAGTTTCCTAAGCTTCCCTTTTGCAGTAGTTTAGACTATAGAACAACAACGGCCGAAGTTCACTTAAAACTCACATGCTAGGCGTACGCAGCACGTTTGCACGCCAACCATTAACTTGCCACATTTGCATAATATGCTGCCTTGATACTACAAAAAGCAAATAGCAATAGTCTCTTGGCACCGAACGTATTTCACCAATAAATTGAGGAAATGCTTAGCCAAAAGCAAAGTTCGTTCGGCCTTACCCATTTTAAAACATTGACTTGATTTTTGATTTTACCCAATATTTGCCTTCCTTTGCTTACTATCAGACATATGCGGCGTATGCGCAATATCTGTTGACTGCACTTTTCGATTGCAAGTTAAATTGTTACTGTGCTTGACTTCTGATATGCAAAGAGCTGTGTGTGCGTGTGTGTGTGTGTTTGTTTGTTAAACTGCAAATATTGAACAATTAAGTTTATAAGAATGGTTTTACAATGGACTTATGAATGCAACTGGAGCCAGTGAAACCACAAGCTGACAAAAGTTTTCAAATATCAACAGAGCATTATTATTTTTTTAAATATCTTTTCTTTGCTCTCAATATTTGAATGACTCTCTTTGAAGTTTCTTTACTTAAAAGTATTGTTTGACAAACTTGGAATTGAAATTCAGTCAGGCATAAATATTAAAATGTACTGGGTCTTTTACACGAAAAAATATGAATATTAACACAAGAATAATATAATAAAAACTAGACAAAATATCAAATCTTTTCCCCATTAGAATAATGTGAAGCTTTTGGTATTACTTACATCGAATAATTTATTAATATTTCTTTGGCTTCTTTTGTAGACAGATTTCTAAGAAATTTGTTATCAACATGGCGACCTGCCTGACGGCATGAAAATCTGTAAACAAGCTAACATTAATTTCTGGTTTTAGAAAACCAGAGAGTGTCCTTTATAAGTTTTTTGGCTGCTTATAGCCGTGCGTTTACTGTAAATGTGTTGTATGTAGTATTCGATTAATTCATTATGGCTGACAGGCGCATTTTCAACGAGCGCCAGTTGTCAATGATGTAGTTAAGGGCTTAGATGTGGAATTAGGCATCAATTTAGTATGGCCGCCAGAACCATTCCGAACTGAAACTTTGTGCGCTAAGAGCGCTTAAAAGCGATTCGGGCCTGGCTTAGACCAACTTATGAATGCGCGTGATCAGTACTATATATATATATAGATACACACACACACATACAATGAATACATACAGTCACATGCACGTTGAGGCAGTGTCACAACGCTGATAAAATGTGAAGCGGATTAAGTGCTGCTTTCTGTTCGCCGAATGACTTAAATTCCGACCAAGAAGAGGCTGACGCCCATGTACAATCAGTAAATGGCACTTGATTCACGGCGCAAGTGGAATTTTTGATAACTTTCGCACAGAGCGAAGCAAAGTTGGTCAAAAAGTTGACTGTCGCTTTAATGCGTATAAATGCTTAGCTAGCCCAGCTAGCTGACTGAGTGTATGTATGTGTCTGTGTGTGTGTGTGTGTGTGTGTAAGTATGACTCAATGGCAATGACTATACGGCACTTGCCGCTCTCAAAGCCAAGTTAAATCCAGTGCTGACTTTGGCTTTGCTTTACGTGCTTTCTTCTTCAACTATGTTTCTTCCTATACTCGTCTAAATTCTTCTTTTTATGTTTTTATTCTTTTTTTGTTACTCAAAGTTGACAAAGTTTGCAGCTTGAACATTTGCGCCTCAGCGCACACGCAAACACACACTGTTCACACACTTAGTCGCACACTTACAAAATTCAAGAAGAAGCCGGCGACACGTCACACAAATGTCGCCAAAAGCAACTCTCAATGCGCGCCATCAATCTTGGCTATAGCTGGAGCTCTGCTGTACGCAATTGAATTATTACATTGGGTCGAACAGCATTTTGACCATTGGTCACTTAACCAGCAGTAACAACAGCACAAACAACAATAAGTTCAAGCCAAGAACAGCGACACTCATTTGCAGTCATGTTTGTTTGTGTAGCATGTTCCCCGTTTCCCGGCTGTCTGTGCAACTGATGTCAGCAATGAAACATGGCTTACAACCGAACAAACGAAGCCGACGAGTTGCTGTAACTTTAGATGTTACTGTTGAAGAGAAGTTGTTGACTAAAAATGTTTACTTGTAATATTGTCTCAATCTAATCATATGATGTTTGCTCATGTTTTGATAAGTCACAACGATGTCAGCCATGTTTGAACATTTTATTTGTCATGGTTTTTGATAAGTATCATAAAAAAAATAATGATTTAAATGAAAAATCACTGCTGCGGGGCATAACGACTTGTAAATGTGCTTTGTACATATAGTAAAAACCAAGAACTCATGGGCCGTATGCATTTTTAATGCTTTGAAGTATGTTTTAAGTATTTGTTTATGTTTTAAATGTGTTCCTTCAATGATATGTCATTATGTTTTCATACATTTAAAACATGTTCACCAAATGGCTATTTAATGGCTAAATTGGCAGCTTACTTATATGACTTCCTAACCTCTATGAGCCAGTGAGTCTGACAGCAGCTTGTTCATTGTATTGTTGTACGCACAGAAAATTAAAACAATTTTAACAGCTACTCTCGATGTCGTTTTGTCTTTCTGGCTCGTTCTCTCGTTTGTCGCTTTTCGCCCTTTACGTTGGGCTCCATAAATAAAACATGTCATCTGTTATTGTTGGCCCGAGACAGCGTTTGAGCCTGGCCCGGGGCTGAGCGTTGTCAGGCTTGCAGCTTGTTATTGTTCTGTTATTGGTATTAGTAATGGTATTGCTTTTGTTATTGAACTATTTACATTTGTTGTTGCTTTCCGTTGCTAATTTACGACAATTCTCGTGAACCGCTCTCCGTTAGTCTAAGAAGTCGGCTCTTTTTGGTGTCTGGGCTTCAAGCAACCGGCAAATTGGTGTTCATAAATAAATATGTGCCATAAACAAGCCCGAACAAACGTTCAGCGATTTATAGGCATTGATTTTCGAACGCCGTCGAACGTGATAAGAGTCCCCTCCTTGTTATAAAAGTCAAACTTTTTTGGTCAAACAAGTTGCCAGGTCAGCCGCAGCACGTTAATATTGTATATTGGCCATGCTGTTGTCACGACCCCAACTGACACTTATTAGATAAGTTTTTAAGGCTGAACGAGGCTAAGACTTAATCGTAGGTTCAGCCTGGGTCTGGTCTAATGCTGCGGGAGCTCATCATTAAAGCATTCGGTGACTTCGTTTTTAATTACTTAGCTTAGCCTAAAATGAATATGTGTAGAGATTCGAGCACCAAAGGGGCCTGCACTCTAAAGCCAAGGCTTAGATGCCGCCATTAGAGATTCCGTTGTCTTAGCATAGCATTTAAATTGATATAAAAAGTATAGCATAGCAATTCGAGCTGTGCCCAGACAATTTCATTCAATCTATAAGTAATTTCTTGCCGTTTTTATTACAAGACGGCTGTCTGGCTGACTGCTGGGCTGTGCTGGGTGCCGATGTGCTGAGACCACCAACGTGATTTGAATATTTTTCCAATAAACTTCAACAGCTTTTCAACTTTTAAGTCTGTGCAAGTGCTGTGCCCGGCTAGGCCGTATGTCTTTATCTATTGGATTTAAATTCCCAGGCTCACTTTCATGTCCATCTGAGTGTTTTTCCTGCTTGGCTACGCCTCAATTTGCTTTTTTTGCCCTACTCTACTCTGCTCTGCTGCGCAGTGCTGTGCTTTGGTCGCGAACTTAAGCTTAATCGAATTTGCCGCAAATTGGCAATAAATTTTAATTCTGAATAGATAGCCAGAGTGTTGATTGAAGTTAATCAAAGGTCTTCCACGTTTAGCTCTTCAATTCGAGACTGCTCTTAATTCACGTGCGTCCACAATTCAATTCATGTCGGCCATTGTAACAGCCATTGTTGTTTTTGTTGCTCGTTTTGTTGGTGTTGCTCGTTTTGTTGTTGTTGATGTTGTTGGGGAGCAATGCACTTTACCCAAAACCCATTCAATTTGTTAGCAAAACCATCGCGCGTTGCAAGGCAAAAAAAAAAAACGGGGGGCCACAAAAAACAAAAGGAACACAACGGTAAACAAGTTGCAAAGAGCGAAAGGCAAAAAAAACAACGCAGCTCACCTTAGCCAATGAATAAATTTTTTTTTTTCTCCCATTCATCCATCCATCCGTCGCCCCTCGCGGTTCTTGGTGCAACTGTTTTTGCAACCACTTCATCAAATTCATTCAGAGCTGTGGCTCCGGTTCTTATACCCTGTATCTGACAACATAATAAAAAAATGTGAATGGTTTCGTCCAAAAGATACCAACGGGCAGTAGACTCAAGTTTGCTAATGAAATTATTTTTACTGAATTAACGTAGATAACAAAATAAGCTCATGCATTGCATTTGCAGATTCAAACGTTTCTTTGAATTCTATTTTTAGGGAACTTTAGGGCGCAGGTAAGCGGCGAGCTTATCACTCGAGTTGTTTTCGCAGTTGAGCCCTAATCAACTAAAAACGCCATGGCAACCGAAAAACAACAACAACAACAACACTGCATTTCTAGTACTAACGATAGGACATAGAAAATTTTGTAGTTGCAATTGCTGTTAGAAATGCCGGCGGCTATCTGGATAACGAGCAGGACGATTACGCCCACCCTCTTAGCACCGGGTGAGATGCTTGGCCATCACTCGATGTCATCCTCGTCACCGTCATCGCCACCACCATTGCCATCGCCGTTGTCGCTAACGTCCATCTGTCTTGCTGTATGGCATTCGCTTTAAATTCAAGAGTTGCGCTTAGCAACGCCCAGTGGAATGCCACTAGCCGTGAAAATGGCAGTGGATTTGACAAGCCAAACCGGGCCGAGCCCGAAACGATCTGAATTGGTTTGGGCTGAGCTTCGTTTGGCGCCTAACCCAAGCAAATCAGTTGAAGTTGCAACGTTTTGACATTAATTTCATTAGGTTGAAGCATTCTTTGCGGCAGCGCCAAAGCATCAGCGAGCAGAAAAAAAAATAAAACAAAACTACAAAAATGGCTGGCACGCATCCGTTTGCCATTGTCCCACGCACAACAGTGCCTGCAATAAGTTATAATTGAGTTGCAGCACATTTAATTTAAATTTTCCTGCGCTATATACAAAAACGCGCCAGCCAGCGTAACAGCTGCCGAACCGAGTTCCTTAAAAGTTTGCTGAAGTGCGAGTATTTACTTACTTTGCACGCAGTAATTTTGTTTACATCTCCTTAGCTAACTGCGAATCGTTAACGGCTTGCTAGCGCACTGTGCACGTCAGCAGAAAATAGACACATTCACAAACAGACTCAAACAAAAATGCAACAACATATGCAAATAAAGATGCAGATACAAATTGATGGCAGCCACTTGTTTCCCCTCGTTTAACTAAGTTCTGAAGTGCGTCGAGGCGGGCTTGGGTTTTACTTCTCGGCCGCAAAGTATGCAATGTGAAAAAGCAACTTAATTGACGTCGTTGCCACTACGTACTCTTTTTACTTTGTGGCAACACTGCAAAACGTGCTCCGCAGCTTTAAAAGTTTAAAAGATTGCATTTTCGTTTCACTTAAAAAAATAAAAGTGCATTCCATTTAAAAATGTATTCATATCAAAAAAGGAAGAAAAAAAATATCAAGTCAAGCGAGCGATCGTCATTTTATTCTGTTCGAAATTCATTGAATTCTCTTTTCAGACCCGTATCAAATATAATCAAATAATTTTCATGAATGGCATCGTAAGAGAAGGTTCTGATAATTGTACGACCGAAACGTGAAACCGTTGCTATATTTGGGTATTTTTAAATATCAGAGAGATAAATAAAATATACAAACGATGCTTTTTAAAATAAGACACAGAAAAGTTACAACAAAAACAATTTGTTACTGCTATTTGATGTTTAATTTGTCACTATTTCAATACTCAGTGGCACAAACTAAAAGTTGAATGAAATGTGTATTTTTTATATGCACATAGAATTTATTACTGTGAACCAAAATAAAAATTTTGTTTTAAACATGTTGATTAAAATCTGAATTTTCTTTGATTTTTGTTCATAAACAAACTGAATTGTTATAAAATTGAATTTATAAATTTCAATTGATTTGTACAGTGGATCATTAGGTATACGTGAAATTTTTAAACGCTGTCTTTTTTGTCTTGAATTTTAATTAATAGTTTCACGGCAGTGATTTATTTGCATCACAAAGTGTAGTGCTCTATTTGCCAATTCAAGACTCATGACTTATTACTGTCAATGCTTGGCCTAAGCCGAGTACACAAAATCGAAATCAATTGCGGGATTTACGGATTGAGTGTTGTGGCATACAGCCTATCATTCTACAGTTACCTTCATACCATAACAACAAAACAACGTATATCACATCGACAGGCAGTTGCCTGAATTTCAACCACCTCTTCCATTTTTAGCTTTGTTATGCGTTTCCTATATGGATGCTGAATGTGCTGTCATCAATTCGCATTGGCAATGCGTGTGTGGCATGCTTTAATGCGAAATTCAGATTGCGCTCGAATGGCTTCATTTATTTTCAGCAAAATAAAACCATACACAAGAAAAAAAATATTAAAAAAATGAAGCAGCAACAACACAAACCAAAAGAAAGCACGCGAAAAAGCGCAAAAAGAAGAAGAATCAACAAAACCGAAAGTTGTACATAATATTTCACTTATGCATGTGCGCCCCCCACGAAGCGCATGTGTGTGTGTGTGTGAGTGTGTGAGTGTGTGTATTTGTGGAATAGCAATGTGAAATAAATAAATGAATGGCATGCGTAACGTTAGAAAATTTGTTATAGCAATTTGAACTGTCAACGCGAAACCGAAAAAGTAAATTAAGAAACATTCGAAATTTAATTCACTTGCCAAACGCTCGACTTCTGTGCCAGAGAGTGTCTATGAGATACACTCACAAATGTAACTACGAGACTGTCTGGCAGGTGTCAGCTGCTGACTGCCATGACACAGAGCCCTCGAGCATTGGAAGAGGAGCAGCAGTAGCGCAGCCGTTGAAGCAATGTGAACAAAAACAGACATGCAAAATTAGGCGAGTGTCACGAATTTAAAATAACTTTTAATTCATTCTTGATGAGTATGCGGCTGCCACTGCTGCTGCCAAGTACCACATGGCGTATGAGTGCGGCTGGCAAATGTGCCCTTGTTGGCTGCCAGTGCTAGTGCCACGCCTCTTGAGCGGCACATAGCTCGAGCTTAGCATAAACAACTGCACAAACATAAATGTTCATTTAACTCAGCCCTTGTCTGGGCGACAAAGTCGATTCAAAGATACAGACAGACCAGAAATGGCAGCTACAAGCTGGGACTATGCTTCGTATAATTATTTAGTTTTGTAGCTGGATGGAATTTGTGAGCAGTTACTCCAGGTATGTAAATAGCAGGTATCCAAGCGTACATGCTTACAGCCGCCAACCAGTGTGGCCAAAGCCGACTTCGATTGCCATAAATCAAGATGTTTTGGTTAGGCCAACAGCGCGTGCTGCCTGCCACTGGCTGTGTCAACTGATTGTTGCTGCACATGTGGCTTTAGCGGTTGAGTCGGGGTTAGCACTGGGTTAGGGGCAGGTGTTCAGGTTACCCATTGCACACATACACACAAATGGTGCAACCGCATACTCTTTGCTCTCTCTCTCTCTCTCTCTCTCTCTGCCTCACTGCTGGCAAATGAAAGCAAAGCTGTGGCAAATGCAAACTTTGCTTAAATTATGCGTCAGCGCGCGCGACCGTCTAGTTTAAAAGGGGTCACTCAGAGGCAGGACGCTGAGTTTGGTGCTGGGGCGCCAACTAAAACTTAACCCGAAAGGCAATATCAATCGTGCTGCAGGCACCGAACCAAAGAGCTCATTCAACCGCATCAGCTACAACTACAAAAGTAACAGCAAAAACAACAACAACTACTTAAGTCACCAATACTAACCTGTTTCCTAACTGTTTCAATAAGCTGGCTGCTGTTGATGTTTCAACTCCGGATCCTTCTGTACGCGTTCTTGCTGCTGATGTTATTTTTATTATTGTTGCTGCTGATTATGCTTTCTAATCCATGCACGTTTCGCTTTTAATATTTATTTTGCGCTTTTTCACACTTTTTCACACACCCACACAGACACAAAGACAGCACACGCACAAACAAGCTATAGACTGAAGCTCTGTGAGACTTCAAAGGTTGAGATTTGTCTGAGTCTCTTGGCAGTTGTGGTTGCTTTTGCTTTTACTTTGTTTTGCTTTGCTTTAAGGGTTTTGTACATCGATGATTATAACGTTTGGGTTTTTATCATTCAGGCCGCACATCGTGCTCAGTTCATAAATGCAAATTGCTACAGGAACATAAGTGGCAGTATAAGAAACGCCGGCAAATATGAATAGTTGCAGATATAGTGAAGATGCTCTGCTTTACAAACTAACGAGTCATCTCAACAAATCTCTTAGATTCGTTAAAGAATAATATTTAAGCACAATTTTTTATACGAATGTTGGTTAATTTAAGCATTCTTTGTTTGTTGTTGTTTACATTTGGAGATTGACTGTGTGTGTTCTCAGTGGAACCAACGCGATATATGAGCGCGTTTTGATACCGTTACAAAAGCCTACCGAGCTGCACGAAAGACATTTTCAAACTGATTGCCGTTGAACGAGCTTAGAAACGAAGCGCTGCCGAAAGCGCCCAATACGAACGAATTTTGGCGAGCCGAACGATGCCAAGCTAAACGAAACGAAACGAGTTGAAAGTAAAACGCAACGAATGGCAAGTGGAATGTGGATGCTGTGTGGCTCGGTATAGTTCTCTGTGTGTTGTGTGCCAATACCAAACGTCTCAACATGCTGATAAGCGGCTAGTTGTAACTTTTGACTTGCAATTGGTTTCGGCCGACTCAGCTTGACAACAATTTATATTTTGCACGTTGCGCGCATTTAAATGCTTTCGCTTATTGTCTTCCTCATGCCATCCCCTACTCTCTCTATGTGTGTGTGTGTGTGTGTCTGTGTATGGGTGCCATTTTTTTAATCACTTAAAAATGCGACATTTTTTGTCGACACGTGCGTGTCACAATGTTAGCGCTTGGCCGAAAGGATTATCATCAAGAAAAACACACGCCGCCCGGCAATTCGTTGCCAACTTTATTACAGTGACAAACAGGTCCAAAAGCCAGTGTATATGTATATACGTGTGTGTGTGTATGTGCGCGCAATGCTTAAGTTAATGGAAATAATTCAGGCAGAGCTCAGACGGGGGCAGCCGTTTCTTTTTACGAGCGCGTAATAAGAAAGAGTGAAACGTGCAACCAGCCATGAACTGGACGTGATGCGTGTTGCCCAAGACCAACGTTAAAGTCAAACCTGAACACACGTTAACTGAGCGCACACATACACAAACACACGGTTGCACTTGTGCGTAGTTGAAGCTTTGTAAATTAAAAGCTTGCCATAATCCTGGCAAAAATAAAATACTAACCCGCAGCAGAGACGGCTGGCTATAAGAGCAAAAACCAAAGAGAGCACTTCTAAACAGAAATAGAAAGAGAGAACAGAGAGTGAAAGTGTATGTGAGAGAGAGAGATAGAGAGAGAGAGAGAGTGCAATCATCGGCATTAAGAGAGCAATTTAGTAAATGCCTGTTTCCTGTTTTAGGTTACTGGGACAGTTTTCCGTGGATTGCTGCTATGATCTATATGCGGCACTTGTAAGCTGGTTGGCGCTGTTTAAGCCAGCAATTAAAATCAAGTTGGGTTTATTTATTAAGGGCAACGCTGCTGCTCAGTCATCACAGGCCACCATGGCATGCGTGTGCATTTTACACCTGCAGCTTCTCTGTTTGTGTGCTTCTTTGCTTCTGGCATTTTCAAAGTGCACTCAAGCGGCTGTGGCGGCTTGCTGCTAAGCTGTTTGCCATTTGACACTCTCTTGAACTTGGAGCAGACTTTGACTGCGATGAGACAGCGAGCGGCGACTGAGATAGCGAGTATGCGACTATGACTACGACAACTAAGGGAAACAAGGACAAGAGTTTGCTAAGTATTTTTCAATTAAAACGTCGGCAAAACTTGCACGCATGATAAGCACAAAAGTTGCTCATTGTCAGCGCCTAAAAGCAAGCAACAACACAAGAAGTAAATTGCAGAGCAGACACTGACACACAGACAAACTCGAGAGGCGCCAATCAATATCACTTTGCTTTAGCATAACAACGACGCCAACAACAAAAATTGGCATTGTGGCGCATCATACGCGACATATTACTAGCGGGAGTCGAGAATCAAAATCACTTCCGGCCGCTTAGGCACTTGAAAAATTAAGTTGTCTGACTGCCGATTCGCTGACAACAATGGCAGCTGATGCCAGTGCTTAAATAAGCCAACTTATAGCTAGTTATAGGCGCGTTAAGTGTCTGGGCCTGCTGATGAGTGGAAAATGAGCGCAGTCAGCGGAATGGAAATGTACAAGAGATTGTGGGGCATTGGGTGAATGTTGAAAGCAATTTTATTGTCACAAGCTGGACAAGGGAGTGCTGCCTGTTGCTCCTGCTGCTGCTGCTGCTGCTGGTTGTTGTCACACTGACATGAGCTGCAAAATGAGGCACGTGTTGGCATCGCAATTTGCGAGCGCAACAACAACGGCCAAACACTTTTATGTGCCGTAATGAAAAACTGTTATCTCTGTGCGCAATTTGAACGCAATTTGGTAACTCGTTGCGCCACATAAAACTTAAGTGACCCGAAACACACACACACACACAGTGGTAGGAGTGATATGGCAGAGTATGTGTGTGTGCCTTGCTCCTCAAATGATGCGTTTTGGCATGTTCGGTGCAAAACTGTTGACATTCGCAGAAAAGCCAAACAGGCAAACCGAAAAGCGGACAAAAGACAATGACAATGACGTTTTGCGGCTGTGAGTGTGAGAAATTAAATTGCTTGGTGATTATGCAGCATTAAAGCCAAATGTGCCATGCATAAAGTGCAAACATCCGTTACCAGTCACCGTAACCAACACCAACATCAACACAAATAAATACCAGCCAAACATCACCATCAACGTTTCACAGACGACTCACTTTAATTTTATTGACATGCCCGGTGTATAACCGCCTTGCCACGCAGCCCAAGCTGGCCGTAGGGCCAACAGACTTGCTTGCAACAGATTTGCTGCACATGCGACGGCAACAGCAACTCACATTTAAATTTCAGCCACTAACAAAAAATCGAAAATATCAACGTTGCAGACATCAATTATAGACTTCTAGATACTTTTATCTCAACTAAATATTAATGTTAGCTTGGCAAACTGTCAAGTTAATTTTAGGTGTCGCTGACGATCAACAAATTTAAATTTTGAACACAAATACATGTACGTATACAAAAAGTACATGGTCAATATACTCGTTTCCCGTTTAACAACAATGTACAAGATAACGCTTTAGCTGCACTTTTTTATGGTTCAAGGTTTGCGCTGCTCTTGTTTACAAGTAAAATTTATTAAATATTTTGTAGCTGCACCTCGAGCTGCTGTTGCTTTTGTTGGCTCTGCACCTTTTTTATATTTTATTTTTTGTGGCTGCTCTTTGTTGCAGTGTGGCCAAAATTGCTGCATGCTTAATCCATAAGAAGCTCTTGGCTCACATTTTTAACAGCAAACAGCTGAAAGGGATCAAGAAAAAGGAAAAAAGCAAACGTACCAGCGAGCTTTGCCCTTAATTTTTGTGTGTTTTCTCATACATATATACATATATATATATGTATTTTTTAATATGAATTTTGCATAATTTTCATATAAACATCACTCATACGCCATGTGCAACGTGCACAGCAAAATAATAAGCAAAACAATTTTGCAAGCTTAACACAAATGAACACTTGTGGCTTTTCCTCCGGCTTTTCCCATGCACCCCGTAACACGGAGTAGCGAGAAGCGATCACATGACAGTTTACCCCAACTGGCACGATTTTTTCTTCTGCCCAATAAAATTTTAATTTCCTAATTTTCAACCACAATTTCCGCATTGCTAAAACAACAACTAAAGCCCTATTTTTGACTTATGCTTAACAGTGTGCAGTTTAAGTTCCTCGAATGCTGCGCTTACTTAACGAATTATGTTTAATTAAAAATCATTTAAAGTGCATGCGATGTTAAATTGAACTTATGTATGTATACACTCAACTCGAGAAATGGGCAATAGAAAGCAGCTCCAACCACATTATTTATTTAAATTCGTTACGATTCGGCCATGTCTGTCTGTATATACGAAATCTACGACCTCACGACTCCATATTTAGAAAAAAGTATTAACGATTTGCCACTAATATCTACTTGATAAAAATATAACTTAAATTGATTTACTATATAAACATTACATGATAAATACTTAGGCTTTGTTTTCTCTACACACATGAGCTTATGAAATAAAAGTATTAAATGAATTGAAACGAGCAACCAACGAAAATAAAGTCACTCCGTTAGATAATTGAAAAGTCAGCAAATTTTTAACATTCTATTTTTCGCACATTCTAGTCAGCTTTGCCAATTTTATCGTTATCTGTTAGTTGCTAGGGTCAATTATTCGATACAAGTTTGTCTCGCTTTGCACCTGGTAAACTTTTGTTGGGAGCGGTGTGGTGCAAAGCACTGTTGTTGCTTGGTAATTAAACGTAAAATGGGGGGAAACAAACAAGTTAAAGAAAACGAACTCACACACACAAAAGCAAAAACAAAAACAATGCAAACATATTTCCCACTCGTTTGCTTTTGTAACCTCTTTTTAATGTTTCTGTTATTATTGTAGCTGCTTGTTTGGCCTATAGTTTTGCAAAGTTGTTTAGCGTTGCCAAAGCCAGAGCCAAAGCTAAAGCCGGAGCTAGAGCAAAAGCTACCGGTAGTCTGTCTCGTATTGTTGCTGCTGTTGTATTGTTTATGTTTCTTCAGGATAATGACGCACTCTTCATTACGCGATTGTGCTCCAGCAGAATATGCTATAAATTCTCCTGTTCTGGCTGCCATTCCTGTTCCTATTGAAGTTGCTCCTTCTGGTGCTTTTTCTTTAGGTTTTTGTGTGTGCTGCCATATTTATTTTTATTTATTTTTTTGTGTTTTGCTCTTATTTTTTTTTTTTTGTTTTTTAAGTTACTCCACCCATTGCGTGAAAACTTTTTGACTCCTAGACGTCGCGACGTTTTCCAGAGAGATAATAGAAACTCGATACGCTGTGCACAACTAAGCTTTATCTATGGCTGTCTTCTATCTACATTTTCCGCTGTTTTGGCATTGTTTTCCCCCCAAAGATTGCCTTGTGGTCTTTTGTTTTTATTTGCCCACACCGGCGCAACGGCTTTTGCAAGCAGTAAATATAAGTTGCGGCTGCCTCTGCACCACTGTGCACTGCGGTTGAAATAAAAATGTTGAATCGTCATAAATGGCTCCATAAAGTACGCCAATAGTGCCCCCTCCCCGTGCATTTGATGGCACGACAACGAGGACATATTCACCATGGCTGGTAAGTTGTGAGGCAGCTTCAAGAATGAACATTAAAATGAAAATAAAAATAGTTGGTCAACATAAACGCCTCCGTGATTTTTACATAAGACCAGCACTCACCATTGTCCCTATTCGTGACCGTGTCCGTATCTATGTCCGAGTCCGTATCGCTGTCTGAGTTCGTGTCCGAGCCACTTGACGTTGTCCTGTCGCTTCTTTGTGAGCAATTTTTTTCTTTATTGTTTGCATTTCGACGTCATTGCCATGGGCGCGAAATGCGAGCAGGAATTAATTAAAATGAATGCGGGGACATGTCATAAACAAGAGCAAAGTCAACTGTTGACTTAGCGAGCCAGCCAGCCAGCCAGCCACCAATAGATATGATTGTGGGACGTGAGTTTGGTTGTGGTGGGTGTGGCGCTTAGATAAAACCACATCAAAGTTGAATCCACAAAAATGTAACCAAAAAGAAACTCCATAAATTTTTCAACGAAATAGCTCGCGAGAGTGGCGCCATCTATCGATGCTTCGTACTGCTCTATGTACAAATATATGTGTGTGTGTGTATGTGTGTGCGGGGGTGTTGTAAAACAAGTCATAAATTACAGCCCAGCACTGTCAAAGTTCAACTGACTGCGTTGGCCGTCCGGCCAACATTGAATCCAGCCAACTGCCAAAGAAATGCTGCACAACCAGCAAATATTGCGCATACGCCGCGTGGTAACGGCTGCTGCTGCTGCATGCCGCCGGCTGCCTGACTGGCTGTTTGGCTGACAAGTGCAATGAACTCAATTTGCCGACAAAAAGAAGAAAAAAAAAAAACCCGTTATGAGCACAACATTTATATTGCGATAAAAATTGAGCTGCTTTGCCCTGTCCAAAACTGGCCAGTCAGCTTGCGTTTAATTAGCAAAGAAATAAACTGAAAACAGAAATGCCAAAGAAAAGGGTCACACAGACTTTGATGTGGTTGGTTTTTGAATGGTACCCAAGCTGGTTCAGGAGGCACATGACCATATCAAGCATTTTCTGCTTTAATTAGCCCAGACTTAAAGCTTACCCATGCAAAAAGCACAAGTCATCAAACGTGCTCCGAAATCGGCTGACATCGAAAGAGTTCATATGCGCGCATGAGAAAAGCTTCAAATTGGCTGAACGCACGAGAAGCGCTTATCCGGGCGCTTTGTGATTAGCTATATATTGGGCCTTTAGACTGAACCGGAGCCACTGACAGACACAGAGTAGAGACTGAAATAAGCTCGACACTTGACTCAACGCAGCTCGACGCGACTCACGCACTCAGCAAGCTAATTATGCTGCAAATACCAGAAAGATGACACAGCACAAGGCACTTAATGCTCCAAATATTGCGAAAACGAGAATTTTTGTATGTGTGTGGGAGTGTGTTTGCAAGACAGAACACAGCAGTGTATTATTTCATAAAATATTTTCTTAGCTGCCAGTACAAAAGATCATGTCAACGTATAAGTCTCAACATTTCAGAAACGCAAAGCGAGCAAACAGATGATGGAAAGAAACTGCGAAGCCGGCTTAAAGCAATCAAAAACGAGGATGTGAGCCTCGTTGCAAACTACCGCCAATGCTATTCACTACAAGCATTCATTTGGCAGTTTGTCAGCAAATACAGAAACACACACACAAGCACAAACTCAACAAGCACAGAGGCAAACAGACAAATAATACAAATACTTATGGTGTATTCTCATTGTCATTACTTTTGTGGTGCTGACACAGCTAATAACGCGGCGCATTATTGTTGCAAACGCTGCGTATAAGTAATCATAATGATGCCCTAAGCTCACAAACACACACAAGCACGCTCGCAAGAATGTTGCCGAATATTTTTAGGCAATGCGTAAATTATTTTCGTTAGCTGTACGGGACTAAACTTGCTCCAACACCAGAAGAGACGCATATGAAAGCGTAAGAAAAATCGCCTAAATTTTGAAGCTGCAACGAGAGCTGAAATGTATGCTATAATTTTTTTGTTGTTGCTTTTTCGCAAGTTTGATTAATACTACCATATGGGAGCTGGCAAGAAACTCTACGCGTTCAAATCACATTAATAAAATAAAGGAATTTATGGTTTGCTTATTATGGCGCAAACAGGGTGTCTGCCTGCAGCGACAAAGAATCTGTGATATTGTATACCATTTTAAATGGAATTGAAATGATAGTTGATATTGTTGGTCCATTATTTTCTGCATAATCTTCAACCTGCTGGCATTCATACAACAAAAATTTACTTAAACGCAGTTTTCCGTTAAATTGACAAAGTTTGTCCAGTAAAGTGCTCAAAAAGCCAACAATAACGGTTCGTTCTCTTCAAATAAAACATATAACAATGGGCCAACAAAAGCAAGCCACACAAAATGACTGCGAGAGACAGAGCAAACATAGTCAATACGCTGAGCATGCTTGTATAGTACCATACTATATGTGTTATGGACTTATGAGAGCCCAACAATTCTTTGGCAGCCTGCTAACTGTGCGCATTTGTAAGACTTCAACGTGGGCCACGGATTTTATGCCGCATTTAATAATGCCAACCCACAAAAATCACATTCGCCAATTTACAAGGCAGCGGTTGCGCTGGCAAATCGAAGGCAGGTCCTCAAATTTCGAAGAATGTTGATGACAAGGATAAGTCAGAGCAGGAGAAGGATAAAGGCAGTTGATGTGACGTCTACTCATAAGAAAAATCAGCGAGGACAAACTTTGCAACAAAGTTGTCCTCTACTTATTTGTTGCCTTTTTCACAATTCATTAAATTTGATTAGAGAACTTTTGCCATAAAAATTACGAAATTGCGCCGTTGAAGGCTCACTTCGTCTGTGAATCCAGGCTGCGTGTGTTCGTGCTGGTGGGTGCGTGTGTGAGTGTGTTTGGAAGATTTGTGTTTGTTGTGCGTGAATATGATTTCGTGAATGTGTGTTTGGCAAAAGTTTGAACTGTCAGGTGGCAAAAGCCAATTGGCCAGCCGTTGGAATTTTTCACAATCAATAGCTGCGTGCAATTTCCCCTTAAGCGTTCTTGTTTTTCACAATCTTTTTGCAGCATATAACATATTATTTATTACTGTTTTGGGCGACATAAGCCTAATGTGCGTATTATACATATATTAAAGTATGAATGCATACGTAGTACGAATATTTATTTATGTATCCTTCTTTTGTGCGGGTCAAGCGAATAGACGTGCTTAAATTTTGTTAAAACATTGGTTCGTGTGACTTATAATAAAATGCAAAAGTTCGTTTGCGATTAAAAACAGAAAAGAAACTACAACAACAACAACAACAAAATGCCCGGCATTGCCATTGCTTTTAAGACTAATTAATAATTGAAGCATCTTAATGGTCTTGGCCCAAACAAGCAACAACTCGTTGCTGTCTCCCACTCTGTCGCTGTCATTTTCTGTCTGTGTCTGTGCGTTGCGCAAAAAAAAACTTCCTTTTAAGTGCAAATGGCAATTGAATTAAGTTGCTACTCAAAGAGAAATGTGTGTCTTTTTTATAAATTTTTGAAAACAAATTAATAATACAAAATAGTTGGCACTCTCCAAGACTAAACCAAACGACAGTTACAATCTCGAGGGACGCTTTTCTAGTTGAGCTGCAGTCGCATTTGACTAGTTTTTGGTGATTTTCTGTTTGGGGTTCGCTCATTAAATTTGGCTATGGCTTATTTAAGCCAGCGAAGAGATTCTTTTTGACCAGAAACTTAAACAACAAAAGCAACAACTGCCTTACACATGAATGCGTGCATATTTCAGTTGAATTTTACGGCAGGGAAAATGAAAATGAATACCTTCTGGCATGACCCGAACATAAACTTCAGCTGACCACACCCACCAAACTGCAAAACTCACCCCGCAAAAACCTTATCCATACCATGCCCCATATCAGCAAACCATGCGCTTGCTCACTCACAAATGTAAGCCAGGAGCAGGCACAGCATCAGCGCCAGCCGCCAGCAGCAGGAGAAGCAACATAAGCATCAGCAACAGAGCACAGCACATTGAAGATTCCGGTATTCGACATAATGTTGTGGTTGAGCTAAACGACTGCATAGAACAAGCTTTTTATGCCATACAGAGCCCGTTAGTACTGTCCACCAAACATCCGCACACACTCCCGCACCCATACGCAAAACGCACACACACACACATGTATATTCAAACCACGCCACAGGCATGGGTTGCTTTGCGGTCGGGCATATGCGATAACGGTCTGACTCTGGTTCTCTGCTCTTAAAAATGCCAAATGTGTACCAATTCTATAAGGCTAACATTTTCAGCATGCAATGTGATGTCATATTTTTCAAACAATTGAAGTCTTTTTTTTATTTTTTATTTGAGCTGATTGCATGTCAATTAATGTGCTTATTATATACACGGTATTATAATAACTGATACTTTAAAAATATTCCTATAACAAGCTTAATAGTCAAGTATTAAAGTTGGAGAACTTTAATTTTGAAGCGCATTTTATTTTCGGTAAGTATCCTTAATAGTTTCCCCGTTGCGTATTCAAATGAGAAATCCCGCAAAATCCATTTTAAGTTCCGGCCACGAGTGTGCGGCTCAACGGCTGATCAGCCGTCAATGCTTGCGTTACGATTCGTAGTCAGACTCTATTTGAATGAATACTTATTTCCGAATATTTTCTGCACATTTATAACTAAACAGTTTTTTTTTTTTCCCCCATCAGTGAAAACGGAAATGGTGCCATGGCACCCCGTCGCGTTGTCTGTTCCTCTGTTACGGTCCCATCATTGTCGTTTAGATCATAGCCGAGCTTATGGCAGTACATTTACAATATTTTTTCTTACCATGTTCTGCCTGCGTTACTGCTGACATTTAATGTGGATGATAAATGAACAGCCGCAATGTTTATACAATTTTCCAATTAGCATTGATTATCTCACAAGTTGTGGACGTGCTGGCAAAGCATTTAAAACCCAAAGCAAAATGAAAGCCAATCATAACTAATTTTGTACACAGTCCACTTTACAAAAAAAATTACAATTGAATACTAGAACGAGCAATCATATTATATACACTTACATATGAATAAAGTCAAACCATCCATATTTTACTTTCTATTATTAATTTGAATAGACAATTCTTGGAACTAAATATCTTGACTGCGTATTGATTAAGTGCAATCATTTTAAACACATTTAAGTTTTGCCAAACATCCTGGCTTCTAAGCAACAATGTTGCTCGGCTTAAGGATTGCATACGCATGTATTTGCATTCGTACCCGTATTTTGAATCATATTTATGTCTAATTAGATAAAGCTTCATTAGCAATGCGGCAGTCAATTGGTCAAACATTTATCTCGCATCTTAACAATTGGCTTATCATTAAAGGAACATTTATTTACGGTCACAGTTTAATGAGCAAAGAAGACTTTGTCAACGGGATGAGTACTTAATAATTATTGAAACATTGTTGTTTGAGGTTACAATAATAAAAACAAAAAATATTTCAATTGCAAATGAAATGGATCAATACTTTTAAGCCTTTTGTCATCCATTGGTTGATATTGACTTTAAATAAACGATTGATACAGACGGATAAATTTACACAACTTGGCTTTGACATTTTTTTTATTTAACATTTATTAAAAATTCATAAACCTTGTGGTGCATATTGAAAATGAAATTCTGTTGTCGATTTATTTTTGTTGAAAAGTATTTATAAAGAGATATGTAATATTTTTAATTTCCATTTTTAGGGCTACGCCAACAATATTTTTTTACCTTTTTTGCAAATAGCAAAACTACGAATTCAACTAAAAAGCTATAGGCACACTCAATATGTCTATGATTAAGTGTGTGTGTTTGTTTGTGTGTTAGTGCACTTTGTGAACTTTCGGATGCTTTCACCGTATGCATTGAAAACTTCGAACCAATCTCTTTAAGACTGGAATATCAATTTAACTTAAGGTTTAATAACCTTGCCACGCACCCAAGTCTGATTGATTTTATGGAGTTCAATTTCATGGCACATTTCAAAAAGACTTGATTCCATCCATACTGACACCAGCCGCATGGCGTCAAGTATAACAACTGGCAGCGTGCTCTTGGGTGGCTCCAACTTTCCGATGTATTTGGCATCATTTATGAGCTTAGCAAAAGCTAATGGAAAATGCCAATGGCAAATGAGATTCGCATGCGAAAATCGAATGTAATTGCTAATGGGTGCTCATATTGGCTGGGCAGGACCAAATGCCACAAACACAGCGACAGAGGCATCTACATCAAGACAGTCACACTCAGTGCCAAAGCATTTGACAAAGAATTGCTGATAATTGACAATGCAAGAACTGTGCTGATTTTCTGCTTATGAAGTAATAATCCAACCACGTCAACAAATTTGATTGTCAGCATGAAACGCTGGCAACACTACACCCCCTCCCAGCACTTAGACATCAACAGCAAAAGCAACAACAACAACAACAACTCAGAGCTTTGAGTATGAACAAAATCACTGTCAGCAATAGACCCCTATGCCAGTTGAGTTGAAGTTATATAACAACATCAGTTATACAATCCACTCAAATATACGGCACACATTTCCATAGACACATTGACAGCTGCCCGCATTCCTGCATTCATGCATTCGTGTTTCCTCCTTACCCGCATGCCCTCCATGTATACAAAACACCAAAAGTCGCGCCAGCGCCCACAGTGGATTTCTGGCCGGCGGCTGCTCATATGAATAGAGTCAGTGGCGCATCGATTTCACTTCATTTGATTTTGACCAACAAACGGATCATGGAGCATCGAACATTGCCTAACTGACTGACTGAGTGACTGCCAGGCTGGCTGACTAAATGACTGATAGATGGATAGATAGATAGATATACATACAACTCAATAACAAGTCGAGTATCGCACATGCCGCGGGCTAAAGTTGGGGATGGTGCTTGTTGCCGATTCTTGATGCTTTGACATGCGATTTTCAATTTTGCGTACAGACTTAGGCAATGGGCACTGCCAAAAAGCTAACAAATATTTCAATAACGTTCCTTTCTATTTGGTAGCTCCTACTTCTTCGGTTTGCTGTTGCTTGCTGTTGTTGTCGTTTCCAAGAGCCAATGTCGTCGAGTGCTTAATTATTTTTTGTGGTTTTGTACCCCTAACTGGGGCACAGCGCAAAGTGAAATTGCTTGAGCCATCAACCAGAGCCACCGTCACCAAAGCCACCATGGCGAACCGTTGCCACGAAGGCCGAACTGCTAATGAAACGCTAGCGAAATTGGATTTTCATGTACATGACAGACAGACATTTAAACACACACACACACATATTCAGTCAAGCAGTCAGTCAAAGAGTCGCACAGCAAGTCAGTCAGTCAGACAGACAGTCGCCTTCAAACTGATGGACGGGGCGTGGCCACACGTGCTTGACTAATCATTGCTAATTGAGCGCATATTCGTAATGCAAGCATATTAATTGTACGCTATGACTAAGCTGTACGTATAAATAAATCAAGTGCTCTCAAAAGTCGTATTGGGTGTGCCAGAATAACCCCATTCACACAAAACAAAACCCTTAAGCACTTAATGTGGTTTAGAGCAAGATTTCTTTGCCCTTTTTGGTACTCTATCTGTCTGTATTTTATTTAGATGATTGTTCAAAAACATTTTTGATTCAATACTTAAATCAAAACGAAATATAACAACATTATGAACAAATTTACCAAAAACATGCATAACCAACCACTTATATGACCTTAAGTGTATTTGACTTAAGGGTATTTAATAGCCAAGTTTTGTATAAACTCAAACCTTTTCGCTTGTTCATTAAGCATCCACAGAGTGGGTTGGCGGACGTGGGGCAGCTGGGCACAAGCTGCAACGGCAACTGTAAAATCTTCAGGATTAGATGCAATCAACAATAACAGCAGAAGCAGAGGCTGGAGCAGAAACAGCAGCCAGCGGCAAAGCTTGGACAGCTGGGTAAACTTTTGTGGAGCATAGTATGTCAATTCTAATTGTCATTACGTATACGTAAAGTGCACAGAAAGACAAACGAGTTAGCCACTGATACCCAATGACAGACAGCAAACGAGAAAACGAATGGGCCAGAGAATAGGAATAGGAATAGGAATGCAAGTTCGAGTGCGACCAGAGAGTGAGTCAAAAGTTTTTTGGTCAAAAGAGAAATGGAAAAACCAGCAACTTGGCTGTCGATGAAGACAAATGCAAGGCAAAAATAAAAATAACAAAAACTAACAAGACGTAAAAAAAAACTAAAATAACATTGCCAAAGAGCTTATACTCTTTGAAGCAATGTTTGAAACAAATTAAATCAAGAAGTTAAGTTAATGTCCACGTAGGAGAACCGCTATTAAAAGAGAAGATGTTACATACTCTACAAAATATTCGAAGCGTGTAACATTATTACATCTAGAGCATTAATGCAAACTGTGGAATGTTACGTAACACATTGAAAGACAAACTTATCATATATTTGGTTAGAGTATAATATTGGAAGAAAGTGCAAGCGGTCTGCTGGCTAAAAGGCGATGGCAACTTGTGCATTTTGTAAACTTCAACATGTACACCACCCACATCAAAAGCAGCAATGCTTTAGAACAAGAACAGTACCAGGATTGTTGATAGCTTCCATGGTTAGCCAAAGCCAAACAAAACACTAATGAAGGTAGTCGACGGTGCAGCGAGCACTTGGTAAACGCCAAACCACTCAGTTTATGCAGCGGCAAGAACGATCTTGAGCTTTGTCTTTATTTTTGGCTTTTCTTTATTTATTTTAAGTTTTTTATGTGTATGTTGACTAGGAATTGGGGGATTACAATGGTTGGGGGTCCGAGTCAACGACGACGACATACGGCATCGATAAATTACAAAGTTAAACTAAAATTAAATTCTACGCCAAACAATGCATCTTGCTAGAGTCTGCTCGCTGCTCGTGGCCAACAGTGGATGCTGCTGCTTCTACTGAATTTGCTGCTGATATTCCGCTGTTCCGTTTTCGGCTGGATTTAAGCTGCCTGTCAGCCAAGGCTCCAGCTCCTGTCCGGGGCTTTTATATATAGCATTTCCATGCTGGCGACTAATGCAGCTCGGACGACGGCAATGGCGCCCAGTCTCTTGCGCCAATGCCATTCATTATGCTGGACATTTTTGCTGGCCAATGGCGACGATGCTGCTTCTGATGCTACTGCCGCTTAGCTGCCAACAAAAACCAATCATTGTGATACTTTCATTAAATTGTTTCCAGCTTGGTCTTTGCTTGCTTGGTTGGCTTGCCATCTTCTTGTCCGCCTTTTGTTTATTGATTTTAAATGTAATAAACGGCATTTGCAATGCATTCCACGGCTCTTCCATAATTTGCACGCCCTCGGAATGCAATTTAATTGGACAATGTTGTTTTGGCGTTGTCATTGTTGTTTTTCTGTATGCATTTGTTGCTGCGCGACGCCTGCCGGGTGCTTGTGTGTTGCTTGCTTGTTTCGGCCGCTTCGGGGCAACTGCACGTTTATTATAGTATAACAAGCGTATGCATTGTCAATGCCGTAAATTTGATACACTTGTGGCCGCTGATAATTTAAACGAGATATAACCGCTAACACACACACACACACACACACACACACACGCATCTGTGACTTTTGGCATCAGCAGTGATATAGTTTGAGGATATATGTATGTGTGCTGCGGGCTTTGTTTGTGGCAAATGATGCCACAACGGTATCCATTAGTTAGAATACTACGGGCCATAGTTGCAACTACTGCAACGACACACGACTTTGGTTTATATTTCCCCTCGTCTTATTTGCTTGCTTTAATTGCATTTCGATATCTTGTTTAATTAAATGTACTTGAACAGTGTGCGAAGCGTCGATACACGGAAAACATCTTAATTGGAATTCATTGTGCGAATGCCACTGGCAGATTTGATATGAAAATAAATGTAGAAAAAATACTCAATCGACTGTTATCGAACAATTTTATAAAATGTCTTTGATGAACAATGCAAGATGAAACTCAAAAAAACAAATATTTGGTGCAATTGCAATTTAAGTTCAAATTTTAATTTATTTCACAACAACACCATTCGATAGGTCAATTAGACCTAAACTGTTTGTTAAAAGTATGATGAAATCTTTGTTCAACAATTACTTTCACTTGCATATATCATAAAAACGAAAGTCGCCATAATTACGCTATCAGTTTTCAACATGAATAATTGTTACCTGCTCAGTGACCTCATTTACTCCTTATTTCGCCGCATAGTCATTTAGAAATACTTACAAAGAGGGTGAGGGGTTGAATTGCTTGTGTGAAGAAACAAGTCTAAGTAGCAAAGGCACTCTCAGCACCAAAACACCAAGCAGTGCAAGCCAGAAAAATCCTTCATGCCGCAGTGCTTTATATTAATGCGACGCTTCCCTGTCACATGCTGCGCTTTTGCCTTGAGCGGCAACTGCAAATTGCAGCTGTTATAACGCAGAAAGTAAAAAAATAAAAATATGTATAAAAAAAAAAAAAAAAAATACCATAAACAAGTAAAATTGTGCGAGTCACGCGTGCTTGACTTAATGATATCCTGTGTTGGGATAGCAGTTAAGTTAAGTTATTGGGTGATGCTTTTTATTAAAAAGTTTTAAAAGTTGTTGTAAGTAATATTTTTTGTTATTTGTTCAAATTAAGCTTTATGTTTTGTAACATATCTTGTTGATACAGGGTATTGAAACCGAAAACTCACAAGCACAAATTTATGTGCTGCAAGTGACACTAGAAGGCCGCGCACTACAGTCAAACCTGCACCCGCACCCGCAACAGCTTTATGCTCCTGTACTTTCATCCACACCCGCAATCGCAGCTGTGAGTCGCGGGCGCGTTTTCCACTTTTCACTTGACACTCGGCGGCTAACCTTTTGCAGGCAAAGCATTTTGCGGAGTCCTTGAGTGGCTTTTTTCGGTTGTCGGCTCTTCAACGTTACAGTAAGAGTAAGAAAAAAAGACAAAAACAGAAAGAGAAAGAGAGAGAGAATGAGATGTGGGAGTTGGAGTGGGGCTCGACTTTGTACCACAATTTGTGTTGACATCATCAGATTAAAAATTGGGCGCAAAAACAAGCAAAAATGATTTCTTAGTTGCTGCCACTGTTCCTCTTGTTATTGCTGCTGTTGCTGATGTTACTGTTACTGTTACTGTTACTGTTCGTATGTACTTCCCAGCCCTTGACTGCTTGTGGCCTGGCATTTAACTCGTTTCACTTCATAAGTTCACTTTTACGTAATAAGTTGATTCAGCCCCAGCTCTAAGCCCCATCATTTTCCCTTCGTTTTTTTTTTTTTGACGTAGAATACGTCTTACGTTTCGGTATGAGTGTGCTATCCAAAAAAGTTGTTGTTGTAATATGGTTGCTTCACAAAATCGCTCATTGCTCATGAACTAATGAATAGATTTTCCTCAAATTAATTTCATTTTAAAGCTAAGGCTTCAACCTTTATTTTAAGCTATATATATATATGAAGTGATTACATTTTCTATTGAAAAAATGAGACCAAAAACATGCAAAATTTTGCTTCATTTTGAAGACTTTAAATTGCTCTAGCAATCTCAATAATCAATCAATTAATCTGAGTTTTTCGAATTTAAGTTGAGATGAGGTAAACAAACATTCCCACATTGAAATTTATAATAATTTTGCCAAATATATAACTTTTTAAGGCAAAAAATCAGTGCAAAAATCACTACTTTTTTTTCAATTGCACATTGCTCAAAAATTCCGCCAGAGAATCGATTAAAACTTGTTTTAATACAAAGTAGACTTGATTTCCTTTCGTTTGATATACATGCGGTCATGACTGATAGCTTCTAAATGTGGAAATTTCAATAAGATATTCGGGCATAATTAAATTTTCATACATAAATTCTTCCGTGCCAGGGGTGAACAAGCTTAGCTTAACGTCAGCCCCAAACAATTATAACACAATAAAATATGTTTACCCCAATTCTGAAATTTGCGTGCAAGTTTTCGAAATCATGTTTTATTGTTTGTGTTGCACATTTAATTATGCTTTTGCACCAAAACAATAAATATACCCGTGCAAAAATATCATATAAACTATCGTGAGTTAAACTATCGATAATTCGTCTTTACGGTGGCAGCCCTGATTTTCGCAACTTGTGAACAGTTACTGTGAATTAAGTTAATTTAATTTAATTTAAATGAATATTGAACAATTAATTTCGCATTTTAATAATTTACAGCAACGTCGTCGTGCATCTGGAGTAGCAATCTATGCAAAAAGTACCATGTTAACATATTGTACTCCAATCGATATTTCAAACAGGCAACTGGTCGATAGCGATGTAGGCGACATTTGTCTGTCTGAAATTAAAATTAATAATCAAAAAAAATTTATTCTTGGCTCTGTGTACTTTAATCCAAATGTTTCTCAAAACAACAAGCAACAAATGCTTTTTTCTGCTTTGATGAAATATTCTCACCTCACTGCACTAATAGACAAGAATTTCACAGTTGACACCGAGGTGGACATGCTCATCGTAGGTGATTTAAATTTAGAAATGACAAATGATTGTTCATTTGCAGAATTTATGGAAGAAAAATTCAAATTAAAGTATATTAAAAATGCAGCAACCACCTTAGCTCTAACCAATATAGATTTAGTATTTGCTAGAAATTTAAGTGTATCATTAATAAATTACATATCATACTTTTCCTTTCACAAACCTGTCATATCAAAAGTCACATTTCAAACATAAAACAAAAATACAATTTTAGATTTAATTATGCACAAATTTTGAAGTAATAAATGATGTAAATATATATTTCTATTTCAAGTCAATGTTTGCTAAATTTATATCAGAGATGCTAACCAGTATTGCAGTAAAAAGGAAAAAATTAGCCAAATGACAACAAACACAATTACAAATAAAATAAAACATCTATGTGGTTGTTGTTATTAGGCTACCGCTTCATAATTTTTGTTGCACTAGGACAGACGTATTCTACGGCTAACCTATGCGCCCGTGTGATCTGACACAGGCTGTCAATTTATTTTTTCATTATTTTTTTTTTGTCCCTTTTTGTTATCCATGTGTGTCGCTTCCGCAGAGTCGCTAACTTTGCATTTCGCGGCTGGCTGACTGACTCGAGCGTAGGTTCCATAGCTCTGGGTCCCACGCTAACCAAGCAGCGAACCAGCCAGCCAGCCCAGCCAGCCAACCCGGCTGGCTTTCTATTGTTTATTTGAGTTATCATGACACATTTCGCTGAATTCAGTCATTTCTTCTTCTGTGTGTGAGCATCTTTGGCGCACGGCTGTCACTGCGACATGGCGCCAACTGACTGAGTGTGTGTGCTCTGTATGTGTGTGTTATCTTTGTGTGTGTGTGTGTGTGTGTGTATTTGTGTGTATATGCGTGAATGGGTGTGCGTACCTTAACAGCCCAATAGGCGCCCATTCCACCATTGCAAAAGGCCGAGAGTCTGTTTTTTCTGTGCTTGGTTGCCTTTGCCATTTTAAAGCAATTTTCAAACAAATTTACTGTCATTAACTTAGACAGTTGATGAAATTTATGTCAGGCGTATCAACATCATGACGTCTTTCTCTTCCTCTCTTCCCTCTCAACATCACCAACATCTCCTCCAATCAGCAGCCTCCTCGTTTGTCTACTCGACTCGGTCGCTGTGTGTGGCATGCGGATGAGTTTGAGTGAATGACATCAAAAGCAAAAAGACATTAAATTCTGTTTACACAAACTCAACGAATCCAATTTAATTCAATTCGTGTGTGCATATGTCTGTGTCTCTCTGTCTCTCTGCTTATGTATATAGGTGTACGTGTGTGTCGGCTGCATGCAACAGCAGCAACAACAACAACAAATCGTTTACCACAGTTCACTGCCTTACATCATAAAACGTCTCGGTCTCAGTAACTTTACCCATCACTGCCAACACTTAAGCAATTCACCAGACCTATTTCTCAGCCTTCTTGTTGCACTGTCTCTTTTTCTTGTTTGCTGTCTCTTACAGCCTTATATATTTCACTCCTTTCAGACAATCGATCAATTGGGCTGCAGTAATTTGTGGGCAAAGTCGCAAAGTGTTCGTCAGCTGTCTTGCATATGCCAACAACAAATACCAAATGATCTGGGACCTTTACCACAACTACAATAAGTACTTTTTATGTACATATAAAAGACATAACGACGCAAACAATAAGGAGATAAGACCCAGAGTCTGATTCTACGCTTATGTGCCCTGTACAATTCAAATAATTGCAGGCAGCGCCATCGCTTAATTATTTTATGAATTAAAAAGGTTTCGATAAGTTTGTTCATGCAAAAGTGACCATTAAAAAAGTTTTAAGGTTGTAAGTTGCGTGAAATGTTTGTTTTATATTTTTTTGAAATAAATAAATTCAATTAAAGTAAGCATTTCAGCACCTTTAGGTAAATGTTTAAGATTCTTTGCTGAATATTGCAACTCCAAACATTTTTTAAATGGGAACAGACTTCATGTCATAGCTTATATGATCTTCTATGGCAGGAGATCTGAGAAAAGGTATTCAGGGCAAATCGTGTGCAAATTTTAATTTAACGAGTGCTCGCGTTATGATTTGAGTTGAACTTTGTTGCGACGTCTGTCATAAACAGCAGTTTTTACAGCAGTTCAGTGTTGCCAGCATATTTATCTTCTGGCTATGCCAGTTAAGGGAAGCAGATGGAGGTCCCGGAACTTGGATCAGAGGGATTGAAGCGCAAAGTGCTGCGTAAATTAAGTGGCAGTTATTTTTCACGCAACTCGTCCGCAACGCGCAGCTCGCATCTCTTACGACTGCAAACAAAAATGGCCTATAACCGGCTATAGTTCGATGTGGCACAATGTTCATGGACATGTCAACTGGCATTCGCTCTGTCAGCGAGTTGTTGTCATCATAGTTATCGCTTATGTTTGCTGGTGCTGCTGTTGGCGTTTGTTAATCCAGCACTGTTTGTCTTATAAATGCGTTAATATTATGACAAGTTCATTTAATTGGTTTTTATTGTTTGCCATCGTTGTGTTTTCATATTGGTTTTTACAAGCCAAACATAAAACGACATACGACAGCAGAGCAACGGACATGAGTCAACAGACAAGAGACATCAGCAGACAAGGCACAAACAAGATGGCAATATAACCAATTTGATGGTCTGTTAATTGCTTGTGTTAATTGTTGAATTCGTTCTATCTCTATGTTCGCATTCGTTTTTGTTTGTGTGTGCGTGCTAATGGCAATAAACCATTGCCAATAACTTTAACCATAATCAAGTTCACATGCGATCCAACTACTGTCATACCATTATTTTATGCTAAACGCTTGCGAGTCCATTGTGTTAGTAACTCGTGACAGCTCCTATTTAAATTGAGCCCAAGATGATTGGTTCAGCCACCGTAGAATAATAATGAAGGATTCAAACAATCTGTAATGTAGTTGGGAGGATTAACTAAATGTTTTCTGGTTGCACAATAATCTCAAATATCTTTTGATTATTAATACATTTGCTTTTAAAGAATTCTGGTAGCACTGTTTACAAGTCAGCTTTGAATTAGTTTTCACTTTTTATTAATATACATTTTTTTGTAACCAGTTATCCTATCTACTTTCGTCATGCATAATTGAGTATTGAATGCAATTTTAGTAACTGTTTCTGTTGTGCTCTTTATTGTTCAGTGCCTGCCGCGTTTTACTACGCATTGTTTCACGTTGCGTATACGCCATGTTTGCCACACTGACCATAATTAAATCAAATTCGCGTAATTGGCGTAAGTTCAAGTGTCCTTTTGTGGTTGCTTCGCCATGTTGCCAGCTGCAGTCTAAATATATACACTGAACCAAAAAATCACCAGAAATACTAACTTTTCTACGTTTTTTCCTATTAATTTTGGTACGATGTGTCGTACTATCATTATTGATATTCGTGTACTCTCAAGACTGAAAGTGCCGAACGTAGAAGTGAAAGGATCATATCAAACACAGAATTGAAAGTAAAAATTTAAGTTTGATAGGAAAAGAATGTAAGAGTTAGTACAGTTCTACTGTAATTTTGAAAGGAATTACTGTTCTGCAGCATTGATAATGGTTCCTGTAATTTTGATAGGAAATACTGTTGAATTGATAGTAGGATCCCGTAATTGTAATGTAATCAGTATGATCGATCCTAGTATAACAATCGTACTTGACTTTACTAATACCTAAGATTTAAGATAGATATATAGTGCAGCTAGACCACTGTGAAAGCTGCAAGTCATTCATGCTGGAGTTAGAAATGTAAGAAATAAGACACAACCTTTATAAATTTTATTTTTTATATGCTTACCGAGACGGGATTTGAGCCTTAGACCACATGTTAATGCGTCGAGTGCCTTAGCTGTTAAGCCAATTCCAAACTCATAATGACCCTGCCAAGCTCTATACATAATTTACACTTTTTCACAAAAATGACCTAACTGTAAAAATCGTCTAGACTAAGCGCATTCCTTATGAATCGAGCTCCAGCATTTCTTATCAATTTACCAGTAGACAATATCAACCAATGAAATTGCAACAGTATGTCATATCAATTTAACAGTAATATTGACAGAAAACAGCGCTGTCATATCAATTAAACAGTATTATTGACAAACTAACGCTGAAAACAGCGCTGTCATATCAATTTAACAGTAATATAATCCACATTTTAATTGATAGTACAAATTGAAAGTACAACGCAAAAAAATACTGTTGATATTACGGGAAATCCATTCAAAACAACGTTTTTCCTTACAAATGACGAAATACGACGCTTGATGGGAGACTATCAACTTGTACTATTGATATTTTTGGTTCAGTGTAGTATATGCATGTAGCTTATCGAACTTACAAATGAAGTCGGTCGCAACTGAAGACATGCGGTACAAGTTTATGACAATCAATTGCGACACCTGTGTCCCATGCCACATTCGATGACTCCGCAAACTTCCAAAGGACCCTATAGCTCTGTCTCTTTCTGTCATCCGCTTGCTTTCTGGGTACAACGCTGCACAACTGCGCAGTCAATCATGCATATGATGTCGCCGCCAGGCTACAGCGTCAGCTCCACATACAGCTCCATCACTGACTGGTGCTGCTACTGCGTTGCCTACTGTCTGGAAATAAGCTCGTTAGTTGCTTGCATTGGCTTTACCCGCGTCTCTATTTTCCCCCTTCCATTTCTTTGGCCCCTTGCTAGTCTGTTGTGTTGTTGTTGTTGCTGCTGCTGCTGCTGAAACAGCAAAATATGTGCACTGTGAGTGTAGTGATGTGCTTGAGCAGTTGCCTGCAGGCTGGCTGTTCAAACTGCATAAATGTCAGCTTGTTTCCAGTTATCGCACTCTTTTCTAGAGCAAGCGAAGAGGCACTCAGGCGTATTGACATAAAGGACGCAACCAAAACGTGCAGCTCTTAACTATTAAAGTATTGACTCTTTAAGTTCATTTCAATGTCAACTCAACTATGTTCAGACTAAGTAACAAAAGTATGTCAATATTTTTGCGGAGCAACTTTAATACAAGGCTGTAAGCCATTTGCTATGTAACAGCTAAGTCCTCGGAAACAAACCTAAATACATACATGGTCTGTCTTTATTGAAATTTTGTTGGCAATTATGTATTTCAACAGCTCTGAGCTCTCTTTAAACAATTTAATTTGCTTGCTAGCCACAAGTTGATCAATTTACGTGCACCTCACATAAAGCGTGACGTCGTCAAAAGGATACGCTGATGAAACCACTTGAAGCAGTTGCTCCCTTGTCGTCGGTGCTCTCATTCATTTATTGTGCCAGTATTTTATTCAGATGACACAGACACAAACACAAACACAAGCTCACTGACTGACCAGCTAGAGGAGGAGACTCGTTCAGGCAGTCTACAGGTTTCCATGCCCGCCGCTTGTCATCAATCTTCCTTAATAGATGTTCACACAATTGAATTATTACATGTGTCCAAGTGGCTGGCAACTGACTGCTTGCTGCATACACCGCTTACCTCAGATCGCCCTCAGTTGCCTCAAACTTTGCGCACTTGACGCTTCTCATATGCGATGGCAACGGACACAAGGCAAAGAGATGGACACTGTAAGCTGTTTCCCCTCCACCTCAGATCCTTTTGCCGTCTGAGTTACTGTTTGCATGTGTCGGACATTAATGTTGTTTGGAATGGACGAAACGAAAACAGTTTCTGAACATTATGTGGTTCAGTAAGCAGAGCATCATTGGCTGCCGCTCAAGTCTTATTTAATATTTTTTTTACGATTTCGAATTGAAAATATGCTCTCGATGTAATAAAATACTGTCAGCAAACTATGTAATACAATCAGATAATCAACAACACATGTTTATTATTCTTTAATGTTTAAATAAAAGTTAGCTTGCAGCTCCCAATTACGTAGCAGACTGTCAAAAACAAAAATCATAGTTAAATAACTGAGTAGACAGAAACACAAACTGTATGCGTGCAAATTAAGCAAACCTTTTGTATAAAAATTTTCGCATTTTGTGCACCAAGTTTTTAATAAGGCGAACGTGGTAATGGTTACAATGCAGTATGCTTAACAGCAGACGGTTGTTGCAGCCGCCATCAACTTTTAAGTAAGCCGCATTAAAAGTTAAGCAACTTGACAACGAGGCTTGTGCAGCAGCCCTTTACCAACTTCAGTTCCCTCAAAACCTACTTTTGCCAGACGTTGCTCAAGTGAAAACTGATTACTCGATGCTTGCGCTTTGCTGCAACGCCTAATTGACGAACGCCGAAAGAGCTTAATAAATAAACACTATCTATTTAAATAAAAACCGGGAATCAAGGTTTGCTAGCTACAAAAGGTTTGTGTTTTGAAAAGTTTAGTTTTGTTTCTTGAAGAGCATATTTATATAATGTAATACACAAATTCTTTACTACTCATTCAAGTAGGAGACAATTTAGAGTTGAATACCCTAAGAACTATATTTTATATAAAAGTCAGTACTTAAAAAATTAGTTTTCAGTTTGTTTTGCAATCATCTAAATCGTTATTGAAAGTCTTTATATATATATTCGTGCACTCAGTGCAGATTATTGTTTTGTTCGTTTTTTGTTAGGACAAAGAGTTTACCGATTAGATAAGTCACAGCTAAGAGATGGTGTTCACAGTATAAGGTCGCATTACTTTTTAGAGAGCTTTACAGGAATGCCACCTTTTGCCATCAAAGGCACTCCGTATGGGGAAAATTCAATCTCGCGGATCTCTGAACGCGTTTCAATCATAAAATTTGTCAGTATCTTTGTCACCGCCATCTTCACATTAATTTTACCCATTCTGGCAGCTGTAACGATTTTGAATATACAATATCAATATCAGAAAATAATGCCGTATTTTTTCAGCCTACCAATGCATTGACGTGGTCCCACACCAAATGGCATATATGCAAAAGGTGCATAGTTTTTCTCTTCCTCCGTAAAGCGTTCTGGCTGATATTTAAGTGGGTCAGGGAAGTACTCCGCGTCACGGTGTATGCCCAGCAACGGAATGATAACTTCTGTGCCCTTCTCAACCACCAGATCGCTGTTTGGCAGCTTATAATCCTTGCTGCACAAGCGGTTCAGAATTGGCAGAGCTGGGTATTTGCGAATTGTTTCTGCAAAACGAGACAAAATCATTTAACTCAATTAATGGCATGTTTAGGTTCCGGCGGCTTAAACTTACCCATAACGCACAACTCCAGATACTTCATGTCCTGTATGCAATCATAGTTAAGCACTCCATTGTGCTTAGCTAGTGTCTGATTGATATCATCCATCAGTTTGGCCAACACATCCGGGTTCTGACTGAGCTCGTAGAGAGTGAATGCGGCCGTTGATGCAGTTGTTTCATAGCCGGCCACAAAGAATAATAACATCTGTGCAGCAATGTTATCCTTAGACATGGACTTTATGCCATGTGCTTCTATAACTGTCGACCAGACGCCATCATCATTGTTCACTTTTCCGGTGTTGCGGAGCTGCAGCAATAGTTGCATCAAGTCACGTCGCTCAATGTTGTGCTCCTCCCTAAGTGTGACAGTGTGATGAACCAGTTTTTGCATTTCTTTCATGCCATCCGGTGACCAGCCCAACCGATTGAAGATCTTTTCCAGTCTATACGAAGATAAAAACCTCATCAGCTAATGCGCATATGAACTGTATGGTCGTAACCTTACCCGGGATATAAGAAGAGTGTTGTTCCGCGCAAAATGTTCTTAGGTGTTGGTACGTTCAGCATCCTACTTATGCGACGCAGCTCATTGTCGGGTTTTAAAAAGCTATCCACATCCAGACCAAATATCGTTGAGGCAATAATATCTATGGCAAAGCTAAAAGGAAAACCAAAGAAAACAGTTTCAAGTATTCGCAAGCAACTTAATAAGTTTGACATATGACTCACGATGCCATAATATTTTTCATATCGATTTCCACAGTGCCTGACTGCTGTATCTGGCCATTCAAATGGGCCAACATCTTGTCTGCAACATCCTCGGCAGTGCCAAACATGCCTTTTAACTTTCCCGACGTGAAGGAAGGTGTCAACTTGGTGCGCAGGTTTTTCCAACTGCTGCCCTCCATTGAGAATAGGTTAGCAGACAATGGATCATGCTTCTCATCTACGTAAACCCCACGATCATGAAAGAAGGCAAAGTCTTTCGACAGCATATCGTTAGCGATTTGTGCATCACGCACCAGCAGAGCTGGTCTCAAAGTCAGATAGATGCCCACGAAAGGTTTGGTGCTGGCCAGATACTCATCGTAGATAGCCGTTCCGAAAGATCGTTTGTTCCTCCGCACCGAGTCCAGGGCACCAAAAGGTATTTTGCCAGGGACATAAGGGAACCCTTTACGTTCCCAGAAAGAGAAGGTCCTCTTCAGGTAGATGTACAGCAGCACGGCTGAACCAAGTAAAAGCACTAAAACAAGCATTGTGAATGCTTTGAGACTTGTTTTAAAACTAACTCACGGAATGTTGAAACAACTTTATAGTCGTACGAAAAATGCTATATTCTAATCGCGTTCGGCTCGACAACGAAGTGCCTAACTCATGTACGTTCCCCTCGCAAACCGGTTTGTTTATGTTTTTCTTGTGCCTCTTATCGCTTTAAATGTGCTGCGAATGTATACATATGCATATATAATAATGTCGTTATCAATTAGTATTGCTAAGATTGCCAGCCCCCGCCGTGGGAGGTAGCCAAACAGAATAAAAGTTATTTTCATAATGACAAGGCACATTTATGGATTTTATTTGCTTACAAATAATGACAGTTCTTAAACCTAGTAACTCGAATTGTCGCTACCCTGTATACGGCTATATTACTTTAGGTCACAAATGAACTAATCAAAAATTTGGCAAGTAGGAAAGTAGGAATATTAAAAAATTAAGTTGACCTTAATCGACATCAAATAAGCAAACATTGAAATAAACAAATATGCATAAAAAAATGGCAAACAATTGTATCACGATCAGCATGACAAAGAGAATAATCGACAAATCAACAAGCAAAGGCGATAAAAAAAAATATTTGTTGATAAGAGATTTTGTCACAAGCATGATTATGTTTTCCGCATCTAAATAAATGCACCAATTGTGCCTCTTAACGATGAATGAGTCTGATTTGAGCATATAAGTCGTTGAGCAAAGTAAGGCAGCCAGCGTATATTTGCAAATGATATCATCACTTCAAACAATGCTTCAACGGTTGATGACTTTGCAAATCGTCAAGTAGTTGTTGATTGTATGTTTGAGCTTAACCTAGGTCAAAATGTTTTTGTCTGAATCTAAAAATATAAAAATTCCGACATATAAATATGCCGAAACCGAAAAGTCTATTGTATTAAACAGGTTTTTTTTTTAACAGCTGAAATATATAAGATAATAGCAAACTGTCACGCCTTAACTTAAATAAAATGGTATGTTTCTGTGACAAAGACTATACTTTGTGGCAATTATATATTTAAATAACACACATTTACTATTGTTAGTGAGTTGGATGTTTTACCCAGCAGCTATTAAAAAAAAAAAAAAGTGCAATGGGTTTAATTGCTTTCACGTTTTACTCAACTTTGATCTGTGTTAATTGTGAAATATTTTTAATTGCTTTATTAATACAAAATTGAAACAAATATGTATTTTATCAGATTATCATTCAACTGTAATTAATACTATCCGTATAGTATGAATGTAGATTTATTTATTGATTAACCGCTTTTATCTTATTTATTGTTTAAAAATGTTGCTTTATCACATTTGGCGCGTCAGTGCATTTATTGAGCATGAAAACCAATTGCAATGCCGATACGAAGAAAACAACGCGAGCAACGAACGACTCGTTCGAATGTCCTGTGTTCGATTTAAAATTTAAGCGGAGAGCGCCCCGTTGGCATTTAATATCAATAATGTTATAAATTGACGTCAGCGCGGCTGAGGTGAACCAAAACCAACCACAAACATTGGCAGCCAGAGACGGATATGGAGAGTTTGAAAGTAGGAAAGTTGAATGTATGTTTGTAATATGTTCGCGTCTCATACATCAATTTGGGTGCTCAGTCATGGCATTTGCGAAATGCAAATACTTTTGCAATACTCTCTCAATGTGTGTGTGTGTGTGTGTGTGTGTGTGCATGTGCTTGTGTTAGCCAATAAATCAAAATATGAAACTCTAAAAGCATTTTCAGGTATTAGCCACACGCTGTGCCAGCTAAACACATTTTGACGGCTTGCAACATTTTGAAGCTAGAATCGGGCGACAAATGCGCTTAGTGCTTAGCAGACCAAAACAAGGTGCCGTTGGCAGCGGAGTGAGTGGCGCTGAACCCGCTTCTCATTATAAATTTGCCAGTTTTGCACGTTTCCGCTGAGCGCGCCAAAAAATGTCACAAAGTTTCAACCGGCTGCATACACAAACACACACACACACTAACACAAGCACACACACTTACACACTAGGACACATCTAGAAGGCTCGCAGTGTTGGGTTTGCCTCTCTCTGTTTCTGTTTCTCCTTGGGCTAAATGTCAGCTTTTGTCTTGGCTCGCACGCCAAAAAGTATGCTGGAAACAATGTCAAGCATAATTTGCATACAATTTTTTACTTTGCCCCGTGCACCGTGCTCCATTCAGCGTGCCTCGCGCCTTGTGCTTTGTGCCTTGTGCCTTGTGCCTTGTGCCTGTTGTGTTGTTTGTTGCCTTTGCCGGCGGTCATTATGTTTGCCGGCCATGTCAGGCACGCACAGACACTCGCTTACGCTCGCTCACAATGCTCTTTTGACACTAATTTAATTTACGTCACTTCATCTCTTTCAGACCGGATCCGACCAGTTCGGAATATAGAAAGAATTCTTGCTTCTAATGTCATGAAACAATGCTTAGAAAAATATACAACTTCAATTTAAAATGCTCCCTTTGAGCCAGTCGCCAGTCAATACAATTGACAGCAATGGCTACTAATGGATACTAATACGTACGTTCGAATATTTCGACCATCGAGAGTCTCTTGCACTGTTCATCAAATGCGAATTTAAGACTTTTATTAATTACCTTGAATCTAGGACTTTGGCAATGTGTTGTGCAAATCGTAAATTGTTTAGTTGGTTGGAGAAACTCAACTTAAATCCCATTTCTAAGATTTTTTATATAACTTTTATTTCTGTTAAAGACTTTTACTCTATTTTTCTACGTAACTGGAAAAGGTTGATAATTATAATCGATGTCACGCCAGAAGGCATATTTGGCAGAGGAAAGGTCTACCTGCACCTAAGATTTATTGCAGACTGCGCCCCCTGAAAGCGATACTTTGTTGCATGACTCACATCTTTGTTGCCTTTTAGCCAGATGCCAGTTGTGTGAATTGTAAAATGTGTTGTAAGAGTTCATAAATTTAATTGCATTATACTCGTATGTATATGTGTTTGTAAAAATCAAAACTACATACGTTACTTTGTAGCGATTTGTCACACAAAGTGCAGCACTTAACAGCTGGCTCATAAATTAATTGTTGGCGTTGAACATATCAACGGGAAAATAGCAGCTTCACTTTTACAAATTAACACACCCACTTTACCGGCTAATTGTAATTAATAATGCAGTTCAGGAGCCACACAACCACACACACACACATACACACACCTGACGAGGGCACGCCCACACGCACCAGCCCGCATCATACATACACTGCAATTAATTAACGCGACATATACAACTTGAAACATATAACGATGACGACCACTTCCGGTCATAAATCAGTTGAAAAATTAACATGCAGTCATAAAATTATGTGCATCAAGTTTAATATAAGGCAATATAAGAACAAAAGGGCGTTACTACAAAATTTGTCTGCTTTGATTGATGATTCAACGAGAAGAACGAAACTAAATCAACTGTTGACCTTTGCAAGGTTGAAGGTGCTTAAATTTGGTTAGTCTAATGAATAAATAAGCATTTCCATTGTCTAACAAAAGTTTTTCATTAGATTTGCAAGTTTGTGCCAAACTCAATTCGAAAAATCTGCAGCCAAATTGTTGAGCCAATGACCGCAAGCAAAATAAATGAAAATGCGAAAGGACAAAAAAAAAAATGCTAAACTACAATCACAAACAAACGCAAACATAAATGAGGCGCATTGGAAAAAAAAGAGGGGGAAGCTAAAACAAACAAGAGGAGAGCTCCGATGCAGTGAAGTACCAAGATCTGTTTGCATTATTGATGGCCTGGATTATCTTTGGTATTATTGAGTAAGGCGTTGACAACTGCACACATACCCATATATACACATATATAGTGTATGTGTTTCTGTGTGTGTGTGTGGGTTCGACAAGTGCAGCTTAGACAATGCTGCTGCAAGTGCTTGAAGAATATTTGCAATTTAATTAATTTCAGAAGTGTTTGTTTTATCAAGTGTTGATTGTCTCACTTGTTTGTGGCAGTTACGAGCGTGTCATTTGAAAGGCGTTACTCAACCATCGAGACAATGCGGCCCAAAATCGATAAGCCGCACGAATGGTCAAGCTGCTTGCTGCAGGACAGCCAGCCAGCCAGTCTGCATCTTGAATCCTGCAGGATAACTAAACAATCTACTCCCAGTCGCACTCCCAGAGAGAAGCTGGCGTCTGGCGACGCAAGCATGCAATGCTTTTTATCTTAATCTGCTGCAAATAGACATTAAATGCTATTTCTTTAGATTTATTCAAACAATAACAACATCAGGAACAACGACAACATCGAATAGATAGAGCAACAGCAATAGCAAGCAACATAACGACAGATTGGCACGAGCGGGCAGCCAAGTGGCAATTTGTGGCTTTACACGGCAAACCGACATCATCAGCGTTAGCTAGAACAAAAGCCAGACAACTAGCTAGCTAGCCAGCCAGCCAGACTGCCAGCTAGTGAAATGGAAACAGAGAGAGAGAGAGAGAGAGAGAGAGAGAGAGAGAGAGAGACACAGAGAGTGAAAGAGAGAGTGAGGGAGTTGTCGGCGTTTGTCCCACGGGCATTGCATGTTTGAAGCAAATTTATTACAAGCAACAGCCCGCAGTCTCAGTTGTCTGGGCCATCAGCACTTGGCTCTGAACTGTTTGGCTTGGCTCTCCGGTCTCCGAGCTTCCGCTCTCTGCTTGGCCTCTGCTGTGCTACGTGTCGCCTTGTATTGAGTGCAAATCTGTTTCGTTGGTATATTGAGAGAGGGTATGAGTAGTTGGGGGTGGTGGCGCTGTCGCTTAGCTGACCCTAGGCCAACTATCGACAAGCATCTTGGACTTGGGCTGTTGACTGTGCTGTCTCTGCTGACTACTTTGCCACTTATAAATTCCAGAAGTAAATGGTCCAAACACTTGTTACATCAATTAGAGACCACACAGTGGCTAAATCTCTGTTTATACGTGTGTGTGTGTGAATGTGTGTGTGTGTGGCATGGTCAGAATGTGAAAAGAGATTGTTGGTATTGCCGTCAAGGTGTCCAACGAAGCCGAGTTGCAATGTCAAACGCGCTCGGATGGGCGTGACATTGTCATGTGACTTTAATTATTAGTCGTGAAGCCAAGCGGCAAAGGTTATCAGGTTTGTGGGGCCGACGGTACGAGATATGGGTCAAGCGTATGCAAAAGCGGGGCTGAGCAAATAAGGAGGTATGGCTAAGTACTCTATTTAATTGTATGTTCATGTTCCACATGGGTAATAGAACGAATAATTTAGCATAAAGCAGAATTGTGTTTTAAATTAAAGCATCCCACTTTAGTTAAATACTTTACTTTTATACAAATCTAAAGGGTAAACATTTAAGCACAGCATCTTTTTTAGATATATTCTACAGTTAACAAAGTAGCTTGTTCCAACAACCATGAAATCTTAAATTACATTCGGATCAAAAAACCATTAACACTTTGAAGCATTTGGTTCTGAAGCCTTGTATTAAACACGGTGCAAACTGTTTACGTGCATATTTTTTTTTAAGAATATTAACGAGATGATAAGGAGGGGAGGAAAATAAAGTTGTTAAATGCTTATAAATTTTATAAACTTGTATTTACACGGAACAAGTGTAAAAAATAAACTTTTTCTGACACTTGTGATCTATACGAAATAAAAAGAGCAAAAAAGTTAATTGGAATAAGTGAAAATTCATCCGCATGTACATTTAACTGGGCAAATCAAAAGTTACAAAAACATGTACATATTTTTTGGTTATGCTTCTATTGTTGTTCAACAAAGGCAAGTTGCACTCGCAAAATAATTGGATACGAGTAATTTAATTTAAATGGCATAGACAAGCACAGTAGACATAAATGCACATACTTAGCCACTGGTATGAAACCAAATTGGCTGTGGCTTAATTAAATCATAGTCGAGTTGAAGCGCACATTGGCAAAATATATACATATATGCATGTATGTATGGATGTGCATACAAATGCATGCATACATATATACATAAATATATATATAGCTATGCTTTTTGAAACATGAGTATGGAGACGAATGGTTGTTGTGTGAGCACACCATAAAATCTGTGCATAATTAAAATTATTTTGGCCAAATTATTTTGTATTTCAATTTGCGCTTTGTGCGAGTTTGGGTAATTGCGTTCCATAATTTTCTAATTTGAGTGACGCTGAAGTTTTGGCCACTCAATGGTCATTTGACTGCAATGCTATAAACAATTCAGATTTTTGGGCGGCTAATACAACAAATGCCAGAATGTGTAACAGCACTGAACAGGGTCCCCTTGTCGCTGCCCCTGTTCAATAATATTTATTTATGGCCAATGATTATATTAGTCTGTCATTTATGCAAAAACAACATAAAAAATCGACCAGCAATCAACTGAAGACAACAATAAAAAAAGAACCCATCAAATAATTAAAATCAATTAAAATGCAAGCAAAAAGTAAATAACGCGCGTTAAACTACAAATTTAAAATTCAAATTTTTAAACACTTAAAAATGTACATGCGTACATATTATGCTTGAATTATGGCATTAGCAAATAGTTTTAATTAATGTTTTATGTTTAAGTGTATGTGTGTGTGTGTGTGTGTAACAACAGGGAATGCATTTTATTTATGAATTTACATATATGTATATGTATTGATTTGTTTCACACCTTGCTTTAGCCAATGTTCAGCGCTAGTTTCCATTCACAGCAAATAAATTCAGTTGCAAATTAACTAATTTCCCAATTTATATTTACCGTAAAGGTTAAACCGTTTACGGAATTTACTGAACCAAATTGCCACATACCAATCCTCCAATAAAATGGCAAAATTATGTTAAGCTTAATTGTAAACTTTTTTAACGAATTTCCGAAATCGGCTCACACAACAAAAACATAGGTTTTAAATGAAACCAGAGACCTATTAATATTTATTTCATTATTCATTTGCAATTGCATTATTCATTCGTTTTTTTTATAATTTTTTTGTTGTTATTGGTCGTTTTAGGAAATCTAGATTCCTTGTTATCTCAACTGTTACGAATGCAGTCAATTAAATAAGCATCACACACTAATTTGCTATTGCAATTTGAAGTTCCTTGCATTCATCATTGCATCGTTAATCCATTCAATTAGCGCAGCAAAGTCGCTCGGATCAATTTGCGATGCCACAAATTCAATTTCGCTGTTGCTGCGGCGCGTATGAAGTCAAGCCAAACTGAAAATTGAGTACTATGACCCACAATGAATCGGTGTTGTGGTCCACGCTGTCCTGACCATCAGTTCACCCCTTGGCTTGTTTGGCGGTAGCTCGGGGCTTTACTTGCTTACTTCTACTTGGTGTGACAGCTTGGCGCAAATGAATATTTAAATCCAATGTATGCAAATGCGTTACCCGCTCCGCATATAAAAAGAGCAAAATATTTGCCCAGAGTCTGCGTTGACATTGCATGGCAGCAACAACATGATACAAATACGTATAAATACCGTTGCAGTTAATTTGCTGTTTCTTAAACATCGAAAAATTGCTGCTTTCCTCTACTTAAAGCCTGGTCTGGCAAGTTCTTTAGATTCGAAATTTTGTATCTTAAAAAATCCTTAATTAGTGCGAAGCATAAAATGCGTCTATTTTTCGTTCTCAACTCGTCGAAACTTTATGAAGCAACAAATAAACAAATTGAGTGGTTGCACACGAAAGTGTAATAAATAAACGCAACTGCCAAAAACTGCACAAATAGCTGTCGTTAGGGGGAACAAAAAGCATAACCGGGTCTGATAGAGAGCAGGTGCGGCATAATAGCCAAACATTTTGCCCGCTAACCTAATAAAATTGCCAAAACACACACACACAAAAAACAGGCGAACACACATGGAAGCTAAAAAACGAGGAGTCGCGGGGCAATACTAGAAGTCGACAACAGCAACGAATAGCAAGCAATAAGAACAACAAGTTTAGCAGCTTAAAATAATTTGTTATGCTTAAAGTAAGTAAATGGCTAAATGCTGGCATATGGCAGGTCAGCAATCGAGCTAAGCAGAGCACGCTTACCGCTTACCGCATACCCTGTCCGATTTATTGTTTAGTATGTTCTATGTATGGTATGCTCATATGTGAGAGGCGCCTGTTGGCACTGCTGGCACGCGCGGAAGTCAAGTAATGTTAATGTCTGGTCAACTGGAAAAACAAAGTAAATTAATTGTAGGTTCAAAGAACGCCAAGCAGCCGAGGCATGTACATACATACAAGGCCAGGTCGCAGCACTAACGCAAGCTAAGCCTGCCCCCTGTGCCTGGGGGGCCATTGCTGATTATCGAGTGCGACGCGGTCACTGAAGACTTCCTGCTTGACTTGAATGCCAGCCTGCTGGACTGCCTGCTGTAGTGCTTGTTGAGCTGCCTGCATGCTGAGCTGCCTTCCTGCCTGACATAGTAGCCGAGTGTGTTTGTGTAATTGTGTGTCTGGGTATTAGGTTTTTCAGCAGAGTGCAGCCAAGCGAAACCAATTTCCTATACATTGTAACCAGGACAGGACATCGCTTGTGTGTGTATGTGACTCAGCGTTCGATGTGTGTTTGTGTGTGTGTGTGTTCATGTGCGAGTTTCCTGTTGCAGCTTGCCTCGTTGGCTTGACAAAGCGCGTGTTGATGCGCGTGTCAAACTTGCACTGACGGCCGGAAGTGCCGCCAACAATGTGAGCTCCGCTTGGTGGCCTACGCGGCATCGCGGTGCATAACAAACGCGCGGTTTACTGACACGTAATATATCAATGCGCTCCGCTGGATCATCGGTTGATTGTGAGTGGACTTGGCTTGGCTTGGCTCAGCTCGCATGGCTAGCTGAAATATGAGCTCAACTCTGTTGGCCGGCTCTTGGCTTTGACGGCTTGCTTATGCAAATAGTAGGTGCAAGCATTAAGCTATAATATTTATTTGCTTAAGTCATATGCCTCTCAGAAAAATTCACGCACACATTGATTTAAAATTGTCTCAAATACTTTGCTTGGATTGAGTTTAGTTAAATTTTGAATATTAAGAAAAAATAGGACTAGACTTTCGGTATGTAGACAAATCTGTATAAACGATTTTGCTGAAAGAGCTTTAAACTGTCGACTTTGGTATGGGCATTTTCCATTTCCTATTGGACTTCAACTGCGATTCAAATATGCCAGTATTTGCAAATGCCTCGGGGCAGGGCAGCAGGTCGTGCCATGTCTTTGTGTTCATGTATGCAAAAGCCCCGCAAGATCCAAAAAATAAAATCATTTGTTGACAATTTGTTTAGCTGCTGTTGCCACTACAATATTTTTTTCTCTCTTTCTCTATAACGGTGGGGTGACGCCTTGCAAGTTGTTTTCACAAATTATTTGGTATGCAAAACACTTTCGGCAAATATTGATTTTGGAAATTTGTAAAAAAAAAGAAGACGACAAAGAAACGAAAATACAACAAACCGACAACGTCTACGCGACATTGTAGCAGCATTAGTCGACAACGCCGTCAGGCCAAGAGGCTAAAAGCCACTGAAATTCATAGCATACTTTTTGGAGCACAGTGGAACTGCAGCGCATTGCCTGTTACACCACTGAACAGCATCAGAAGTCGCGCACACTGACGTCATAAAGGCAGCCATCTAAACTGCATTGGTATGCATGGACTACAACTGCAATGTCTTTGCCACGCCGCGTCGCGCCCGACACGTGATGTGTGCCACATGCCGATGTAGAGAATGGAGACTGGAGACTGCAGTCGACTGTTGGCTCTGGCTTTTCAGCCAGAGCAACACTTTAAATTAGCTTTAAAAATGCCAGAACAAGCAGTATCATATTTTGTGCGGGATCCAGTACAACGAATCTGAATGGCTGTTGCTGCTGTTGTACTCCACAACGCAATTTGGGATCGCATTTAATTAGCTGTCTGGGAGGCGCCGCAAGTGCAACAACCCAAAAATTTGCATGCATAAACGCAGAAGCCAGCAGCCGACTAAATGAATGAGACGAGTGCAACGAACGTCTGTTTGAATGGTCCACGTTCCCATTCACATTCGCATTCACATTCACATTCGCGTTCATTTCGCCATAGTCAAAGTGCTTATAGTGCTTATAGACAGTGCTGCTACAAAGTTTTTCGATTTAAGTTCATAATTAAAGTGCAAGCTAGCTCTAGCATACGAGCGATGCAAAACGCAAAGTTAAATTGGGTTTAAATTTCGCATGCACTTGCATTAATTTGCTTAGCCAAGCGGCGAAGGTCACATGCCTGTATGCTCGCCTTTAGCCCCAAACACGCATGAGCTCCAGCCATTAGGTGTTCGGGCTGTGCGTGTTAAAAGCTATAATTTGGCCACTTTCGAGCAGACTAACGAATTTACACAGCCACAACTAACCTGACAATTCGCACACACACACACACACACACACACACACACACACCGACAAAGCACAGTGAGAGAGCGAATCTTGGACGACATTTATTGAATAACTTGGCGGGCATTTTCAATATTTGAGTTGCGCTAATGCTCCTAAAGTTAGGCACCGAACTCAACTGTCAACAAATTTCTGGGCGCATTTCAAAAAATACGAGAGAGTACTTGGGCGCAAAAGTTTGCTCAGTTTTTGAAGTTGTCGGATTGTTTGCGACTGGCTTAAATTGTGCCACGCCGGACTGAAGATGGCAACGCTGATGACGATGTCGACAGCGACGCTGACATTGTGCACGAAGTTAAACATTTTCGCGGCTTTGCAGTTTATGAAAGCTGAAGGCGCTCGCCGTGAAGAAGTCGTCCGATTTGCATCGCATTTTCTATGTATACTCTGTAGACAGACACGATTTGAATGTAGGAAGCAATAAGTTATACAAAAAAAAAAATATAATAATATTTATTAAGCTTGACAAATAAATCAACATCCTCAAAGCGCTCAAAGCCTCGAAATAATCTTTCTATACAAACAATAACTTTATTTTTAATAATGATTTATGTACTAGTATTTATTTTAAAATCTTAAAATAAATTTCGAATATACGATTACGTTAGTGCAGGTAATCTGGTTGTCGTGCACGCCTTAATAAAATATTTTTATTTTTTCCTTGCCTGAGGTTTCTCTTTTTCCTTTTTGCCAATTAGGCAAAGTTTTTCGAGACTAAAACTGAAAATGGAAGTAGAATGAGCTCCTGAAATTTGCATTAGATATTGCAGAGTGTGGCTAAAGGGCTAAGTGGTAACTGTGGTACACAGCGTACCCGGCCTCACAAAAAAAAAAAAAAACCATTGTATTCAAGTTATTGTGTATCAAGACAAGTGGCCATTTAAAGTGTTACAAATCAAGCAAAATATACAAAATTTAAATATGCTAACACAAACAAAAATAATATTTTCATATTTCGTAAGTTTGAGTTTTTAAAAGCTTTGACAAATAGCATGCTGGGCTATTAAATTAAATTTAAATGTGAATATAAAGCATCCGCCGCATATAACTTAGTTTGTAGAACAAAGTAACCGCATAGCTGCGGCTTTCGAATTAAATTCTTAATACCACAAACCTTAAAATTCTACTTATTAATTGGCTCATCAATGCTTGCTTATACTGAGATTAGTGCATTGATTAATGGCCTTTGTCACGTTAGGTGTGAGAAGAAGTAAACGAAGACATAGAGAACATTCCGGAAGTTTTTTTATTGTGGCTTTCAACGCGTGCATTCCAGCATCAATTTGCATAGCTTTGAGTACTGCCAAAGGCCGCCAAAGCTGCTTAAAATTCTTTTGTACATTAAAGTCAAATCAAAGTGTGTTGCAGCAAGCAAACATTTGCCGCATTACTCGCCAGCTGTTTGCTTTGAGGCAGCTAGCAGTAGACAGGCAGATGCCGAAGAAGGCAGCATACAACAATACAAAGTGAAATCTTTTATTTATGGGCGTTGCATGGGCGTGGTGTCGAGTGTCATATGCGTTGTAGCAACAAGACAAACAATGAGGCAGTCACTTGCTTAACTTGCCTCCATCACCGGTACCGTTGTCATCATCGTTGTTGTTGCTGTTAGTGTTGTTGTTGATGTTGTTGGTGCTGTGGCTGTTGTCGTTGTCATTACACTGTCTGTCAACTGCCAGGCAAATGAACAACTTTAACAAATGCAAGGCGCTGCCTTTACCGTAGACTGTCACGACATGAAAGATTTGCGCTCAAGTCAAACACACTGACAAACTCGACAATGACAATAGAGATACGCACACATACACACACACACACACACCCAATATATAATACATACATAACACAGAGAGAGCAAGAGTCTCGCATATCATACACACAAAGCTAAACTTTCTAATGTTGTTTAAAGCACTTTAAGTGCCATATTTCCTGCTGCTTTTGCTGTATCTGCTTCTGGTGCTGCTGCTGCTGCTGCTGCTCCTGCGTTGCCTGCTTTATTTATTATGTGGCGCTGCTGTGCTTACTTTTGGCACTCCAGCAGGAAGAATCAAGTAGTTTTTTATGTTTTCCGGCTGAACTGCAATGCCAACAGCCAGCGGCAACTCATTGCAGTGCAGTTGAACAGTGAAGATCCTGCCAGTAGTATAACCAGCCTGACTCACTGCCAACCACCAAAACCAACGAACTGTCTGCCTGCCTGCATGCCTGCCTGCTAGTCTGCCTGGTTTTATTCAAAAGTTTAGTGAGCCATTGAGCGCGCCAACGTCGACGTCGTCAGTCAAGATTCGCTGCGCTGCGCTTAGCTGAAGCTGAAGCTGCTGCTGCTGCCGTTCCTAGAGCTGTATGGGTATCTCGCCAATGTTTGTTTTATGTTGCAAACTTTGCCAGCGACCAGAAGCTGCCACAAGGACAACAACGGCACAACGAAGCAACACGACGACGAATAGTGAGCGGGCGACAACAGAAACTTGAACTCTGTTGCCGGGTACCGCAATTTAATACATTTTCTATGTAAGCCTCTCAAGGCTGTGCTTCTCAGATTTGACACCGGCGACCACACACAGACACAAGCGTTTCTTGCTGTTGTTGTTATTGTTGTTGGTGTACATATGTTTGTGGCTATGCGGGTGTGTGTGTGTGTGTGTGTGTTTATATATGTGTACATACCAAGAGTTATTTTGCACATCACAAGGACACAACACAACTCGACGTTGTGTGAACACCTCAACAACTTAAAATGTAAATAACTTTTCAAGTGGTTTCGCAAAGTTTTTGGTCCAAAGTTTCCCCACCACTCACCCTTCCACAACCACCCATCCCAAATAGTCAGCCCCAGTGGCTGCCTCAGTGTCAGTGTTTCTGTCTGTGTGAAGTACTCTCGTACTCAAGCGTTTCGTTTCAATTTTCGCACGAGTCTTGTGGCCATCCCAATACAAATACAAACCAAACGCTGCAAATTAATTTTGTTTTGATGGACTTTCAAGCGTTGGCCAGATCAAAAGAAAATAGAAAAAATGGACAAAATAAAAATTGCACACACACACATATTTTGTATTGTAGGTGTGACAACACCAATTAAGCATTTGAATAAAAAAGAATTGGCCAGTCGGTATCAATTAAAATTCGCGATGCGCTTAGCATGTGAACGAAAAAAAAAAAAACAAAAATATTACAAAAGGATAATAGAAACAGGAAAAATCAACACGAATAATGTTTGTGAAAAATTCAATTTATATGCATCGCAAAAACCACAACGAATACACACTGACATACACAAACACACACACACACACACAAATATATGTGGGAGATTGGTTATTAGTTCGTTTTCGCATGGGGCCCACAAACACATGTAGATATATGCACAATGGGCTGACAGCTATACAAAAACAATGTGTGAGGCCTTTACACGCACTGCTTCACTGCAATCAACGCTTCATTTCATTCAGTGCAGCGGTGCGGGGGGTATAGAATAAAGTTTGAATTGATTAAGTCTGCAGCCATAGCAATTGTGACCTGTGTGGCATCGAAAAAGAGTTCGCTGTTGATGATGACACAGTCACACGTCATCTGGCAATGACAATTGAGGGTCGCTTAAATTTGATATTTTAACAATTCAGAGAACAAAAAAAAATCATTCAAAGTAGCTTAAAATAAATAATCGCCTAGCAGTAGAGTATTTTGAAACAAAAAGCGAAGTGAATTACTTTTTATCGTTGGTGATTAGATTTAAATTTTTGTCCAACAGTGTTACAAGCTAAATTGATAAAAATTTGGTAAAATGTAATGAAAACATAAACAAACATTCCAAACATTTCGTTCCAATCAAAAGATGTCAAATTTTGCCATTAACTTTGATTGATATGCAGTGTAAAATCTTCAGATTTAAGATTGTGCATTGACATCTTTTTAAAGTCTTAACTGAATAGTTTACTAAAAATATGCCATTCAAAACTAATGATATTAAAATAATGTGTCTCGGTCGATAAAATGATTTTAATGCAATCCGCGGTTTTACTCTACAACGTTTGATTCATTTATTCTTTTGGGTAAAGAGAATAAGTACTAGCCTCGATTGATCATCATCATCAAACTCTCAATAAAGAGTTACTTCAAAAGAAGCATTTATTTCTAGTGGACTTGATACTTGCAAAAAGAAAAAAAAATTGTGTTGGACATAATTTTATGTCTGGCATTTTCGTTAGCTGTCATGATTTGCAATGGAAAATGTGCGAAAACGAAAAGTAAGCACCGCTTAAATCCACTTAAATAAATTGACGCTTTACTCTTACTGCTTGTAAAGTTTTTGCCCCATTGCCCCATTCATTACACTTACGAGCAAAACGCCTCGCGAGGCAGGAAAACGAATCCTAGCCAAACCAAACCAAACCAAACCAAACCAGAGGCAAAGCTGCAAAGCCGCCGACTGAGGCGACGATGTCGATGTCGTCGGCGGCGAAGTCCTTTTCGTCGGTATCGTCGTCAGTGTTGTTACCATCCTAGCGAAGGCGCCACTTGCGTAAATTGGCAGCATTGTAGTTGAGGGATTAGTGCGGCATTAAACGCAGTTTTTGCACATTACACGCGTGTAAAGCACAAATCCACAGTCCGCCAAAGGCGATGCCAAAGTCGTGGGTGTACCCAGGCTCGTTGTGTGTTTCTCTTTTAAGTAATGCCAGACAGTTCACACACATACATACATACGTACATACATGTGCGGACCTACTCCTAGAGAAACAGCACTTGGGCTTGAGATACGCCGTCGGAAGGGGTTGTATTGTGTTGTGTTGCCAGTTTCGAGTTGCCACTTCGCCTCGCGCCTTTACACTAAAAGGATTAAGCGACTTAAGCATGATGTGGAAATTTGTTGGCTGCCTTTGTAGCGAGCTCACTTGATGGAACACGTTGTCTTACTCTTCTTCTTACTTACATGCTGTTCCCAAATTGCCCAAAATTTGAAAGAGCAGCTGCACGTAAACCAAATTTATCACAAGTCCAAAAAAAATAAATGACTTTTGCTCCTTAAGCAATGCTTTAAACGTGCACGTTTTGACAGTTTAAATGGACGCTCATTTGCAGTTAACAAAACATGCTGGCCCTTTGGATGACTCAGATATGACCTAAGGAGAAAGTATCTCAGATGCCTTATCTGCAAAAATCAAAAACATAGGAGAATACTACTGCAAGCTATCAAAGATATGTCAATTGGCTAAAGCTTAAATTAAAACATTATTATTAAAATTAATTAAGGAACTCTACAGAATACACAGTCTAGCCCAAAATACAGAAATTACATGTCCAAATGCAAATGTAAATAAGCAATAGACATTGTCAACAGGTAAGCCAAAATACAGTTCAAAGCTTATCTAGGTGAAGACTGCGTTGCTGGGTCAAGTGAAATTCGAATTTAATATCAAAATGTTGTTTCCTTGGGCCAAATTATAATAAATTGGAAAGCATTTCAACTGGAATAGATTAGGCAGCTTAGGCGCAAATTAACAAACATTTGTGTTGTTGCAAAGCCCAGCAATATTTTAATAAAATTACACGGATTTACGGTGCGTGAGTGTGGGCGAAAAACTTATTGCGGCCAAATGTTGGGTAATGCTTCGTCATCATAAACAACAAAGCTGCCGCTTTTTGTGGCACGGCCAACAATTTTGCATAGTACTGCACAAAATGTTTAAAGTGAAAATGATGGGTAAGAGGTTGCTTTGAGGGGTAAATGAGGCTTGTAAACATGTGTAAATTCCTGAAATGAACAATCATATGCCAGTGTAATACATCACGCAACGCACCAAAATGATTACAATGACACGAGCCTCATTTTTGGCTCTCTACCCCTTGCTCTCTCTCTCTCTCTCAGGCACTGTACTCAGGTAAGCAGCTACAACAAGTAGAATGTCTGACTGACTGACTGACTAACTGACTGACAGAGTGATTGTCGGAGTGACTGAATGCGTGGCATGTGCATGTTTGTGTGCGTTGCTGATATTGTTTGCCTGCCACCGGTGCACAACAAGCGGGTGGCAGACAACCTGACAGACACATGAGAAGCGTGCAACATTTTTAAGCAGGCTATTAATATGAAATATATCAGAGGACGTGCACAAGAATGAAGGGTGTGCGAGAGTTTCTGTGGCGGGTAGCAATTTTGCGGCGTTACGAGAGCCATAAATAATGCAAAGTGACTTTGGTGAAAATGAATCTCATGATTGCAACTGCGGTTTCAAGTTGAACGACAATATAACCGTACAAATTTTGATTTGCGAAACTAAATTTGTGTGCACATTGAACTATTGTAAAATGCAGTCTACTGCATAAGGGTTAAATTAAATATTCCTCAAACACCAAATGCTTTAGCAAACATTTCGAATAAAAATTCACATTTTTAAGAACAAATTTAATACAGATTGATTGTTCGATTTGCATTTTCTCTTAAATTTAAGTTTTTTTTTAGGGGAAAAAAATCGGTTAACAGTTTAAGCAGACACGTCAACATTTTTAATTAGATTTGTGTGTTATACTATTGAATTGTATTAATTTAAACTCTTGTTAAAACACCGAAAAAACTCAACATCCCTATCAATATAATGCGGTTTGTTTACCATCAACATTATTTATTTATCGTGGCAACAAAAAGAGGTAGAAAAACCGACACAATTGTGATTGTTTACGAATCAGCAAAGTTAACAAATTTAATGCTGTACATAAACCAATTGAAAAATAAAATGGTATTTTACAAATGCAGCTGAAACCGCAGCCATTCCCACCTAGATGCATGCATAAATAATTCATAGCCGGTTTATTTGCATGCAAAATGAGTTAGAACAAAAAGCCAAATAGTGAAGTGAGAAACGCCAAACAAAATGAATTCAGTTTGTGAGCTTTTTATAGTATCCAATGCAGCATTTTTGTTTACTTTTTATTTTCGGTGCCCGAAGGTAACTAAAAATTTACTCTGCCAAGTCTCGCTAGCCCAGTCAACCTCGCTGGGCAGCCACACGTTTGGTTTTATTGTAAGTGGTGCTAGTGCACCTTGGCCGCAGCGACTATCCAGCCGCAGACAAACGCGTAGGTGTGGCCATTGCCACCGCTCCTCTTGTTCTTCTGCTGTTGATGCTAATGATGAGGCAACACCGTAACCGACACAGCTCCCTTGGGCCAAAGCCGGACCAGCTAGTGGCTCTTGCTTCAAGTTGATTCAGCAGTTTTTTGTGCTATGTTTGTGTGTCTGTTTTTTTTTTTTTTCGTTATTTTTTGCTCATAGTGCACACACAGGCTTAGTTATGTTCCTTTGCCTGTGTGTCTTTATTATGATCCAGGTGGCAGGCAGGTAGTTCGTGTCCTGCGGCCATTTGCGGCTCATAAGGCATAAACTTTCAAGTGGACAACAGCGCACGAGGCACGCTCTCCTCTGGTACTGTGTCCAGCAGCTCGGCGATGACATGCTGAAGGACAACTTTTAATTGAGATAAAATAGCAGCCCCTCTGCCACCTCTGCAGCCAACGTGTTCAGTTTACCGGCTCAAAATCAGCACCAGAGTATCTTCTAATTTAGTGAGAGTCCAGTTCAGCCAACATGTAAATCAGCGGCTCTCTCTCTCTCTCTCTCCTTCTTTTTGTTTGTAGCACGATTCTGTTTCAGCTGGAAGCGTCTCTTCCGCCATGTGTTGTTAGGGCATACTTTGTGTTGTGATTGTTGTTGTTGTCGTTGTTGCCGTTGTCGCTGCTGTTGTCATTGCAACTATGTGTTTTGTGTTGATGTAGGTTGTTGTTCTTGTAGTTGTAATTTGTGTTTGTGGCCAAAAAGTTTGCCCTATGCCTGGCCGCACAACAACAACAGTACATTTTTATTTTGTTTCTCCTCATCCTGTTAGTTAAATATATAGAAATTTCATGCATAATTTTTAATATATTATTTTGTGTTTGTAAATATTTGCAGTTTGTTGTTTGTCACGCTTTTGTTGACACATAAGAAAAGTTTGAGTAGGCACGGCACACGTTTAACTGTTTGGACATAGTATCCATTGCAATGGTACCAACAAAGCTGCACACCTCATTAATACACACTCAGTCGCATAAGCCTTTAACTTAACACGCACACTCACACGAATGCTTAGCGCCCTTACCACAATTGTCGTTGAAGCCACAGAGCTGGTTATACGATTCGTGGCCCAGTGCCGTTCAGTATGTTACCACACACACACACAAATCCACACCCATACACACGCATTTGTAAGATGCAATCTGAAATCCTGCTTTAATTAACCAAATGAATTCACACTTAAGCTAAGCAGTGTAGCTGGCACCTCGAAATGCCAATTATGCAACGCTTGAGATGCATTTCATGATTCCACTTTGCATAAGAGAGGAGTATTCTGAGAATGTGCTTTAAAGTCAGCTCAATCGATTAAACACTTTTTGTATTTATTTATGAAATCGACGTCCAATAAACTGACTGTACTTAAGGCGTATATTTTGATTTAAAAGTTTCCATAAACCTTTCAATTAAGTTAATAATATTTTTTTTGAAATTTGTAATAAATAACCTTTTGCAGATTTTTCGTTGCTTTCGAAAAGGTCATATGGATAGCAAAAGAAATGCGATACCATACTGCCTCCACTCATTTATTATTGTGCTAAAATTTTAACATTTCACCATCTGCTTTTCTACATCGTCGGGGCAGGCGTTGCGGAAATAACAAATTTCTTACTCGGAAATTAATATTTCGAGCTTAAAGAAAAACTTTGCGCTTAATGTTGCAACTATTACGTGTTTAAGCTTACAAGTTTTGCTAGAATAATATCTTTTTTTCAATAAATAGCTACGAAAAATTCAATTAAATTATAGCTTGAAAATATTCAAACCAATATTTTTATTTAAAAACTTTTTTCGTTATAACTAAGGCTCGATTATATAAAAAGGAAGTATTTTGCTTATGCTCGTGAAACGAATGTTCAATTAAGACGCGCTTAACTTTTAAAGTGTGTATTAAAATTCTTGTTAAATCGGCTTTTCACTGCCAAGCTGTCGGACAGCACAACCCACGTCGCTTTCAATCAAAGTTTAAGAAAACTCAATAGTGCTGCACCAAGCTTCGTCAATATATGGTATACGGGGCTTCTGATTTGTTGGACCAGTCAAGCGAATTGGTTCAGCTATGTTTGATAAAAAAAGTGCAGCCATAGCCGGAAGCAGCCGCACCAAACGTAAACACATCCACATAGAGAACAACACGAGCTTACAGTTCAGTTGGGGCAGTTCGAAATGTGTTAAAGTGAACAATGAGAAAAAGTTTGAGAGCCTCCGGTACAGTTTGCGACATATCAGATTGAACAGAAATGGTTTTTGTGGCACGTGCTTCGTTAAATAGAAAAAATGGTGACGTATTGTTTAGCCACTTGATACACAAAAAGCTAGGCAAGTAATCTTTTATTACAAAGTTGGCAAAAAGAAAAGACACCAAGCCTAAAACGCACGCCTACAGCTACAACTCCAAGTTTAACTACAACTATTATTAAATGGCGTGAGTGCGTGAGTTTTTAACCGCTTTCCCATAATGTAGACGCTTTTATGGCTCGCACACATACACAGACAAAATCAAAAGCAGCCGAAAATGACAGCGAAGTGAAGCAGAAGGCAATTATTTTTATTTACTGCCCAGACGCGCACTGTGGCGCCAGCATTATTATTGTTGTTGCCACCACCACCAACAACGACGACGATGAGAACGAGAGAGATACCACATAAGCCGCATCATTGTCAGTTTCTCCGCCTCATCAACGCAAAAGCCTGGTTCCGAGTCCCGTTTGCTCTTACCCTTCCCTCGTGCCATGCATAAGCAAATTACAGTCGAGAGTTAATTTTTCACTTGCTTAACGAGCGGAAGTTACCATTTTGCACTGATTTGAAAATATGTCGCTGTTTGTGGCATTGGCGTCGCCATTGGCAATCCCGAGCCACGCACTCAGTGCGCCCATTTTACCAAGCAACGCCCGCGCGCCGTCGATATGTCTTTATATCCATTTGTTAATACGCGCATTCATATGTGTATTTGTTTGTTGGTTTGTTTGTTTGTGTGCTTTGCCCATTTCAACTGTGATTGTTTGTTTGCGGCAAATGAATGAATGAATTGCTCGTCGCTTCTCTTTATGGCAAATATGCCAATTTCGGGCGCCTCTTACCATTATCCCTCGACTCGCGCTCTATAAAAATCTCAGTCGCATTCATTGACATGTGCTATATTTATTGTGAGTGGCATATACTCGTATTTGACTGTGTGTTTGTTTGTGTTTTTGCGGCATGTTCACTGTTCTGTGCTATGCTCATCAAAATAATCAACCAAAGTCGACGTTGTTTTTATATTTTATTTTTTATTATTTTAAAAACAATTCGTATTGTGCAGTTTATGCGGCTATAAACATAAAGTGTCGAGCCCAAAAACATGTAGTTCTTTTTTTTTATATAAATAAGTACATGGCCACTTACAGTTCGTCAGGCACGTACACTTTCTAGGGCATTTGAAAATATACATGAGTTTGCATCATAGAGTTCATTAATATAATAACAATAATTTTGTTGTTTTAAAAAATTAAACATGTATTTTATGTTAAAGATTGCTTTCAGATTTTTAATCTACCTATTGAGAATGGTATTTTCAATAAGGATAGAGCATTAAGTACTTGGTCCACAAAAAAAAAAAAATGCCAACACCGATATATATTTTTTTGTCTTTGCACTATCGTAATTTATGTTTGTTTTATATTTTTTTCCTTAATAAAAGCAAACAGGCAATAACAATAAAATCATTGTTGTTCTTATATATTCAATAAATTAACCCGTCTTTGAAAGCCATATAGTATTATCTTGAAAATTAACTCAACCAACAGCTGCTTATTATATAGAATATACATATTCTCATAACTTAAATCTATTGTTCTTTTCAAACAACTATTGTTATTGAGTTTCTAATTAGGTTAGGAGATGAAAATTTAGTTTGTCGTCTTTGTGTGTCTTGAAAATGGGTTAAGTGCAAGGCGTTGATAAACAAATTAAAATTGTGGTTTCTGAGCTTAAATACAAGAATCCATATTAGACAATGCCAACGAAGCTTGTCTTGGTAATATTTTGGGCTAAGGCCTCTGCTGAATATATTAGTATTGTGGTTTTTGCAAAATAAATGCAACAATCAATGATTGCTTCTTCATTGATATGGTGCTGGTCAAGCGTTCCAATTAATTTACAACCACAAGCTCCAAAGTGACGTTTGCATATTTCAGTTCAACATATTCACATCGTATAAGCAAATGGAGAATACTGTAACCGTAACAATAGCCTGCAGCAGCAGCAGCAGCAACAGCTAAGCTGAATACCCATGTGTGAATGATTGTCTATTGCCCGAGTGCCATGAAGGCTTGAAACTGACTCAACTCGGCATGGGGCATGAGCTGGGACTGATTTATGTGCTCTACGTGTGCAGCTGTGATCGAATTTCCAATCATGTTTACGACTATACGCACACACACACAAATGAACTTACTCCCACACAAGCACACACACACACACACACACAGATATGCTTATCTCGCATAGATAGAGAAGGAGACAGAATCCATGTAGTGACGATAGACACGCCGCCAACCTTGTCGATTCGTTGGCCAGCAAACGTCGGTGTTGTCCGTTTCTGTTGCTGGCTGTGATAAAAGCGGCAACAACACAAACACCAACAACAGCAATAGCAACAGTCAACAGTAACAACAATAACAACAATACCATCAACAATACAAATGAACATGAATTGCATTGAACAGGTGCGCACATGACTTCATTTGCTCGGCTACATTTCCCCCCTTCTGTTCTTTATTGTTTGGATAGCCCTACATACGCCCTTCCACCCTTCGTCCCTTTCAACGCAGCTACCGACATGGCATATGCTAGCTGTTGCTAGCTACTATTTATGTTTTCTTTAGCAAATTGTGCGTGCTATGCATTTGCTTAGGCCACATAGTCCATAGCATTGAAAATTGAAAATCAGCATGAGAAAAATTGTTTTTTGCGTTTATTGTTTTTTTTTTTTTGTTATGTTATGCTCATTTATAGCACTTTAAATACCTTTTAGCCATAGAAAATATCTAAAAGAGTTGCTTACCTGAAATATTGTGTTGTGCGCATATAGTAAGAAAATCCACTATCACACGGTACGTATGATTAACATGCAAACTAAACAAAATCTGATATAAAAAAAACAAAATATTGTCTGGCAATCCCATTTAAAGCATTTTTTTTAATGCAAAGTGGCTTTTGGCTTTTCTAATTTTATTTATTTTGTTTTTTTTTCGGACTAACCGGCAAATTGAAAATTAACCAAGTTCTCAATGGGAGGACCCAGCAACCCAGCAGCGACTTTCGATTTACAGCTGCTGCTGTGCTGGCCTCAAAATGTGTTTTGCTTCACGGCGCACATTCAGTTTATTTTTTAGCCCACATTTAGCTTTTTGTTGTCGGCTGACTTCTTAATGTCACTTGCAATTTTTAGCCACTCTTCTTGGCCCATAGCATTTGCGTTTGGTTAACCTTTTTGTTGCGGCTACAATTGTGATTCAGCGCTTAGATCTGTGGTTGTTATCGTTTTGGTCGTTAGAGATAATTCTTGAAATTTTTAATATCCTTGTTTGAGCTTATTAAAATTAATATTTTCTTGTTGCATCGTTCTGGGCTTTTTGATTGTAATATCGGAATTTTTTTCTAAACTTTATCTCAAGATTTTGGAAAGAGCATGCAGAAAACTTGAAAAAAATTTATCTTAGGCTAAAGTCGCCCTTTTATTTGTAGCATTTTCCATTATTACGTTGGTTTTGGGTAAAAATGCTAAATGTTTCCACGGTAGTTAATCTTTGCGAGTCCCTAACGAAGCGTTAAATGCCTCTGCTGTTCCCTAAAGGTGTAAATGTGTTGAGTGCTCCGAATATTATGTTAATTATTAAATATGCATGCGGCTGTTATTTTAGGCACATTTAAATTTATTTTCTGTATGGCATTTTAATTAGTATGCAGCGTAAATTTTTATTTCCTAAATCAGAAACCAAGAGCCGACAGGCCATGCCATGGCCCACTAGTAAAAGCTTTAACTACAAAAACGAACAACGCTCTGGGGACAAGAAAATCTATGGCAATGTGTTTTCTATTTAACCGCCCTCTGCTGAGTTGTCTACAATTCTATTTCAACCTTTTTTTTTGTTCTGTCGGGAAAAATCCTTTGACGGCAGCAAAGCACAAAAAAAGCTTCAGCTTTTCTTCTATGTACAAAATGAAATTAGTGTCAAAATGTTTTTGCGTTGGCTGTGACTGAGTTTTCATGCTGTTTTACACCGGCGCCACGCCCCAAAGCGTTTAGCGTGCCTCTGATACAAGAAAGAAAGCGAATGAACGAATGGGCGATAAAATGTGCAGAAACGACGTTGACTACATCAAAAAAAAAAAAAACTAAAACAGACAGAAGCGCAAACAAAAAATTCTATCAAAAACAACAACGACGTTTACCTATTTCATTCAATGTTGTTTTGAGCTTTAAGCCAGAATAAAACCTGACACCAAGCAGAAGTGAGAAGCAGGAGGTAAATGAAATGCAATTTTTTGCGACATAGTTGAAATGCTTGTCCTTTAATGTCCCCGATGCTGAAGCTTTCAACTATTCTTTTTCTTTTTTGTCATCATGTTGCACACACATCCGCGTATCTTTATCGCCGATGAAGTATGCCAGAGCCTAAAAGAGCTTGCTTCTATTGGCTGTGGTACCAAGCTGCAAACAAATGAATGGCGTGGCCTCGGCCTTTAACGCGCACGCAAATGATTAACTCATCTGCTCAATTAAAGCTCATGCAATTGAACGGAAAGTTACCACAACACAACAATTTGCACCCGCTTTACACTGGACTGGGTGGCAATAAACAAAAAAAAAAAAAACTGCATTTGCATTATGCAAATGACGCTGGCTGGGTAGACAAGACAGCATTTTCATGGGGCATAAATAAACATTACATGTTAACCGCAATATAAATATGCTATAGCTTTGCTGCTTTTCAACGTGCCATTGCACATTGCAGTCTGTGTGAAGTGCGGCAAACATGGCGTATGCGTATTAAGCCAAAATTGCATAATAAAGCGACCACACAGAGCTTTAAATCCATATTTATGCCATGCACAACTACTTGTGTATGTGTGTGCGATTGCAAGACTAAATAAGTTGATGAAACTCGTCCCTGTCATGCAGGATGCGATATAAAACATCAAAATGACAGTTTAAGATTTTTTTGCTGCCAAAGCCGTTTTAAGCTGACTGAAAAGGAGCACGTGACTTGCAGTTTTCCGTTTTGGAAGTTTTTCAGCTTTCTGGTGCTTGTTATAAACTATTCCCAACCAAATGCTCATATTTGTATCCATCTGTTTTTGTGTGCATTAATTATCTTAGTTCAAATTAACTTTTACACACAAATATATAGTAAATTGGTACGATATTAAATATTTTAAGCTAAGCATTTGCGATAATATTATCTAGGGAATATAAATATAAAATCATTTAAATAAATCTGACCAACTTTATGTTGCAATTAACATTTTCCATAACATGACAAGAGAACAGATTTCTAGGGTGGACCAGTTTAATGAGTTTAACTTGGACGAAAAATTTCTCTTTTATTATTAAGGTAATATAATTGCCAGATTATTTTCGTTTTGCATGTATATATAAATATTATTTTTCGATAAATTCACTCGTTTAATTTTTTCGGGCCAACAAATGTCCTTTTTCTTTGAGTGGTTCAGTTTAAGCTACAAGTCTATAAAAATATGCAAATTACGTTGGTACTTTATCCATTTTTTGTTTTTTTCGCTTTTTCAATATACAAATATTTTTTCAACCAATCGATTTTATTTATTTGGTCGTACCCAATGCAATTGATGCGTTGTTTTGCTTTTTGCTGTAAGCTCCGATTTAAGTGTCTACAAAAAAATCGAAGGCCATGAAATGTGGAGACACCCTGAATGGGACATGCAACTGGTTGCAAGTACAATTCGCGCATAAAAGTACGCTATAGCTGTGGCGCCACGTTGGCCTTTACAAAGCGGGTTTTTGGGAATCTTTACTCTATGTTAGATTATGGTGTGGTGTGGTGTGTGTTTGGTATAAGTGTGTGAGCACTGTATTTTGTTTGATGCTATGCTGCTTGATTTTTATTTCGGCGCTTTCTTCGTTTGTTACGTAATATCAATAACTCACGCGCAGCTGACACATGTAATAATTCAATCGTGCGGACAACCATTAAACAAGATTGATGATCTCTTTAAAGCGTGTAGAACAGTACAAACACACACACACACACACACACACACTCGCACACAGAGCAACATATATCCGACCCGAGCAGCCGACCCATTGACGCCACAAGGACGAATGCTCGGCGCCTTTAAAGTTTGTACGCCCTGTGAAAAATGAATGCTTTGGAACAATTAAAAAGGCCACAGGCAAACTAAGATTTAAAAAAGATTTAGATACAAGTGTCTATGCTTGTTTATAGGCTACTTTACCACACACAAGCACACACACACACACACACACAGTTTAGAAAGATAAGCATTTGTATGATTGATGAACTGCCAAAGTCTGTCCTGTTGCCTGATTGTCAGTCATTCATTCATTCATTAATTCATTGTTCAAATATTTTGATATACACGGGTAGCCGCAATCTTCACAATGTGCTCACATTTTATGACAACCGCAGATTAGTTGAGATTGCCGCACCGCCCCACCCCGAAAGCACATCAATGCGCCGCAACAGCCCCTTCCAGATTAAGAGACGGTCTACAAATTCCGAAGCTGTTAAAAAGCTAACAACGTCACCTTTGGCTGTGGATTGTGACGCATAAATATTTACGGCTGACATTCCAGCTGGGGCAACAGGCGTTGCCGTCAGACGACAGACGGCAGACAACTGACAACAGGCGGCGGACAAAACGTCAAAGTGGCAACTGTTTGAGCAGCTAAATTGAAATATCCTTGTCGGTTGTAGCATTGTTGTGGCAGCCTCTGACTCTGGAAATTCATTATGAAAGGTGTAACAATGCCACGGCTAAGTAGCTAATAAAAGCGCTCGAATCCCCAGACCTTCAACTTCAACTGCTAAAGACAAGAGCCCAGCCCAGCCAGTGGTTGGCCGTAAAGTCGTACCACACAGCACACAGTGACAGACAGGTGGGGGAAAAGTGTACACAGTGCTGCTCTCTGGCAGACTTGTTTACTGTCATCATAATTATAAAAAGGGTTTTTACAGCCAACGCAGCACAAAGGCAGCAAAAGGTATAAAAGCCAGGTGAGCTGTCACTGGGGGATTAAAGGCGTTTTGGTTTTTATTGTCACTGCGACACCGTCGACACCCCCATCGCTATTATTATCAACACGACCTTGGGTCGACAAAAGGATTAAAAGCGGATTAACTTAATATGTTGACAAGATTCTGATTAAAATTTTTCGTGTGATCCCTTTTTGTCTGGCCATCTAAAAATAAATTCTGACAACCCGACAACCAACGCAACCCATAAAGTGCCTAAAAAAAAAGCTAATCGATTGTAATTTGATATTATTACACAAAATTACTTTCACATTCGAAAATATGTACCTTTTTATTATTCGAGATAGTTAAAAGTAAGTCGATAAAAAACTTAAAGCATTTGCACACTTTAGGTCATCGTTGAATTCAAGTTGACGTGTCACGAAATAAATAAATAACCATCCTCATTGCCTCATTTTAATAAGGGAAATAAGAGAAATTGTCCATGAAACACAAATAGCTGCAAGCAAAAATTTCATAAATATAAAAAGCTACAAAAAATTAATCTATAACAGCAGACGATTAAGTTGTTCAATTTTGTTTATTTATTATTGCTGTCTGATTGCTTTAAAAATGTCGATGCAAACAAATCAGCAGACAGGCTTTTGTTTTTGTGACTGAACTGAACTGATTTAAATCTTAAGCGCTTGGCCTGCAACAAATACCAATATTGATCTCTATGAATACGTTCCATTAAGCTTTAACATTTTCATATTTTGATTTTGCACATGATTGACAATCTAGCTGCACTTGCAGTCAAGCAATGTCAGTTACTGAGTCAGCCAACGACATTTGCTCTATCTTAAGTTACATATAAGGAAAAATTAAACAAACAAGTGATGACTGCTATGGCATGGAAAAACTTATTAAACAAGAAAACCGAACACATTAATAAATGTAATGGTAGATATCGCATATCCTCTCTTCCTCTAAAACATACGTTTAGCATATTAAGTAAAACATATATGTATGTTTAGAGGTACGTTTTCAGAACTACATGGTTGGCGCTGCCGCGTCTGCTTGTCAACTTCTGGCTGCACTTTTGGTGCAAATGTAAATCACTTAAATTAGTCTTCATTTTTGGGTCAAAGTGTGTGTGTGTGCGGAGGTGCTCGGTGAACCAGTCTGTCAACGATGCATTTGAAAGCTAAAGATTTTCAATTAAAACTACTTTGCCAATCAGCATGTGAAAGCATTTAGTTAGACAGACAGAGACAGAGACTGAGAGAGAGAGAGAGAGAGACAGCCAAAACGCAAGAGGGAGATAGTATACCGTATGGCACTCTTCATCTCGATTTGCTTTAGTCGTTGCAACATTGCAACTGTAATTATGAACTTTAATCGAAAAACTTTTCACAACTCATTGCTCATTCCTATGCAATACACACACACACACACACAGACAGACACACGTGCACCCAAACACACAGACAGCTGTCTGTCAAGGCTACAGTCAAAAATCGCTTTACGCGCAAATGTGCAGCCCACATCCCTTCAGGACTTGACTTAAAGTTAACAGATTACAGCTACACAAATTGAGACATTGGCCTTAGAAAAAAAAGCCATAAAACATAAAACTAACTTTAAAATTTCTATACAAATTAAAATGGAAAATGTTTTAATCTCATTTTTTTGTTTTATAAATCAATTTTGTTAGAGCTTACCAACAGCTTACAAAATTTTAAGTACATATAAAACACAAAATATATTTAGTTTCACTTCATTCTAATCCGATTTGCAAAAAAAAAAGTCGAAAGTTGAAGAAGTTAAGTTGGCCGAGCTCGTTTGAAATTCATTTAGGTGAATGAATGGCTGTTCGGCTAGTAGATCGATGTTCAATTGTTGTTGCCTCCACTCGAAGTTTCGCAGCTATCAAATACTCACAGTAAAATCCCAAAACATTATTGCCGCCTGCAGCCGTTAACTGGTTGGTCAGCTGGACCAATATGTTGGTGCTCTGGCGCAACTGCCAAACAAATACAAAAACTGCGGCTTTTAAAAAAAATGCAATCCAAACGGCACACAAACACACTGACACATAGGCAAATACATAGTTACAAATCTAGAGGCTAGTGTGTGGTCAAAATTGCATCGAGAGTCACAGGCGCGGAACAAATAAAAATTGCACTATCCTCTTTTTTGTTGTTGTTGTGCTATTGCTGGTTAACTTAGTGAAATAGTCGTGGAAATGAACAAATAAAATTGCCGACGTATACGTAACGTAACGTATTTGTATGGCTGTAGGTGTATGCAGTAGTAGGTGTTGCATCACGGGTTGCATGTCAATCAAGAGTTGGTAAGAAAATTAAGCTGAACGCACACCTTTGCCTGAAACTCGCTGGCTGCCTGAGCAACTTGTTCTCCAGCCGCTGCGGGCGAAAAGTTTTGCGCATCTATCAAAACTTTCGACAGCGTCTGCCGCTTATGGCAATGTCTTGAGCGAGTCTCGCAGCATTTATCTGCATTTTATTTGGTTAATAAATTGAAAGTTTCGCCAAAGTTTTTAGCTGTATGCCACAGAGTTTATGGTGAATTTGCCTCGTGTCCAGCAAGCTGCCAAAAAGCTGCTACAAATTCGAATACTTGTATTCGTATTATGAGTACTACTCGTACCAGTAGGTTCAAATCATTTTTGCCCTGTCAACGAAAAATCTTCGTTTCGCCTGCCCTTAATAGACCTCTTGTCAACGCACCGAAAAGCTGTCAAGTGTTCTCAACTGCATTTAATGGGCACAGTTTGGCAATGCTTTAAATCGCGTACATATAAAACCAACATATGCATGTACAAAACATATACACATATTTACGATGTGTGTGTGTGTGTGTGTGAGTAGAGTGTCTGCTTTGAGAAATGCAAAAGTTTCAACCTGCGGTTTATCGCGCCGGAACTGAGTGTGCCAGTGTAGAAGAACGTGCTACCTTTGCTTAATTACATTTTGTCGAGCAATTAAATGCTCAATAATTGTTTTGTTGCCCGCTTTAATAGCAGTTATTCAAAGGGCCCAGCCACAGCTACATCAACATCTCTCCCTCTTGGCATCAAGCATGCACCCTACTCACTACGGTGTGGTGCAGTGGGTATATGCGACTTGAGTGAAAAGAAAATCTTCGCGCCCAAAAAGATATTCTATTTTGTAAAGACTATTATTGTAAACAATTACACTGATTTATCTTATCTGTATTAAGTTTATTTCCATTATTAGGTGTGAGGTATTTTTAAGTCTTTGCCAAACCATGTTTATGTTTACGGGGCTGGAACTCGGCAAAGGTGCGTCGTGTCTCTGCTGTGTCCGTTTGTCTGAATTATTTATGGCTCGGTAATAATGATCAGGCATTTATCTTGCTGTTACCCGTCGTCTCACTGGCTGCTAATGTTCTCTGTGTGTATTTTATTTTTTTCGAGCTGTTGTTGGTGTTTTTTTAAGAGTGGCATTCTTTACTTTCTTGTGCCAGCGTTTGAGTAATGCCTTAAAGTTCGCTCAAACTTAATTAATGCATACACCTACGGCGCACACACAACGTTGCAGTTGAAAGTTCTTTTGTGTAAAGCTATATGCTTGTGCATTATTGCTTCACGTGCCAATCCTAACAGTAGGGTCGGTGACTGTAGGACTATCATATGCCCCGGTCGCTATCCTGGTGCGTGATGACTGTTGACAATTGACAATAGCAAGAAACAAACAGACGATTGGCAGCAGAGAAGGGGTCAATGATAGTGGGCAGTGGCTGTAATGTTGTATTGTATTGTATTGTATTCTGTATGTATGGTGTTCGTATTATTTGAACAAATGCTTGTTTTAAGGTCCCATTTCAGATCCTGTGCTCGTGTCTGTGATGCTCTCTTCCTGTTGCCTGCTGTGTTGTGAAACCAATAAGCCAACGACAGAGTCGGGGTAAGCAGCACACAATATGAAGAACCTGCAGCGCTTTATATTGCAACGCCCCAAACGATTGAAACCCTTGCCCATTGCACAATGTCATATTCAGACAAACCCATGTGGCAAACTAAAACAATAAACTTCAAGCTTGATTACACAATCCGACTTATACGTAAGTTTCTTTGATTCATTTAGTTTATTATATTTTATTCATTTCGGCATGAAGGCACATTTTAATGCACATATCGAATGGAAAATTGATTAAAAGTCTTAGGGAAATATGAAGATACAACTTTATGTACTATTTATTATTAATCATACGCACACAATTTGAATTTTTTGTTCTTCCAAGCTTATACCAAATAACGCTAAAAGTTGTCGCCCAAACTGATTTGAAAAGTCTGTTTTTTATACTTAAAACAAATCCTTAGCACGCAATCCATTAGCATATTTGCTTAAGCCATTGGCGACATTTAGCATTGATTTGACAACCATGTGCAGTTGTTTCCTTTCCCCTCCTCGTGGCCAAGTTTTATGCTCGTCAGTTTATCTGCTGCATGTATCTTAAAAGTTTTGCAATAGCAGTTTTGAAAAATGCATTGCACAAAACTTTTCTTAAGAGCTTAAGATCTCCCTCAACACAACGCAAGAACGGCGTCTGTTTGTCGGTCTACTAGCAAGCTGAATGTCTGGCTGGCTGCTCTAGTCAACCGCACGCTACAACAATTACCCATAAGAAATTTGCAAACATTCAAGGCAATTAAAACTGTCAGATGGAAAATGGGCAAAAAATGGCGAGTGCGGAGTGTGGAGTGCGTCCATACTGATAACTTTTGCCATGGCACATGGCCAGTCATCCGGCTATTCAGCCAAGAAACCAGGGCAACAGCACCACCAACAGCAGTGGCTGCATTTCTGGCATCAGCGGGCCATGGCCAACATTTTGACCACCGAAGCCGACGGTCGCATTGTCCGTTAGCCGTCCGTTTGCCACTCAACAGTCAACAGAGTCAGCTGGTTCGGTCTAGTATAGTATAGTATAGGCACGCAAAAGTTTTCGGCCCACATTAGTTGGGATTTGTGTTTGAGCCGGAGTATTGCGCACACTGGTTAGAGTCAGATTGGCGTACTGTTTTTGTTTGTGTGGCCAAAAAACAACAACAACAACAACAAAAAGAAGACAAAAACACACAGAAAAATAAAAACTAGCAACAACAAAAGAGGGGCGGCAGCAACAAAGGCAAACAACAAGGATGGCACAAATTAAGTGCACACTTCCTTTGCATATTTAAATGCCCCTATATACTTCCGCTTTGAGTATGGCACGGCCAGCCAGCCAGCCAGTGTGAATGTATGACCATGTGTGTGTGTGTGTCTCTGTGTGTGCGGTGGTATGTATTTTTTTTTTTGTTTTTACCATTTGTTTGCATGTTGAACACGGCCACACCAACTGTAGCTGCGCCAAATACTGCAAGCCCATTGTTGTTTGATTTCTAATGCTGGTTTGTATTTGCCTAAGCGGCTGACAATAATTTTTGCTTTAATTCGTGCATCTATTGCGCGAGAGAGTCCTAATTTAATCGGTTGCCAGCCAATTGTCTGGCCCGAGACCTTCGGTATCATAAATATGTATGTATATGTGCATGTATTTATTATGCTGAGGTTGGCCAAGGTGTCTGTTTCGAATGCTTTGAGATATTTTAACATATTCAGGCAGACAATGCATCTGATAAAATTTTTAAATTGCAAATTTGAATAGGTGGAATATTTAATTTATTTGTTGTCGACTTGACATGAAATGCTACAAATATGCAGAGACAAATTCAAATGCCACAATGAAAGATATGTATGTATGTATGTATGTATGTAGCCAAGCACTACGTACGATAACTTCAAATTTAAGTGCCAGGCATTGAAAACCAAAGAGACTATTCGATTTTAATTTCCATTGAATGGAGGCAGGCAAAGTGCCAGCTGCAAGCCGCTTTACAACCACATACACTATGCATGTGAGGGTGCGAGTGTGTGATATGTCTGAAGGGTACTCATAAACTAGATACGTGTGCGTGTGTGTGTGTGTCTGTGTGTGTGTTGCAACTTGGCAATTTGAAGTTGGCAAAGGGCACTGAAATTTCGACATTGTTTCCAGCAGCATTCAATTGCTGGAAAATTGTTAATCCATCAGTTACTAAGCAGGCACTTTAACACACTCATACATACACTCTAAATACGAGTTGAGGTTTGATCTGTGCTGAGCTTTCACTTGCATTCAGAATGTTAAATTAAATTTAGATGTTTGACAATTGGCCATGTGGTACGAAATGTTAGCCAAACGAACGAAAAAAAAACAAAACCGTCAAAAGTTAGTTTGTTGCCATAAACTAAAGCCCACAATAACTTTTTAAAATAAACATACTCTCGTTGCAGCACATTAACCATTTTTGTCCAATGCGAAATAAACACTCGAAGTTCAAATATTTAATAGAGCTCAACTAATTCTGTCAAATGCTACCGTAAGTTTGGCAGGCATTGACAAGTATACTTAGCTCGGTGACTGTACTTTAGTTAATTACGCCCAACAATATGCGCTTGACCACTTAATTAGCATTGTAATTGGGCGGCTCAAGCGAGCGCTGAGTGCTTGCCACCAAAAGCTGACAGCAAACGCGTGACTTGGCAACATTTTGGAGGCTGCTCCGTGAGGCGGTGGCAAGCGTCTTTGAACTGCTGATGTTTTCAACTGATTTTAATTACAACGTTGACATATCTAAGCTGCTTTCGATACAAACAGAGCGCGCCTAATAGGATTATGCACTGCCATTTCGCAGCTGTGTCAGAGTAAAGGAGGGAAACGGAGTTAGGACATCAACGAGTTCAGAAATCAAGTATACACCGCGCTAGCGTGTAGCGAGATTTATAGCATTGGCTTTGGCATTAAAAGTGCTAAACCGCCGCACAGTGTATTTAAAAATAAAATGCAGACGCAATTGGAAAATCTAAACAAAACGCCCTTCACATGGCATGCATACTTATGCAGGCGACTGTATTTAATGGCCACTATGCGCTGCGTGCAGAGAAAAAGGCGTAAATTTTGCTAATGGCCTGAAAATTGGGCAATTTTATAGCCTCATGAATAAAAGATTTTCATTTTGCTTCAATTACAGTCAAACACACACACATACACACACACACACATATGTACAACACATTGAAAGAGAGGCTAGTGCCAAAGCCAGTCATGGATGATGCCAAGATAGCAACCACACATACCCACACAAACATATATACACATACATACGTAGTCACTTAAAGACACACACACACACACACACACTTGTGACAAGTTGGAGGCCACAATCTTGGATTTATACGGCTTTGAGTGGCGTCCTCGTTGCCGTTGTCAAGTCGTCGCTGTCGTCGACTGCTTCTAGTTGATGCTGCTGGCAGCGCTGCCTATTTAAAAATTAAGAATATATTAAATATTAATGCCGCCGTGGCATCCATAAAAACCAGCAAGTTATTAGCCAGCTTGCCACGTACCACCTGGATGCCACTAGACTTTCGGCAGGCGGCAAAGTCTTCCAGCCGCCAATCGACCGCTGCGATGATTATAAAATTTCCACTTGAGCGCATATTTTTGTGATTAATTTCGCTATGCAATGATGCCACCAAGAATATATATTCGCATTGTGTGAATAAACTCGTTAATATTTGATGTGACAACGAACCGTGGTAAGCGCAAAGTGGCAAGTTAATACACCCAAGCCCACAATAGTCCTACGCCCAAATACCAAAAAAAAAAAAAAAATAAAGCGGCAATTGGTAACCGCATACAAAATGAATTTTATTTCTGTTTGTGGCCACAAACGTGTCAGTTCGGACACATGAATGATGAATTATGTTCGGTTGTCGACACACTGCGACAATTTCAAACACATGCATATATAATTTTCAATACCAAAACCACAGAGCTGCCAACAAATTGCTGCCAATAAAGAAATTCATAATTGTAGCTTTAGTTTATCAAAGTTCATGCTTAATATACTACATAATATTTATTCAAACAATTTAGTCAATTTGAAATCGAGCTATATCGCTTCTTGAATAAAATTTTCCTTTTACCTTAGGAAATAAATTATTTTTATTAAAATTTATGACAGAAATTAGTGTATTAACGCTATAATGCAAGTACAAATCTCATTTATTAATTTGCAATAGATATCATAGGTATTATAAAATACCTAAAAGTATGATGTGCAACGCAATTTTCGAAATTGAAATACGCTCGGATCTTTGAAAAGCCACGAGAAATTTGGCTACAGCTAACAACTATAATGCGATTGTAACAGGAGCTGAAAATCAATTTCGATGGCATATTTTGCTGGCTTACTTTTGAGAATGAGAACGATATGAACCAGTTGCCCGCGGCTTTTGTTGCACCGTCTGACTGTGCCTGACCAAGCGGCGGTCAAACCAACTGGCGCTTAATTGAAAAACGTAATTAACTTGCATTTTCTGCTTTTGGCGTTTATTGCCGCTCATTTGCAACGGCCAAGCCAAATGGTTAGTAACAAACGACGCCCTTCCCGCCTGATGAAGTTGCAGCTGCGTATTTATTTGCGTTACACGTTCAACATTTTCAATAGGAATGCGCATGAGCAGAGGCAGCGACAGGGGCAGGTAATGGAAAGGGGGTTCGAACTAGCGAGAGGGTATTGGGTTGGGTTGGGTTGGATAGCTTTGGCTGATGGAAGCTTGTTAATTTTGACCGCAATACGTGCGCCGGCCACTGACTGGCAGCAATCGAAATCAGCGGCGGCCAATGGCCGTTGCCTATGTATATGCCCGGGGATAATGTTTTCGGTCTTAAATTCGGTTAACAGAATTTAATGGAAATAATAGGCAACAAATTGTTTTGGTTTTTTTCATATCATCATTATCATAGTTTGCCAAAGCATTTTATTTAGAAAGAAGTCATTATGTGTATCACTTTGTTAGGAATAGTTTATGGGCTTTAAAACAAATTCTTGGCATAAGAATAAGTTGCATTCTATTTATTTGAGTATACGTACGTACAATAAAAATTATACTTGGGTGTTGCCTTGCAGTGCAATGCATTTTTTTTTTCTTTTCTAACTTGTCGCCCTTAACTAAGAGTGTCCTTGTACACTCAAAGCAACAACCGTTCCACGTTCTTTAAGCTCAAGAGCAATGCTGACGTCATTTTGGCAATAGGGTTCTTTGAAACTCAAATTCCCAAGGTAAGCTGGCTTCACACGCTTTCCCCTAATGAAGTGCGTCAGCAAAACAGACGACAAAGGCTTCAGGCTACAAACGTTCAGCTTTTGGTTCTTAAAAAAAATCTATGCTTAGAGTCCGCTCGTCATGGTGACAAAACCCAAGACAAAGTCCGATTATATCGATTCCCGACGGACAATAACTCTGCAAAACTTGTGTGAAACTGTCTTCGAATTGTTTTTTTTTTTTTTTGCAGGCTGTTTAACAAAATAATTGATATGGTTTATAAAGGGGAGAAAGATGTCATAACTTAAGCCTACACAGGGAGGCACCAAACTATTATGTGATTTATCAATTTCCCTCTTTAATTGATTTAAACAAAATGCTTTCAAGCTATTTATGTTTATCAATAAATGTCTGTCATAACAAAAACATGAAAATCAAATAAAATAGAATTTGCCTTGCTGTTAAATTCAATGCTTGGACGTCTGATAATGATTCAAACAGCTTAAGTTTAAAACCTGCTAATTATTTGCCCGAAAACGCACAGGCGCTTAGAAGTTAAAAAAGAGAAATACTACAACCTGAAATTCCATTAATTAGTAATTTAAAATGCCGCACGTGCATAGAATGGCTAGATACAAAGCAGTATTATATTGATTGAGCGCTTAAGCTCGCTTGTGTAAGGCAAACACGTATAATTTAATTGTTGATATGGCAACGCTACAAATGAATCAGCCACAGAGATAGCCAAGACAGACTGGCAAAATGTCAGACCGCCATTCTGTATTTGCCAAGGAAATCGACTAAGAAAATCCAAGTTGACTTTCGCCTGCTGTGCGACATTGCCGCATGCTGCGTTCAAATAAGTAAACATGATGGCCCCAAACGAAGAGTCGACCAAAGTTGCTGACTTTACAGGAGAAACCAACCACAACAACAAGCCATAGTCAACAATCAACAGTCACACATACAAATACAACAACAACAACAACAACAACAACAATGACAGCTTCAGCAACGATAGAAAATAATCAAGAGCAAGTTATCTGAGATAATTAACTAAATGAGCGTGCGTCACGAAATTTGCTGCGACATAGCATTAAAGTGGCATGTTATATTGTGGATGGGTTGATGACCGCTTGACAAGGAGCGTACTTCTATGCGCACTCAACGGTGCGTATGCTTTATGCAATTGAAACTAAAGAACTTAGCAAAGGCTATGAAAACTTTAAAACTACAACATTGAATAAACAGTTGAGTTGCATAGATAAGCAAATGGTGTTAAATCCAATTAACAAAGTTTTTTTTTTATCCTGGTACAAACTATTAGAGTCAGGGCAATTAAAAATATATTAATAATACGACTAGGCGTACAACTAGCAACCTTAATGGCTTTCAATTGTTGAAACTAAATTAATTAGCAAGCTTAACACTAACTGTTCGCTATTATTGTTATATACATATAAATTTGTGGCACACAAAATTAAAACATAATTTACTTATATTTCGCCCAGGCAATAACTAAAGCGAGAGAAAGACAGTCGAGAGTTAATTTGCACGTTTTTTTTTTCAATATAATTAAGTAGCATAAAAATTTTTGAAATGAGTTTAAAGCAAGTGAATACAATAACAACAATCATAATAATGAAAAGCGCTGCCTCGTTCAGGCTTGATGGATGAGCAAAAACCATAAAATATAATAAAGTGTAAGGCATGGGCGGCTCAAAGCAATAACAAAATTGGTCATTGATTAAAAATATTTGAACCGTACGCCGGCTGATAAGAGGGAAATAATTTGCTAATTTCTTTTCCGAAATCCCTTTTTGTGGGTGGCTGGCAAATCAGCTTAACAAAGACTGTTTCAACAAGAATAAAAACAATGCTTGCGGAAGGCAAAAGCAGGGCTGATAAAGCAAAAGAAACAAACAAAAAATAAATTGTGTAGTCAAGTCGGGTTAGTCAAGTAATATAATTGAATATGCTACAGAATCAAATGCGCACTTTTAACGATATATTTTAATCTCGAATTTATTTACAAGTCACCATTTGTAATCCTTATTAAATATCAATGCAACTGCTACGGAAATGTTAAAGAAATATTTTATTTGGAACCCTGACCATAGTTTATGATTTTAATGTAGCGCTTTGAAAGTCAGCCAAGTCAAGTTACGGTGGCATAGAGTCGTTCCCTGGTCCCTTGTTATTTTTTTTTTTTTTTTTTAATTTTTTGTGCAACTTTACATTAACATTTTCTGAATTTTTTTTGTTCCAGCGTCGTGTATGGGGGACTTGCCAGGCAATTTTCTGCTTAATAAAAGGGTTCCGGGCGTTCTGAAAAGTTTTTCATTAAGCACGAAAGCAGCAGCTCCGTTGACGTTGACGATGACGACGGCTGTTCGGCTCAAAATAACAACTACAAAAATGCAGCTTAGTCCAGCCCAGCTATAAGAAAGCGTGAGGACAAAGAGCCAAGGATAGGTGGAGGCAAGAAGCGGGTAAAAGAAGCGAACTGCCGCAAAATTGTATAATGAAGATAAATGTTTATCGCTATTCAACGGGTTGAGAAGGCGTGCGTTAGTTGTAAGGCGTGGCTGTTTGCCAAAAGTTGGTACGCTGATTATGCCAATAAAATCGATGATAAGCAGCTCGAGTCCGAGCAACAAGCAGGTTTAATTTGAGTTGGGTCAAAATAAACCTTGACTGCCAACAAAGTTTTTTGAATGCGCGTAATGCTGATAAACAAATGAATTGACTTATGCAATGAGCAATGAAATAGCTACAAATACAGCGAATAAAATATAGAGAGAAAGAGAGAGGGAAAAACGAAAGACCGGATGAGTTGTGGTCAATGTGGCATTAAATGAAAAGCGAGACCAGGTTTGGTTTCCCAATGTCATTAGAGAAATATATTTGCTCTACAATTTGGAACTAATTAAATTTCATTTGACATCCTGCGTTTTGCGGCCAGCACTTTTCCCATTTTCGCATGCGCTTGCATTATTTTTCATTTCAATTGTTTTATTGTACGGGCATTATTAGCTAAATTAATGTACAGTTTGCCATCCATAAATATTCAACTAAAACAAAACTATACCACACTTTAAATCACGTCTTTCGTTTAAAAGGCATAAATTCTTAAGTAAAAAATATGCAAAATTATAAATCAAAGCTATGTTATTGTTCATAAGATTAGTACACAGAAATTCGATGAGCTGCTTAAAAGTTAGTTCTATGGAAGTTCGACTATTGAGAGCACACTTACACCATCATTTTGTTTTACTTTTAAATATTTAAAAAACAAAAAGAAACAAGTTTTTGTTGCGTTGATTCATTCATTTACTTAGTATTCTAAGCAGTTTGTGTCAGTGGGTCGTCGGTCAATGGACTTGGCCAGCATGTAGAATGGCTGATACAGCTGCAGTCCAAGACGCAGCGCCAAATGGCAGCCATAGAGAAAAGAAAATGAGAAAAAACACATGGCGCCCGCAGCTAGTTACATGCAGCAGACAATGCAAAGGTATAGGTAACCGGGCGCATGATGAAGAGCCAAACGAAGAAGTAGAAGTTGCAAAAACCATCAACAGTATCAACAGCAGACGACTCCGCGTAGTCACTCAATCGGGGGCTGTGGCAAGGGGCTTTGAGGGAAACGGGCAAGGCATAAAGGATGAGAGAAAGAACAGCTGGCACAGACCAAAAACTTGTTCACGGAAGCAGATTGTCAATGGCAGCACATTTGATGCTTATTTCAAGTTAGACTCAGTGTCGCCAGGTGCACAAAGTAAGCCTTGCCAGTAAATAGCCCTTAGGGGGGACATGAAGGATGGGTAGGCAATGGTTGGTCTTGATGAATGGCCACGTTCCATGCGGAAGTTTGAGCCGCTCTTTGAATGAGCTGTTTGGCAGTAGTTTGAATACGTGTTGAAATTACTAAAAAACCCTTGCCTTTCCTGCGATTTAATTTGTTCAATTTGCAGCATTTATTACAACTTACACACATGTGCACAACTTTTTAATCTTACTCTTTTTTTTTTTTGTACAATAAATTCATACAATACAAACAGTTTGTTGCTTCTATTTCGCTTGGGTAAGAGTGAAAAGTTTTGAGCAGCAACGTTGTAGGCCCTAACAGAAGTTGTTGCAGAAGCACTTAAGCGATTTCATGTAGATTTTTATATTTTTATTTTCCTATTCATTCGCGCTCAGGTAAGCATTATGGCAACATAACTTTGGTAGCGACAACAACAAAGCAATGCTGCAGGGTACAGTACAACAACAAACAAAAAAAAAAACCCAGCTACATTGATTCAGATTATAAAACGACTGGCATATAACCTGCAGTTGATTTATAAAATCTCTGTCCTGCTTCGTTAAGATCAAGGTTGAAATTTAACTTTCCAGTCACTTCATATGTAATTGCAACAACTCATTTTTGAGTTTTGAATGGGAACAGGGTAACAAAAACATGCTGTAAAACGTGAAATTTAAAAAAAAAAAAGGCGCCGTTAGCGTTAGCGGTGTACCTCCCGTAGTAAGTATTCCGTATTTAATTTTAAGCATTTGCTGCAACCAGCTCTATTTGCTTTTTTTAACTGCATTATAATTGATAGAAGTTTTGAATATATTAATATGGCTTACTTTTTAATTTGGAGTTTTACCCTAGAAAAGCTATACAATATATGAATATGCAAATCAAATGTATTCTTTAAAGACTTGGCTGCATTAAAAACCAAAACAAGCCGAGAAAGCATTTTAGCATATCTCTTAACCCGAGCTTGACATTTTTGTTTCAGTTCTCCTAAAAATATATATCGATGTGTTTACAAAGTTTTCGTTCTTCTAAGTAAGCCGCTTCAATCAGTAATATGTAAAAAGTTAATATTTATTGCCAATACCCGCACTCTTATGAAGCTGTTAGCTTTAAAATGTGAGTTATTTTCTGCTGCAGCAAAAAATAGTTCTTGTGTTTGGGGAGAAGAGAAAAATAAGTCCTTCAAGATGCCGATGATGTCAGATGGTTTGCGACAAGTGCAAAATGCAATTTGATATTTGATAGAGAGCATAAAAAAAGAATGCACGTCATAAGCCTAATCCCCAATAAGAGCGTTATGGAAAGAAAATAAAGTTGTTTGCCTGTAAAAATTACTTGGGACATAAACTTTCGCCACATAAATTAGAAGTGCGTGAAACGTTGGCATATAAATTTAATATGCCGTTGGCAACAGCAACGCCAGCAACAGCCCCAACAACAACAGCAACAACAACAACACTTACAAACAAATCAAAAGGTCTTTTTAATGCGCACGTCGCTGCAGTAAAAAAGTCAACACATTTTACATACACATCGTACAAATTTATGTTATTTAGCTGTTTTATTTATTGAATGTTTAGCGGGTAGCCAAAACGCCCCAACAACAAACAGCCTTGGCATATGGCAATCAGCGTATATTGTTGTACGTTCCTTATGGCAGTTGTTGCTGTTGTTGTTGTTGTTGTTGCCGTGAAAGATGTTGATGTAAAGAAACAACAATCAAGCATCCATACCAAGAAATGTACATAAATCACAATTTAAAGGCAAATTCAAATGCAAAATCCTTCTGACAAATTCTGATTTTGCTTAAGAAGTTCGCATATATTTAAATGCGGTAATAAGTTAAAAAATAAAAAAAGCACAGTTTGAAAAATCTAAATGACAAGCAATAGAAACAATTCTGCATTGATTTCGCCAAACAAATTAGATATTGAAATTTTTTTTCCTTGTTCCTAATATAATTAATAGCAGCAAGCTTTAGTTCTTTGCTCCTTTGTCAATAAGATAACCTACATCATATTTAATATTAGATTTTCCATAACTAAAACTAATCGAAAAATAGTAATATATTTCAGATTCACAAACTATTAAGATAAATTGGTATAAATAGAAAATACAAAAGGTTGTAGTTTATAGTTGTGCCAGGCTTCTTGAATTAACAAATGGTAAAAGTACTCAAAATAAAAAGATGAATCAGCAATTTTTGTTTCCATTTTGGTAGCTCCAATTTCCTGCAATAACTATCACTTAGCTGTTGCCAATGTCCATGTCTTTTGATACTTGCGTGAAGTGGATAGATGCGGAGCAGAGCAAGCACAACCCGAGCAAAGCATTATTTGGCAGATAAGACAAATAAAGAAAGGAGCAGTTTTGGCATAGAAACGAATGCAAAGCCGACATCAACAACTTTTTTTGTGGTTTGAGTGCACTTCGCAATTTGCTGTTTTTGTTGTCTAGTATATTGTTGCTGTTGTCGTTACCGTGTTGCAAGTTGCATTTGAATGCCACTCACTGCTCACATGCTCTGCATATTGCACAGACATTTCGACTTTTGTGTTAACGCATCGCATCGTCTACTTTCTCTCTCATTCTCTCTCTCTCTGCCTCCCTCGATTTATTCGAATCCATGCTAAAGCGTTTTGCTCGGTTTTGCTTTTTCATTGTTTTCGCTCTAATTGAAAATATTTTTGTTTGCACTTCATTAAACTTAAATGGCACACAGCACAGAGAGATAGTTGCATTCAAGGAAAAAAGTGCTAAACTGCAGTTGGAATATTTAAACAAATATACATATTATAAACAAATTTATTTCATTGCTCAACATTGTTGTTAATAAAGTTATTGTTGCTCCCTTGGCAGTTGTTGTTACTGCTGCTGCTGGTGCTGCTGCTGCTTTAATCCGAAATGCAATCATTGAAATGCATTTTATTTAAGCTGCACTCGGTTATTGCATTTTTGCATACAAATTTCGGTAGCTTTTGTGTGTTTGTTTCTGTGTACTAGGTCCAAAAATCCCCAGCGACTTATTTTTATATGCTTGCAACTATTGCTGGCATCGTCGTGGCCCGATGATGTCTGTGTGAGTAAATTCAATGGCATTTTGTGCTTTTGGAACTTTCAGTTGATTCTTTATTGTCAATCGAACAATAACGAAATCATCGGGCAAGTTACGTCAAACGCCGCAGACACACCACGGCATAAACTTTAAGGTAGGCAGCAAGTCAGACAAGTCGACCGAGAAGCGACACGCCCCAGCAGTGAGATTTATATGCCCTGGCGATGTGACTCAATCAATGGCATTTGTGTTGTGCGACAACAACGACAACAACAACAACAACAACAACAAAAATGACAAGGACAACAATGATAACGGCAAGGCAAAGAGGAGAAACTGGAGGCGCAAGCAGCTGAAGATGCAGCAGAACATCAGACAGTCGACAGTCAGACGGAGAGAGTGAGAGAGTGAGGAGAGAGACATGCACAGCATTTTGTATAAAGAAATCAAAAATTTATACAAACTTTGCACAATGAATGAGCAACAACAAAGAGTGCGCAACCGTGCCACACAGCCATGCTGCCATAGTGATGCTAAAGTCCAGAGCCCAAACCCATAGATGGGATTTGCTGGGCGCCAGCTATAGCGTCCTCGTTTCATAGCAATTGCCGAAAATTGTTGCAGTTGACGTCCCTCGCTCGCTCTTTGACAGAAGCAGCAGCAGTAGGAGCAACAGCAACAAAATGGACACAGGAACTGAGCTGCAAGTTGCAGGCAGACCGGGTCAGGCAACAAAAGAACAAGGCTCAGTCGCCGGACATCTCAGGATGTGTACGAGCAAGCCTGTCTGTGCGTGTGTGTGTGTGTGCTCGTTCGTTTACTATAGTAAGCACTGTATGCATGTGCATGTTCAGGAGAATTAATTAAAAATTCCGAAAATATCCGGTTAGCTCTCTATAACAATTTCTCATGCTGTATGAACTTCTTCGCATCTAGGCCAGTAAAAATCTAACAGTTTTGTATACGTATTGTGCTTTAATGTACTTTGACTTTTAAACCGAACAGGATTCCATTTCGAGCCAGTATGGCCAACATGAGGATGGCTTCTTCGTTTATTCAAATTACTTCTTCTTTTTTTTTGGCTTGGCCGTTTGCCCAACCAAATACATAAATTAAATTATTTGGCATGTAGTATGGCTTTGATACGTATACGTAATATGTACTCTTACCGCTTTAATTGAGCGATTAAAGATGCCATCGGACTTGAAATCAATTTGGCATTATTTACGACAAATGCATGAGAAAATCCTAAAAGCAAAACAATAAAACATAAATATATGTATATATAAATATGTATCAAAATATTACTGAGCTATATATATGTTTCTCAAGCGTATTCAAGGGTTAAATATTTGTTGTAGTAGTGTTACTACTTATGCCCAAAAATTATATTATTGTTTGGTAAAAATGTCCTTTACAAAACATAATCAAGTTAATGGCCAACTCACAGAGTGTTTTACCCAAAGAATATTATAAAGGTTCAAAAATAAATCAGAATACAAATTAGAAGCCTGCAGCCAGTTGGCCGGAAGTGCTTTGACCAAGAATGACGAGCCGATTTTTCAATTAAAATTGGACGGCACGCTCGTTAAAACCAAAACAATTGACCACATAAATTAGAGGCATTAAAATTGCGATGCAGGATGCCAGGATGTACACGCGATTGATTCAATTAATTGCCAAATTAGAAAGGGAATTTTTGTTCACAAAAGGCCGCAACACAAAGAAGAAAAAAAAAAAAAAATTAGACGAAAGAATGAAAGAACATCAACCAAATGAAAGAGGACGTTATTATGACAAAGTTAGAAAAGCAAACAATAAACGATTTGTGGGCGACCGTCCCAGCATTGGGTCAAATGAGTGCCTGGGCTGCATTTGTGCCGCCAGAATAGTGAAAGGCGCCTAGGGGCGCACTCTCACCCAAACAGGCACAATTGAATTTATTATGGCATTTCAACTCGACAAGCATCAATTGAATATAATTTTATCAACGCCCGCCCGCCCACACACACACACACACACACACACACACTGACTGGCCCCAAAGAGTAAGCCGAAAGAGAATCAAAGATATGGCGGGGGCGGCTCAGTTGCAATAGCATCATTATTGAACTAAACCAAAGCTATTGGCCCTCAATGGGCCACAGCACGACAAATTTTTACACAAAAAAGAAAAAAAAAAAACCATACACACACACAAAGATTAAGACAGACACAAAGATATAGACAGCGAGCCAGACAGACACTCAGCCACTAAGTCATTTCAAATGCCCTCTGGGCGTATTTTTCGCCAGTTTCACCACAGTGTCTGTTATACAAAAGTGTTGTGTTGATTCTGTTTGCCTTCATCTCTTGTGGCTGAACTCGCCCGCAACTGTCATATCACAAATACTACATAAGCACTTATGTAGGTGTGTGTGCGTGTGTTTGTGTTGTCATAGACAGAGCGCATTTTCCGTGTACAGTTCTTAAGATCAATTTAAATCTTGTGGCATAACTTTAGGGGAAAATCAATAAATATTTATTCGGTTAACACCAGATTAACAGCAATTAATAGCAGTTATGTTCGATATATAGACGCTTAAATACCTTATTGTAACAGAAATAAAACAGCATATTTTTAACGTGTGAGAAATTTATGATTTATTGAATAAGAAGTAAATAAGCTATGGTACTTTTAATTATATGTCAGATTCAAACATTGATTAACCGGAGAGATTCAATCGATGGTAGACAGAAAAGGGGAATTAAATGTGGTGAAGGTCCTTTGAACATGTCACGATTTTACATATACATAATCGTTGACTGCACACGCAATAAACCGCAATGTTGTGCGGGAAAAACAACTATTGCGTATACACATGTGCAGGCAGCAAATATACTCGTACAGCAGGACAAACTGTGGGGCAGGATGACTGGACAACAAGCGGCAATAATAATGTATGAGGCATTAACAAGCACTGCGCTGATTTTGCGTATTGGCCTTGTGTCATGCCAATGGTTATTAACATGGCTTAATTAGCCACTGGCTTACACAATAGCAGCTTAAAGCATAATTTGAACAATTAAGCCTTTTTGTAATATAGAAAAGAGCACAATAATAATTTAAATAATATATAGCATGTGTTTTGGGGGCAAATTTTTTTTAGAGGACCTGTTTTGATTACATAAATGGCAACTACAACAACTATTTTAAAAAGATTAAAACTAGGACTAGCTTTTATTTGTGTAGTCCTTACATAGCATCAATTGGATAAGGAACGCAAAAGTGTAACATAAGACGCCGCAGTTTTGACAATCTAAAAATTAAAATAAATATTTTAAAATTACATCTTAAAGTGCACATAGCATGATAACAAACCGCAAGAAATGTCTCCATGTTTGCCTCCAAGAAGTGACCGTCAATGCAGCTGCCACGCTGAGATCGTATTGTTGTGATCAGAAGAGGCTGTCCCATGACGGACCATCGGCAGCTGTTGTCATACCATTTGCTAGCGTAGATGGCCACAACGAGCTTGGCACTTTCGGACTTGACATATTCACCCGACCAACAGTAGAGGTAAACTTGCGACATTATTGATACAGTGAAGGCAGCATAGAAGAGAACCTCAGACTGCGTCAGATTGGCTGCTAGCTGATAGCATAGCACGCACATGTGCAGCGATGCCACTAGGAACTGCATATTGAGCAGTGGGCGAAAGAGTCGATTTAATGTTTGGGCTATTTCCAGGGTCCTCTGATAGATGGATACCGCGTTGGCCAGGTTTGTCTGACTCTGTGTCAATGTTGCTCCGACATGCTTTTCCATTTTATACTGCGCTATCTCAAACAATGCGCACAAGTTGTGGGTCAGCGAACAAAACAAAGTGTCCACACACACTGTGGGCAGCAGGACGCCCAAGGCGGCAGACACATTCCACACATACGATACAACATAGTTGAGCTCATGACGATTATCCCACGGATAGCTGTAATGTCGACAATCAATTGAACAGTACAAAAAAAAAAAAAAAAAAAAAGAAAAAAACAATAAACGAGCAAACTCACACACTTGGAAATGGAAGCTCTGGCACTACTTGACCAGCGCCTGAACGCAAAAAGTTTCCCCAACATGCGGATCAAGGGCAAAAGACAGGCCAATATGGCCGCCAGTGCGAAGCAGTTCTTGTATAATCCACTAATGAACTGTTCTCGTCGATTAACCCTGTCTATGATCTGGTTGAAAGCGGATTGTCGACTCTCTGATTAAGAAAATGAAAATGGAAACCGACAGAGTCATTAAGAGCGGCAAAAAACATTCAAACCGACAGTGTATTTAATGTAGTTAAAGTTTGATGAAAGTTAGATAATTTAAGAGCATATAAGAATATATTTTGCATTGGTTAATTAAACTGTATCATAATATTGATAAAACAAATTATTAATATTCACCATATTCACCAACACAATAGAAAATAGTTCAAATAAAGCAGCTTCATTTACCCTCTTCCAACATGCTGCGAAATTGCGTAATAAGCTGCTGAAAGTCTTTGTGATGCCAAAGGATCAGGCCGAATTTATAAAGCGCCAACAGATCAACCAAAACTGAGCACAGGCCGTCAGTCAACATGACAACATTTTTTCCATGACGCAGACAGAATGTGACAGTAAATGGCATAAATGTGACCAACGACATAATGCTGTAAACAGTCCGGTGTGGATGCAGCCAGGACTCATCGGATGCGAATATATTAAAGCCCAGCAGTCCAAAATAGATGCGTTGCAACTGGAGAAACTTGTTGGTCAGCATGTTGCAACTTAAATTGTGATATTCCCTGTCGATGGGGCCCCATATTTATAGACAGCCCCAATTGACGGGACTAAGCAGCTGCTAGTAGCAGGTGTTTAATTCTAAACTAATTGGCACACACACACACATACACTTAAACACTCATTAAATTAAAACCCCACTTAACGCTCGATAGAGCGATATTCAATATCAACTGTTGAGCAGACAACGCCCCAATGTTAAACCATTCATTAGTGAACTCGCATATGGCAAACCTCAATTGCGATTTTAGTTTGAAATATCAATTAAATAGCTTTAATTTAGCAATTATTTCAGTTGAAATATGCCAAACAATGAAATAGAAATCAATTTTGAATTTATGCCAGACTTTCACCTCCCAAGTTTGATGATTACAGCACACAAGCGAACAATATATGTACAGTATATACATATATGTATTTCGAACTTCTGACTTAACCAATTCAAGAAATTTCTTAAGCTCATTGACATCAATTTATGCTGCATAAACATAGGCGTGTTTTAAATGGATTTGTGAATATGCTCCGATGACATCGCCCAACTTGTTTCTTATAAAAACAAATCTTGTGATAACATGCTGATTTCATTAAAATGCAAATGCAGCTTGTTTTTGGCCACAGCAGAGGGCCTTTGCATCTTTAAGTCCAGAAACAGAAACCGAAAACAACAGCCAACAAGCAAGTATGCAAGGATCAAAAGATTGTGCATTGTGAGCTGCTTATTGCTGTTTGCGCAATAAATTATACTTAATTAAAAACAATTAAAAGCAAATCCAATTCTATTTTGCATAAGGGCTATATAAAGCCATGACCTCAACCATCTTTCGTTAGTGTCCAAGACTTTTGCCTAGCATGTGAATTCCACTGCAAATATTTGACAACAAAATTCAAGCCAAAAACTTACTAAACAAATCTTAGTAACATTACAAATGTGCAAACATGTGTATGCCATCTTGCCATCCACCCAACCGACCCACTAACCCCCCCGCTCGTTTGTTGCATTGATAATCTCAGTTTGTCTCTGGCATTAGAGTTGATTTTAGAAATATTTTAATTATTCAATGCCCCTAGACAAGTTAAGCACAAATATGCACAACATAGTTGTGTGTGTGTGTGTGTGTGTGTGTTTGTGTGTGAATACAGGGTGCCGGCTCTGCCGTGGCCGAAGGTCAGCTAAAAATGTGAGGCTCAACAGTTGGCCAAACAGTTTGGCAAACATGCAATCAGTGGCCAACAAATTCATGCAATTACTCTGCAACATGCAAGTGGGCCAACTAACGTCGACAGGTCGGTAAAGAGGTTTAGCACACGCACACACACACACACACACAGACATTAACGTATGCATACAAAAACATACAAGTATGCGTTGTAGAATAAATTGGAATCGAGGCAGACGAAGTGAGAAGATTTGACAAATATTGACAGCATAATTAATTTGTGAAACGCACTGAGAAAGACAGTCAGTGCTCAGTGTGTTTGCAGTGGCTTATTCAATTATTAACAATAACAATTTAATTATGCAACTTTTGCGTTTTACGACTGTAATTAATTAAAATTTTGACAAGATTCCCGCATAGGTTCGTTTTTTCACTCCCTTATAAACACGCAAAGTATTCCCGCTGGGCAAACGGACACAAAACTTTTCGTAGCTAGGCACATAAAACAAACATTGACACACTGCCACGCCCACTCCTTCCATAGCTAAAAGAGTTCACTTTATACAATGTTTTGTATGCAATATACTGTGTAGCACAAAACTTGCTCTCCGAACTCAGCTGGCAACAGCTCCAGTTGCCGGGCAATGGGCATTAGGCAGCCGCCTCTAAAATCTTCCAAGAACTTTTCACTTTACATGGTATTGTTATTGCTATGCTGATGTTGCAATTGTTGTTGCAAGATGCACACACTTTGCTGCAATGTGGAGTATTATGAACTATAGCTTAGTGCTTGGGGCAGTTTCGTGGAAATAATGATTAACAATAAAAATTAAGCAGAAAAAAACATGTAAACAGAAATTTCTTTATTTTTGCTTAGATAAGAACAATAGATTCAATCGTTTGTAAGTAACAAGGGAACAGTTTAAAATTTCCTGCAATTAAATAACAACTTTGTACAATTAGTACAACTATTCCCAAAGGTCACAATTTGTGTGGCACAGGCCGGAAGCCTTTGACTAGGTTTTAAAGTTTTCAAAGTGTTCAAGCATAACGTTGTTGTAGTCATTATTAATTAGAGACATATAAGCTTGGATTTTAGAAAGCCTTAATAGTTTACATATATGATATGGCTTTGTCCTAGTGTATCTCGAGCTTCGTTGTTTCTACTTGCATTTAGTTTAATTTGCCATTTTGTAGCTGCTGCTTTTTCCGCTGTTGCTAGAGCTGTTGGCGGTGGCGTTGCAATGCTTGGACAGCAGTTGAATCCAAAATGAAATACTTGATTTCAGCCTCCATGGAATTTGCAGAGCAAGTGCAGCGGCGACGCAGGAACTGAAGTTGCCAGCAGCGGCAGGAGTGCCAGAAACTTTGCCGCTTGCACAGGAAGTCAACTTGGCATCCATGCGCCTGCAGACGCCGACGCCAAAGCCAACGCCTGGCGAGAGGATGAAAACGACGACAACGGCAACGGCAACGGCAACGGCAAAGAAGATGAAAATGAAGATGATGGCAAATGCAGAGGCAAAGGCGAAAAGGGCAACTAAAGACGAAGACTGAGACGAAGACGTTGACTGTGTGGAGCAGTTTACTTAAAATGTTTAGTGGAAAGTGTTTTAAAATACATTAAAAAGTTCACGGCTGCCAAGGCACGCATAGAATTTATGCGAATTTGGTGAACTCGGAGAGTGGAAACTTTTAGCATTCGCACAGCGCCCGCCCAATCAACTTAAATATTTGTTTAGCTCAAGCAGCTTGGCCCATTGAGATTTTAAATAGCCAAAAAGCACACACTAACACACGTTTATTGTGTGTATGCCGGGCCTAAACAGCATGTGTGTGTGTGTGAGACAAAAAACAGGATATAATATATTAAAAAATCTATAATCAAACATGTAGTTACACGGTATAGAAAATGTGATTGCCTCAAACTACTATTTGTGCCCGTCACTAAATGAGCTACATTCATACGAAGGGCTGGCATCATCATCATATTATAATGCCAATGCGAATTAGCACACGTATTTCCGTTTCTGACGTTTTGCCTACGCCCTGATTTGATAAGCATTCCACAAAACTGTCGAATTTGCTTATGACACAGCCGTATTTCATTGCTTTAACAACGCAATACCGAATTAAGAAGTTAACAAACAAATATACATTTTCCTCTTTATTTACTTGTACTTATTTATAGTAACGAACAAGAACAAGTTATCAGCAAGCTGCCGAACCGTTTATACCCTAATAGTTAAACTTTAGATATTTAAAATATGTATTAAAAATTACTTTATTTTAAACTTACAGCAGTAAAACCAACAAACACATATACCTGACAGTGGAGCTACTGATTGAAATAAAGAGATATAAAAGATAAGTAGAAAAAGAATTGAAACAAAATAATAGTGAAAAATCCTGTATAAGAATAATTTATGTAAGTGAAATGTATAAACATAGAACCGAAAGCAGCAAAAAGTGAATTTAAAAATTTGCTATCAAAGCCATAATACCCTCGCCGTCTGCAAAGTGGGGGTGTAATAATCCCAGCAAAGTAAGTAGCACAATCTTTTGTTTGTATTTATTGTAATGTTACGAGTTTTTGTTGCCGTTGCAGTTGCAGTTCTTATCAGCGCATCTGTTCGCTTGTTGCCAATTGTCCAATTGTGTACAAAACATTTTGAATAAATAGTAAGTATATAAATACAATAAACAATATTAAAGTTGTGCGCAATAACACAATGAGCCATAACAAATGAGCGAAAAAATGTAAAAGCCAACTGATAGTTCACACAATTGTGTATGGCTTAAAGTATGCCATAAATGCATGTAATTATATAGCCCATTTAAATTTAAATGTATTACATACAAAGCAACAATAAATGCGTGTAAAGAGCCTTCATTTTGAATTGATTCAATTAATGAAAATGGTTTTCAGCAAAAAAAGCTTTGTTGATAAAATTAAAATTAATTTAATTTGCGTCGTTTTGCAATTGCCAACATCACATTATGCAGATTAATCATCATTTAAAATTGTGCATATTTTTCTGTTTGTTTGAGTAAATTGATAATTTGTTAACCATTCGATATTAGCTTCATTATAACTGAAATAAAATCACAAAGTATGTACGTGTGTAATAAGTATCTGAAGTGAAAGAATTTTGCAGAACATTGTTGAAATTTTACAACATTTAAAATATATTTCAATCGTTTGTGGTATTTTAAGTATGTTGTAAATAACACATTGCGATATACATTATTATAATGCGAAAATAAAAATCATTTTTAAATATATTAAAACGTGTTTTTACATATTAATTATGGATTTATTGAAGCATTTTTAAATATGAATATTATGTCTGGAAAAGAAATACATGTCTTTTTAACAAATACTCGAGTCACTCAACAGCAAGCTGATTTTTATTTAAGTCTCAAAGCTGATTTAAGCTGAAATTGACTAACTCAAAGCCAGAAATCAGTAGAAAAACAAGTACAAAAATAAAGATTGTTTCTTACTTTAACACTCGCTAAACGATTTAGGTCAAACTAGAGAAATATCAGCTGGAAAATAGTTTTCATTAATGCCAGCCGAATGCCATCAAAGCTGGACACAAACTGAGGCAACCAACTCTAAACGCAATGCGCCAGGAAACGAAACACAATGAGAGACAATTTCGAAAAGAGCTAATAAAGTGTTTCAATGCCAAAACGTTTTGCTCGTGCTCTCTCTCTCTTTAAAATTGTGTAAGAGCATAAGCTCTTCAGTTTTAATGCTCATAAAGTTCCTTGTATAGTTTTATGTACTTTTGTCAACAATTGGCCCATCTTAAGCGAATATTTACACGCTTCAAGTACTATCAACAGACGACAATAAACAAACGCGGCGGCATACACCTTACACATTGCCCCTGCCTCTGCCATACTAGCACCAAATTGAATTAATTGCGACGTGTTGTCTTGTTTTAAGTGGTTGGCAGTTGTGCCCAACCTCTCAGCCACCCAAGCCAAGGGTATTAAAAATGTGGGCAGGTGTTTGGCCACAGCACAACACAACATTTTGATGACCATAATGACAACAATTAAACATAAATCACCGTTACAGGCAACAAGCCAAAGTTATCCTTCCCACTCCAACCTTGCCACAGCTTCTTTTAGACGTCTTCTGCCACTTTTGCCAAAAGGTAACGCGACGCAAGCATACAATTAGCTTTTATGGCCGCAGTGTTTTGGCCATGGCCCTTATGGTAATTTGAAAATATGGTTATTATGACGAAAAAAAATAATCAACACACATTTAAATAGAATTATTTATGTTTGTTTATAGTAAAAATATATATAACAATCAAGCTCTCTGGCCCTGTTGGTTGTCTGTTCTAATTAGGCGCACATAAATTGCGGCACAAGAACAGCAACAAATCCTTAATAACAATTAAAACGATTTTCAAAATAGAAAAACACCTTACGGCTCTGATGCTTTAATATTTTAATTAAAAATTCCTTTAGCCAACAATATGCTGCCGACGCGTCGGCCAAGCATTAGTCCGAGGTGTGGCAAAACTCCTCTTGATGTTGTTGTTTGTTGTTTGTGTTGTTGCAAATGCCGCGAGTCGAGTGTTCTGAATAGTCTCACGAGGCCTATGGCTTTGAATTATTGCAGGCCTAGTCATAAATTAAGTACGCTGCTCACAAGAGGCTCAAATGAGGGGGGTGGGGGCTGTGTGTCTTGCGGGAGGAAGTGAAGTGGCAAGGCAACCTTCTTGAAAGCCGCTTAAGCGCATGATAACAATCTTAAACGGTTTTATGATGCGACCAATAAACCGCTTGGCCTTAGAAATGCAATATGATCCTTGCTAAAGAACGTAGGACTATAAATGCAAGAAATAAAAGAAGTATAAACTAACTTTTGTTTTTTTTTTGCACTTAATTGACACGCACTTAAAAAGTAAACAGTTTGTTAATAGATATCTTCCCGAACCCTTAACTATAATGTCCAAAAGAGATAATAATAATAATAATATTAAGTAGTATAGTATTAAGTTGTCATTTGACGGTTATTACCAAATCCCATCGCCATTTGCATAAACAACTGTGGATGGAAAATAAAACAGAATATCACAAAACTTGTTGCATGAACTCTTGCCACTTTACACCTCTTCTAGTGCTTCAATAGTTGCTCAGTGTGTCTGCCCCTTTTGTAGGCAACACAATTTGAACACTATAAAGCCGAACCGAGGCTCGAGTCGCGAGTCGTGAGTCGTGAGTCCTCAGCTTGCAGTCTGAGCCTGCATATTAAATCCACAAGTACTTTTTGGCCAAGGCCTCAAACCCCCATAAATAACAAGCCAAATTCTGCAGGAACCGTAGACCAGCAGAAGGAGTTAACCGTTGCGGCCGCGCAATCAAATTCAGATACTTGGTGACGATGCTCCCTTTCGCTTCCATCCTCTCTCGCTCTGTCTTTCAGTCTCTGTCGGTGTTACGATGCTTAAGTGTCGTAAAGTCCTTTTGCGTGCAGCGGCAACAACAGCATCATCGGCAGGGGCTTTTTATGATTTATGCAACTATAGCCTGCAGCCAAAGCCGGCGTCAGAACAACCATCCTATCATCCACTGAACACCCCCCAAACCCCATCCCACCCACGCCATCCATTGCCGAAATCCTTGAGGCGCGTACAATATATATGTATATACTATATGTTTTTTTTTTTTTTTGTACTCACTTTTATTTTGCTGGCCAAATGTCTCGTTGGCTTTCCAAATTGTGCGATTTCTCTTTTTTTGTTGGTTTTTTGTTGAGAGTGTGCGGGGCGGCATTCATGAATAAAAGATTTTCAAGTGTGCCGCCTGCTCCTTGAACCTACCCCATGAACCCACTCTCCTTTAAGACGCCGCCCGCCGTTTTCTCTCTCAATTTATTATGCTTCTGGCCTTGCCAGAGTGCAAATAATAAGCAGCAAGTGCACAGCCACGCCTACACAAACGCCTCCTCCACACACTAACACACACACACACACACTCAAGCACCTTAAATGTCAGCTTTTGTTGTTGCTGTTCAGCTCTCGCTCTCTATCTCCATCTTTTTCGCACACGCCCACACAATTGTTGAGGACAGATAAAAGGCGCTTTCTTTTCCCTCCCCCCACCCCCACTACCCACAATTTTCTAGAAAATTAGCAAAGCAAAGAGTTGCAGTTTACTTGCCATTTAAGCGCCGCACTCGACAGCTGTGTTTGTCAGTGGCAGCAACAATAACAATCCACAACAACAAGCAAACACTGCCACCAAAAGCAACAACAATGCCTTAGCTGAGGTTGCATTTGGTTTGTTTGCTCTCGCAACGTTTATTTTCTTTATTTGTTGTTGTCTCTCAAGATCACTGGGCGCCAGAGACCAAAATGGCCGCCACCTGGCTGCTGTCCGATTCACACGCGCCCTAAAGGTAGGCAACACTTTTGTGCAAAATTTGAGGTTTCTTTTTTCGTTGTTGTTTTCGATTAAAGGGCAGCTTAGACTAAGCATATATTATGTATATATAACGGAAGAGGAGCCCGCAAGTTTTATTATGGATTAATAATGTTATCTGTGAGAAAATGTTTAACTGAAAAAAAAAACCAAATAGAAAAAGCTGGCTACGAAATCTTTATAAGTTTATGCCATAAACACATTGTAAAACTTGTCGGTTTGAACACTAAAGAATGTCGTATAAATTCAATATTTTAGTGTTGATATTCCTTTGTATATGGCTTAACCTTATATTAAACCCCATTAAAGCAAATGAAACTGCATCGGTGGAAAAAAGCCACTCCACCTCGGTGGTGGGAATGGTGAAGCTGCTGTTGTTGGAGGCCAGGCTGATTAAGGAACTAAAAAGCTATAAAAACAAAATGGAGACAAAGTTGAGAATTCTTAAGAGGTAAGTTGAATGTATGACTTGATCAACTTGAGTCTCTGTCACATTAACTTTTCGCAGTGCTGTGCCCCAATTGAGAGCCGAAAGTGCCAAGGCCATGAGTCAAATGGACGATTATGCATCGAATCCTCTGAATGGATTTTCACTTGTACGACGAATGCATATGGATTGGATTGACTGGAAAGTGTTCATTGAGGAGCCAATTGGCTTGTCGCTCGTCAATAACTTAACACAGCACGAATTTGAGCTGCCGAGCCCAACTGATTTGGAGGAGGTTTGTGAAGCGATTCAACGTTTAAGTGAGGTTTATAATCTGACGATTGGAGATATGACAAAAGGCTACCTCAACGGCAAGCAGTACGAGTAAGTAGCAATATATACTATATACTATAGCCATACTTTTCATACTTTTCACCTGCAGCACAAGTCTAAATGCCTTAGACACTTATGCAATGGGCCAATTTTTATACACACACGAACAACAATACTTGGCCATGGAATGGTTTGTTCAGACTATAAAACGTTTGGTGTCCAATCAAACACTTCCCAATCCAATCGAAGATGAGCCGGAAAAAATGCTCAAGTTCGTGGCCAAGGCGTTTGTTGAAAAAAGTCAGTTTTTCTATATACATATGTATATAACAAGAATTTTTGAAGATTTTTTTTTAACATTTAGAGTATTATTCAAATGATCTGCCAACGTTGGTGCATGGTTTGGCTATTGGGCACAAAACTGTTGATTTTCCCGAATTAAAATTGTTGGCCAACATGAAGGATAAGGCGAATAGTTGGCCTAATCCAAATCCTCCGCCCGAGAAGACTAAAGTTCTCTACGCTTTGGGTTGTTCTGGTAAATTTTTACCGCAATCAAAACTTTATTGTGAATACAAGTTCAAGAGTTCACCTTTTCTCCTTCTGGCACCCCTCAAAATGGAGATTCTGCTGGAAAATCCCCGTATTGTTGTCTTTCATAACGTATTGTCGGAGCGTGAAATCACACAACTACAAAATCAAACTCGTCCTTTGCTAGACCGTTCAAGTGTGCTATTTAATGAAGTAACGAGATTGCAAAAAGTTCGAACAGCGAAGGGTGCTTGGCTGAAAAAGGACTCAAACAATCTAACAAAGCGAATTGTACGGCAAACTGAATATATGACCGATCTAAGTGTGCAAGGATCGGACGATTTGCAGATTATGAACTATGGTGTAGCTGGACACTATTTATGCCACTTCGACTGCTTCAATACGACAGAGGTAATATTCAAAGGGATTTTGATATTTATCTATTTATCATTGTTATTTACAGCAACGCGAAAGTCAAACTGGTGATCGCATAGCCACTGTACTCTTTTATGTAAGTATAAATCTTATTTTTGAAAATGTTACAATACATTTGTTATTTGTTTGTAGCTGTCTGATGTCGAACAGGGTGGCGGCACAGTGTTTCCTGTACTTAAGATTGCTGTCAGTCCAGAGCGTGGAATGGCACTCTTCTGGTATAGCCTGAATGATGACGGAGTTCCCGATGAGAGATCACTGCATGGAGGCTGTCCAGTTCTTGTGGGCTCCAAGTGGGGTAATTCACAAGTCGGATGACAATAACTGCTTCAATTTACTAATTCATTCTTACACAGTTATGACCCACTGGATATACGAACGCAATCAGCTTTTTACTAGACCTTGTCTAAAGCGGCTCACAAATTAATTAAAGTTAATGTTACATATATTCAATTTTGTCAGCGTATAAAACAGTTAATTTCAAATCGAAAAGTGCGCTAAATTTAACACTCTTTAATTCCGTTAACCAGCACTTTGAATCAATCGCAGCCAACTTCATGCATCAACACTTAAATCTAAACGTGTTATTAACAGTACCATTCTGAGCTTAACAGCGCTTTTTTGAGATTACCGCCAAATCATAATGTTAATTAACATTATGTTAGAACAAACAATCGAACAAAGCTAGTCGCTTCGGAAGTGCGTCCACACTCTTCGATTACATAGCTATTTTTGTGTACACTCACTTTGGTCACATTGCGCAGTTGCCGAATTGTTTTTATCGAAAGCGGTTGATGTGTACGGGCGCCGCGCTTCATAATTTGTGTACGTTAATTTGTGTAAACGCCATTTGTGTATGCACGCGCTTGTGTGAGTGTGTGTGTGTGTGTGTATGTTAATTTACTTGCATGCTAGCATAGTTGTGTGTTTTTTTTTTGTTGCGCCTTTGTACAGTAAATATTCATATTTAGCTGTTAGCGGGCTGCACTCCAAGCAAATGTGAGTGGCAAAATGAAGCGTGCGAAATAAAAAGTGCAAACAGACGAAGCCGCTTGCCTCGTTTCTCGAGTCGTTGTTGTACTTCTGTGGTGTAGCCGCCTTTGACTAGCATTTTGTTGTTGCGCAGCGCCCATTGTATGTGTGTGTGTGTGCGTGCGTACGAGACGATGCGTAAAAGTGTGTGCGTATAAATTCCAAAACATACGCTTGCACAGTGGCACCAAAGTGAGCTCACAATATTTTTCATGCCCGGCTTTAGACATTTTAGTTTCTGTGTGTGTGTGTGTGTGTGTGTGTGTGTGTGTGTGTATGGGTGTGTCGTTGTTAGCTGTGGCTATTATAATTTCCTCGGATATTTTATTTTGTTGAATATTTCTGTTGTTCAGTTTTGTTTATTATATTGTGTGTGTGTGTGTTGTTGGTGCGTTGCTGCTTTTGCTTTTCAACTACGCTTCGGCCGCTCTTTTACAATTCTCTCATTCTAAGCCTATTCGCACCAATCAAGTGTCATTGTGACTTGTTGTTGTTGCTTGGGCTTGCTTTTTTACGTTTCAATCCGTGTGTCTTTGCTTGCGTGCGTGTGTGTGTGTGTGTGTGTGTAAAGAAGCAACAAATGTGGCCAACAATTATCAATCGTTGAGATACGTGATAAAATGTGACCAGAGTCCAATCATCAATAGTAGCCCGGCAACAACAACAAAACCAGGCAGACACAAGCGCCAATTAGAATTTATTATTATTCATTATTATTTTACTTACTTCGCTTCTTCACTTCGTAATTCCCGCTTCATGGGCCTGAAGACGGTCGGTCGGTCTGCGCGCTCTCACACGCTCATGCTCTCTCTATCTCTTACTCTTCGAAGTCACAACAACAACAGCAAACAACAGAAAAACCAAGGCAAACGCAAGGAATTTTAACGTGAGCTCCTGCTTCTTCTTCTTCGTCTTCGTCTTCTTCATTTTGCCTTTTGCCTTTTGCTACCATTTTTTACAAATGCGAATACGCATTGAAAGTAAAAATGTAATGTAATAAACACTTAATTAATTTCAGCAAATTAGCGCAAAATGTGGCTAAAACGTGAGCGATAAAAGTTAAACAAAAGTAAAATCAAACAAAGATAACAACAACAACAACAAAGTGCAGGACCGGGCCAGCAAACAAAAACTGCGCGTGCCTCTGTCTCTGTATAAGTGTTAGTGTATGTGTGTGTGTGAGTTAGTGTAAGTGTAAGTGCGTTTGCAATAGATGCTGACACAAACGTCGAAACGCTCGAAGTGTGTGTTGTTGTTGTGCATAGACAACAACAGCAATAGCAACGGCAATATATACGAAGCCTAACGCGCCAACATAACAGGCACAAATACGTCATCAACTGCGACAAAACAACAATAACAACAACAACAACAGCCATGTTCAAGTGCATTCCAATATTTAAAGGCTGCAACAGGCAGGTGGAATTTGTAGACAAACGTCACTGTTCGCTGCCCCAAGTGCCCGAAGAAATACTACGCTATTCGCGTACACTCGAGGAACTCTTTTTGGATGCGAATCACATACGTGATTTGCCAAAGGTTAGTATAAATCAAAAAAAAATGAAATACACTCGTGTTTGGATATACAGTACGACCTCGCTTAACGCTATTAGAATTGGGCCTGTTGCGAAAACTGAGGGAAAATCTTCTGTTGGCTAAGAGACCTATTTCCAAAAGTAGATGCATTTTCTTATCATTTAAATCAAAGTAAATCGATTTGATTTTAATTTATTAAGTTTTTGATAACTGTACTTTGTATGATTTCCTCGGTAAGTTGCGTTAAATGAGATAATTTTTTTTTCAAGTTAAGAATTTGGGTGTTGCAATTATCGAGGAGTTGCGTGTAACGAGGGTTGCGTTTAACGAGGGTCGTACTGTACATAGTAACTAAATTTTTCCAAGGCCTGTTCACTATACCGAGACTTAAATATTTTTTGCTCAAAATACACATTTGTGTATGGAAATGCTAGATTATAAAATCAATATATATGTGTCTTTATTGACAAAAAAATACAGAAATTAATTTTTGGACAGCTTTTTTACGTAGACTGCGCATTTATTGCTGCCTTTAATTTTTTGGGTGTTCACTTTTTCGAGGTGTTCGCTATTTAGGGTGTTCACTATATCCAGACACGACTGTATTTATTCATTGCTGTAGAAATGATTTCAAAAAAAAAAAATTAAAGTTTTGTTTTGCGATTGAAAAATATTCCATTGAGTCGTTCAGTTCACTGAACTCTTATGAAAAGATATTCAATTCTCGAGAAGTTGTTTTTGTTTTTTCTTAAACTTTATGCAGCTGTTATCCTTGTAGAAACTGGACAAGCGCAACCCTTCGTCGTCTGTCCATTCTACTGCGATATTTGCATTGCGCTCTCTCTCTCTCTCTCTCTTTCTGGCCAGTTTGTGGCCTAGACTCGTTCGTCTATCTGTTCGGCGCATCGGAGAGTCAAAGACATTGTGATTTGTTGCAACAAAAGACGTCCGTCCGTCCGTTCAAGTCAGTTGGGGCGGAAGTCTTTATTTAATATCAAGACGCAGTGGGGCGGGATTTTTTTTTTTTGTATCTCGTTTGTGGCATGCATCTCTATAATTGAATCTACAATTACGCAACAGGCTGATGCAGTCAAAAGATAGACAGGCACAACATACTCTCGCATACTTGAATATTGTATGTCAATTATGTTGGTGGTGCTTGCAACATCAAAAGACAAAAGCGGCAACAATTCTAATTGGTGTGCAGCAAGTGTCGCTTAAATGGGACAACAACAATTTGATGGTCGCTTTCTCAATTAGCAACGATTAGCGTTTAATGAAAACTTGCAACTTACGAATGAATGAATGAATCGAATGAAAATATGAATCATTTTGTAAGACTGTGTATAAAAATGGGTTGAATTTATTTAATTTACTGCCGGCTGGCTTCCGTTTTATATAAATATGTGTATATGCAGCTGACAAACAAGCAAATAAACAAAGCAACGGGGTAAACAAACAAAAAAACAAAGCGTTGACATAGCAACAAGTGGCAAGTGAGGGGCAGTTGCTTGGTTGCGACACACAATGGCTTATTGCTTTGCCTTGTTCAATTAATTTTGAGTTTATCTAAGAGCTAAATGAAACTCCAAAAGTATTGATCTAAAGCAAAATTGTTCAGTCTCTTGATTAAACTTTAAACTCATTTGCAAGGGTATTAGAAGCTCGACTTTTACCTATTCGTTTTCTGCTGCAATTTCCTTGCGGTTGTAGTTTTCATGTCTTTGTGCTGTTTTTCCCCTATAAAAACAATTTCTAGAGCTTCCTTCGCGGTTAGCCGCACTCTCTAATGAACTTCTAATGCAAATTTTTGTTGCTCGTTTGCATCAATAAAGCGCACACAAACACACTAACAATAGAAGCTGCTGCTGCTACTTAAACGTGCAACAACATGTTGCTGACCGTCGACAACAATGGACACATCCATAATGATGATGACGATGATGTTCTCTTTTGCGTCCAGTTTGAATCGGCGAAGGCAACGGATGTGTTCTTGTTGCTTTTGTTGACGTCTCTTCTGCTGATCTCGGCCGTCAACCCTTTAACTCTTTGAAAGCGGTAGACAATTTCCGCATTAACACAGCAACAATAAACATCAGAGAACTGTTCTCAACTAGGCGACTGCAATAAAAACCAAATTATTCAAAATCTTAGTTGCGATTGTAAACAAATCTATAGCAAAAACCTATTTTTTTTTTGATCACAAGTCAGAAACAGATAAATATTACATTAAAAACAGAAAACATCTGTTGATTTAACTAATATTGTTCTCTAGCATTCAATATTAGCTGTTGCTTATGTAAAAAAATGCACTTGAATTAAATGCACATTTGCTTTGCGTTTCCTTCTTAAGACACTTGAGCAAATAATGCAGCTTATGATGCGAATTATAATACAGTACGACCACGCTTAACGCAACCTATTAGAAGTTGTCCTGTTGCGTAAACCGAGGGAAAATCTTCGGTTGTTGCTTATCATTTAAATCAAAGTAAATCGAGTTTATCTGTGTTCAAAACGAGTATTTCATTTTAATAACGAGAGTTGCGTTGAGCTAGGTCGTACTGTATGTTTTTCTGCTCATGAAACAATAGATTCACAAACCTCTTTGGTTTTAAATGTCAAGTGGGATTTATTTGTATGTATACTGCGTTGTTCTCATTGGCTCTCATAACCTACCTCAAGTGAATTTCGTAGAAATTTCCCACCTACTTCTTTTAGCTTATGTATGAAAATTGGTTTTGGGCCACTCTCATTGCTCTTTCTTGTGCTGGCAATTAGTCACGCCTGCCGATAAGATATCAGTTAATCGCCTCTTATCGCCCTGCCTTGAGGTCTCGACGGATCCACAAGACACACAACCTTACCCATTTCAACTGCCTGTCTTTCGCAATATACGAACCGTGGGGGGAGAGGGCGAGGAGCTGTTGTTGCAGGTGCGTTTTAAACGAGAACTTAACCGCCGCCGGGCTGTTTGGCTATTGAAACACAATATTAAAAAGCGTTGGCAATGACATCATTTAGCGCTACGACAACAACAACAACAACAGCATTTAAAAAAAAAAAAATGGCGTCGTCTCTCTGGTTGCTTTGTTTTCTTTAGCTAAGCCCACAGGGAAACTGAAACTATCTAGCTATAAGCTGGCCTAAATGATAGCACTTTTACACAAATAGTTGTAGTCGGCACAAAAAACAAAAAAAAATAATATTCAGCATTGATTTGTGTATTTTGGCTTTTTAATGGGTCACAGTTAGTAAACGTTGCTTATACTATAAAATTCTATAGAGCTGCCGAGTTGCTCAAAACCGGTTTACACATACATACGAACAAGGTTCCCAAGCTACATATTTCAATTAGTTTTTATACCGCGTAACTAAAAGAAAATCTACAGCAATGGGATATACCATTTTGTTAAAGTTTAATAAAATAGTTTTAAGTTTTTTTTTGTCATAAACTATTTTTTAACTTTAATCCAATTGAATTGTTTATATTAATGGGTAACTTCAAGTCCCATAAAATGGGTAAAACAGGGTATAATGGTTTTGTGCAAAAGTATGTAACAGGCAGAAGGAAGCATCTCCGACCCTATAAACTATATGTATTCTTGATCAATGTAAACAGCCGTGTCGATATGGCCATGTCTGTCTGTATGAACGTGTAGATCTCAGAGACTTACAGAGCTAGAGAATTGAAATTTTGAATATAAGTTCTCCTATACAATAAGCAAAACAAGTATGTTTCAAATTATCGATAGCTATTCTGGTTTCCGATATGCACATGAAATCGATTACAAAAAAATATGAAATTTGGAAAATGTAATAGTGGGGATTAAAATAATTGTTAACGATAAAACTTTTATCAAAATTTCGGTTAAGAAACACCGGAGATATCGTAAATTTAAGCCAGTTATTGCTGTTGTTTAAATTGATCATTATTTGAAGCATACTTTTAGGGCGCAAGGAGTATCTTCTAGTCGTTCTCGCCCGACTAGAGCCGTTTAACTTGTTTAGCTGGCAGCTTTAAAACAATAACGCTCTAAATGGTGCTGATGTCAAAGCTAGAAAGAAAACTAAAATAATTATTTTTGCATTAATTAACTGCAACGAAAGAGATTTATCGATAGATTTTCTAATCTAAATTGCCTGACTAACAAATTATTATTATTAAAAACTGACAGAACTTAGTTATCTCCCAATCAAAAATGCTTCAAATATCGTGCAACTTGTGTCTGCAATTGTAACAACAACAATATATGTATCTATGTGTCTGTTTTGTGTGTGTGTGTGCGTCGCTAGAAAAATGAAGATGTACAGATTTGAGCAGGCGCTCAGATGTGACAAGCAGGCAACTTCTACTGCAAGACTAGACCATCGATGCGACTGTTTGCGGATGATGCCACCAAATCGACTCAGTTGCATCTACATACACAGCCAGCATATGTGTGTTTATTGGACTTGTGTATGTTCAGCTGCATGCAAAAAAAATGTTGCAACTGCTGCCGGTTTACGGAACTAGCAAAGCAAGCATGTTGCCATAACTACAAACATACATATATAAGCCCACATATAAATACATAAACATATGTATGTTTGTATGCTTGTCTCTTCAACGGCAGCCTTTCAAGTGTGGCTCTGTTGTAGTAGTTGTTGTTGTTGTTGTTGTTATGTTCTAGCTCAGCTGGTTTTTCGCATTTAGTTGATGCGCTCAGCGAGATATATATTCGAGCACTGTATCTAGAACTCGTTTTTGGCTGATGTGTGTGCGTGTGTGTGTGCGTGTGTTTTGAGCTGCGTTTTGTTGCCATTTTTGCTGTTCGCCCAGTTATTTGCAACATGCACACCACCATGCATGGCTCGTGTGTGTGTGTACGCATGTGTGAGTGAGTGTGTATGTGTGTTTTTTAACATACAACTAGATACATTAAGCTGATTACACTTGCATAGATACATTATGAAATTACTTAAAATCAACGAAGCGCACTCGTTTTGTGTGTGTGTGTGTGTGTGTGTGTGTGTGTCTTTGTATGCATGTCATGGTTCAGCGCAAAGTTTTTTTTTTGTAGTATGTATGTAGAAATGTATCTCGGCCTTGTATCTGCGTCTGCCTTTGTACCCGGGGCTATTTTATGCCGGTCAAAGTGTTTTCTACTTAAATATGCTTTTAACAAAACTAATTGCATTATCTACTAATTTTTATGTTTTTTTTTTTTGCCATCCATCCCTTTGTAAGTCAATTGAATTATGTGACCTGCCACAACAACTATGATGCGAGCTTCCAATCACATTAAATTCAACTAGTGTGTGTGTGTGTGCGTACGTTCTGCTACTGATGCAAACTGCCGCAACTTGTTGGCCTGGCCAACAGCAGCGCAGCTAGTTTTGTCTGCCAACTGTCGCTGTTGCTGTTCGCCTGCTACAACTAGATACAATAGTAAAAGTGTGCCTTTCGGTGCAAGTGAGTGTGTGTCTGAGTGTGTGTGTGTGTGAGTGTTTTGGCCAAACTGGTAGTGTATGTGTGTGTGTGTGTGTGCCGGCCGGCCGGTCTCTAATTTATTGTCTTGCAAAAAGAGAGACTTGCATTTAAAAACATGCAACAGAAACAATCGCGTGGGCCTGCTGACTTGCCACTAGGGGCAGCAGGGCGGGGTGAAAGTAGGCAGAAAGCACTTGGCTAAAAGTTTACAATTCTCATTCGTTTTTATTGTCATCACGTCTTGTCCTCCTTTCAGTGATTTTTGCTTTTATTTTCATGTTTTTTTTTTTTTTGCCTGCCATTGGCGGCCATTGCACCGCTTGCCGTGATGTGCCCCTGCACCAGCGCAGTGCCCACATTCGCTGGCCTTTTTTCATATGCAATTTGCATGACTGAATTTCATGTGTGTGTATGTATGTATGTATGTGTGTTTGATTCTTTCTTTTGTTTTTTGGTTTTGGTTTTTCTTTGTTTTTGCTTCTGTTTTTTGTTGCAAAAAAAATTGTTTCTGTTTTGTCTTCCTGCATATTTCGTCCCTGACAGTTACAACTCTCTGACGCATGATTTGTTGAAAGGCCTTTCGTTTTTTTTTTTATATAAATAGCAAACAGAATCTGGGACATTGTAGGTGCTTAAAGCGCACAAATGTGTACTACCTACCCATAAAGGGGAGCTTAAGTACTTTGCCTTTTCAACGAAACAAACTGACCCAAGCAAAACGAAAAATGTTTCCCATTTTGTTGCTTTTGTGTGCGGGTGTACCGTTTGAGTAAATTTGTAAAAACGCATACTTCAAAAAAAAAAAAAGAGAGAAAAGTCAAACGGCTTACAAAGAAGCACAAAAAAGGTTTTTATAGGATGAATAGTTAGCTTTGTGTGGCAAGTACAAATAACAAATGTGTTTCTGTTTCATTTAAAAGAGCGATTTGGTATTTTTCAGTTTATAAATACATTATTCATATAATTATAGTATAGTAAAGTCGTCTTTGTCGTCTATTTAGCTTTGGGTATTAATACGAAATATATAATATATACTCCGTTACAATCTACTTGTGAAATGATCAAACTCTATATTGATTGAGATGTTCGAGTCAATTTTGGACCTTGAATCTTTAACCAACACGGTTGGCAATCTCTTAAAAACTTCATTTCGAGTTACAAAGCCAGAGCGAAATGTTTATAATAAGTACTCGAAATTAAGTAGGTATGTAGACAGTTCTAGAGATGGTCTCGTTTTTTTTATTGATACATATAGCTAAATCGTATATATCTGGGTCATCAAAGTGAACAAGTCACGGTCCCTCATTGCCACAGTCATTTAAGACCAAGCGTAAACATTTAATAATCTTTATGACTACTACAACTATGAATTATTTTCATTAATATTATCGTCGGTTGTATGTGGTATGATTTTTGGGGGCAGAAGTAAGAGGTTTGACCCAACAATGGCCGATAAATATCGCTGGCACAATGAAAGCGCTGGCAATGCCACCCGTTGCGGCTGTTAACCTTGAGGTCTATGACTCACTGCTTTCTTTTCGAGAAGAGTGCTCGAAATTTTGTGAATTGTGTGAGTGTGAATATGAGTGCTGCCTGCTCCATTTAGTTGGAAGGTCAGCTGTTGATGCTCGGCGCTGTTCGGTCACAACCCTTCACTTTACTTTGGAAAGTACGAGAGGAGTGCCAAAATAATTTATTGCAAATCGAACGTCAAATTGATGGGCCGGCGGCCGGCCTAGCCAACAAAATCGTGATGTTCATAAATGAATTGTTGGCGACATGTCTGATCTGATGAAAAGAAACGAAAAGCAACAATGACAACGCTTGCTGGACCTGGACCAAGCGAATAGGTCACGCCGCGTTTACAAATGACATACAAACTTTGTTTTTGAAAAATTTATGACCACGAGAAAAAAAAAACGAACTCGAAGATGAACAGCAACGAAACACGTCCTAACGATTGTGTCTTTTGTTTGCCAGCGTTGGCTAGAGAAAGGCTTACTTTTGCATTGTGTCGTGCCGTCGACTAACTAATCCAAACATTTTCTCTTCTCTCGCCTCTCTTGCAGAATTTCTTTCGATTGCATCGCCTGAGAAAACTGGGCCTGAGTGACAATGAAATTGGCCGCCTGCCGCCGGACATACAAAACTTTGAAAATCTTGTGGAGCTCGATGTTTCACGTAACGGTAAGTCAAATGCAAAACATGCTAAACATGCAACAAGTGTGCCCGATAATTATTATTGACATTGATTGGTGTTAAAGCAAAGGATGTGCTCCTTTCTCCATTACCAGCACGACGAGCCTGTCTATCTTTATAATTGAGCGACAGTAGTAGACAGCATCGAGATGCTATTATACAAATTGAGCATCTTAATGCCCTGACATTAAACAAATGCATTTCAAGTCTAATTGTGTCTGGTGTGAAACGCAAGGAAGGGCAAGTTGTCTTGCGGCTGGTTGTGTTTGTGGTTGTTGTGGGGCTTTCTCCCATTGTTATCATCTACCAAAGCCACAACAAGTCTCAGTAACCCATTCAAACTTTGACCCATTAAACTAAACTTCAGCAAAGCTCAGCTCAGCTAAGCTGCGACTCCATTTACAACTATTAAATGTGCAACAGTTTATATTCAGTAGAAAAGAGCTTAATGCTCGCAACTCTTCAATGAAATATTGCACGCACAAGCAACCAGCCAGCCAGTCAGACATTCAGATAGTCGAAAAATTATGTTATTGGAGTAGCTGTGTATATGATTATATCGTGTATATACTCATACTCAAACATATTTATTTTCTGCTTAAGCAAGCGTAAATCCGTAAACATTAATCAGTAATTGGAGTCAAGTGCAGTGCGCCAAGAGTCGCGTTAAAAAAATAAATAAAATATAAAAAAATATACACATATATATGTGTGAGGCAATACAATTTTAGTTGCTGGATAAGTAAATGCCCTGTAAAGTTAATAAGCCGCACATCTGTTGAATATGTAATAGCTTCAAAAATCACGTAAGCTTCTAACAAAATCTACGTTTAAGCTTTATAATGGCTACAGTATATTTCCATAAAATAAAACTCATTTTCATAAGGGCAAGTTTTGCATTCATGGTCAAACTTAGTTTTTTATTTGCTCAATGTGTTTGAAAAGCTAAAACAAAATGTTAACAAAACAAGAAAAACATGTAAGTTGCTAGATAAAATGTTCAAGTTATTCTTAACAAAAAAAAGCAGAGCTGCATTCACAATAACCAAATTTTAAACTTAACGTATAACCCTGATTTTTAGAGCTCATCGTTAATAAACTACTGATTACGCCATAAGAATATATATTTGTGACGACGTTGTTGTTATTTAAGTTGATATTGTTGTTTTAACTTGACTTAATGTGGCTTCCTATTTCCGTACAAGGGTTTCGGGTCCACAAATAAATAACAAAAGCAAAGTATTACGTTACCAGTTTTTGGCAAGTTGATTGGACCCATTACCCGAATTGGCATACATTGCAGTTGTGGCAGCAAAACGTTCTTGCTGTGGTCGGCGTTTATGCATATGACCCACAAAAAACGATCTGTAGAAACACACCCAAAGCCAAATAAGTGAATGGGCTTTAAACAGTTCGCCAATCGTCGCCTTGTGCTCGAAATAAGAGCTGCGGGTGGCTCTAGGTGAAAGGCGAACAACATTTAGAGATGTGCGGCATTGGTGAGACTCGATCAAAGATACTATTTACCTGCCTGAGATTGTCTATGATCAACTTTAATTCATTTATTCTGTGTGTGGGCAGCTGTCGGAAAGCCTTTCACATTCAATTACCAGTTATTCAGTTATTATTATTATGTCGATGTTTGATGGCTTTGAACTCGAATGGTAATGGGAAAGCCAGCAATTTGCAGGTGCAGACACACCTTGCAGACAAACACATTAAAATTTATATGGCAATAGGTATTTTATAGAATTTAAATTGGGCAAATCAAAAAAAAATAAAAATAAAAAACCAAACTGTGTCGCATTTTGATAAAAATTAATTTGTTGCATTTGTGTTGGCCACAACAATGGCAACAGCGACGCCAGCAGCAGAAACGGCAACACCGCCAGCGGTTTTGTTAATGTAAAGGCAACAGTACAAACACAACGCAAAGAACGCAAACAAATATTACGTATACGCCCGCATGCACTTGAGAAAAGAATTGGACGGCAACGATAACGAAAACGTGCATTGAATTTGCAGTTGCTCTGCACTGTGGAAACGTTTTCGAACACAAACTATTTAAAAGAGATATTTTGTTATACTAAAAAATCGGCAGCATTCGTTTAAAAGTCTAGATATTGAATGCTTATCGATTAATATATTAATGCATGATAAGAATTTTTTTTTATATAAAATTGGTTTTTAGCTTGCCATTTTCCACTGTACATTTCCCCTAACAACGCTAATAAAAACATTAATTTGCATAGCGGCTGCGTTGCAAGTGTTTGTGCATTGTATATATGTGTGTGCGAGTGTTGCAACTGTGCAGGTATTGTAGACGCTGCTTTTGTTGTCGTTGTAGTCGTCGTCGTCGTCATCGTTAGAAGCCGTGAGTATTTTTTACGTAAATCATTATGACAAGTTGACCTGTTTGCGAAACGATCGCTAGATGGCGTTATACGCTACTATAGCTACTCATTGCGAATTTGTTTGTTTGTGTTATATTTTGTTTAGTTTTCTCAGCACCGCTAATTGTTTGTTTATTTGCACGTTGTGTTGTTTCTAATTCGTAAATTTCGCAGTTTGCAATATGTGGCCTCTGCATTAAAACATAATTATTTGCGAATATATCTATATATGAATATTTAGAAGAGATAGCCGCATAAAAGAGTTGCTGTCTAAGCAAAACAACTGCCTGTTGATAAGCTCAGTTTGTTTGTCTAGTTGGACAGCAAGTAAACAAGACGCCAGTGAATATTGAGAATAAGAAGAAACACTTTAATAAGCTTACTGTGGGAAATCAACAATTTCTACATCATGGGAACAAAGTTAACAACCGATTTCAGTTTGACAACAACCACAACATAAAGTGCTCTTTTCTAACAAAAAGCCCAATTAAATGGCATTTGAAAGTCATGCACTGAGTCAGCATCGATATGCTCCACGACGACTTTGCACGACGAAAAACCAACGGAATCTATGTCATCTTTTACTCTTTGCTAGCTAGTATACTGCTGTTGCAATTGAGGCGTCAACTGGGTCAAAGTTAAGCTCTACACCGATTGCACCCAATAGTTCCACAACACAACGTCGTCTTCATCGTTGTCTTCAATGTCGCCGTTGCCGTTTCTCATTCAAGTGGCTTTTGCTCAGATTCTCATTTTGTTGTTCTTTTAGCTGTTGTTAAAGTTGTTATTGTTTTTTGGCAGCTCTGATCGAAAGGCAAACAACAAGCACAGCACACTAAGCTGCTAAATAAAACCCTCTCGACAACACATCAAAAGAACTAGTAGCTTACCAGAGAGCTCAAATAATAAAGTACAATGCAAAAACCAGGTCTCAGTTGTGGCTTACTTATATTATTACTGGCCATGACTTTGTAAAATGGCCTGGAAAACAGGCCTTGTATTATTGAAATTAAGCGTATGTGTGAGTGAAAAGAAAAACAAAACAAAATAATGTTTTCTCACATTGTTCTCGTACCGATAATAAACTTGTAAAGCACATACACATATTTCAAATGCATGTTCTGCTATTGACGTCACTGGCCAGTGCAATTAAAAACAAATCGACAGACAAACACAATTGTCTGTGTGAGTTTTAGTGTTAAATCGAAAAGCGAATACGACACGAAACTGCTGCAGACATAGTAATTCCAATTACCTCTATTTACTCCCGCTCTGTTTTAAAACGAAATCGGAATTCAATTTTGAATTGTTCGTCACTCAATTCTAGATAACTTTGTTAGTGCGTGGTTCTATAATTGCATGATATAATGCTTTTAACAATTGAAATTGATGTAGTTTGAATTGCATTTCGATAGCTAAATGTCAGCCGAAGGATATGTTTAATGTGACCTAGTTTGGCATTGGCTTCAACAGGTTTTTGAAAAAGTTATACTATCCGGAAGATCATTAAACCTTAAACCATTAAATGTTTCTTACGTAGAAAGATTTGCATCAACATGACAATTTTACTAACTTCCGTTGCAGTTGGCTTAATACATTTAGTTTCTCATCAAAAATAGAGTGTCTAAACTTTGCGTTGTAGAACTTTTTAGTTTGGCTTGTTAAACATTTTAATTACGTTTAATAGTATGTACCTGTTGCACATCGTTGTTGGTATTTACTAAGCGCACTCTCCGAACGACTTAGCCCGACTTGGGGCTTGGCTAAGTGCAGTCAGTCACAGTCGCAGTAATTGCCGCTGTCTGTTCTGTTATGAGCCGTGCCATAAACCCATCCAGAGACGCCGGAAAGCCATTTCTGTTTGCTCGCTGCTGCCGTTAAGGGATTTAAATGAGAGTGTGGCTCCGGATGCCGATGTGGAAATGAATGATGCAGATGATGCTTTTAACAAAACTAGACGACGGTAAAATTGCAAATGTTGATAGTGATTGGGAAGTTGAATGAGGACAACTCCATTTCATTCACTCTTTTAGCTCATTCAATAATGTAAACGACAATGTGCCATAATAAAAGTCGTCATAGAGTAGAGATTGCTACAGCTTAACCAACCAACCTGTCGGCTGAAATTGAAAAGCCTGACAAAGGTTTTCATCTTGCACTGATGCTGCGTCGGCTTGCCAACATCATCTTCATTAAGTGCAATGTGCAAGTCATATTGAAAAGAATGACCTCGATATGCTTGTAGGCCTGACTGTCAGTCAGTCACTCAGTCTGTCAGACAGTCAGTCTGGCCTGGCCTGGCCTGTATTCTGTTTGCCTTGATAGCTGACAAATCATTTCATTTTTCATAGCTATGACAAGCGGCACGAACAACAACAACAACAATAACAATCAACAACGATGGCAACATATGCTCCTGAAATATTTGCTCGTTCAATGACATTGAATATAATTTTCATATGCGTGATAGTATGTGTATGTATAAGTGTGTGTGTGTGAGAATATGTCTTTGCTATTCATTTAGACGTCGTCACTGACTGACGTTTCGCTTGGCCGATTTTTGGCAGCACCCAAGAAGCAGCCCATTGAATCTCTTGTCCCATTCTCATTCCATCGAAATTATATATATATATATATATATATGCTCATGCCAGCTTGTTCCTAGTGCATTGTCATTTTCTTCTCTTGTGCGTTTTCAACAAAAATAATAATTATACATAGTATATAATAATGTTTGGCGCGCCTCAAGAACTTTAATGTTTGTATGTTCCGCTCTTTTGGCATCATTGTCGCTGCATAATTGCATCAAATCGATTACATTTTGGGCTCCTAGCTGTGCACAAGCATTTCCCTTCATTTCCGTTCTTACTAAATGAATTTCCAAATTCCTCGAATTCGTTCCTCTCTCGCTCTCGCTCTCTTGGCAAAGGTCAATGTATCGTGTGCCGCTGGGCGACTGTTGCCCATCTAATTACCGCCAACTGTGCAGCACTGTTAAGCAATTTGGCTGCTCTACAGCCGAAATATTAAACAAGAGCATTTACTCTCTAATAAGTAGAGCATCCCATACTAGTAGCTGTTGGGGCCATATGCTGTCAATTGCTCGAGTGTGTGTGTCTTAATGTTTATACAAATGTATATATTTGTATGTCCCTTCATATGAAGCATCTTGCTGCGTCCATTTGTCTATGACTGTTGGGAACGTTTACAGTGTGTTTGGTGTATGTTTATGGCCCTCTTGCTGATGGATCGACTATGCTATGATGATGATGATGATGCTGTTTCGAATCCCTCTCGACGAGTATTGTTTGTTTGCTATAGTTGTAGCTGCCACTATCTGTTGCCATGCAGCTAAAGCTTAAGTCAAAACAATGTTAACCAAATTCTTTGGCATCGAAAAGTAACATTTTGGAACAAAGCGTTCTTTACTGAAAAGTTATAAAAAACAAGTAAATTACTTTAAATTGTTTCTCATTTGGGATAAATAATAATAATCTCGATTAAATCGCCATTATTCAATTATTTTCATTATGAAATGAATGAAATGTGTTTTTAATGCCGCTAAATGCACAAAAGCGGCTATTAAAATAAATTTTCAATGCAAATATTCGAGTGCTTGTGCAAATAAATGAACAAATTCTCATATACACATGCATATAGTTTTAATTAAATTGACTATAAGCGTCTGCCATCGGAAAACAAGTTATCTGAAGCATGCCACACAAATTCCAGACTGTCAGGTAGCAGCAGGAGTCGTGGGCGGCGTACCAACAATTGTATTGAATGCAGCGAGCACACTTAATTCAATGCACATTTGCACAAACTTTTGTTTGTATGGAAATGGGCATGGGGAAGTCTTCTTCGGAAGGGGGCACTTCCGCTAACCAATGCCACTCAATGTGGCAAAGCAAAAACAATGTCTATTGTTTTTTTTTTTTTTGCAGTGCCAACTCAAACATGTCCTGCTCGACGGTCCTCATCCGCCATTGTCAGCTCGTTGTGTTCTGTTGTGTTGTGTTGTGTGCTGTATGGCGTTGAAGTTGTCGCCTCGCCAAATCCCACGTGTCGTATTAGTTACATCAAGTTATTATCCACAGTCTGCTGGAGCATGTATGCTTGTATGTACGATGTATGTGTGTTTGTAAGAATGCATGCATGTATGGTGTGTATGGTGTGTCTTGTAACTAGGTTAGTTTAAACGTCAGGTTGCCGTGGTTCGTATGCAAGGATTGCGCGCCCACCTGCCACAGTGTTGCCACTGCTGTGACCTTTTATGTTAAGGCTGCTGCTGTTTTTGCTTTGGCCTTTTGTGGGTGTGTTTCGCATACACACAAACAACCACATGAATGCACACGCAAACAATTACCACCACATGTATGTATATATTATATACATCAATATGTACTGTTTCGTTACATGCCTTTGTGTATACGAGAACTTTGGCTTTTGCGTGCACATTTCCGCTTTGGCAGTTGAAAATTTATTCGATCAACAAGTTTTGTTTGTCATTTTACGCTTCGACACGCTCTATCGAACTAGCGTTCTGGCAACAACAATAACAAATGGAACCACCTCATTCCGATTATCGGTAGTGTAAGAGTGAATGGCTTTTGCATGTATGTAAATACTTATTATCCATGCATTCCTTAACCTTTAAATCGATTGCAATTACTCAAAAAAAAAAATGAAAATGAAACTGAAAGCAAAAACATATTTGGCATACATTAAAGTTCGTCCTTTCGCTCTGCTCAACATTACGCTGAACTCATGAAATATTTATAGCTATTATATAAACATTTAAATATAAGTATTAGGGACGTTTTCTGGCGCAACTCATGCGTAAGCAACGCGATAATCAATAAAGCTGCACACACTAAAATATGAATAACAGCAACAAACCGAAGAAGCAAACAATATTAATCATATGTATTTTCTGTGCTCTGTTTTACAGATATACCCGACATTCCCGATGACATTAAGCATCTGCAGAGCCTGCAGGTGGCCGACTTCAGCTCGAATCCGATACCGAAACTGCCATCGGGCTTTTCACAGCTGAAGAATTTGACCGTGCTGGGGCTGAATGATATGTCACTCACCTCGCTGCCCGCCGATTTTGGCAGTTTGACGCAACTCGAATCGCTGGAGTTGCGCGAGAATCTGCTCAAGCATTTGCCCGAAACGATAAGTCAGCTGACGAAGCTGAAACGCCTAGATCTAGGCGATAACGAAATCGAAGAATTGCCACCATATCTGGGCTATTTGCCGGGTCTCCACGAGCTCTGGCTAGATCATAATCAGCTGCAACGCTTGCCCCCAGAGCTGGGATTGTTGACCAAGTTGACGTATCTGGATGTCTCTGAGAATCGGCTGGAGGAGTTGCCCAACGAAATTGGAGGTCTAGTTAGCCTAACCGATTTGGATTTGGCACAGAATTTGCTCGAGACACTGCCCGATGGCATTGCCAAACTAAGTCGACTGACCATACTAAAGCTAGACCAGAATCGTTTGCAGCGCCTTAACGATACGCTTGGCAAGTGAGTATAAAAAACAATTTAATATAAATAACTTCAATTTACGATCTCGTCGATATATTTTGCAGCTGCGATAATATGCAGGAGCTGATATTGACGGAGAACTTCCTGTCAGAGCTGCCTGCCTCGATTGGTCGCATGAACAAGCTAAGCAATCTGAATGTCGATCGCAATGCCTTGGAGTATTTGCCGCTGGAAATTGGCCAGTGCAGCAATTTAGGTGTGCTGAGTCTGCGCGATAACAAGCTCAAGAAATTGCCGCCCGAGCTGGGCAACTGCACCGTGTTGCACGTGCTCGATGTGAGCGGCAATCAGTTGCTCTATTTGCCCTACTCGCTGGTCAACCTACAGCTGAAGGCAGTCTGGCTATCTGAAAATCAGTCGCAGCCGCTGCTTACCTTCCAGCCGGACACGGATGCCGAGACGGGCGAACAGGTGCTCTCCTGCTACCTGCTGCCCCAGCAGGAGTATCAGCCCATAACACCAGGTGAGTTATCGCTACCAACTTGTAAATGGCAAACTGGTAACAACTGGTGACTGGTGCTTAAGTTCGTGAGTTGGCTTTTTGCTCGCCTTGCTTGTTCATTGTCTTTTTTTTTTTTTTTGGACCAAGACACGAGTTGAAAAATAGCGGTTTTCAACGAGTTGGCCAATAAATTGGGGGCGCTTATCTGTGGCATACATTCTTTTTGGGGTCGTTCGGTCGATCCTATCATAGTGTAATACTATCTGCAATCTATGCTTGCGATAAGATAAAATGCCGTAGCACTTGTTAAATTGCCACAACCACCTAAAGCAATGAGCAAGCAAGCAAAAACAACTCTGGATTATATCCAGTCGTAAAATGATTTTTTCAAAATTCCAAAACTTGTAAAAATTTACCAATTTTCTGTTTTGTCCCTAAAATTTAAAACGTTTCATTTGGCTTTAAAGATTATTAATCAAATCTACCAAAAATTTGTATTCACAACACTTTTGCTGTATTTTAATTATTAAATTTGTTCCTCTACGCATTTACACCGTGCGCTTTATATTTATAATGCACCTCTTCACTCGCAATTTAAAAAAAAAAAAACAAAAAAAAACCATCCCCAACAAAATGTGAAAAACAAAACACAAAAGATTATCCACCCCAGGCGCTTTATAGATCAAGCGAAAAATTCGATTCGATGGATTTCTTCGGCTATCAACAGAAAGGTTTGCGTTTTCTGTTAATTGTCTAAATAACAAGCGATATCATATAAAAACGCTACATAAATATTTAGTTGCTATTTAACAAAATATATGTATTAAGGAGAGTTGTGTTTCATTTTTGTGCTAATCTTTTTTTTAACTTCTTACTTAAAACTTGATTTGTACATAAAACACAACTTTTCTGAGAAGTCTGCTTGATTAAGCCCATATGCATGCCCTTTGCCTGAAACCTTGACAAAAAACTGTTTCTCCAAAAAGCTGTGAGAACACAATGCACTATCAAACATCGAACTAAAGACCCGAACCAAGACCAAGACCAAGACTTTGATCATTGTTGTTTCTAGTTAGTATGTATTTTCCGTTTTCTTTGGTTATTTTTGTTTATTGTTTGTTGGAAAACCAGTTTTGTTAGCACAAAATGACGTCATATAAATCAGATAACAACAAAAGTTGTATGTAGAAGTGGAACCACCGTACGGGCGTTGGCTTAAAAACATTGGAAGCTACACACAAAAGAGTGCTCAATTCAGTATACACACCCATTACACACACACACATAAGACTCTGACAATGTGTGCGAATGTTTGATTTGCTGCTCGATTTGATAATGCTATTATTTGCTGTTTATACACCATTCATTTGACAGCAGCACCGTTCGTTGCTGGAAAATGTACATATATATTCCTTGTGTGCGTGTCTCACATCACAGATCCCATCGCATCGCATCGCTCATCACTTGAAGCACAGCACGATTATTGCCCTGGGTGCCTAGTGCCTGTGTAATGCTTTTGCTTTTGCTTCTGATTCTAATTTGCCATTCACAGATTCTGTGATTAAACAGTTGCCTGCCTGCCTGGCTGCCTGCCTGTCAGTGGCAGCATGCCAGATCAAAGCATATTCCTTCACTCTCTGCACAAGCGCCTTCTTTGTTCCGATACACACTCATCATCGAATTTGGGTGGGTTCTGTGAGTGATGTCAACATTTATGACGTCATATTGTTGGGCGAATGTAGAGCAAGATCGTCGAACCAGGCCTTTGTAATTATACTTTTTTTTTTTTGTATAAGTAATCGTATGTATAACGCCGCCGCTAAGCAATATTAATCGTCAAAAACTGTACGTAGATTAATGGCCTGTCAAACGAGTTGGAGAAAAGAACAGTGAGGCTTGAGACTTGACGAACCGCCCATTCAAGTGTTTTATAATAAGTTGAAACTTATCACATTGAAATGAGGAAAAGTAAAGTGAAACCACGAGTATGAATGTGGCAAAGAATTGGCAATAAGCTAGGCATAAAATATTAAAATTTTGTTGTTTATTTTTGTAAGGCTTCACTGTTGCATTCACTGTTAACTGGTTAAGTAAATCTTTTTGTTAATATTGTTTCGGTTTTGTGGCGTAGTTTTCTAAGATTTTTTAACTGTTTTCGATTGAAAACGAGTTTTTTGATGCACACGCCATTAGTTGCTAAAAATAAAACGATAATATCAGCAGTTATAGCGCTTGAGAATGCTGAATGAGTTATGTATGTGAATTAAGCATACTATTTTTTTTTTTTCCAAAACAATTAGCACACTTGCGTGAAAATGCCGAGTCGGCTGATTCAATAGAATGAATGCCCATATATGTATGTTTGTAGGCTGAACTATTCGGCTTCAGAGTTTTCCATTCGTGGTGTAAATAGTGGTTGCGCTAGCGTCACTTAAATAATCGTTGTTCAAATTATCCAATTAAAGCTGTGAATGTGACGTGACGGTCAAAACACGCAGACAGACAAACTGGAGAATCAAGAAAAAACAATGTTGAGACACCCCGCTACAGCCTTATTATTGATATTTCTACAACAGCTAGTGTGCTTGTGTGTGTGTGTGCGTGCTATTTACATAAATCTTCATGATGAGCATTTGCCAAACAACCCGCCAAATATACAATGACAACAAATAACAACCAATAAAGAGACAGATCCCGCTGGGTGTTGCTTATTACTATTTTGTAAATGAGTTGTTGTTTTTTTGTTTTTTGTTTTTAAGTTACGAGCTGAAATTGAACGCAGCAGCCTTAAGTAGCGCTCCCAGCTTTCAAGACCAAACCAACACTAACTAACCGGCCAACCAAGCAACTACTTCCGTCATAAACACAACAATTTGAATATTTTTGTTTTTGTATATCGGTTTGCAACGTGCCACCACCCGTCAAACCACCACCCGGGAGCCACCCGCCATGTGGCCTAGTACTAGTACTTGAGTAGGTTGAGTTGAGTTGCCCACATGTTGCAATCTTCAATATTGTTTACGCTGGCTGGAAAATTTATGGCGCACACACTCATAAGTGCTTGATGGATTGGAGAGTGGCAGTGTGGCGGTCGTTTGTTGTTTATGCCACGGCCTCCAACAAAAATAATAATGCAAATCATAATAATTATAAGTAGTTGTTGTTGTTGCTGCTGAGTTTCTGCTGACTTGCTCTTATTGTTTTTAGTTTTTCTATTGTTGATTTTCCAATTGCTGTATTTATTGATTTTACATAGCCACAGCAGGAGCCACAGGTCGTTAAATGAACTGAGTGTAAATATTTATAAACCATAAACCGCCACCGACAGCCTACTAACTGTAAATGCATGCGCATGCCGTTTTGTTGCTAATCTCTTAATAAGTTAAACATCAATTATACCAAATGGCTAAATAACAAATTCTTTATTCATTTATTTTTCACACTTACTCACAACACGCACAACAGCACGCGATTTGGAATCTGACTCGGAGCCGTTCGAAGAGCGTGAACCTTCACGAACGATTGTCAAGTTCTCGGAGGATGCCAGCCAGGAGAAGGACACGCCATTTGTGCGTCAAAATACGCCGCATCCCAAGGACCTGAAGGCCAAGGCACAAAAACTCAAAGTGGAGCGCAGTCGACAAGAAGAAAACGCCAATTTGGTGGCACTGCCAGAGGAGGTAAATGATACACGAAGATCAAGTGAAAAGATCAGGGGTCAGCTCGTTGTGTGTACTTCAAATTCCAAGAAACTGTAGTTCATTATTTGGGGAAGGAGAGAAACTTATTGAATTCAGTTCATGAACTCGGTGCCTTAATTAATAGCTTCTCTTAAACTATTTCTATCGTTATTATATTGATATATGTATGTAGGGCTATGTATTGATATATTTTAATATAATGCCTTTTATTTTAAATATTTTACTTAAAGTAAATTTTGTGATTTACATAAAAGTATTCAATTTATACTAAAAATATTGCTATCTGTGTAAGATACACAATTATTTTAAGCCAAGTGGTTTACTGTTTAACAATACAGTATTTTTTATAATTTTCAGTCAAATCAGTTCAGCCATTCTTGAGTTATTAACGGCTTTCTTTTATATATATGTATAGATATATTATAAATTAAAACATCTTAAGTTTTATTATGCCTAAACTTACATATCTTATTTTTGATTATACTTATTACTTTATAGTTAATATTATTAAAATGCTTTTGAACTTTTACCGCCCTTTTCCTAAAATCATAACAGAACGGCACAAAGTCAGTCGTGACAGAAACCCCCACACTGGCAAATAATCACCAACATGTAGCCGTGACAGCTACCAACCATACAACAACGGCACAGCCAGCACACAAACCAATAACTGTGGTGAGTTCCAAGCCAGACACACCAACACCAGTGGCAATTGCAGCAGCGCCAAAAACCGAACAGGGTGACTCTACGCTTGCCACTAAACCTAACCCCAGCAGCACGGCGATTCCAACAGCAATAGTTACTGTTGCTGACGGACCGGATGACGAATACGTAAGTATAAAATTCTAAATCATTAATATGATTTAATGTGTTTATTAAATTTGATTGCTTTACTTAGGAGACCGATCGTCGTGTGGGCTTTCAGGTTGAGGGCGTAGAAGATGATTTTTATAAACGACCACCCAAGCTGCATAGACGGTAAGTGTGTTGCATAAATAATGAAATGCAAATCAGGTTGCTAAGTGATTTTCATCTACCCTTCTTAGCGATACACCCCATCATCTGAAGAACAAACGTGTACAGCATTTGACCGATAAGCAGGCCAATGAAATATTGGCGAATGCTTTGGCCTCGCAAGAGAGCAATTCACCAACGCCGCCGCATTCACTAAACAAGGTGCAGTCCCCCATCGAAGAGGATGACGATGAGGAACAGCTTGAGCAGCATGACCAGCAACACGAACAGCAGCCATTTGACGCCTCGCTCTCCCCAATTCCAGCCATTGCGGCCGAGTCTACCAATGCCCCAGCTGGTAAGTTATTGTAAACAACTCTTCAGGGTTTCAACTATTTAAGGGTCTCTCTCTCTCTTAACTGCTCGCAATGCAAGTGTAGGCAAAAGCAAATACTTATATACTTAGCAAGTGGCCCAGCAAGCCCATCAAATAATCAATAATCAATCGATACGGTTTATTCTAAGGCATGCAAATAATTAAAAACAGCTTATAGTCTGTGAGTATACTTATTGGTACATCGTTCTGCAGTACTCTATAGCTAACTTTAGTTTAACGTGCCATAAAAAGAATCAGTGAATTGAACTTTTGTTGTTCATGTTTAGCCCACAGGATAAATAAAACTAATTGCTTGTCAAAAACATTGATTTAACAAAATGAAACCAAATATCGTACATATTATAAAGATAAATATTACAAAGCTAAACGAAAAGTGTTTAAAAGTTAAAATATATCAAACTTCGAGCATTTTCAAAGAAGGAAACCAACTGAGCTTAATTAAAAAGAATATTAGCATCTCTACCACCTTTTGATACCAGAACTTTATTCAATATTTTGTCACCAAATGCCAAGTCTTACAGTATTTACAACATCTTGGCTCAGTTTTAGCATATCTTCCATGCTGATATCATTGGTTTTTTTCGTTCCACAACCAAAACTTTAACTAATTGTAGCAGAGGAAATTAAAGTCGACTATTAAAATCGCGTTACGACCGAAACAGAATTGGGCCTACAGAAAAAAAGAAAAACCAACATGAAAAAAAAGACACGCAACAGGTAAACAAGTGTAGATATTTTGGCCCAAAAAAACACAGAAAAACATATGTGTGTGTGTGTGTGTAGTAAAAATATACACAACTCTAATAACAACAGTGCGTAAAAAGCGCGTAAAGCTTTTTTCAACTTATAGGTCTTGTTATTATCAGTTTGCGCTATCTATTTGGATGGCTTGCAAAAGCTGATAAAAGCAAACTGGCAATAAGTTTATATATGGGGGGAGTAAATAACTAAAGCAGAAACTCATTGGAAACACTCAAATGGGAAGTAAATAAAAAAAATAAAAAAAAATGTAAAGAGGCAAATGAGCAATAAGCTCAAAAAGAGCAAGAGCAACAAAGAGCGCAACAAGTCAAGAAAGTGTATAAAGAAAAAAAAAAAAAATTAAATCAAACTGAAAAACTGAAATGAGCCGCCTCATTATGGCCATGTGGTGAGTGCTGGCTGGCTACCTGAGCAAATATGTGTGCGTGTATGCGAGTGTACTGTCAACACAGAGAAAGAGAGAGAGTGAGTGAGAGAGAGTTAGTGTGAGTGAGAAAGGGAGAGTTAGTGTTGCAATTGCCAGTCTGTCTCTGGTAATGTGTGTTTGGGTCTGGCTCTCGACACTTTGCCCATTTGCCGCTGACTTTAGTCATTTTTTAGTAACGCTTGCGTTTTGTCAGAACCGCGAGAGCGCGCGCTGAAATAAAATATAAATAAGTCTCGTTTGCGTTTCGTCTTCATATATTTATTATTATTTGTTTATTATTGTTTGTCGCCTGCTGACAAGACACACACACTCGCGCGCTCGTTTCACACACACACATATTGCAACGCAAACAATAGCAATAAAAAAAAAAAACAGTAACAAAATAGTAACATTGAATTCAAAAACTTCACATACCTTGACTTAGTCATACTGGGCCCAAAAAAAAAGCGCAGTTGATTGTTAAATGTTTTTTTTTTGCGTTTATTTCATGGTTTTTGTTTTTGTTTTTTTTTTTATTAACAAGAAAGTGCGAATTGGCTTTGCTGTTTATCGATTTTGTTTAAGGTTTCGTGCCTTGGCATTGATTAGAGGCAAGCAAAAAACCAACAACAAATGCTACTGCTACTGCTGCCTATTTGGCTAGTGGCAGTCTCAAATTGCACATACGCAACGTATGCCATTGTGGCACCACAAATTGAATTTCAAGTGCATATAGCTAGCCAAGTTTATTTGCTGGCCAAGCTGCTGCTGCAGCCCTTGCAGCTACCATCTTGCAAGGTCGCCAAAAATAGGTTGCTCAAGGTTCTGCGGTGGCACAACGGCAGCTGCAAAATTTCCCCTTGAGGGCGTTAGCTGCTTCCGCTATTTGCATTTTGGTTGCAACACATACGCAAAGAAGCAAACGAAAAAAGAGCTGCTTGAAAGCAATATTTTGTATGTTGTTTATATAGCCATACTTGGCTTGCCCCCCTCGCTCTCTCTTTTATATATTTGCACATATATATATATATGTATGCACATGACAAATATGCCAAGTTTATCTCCTTTTCGCAGAGTGTGTGCATATCCGGTTTACTGGCAACTCTTTGCCTTCCTTCCTTCCTTATTTTGGCTCTGTACTATTTTTTTTTTTGTTAGATATTCGCTCGACAAGCACAATCAACATTTGCACAATACCTTTTTGCATTGCTTTGGCAAACAATACGCTGCATTTGCTGCTGCCACACATTGGCTGGCTTGCATTGTGAATTCTTAAAGCGAGTGGCAAGTTAGAGCGAGCCATATATGTTGGCCAATAAATATAACGTTGATAAGCTCAAGGCAATGCAATGCAATTGATTATATGTATTGTAATGTTGATTGCACGTTGCGCCCTTATTGAATTTCCAAACATGTTCGTTTGTTGTTTTGTTTGCCAATGTTTGTTTGTTTGCAACATGCCATACAACTGTTGGATTTTACCCAATGCAGCTGCTGGCGTTTCAACTATTCGGCATTTAAAAGGATTCGTTTTCTCGTATTGTGCAAATAAACATGTGCATATTTATTTTTCTACTTCCGTTCTAAAAATGACGCACATTTGTCATTAGCATTAGCGACTTTTTTTTCTCACTTTAACAGCTGTTTGTGAACTCGTTTTTAGGCTCGACTGCTGAAAGCCAATTTGACATCTAACACGAATACACACTAACGAAAAAATGCAATAAATGCCAGTTAAAGGAAAATATAGACAGAATGAAGAGACAGACGGCATTGAAGATGGTTATGTCAAGCGATTTTGCATTACATTTCAAAGTAGCAAAATGTGCGACATACTTGTAACCTATCGATGGCTTAAGAAGGCAATAGAATGCAAAGAGATTTTGGTGTGACTGCTGAATAGGCAATAACCCAGCGAACAAGTGCTGGAATGGATGGCACTATGCATATAAAGCTAATTTAATATGCCTAAATCGATGATTTGTTGCTTAATTATGCTTCATCGAGCTGCAAATAGGATTATAACAAGGCAAATCTTTAATGCTAGTTGAATAAAACGCATTAAAATCTAAATTTGAAGGCTTGTGAATACAACTTTTGAATGTATGAAAATGCGTCTTGTCTATGTTTGAATCGTTTAAACTTGACTCTTTATCGCACCCACATCAATAACTGTTATTTCACACCTATTTCTAGGCATTACGTTGCATGTTTTATGCTCAAATTAAACCCTTATATCCGTTTGTACTTTTTATAGACTCGGTTTTGGTTTTTTTTAAGCATTCTATAGTAATTTTTTCATTCACAAACAGTTGTTTTTGGACCAGTGGGCTTTTGCGACAACTCAAATATAAATATAATGATGTCATTCCGTTTCTTATCAATCGCACACACACACACACTCACACCTTTGATTTCACCATACTTCATTTACAATCGGAATTAATAATTAGATCGTTTGGCTGTTAGAAAAATACGCATACGACAGGTGGACCAAGGTCATTAACTAACACTTGACTTTGGCGTTCTTATATGCTTAATGCTTTTCGTTGTTGTTGTTGTTTGATGCCGTAAGCCGCCCAAAATGTGTCGTAATGAATCAGTTTTCGAATTGTTATCGCCGCTTATCGCCACAGCCCTCAATTTTACGTTACAGAGCTCGCGTCAGCAACGTTTGTTTGGAGTTTCTGTATCTGTTGCTTTTGTTACTGTTGTTGTGCTTTATCAAATTGGCTTTAGGCATACCAAAGTTGTTGTAGCCATACCTGATTAGATATGAGCGCGCACCCCATTTGGGGTACCATTGCAAAATGCTCGTAAAATTGGTAGAAACTTCCTCAACGGAAAAGTTGAGTTTTGTTTTCTTGGTGCTTTTTTTTTTTGTCGTCTTTTTTGGTGCTGCCACAAAAATATGATTCATTAATTTTGTCACCACATTTTAAAACATCGCTTGGCTGGGTTGCTGCTGGCTGCTGGCTGCTCTCTTGTGAATTTTGATAGCTTTGCGCTTGCAATTTGTCAAAAGCTCTCCCGCCCGACAACATGACCGGCAATTTATCACAGCGACCAGCTGCCGCCTGTTGAGCTATTCCGCCCGATTGCGATGCAATTTCAACGTGCCCCGCATTATTTCAGACGGCGTTCACAAAATTGTAGAGCATCCGCTCACTCACGTGTTCATTGATTGCTCTTTAAATGCAATTAGGCACTTGATCTTATGCTTTCGGCTGGCAAAAACAAAATACGAATGCAATTAAAGGCGATTACGTTTGCGGTCGTTGCCATTGTCTGAATGAAATGGGCGGGTAGCAGCAGAGAGTCTGCGGTTTCAATTGGAAATAAAAAACATGATCAGTTACAAATTGAAAAAAAACTTAAAGTGTGTGGCATGCGTCGATTAAATTTGCATAAAGAAAATGTTTTTCCAAGTTCGACATTTGTGTCATAAAGAGAATATTTCAATGCTTCGACAGCACAACTACAACAAACTTGAACAAGTCAACAAAAAAAAAAAGAAAGAGAAAGGGAACATGAGAAGAGGATAAGTTGTACGGAAACACACTAAACCTCAGACTCATCGGACACTTCGGACTTTGGCCAAGAGCAAGTCAAAGCCGGAGACGCTTGTCAGCCTGTCATTGGCTGGCCACAGGACATGCATGACATGGCTCTGACACAAAACTGTATGCTGTATGTGAAATATGAGTTGGTCGCTCGCTCGCCCGCCCATGGGATAGGTCGGGCCTTCTTGTCAAATATGTTGCCTACACACACACACACACAAACACACATTTCTTGATTCAGACTCCGACCCATTCATTTACATATAAATAGCCAATGTATTCGTGTTCGCATACGCATTGATTTGGCATTTGCCAGTTTTATTTCACATAGTAGATGCTGTAGACGCAAAAAATTGTTTCCCCAAAAAATTGAAATACGTTCGGGGAACGCGCATCAAATTTTTGCTGCTTGTGTGTGAGTTCGGTGTTGTTGTTTTGTGTGTGTGTGTGAGTTTTCCCAGCAGCGCTCTTAATGAGTTTTCCACCCGCACATTTTGATGGGGCTTTGCTCAATTTTGGTGTATTTAAATTTTATATGTTTATTCACATCTCTTTAGCATTTACTTGCTACTCATGCCGCTTTTGTTGCAACACTTAATCTTTGAAAATACTTATTCTTAAATGCATACTTAAATATGAAAGCATGTTTATAGCATATGTATGTAGCATCGTTAAATTGTAAAATGTGTTTTTGAGTGCAAGGAAATGTTAACAAACAGTGAGATAATGTTTGTGGTGGTTTGTGTGATGAGCATAACAACACGATTGAGACATAAGCGAAAGTGTTGTTTACTTTTTTTAAAGTCGAAAACTGATTTAAATCTTCATAAAAACTTGTTAAAAAAAAAGTGTCACATAATTCAGTGCTGTATGATATTTTTCTTCCACCTGCTACAACTCACATTTATAAAGCAACATCTTTGTCTTGGCATCGATTGCATTCGGTGACTCCTCACAAGCTTTTGTTGCAACTCACACACTAACACACACACATAACCCAAAAGGCAACACGTGCCGTCGGAACAAAAAAAAAAAGATATCGTATTTTGTTTTATGGGATTCTTTTGTTGCTTTTGTTTAACGGCGGCTCTGAACAAAAATGCAAACGATTTCTTTATGCGTGTGTCTGTGTCTGTGTGTGTGTGTGTGTCAAAAATCCATAAAATGCTTTCATATGGCGCACACCATCATCAGAGTGCGATTGTTGAGCGTTGCAAACATTTGATTTAAAATTAAATCTTTTTCAACTTTTTACTGCCGTATTTTCTGATATCAGTCGCAGCTGCTTTATTATGGTTGAAATTAAAAGCCTCTTCTCTGATAATGGAAGCGCGATGGTACATATAACATAAATAATTGCCATTTTACGATGACGATAATAATAACAAACAGCGACTATAACATAACTAAATCGTACGAAAAATGAGATTTAATATTTAAATCATTTCAATTTGTTTTTGTATCGTATTCGCCTGTCTGTCTGTCTGTCTGTCGGCCTGCCTGCCATTCTTAATTTCACATTCATTGGATATTCAGGCTTCAATTAAAATGCCCGGCAACTGACTCAATCCGATGTTGGCTCATGCCATTAGACCTGACAGTCATTAAAAAACCAAAAATAAATTTACGAAAAGTGCCGACAGATTTATTGAGTGCAAATCAGCTAAAAGCGAATTTCAAGTTGACTGCCGGGTGGAAATATGAAAAGATATTTTATTAGAGATGGAAAATAGGCAATACACCTGCCGGATAAGGCCGTATTGTGGCCAAAGTCTGGCCGCCTTAGACCTTATTTATTTAATTATTATTCAAAAAGTTGCTCGAGGGCCATTTTGCTGTTGTGTTCGTTGTTGTTGGGCTGGGGATTGCTCCAATTTCGATTCGCTTTATGGCTTTTTTCTGTTTATTGGTCCTAGCTGCGCATCTTCCATGCTTGAAAAAAAAAAATATGCATAAATACACTTGGACATTTAGTTTTCGGATCCATTTTTATGTCATTTTTAAATTGTAATTGTGATTCTTTTTTTTTTTGAGCAATATGCTTATGCTGTTTTATTGTTTTAATCAAATATTAGCTTGTTAAAACGATATTGGCTTATTGCAAAGTGCAGTCAAATATGAAATATGGTTTTTGTTACATACATATATACAGGGTGCTCACTTAACTTTTCAATATGCAAAGCAGCGCATATTAAAAGTGAATTCAAGTAGAAACTCAATAAGTGCTGTTGTGCATCATGTTCAATGTTAAAATCAAAGTCAAGGAGGGCAACAATACACTTCCGCGCAGCGGGCAGCGCCTAAACAGCGCTAACTCCTATATCTCCTCGGGCGGCAATAGCGGTCGCAACAGTCCCGCAACAGGAAGCCTACGCAGCTCCTTGGCCTCCTCGAACGGAGGATCATTGCGCCGCAAGGGCAAACACGTCCGAATTGTGACTAGCTACGATCCCGTGAATCGAGACTATGATCGTCATAGGCAATTTGGTAAAAAAAAAAAAAAACACTTGCATTGCAGCTAAAGGATTCAACAAAGTCACAAAAGCAGTAACTAACTAAAAATTGTTCTTTCTACTTGTCAGATAACATTGATGGTGTCACGGAGCTGCGTTTGGAGCAGTATGAGATACACATAGAGCGCACTTCGGCTGGTTTGGGCTTGAGCATAGCCGGTGGCAAGGGCTCTACACCCTTTAAGGGTGACGATGACGGCATTTTTATATCACGCGTCACCGAAGCAGGACCCGCCGATCTCGCTGGCCTGAAGGTGGGCGATAAAGTTTTGAAAGTAAATGGCATTGTTGTTGTCGATGCGGATCATTACCAGGCTGTGCAGGTGCTCAAGGCATGTGGTGCAGTTTTAGTGCTTGTGGTGCAGCGCGAAGTTACACGACTCATCGGGCATCCTGTATTCAATGAGGATGGCAGCGTTTCTCATCTGTCTGTAGAGACGCGTCCACTGGCTGCAGAGATGCCAGCTCAAGCACCCGAGCTACATTCCTACATTCCAGCGCCCGTTCAAATAGAACAACAACATCAACAGCAGCCACAACTAGCGCCTGCTCATGGCAATTCGGGCAATGTGTTTGCCTCTCCGACTGCGACTCCAGTGGCAAATGGATTGCTGCTAGGAAATGGCAAGGTGAGACTTTGGCTTGTTTAATTTATTGATTGATTTAACGATTCCTGAATTTGGGTTTTTGGTATCAGGATTTGGCGCCATTGAGCTATATACAACTACACACGACGCTCATACGTGATCAAATTGGCCAGGGATTGGGCTTTAGCATTGCCGGCGGCAAGGGTTCGCCACCGTTCAAGGATGATTGCGATGGCATTTTTATATCGCGCATCACCGATGGCGGATTGGCGCATCGCGACGGCAAAATCATGGTCGGTGACCGTGTTATGGCTGTGAGTGCTAGGATTAGTGACCGACACTAATAGCATTTCGTTGTATAACGATATAACCCTTCTACTTCTACTATTCGCGCAGATTAACGGCAACGACATGACGCAGGCTCATCACGACGCCGCTGTTGCCTGTCTAACCGAGCCACAGCGGTTTGTGCGCCTCGTGCTACAACGCGAGTACCGTGGCCCCCTCGAGCCGCCAACAAGTCCACGCAGTCCCGCCGTTCTCAACTCGTTGAGCCCCTCTGGCTATCTGGCCAATCGACCAGGTTAGCAAAACACGCCTCATGCTTCAATGCTTTGCTCTCTTAACTTTGTTAACGGTTACTCTTTCTATCTCTATCAATTTCACTGTTTGTTGCAGCTAACTTTGGCCGCCCCGTTGGCGATGAGCAGCCCTACAAGTACAACACGCCCACAGCAACTGCAGCAGCGATGACAAACAACAACAACACAAGTAATACGCTGCCTAGCAACAAGACAAACGGATTTGTAGCAAGTGCTGCCGTCGTCGCTGCAGCTGCAACTCAAGCTGTTGCTCCGCTGCAAGCTGCGCCAGCTGCAACTGCTACTTCGCACATTGACAAGACGACAGGTCAACCTGTGCCAGCGCCACGTCGCACCAACTCAGTGCCACTGGGCGATGGTGAGAGTGCGTTCAATGGCGCTGCATCCACCAGCAGTGGCGACTCTAGTGAGGCTCAGGTAAGCAGCAGCTCAATCGTTAACATTGTAGTTGGCTCTGTTAGTCTTCTGTGAGTTTAAGTTTAAGTTGTGTTTGTTTAGTCTGTCTGCACGTCATTCTAATGTAACTCATAAGCTCGTTTCGTCTTTACGTTAATCATGTTCAAATGTTCAGGCTAGTCTTAAGTATATATCAGGCCAACACTAAAAAACCAAACTAAAATGAAATTAAAACCAAACCAAACAATCTTACGCCACATTTGACCAACTAAGCAGCAGGTAAGTTTCATATATATATATATATATATATATATATCTATATCTATATCTATATATCTATATATATATATATATATATATAGATATATAGATATATATACGCTAGCTTGGTCAAATGATGCGAAAGTTTGGCTACCCGAGATTAACGCAAATTGTTGTTGATACACACATAAACAAACATTCTTTCTATATACTTATTTAAAAAATAATTGTGCTAATACATAAATATTCGTATCTCTGCCAGATTATCAACATATAACCCTAACTAGCTATTAGCCAACACACACACATACATACCTATATGCTACATACATACACTTTATATATCAAATTTGTTTGTGTTTGTTTTGCATGTGCCCCCAAGTGCGCGTCTTTATTCGTGTTTTTTTATTCTTCTCTATATTTAAATATTTTGATAATTTTTAAAAGTTGTTGGTCTCATGTTCCCAATCCCCAAACAACAACAACCAAACAACATCGATGAGTACATACATACATACAACATACATATTATTATGCACAAGCAATTTGTGTGTTTTGTTTTAACGTGTCCTTGGCTTTATAACGTATCTATGCACCCAAAATGAATAGCTCAAACAGGAACTGTAAATAAAATATATATCTATATCTAAAATATCTATCTATAGGCAGTTTAGCTTAGCACTTACGACCCTAAATCAAAACCAAAATGTGTAACGAAATTTACAAAAAACCAACATATTTTTGTTTCTTTTTCTATCAAACCAAATGTTGCTTTAAAACTGATATTTACGCCAAAAACATTAAAAAAAAAAATCCAAAAACCAAACCAAAAAAAAAAAAAATTGTATAAACCAAACACCAATCGACAACAACGACATCCGAGCAGCCCTCATCACTACGGCCGCTGACCAGCGATGATTTTCAGGCGATGATACCGGCACATTTTCTCAGCGGCGGCAGTCAACACCAGGTTCATGTAGCAAAACCGAATGAGGTGGGCGTCAGTGCTGTTACGGTGAATGTGAATAAACCGCAGCCCGACTTGCCCATGTTCCCAGCGGCGCCAACCGAAATTGGGTGCGTCACCGAAACCATCACGAAGTCAACCTTTACGGAAACGGTAATGACGCGCATTACCGACAATCAGCTGGCGGAGCCATTGATCAGTGAGGTGACTATCACAACATCACGCATACACTAAAAAGCAAAAAAAAAAAAAATACTAGACAAATATATATATATATATACCAAAGCTAAAATACCAAACGCTGTGTGTGCTAAGTGGCTCCGCGCTTACTCAGTCTCTATTCTCCACTGTGAGTGGGGCAGCGTATTTGAGATATGTTTCGTTACCAGAGCCGGTTCCCACATGGGGGCAACACTGGCGGCTCACGCAATCATCAACAAGGATAACAGCTTCTCTTTTCACATACTTTTGCACAGCCACACACCATGCGCACCTCCCCACACACACACACACATACATATATACGTACACAAAAACAAAAGAACACTTCTTATTAAAATTTTGTATACAAATGCAATTGGCTCTTCTTTTTATTGTTGGCCCTCATTTTATTACTTGAATAGCCCTTAAGCACCTACTTATACATACAACATAAACATATTTGGATTTATTGTAAATAAAATTAAAATATAAATCTTGCTTGGAGCACGCCTAACGCTCCAGCATATATGATGCTCAAAGGACTCCTTCTATTATATCATGTTGAAGCGTTGAACCATGGGATGCACATAACTAAACGATTATAATTGAAATGTTAAGCATTATGCAAAACACGCACATCGAACTAATTGAATACCCTTATTTATTAATTGTTGTAGTTGGATTATGGTCTTGAAATGCATAATAAATTGTTTAAATTGTAGACGCTAAGCAATGAATTGCAATAACTAAACCGGTGGCATGCGTAAATTATATTTCTACATAGTATCTAGTATTATAATTTTAAAACTAAAATAAACTGGTATTAATTAAAAATAATATGATTTGGTTTACTAATGATAACATTAAGAACATTAATTTTTAGGCGTATTTATTAATAAATATTATTGTTTTAATTGGCTTATAGAATTTTTGATAATTGAACCAATAACCGCAAGCACAATAAAATAATTACATCGTACTTAGTTGTCAGTGAGTTTTTATACACAATACTCAAGGCCATTTATATAAATGCATATCTATTAAATTGGCTTGTGTGTCCCTACATCCATCCGATTCTATGTTAACAAATGTCTCAAAATTTAAACTGTGCTGTGATAAAACTTGCCGGCCGGATGATTAATATTGCCATAGAAACAGTCGGTCAAAGGAAGAGAAAATAACTTTTACACAACTTTTAGTTGCAACTGACTTTATAAACAAATTATCCAACTTCGAGCGAATCAAATATCCTGAAACTATTTTCTTAAAGTTCGACTGCCTGATAAATTTAGTTAACTGTGCCATTGGTATTAAAATGATTAGTTCAAAAGATGGCTTATTCTAAAAGAACTTGCTGCTTTTTAGCGTAAAACGTAGTAGCCCTGATTACTTTGGCTTTAAACATCATACATTAATATTTGATAAATAGTTTTCAATGTCTGACATATACTAAAGCGAGCATTAGTATTCAATATTTGACACTTCAAAGAACAAATTTGGTTAGTGCAAACACTTAAACTTAGAGAACAGCTCTAAGAGATTTGATTATAATCGAGCTGTAGCTCAAGCCAGCTTTGCACACACTCAGCAGAGCTCAAGTCAAGTGTCATCGTTTAAAGCCCTGCTAAAAAAAAAAAAAACTACGTATCAGTGCAACGTTTGTGGCCGGTTCTAAGCCGCTTGCCACATGAATAAGTAAATCAACAAACTGCTTGTATATGCACATACACATGCAGATGAATATAGAATCCTTTAAATAATGCATTATGTCTAGAGGAAGTACATGAAAAAAGCGTTTATTGCAAAGTTAATGTCAAGCCACGCCCACAATGCATGTGAATGAGTTTCAAACTGCACTCCTTGCGCAAACTTGTAAAGTTTATCTCTTGTATGCGCTTGTAAATTAGCCGGGTGAAAGAGCTCTTGACGTTTGGGAAAACTTTCATTTGAATTGCTAAATAAAAGATTTAATTGTTTGAATTTCACTTGTTTTTATTTTTCATATACTTTTTGAATGTCTTTGAATGGCAATTGGCCAAAGGCGACAATTGCGTAAGAACTCAATTTGTTTGAGTTGGTAAATTTTCAAAAGTTATGCTCAAAGTACGAAACGAAAGAGTCATTTGTGTCATTTCTGCACAAAAAGTCTGTCAAGGAAGCGTGTCTTCAGCTAATGAATAAAGAATTTGTATTTTGACGTATGACGTATAAAACACTGCGTGTTTGCTGACGAGTTATAAAATTAAATTGCGTGTGTCACCTTAGGCAGATCAAAGTGATTCAACTTTTGTGTGGCATATATTAAAGAGGCATCTTTATACATTAAATATTCTTGTGCTGCCTAAGCTTAAAAAATAACCAAAAACCGTCATGCATGATATTTAAAGTTGATATTTAAGTTATAAACCTAAGTGCATAATCTAAGTATTGTTTTTGGGTGATAATTTTCTGGTGGCATGTGGTATGTTTTTTTTTTGCATGACTTATGTGTTTTTGTATCTCTGTCTCTACCTCAAATGTCTTTTATTTTCAATTTGAAATACCAAAATTTTGTTCATGTAAATATCACCAACAATTTTGCACACACTCACACTCATATACATACATATATGAGCCCACCAACATAAAGCACCCTTCATTTCGTGCTTCTCTTGAGTTCTCCAAAATGAAAGCACATGATTACGATAATTATTTTTGTTTAGTTTTTAACGATTTCAATTCAATTGCAACAATTACTAATGTCGCATATTATTCTGTCTCTGTAGGAAGTGGTGCTGCCCAAAAATCAAGGCTCACTTGGCTTCAGCATCATTGGCGGCACGGATCACTCCTGTGTTCCATTCGGTTCACGGGAACCAGGCATTTTCATTTCCCATGTAAGTTGCACAACCAACAAACTTTAAGGAGGGCTGATGGTATGACGTATGGCGTTTACCACTGCGCGGCGAAAACTCGTAACAAACTTTGTAAATTAAAGCAATTGAGAGCTACCGCAACTTGTGGATGCAAATGAGCTGCACAATTAGCTCGAAATGTAGCGTGATGCTTTATAAGCAATTAAATAAGCCACGGGGTCTGGCGAACTCAGAACTTTTGACATCTGATTACTGCACATACCTTCTGTTAACTCAACTGATGCGAGTTTTTGTTTCATTTATGTCACGTGTCATCTTCTTAGATTGTGCCCGGTGGCATTGCCTCGAAATGCGGCAAACTTCGCATGGGCGATCGTATACTGAAAGTTAATGAAGCAGACGTCTCGAAGGCCACTCATCAAGATGCCGTCATGGAGTTGTTAAAGCCTGGCGATGAAATCAAGTTGACCATACAGCATGATCCACTGCCACCAGGTTTTCAGGTAGGTCAAGAAGCTTTCTTAGAAATTGTACCTGGTTTCGGTTTTTAGTTTGCTTTTGTACCACTTATGAGTTATGCTGTAAATAATACTTTTATTTATTGTCACAATGTATATATTAAGCTTTGAGTCAACACACAAAAATCCCATTTATACTTCTTTTCTCTCTATGCTCTATGAATGCTTAAAAAACAAATTTACGATGCAAAGCACATAGAAGTAGTTTATATTAAAACCGAGGTAAGATTTTTCAATATTCCACACTCACAACACCATTGGAAAACGCTAAAACTACTTACAAACAAATGTTTATTTTCAATTTGCTTTTAATTTGATATCCAACTGACATTTGAAAATATTAGTCGAATACTTAATATCAACTAATAACCAAGATATTTGCTTGTAGTTTTCTTATCGATTAATTTACAATTTATAAAAAAAAAAAAAATATGCAGTACAAAAAAAGCTAAAGAATTAACTGAGGTTCCTTTTTAATTGTAGGTAGAAAATAACATTTTTGCTTCCGTTAACTATCTAATTCTAATTTGCGTAAAATAGCCAGGATGTTGAATCCTTTTTATAGCTTTCTTTAACGCCTATAGTGGTATATAAAGGCAGTTTTGTAGAAAAACTTTAAGCAGCTTCGCTTAGTATAATTATCATCTAAATTGTTCTGGCTTAGTCTCTCAGCTTTTATTTATAATTGTCGTGCACTTAAACAAAGCCAATGCTAATTTCTATGCTGTTGTTAATGTTGTTGCTGCTGTTGCTGGAAATCGTAGGAAATCCTGCTGGCTAAGGCAGAGGGCGAACGACTGGGCATGCACATCAAGGGCGGCCTAAATGGACAACGCGGTAATCCTGTAGATCCGTCCGACGAGGGCGTCTTCGTGTCCAAAATTAACTCAGTCGGAGCGGCGCGACGCGACGGAAGGCTTAAGGTAAACGAAGTTGCCAATCAGATTTATTGGGCTTAACCACAGTTGAGCCCAGGATGTTGTCTGGCCGAACTGGCTGAGAGGCAGCCAAATTGAATTGACTCGAACATTTTCTTTATTTGTGCACAGGTGGGCATGCGTCTGCTGGAGGTCAATGGTCATTCATTGCTTGGTGCTTCGCATCAAGATGCAGTGAACGTGTTGCGCACGGCCGGCCATGAGATTCAATTGGTCGTGTGCAAGGGCTACGACAAATCTAGCTTAATGCATTCCATTGGCCAGGCGGGCGGCATGAGCACCGGTTTTAACTCCTCGACATCCTGCAGTGGTGGCAGTCGCCAAGGTGAGCAAAATCCCTGAGCCGAAATCAATAATTTATACATATATATTAACGTATGATCTTTTGTCTTTGTTATTGAACCTTTATTGCAGGCTCCCGTGCATCAGAAACGGGCTCGGAGCTAAGTCAAAGCCAGAGTATTTCCAGCCTGGACCACGATGAGGATGAACGTCTGCGACAGGTGAGTCAGTCAATAAGCCAGATTATATAACCTTCCGATATAACCTTCCACTTTCACTTGCAGGAGTTTGACGTGTTTGCAGTACAACAACCCGATACTGCTGGCATGTCGGAGCCCACAAGCCAAACAGGCTTAGCAGTTGCAGCTGCCTTGGTGCATAGCCCGCCGTCACCCAGACCCATTACACCGACACCGCTCGCTGGCTCCGCGTTGCCCGCTGATTTGCCGCTGTCTGATACGGCAGCTGCGCAAACGGTTGCGCTCATTCACGCCGAACAAGCGCACCAACAGCAGACGCAAGTAGCAACAATTGGACAGGAGAAGAGCACACAGGAGAAAGTTAGTCAACAAACTTAACACCTTAAACTTAAGGCAGGCTGGTCCACAGTTGCTTTATGTACTTCTCCCATTTGCTTTATCTTCCTCCTGCGTTTGTTCAAATCAAATTAGGTGCTGGAAATTGTGCGCGCAGCGGACGCCTTTACGACCGTGCCACCGAAATCACCATCCGAGCATCATGAACAGGATAAAATTCAAAAGACGACGACGGTTGTTATATCGAAGCATACGCTCGACACAAATCCCACTACACCCACAACACCTGCACCACTTCCACTGTTGCCAGCGGAGTCAGCGACCGCTGCTTCTACTGCTGCAGCAGTTGTTGTTGGACAGACACAGACGCAGACACAAAGCAATCCAAGTCAACAGTCAACTCAACAGCAGCAGGTATGATTTAAACGCACGTCTTTGCTCAACTTAACCTGTACATGTCTGTGCGTGTATGTATGTGTGTGTACATTACCCTTTGTTAAAAGTCTCTAAACGTGTCTATGTCCTTTATAATTTAACTGTGCTACACTTAACATAAATAAGCGCAAGCGACTGTCGCGCGTTCAACAAACCCAAATATCAAAATTAAATCACCCCAAAAACAAAACAAAAAAAGCACCCTTTCACTTGCATTATTTGTTATTATTTTTGCTTGCTGTCTTTTAATAAATTTACTAACTTGTGTCACAACAAAATAAATACAATTCGGTGTGTGTGTGTGTGTGTGTATTTATCTGTGCCTGTTTGTGTTTCACATTTTATGAAAATTTGTACATTTGATACAATTCATATGCGCCAACATCTGCCACATCTTCATTAACTTAAGCCATGAATATAACACTTCATTCACTCAAAATTCACATCGCATAAAACTTCGTTTCCCGTTTTCGCCTAAAATCGTTGTTGACATAAGATTTGTATGTTATGTATACTGTTTGAATTTGAGCTTTTCATTACTTAAAGGAATGTCAAGCTCAAATATATTGTATATAGATGTATTTTACTTACATTTCTTTTAACTTATTGATTCAATGACTATAATCACACATTCATCATAATTACACTTCCAGCGAATGAAATACATATATCTTTTCTCAAGAGCATTCATTATAAGTCGCTGCGTTTTGGTTTAATTTAGTATATAGTAATCATACTAAGCAATGCCACAGGGAGTGGAGTGGCGTTGGCTACCGCGATAAAGTCAGGATTTTAAGTTAAGAGTGGGGAGCTGGTAGAACTGTGGAACCACGTGTCTCACATTTATTGTAATGGCAGCCGACGATTTATTATTTATTATCACACATTCGAATGGGTTGGGGAATGAAGACTATGGTTCTTATGTTTTGCCTGCCTGTTGTAGTTGCTCTTGCTGTTGTTGTTGTTGTTATCTTATTTATGCTACTTACATATTATATCAATTTCTGTTTGTTCCTTTGTTGTAACCTTTTGCTGCTGGTCCTGCTACTTTGGCGGCATTGTTATTGTGTATGATTGTGATGCCTGTGCCTGTGCCTGTGCCTGTGCCTGTTGCCGTTGTTCATATTCTTGTTTTTGTTGTTGGTATTATTGTTATTGCTGAATACTGCTGCTGCCTTACCTTTAAATCCAGTAGCATTTCAATTTGCATTGGCAGTAACAGTAAGAAAGGAGAAAAGAAATACATAATATGCATAGATGGCACGCAAAATAAATGTGTTTTTTTTTTTATATATATAAACTGATTTATACATATATATATAAAACATAAGTAATTCAAAAACTGCTGAAAGGAATTTCCATTAAAATGTTTCTCTTATCTTCTTCTCGTTCTTCCTTTTTATTGCTCTCAATGACGTGCACGCCGTTCGCTGCTTTTCAACATATTGTTTTATTTTTTTTTTTTTCTTCTGTTTTTTACATTCATATTTTTTTTCCTTTTATTATATATATTTTTTTTTTTTTTTTCTTCTGTTTTGCATTCGAATTGTCATTTTCCGGTATATTTTGCGTAGATCTCACTGCAGCGTATTTCTTAACAAGCGGAAGTTTCCCACTATAAGACTGAGTATTTAGTTTAAACACAAAAAAAATATACATGAAAATAAAACTGAAAAACAAATGCTTAACGACGACAACAGCAACAGCAAAATGATAATACAGACAGCAGCAGGGCAAAGTCCCTTTGTTCAAAATGTTATTTACATATTAAGCCTTGTTGTGTTCAACGGGCAAAAAGTTACTGGTTATTGGTTCACTAAACGCACTAGCCAGAGGCTATATGTACATACATATATACATATATCTTTTCGAGTATACGGCAATAAATATATACTCACGATGACCCATCTCAAGAATACTGAAGACATCTATCTCAGTAAACGGTTTCAATTCAATGTCCCTCACCGACTAGATTTTTAATCAATGCAAAAATCACTTTAAAACATAAGCCACAACCCCATATGAAATATTAAAAAAAAAACTTAATTTTTGTATTGGCGAATTTTGAATACCCTTGCAGAAATCTTCAAATTTATTTACTAGGATTGTCTTTCACAATGGGATTAAGTTAAACTCCAAAAATTAATTATATGAAGCAATAAACTTTTTGAATTAATAAAGTAACAATAATATTGTATTTGTTTGTTCTTCAAATACAAAAGGTTTTAATAAAATGAACAACATGCCTGCCAATAAAATCAAATAATTTTTCTGTAAGAGAATCCTTAAACGGCTCCAAAAAAAAAACACTCAAAAATCCACTATTTGTAAACCAAAACTATCTAAGTATACTAAAAAACATTCGGTTCCGCCATTTTGCGGCCTTCACTATTCTAATACAGTTTAAGTATTTGTGTCGTCTTTCGTTGTTTGTAAAGTCACTTTAAAAATGTGACGCTGTCTATAATTGTATATTCTTGCTACATGTGTAACACTGTGCGACAAGCACACGAAACGGTCCAATTACGCAAAAACATAGTACTTGAAAAATATCTATCAATTTAAAAAAAATATATATATGGTATGCCAAAAGCGAATTGTTATATAAAAACCAATTGAATGTATAAAAACACAAAAAATGTCCACTTACGGATAAAATAAGTCCTCTCGTTACAGCTATTGATTATTAATTTGTCAATAGTTGAATTGAAATAATGAAAAATATGTTGATTAAAAAAAGTTTCAATATTCAATTTGAACTATTGATTATGTTTTCTGTTGTCAGTTGATGTTTGTCAGAAATTATGTCAATAAATGAAATCTTAATGTTATTAGCGTAACTATGAAGAAAATTACCATTTGATTTATTTCTGGGGTAATCAGTACAGTTTTATTGTTTGTTTTTCTTTTAAGATTTGTCAAGGCTGTGAACGTTTAGAAAGATTTGTCTATGATTCTTCGTCCAATTATCTTTCATTGTTCATTTACGTTTTATTTGTTTCTGTTACTTGTTCTTGTCTCTGTTTCGCATTTGCTGTACACTCGTTTTTTATACATTGTATCGCGTCCGTTGAGCAGCTCTCATCCCACATCCATCAAGCAAATTGGTCAGAGCAACGCAAATGCACCACCTCTCATCATCAGGCAGCAACATTGCTAATTGGCTAACAAAGGTGCTGGCTGGCGTCCCTGTTACGCGTGTACGTAAATGTAAATGTTATAAAACGAAAATCGTGTTCGATGCAGCAAGCACCAAATATGTTTCATCATAAGCACCAAATCATCAACTGCATTTCAACCAACCCCAAACACTACAACAACAACAACAACAGTCACAAAAACATCACTCAAAACGCACTCAATTAACGTCGCACATTGCAATTTGTGTTCAATGCTTGTGTGTGAAGCAGTTGCTGAAACGCACCAACCACCAAACAAACAACAAACAAACATAACCGTAAACTAAATGAAAAACCCCAAACAATCCAAAATCTAATAGCAGCGCGGAACGCAGAGACTGGAGCGACTTGCGCCTGGAGCACGCTATTCCTATCAGCAAATGCTGGAAGCCCAGGAATCTGGAGCGAAAGAGGCAATTGCCTCAATGGCATCCAAAAAGGTTGAACCGGTTTATATCATAGGCGACGATGATGATGACGATGATGATGATGATGACGATGATGCTGATGATGACGATGATGATGCCATTCCTGTAGGGGAGGAAGATGAATCCTCACCGCCGACAGACATGCAATCACCACCTTCGTATGGGGACACCGACTCCGATTACAATGAGCGTCCACGTGGACGTTACACCAGCGACTCGGAGAGCGATTATCGCCCGTATAAGCCGACACGTTCCGGTCGTAGCACACCGGAATACGCAGGTGGACATCGGAAGTCTGTAAGCTTCGATCTTAGTGGCGATGAGCATTCAAAGTCCGACTATGAACGTTCGCGATCCCGCACTCCGGATCGCTTTACGCGCGCCTACGATTCAGAGCAGGATACCCGTTCGAAGGTCAGCACTCGCATGCCACGCAAGGGCATCCTGCGTGCCACCAGTCCCAGCTCCTCGACCAGCTCCACATTGGAGCGACAGCCAGAAAAGCTAGCACCCATTGTACCAACAGTGGCGCGCATCAGAGAAGTGGAATCTCCGCAGCTGCATCGAGTATCCCGTGCCACATCACCCGAACGGCCCGGTGAACTAGAGCGAGAGAATCCATTTCGAGGCGCAAAGGCTGGCGAAGATGACGAGTACACTCAGATTGCCAAGGCGATTAGCCAGTCACCACGCTCACCCCGCGAACAGTTCTTCTTCGGGTCGTCGCGATCCAACGATGATCTGCTCGAACAATCGCATTCCAGTGGTCGCAGTACACCCAGTACCATCATTTCGAAGTCTTCGGATAACTTGTCGGGTGCGCGACCCAAAGTGCCGCCTCCAACGCTGCCTAAGCCGCAGCTCAAGCGAGCTGATTTGGTACGCAATGTCGCTCTAGAGACGTTCCAAGCCACCGATGTGGGCCAAGGTGACTTTGCTGTCTTCGAGCACGATGCTAGCACCAATACCATACACCAGCTGCCCAAGCTTCCAGTGCGCGTAGTCAGCAAGACGCCACCAGCACGCCCACGGGAAAGTCCACCGCCCCCGCCCGTCAACTACGCTACGTTGCCCCAATCCCCAAGGCCCAAGTTGTCGACAGCTGTGGAATCGACGTATATGGAGGCGTTGCCACCCGCAAATCGTCGACCACATGATTTCCTGCACGAGAACTCGCCAGACAATATACTGGTTACGCCGGAGCAGCATCGTGACTTCTTACTGCGAGAGAATGAGATGAGAAATCAGTTGAAAGCACCCTATGAGCCAGCACCGCCTATACCATACAACAACTATGCGGTAAACAACCCTTTTCTTGATACTTGCGATACTGACATTGACAGCCTGCCACTGCCCCCACCGCCCCCAATACCAGAATCACCACCTACAACACCGCCCGCCCAACACACACGTCATTTACATGAGCCGCCACTAACCGCTGTCGCCACTAACGCATCAACATCTTATTCTCCATCCATTGCCAATGCTAACAACAACAAAAACAACAACTATCTAATGGATGCCGCCGCAACGCAGCAGCTGCTTATGGCGCCAGCGTCGCCCGCACAAATCTTTCCCACGGCCCAAATACTGCCCGTTCAATATACTAGCCTGCCGCAGCCGCAACAGCCCAACAAACTAACATTAGGTGCTGGTGGTTTGGTGGCACAGTCGCAAACGCAATCACAGCCCATATTCAATGTGCTATTGCTGCCCAGCGATCAGCAGCTTTTTCTACAGGCAACCTCCATTTCTTCATTGTCGTCGCCTGCAGTTGCCTCACAGCTATTACCGGTGAGTGAATCGTCACAAACGAAGCCATCGACGCCTTCGTATACCACAATGAAATTTCCAACGTTCTCGGAAATTGTGGTCGGGCCGAACAGCGATAGCAATTACCAAAACATGGCCACAGCTTGTGTGGACGTTTCGAACTCGTCGTTGGCCACCGACAGCTCCTTCTCCATTAATTCATCCAACTCGTCGCTGCGAACAAAGACAGACACGACCAAGACTGCATCGGGTGTTCCGGTTAGTCCGTACAACAGCCATTATGAGACAGCCGAGGAAATCTATTCAACCATCGAAGAGGAAGCCATTTATAGTAATACTGCATTCTTTGACTCTCGTCGCAGCAGCGATACCTCCCTTAGCTGTCGCGCTTCCAAGTCGCCCACCCCACCACCTTTGCCACCAAAGCGACCGCTCAAGCCGCCAAGCAAGTTGCGCACAGCACCACCGCCTCCTGTGGCCCACAAGCCGCACGGTCTGCGTGGTTTGAGCATAAGTAACTTTAAGTTGCGCTCACAGTCGCAGCCTCAATTGCTGACAATAGCCAACCCTCCCTCGCCACGTAGCACACCCCAAACACCAACGACGCCAAGTGGCAAGGAGACGACCGTCTAACTGGAATGTTTGTCCACTTGAGTTAAGCGTCACCTCTCGTCTGCTGCCTGTTGCTTTTCTAGGTCAAGTTGGCGATGCTTTTAAAGTGCTAGTCAAGTTAACTTTGCACTCACTCCGCTAACATTTTAATTAAAATCCAACACCTTTTTAGCCTTCAATTAAAGGTGCAACAGCAAATTGAGTAAAGTTCACTTGCCGCGCGTAGCTCTTTAGTTATATTTTTTTTTTTGATATTTCTATTTGATTGATTGCTAACTGGTAGCCCACTCTAAAGAGACAACTGCAACCTCCAACCTAACTGCCACCTGCAACCCGCCGCATCAGTCTTTCTAATTAGATGCGACTTTTGGTTGGCTGACAGTCCCTGCAATCCGCATCCACAGTAACCACACACACACACACAAATTGCTGCTGCTGACATAGATCAGGCAGACAGTGAAAAGTACAAGAGTAATTTGCGCCCACCACAGCCTTAATCCTTCCCCCGTTTGTCTCTCTATCTTTTTATCTCACTCTTTTTGCTTGGGTCGTCTTTAATTTGACGTTGATTGAACCAGTTGGGTGCTTGAAGCACTGCAGCTACCGCGCCCCGCCTCGACCCACCTGCTGTTCGATTCATTTATTCTTCTGTTTTTCTTCTTGTTGCACTCTTATGCGAAAACGAATAAAAAAAAAAGCCAAACGAGAAAATTGAAATAAGCTAACACATACACACAAGTTACAACGTGAAAATACAAATGCAATTTTTTTTTGTAACAACTTTTACAATTTATATAGTTAATTGTTGCCGTAGAGCTCTTAAGTTGATTTTAATGCTAATTTATTTCGACTTACAAATCAATGAAATATGTTGAATATATTTTTTAGTTGCGTATCCTAAATAAACGATTCTGAAATTCGATATGTTGAATATCTTTCATTTTGTGTTTGTACCTCTTTATATTTTAATCATAACTTAAAGAAGAGCTTACTTGTGTGAACTAGTTCTACTAGACACAAGCCGCATCAGGCTTTTTTTTTGTTAATTGATTGAACCAGTTCACAAGTGGAACGCATAACGCTGCGTGCCGCACTCCGTGGCTTCTGGCACTGCACTGATTTCTCGCATTTTGTTTAGCGACACATTTGGCAGTTCTCTTTTTGTCAATGTGCAATCTTATCTTATCATTTGACTCTGTTAATTGCGATATGACTATGACACACTAACCAAATGCTCAACAGCTAAAAGCCCTGTAGGGAGGGAGCCGAGCGGCAGTTAGTTGCTTGAATTATTTAACAGCTTATTGGCTTTTAATGCGCTGGCCAGAGAACTGCAGCAGCAGATGCTGCAATCGCTGCTGGATGGGTCAATGGCTACATTCTCAACAGTTTCATGGCTCGATAAATTTATATTAGCCCTGTCTGTCGTTGTTGCAGAGTGAAAAATGATGTAAAGAAGCCCAGGTCGGCTGTGTGTTGTTGGCCTAACTTTGTAAGTACTCTAGTATTGAGTTTAATTGAATATCGAAAAATTCGAAACGAAATTAATTTCTTTGCTAAAAATACAACTCAGCTCTCTGCATGCTACTACATCCAGCTTTGATACTGACTCTGACTCTGACTCGGGTTCTGGCCTGATGCCTGATAGCTTTTGTATATGTAACGACGTACTTGACGGGTCCTGCTTTGGGTTGGGTTGGCAAAGGAAGAGTGCATTGGTTTTGCTGATATCGTCTTCCATGCACTTGTCGTTAGTTGGTCGCTTGGTCGCTTGGTCGGTTGGTCGCCTCCTTTATTTATGAGTCTGGCCTTGTGTGTAACTGGCCATTGTTGTTGTTATTGTTGTTGCTTTCCTCAGTGTGTTTGCGTTTGCTATGCGAGCCAAAGGATAAGGCTGCAATTTGTGCAGTTTAACGCTGGCTTTTGCTCTTGCTCTTTCTACTGCCATTTAATGACTTTGTCGTCGTCTTGGTCGTCATCGCAGTCGCAGCAGCCCACAGCATTGCACCCACAAACTGTAGCGGCCAACGCCTCCGCCCATACCTTCTAGCATTGGCCTTCTCATATTGCCTAAAACGAAGAAATTGCATGAAAGCATAAAACCGACAGTACATGACTTTGGATGATAAATGGCCTGACCCGGTCCTGCGTGTGGTGAGCTGTGCTGTGCTCTGCTCTTATGCTCTGTTCTGTTTGGCTCTGTTCTGTTTGCTTCGGTCCTGCGCCGCCGCCCCGCAGTAGCTGTAATTTGCGAAACCCCCGCGACCGTAAATTATATGCCTCGAGCGCAAAAACAATGCTCTGATCTCTTCTTTGCCTCTGGCACAACAACTCTGTTGGCCACTTTATGATTGAAACGCTGGCTGTTGCTCTATCCTTGTTTTGCTACTTGTGTTGTTGGCGTTTGGAAAACAAATGCTTCTCCATCGTTCCATGTGCTTTTTAATAAACTTGTGCAGTACCATCAATTTTGTTTATGGTCATTTGGATTTCTCTGACTTTCACTTTGGAAAATTGCCGTTCTTCCAGTCGTTTAATTGAAATTTTGCCGAGCAGCAACTCATTCAGACCAGCTGGCAGTAATTCAAACATTTCCTTTTATGATTGATACTTTTTTCTATATATATTTTTCTTATTTTTTTTTTTTTTTGCTATTATTTTATGTTGTTTTTTTATTCTTTATTTTATTGAGTTGCTAACAAGAGGCATTGAATTTTTGCAGTTATCACCTGCAGGCGAAAATGCTCCGGCATTGGCAACACCAACCAAAGTACCTAAATCGGTATCCGATAAAAAACGTTTCTTCGAGTCGGCTATGGAGGATCAACACAAGCCAACACAAAAGACAGGTGAGTTGATTTAACAAACAGGAACAATTTGTTGAAATATACAGTTAACTAAAAGAAGACTGACTTAATCAAGACTTACCAACAAACATGCTTCTCTAATCTTTACTCAATTAATAAAAAATGGAGGTTAAATTGGCAGGAACTTTTTGAAGCCACTAACAATCTGAGACGCCCCAAACTGCGATACACAATAAGCTAAGAACGAAGCCTTAAGTAAGTTGGGTTTCTGCGTATTAGGGAAGCAATCCTTATCAGGTTTTTGCTCAGTGGCTTGTGTAATTAGAAAAGGAGGCGTGCAAGTTTTTGTGGATTTCACCCCTCAGTGGCATTTGCATGACAAAGAAAATGCGCCACAAAAAGCGTACTGAGAATCCACTAGGCGGATTGCAGTTCAAATGTACGATAAGGGGCTTAAAATCGGCCAGGCAACCGAGGAAGGAAATCACTGTATAGGCAGGAACAGCTATGCTGCCTTTTTTTCTTTTTTTAATTTTCTCATTTATTTTTATGGTTATATAGTGGGAGGGGCATTACCAGTTGCCTGGCAATAAAACGTTTCTGCTTAAGCTTTAAATAAAGTGAAGCGACATTGCTGTTGGCTTACGGCTGATTTAGCTGATTTTGACTTTCTGTTCACAAATTGCAGACAAAGTTTTTTCATTCCTGTCAAAGGATGAAGTCGAGAAATTGCGCCAAGAAGAGGAAAAGAAAATTGCAACACTGCGTCGTGATAAGAAATCAAGATTATTAGATGCCGCCAATGACAACATTGAAAAGGACGATGCCAGGCATGCTGATATGCAACAGGAAAAGAGCGCTGACAACAGCAACAGCAGCAGCAGTTCGAATAACAGCGATGAGTACGACGATGACGATGATCATAACGATGCTTATGCTGATGAACGGGAGACGACCAGTCATAAGGATGTCGTTGACAACGCTTTGCTGGCTCAATTCGGTGATGCGGAGGACATTAGGTGAGAGTCAGCTTAATGGCAAAGTCTTATTGGATTATATTGGTGCTTGCGCTCTAATTTTGCATTTTTGTGTTTAACATGGCAATTTCAATGCACAGACTCGTCCACAATTGGTCATTGCACAATATAATTATGATAATGAAACACTTACATAAACACAGCAACAACAACAACAACACATTCTACAATATAGTTTAATAATTTAACGGTTTTTGTGCATTTCTTTTATACATTTGCTTCATTTTAAGTTTAAGGTTTCATATTGGTAAAGTTTCAACTGCTGCCTTTTTTGGTTTTGGTGATGGTGCCGGTGCAAAAAATATTTAAAAACGCTTTGGTTTAAGTTGCTCTATCTTATTTTTCAATTTTGCCTACAAGCATACTGAAACACAATCACCGACAGACCACTCACAAGCATATGTAAACATATGTAGTTCAAAAATATTTCACCCTTCATGCCAGCCGCCAGCCTTCAACTGACGGAGTTGATCATCATCATCATCATCGAAATGTAGTCTGTGTTATTTAATAAGCATATACTATACTAGTTATACTAAGTGGCCCTTAGATGTTGTAAGTACTACCCCCACATACTTGCTGCTCATACTATGAATGATATACAGTTTACACCCTAAGCGATTTAAGTTTTAAGTAGCACTTAAGTATTGTCTGGACTCGTAAATCGCAAGGCGTCTCTAAGGCGGTTTTTCCACTTAAGAACACGTTATGTCTCTTGCTTTCTTCATGCACACATACATATTGGAATGTTTTTTTTTTCATCAATCAGCCAGAAACACATAGACGGACAGAGATGATAAAGCTAGAGAGTCAGGTAGTTAATTTTTAATAATTTCGTTGAATAGCTCATAGCTTCATAACATTTACAGAACGTAAGGAATCTGCTGGCGGTAGTCAAAAATAAATTTATATTCGCATTAGGACGTTTTGTTTGTTCATTTTGCAGCACAGATACTACCCGAGGCTTGTGAGCTGCTCAGCTGTCAGTGTTTATTGATTTTGAATTCCCAGAAGCACTGTGCCAGGTGTTTTTGCAATTGGTTAACTTCATCATTTCAGCCAGCCGCGAATATCAAACGGTGGTTTGCTTCCCACGCGGCCAACTGTAATGGTTAGGCTGAAATGGTTAGGATTCGCTCACGCATAATTTAGTCGGAGTGTAGCTTCAATATGTATTCCAAGTATCATACATAGATAAAGCTTAAGCGCCCACGAAAGTGGAAAGTGAAACCAATTTACTGTTCAGTTCAGCCTCTGTCTGTAAATAAATTAAGCAATTGCCCTTCGGTTGTACGCAATGCAATTAGGTTAAGTCTTAAGCGTTGGCATGGCTTGGTCATTTAACATATTGGGTTAATTATAATTTGTTGTTCTTTGTAACTGAAGCCAGTTGCACAAGCCGCACAATCCTTGCCAGTATCAAGTGTGAAGTTGAATGCAACACGTAGCAACTGTACTGCGCAACTTTGAAAAGCTTGAAATTGTTGCCAACATATGCCAACATACTTATATATATATATATATATATATATGTCAGAAAATAGCTGGGAGTCAACGTTGATGTCATTCCCATTTCCTGTGGCTTCTGGAACCATCTCGACTGTCTGTTCATTTAACTGGCATACCTTACATGCTTATCAGGGACAACGTGGTATGTATGTCGAGCATGTAACGCGGTCTCCCACAGCGCGTTTCTCGTTGTTGACTTTACCAGAGGCATTATGTAATGAGCAACAACAATGAAATTTAATACAATTTTATCCGCGTCTACACAGAGAGCACAACAAAACTAAACTCTACTGGCACACAAAAAATCAATTGAAGTAGCTGTTGCATAACTTGTTAAGATAATAGTTTATTATGAGCAACATTACCTCAACGAAGAAACATCCACATAAAAGGATGACAACACAAGATATCAGTTAGCGGCACATTATAACAAGTCGCAAAGACATCGTCAGATGATTGACAAGAAAACCAATTGGAATTGTGTCCAAATGTATGTATGACGATTTTAGGCGAAAGAAGGGATATGAAAACATTACATAAACAAACAATACAACAAGGATGCGTTTTGTGTAAAATGTTTATGAACATTTCGTTCGGAAACGGAAATATAATGACCCTCTATTGATAAGTGGCGAAAAACTCTTAAAGCGGCTATTATGCAAGCGCTATTTACATTAAAATTAACAAATCAATTCTGAATTTACGCGAACTGTTTATCATATTGCCATTAATTTTCTAAATGATCTCGCTTGTATTCACATATACACAGAAATTATTGGCCAAAACATTTTTTTGTGTTTTTTTTTTTAACAACAAGCTACTTTGCATCTTATTAATAAACATGTTACATGGTCAAAGTCAACAGAAACACAAATCAGTGACAACCTTGAATCAAAATTTGCGAGGCTCCATTGTAAGCCGAACTGAACCGAGCTAAATGACCAAAACGCTTACAGCTTGGCCAGCCCAAAGCATATTTACATAAATTTCAATTTATGCTGGCATCGTTCGACCTTGGAATAAGTAACGAAGAAATGAAGACAAACAAGTTGTTAATAACCTATTTAAAATTTCCCAGCAAGAATTTCTACCAGTCATGATTTTTTCTACATGTTGATTTTACGCATAAATTTCGGCATCAGCGGCGCTGCCATAAAACGGACAAAAGAATTGCGCTTGAAAAGAATAAACCAATTCATAAACTATTTATGCATATGGCCATTAAAGCCAAAGCAAATTAGCCGGCAACGCAATGTTCTCAATGCGATATGTATTTATATTCAAATAAAACTCGTTTAAATCTATTAAAATTGGTGTAGCACAAAGGCTCAGCCAGATCCGTGTTTATAAATTCTTTGCTAGCAGCTTCCGTGGCGACTAAACAGAGAGCGCTCATGTCAACGTTAACATCGATGTCGGCAAAACGCAATCGAATTATTATTTGTGCAATAATCGGCTAATTTATAGTTTGATAATTTATGAATAATTGCTAGTTGGTGCGGCGACATCGTCAGATACTTAAAGCGCTGTAGCTAACCGCTTAAGCCAGTGGCCGACACTAAACGACTCCCTCGCTTTCAATTGGCTTTGCCGGTTTGTTGGTTTGCCGGTTTGTTGGTTTGACCGTTTGATGGTTTGGTGGAACGGCGTTTAGGCGCAGTGGTTGCCCTTGAATCGATCGCGGCGACAAGTTTTATTTGTTTGTTTTTTTTTGTAGCTTTCATGTTGGTTTTTTAACTTTACCTTTGGATATTATATTTTGTTTGGTATTTACATTTACATTTGTATGTATGTGTATGATCGCAGTTTGTAACCGACCGCAGCTTCTTGTGTCGCTTTTGTGATTTTATGCAGATGATAATATTTATGTTTTGTTGATTGCGCATAAGTTAATTTATATTTATATTATTTTTTATGGCGTTGGCGATACATTCGGTCCACAAATGGTCCGCAGCAGCGCACCGCACCGCGTTGCATATGCAAATAAGCGCATAGTTTCGTCTGTGTATTTCTGATTTAAAAGCATAATTTGACCTTAAGCTAAAATGAGGGCGTCAATGATGCTCTTTATACTACGATGTGTAGCTGTGAGTGTGCGCTTGTATCTATTACTTCTTCTGCGCATACAAATTTTTGTGTTTTCTCTTTATTATTCTTCTCTTTGGCAATTTTGCGATTGTTTGTTGATTTTGGCGCATAAATATTAATTTAAGCTGAAAAACCACGGCAACAATAAGCATTTAAGAATGCGAATGAAAAAGCAAAACTGACACTACAACCACCACCAAAACCAAAAACAGTGAAACGTTATTTTATTTTGTTAGCACAGCAAATTTTTTATTATTTATATTTTGGTTTTTGTTTTTAAACTTGCATTTTCTGTCTGTACGTAACTGCAGCACCAGTGCACCATTTTCAATTGTACATCACAAAAACTTTCTGTTTCTGCTTCTCACCAACTTTTTTCAGGAATCCACTTGACGAAATTGAAGCAGTATTTAGATGCTAAAACTAAACTAAGTTCTGACACACACACACACAAACACACACACTCTTAAAAATCATACATACACAAAAATGAGAATGTGACACTTTTATTAACTAAGTTCAGATATGTAACTAACTAGATATTACCTAGCATATGGGTATACTTACGTTTTTACAATTTCTAAGCGAGAGAATTTGACTATAAGTTATACAAACTACAAAGAAAAACCTAACCTAATATATAAATATATTTTCTACATAATTTTAGGCCACACACATTTTTATATGCATCGAAATTTTTGTACACCAATCCTTACCATGTTAAGAACTACGTTAATCAACTTGATACCGTAACATACGCCCACTTAATAATCATAGTTTTAATGTTGACTTTTTCTCATTTTATAAGACCTTTTATTTTTCTTTTCAAATCGCCCCCAACTTTTTTTACTTCATGGTATGAAAACAAAACGAAAACGAAAACAAAAAAAAACCTGCAGCTCGGCGTTGTTCACTTTACCAGCACTTGAAATGCTTGTACACACAACTTCTACACTCACATACCTGCAGCGTTTTTAAAATACTCACACAGACATTCTATTATACACTACCGCACACACCAACTGACCGCCCTTAGCACCAAGGGGCATGTTATTAGCATTCACATACAACGTACTACCACACGCATTTTGTATTTCGATAGAAAGAGAAAAACTTTAAAATAATGATTATAAGAGCAGGACAAGAAAACTAATTATTATTCTCAATGCACGTTTAGTTGCCTTTGTGCATGCAGAGAAACAAAAACGAAAATAAAGTGAAAGTATATTAAAGTGCCTAATTGTATGAGAAAAACCCCAACTATATATAACGTTATGTTTGCATATTCAATTGTTTTGCCTTGTGAAGTGTCATCTGCCGTTTTTTTTCGATATTAATACTAGTGTAAGCCAGCTATTGCATATTCAAATGAGAAGTTTGTATAGCAAGGCCAACTCTTAGACTTACTCATGTAACAATTCCATTGACAGCTCTTATAAAAATATTCCTACAGAACGCATGCACGTTAAGTTATATTTATATACATATATTGAAAAATACGTTGTTCCATTGTCGGCGTTAAATATTTTTATATATTTTATTAATATTTATATGAATCTTTGTGTATTAAAAGAAAAATAAACAAAAGTTAATTTGCTCTCGAGTCATATGTTATTATAATTAAAAACTTATATAGTTTATGTTATATATTAAGTATACGCAAACTATGCATAATCACCCGCAGCAACACTTCATTCATCAATCATTAGAAACTCATACATTGCCAATGCATTTTTTCAATAACATGTGCCATATATATATATTTCTATGTACTTTTTGTTATCACCACACAATGTAAAAATATCTTTTGATAAATAAAATCAAATCAATTTTTATAACAATTTCAACTAAGTAACTGTGACGGTTATGACTAATCAACAATAATTTCTTGGTTCTGGTTATTTGTAAAGTTTTTTTTTTTTGTAATTAAGTTCACCTAAATTATCAGAACCCAACAATTTAGTTGAAGTAAAAAGTTCGAAGGGCATTGCATACATAAATCTTTCAATTGCAAAAGTTCAACGCGTTTAAATACTATAGGGTCGGGTCGGGTCGTCGCTAAGCCAACAAAGAAAGTGCAGGCTTTGCTAGTGGTGCCCCCTGGAGTGCCTGTGCAAAGTTCATTTAAAAGTCGAAAGGACAAATGAATGAATAAAACGAACCGAGCAAATGGCAGCGCTAAAATGTGGGCAAAAAATAAAAGAGACGAAAATAAAGTAAGAAAGAAATACTTTAACAAGTGCAGCATAGCCGGGTCAAGCCTGGCCGCACTTGGCCAACGCTGCAGCTGGCTGTACGGGGCGCATCTTCTCAGCCGTGACAGCTGCTTGCTTGCTCGGCTCGAAGGTAGCGCCAGGGTCCTTAGACGCCAACACCGAAGGCGGTGTGTAAATTGAAATACATAAATCACTCAAGCAGAAGTTGTTGCCTGTGCCCCTCGCCAAACGATTCAGCTGCAATAATTTCGAATTAGACTTGAACCGAAAGTGTGTAGCAATTTGTTTAACACAAAAGCCACTTGCAGCTTGCAATGTTGCACTGTAGCCAGCTAGCTAGCCATGCTTTTAAAAAAAGTCAAAAAAAAAAGGCCACAAAGTTCTCGTCAGCTGCAGACACAGAGATTACTAGATGAGGCAAGTGTGCTTGAGGGTAACGAATAACACTCGCAGATGAAACCTTATTGCAAATAGTTTTACTGCACTCACATTTAAAATTAATTTTGCATACATACATACGTATGTATATGTCTGTGTACCTACATGCGTTTAAATAAACATATATATATAGTATAGTATGCGTATGTTTTACGACTTTGCCGAGTTGCAGCTGCTTTTGGCTTATACCGCCGTGTCTGCCCTCTGTTTGTCTTGAGCTCTCGCTCTCGCACTCGCTCTTACTTTGGCTCCTACTCTGTTCTCCGATTTGTGGCCGTGCCTCCGCTTTGTGCTTGGGCTTTGGCTGTCTGCCTTAACACGCTAATCTCCAGATGCCATGTTATTGCACTTGTTGGCAAAGTTGTTCAAAAAGTGATTTTGCCTGTGATGGGGATTTGGGGGGGTAAGGCTTAAAGTTTGCAATGTGTTTCTTGGTTTTTAATTACAACAAATTTGACTTGCAATGGCAAAGTTTGCTGCATGAATCTGCCGTTGGCACGTACACATGTGACTAAAACGAATTAACGTAATTTTTTTGTTATTTTCTTTTTGTAACCGCTCATATCATGTGCTAACCGCATTACACATTCACATGTTTGTTTGGCCAATCAACGTTCTGGTTTTTTTTTATATATATAAAAAAACAATATACTTTTCTACTTATATATCCTTGTGTATTCATATGTGTTTTACTTTGCACTATTGAAACACTACAACAAATTTACAAACCACAAAAAAAATAAAAAAATAAAAAATATGATAGAACCGCACAAAGTCAGGCGCAAACAACGCACGCGCCCAGCAAAATACCCAAGCAGCTCAGACAGCAGCAGCAGCAGCAGGATATCAAGGCAACGCCCACGACGGCGCCTGAAGGCGATACACCTAAGCCTTCACTGCTGCCAAAGCCAAAGGTCAAAGTTGTGATGCCGCCCGCGCTGCAGCAACGTCTTAGGCAACACCAACAACAGCAGCAGCAGCAGCAGCAGCAATCCCAACAACAGTCTCAACCCGATGAGCCAACTATACACGAAGAGGAGGAGTCTACTGCTAACACGCCCACGAGCTCCAGCAGTCGCATACCCGTTCGTACACTGAAAGCAGAACGCCGCGCCCTAGCAGCAGCTGCACGACAGGCAGGCGTCAGCCTGGACGAGTACATGCTACAGCTGGAGAGGCAGCAGCAGCTGTGGCAGGAACAAGATCAAGACGCCGCCTCGCCAACAACGCCCACAACGATGCCGGCGGGCAACAGGCGTGCCATGATGAAGTAAGTTTAATGCGTGTCGGTTAAAGAGTTGATGACAAGCGTGTTAGCAGCAGAAAACGCATCAAAGGTCACAGGTCAAATGTGCTAGGAAGTAAACAGCTTGTAGGCGTAGCCATTAAGTTTAAGTGTCCGTTTGCCATTTAGTTTTGACGGCGAACATGTTGTTGTGCACAACCACACCCACAAGCAAAAACACAAACACACAACAAACCAGCACCCACACAAACAAACACACGTATAAGATGTTTCAGTGTTGATTTCCAGTCTTCTATTATCTATTAATGTTAATCAATCTATATATGTACATATAAGACTTTCTTTCTAGGGCACCACCTTCAATTATCTTCAATCTTTCTTTTCGTTTAGTTAATATTAGTTTTTGCGGTATCTGTTTGGGTCACTTTCTGTGTATATAAGTAAATACAATGGTCTTTACTATACTATATACTCTTTTTTTCTTGTAATTTTTGCCATTTGCTCTTAAGCACTATATTAGTTATTGTCGGTTGCAGCGCTCTTAGCAAATAATAGGCTCGTTTTGCCAACCGATTTTTAATAATGTCTGTCTTTCCTCAATATTAGTGCTGAGAAGCGTGCGTCTTGGCGTGCCGCACGTCTGCGCTCCCTGGAACAGGGAGCTGTCGAGGCGCAGGATGTGATCAAGAATATGCGCAAAATAACTGATGATTTAATCACGCATGAGTCCAGAGCCAGCGAGGTAAGTTTTGTGTTAGGCAACAGTGCCTGCCTCATGTCTTCACACTAACCAGATTTCAAGCGAATTCCCCAAACAAATAAAAATTTTAAAAACGAATGCAATTAACATGCGTCTTATGCCTGAGGAACATGGCTGAGCATCTTCAACCCATATATCTACATGGTTTGCTTTACTAACTGCAACAAACTACTAAAATCAATGAAATGTCAACTTTTCAGCATGTTTTTGTTTCATGCTCAAGTGTCACTAATACAGAGCAGCAACTAGTATTTTCTTTACAATTAGCTTGATTAGAAATGTTTATAGGAGATCTTCAAAGCAATTGAAACGTCAGCTCAAGAACAAAATGTATCAAAACTTTTGAATCGCTTTAGCTAAAACAATACCCCATTTTCCAAAACATTTTATTTTTATATTTCGTGACGCAGCCAAAAATAGTATTTCCAAAAATTGCCATAAAATCAAGCGATGGTCCGGTCATCGTGCGCGAACGCGAGAAAATACTCGATGAAAAAATCGTGCGACGCACTGAGGAGGTGCCCTGCCCCATAACGGGGCAACCTCAATTGCGCACAGTTGAGTATATTGAGAAAATCATCGAAACGGAGGTTAGCTGAATCCAACTGAAATTAACTGTACATTACCTACATACATACATATCGCATATTAATTTAATTGGCACCAAACTGAGTTTCGTTAGCAATGCAAAAGCGTTTTTTATGCACATACACTTATACACACACAATGTACATGCTCGCATTATGTATGTTCCTTTGGTTGAAAGTTCTCGTTTCGCTGTCGATTTTTGTAGTATCTTCACGTATTTTGCACATCCTAAAAAAAAAAAAACAACATAATGCACCGCACACACACCGAGATAAAGATAAAGAGAGGCAGAAAACACCCTACAATTTCACTAGTACATTCGTACACTTTGTCATTGTAAATAGCAAAAATTTCATCCAGACACACACTTACACACACACACAAAAATAGAGACCTAATTATTTTATAGAGCTCGTGATTTTTTTTTTGTTATATATCTACAGATATGCAGACGGCTGTTGAAACTTGCTTTCTCTATAGAACGTTGTATCTTTACCATCTTGTAAGTGCTGCGGCAACACAAATGTTTGCCGAACAAATTTTAATATGAACGCCCAGCTCTCAGCTGCGCACTGGCTTTTATTGACATTTTGTGTCGCCCACCTGAAACCAAAGCGGATTCTGAAGCTGTGGCTTCGGCTGAAGTGCAGCGCATAAAAAGGACAATAAGCCACCTACCGCGAAAAGGTTTTCTGATACTCGAGCTCGAGCATTGTTATTTTTGTCTTTTAAGTGTCGCGGTTTTTAAGAGCATACGCCCTTATTCATTCCATTCGGCTTGTGTCTGTTTTGTAGAAGAGAGGTGGCTTAACCTTCAAAAAGTTTCATTGTGTATTTTTTAGGGCTTGATGTTGTCACGTGTCTGTCTGTCCATAAAGCGTCTACGGCCGCCGTCAGTTTTTACGCATTTTAGGGCCTGGTTCTTGATTCATTTTAAGTATGTTACGCGTTTTAACGACGCCGTGCGTTTTATGGCCAACTCCATTAAAATTAAAGCAAAAGTTTTGTTTTTGTTTTGTTGGCTGCTGCGTCGTTTTACTTCAATCCAAATAAAAACAATTTAATAGCCTCTTCTATTTTTGGTCACAAAAATCGTAAGTTTATAAAAATGTCGTTTCACTCGGCTTTCCAATTTGCTAACGGAAGGAAGCGCAACAAACAATAACCGGCTCGATTGTCAACGGCATACAAGTTTCTGCCTTCAGCTCAGCTTTGGCTCTGTGCTCTTGTAATACGAGAGCCGCCACAACTTTGCCCACCAGAGCATCAAGCAGACCCCTTTAGCTGGTCTGGCTGCACTGCGGGATGCTTCCAGTCGTTTTTTATAGTTAGCTCAGCGCAGCGCCTGTCAGCGGCAAGCCTCGGATTATCGTCCATCTAACATGGAATCCTTTTACTTTGTCATCGAGCAAAACGAGAAGAAACGAAAACGCCGGCAATTTGCTCTGCAGTTGTCCTCTTGTACTCATCAGTTTATCAGCAACTGCTGCTGAATGGCCGGCCCATCTACGCAACTAGCATATTCCCGCTTTCGTTATATAATGCATAAGTTTAGTCGCTCTGTTTGTGAAATATGTTCCGAGAACTTTCAAGTTGTTTTTTTTTTATAGCAATTTATTCAGTATGTTAAAAGCTCTCCGAAGAGTTGTCTTAAACTTTTTGATTTATCGCATAGTGAATGAACCATTAGTTAGCAAGTTAGTTAGCGGATGATAAAGTCATCATTTCAGTATTATTTATATCAACTTCATACTCAAAGGCGGATTAATGGTAAATGCTGATTAAAGATTTAACATCAACCATCACAAAAACTTACGCTTCTTAGAAATAAAGCAAAGTAATTTCTCAAGCTGCATTATTTTCTTTTTTGAATTCATTTAATACCAAGATTTCATTACATTTACATTACAACTGCACACCACACATTTAACTCAACATTTCGACTTCCTTGCAACCTTCATAAAATAACATATACACAGATTATTGGCATGCCTTTGGTTTTGGTCGTTACGCTTGGTGCTGTTAATTTTTGCTTTGATTAGTAGTTAGTTAGTGTGCCAGCAAACCAAATGCACAACGTATCGCATTTCAATATACCTACATAGGTGGAGACCTGCAAGGAGCGCATAATTTCGTTGGAACTACAAGTGCCGGGGGCTGACGAAGGAACACTTGATGATACACAGCCGCCCCTAGAGCTGCAGGTAGATGATGATTTTGACAACGATGACTATGACGACGATAATAATGATGATGACGATGACGATGACGATGATGAGGAGGAGGAAGACACCGCCTCCATTGTTACCGTGCAAGCGAACAGCGACAAACTGTTTCTGCGTCAAGATGCGGATGCCTATGGGCCATCGTCAATTGAAAGCGTCTCGTCGGGCAAGGTACGCATTAAGGCAACGCCACTGACAATGCACCAGACACTGGCCAAAGAGACGACCATTGTTGAGGTGCTGAATCCCGTCATTGGCGGCGACGGCAGTGCGCGCTCTATACAAGTGAGCAGCATGCCCTTCGACATGGTTGATCTGGATGAGGAGAGCGAGGGCGCGACCTCGGTACTGCGCAGCGAAACTTTTGTGCTACACACTGGTGAGGGTGGCAGCTGCGGCGTTGGCAAGTCGGAGCTCTCATTAAATGCAAAAATGAAGAATGTGCTCGAAGAGCTGCTAGAGAATAAGCGCGTTAAATTGAATTTGCAAAAGAGCCTCGAGGAGAACAGCGACAATGAAGGGGCGGAAGACGATGACTTCGAGGAGGCTGAGAATGTATATGTCGACGCACGCGATGACGATGAGAGCGCCTATGGTGATGCCATGGATGATGTTGTTGACTTTGGCATTTCAGCAATGCCTACAGGCAGAACTGCAGTACAAGACGATGCCAAGAATGGCAATCAACAGCTGCTAGAAGAGCTAATAAGAGACAGCAATCGCAATACCATCATGGGTAAACTAGCTAGCCATTTGGGCGCAAACGACGATGATGATGAGGAGGAGGAGGATGACGACGAGGAGGAGGAGGATGAAAGCAGCGATTCTTCGGACGATGATAGTGATGACTCCGATGACGAGGACAATGCCGAGCAGCAATTAAACATTGCCTACGTGCAAGGCGCTCAGGTAATCGAGAATCTCAATACTGTGGCAACGGGCGGTGGCAAGCTGCAAAAGTCACAGACTTTCAACACCATGAAGCAAGCGGAACAGGCACTGGAAACGGAGCAGCCAGAGAAAGAGGAGCAAGCAAGTGGCAAGGCACAAAACCCATCACCTTGTGGCGACACACTGGCCCAGCTGCAGGCTGAGCAGCGTGCATTGGCCGAGATCTCAAAACAGCTACGCAAGTCCGTCGAGGATTTGCTCAGCGCCGATGTCAGCGACTCAGTGGTGGAAACGCAACGCACCTACACACTACCAGCGTCTACCAGTGACAGCGGCGCCGTTGTCACTGTCACTGAGGTGGTGAAGAAACAGAAGAAAACTGGCCGCCAGTCAAAGTCTGGTGAATCGGGTGAAGATATATTCAACCGCCTTCTCAGCGCGGGAGAGTCAGAGCGTCAAGTTTTCGATCATCAGCAAGGCGAAACAATCACAACCACAACGACAACCACTGAGGCATTGCCTGCCACAGCAGCGTCGGCAGCAGTCGCTGAGCCCAGCACCAGTGTGGTGACCACAACTCGCACTGTCTCCAACATTGTCACCAGTGGCATACCGAGGCTCGAGACAAGCAAGCAGCAGCAGCAGCAGCAGCAAACCAGTCGCAACAACAACAGCAACAACAACAATAATCGCAGCAAAAACAAGAGGAAAGGCAAAAAGAAATAGGCAAACGATGTTTGCGACAAACGGTCTGTATGGAATACAACAATACACACTACAAATACATACATTCATACATCCGAATATTCTCACTGGCCCCTCACCACCAAACCCCCCGTTACCAGCAACTCACACAGGCAATAGTCACATATCAGCGCATTGCGGATGTATGTACACTTAATATATATATGATTACATATGTATGTGTGTAGCATACATGTATATAAATTTTAATTAATTGTTCAAATAACTTGTCGTTGCATTTAAAAACACATTTGTAACTAACCATTATGCGTGTGCGAAAAAAAAAACGATATAACAAAAACTGAACGCAAACAATATCATTATTAAAACATGCGAGAGAAAGTAAAAAAACCGTGTGAGCTTTTAACAACATTTAATTCCGTAAACAACAACAAATGTCAATTAAAACTCCCACTGGCCCAAGAAACTAAATAATCATAATTGCGTTTAACAAAAATCTTATTTAATTGATTTAAATAATTTAATTTTGTTTTGCATTAAAGCCCTCATTTTCATTCCCTTTTTTTGTTTTTTTGTCTATTAAATTTGATTTTTGATTGTTTATCAAAGTTGATTTTGCGTTTTTTGTTCTAGCAAATAAACAAAAATAACAAAGTAAATAAATAAACCCTCCAGAGCTGGTCAAACGTATTTTCGATGTCCCTTATTTTTACCATGAACGACGAGCATTCCGACTGCCCAGCATAAATTGGGCTTAGTTTTAAGGTCTAGCTCTAAACGACACAACACTAAAAAAGAAAAGTAAATCGAAATAAAAAACAATGTTCTATTTATGTGTATTAATGGTGTTGTATTATAATGTTATTTGCTGCAAAACTTGTAGTTTTTGTATACAAAGCACAACAACAATATACAAGTTAGTCATCCCTTAAATGCATTATTAGAATTGTAATTGTAAAAAAAAGTACGAGCAAAAAGAATATATTATTATTATACTTACCTATATGATATGTATCTAGCAAATAAGTAAACAAACTTTTTATAAACTGACAAAACAAAACAAGATAAACATTGTTGCAATGTAATAAACAATTCAATTCATTTTTTAAATTGAAAGCTATCTTCTTACTGTTCACACCCACATATAATATAAAATTTGCAGCGTGTTTTTATCCTGTTAAATTACTGCGTCGTGAAATTATGTCAGATGGCCAAATAGCTGTGCCATTTATTACATTCTGGGAAAAGACAAAAAAAAAAAAAAAAATGGCAACAAGCTTTTGTTGTACAGCTTTAAAAGTGGTAGATTATCTACTGACAGCAAAAGTCCAGCACGTGCCATCTGGTTTATATTTGGCTAGTTACCTGATGAGTGGTAAAAACCGCTTAGTGACATTTTGTGGTCCACGCGGAAATTAAAGAAGCTTATAAATTTATAAAGCTGGATAAGCTATAATGGATGAGGTTTTTTGAATTATGTATGCAGTTACATTAACTAGGTTCGTTTAAATCTTGAACTTAAAGCTAGGTTTGGCATCGCAAAACATAACTCACAAAGGTTTGTATTGCATGTGGCATTCCACATTTAAAATAAAAGATACAACTTTTACTTTGTTCTCTACGGGCCGTCTAGAAAATTAAAGACAAGCATTCAACAGAAGAAACCAATTGAATAGGTAACACTTGTCTTGTATTGCTGCTACAGGCAGAAAGCGGCTGGTAACACGCTAAATGACATTCAACGAAAGATGTTTCCATTTAAGCGAATGCCAAGCAACAAAACAGCGTCGGAAACGTCGCGTCGCCTGTGTTAAATGTAGTCAAAAAGATAGACAGTTGACAGGTGGATGGGCGTGGAATGGTTCTGGAATGGTGCTAATGTTAAAATCGTTAGAATTCGTTGTGAGCAAATTTTACCATCAACATCATCACATCAACTCTGAAATCAGCATGAGGAGCGCAAGTTCGTTTTGAACGGAAGCTCTCGACACCGACATCACATTGAGCGCAGCGTGCGGGCTTACGTTGCGTATGTGCAATGTGCATAATTCGATTTCAAGTGCGCACAAACTAAGAGTATGCGTAATGCACGTGTATGGAAGTTGTAAGTATATATGTATACTTTGTAGTTATTTTTAGCAAAAGATACTTGTGTCAGCATTTTAAATATTTAATGCCAACCAATTGAATTACACTGCAAAACAAGTCGTCGTCTGCCTCGTAAAGGGTGCCTTTGCTGACGCAAGTTTTGTTGCTTGTGCATGACGCTTGTGCCAAGTGCAAGTCGAACGAACGGTCTGCTCCAGGCAGGTCCAGTGCCTGCTGCGCGCTGAGCAAGACAAATGAATGCGTCAGTGCTGCCTCGTGCACATATATGTATGTATGCCCTTGAGTTCCCCGTTGCATTTGCATTTGTGCAACACTTCAACTTCAGGCGCCACCACGCAGCAGAAACGCTGCGGGCATTTTGGCAATGTCGCATCTAATGCTTGCTAAGCCCCCGCCACTGCACCACCAAAGTACCTAATGTGCTGCGCATTAATCAAAATCTCATTTTTGTGGGTGGATGGATCACAATGCTGTTGTCGTTTCTATTGTAATGCATTTTGCTGTAAATAAAGAACAACAACAGTTTGTCACATTTTAATACACTTCGCTGATCTGACAATGTAATCAACGTCATTGTGTCTTCTGTCTACGCCAAAAACTCAAAACAATTGTCGTTCCCTGTATAAATTTAACAGGATTATGCTTGGTTAAACATAAAATTCTCAAGCGCACAGAGCATACAATATGTAAAATGCTTTTATTTTTTAGTAAATGATGTTTGAGTTTAGAGTAGAGGGTGCGGGTGTCATACGAATTTACAGCATTTGCTGTTTGAAATTTTGCACATTACACACACACATAAATTCAGTAAAAATGCTTCTTACTGCTGACACTTTTGCTGCTGCTCTTCTTTGTCGATTCAAGAGCGAATATGAAAAATGTCCAGTTTGCACTGGGAGCAGACACACTAGCACACACGCCCACACATACAAATGCGTACACGCAGGTGTCCTGTACTGTCCTTGGGCGAGCTCGTCGTTGTGTGTTTGCCACCGCCAGTTGCTGAGTTATCTAGCAAATAATGGAACGTGCTGTGCAGCTGATGCGTTTTCATAAATTTTGAATAAGCGCAGCAGCTGCCACAATGCTCGCAAGAAACAGGATCACAGCAACACAAACATTCAAAGAACCTTAACGACCTCCAGACGCATAATTTGCCTTATAAATATGTAGTTTAACTTGGCGCAACCCAGTCAATCAAGTGTTTTACCAATTGTACTCAAAATCAACTAAACAACTAGATGCCTCAACAAAACCAGCAACTTTTTTCTTAGAAGTATGTTTAAGTCGTCAGCTATAACTAATCAAATCTTCACATTAATATTCTTATGCATTTCTAGTCAATTATTTATCGCCATTAAATTTGTATTAGAATGTTTTTTAATGATATAATAAAAAGGTTTAAGGATTTAAGTAAGATAAACTACTTGACAAAATACATAAATATTTTGCTATCAACATCTCCATCAGTAAATTACACTTGCATAATAATATATGGACATTGTGCTCTATAAAAATGGGTTACAAGGGTACAAGGACAATGAACAAGCAATTTGACAGCAGCTATGGCAGCGCATAAAAATGCAATGCTCGTCCTGCAATTTAGATTGCGCCTCCTGGCTCCAATGTAAGCCGCTATATGATATGGCTGATGTTGTTGGTATTGTTATTGTTATTGTTGGTGCTTTAGCCTGTTGCTATTTTTTAGCAACCGATGCGCGCATGCGTTGGAAAACTTGCATTTGGTAGGACAAAAATTATTGCCCCTTAAAAGGCCATTTTTATCCGTACGGCTTATCCAAAAAGGCAGCTGCGTTTATTAGCTGCCGCCTGCTTGTGTATGGGGCAGGTCCCCAGGGCAGTACTCGTCATCGTCCTTGTCGTCGGCGTCCTCGGCGTCCTCGTCGTTATCGTACCCATTCTCTTGTATTGTTTTTAGTGTTCTAACCTGGAAAACCCACACAAGGCTCTGGTTTCTTTTTTGTTTCAATGCCTGGAATGCGTCGCATTTGCTGTACTTGGAGGTTCTTTTTCATTTTATTTTTTATTTTGACATTCGACGTTGGCGTGCTTTTCGCTGCTGCCTAGCTGAGCTGTCTTGACTTCGCGAAGCTGCTGCTGCTGCTGCCTTCTACTGGTTTCCAATTGCAATTTTCAAGGATAAGTATATGCTCGAAACAGATTTATATGGAGGACGCAGTACGTGCAGAATTTATCAATGCTGTCCCAGCTACAGGTTTGCTACAACTGGAGTATGCCAGCCCATAACAATGACGCCCAGCCCAGTTATATAAAGTTTGCTGTCCGTCAAATTGAAGTTCGCACAGCAGAGCTGGGAGTGGGAATTGAAGCCGGCGGTTTGTTCACCCGGCATTTAAATAACGAGATTTCAAATGAAAAAGACAGCTTGGCAGAACTAAGTATTGTTGTTTTGTTTTGTTTTCAGTTCGAAGGCACAACTAGGTCGATGAAACTAACAAACGGAACTAGCAGTAGGTGCTGCCTTATTTAGTTTTTGTGAATCTGGACAACGCTCACGTATTTGCATTAACGAACTTCTATGCTTGAAGTGCACTGGAAAGCAAAGACCAACATTACCAAGAAGATCCTGGCCGAAATTGTAAGACGTGAAGCAACCTTTTGGTTGATGCAAGCCTCAACTTTATCTTTGTTTGTGCAGTTGTTCAGCAGCAGTTTGAGCACACGGCGGTTTAATTCTGATTATGGAGGCATAAACAACATCAAGCTAAGAAACACAGTTAAATTAAACTTGTTCAAATTATTTGTTGTGCTTACATCAAGAGTAATTAATAATAAAGCTCAAGCTTTTAATTTACTTGCAGCAAGTGTCGGAAATATAATATGTATTTGATTTTTTTATAACCTGCAGTGAATTAAACATTAAGAACAACCGATTCGTTACCCCAGAAAATGACTTTTGCTTATGCATTTTTCGTTTAAATGGTATGAAGTAACCATGGCTGTTAAATATCTTTCAATTAAGCCATATTAAATTCCAGCAATTGCATTCCAATCAAGCTGAACTGCAGTTAATTAATTTGCATGCCCGCACACAGTAAATGTGTTTTGTACAGATGGATGAGCCCATAGTTTGCATTCAAGCATTCCATCTACCATCCATCACAAAAGCAGAGAAAAATCTGATTATATTGGTTGGAAAAGGCAGCAAGAACAAGAGCGTTGCGGGTACAATTTGCATATATTTGGTTTGTGATTATCGTTGACCACAGATTTAAATGAGGACGTGATGCTGATGCGACCAACAGAATTGAGCAGCACAGAGCAGTCAGATGAGCAAAACAGAGTGATGATCTGCCAGGGCCACTTGCTGCGTCGCATCGTTTCTATCGTTTTGTCGTTTGTGCCTTGCCACATGTGGCAGATTGAGTGACGCTCGCTCATTAATATACGCAACGTTCTGCGTACGGCAGCGGCGACAACAACAGCAAAAACCAAGCCAAACCAACCAAAGCCTAGGGCTGATGACGAACATGTGGTTATTTTTCTGGCTGGTTGGTGCTCTTTGCACTTTTACTGCTTAATGTGGATTATTTATGTTGGGCGTGTGTTGGGCTATGATTATTAAATCATTTTAAGCGTAATGTGATACTTTCAATTTTTAAAAATAATTATTTTTCTTCTTTTTTTTTTTAATCCAGTTTATGAGCGTGCGAACAATATTTTAAATTAAGTTCAGCTGCCTTAAGGCGTGTTGCTGTCATTCGACACAATATAAATGTTATTAAACTTTAAATAAAATATTGTTAAAGTAATTACACTTTGTTTGCTGGTCAATATTGCAAATTAAATATTAATGTTTGTGTTTATCAAATTCAACGACAGCTCCCAGTCATCTATAAAGCTGTTGAACTAATGAATAAAATTCGCAGAAAAATACGAAACACTACTTGGCGTTCTGAATGTGTGAATCTGTTTATTAAAGAGCAGACTTAAAGTGAAACTTGCGTGTTTTATTAAAAAGTTTTGCGCTGCGTCATTTTGCTTTTGACTCATCAAATGGGAATCTGCGCACAAATAGCGTATACATAATATGCTATTCAGCCAATACAAATTAACTTTAATGGGATGTTTGGCGTGGCCAGGAATAGTTGAGTAATCGCTACTCCCTTTTATTTCAACAGCTGAGCTCTAGCAACAACTTAACTGCAACCAGCATTGGATTGTTATCAACGCTCGATTGCGATAGAAAATTGAAAAATATTGTCGCTGTGCTTGTCTCAAAGTGATTCGAGTTTAGTAAATGGATGCATCTGATGATGTTCCATGCTGACGTTTCCTTGGCAGCTCCTTCCGCTCTTGCTTCGAAGTTCGTTGCTCGTAATGATGTATTGTACACAGTGCGTCGTCTTGCCACACAGCAAAGATGGAGCAAGTTTTGCAACTGGGGCCTACGCAGGCTAAAGACAATCCTTTGCTCTGAGCAAGGAGCAGCCGCCACTCCCATTTTTTTTACATCTAAACTTTTTGTTTGATTTTACACGCCTCCAGTTGCAGCCCCTTACCCCACTTTTCTCACCAAAAACTTCTGGCATACGGGTCACAGTATGTTGTGCGAGCTAGTTGCAGATAAGCGCAACGCATCCGCTGCACTTTTCGTTAAAATAAATCATTTTGATCGAGTGAATGCTGTCTTCTAAAATATTAAAGCAAGCGAAACAAATTCGAGATTAAACGCAACAACTTTGAGCTTAGTTCGTAAGCTTCACTTCTGAATAAGTAGAGAACATTAAAGTTAACGTTGTAAATTTAATTCGTATTATGTTAAACAATAAATAAAAACTTGAAAAATAAATGATATTAGAATAATCGTTATGTATATTTTAACAGTTAGGTGGATAAAATACTTATAAGGATTTGTGTAGCAAGTGATATATGAGTAAAGGACAAAGAACTCATAACTTGTTGCACTACCTTCTCGGAAAACATAATTCATTTGTCAACGAGCCATGGCCGGTCTCGCCTGCTTCGCTGCAATCGTGCACAGGCACGCTAATATGGTCAATGCCAACTGTTGCCAGTGAGACAGCAGCGGGCATTCAATTGCAGGATACCGGCTGCACGACTCTATAAATGTATCCGCCTCACTCTCGTTGCTTTTGGCGTCTCTTCCATAAAAGTCAAGTGCATGTTGCGCTGGCAGTGTTCCAAACGGTTGCACATCGGCAGCGGAAACGGAAACGCGCAAAAAATGGCAATGGCGAGGGTGACGCTGTCACACCAAATCCCAAACCATCTACACCCTAACATCTACAGTGTAGATTCAACACCCTTCAACAACAACTAAGTGGCAAAACATGAACAAAAACTTTGCTCGTTGTGCGGCCGACAAGTTGAAACTAATGACAATTTTGTTGTAATTAGTTGCGGCTTTCCTTGGAATGCGATGCGATGCGATGCGACGCGAAGCGACGGCAGCAAATAAGTTGTCGGAGGACTTAAGTTAAGCAATTTTCATAGTTTTCGTTGCTAGCATTTGCGGCCAGCAATCTTTTTGCTTTAGTACAAATTCGCCGGAAATGAAATTCATTTGTTATTCTTACCCAGAATATTTGAGGCTGTGGTTGCAGTGGCGTTAGAAGAGGACGGTGTCATGGGCGTGTCCATTACTTGTATAAATTTAGCATGTTCCGTCGACTCGAAGGTATGTATCCTGGCATTTTGGCATGCTGAGTGCTTGTGAGATATTTCATACCTCTGCCCAGCACCTGGCTTTTAATTATTTTTAATTGCATACAGCTGCTCTTGACGTGCCACAAAACACATTTACCAATTCAAGCTGGTTTCGGTCCAGCAAACAATATGCAACAATAGTTCAACTACCATCCGACACAGTTGACGACTTGGCCAACAAAAAATGCAATTCATACAATCTCTTCAATTTGCAATTGTGTTTCTGGCATACCCAAAACTGCTTTAATTTGCGCACAGTAGCAATTGTTTAAGTCAAAAGTAGTTTGAAATTAATTATTTTTACTACTTTTAAGGCTATTACAGAACACTTTTTCAACTTGTTAATGTACAAATGTAAGGTACAGTAAATTTACACAGTTTACGCAAGGAATTAAGGAATATTTTTATTATTTGAATACATTTTTTCATAATAAGAGTTGTAATAATTACTTACTCACCTCAACAGTCTGAAGAATGCGTTCGCTATTGCTTGCAATAATTTAAGCAATGATAAACAAGTTAATGAGCTACATATTAAAACCTCTCCTTCCATACATTTAATGCTCATTGTTGCGCACTTATCGGATACAATGTTGAGCTTTTCTTTTTTGTTTTTTTTTTTTTTCTTGACTGTGTCTTACCGTGCCTCTTTCTGTGTGGTTGTAAAAAACGACTTTTAAAGAGCCCGCACACACACAGCAAAAGTCTGCCACATACGCAATCTTTTATGTTCCCAAGTGATTCTTTATTTTACGCGCGATATTTTTCATTTTCCACTCAACTGTTGGGCATAATACACGCTCGCATTTTCTGCCACTTTTGAGTGAGCAGCGGAAACAGAGCTCAATCAGTCGGCTGTCGTCGTAGTGCGGCACTGAGATACATAAAAATCAGTTATTACAAATTGACGACGGGAATTCGGTGCTTAACATGAGTTAACTTGACTTGAAATTCTGTGGAGAATTCACAGAGCGTTGCACAACTGCAACTGCAATATTCCAAAAGACTTTAATTGTTTTTTGGTTGAGTTTTGACTTTTATACACTCACAAACAAGCGAGAACAGCAGTGCTTGAAATTTCAATGGAAATTTGCATATGGCCGACCGCGTGTTCGCGGAGCAGGACGGCAAATACATGGTGTGCGCCGGACTGTTCTCGCGCATTGCGTGCACAAATAACATATTTGCATATCATAAAAATTCATTTTGTACCAAATTTTGTGTATTTTATAAATTGAGCAACCGAAAAGTTTTGCATTGCATTATAAACAGAAAGTTGCTCCCATCACCCATCATCCACTAGAGAATGTTTTTGAGAAGTGCACTATTTCGATTCACTGCCCAGTTTGTCTCTAAATCTGCTGTCCATGTCTGCATATAAATTACGCCCTCTTGTACTTGCAATTTCACTGCACGTCTCAGTTTGTCGTGTCCCCTCCAATGCCACAATCCCAGTTCTAGTCCTTAGTCCTCGTTCGGTATAGCACGCACATAAAATATATCAATGTGACTGTAACTCGAGTCCAGACAAGTGGAGTTTGTGGCAAGTCGAGACGCAAAAACAAGCCTCAAGCAGTGGCCAGTTTGCAATAGTTCTGATTTACTGGCACTTATGACAACTACCAATCTTCATAGTTGCTGCTTAAGTTTTCCCTTCGACTCGACTTAAAGTCCGAGCGTATGTTTGCTTACAATTTTAAGATAATTGAAATTGTTGCAAAACTCAATGATGTTTGTTTATTTATTTGGTTTCTGGTTTTCTCTTGTTGATTGCTCTTTAATGGCATTTCATGCGTTACAACAAAGAGACAGATACACAAACGGAAACATATATGTATATAATCAAGATACTTACGGCTGCAAGAGGCAGACAATTTGGTGCCATTATTCGGTCACTAGCATTATTTTATTTGGCAATATTGTTTTTAATTATCACTAATTGTTCGGATCGATAAATTTTTATTTACCTTGCGCTTAAGGGCAGGCACAAAACCAAAACGGCAAAGTCTGCTGGCCAAGCGGCTAACCAGTTGCGTCGTTTCGTTGTTACAAACGAAATGTTTAGATGGCATTTTCGTTTCGCAAAATAAGTCGCAGTTAGTCTCAGCTGCCATTAATAAAGTCATTACCGTCTGCCAATCTGCCGTTTTCACTTATCAAGTACTTGAAGCTACATCAAATTTAAGTAACACAAATACAGGAGGCGCAATCGCTGCAGCAATATTTACAGTGAGCAATAAATTTGGTGGCTTTATCTTTAGTCTGACAAGCGGATGTTTCATTACGAGCAGCGCGCTTTGGCGCCCATAAGCAGGCAACGCATTTTTAAACTGCTTATTAAACTCTGCCAGTGTCACGTACACCCAGAGAGAGAGAGAGCGAGCCAAAGATTGGGTGGTGAGGAGTGAAAGGAAGAGGGAGGCATTGGTGCGCTTTAAGTTTAAGTGGCTACTTTACAAAACAGCGGCGCATAAAATAAATTTCTTTTATGTACTCGCAAATTGCCAGCCAAAGTTTCCATATAAATAAATAGAAAAGCGCTTCAACGACAATAAAAACACACAAAAAGAAAAAATAAAATAATACAAAAAAAAACAACAACCAACAAAATACAAAAAATGCTATTGCGGCTACTTGTAACAAGTGTCAATGCTGGTGCGCCCACTAAAAACATACAATTTTTCTTGCCTCGAAATGAAAATTTCTTTAAAAAAAACTTTTGCGAGGCGTGGCAAACGCGTTAAGCGTGCTTATTGTGTTACCCATGCCGCTGCTGCTTCTGTTCTTGTTGCTGTTGTTATTTTTTTTATTTTTTTGATTTTTTTTTTAGTGTGTGTATGTTAGGGGTGGCTTAACGGCAATAGAATGCCAAGTTAAGTGGCGATGTGTACGAAGGCGTTTTGCTTTTGCAATTTGCAATAACCAAAGCACGACAATAAAAATATAGTTGCTTGCCGCTCATACCGAAATGGTAATAGAAAGAGAAACAGCATGTGATTGACTTAGAGAAAAAGAGAGAACGAGGCAGGTAGCGACACAATGAGTTTTTGATTACTTTGGAATTCTTTTTTTGTGTCTTTTCAGGCAGTCCCTAAAAAAATAAACGCGCTCTGAAACTGTGCAAATATTGATAAGCGTTCGTTCGACAGTCGCAAAATGGCGCCTATTCATACACCCACACGCAAACACACTCACACACAAGCATTTGGATGTTTTCGGTTCCTTTCATTATTTGTCCTACAGCCGCACAATGAACGAGCACGTGCTAGTTGTGAAAAGCTTTTGAATTTGGCTAAATAAGTCCAAAAGTCTCACAGTCTCTGACTCATAAAGGCTTAAAAAGCGATCTGCAAAGTTTCGAGTGCAAATAAAATCGGCTTTATCCGTAATTATATTTAGTTCCGAATAAAATCACGGGCTTTGCTAGAAATGTTTAACTAACAGGTTTTTTTTAGGCAAATTATTTTATTATTTTACCTTACAAAAAATTAATTGAAAATTATGTATAGATTCGTTGCCTTAAGATATATTCAACTTTTTGTTTACTTCCTTACCTTTCTTCTCGCTGCGATCTTGCCCAACACTTAAACCGAAATGTGCTGTCAGCATGTGGTGCTGCGTGAGATGTTTGCTAGTATAGACAGCAAAGGCGCGCTAAATTGAAGAATATTTCTCGTAATAAATTTGAAACGTGACGCATGCTAAAAGACGCTGATGCCAACTGTGACCCTATGTGAAGCTTATTGATAGAGCGAAAAGTATCCAAACCGAACTCATCGCCTGCATGGGCAATATACTTTAGATGCATAGATAACTGTCATCGTGGTGGGAGACTGGTGGCTGTAGCTGACAGCTCTGTCACCTGCTCACGTACGCACAAAACAACCAACAATCATCAACAACAAAAAGAAAAGCGATAGAGCGAAAGAAAATCGACGAAACATTTGGCGTTTGCCACTTACACGGCCTCGGTCATCAAATTACGATAACTTTTGCCAACAATTTATGAATTTTCCAATTGTAATCCCCGGGCTTAGCCGCAATACCCATTTATTTGACTCTGACCGGTCTCATAAATTACCAAGGTTAAGGCGTGCGGTTAATTTTGGCCTTGATCTGGTCAAAGAGAGGCACGTGCAAAGTTTTGCTGATTGATTAAACCGCTTATAGATCAACAGTGCAGCATCAACAGCAAAAGTGTTTGAAACATCTCCGGAATTGTTATTATATCGTTTGCTAGTTTTTCCATTTTGACGCACCTAGAATCGACGGCTCATCAAATGGATTGCCGGGAACGCCCGCTAATGCCAAGTTTGCGGAAGAACTCATAGTCGGCAGTCACACGTGCCAAAGTCCCTTTTGATGCCCCTCAGTTTGGATTTGCGATTGGCTTTGGTTCTCGGGTAGCTCCTAAACGTGACGAGTGCCAGCCAGACGCGTTATGTCCTGGCTGAAAATTAAGCATGAACTCATTGTCATGTACGCCACATAAACAGCAACTGGGCGAGCCAAATACTAGTCGGTGGGAACGAGAAAAAAATAAATCGAATACCCCATCCGACCATTTGACAGTCGCAACCATACGCACTGTGCACCTTATTCTTTCTCACCTATAGAATAGATAGCTTCATAGTGTCTACTAGAAGAAGAAAAAAAACATTAAACTAGGCGATTGCCATACTGGCGGTATGAAGAATCTTCAAATTCATATTAAACTCAACAGACAAACAAACGAAAAATCACAGTAGGTGGCCAGCCCGTAATTGAGCTGACACAGCATGAGTTCTATATGTAACTAGCATAACTCATGTCAAGTAAATAAAATGCAACAATAATATTATTGCCACAGACTATGTATTGTGCAAGCAGATAACCTTAATTTTGTTTGGAAATTATACAATTATTTAATTTGTTAGTTATACTTAAACTGACATAATGGTAAATATTTGTGATTTGCATATATATAAATGTAATTAAAAGCTATTTATTGGTTTAAAAAGCCAATTAAGATGTATAATTAAACAGTATGGAACTGCGGCATGCATAAGCCGAAAAAATGTTTAGTAGATGTGAAAAATTATTATACATTTTATAGTTTTGATCATGATAACGCAGTTTTGTATTTTAATAGATCTTTATGTGCCTTTTAGCTGCAGAACTTCTTCCAGTTGAGCGAGCTTTAAGGGTTTTTGTTCTATTCTGCATGACTGAACTGCCTTTTTCAGGAGACAAGATGTTTGACCATTGGCCTACAGTTGTGTTAACGTATTAAGTTCTTTAGAAATGCAAATGAGTCTTGCGCCATCTGCAAATTCAATCGGGGCATTAAAATTCATTGCTGGTGTGCATCCCATCTAAAGGATTAACAAACCAGGTGTAAGTCAAGCTAAATTTGTTATGCCTTCTTGATTTATTTAATTTTAATTTTCATTTTTATGTGCCCTACACAGAACCTATACGGACTGTGGAACAAATTTATGACACTCGGAATACTTGCATATAATATTGGTACATATAATTTTTTACAACTACATATATATGTGTATATGTGTATGCGTGAGTGGGTGCTTTATTTTCTAATTACAGCACACTTGCACAAGTGTGTGTGTGTGTGTGTAATTAGTGTTTTGTTTGTTTATATTAAAAGCTGTCGCGTTCGCTGCTTAATAAATTAAACGACAATTTGCACATGCAAAAGTCGCTAGCTGCCCTGTCAATGTTGTTTGTGTCATTAGAAAATTGTTGTTGTTGTTGTTGTTAGTACTGTTGGCGCCAGTGCTGTCAGTGCTCGTAAAGTGCTGTTTAGCTACTGTCCTTACTAGCAAACGAAATTGAAAAAGCCGCCACGCAGCCACAGGACGTGACGAGAACATAATGTGTAGGCATGTTAGCAATTAAAATAAAAACCGGGGCACAAGTGTCAGCTGCAGCTGTGCCACTACAAGTGTAAATGTAAGTATTTGCTGTAGGCCCTGTACTGTACACATTTATTAAAATGTCCTTAGCTGCGACTAGGCCAAAGACTCGTCCCAACTTGGGCCACAAAAATAAGTTATTGCCTACTTGTGGGCGCTGAGAATCTCGCGATAAGCCGTGAATTTATGTGCGCTCGTTTTTTTTTTGCGTTGTATGAGCTTCATCCTCCTGACAATTGGGTATACCAGTTGAGTATCTTAGTTACATTAACTGTTCAACGGACAGGGTAAGTGAAAGTCAGTCATATATAAAGATTTGCATATCTTTGTGTCGTTGTCCTCAATTTGTTGCGGTAATATTGCGTTTGATTTGTTGACACTAATTTTTTTTATGTACATAACTATATTTTATTTATTATACTTATCTATGTAACAAAAAAATCAATACCTGCCTAAGTGGCGTTGACACTTGATTGTTTACACAAAATGTTTTGATCGTTTCGGCAAACTGAAAAATAACTTGGCCAGAGACAAAATAAATTGGCAATAATTCGAATTCATGTTGATTCTTCCACAGGTGAAGATTTATCAAAATTTTTATTTAATGAGTTAAGCTTTTGGTTTCATTTTGGTTTAGGTATTTCTTTGTTATCTATTTTTGGCTGGCATATTTGAGAGAGAGAGAAAATGCTTTACTCGCGGCAGCACAGTCATTAATGCAAATTTAACGATCGAACTAAACCAACTCGTTTAACTGGCACACAACTGATGACAAGAGATTGGCAATTTTTTATAATAATTTAGATAGTTAACTAATGCTCCAGTTTATAGCAAAGCAGCTGTCAAATTTTTGGCACAATTAAACACTTAAAAGGCTCCACCCAGATGGCATCGATTTATTTCAAAGGACAACTACATAACATATTTGCTCTATAAACAATAATTGATATTTTTAGTACTAGATCTGTTTTTATGGTCAGAAAAATGATTTTCATTAATCGATCGTTTGACCTATGTAGGGTTTTAACATAAAAATCAGCAGCCCTCAGCTCGATTCAGTGTCTGGCCAGTTTTTATATTTTAATTATACCAACACGTTGTCCAACGGCTTTTATCAATCGTTATTGTCGAGCGTGTGGCGCCCTCTACTATTTTTTGAATGCTGTTATTATTTTTTGTCTGTCTCTTTCGTATTTTGGTTTTTATTTAGCTGCTGCGTGCATCTTTTATGAGCGTGTGGCGCCCGAGACCTTGAAATTGTAGCTGGTTTATTAAAATATGACATTGCCACCAGCGATAGGCAGTCTAACTAAAACAAAACATCACAAATGCCGAACATTCCAGCTGATCTTATACACTGATGGGAAACATCCGTGCTCATATTAAGTACAAATGTACATGAATTGAGTATTAGCGACTCTAACATTTAATTTTTGATTAAAGCTTCGAATACTTGAAATAAATATACAAATGCTTCAATCAATGACTTCAAGACAAGTTCGTATTTAATAAATGTTATGGAGACAAAATTTTTGATTCTCATAGCAAATCTTATCTTATGATTTACATCAGTCTGGCGCCAATGATTTGCAAATCCGTTCAGTTATCTTAGTTATAGATCTTTCGAATTTGAATGCTGAATTCAAATAAATTATGCAAATAAATTCAATGGCAACTATGTTGTTTGCATTTATTTATCTATAGCAGGGCTTCAAAAGTCAAAAACAATAATTTTTATGATATCAATAAAACACGAAGAAAACGTGATAATCGCTGATCAGATTAAATGGTCATCGCCTGGCGCCAGCTGATTACTGTTGCATAGCTTCAGGTGACAAACAGTAAAATCTTCAAGGTCACAACGCTACTTAACTTTATGGCTTTTTTGTCAACAAGCCAACGGCCTAACTCGCCAACCAACAACTCGCTCATGCGCAAAAAAAAAAAATGTCAAAAGATTTGAAAATTTGTATGTTTTTTGGTCTACGAGTATTTTTAGATATTAGATATTAAGGCCATTGTTTAGTTTAACGCACACATTCCATTAAATGTAACTTAACATATTTTTTGGGTACCTCATCAAATCAAAAAAAAAAACTAAGGTAAAGTTGGACATGCATACCAAACTAGAAACTATAATCGATTGGGAATTCCCAAACTAGAAATCTGCGGCCAAAGTCAACAAACTGAATGGAAATTTTAAATATATCTTGGAACTTGTTTTGATGCGCCGCTTATTTAAAATGGATATCTTCAACGTTTGGCACTTGATCGTTTTTATAAACACGATCACTGCTGCTTCCGATACGCCAGAGCCTGGCCCTTATTGCCCCCCTTGTTGGTTTGCCAATACCATATGCTTTTGAGCAAGGGCTGCGCCACAATTAGCATAATGTCAACAGAGATATTTGCAAGAATAGGCCGACAAATTGAAAATGCGCTTTGAACACGAGACGATAGCATTGTTTTTATCACATTGGCTCGTCTTTCAGGGTTTGATATCAATTCAATAGACAAAACCAGAAGAAGAAGTAAATGCAAATGCTTCGAGTTTTGAGAGCGACAAAAGCAGCAAACGCACCACCAACAACAACAACAACTACACAGCAGTCGCAACAGCAGCAGCGGCCATCGAGGCTAGGTCGCTTCATGAACCTCAGCGCGGTCGAGTGACACAGTTTTGTGGTTTCGTATAAATAGTGGAACTTTGATTGCTTTTAACGTCAGATACAACCGAACAGTCAAAGTCAAAGAACTTCAGTTCAATTCAATATGCGTGCATTCATCGTAAGTAACAAGCAACAAATAGCAAACATCACTTAGCATAATCTAACATCTTTCTCTCTAATGTGCAGGTTTTGTGTTTGGTGGCCGTCGCCTGCGCCGATAAACTAGGCTACAACTACCAGCCCGTTGGACACTCCGGCTCAGGACTGTCTTTCGCTCCTGGCAGCGGAGGCGGCTCCCTAGGTGGTGGTTCCCTGGGTGGAGTTGGTGGCGGCTCTGGATTGACTGATGACGCCGGTCTTGGTGGTGGTCACATTGGCGGTGGCAGCATCGGTGGTGGCAACCTTGGTGGTGTGTCTGCTCCAGTCTCCTACAACGCTCCTGCCCCAGCTGCTGAGCTGGAAAAGGAATTCTTCACATTCACTGCAAACGAACAGGACTTTGATGAGCCCCAAGCTGTGGAGAAGGTGTCGAGCTCCCTGAACAAGGGTCTGCGTGTTGTCTTCATCAAGGGACCCGAGAACCGTGGCCTGGAGAACGCTGCTCTGGCTTTGGCTAAGCAGGCTGCCCAACAGGAGACCGCCATCTATGTCCTGAACAAGCAGGCTGATATCGGTGATCTGGCCAACAAACTGAATGCTATCCGCAGCAACAACAACAACAAGCCCGAGGTTCACTTCGTCAAGTACCGCACTCCCGAGGATGCTGCCAACGCACAGCGCGCCATCCAAGGACAATACGACTCTTTGGGAGGTTCTAGTCAGTCTCACAACGGTGGTGTTGCCCCCGTGTTGAACTTCGCCTCCCAGGCTCCAGCGCGTCAGGCTACTGCCAAGACTCCCGAGAACTCTTACCTGCCCACTTCGATCTTCCGTCGTGTCTAAATTTCAGTAAGATTGAGATCAACTGATTCAAATTCTCAGCGATCTTTGACTGATTTCTAAACCTAGTTTTTGTTGAATATTGATTAAATACATCCCTTTTCCCACATATAAAAACAAACGTGTTGTATCTGTTTAATAAGCCAAATTCCATTGAAATTAACTTTTGAAAATGGGATATTATAAGCACTCTCATCCTTTGTTATTAAAATTAATAATATTTCCGTTCGTTAAACAGTTTGTAAGTTATTGCTTGAATATCACAACCTTAAAGTCGCACTTTAGAGCTAGTTATATAACTTTTTGCTGTAATTAAACTTGCAAAAGTTATCTGCATAAAACGAAACTTTTGACAAGAACTTTTATCGAGTTGCTTTAATGCCCCAATTGGTGTTTGAAATGTTAATAATCGATTTGCATATAAGTAGCCCGGTATGAAACAAAAAAATTGTGTGTGTCAGCTCCAAAGCACGACTCGAGTTTACTTTTCTTTTGAATATCATAACGAAATTCTTAAACAATAAGAGAACGAACTAGCGAATGTTGGACACACTAATATAATATGAGCGCAACTGTGGGTATGTAGTATGATACGTATGTTATAACGGTATCCAACATTCGACATGCGCTAGTTTTCACAAAAACGTAACGAAATTTGATCAGTTGCTTTCACTCCCCATATTTTTTCATGCCGGGCTACTTAGCAATATGCAAATCGATTCTTAAGGAGTAAACTCCAAAAAAACACAAAATTTTGTCTTCCAAGGCAGTCAAATATCAGTTTAGCTGCTGCTGATCATACATACTCTTCTCAAAATTTTACTCTATGACACTTGCCAACAATCCTTGCCATACAGTTATGCAAAGCTGTACACAAATAACGAAAGTGTATTTAGTAGTTCATTTGTCGATGTCGTTGGCTGCCGACAACAGATTAAAAGAACAACTTAAATGCATTGCAGCAATGAAACTTACTTCTACTGTTTCCAATCTAACTGTTGTTACAAGGTGATTGATTAACAGGGTGATCAATATAAAATAATAAACATATGTATATAATACGCAAAATTCACTCACCGGCAGCAGCAACAACACAACGCAGTTCAATGCAAGCGCTTCCGCGCTCGCTCTCTCTCTCTCTCTCTCCCTCTCTCCCTCTTTTCGCTGAGCACTTTCACAAAAACAAAAAGCTCACTGCACTACAGTGTAGTGACTACACACACGGGAAAAAATTTAAAATAAAATGATGTAATAAATTAATATTATTTTAATATTTTATTTTCACTGCAGTTCACAAAAAAAAAATATCAAAAAATTTACAGTTATTAATACTGTCTAAAATACTTCGCTTATTTGGAAGACTTGCAGCGAGTTTAAAGCAACAACAACACACACGTATGGGCACAAATCTCCTCTCTCTCTCTCTTAAAATTTTTTCGCGACCCGACAAGGCAAAAAAATTGGCGCCCTTTTTCTCAAGCTGGATTTGCTCAAAAACCACTTTCAAAGGCAATTAATCGGCGATCCTTAATGTAACAAACACTTTGCGTATGCTCAGTGAGTTATATAAGCACAATTTAAACTTTAATATAGCGCGTATCAATTTTAATTGAATAAATAAACGGACGATAAGCTGCCTGCGTTGTCAAGGCGAGCTAAGTTTTAGGCTGACTGCCTTTGTGGATAAAGTTGATATTTTGTACATTTGTGTGAAGCAACAACTAAACAGGCAACGTTTTTTCTCTCTTGTTCGGGATAACATAACGGATTTCTTTAATAATAAGAGAATGAACTAGCGAATGTTGGACACACTAATAAAATATGAGTGGGTACTGTGGATATGAAGTTTAATCCACTACTTATAATTGAAGCTATTTTTCAATTGTTAACTAAGCGCCGAATTACGCTCCTGAAAATATGAAATATTTTTCAAATTTATTGTTGAACAACATATCCACAATAGCACTGAGAAATTATCAGAGTATTTAACATTCATCGCCCACCGCAATTCTGTTCTCGTTTTGTTCGAATAACGGGATTCCTTAAGAATAAGAGTATGAACTAGCGAATGTTGGACACACTAATAAAATATGAGTGCTACTGTGGATATGTTGTTCAGCAATAAATTTGCAAAAAATTGCATATTTAGTAGGCACTAAGTTAACAATTGAAAAATTGCTTCAATTATAAGTAATGGATTGAACTATATATCCACAGAAGCACTCATATTTTATTAGTGTGTACAACATTCGCTAGTTCATTCAATTATTCTTAAGGAATCCCGTTATGTTATCCGAACAAGAGAGAAAAAACGTTGCCTGTTTAGTTGTTGCTTCACACAAATGTACACCAACATCGCGAATACGGATAAAAAAATAAATGTCTTGCTCTAACTACAGAGAGCGATCGTGAGCTTTATCCACTTTATCCACAAAGGCAGTCAGCCCAAAACTTAGCTCGCCTTGACAACGCAGGCAGCATATCGTCCGTTTATTTATTCAATTAAAATTGATACGCGCTATATTAAAGTTTAAATTGTGCTTATATAACTCACTGAGCATACGCAAAGTGTTTGTTACATTAAGGATCGCCGATTAATTGCCTTTGAAAGTGGTTTTTGAGCAAATCCAGCTTGAGAAAAAGGGCGCCAATTTTTTTGCCTTGTCGGGTCGCGAAAAATTTTAAGAGAGAGAGAGAGGAGATTTGTGCCCATACGTGTGTGTTGTTGTTGCTTTAAACTCGCTGCAAGTCTTCCAAATAAGCGAAGTATTTTAGACAGTATTAATAACTGTAAATTTTTTGATATTTTTTTTTTGTGAACTGCAGTGAAAATAAAATATTAAAATAATATTAATTTATTACATCATTTTATTTTAAATTTTTTCCCGTGTGTGTAGTCACTACACTGTAGTGCAGTGAGCTTTTTGTTTTTGTGAAAGTGCTCAGCGAAAAGAGGGAGAGAGGGAGAGAGAGGGAGAGAGAGAGAGCGAGCGGGGAAGCGCTTGCATTGAACTGCGTTGTGTTGTTGTTGCTGCCGGTGAGTGAATTTTGCGTATTATACACATACATATGTATATTATATTATATTGATCACCCTGTTAATTAATCACCTTGTAACAACAGTTAGATTGGAAACAGTAGAAGTAAGTTTCATTGCTACAATGCATTTAAGTTGTTCTTTTAATCTGTTGTCGGCAGCCAACGACATCGACAAATGAACTACTAAATACACTTTCGTTATTTGTGTACAGCTTTGCATAACTGTATGGCAAGGATTGTTGGCAAGTGTCATAGAGTAAAATTTTGAGAAGAGTATGTATGATCAGCAGCAGCTAAACTGATATTTGACTGCCTTGGAAGACAAAATCTTGTGTTTTTTTGGAGTTTACTCCTTAAGAATCGATTTGCATATAAGTAGCCCGGTATGAAAAAATATGGGGAGTAAAAGCAACTGATCAAATTTCGTTACGTTTTTGTGAAAACCAGCGCATGTCGAATGTTGGATACCCTTATAACATACGTATTATACTACATATCCACAGGTGCGCTCATATTATATCAGTATGTCCAACATTCGCTAGTTCATTTTCTTATTGCTTAAGAATTCCGTTATGGTATTCCGAAGAAGAGTAAACTTGAGTCGTGCGTCGGAGCTGATACACAGAATTTTTATGTTTAACGAATCATTTCAAACGAATAGTGTGAAAATCTCATAGTATTTTATGCTTTAAGTGGCTTTTATTTTCCCGTTAATTCAGATTTCCATCCTCAACTTTTAGACACATTTTTAAAGTGCTTCTAAACTTTAAACGTATGGAAAATACATATTTAAAGTTTTTATAATTGCTGATTATATCGCAATATTTATGTATAATATTTTTCAATTAATATCCACTTCCAATATATTTGTTTTGCTTTTTAAATATATTAGATATTTTGCATTTCTGTGTAAAGAATAAAGCTTATGTGAGTCTTTTTTTCGAAGTGTTCTAATATAAGTTAATAAATCAATCAACATTTAAGTTTAACTAACTTTATTATCTAATGACGCAAGCGTCCCAGGATCGATGAAGGCAAATAGTTGCTATCAGGTGCCTGGATCTGTCCTGCGCTCGCGGGCTCTGCGGAACGGGAGGCAAAGTTTAAAGCATTGGCCACACCACCGTTGATGGACTGGCTAGTGCCACCCAACGAGTCGTATTGACTCTGGATAGCTTTCTGTGCGTTGACAGCATCCTCTTGAGTGCGATACTTGACAAAGTGCACCTCAGGCTTTTTGTTGGAGTTTTGGCGCACAGCATTGAACTTGTTGGCCAGTTCGTTAAGATCGGGCTGTCTGTGGAGCAGATAGATTGCTGTTTGCTGCTCGGCAGCCTGCTTGGCCAGGGCCAGAACGGCATTCTCGAATCCACGGTTCTCCGGCGCCTTAATAAATATCACACGAACGCTCTTCTTAACAGCGGCAGCAATCTTACGAGCTACATCAGGGTCTTCAAAGTCAGCCTCGTTAGCGTAGAACGAGAAAAATTCCTTATGTATACCAGCTTGTGGCGCCGCTTGGTTTCTATCTGGGCCACCAAGACCTGATCCATGGCCAGTGCTGTCAATGCCATCGATAGCAGCGGACTTGCTGCCGGGTCCGTAGTTATAACCCAAACGACCAGCACTCACTGCCGCCACCAAACACAAAGCAATCAATGCGCGCATCTTGCTGTCCTCTACTGTTCTGTTAGAATGCCAGTTATGCTTATATAAACTAAGCTTTTATAACGCCAACGCGAACATCAGCTGAAATTTCAACTATTTATCTAGCTGAATTTTGTTTTCGCGCTCTCTCGTGCCAGTTCTTAAAGCGTCCGGTCGCCGAATGCTGACGGAAGACGCCGACGAAGACTCTGACCAAGACTGGCTAGTTGTGATTGGTGATTGGCCAGCGGGTTTTTGGAATGCTGTTCATCTGTTAACAAAAATTCGCCTTTAACACATTTAACACATTGTTTTGGCCAGCTTCAAACGTGCCGCCAACGCTGTCGCGTCTGTTTCCGATTGCCGATTGGCCGATTGGCCGATCGTGATTCACCCATAATTGGCTTATAATTTATGCTAAAGCAGCCCCAAATAACCGACGTTTTTGTTATAGAATCACTATTTGTTAGTGATTTCAACAAAAAAAGCGATCGTCAGATCAATAAAATTAATGATTAGATATGTTTCTTATTTTTTTATAGCAAATCAGGTTTTGACCAAACATAAATCTTATATATTTGAGTGTTTGTTTGTCCAAGTGTGTAGGTGACATGTAGAGTTCCTTTTGAATTGTACATGGCACACAACAAGGTGACACTGAAAATTAGGTCAACTAAGGTTAAATAATGACTTTTCGGCCTTCATCTTTATAAGGGGTATTTAAACAATTGAACGATGATTTTTCAATCAAAATCTAGTCAAAGAACTTAAGCAGACTTTCCAACCAAATAGCTTTAATCACTTGCAGTAGTTCTTAACAACATTTTTACTGAGCAAACCATGAATATTTTTAATTAAAATCAACTGGTTCCTTTAACAGTTGACCCAATTTTAGGTTGAGTGAATATAAAGCCAAAACTCGTGCTCTTCGTCAGTCTTCGATACCCATTTAAATGCTTTTATCAAGTTTTCGTTTAAAAATTATTATTTCAGATTCAGTTCAAAATTAGACATTAGTTAACAAATGGTAACAATTAAGATCTCTTCGCTTGTCCATGTAAACTTTTAAACTAAAATTTAACGACGCAGACGACGGAAGATCGAGGTGGGCAGGTATGAGTTGTCGGGGGACTTGGCGCTGACCTGACGCTCTGGACCCTGGGAGGCGAAGTTCAACACGGGGGCAACACCACCATCAGCAGACTTAGAAGAACCACCCAGCTGATCATACTGGGACTGGATAGCGCGCTGTGCGTTGGCAGCATCCTCGGGAGTGCGGTACTTGACAAAGTGAACCTCGGGCTTGTTGTTGTTGTTGCTGCGGATAGCATTCAGTTTGTTGGCCAGATCGCCGATATCAGCCTGCTTGTTCAGGACATAGATGGCGGTTTCCTGTTGGGCAGCCTGCTTAGCCAAAGCCAGAGCAGCGTTCTCCAGGCCACGGTTCTCGGGTCCCTTGATGAAGACAACACGCAGTGCTTTGTTCAATGAGCTGGATACCTTTTCCAAAGCTTGGGGCTCATCAAAGTCCTGTTCGTTTGCAGTGAATGTGAAGAATTCCTTTTCCAGCTCAGCAGTTGGAGCAGGGGCGTTGTAGGAGACTGGAGCAGACACACCACCAAGGTTTCCACCACCGATGCTGCCACCGCCAATGTGACCGCCACCAAGACCGGCGTCATCAGTCAATCCAGAGCCGCCACCAATTCCACCCAGGGAACCACCACCCAGGGAGCCGCCTCCGCTGCCAGGAGCGAAAGACAGACCTGAGCCGGAATGTCCAACGGGCTGGTAGTTGTAGCCCAGTTTATCGGCGCAGGCGACGGCCACCAAACACAAAACCTTCAAGTGTAGAAAAGAAAGAGATAGGCTTAATCCTCTTGTGCCTGGACAGCTGCAGATCCTTCGTACTTACAATAAAAGCACGCATTTTGATGTCAACTTTTGTTTGGATCTTCTACTTTGAGTTTCGAATTGCTTCTGTGATTTGGTTGAAGCGATCTTTATTATTTATACAAATCCATCTTCGTGGCTGATAAAAACAAAACTGCCGCCTTGGCGTCGCTTGCATAGAAATCGCTTTGATGCCACTGTGTTTTGCCGCCTACAAAGCTTATTGGCTCTACGGTTTTATGGTCGATTTGGAATTTTTGTTGCGTTTCAATGGGCAACAGCAACGGTTGTGACAGCGGCTGATTGTTTTAGGTTATTCAAATTTTCGAGCTTTGTTTTCAATAATTTTTACAAGAATTAATATGAAATTAATATATAGCGAGCACATTGAAATAAGTTTATATGCATATCGATGTTATGAAGATGGGACATAATTACCTATTATAGATATAAAATAAATATATTTCCAAATTCTTCGGCAAGGCTAACTACTTGTTTTGTGTAGGACATTTTTAGTTGGGTTTTTCTAAACATTTTTAAATACTAAGTCATCTAGCCAACCTTTCCTACAAAAAGTAATGTTATTGATTTATTAGTATGACATCAGTCTTATAATTTGGGTGTAAATATAATGAAGTGTTTGAAGCGCCGCCTTTACGATTGATTTTTAAAAGATGATTGCGTAATACTATAGTATTTAACCCCTATGTCTTTTATTTGTATTTGGACAGACGAACATCCAAGTTTCTTTATTACGAGTACATTTTCAGGACAGTGAAGTTTGATAAATGAAAAACCCACAGTATATATTACCTTTTTTCTTTATAATGAAGTTTTTTTGTTTTCCCCTTGAGATTCGTTATATGAATGATCGACTGTATAATTATTTGTTAACATACATAAAAGAAATTTACATTGATATCTCCAAAGAATAAACCGCCCAAAATTTCCATTCGAAACATCAAAATGTTGTATTAATAAGCTTCTACTTTATTTTTGACAATATCTAAATCATTAAAAGCAGCTTACAAAATTTGTTGACATTTTTCAATCTAAATTGTTAAAACTTCAAGTTTTTGTTTTTTTATATAATCTTAAAGTCCTCTAAATTTCAATAGAAATGGCATTCATAAACGCTATACAATTTTTTTTGGCCATATTTATATAAAATAAAGGTGCTCAAATCGACAAAATAGTCATCATACATTGTTTGTCTTTTCTAAAATTGTTCTTATATTTACAAAATAGTGAAAAAGTTGTCTGTTATTCTAATTCTACCTTTAAATTATTCCAAAAATATTTCTTAATCTTTTAGAAACTGTAAGAGGGTAAGGAAGATCATATGACTAATGTGTCAACAATTCCCGTGCAACATTTTTGTTCTGTTGGCCTTCATATTCGAACATAAAGAAAAGTGTTAGATCATGCAAATAATCAAATGGCTTGTATATCATTTGTTTTCCTATCTTGTGAACAAATACATTTTAGATTTCGACAAACATTTTTTTTATTTATTTATCTATATATAAACAACAGAACATATAATTACTCAACAAGCAGTCACTAGAAATAGTACATGTCTAGTTTTTCGTTATCAACTCTTTAAAAACGACGGAAGATTGAAGTGGGCAAGTAGGAGTTATCAGGGGAGTGAACATTCGCTTGTCGCACTGGTCCCTGGGAGGCGAAGTTCAACACGGGAGCAACACCACCATCAGCTGACTTAGAAGAACCACCCAGCTGATCATACTGGGACTGGATAGCGCGCTGTGCGTTGGCAGCATCCTCGGGAGTGCGGTACTTGACGAAGTGAACCTCGGGCTTGTTGTTGTTGTTGCTGCGAATGGCATTCAGTTTGTTGGCCAGATCACCGATATCAGCCTGCTTGTTCAGGACATAGATGGCGGTTTCCTGTTGGGCAGCCTGCTTAGCCAAAGCCAGAGCAGCGTTCTCCAGGCCACGGTTCTCGGGTCCCTTGATGAAGACAACACGCAGTGCTTTGTTCAATGAGCTCGACACCTTTTCCAAAGCTTGGGGCTCATCAAAGTCCTGTTCGTTTGCAGTGAATGTGAAGAACTCCTTTTCCAGCTCAGCAGTTGGGGCAGGGGCGTTGTAGGAGACTGGAGAATCCAAACCACCACCGGAAACACCACCAAGGTTTCCACCACCAATGCTGCCACCGCCAAAGTGACCACCACCAAGACCGGCGTCATCAGTCAATCCAGAGCCGCCACCAAGACTTCCCAGAGGGCCACCGCCCAGAGAGCCGCTGCTCAGTCCACCGCCAATTCCGCTGCCAGGAGCGAAAGACAGTCCTGAGCCGGAGTGTCCAACGGGCTGGTAGTTGTAGCCCAGTTTATCGGCGCAAGCAACTGCCACTAAGCACATAACCTGTTTCGATGTGGTTTAGAGAAGTATTCCGTTAGTAAATCCTTTGGCTTGATAGCTCTACAACTTACAATGAAGGAACGCATCTTGGATTCTGCTGCTGTTGGTTCTGTTGGTTTGAAGCTTGTTTGGTTTCTGATTAAAACAGCGATGGCGGTTATTATTTATACAAATCTGCTCTCGAGGCTGTCAGTGTGGCTTCTCATTATAGACAATGCGACGATCGCTAAAAGTCTTTTCCGCCTCAAAAATAGCAGCGTTCGTCTTTTGTCTCGTTGCCCGGCTCGACAGTCTGGTTTTGCATATATGTTATTATAAGGAAAGTGATAAAAATCAACATCGTGAGCAAAAAAACTCAACGTTTTAAAACAATGCGGCTTGAAATATTTTGTGTAAGACAGCAAAAACAAAATGGTTGTAATTTTATGTTAAATTCATTTGGTCGATTTTATTATATATTATATTCGCAAAAACAATGCTGAAAAAAAAAACAACTATCAAGTCCAGCTTCATTGGCAAAACAAGTATGAAACTCAGTTCTTCTAGCGCAGACGCAGGCGGCGCAGAATGTTGGCTGGCAGATAGGATCCACTGGGCGCACTAGGAGCCGCGATGCTACCATATCCGCCACCCCCGCTTGAATGTCCGACTGGGGCACGGGATGCAAAGTTGATGGCTGGGGCAACTCCACCGTGGATGTTCTGGGTTGTGCCGCCCAGAGAGTCGTATTGGGATTGAATGGCACGCTGTGCGTTGGCCGCATCTTCGGGAGTGCGGTACTTAACAAAGTGAACCTCGGGCTTGGCGTTGGAGTTCTGGCGCACAGCGTTAAACTTGTTGGCCAGATCACCGATGTCTGTCTGCTTGTTCAAAACATAGATGGCGGTCTGTTGATCAGCAGCCTGTTTTGCCAAAGCCAGAGCAGCGTTCTCCAGGCCACGGTTCTCAGGTCCCTTGATGAAAATGACGCGCAGACCCCTGTTGACACTGTTGGCAATCCTTTCGCTGGCAGCTGGATCGTTAAAGTCTTCCTCGTTGGCCTCGAATGTATAGAACTCCTTGTTGAGTTCACCCGATGGAGCATAAGAAGCGCTGGGACTAGTCTCAGCACCACTGTAGCTGGGCTCGTTGTAGGCAACGCTGGGAATGCCGTTTCTGGCGGAGGCTGTGTCAAATCCTTGCTCATAATTGTATTGGGCGCATGCGGCGCCAAACAGGCAGATTACAATAAGAAAACGCATTGTGAATATGAAAGAAGAACTGAGTGTGTTCACTGATCAGCCAATAGCTAAGACTGAATCCTAATACTGCGGAACGTGCCTTTTATACACCGCCCTCGTAGCGGGATCAGACTAAGAACAATGAAGATGGGTTCTTAACAGGCATCATAATTCAACAAGTCTCTTATGCAAAGTAGTGCGCTTATGAAACGATTATGCAAAACTATCCAACTTAACAGGCTCTACAACCTTCGCCGCTAGGGAAGCTGGGAACGTGGGACCGGTTCTTGATGTTAGTTTAAGTCTCTATAGAATTTAGGTTCTACAGAGAAATTATTAAATAACTATCGAACTTGTTCTTCAAATTAGCACCGAAACCAATTAAGGTTTGGTTATTGTAAATGGAAAAATGCTAGACTCCGCATTTAAAATTAAAAACAATAAACATTTTACATCTTTGGAGAAGATAGAACTTTAGATGACAGCTTTTATATCTACCGATAATAATAAAATATTCATGACGCAATAACATTTTTTTGCAAACCTCCAATTTTGCCGGAATATTTAAATAAAGCAAGAATGTTTGGCTGGTAAATACTACCACGGTTATTGCCCTGGCCCAATACTTGCTTGAACAACGACTTCAGTTAAAAACTAGTTTATTTTAAAGAAATTCCTTCTATAGGCATGCTTGAAGTCTTCTTTTATTAATTTATTTATTTATTGAAAACCAATCATAAGGTTAAAACCTTGTGATAAGTGAAATTAACTAGCAATGGCTGCCGTGGCCTTCAGCTAGATTTAAGTGCTTAAATTAAAAGAGCCTTTCGATTGTCAAGTAAATTATTAACTTAATAATATTATCTATGTCTTAATTTTTACTAAGCGTTTTGTTTATGACTATGTGTACAGTTTTATAAAGTAATTTTAGTTTTTATAAGGAGTTGTATACAATGTTGTAAGAGTAAGAGTTTTTTTTTTTTTAATTCATTGTTCATATTTCGCTGTATAATTTTGCTTTCCTTAAAAATTTGATGATTTTGTGAATGTTTTCTTCTGATGGGTTTCCTAACATATCTAATGGATTGTTGTTTCCGAAAATTTCGTTTTTAGTATTAAGTAACGTGGGGCAAGAGTTAAATATATGTCTTATTTTGAGGGTAGTATTTGACTGGCAAAAAGGACAAGTAGGTTGTGTATTAGGGCTAAACTTATGTTGGTGAGTTAGTCTAGTGTGACCTAATCTCAGGCGGATTATTTTGATTTGGTCCGATCGTGTAATGTCGTTTTGTAAAGTTTTGTTTAGGTAGTCTTGTACGTGTTTTAAGTTTTTGTTAACGTCACGGTACCATATGCTGCACTGGGAGATCCGCTCTTTTAATTGAGAAGAGAGTTGGTTTTTGAGATATTTGTTTATGTCATTATAGTTATAATTAGGTGTAAGAATTAAGGGCATACGCGTGGAAGCTTTAGCCATGTGGTCAGCTAGCACGTTACCGTTAATGGCAGCGTGTCCAGGGATCCATATTAATTTGACTCTATGGGAGAGGGTGGTTAATAAGGATCTGACTAAGGAGGAATAATATTCATTATTGTTTAAGTTGGATATGGCGTCTAAAGCTGACATGGAATCAGAGCATAGGACAAATGCTCCCTTCATCGTTTTAATTAATTTTATGGCTTCTAGGATTGCAATAATTTCTGATGAAAAAACAGAAGAATAATGTGGAAGATTGCCGTATTTGAGTGTGTGTGTTTCAGTAGTTATAGCATAGCCGGTAGTATTGTTTTGTTGTGATCCGTCAGTGAAGATGAATGTGTGTTTCTTATATTCGTTTTTTATTCTAGAGAAATGCTGTCTGTATATGTGGGTAGGGGTACTTTTTTTGCTATGTATGCGGAGAGAGGTGTCTATTATTTCTTGAGGTAGTAGCCAGGGAGGTTGAATGAATGGAATTTTGTGTGGTAGGTGAGGGAGACAGTTGGATTGAGATATGAGAATTGTTCGTTCTATTGATGCAATGAGTTTTTTGTTGGGGTGTATTTTGTGTTGTCTAATAATTCTCGCAATGGGGGTGTCTGCGGAGGTTAATAAGCTCTTAGATAGTTTTGCTGATAGAAGGTCTCGTTTTAGTTCTATTGGAGCAATGTTTGCTTCAAAGAGCATGTTGTTTATGGGTGTTGAGCGGAATGCACCAAGTGACATTCGAATGGCAGAGTTTAACGGTGTTTTTATTTTGTTAAGAATCGATTTAGGTGAGAAGCCATAAATGAACAGTGCATAATCTATTTTAGATACTATTGTTGCTTTTGTAACTGTTATGAGAATATGAGAATTGCAGTTAAATCTGGCACCAGAAAGACATTTAACAATATTTAAACTTCTAGACAAATGTGCTCTAAGCCTATTCACGTGGGTATGCCATGTATATCTTCTGTTTATTGTTAGTCCCAGAATTTTCACAGATTCGACTGAAGCGACTTGCGTGTTGTTAAAAGAAATGTTGCATAAACAATTCTTTTTTCTGCATATGTGCAGGTGTTGACACTTGTTTGGTGATAGTATGGCTCCAGAGTATGAGCACCAATTTTCTATGTTTTGAAACAATTCGTCTAAGCTGTAGCATAAATTTTTGTTTTTGTTGAAATTGATTAAAAGGAAGAAATCATCTGCATACGCACTGAATTTGATATCTTTTTGAATTGATATTAGGGTAGCGAGTTTATTGTATGCTATGAGAAAAAGTATAACTGATAGGGGTGAGCCTTGTGGTATACCGTTCATTAATGGAAAACTGTTGGAAGTTTGAGATGCTATTCTCACGACAAGTTTTCTATTTGACATAAAGTTTTTAACGTATTTTATTATTTTGGGTCCTATTTTCCATTCTATTAATTGGTCGATTATTGTGTGGACTCCGATGCGGTCGAAAGCCTTTGAAAAGTCTAGAGTGATGATTGAGGAGTGCCGTTTGGCGCTTAAAGATTTAGTAATAAGAAAATCGGCAAAGAGAAGGCTCTCAGTGACTGACTTTCCTTTTTTAAACCCAAATTGGTTTGGGTGAAGTAAATTCTTTTGGGTTGTGAACCACCAAATTCTTTTGGCTATTATTTTGTCTAATGTCTTGGCTAAGCAGCAGTTTAGTGATATTGGTCGGTATGAAGATATTTCTGTTTTATTAAGGCTGGGCTTAAGTATGGGTATAATACAGCTGGATTTATAGTTCTGGGGAATAAAGTTGTTGAATATATTGTTAAAGTGGTTAACTATTCTTTCTTTAAGTGAGCTCGAAACATTTTTAATCATTTCATATGATATTCTATTAAGCCCTGGCGTTGACCCTTTTAGCGACTGTAAGCTAGTTTGGAGTTCAATAAGTGTGATTTTTTTTTCTATAAGTTGTGCTGGACGTTGGAGCGGGTAGTTTGTGTTGAAAGTATTATATTTGTGAACTACAAAATTGTTGCTAAATTTGTTGTCGTCTGAGAGATCTGACCAGTGTTTAGCGAAAACATCGGCTATTGTTCTTCTGGATGTTTCAATTTGGTTATTAAATGGGTTATGTAGGCAGTGGATATTTTTGCTAGGATTTAATCCGCAGAAAAGTCTTATATTTGACCATATTTTGGCAGTTGGTGTTGAAGGGTCGATTGTCGAAGTAAATTTAAGGGTAGATTCCCTTTTGCTTAACTTCAATTCTCTTCTGAAGACCGCATTGGCGCGTTTGTATTCTATTATATTTTCAGTATTTATTTGGCGTTTTAAAATTCTCCATGCTTTATTTTTTTTTGATCGTAGCTCGGTTAAAGTTTTACTCCACCAGGGAACGTTACGAATTGATTTTTTAGGAGTAGACTGTGGGATAGTGTTGTGAGCACTTACTAAAATGATTTTGTTTATAGAAGCGGCTTCTTTGTTGATGTTATTGCTAACTGCAAATTTTTCATTGACTTTGTTGGTCATGCAGCAAAAGGAATCCCAGTTTGCTTCTTTGGTCTTAAAGATTGGCCTAGAAATGTTTTCTGTAGTGGGGGTTGGGAACAGGGATATGAGGATTGGAAAGTGATCGCTACCACAGAGTTCATTGAAAATTTTCCAATTTGTGTAGGGCGCAATTTGTGGAGAACATAATGACAAGTCTATGTGAGTAAATGTATTGTGAGTTGAGTAGTGTGTGGGCGATTTGTCGTTAAGAATTAGGTACTGAGATTGATCGATATATTTAGCCAAAATATTACCTCTTCTGTTATTGCGGAGGGACCCCCAATTGGTGTGCCAACTGTTAAAGTCTCCCGTTATTAGGGCGTTAGTTTGGTTGCTAAAGGTATTTTCTAGATTTTTATGGGAGAATGATTTGCTTGGAGGAATGTAAACAGAAAATATTGAGAGTTTTTGTTTTGATGTTATTTCTACCGCGACGTTTTCAAAGTCATTTGTAGAACCTAATTTAGAATATTGAATAGAATTGTGCACTAGGATTCCAGCTCCACCGAATCGGTTGGAGGCAGGGCATGTTACTATATTGTAATTAACAGGGACGGGGAAATTGTTTTTATCAAATATGTGGGTTTCTTGTAACGTAATTATTTGAGGTTTGTGTTCTTTGATTAAAATTAGTAGCTCACTATAGTTATTGACATATCCTTTAATATTCCATTGCAGGACTTTTAAAGACATGTTGAAATTATGGATTTAAGGTATAGTGTAGGAAATATACATTTTTGGGTGCTGATTTTTGGTGAGCTAAATTAAGTGTGTATTGAAACGATCTCGGTTGGACCGCCGGAAGCAGGGCCCATCCAGCCCCTCCGCACAACAGCACATTGCGCAGGTGTACGGACGAGCAGGCCAGGCCAAAGCTCCCGCCAGTCCAAACGAGATCGTTTTGAGTTAAAGTTTACTTAAGTTAAGTTAAGTGAAGTCTTCTATGGTTTCATCAATCATTGAGTCTTCCATATCAGATTTTCTGTTGGCATTGTTTGTTGTATTTATTCTTGTTTTTTTTGTTGTCATCTTGAGTTGTCGAAGGGTACGCTTTGAGGTACTCCTTGGAGCGATTTTGAGTTTGTTGGCCGTGTTCTTTTTTTTTATGTTGTTCTCTTCTATTAGATCGTTGATGTCATCGTAATTGGTTAATGAACGTTCGGTGGTTGTAGTTGTTGTTGAGTTGTTTCTTGTTGTGGATTTCTGAGATGATGATGGTGTGACTGTTGGTGGATTTTGGCTGACTGTTGCTGCGAATGTCTGTTGACCTTGATGTTTGGATTTGTAGACTGAATGAGCAGCTTTATTGTCTATTTTTAATGTTGTTTTTATGGCAATTATTTCTTGTTCTTTTAAGAAGATTGGGCATTTTCTGTCAAACGTGGAGTGATTGGTGTCTAAATTGTTAACGCTACAGTTTACGCAGCAAGTTACATCGGTGCACTTCTCCATTGTCTCGATATCGCAGTGTTGATTTTTACCACATTTAGAGCAAATTGTGTTTGTCGATCGGCAGACATTAGCTGTGTGCCCAAAACGCAAGCATTTGTTGCAGCGCATGGGAAGCGGAATGTATGTCCGAACATTGGTTTTCTGGTATCCGATGTAAATACACTCAGGAAGATCGTGTAAAGCAAAAGTAAGAATAATCAGCCCAGTCTCGGCGCGTTCGCTTCCCTTCATTTTCGTTATTTTTTTTACTGCCAAAACATGTTGGGAGCGTAGTTCGTTTTGTATTTCCTCTTCTGAGATCATTCGTAAATCGTTGCAGTAAATAACGCCTTTGCAAGAGTTGAGTGTTTTGTGTTCCGTTACTTTTACTGTTATTTGCGGAGATAATGTTGTGAGTTTTAGTAGTTTTGTGGCTTGCTTGTGGTCTTTTGTTTTGATCAGTATGGCACCGTTTCTTGTTTTTTTGCAAAATTCCACTTCGCCGTTGCAGGTATAGTCGATCATTTTTTTTATTAAGAACGGGGAGACATTTTCTAGCGATTCAGTTTTATTTTCATTGGTGTTTGTTCTTTCCATTATTAAGTATTTAGGTCCAATAGTGAGTTCCATCGTCGAATTGGTTTGAGCGTTTGATTTTGGGAGGTCGGGTGGATCTGGTGGTTGACCCATTGTAGGGTTCATTTTTTGCGCTAAGCGCGTTGTCTAAATGGTTTTTGCTGGTATGTTTTGTGCAATTTGTTTTGCTTTACGTGATGCAAAAAACGAAGGCAGGGGTAAAGAGAAGCTGATGGTATACACAGTAACGGTTCTTTACGTTGAGTTGCGTTGGTGTTCCGCGCTTGCTTGACACGACCGATCGGTTCGGCTGCTAGTTGAGAACTGTTCTTTTATTAAAATTATCATCCTTTACCGCATTTGTTGTCTTAAAAATGCCACAAATTTTGGTAATTTAGATCCGTTTATGTCGACCATAAAACGAACGAATGTGACCATTTTTTATATTCACATAATGGATAATGTTATCGATAGGTTTTGAAACAATGAAAGGATCGTTGCATTTGATATCGAGCACCGCAAGCATTTGACTTTAAATTCAAATATTTTGTTAGTAAACATTTTTGTAGTTCCTCTAACTGCAAAACATTTTTCAAAGATTTTTAAAACTATTATTTGTTGTTTTTCAATTTACTTAAAAATATTTTTTGCTTTTCAGAAAACAATTAAATTGTTTATTTTATAACAAGTTTAGTAACATTAATAATAATAGCAATATATAAATGTTACAGACGATGGAGGCTGGAAATGTTCGCCTGTTTCACAGCTTCGATAAACAAAGATAACACGCAAGGTCTTATTCTCGGAAGCGAGAACTTTAAGAAACACGAGCACCAGATGTACCTGCAGTGATGCCGTTTTCAATATAATTACCAGCAAAATTCATACACCATCCTCGAACGTACCAAAATCGCCTAGTGAAGAATTTCGCATAGTTTTCGTTCCAAAAGAGTTGGGTCTTGCTGCGTGTTGAGTGGGTGGCCAAGTAATTTATTAAATGTCGAAATATAAAACTATCTTGTTATGTGCTGACATCGCGCTAATCAACAAATCGATCGCCGTTAAAACAAAAAGAGATGGCGTTTATTTTTAGCGATGAAGTCGAATGAAGCCGACACTTCCGCCGCCATTCAATATCCACATCCACTGCCGGCTGCAGAAGGTCACCTCCACCCGCATTATTAGCATAAATCAACGCACAAAAGCTGCAAAGCCGCGACAAAGCTACGCAAAGAAATAATTATAATTTTGCGGATCGTTAAAATATGTTTCGAATTTTATGATGGAGCGCATGATATTTGCATGTTTTGTTTGGCTGTCGAATAATTTTGGGTAACACTCTCTTGTTTATTGCGCAAATTGTGTGAAGAAATCAGGTGTAACGCACCGATTTCAATTTACGATTCATTGTCCAACAGTTCGCGGCAATTTTCTCACTAAGTCCAAATTAATTCTGATTATAGAGATACGTTTTGTCAAGGTTTCCTCAAATAAGAAACGCCAAAGATAAATATTGAGAATTATTAGCAAATGCAAAATATTGAATTCAATACGAATCTCATGGCTCTGGTGACGGCATCGTTATCAAGATCTAAGTCGGGCTACGGATAAGCAAGAAACTCTTAGAGAGGTCCAATCAAGCCGTTCTTCTGCGTATTCAATTGGCAACAGCGGACGGTGTAGAAAAATAAGCTTACCATTTTATTCAAGCGCTTAGCATAGCGGATAATGCTCCACGCATTTGCGAGCATATAAGCCATCGTTCTATCTGCCACAGGCATCAAACTGCTAACAACTCTAACGAACTAAACATGAGACATTTCACCGCTGTTCTCTGCTGCTGCCTTGTGGCTTTTGTCAACGCTGATAAGCTTGGCTATAACTACCAGCCCGTAGCACACATAGGCTCTGTCGCACCCGCATATACATCAGCACCTGATTACGCTAGTGATTCCGATAACGTCGACCATGCCCAGCCCTCAGCTTTGGAGCTCAGCTATCTACCCAGCTATCAGCCCAGTTATCAACCAAGTGCTCAGCAACCTGCCGATGCTCCAAATTATGCCGCACCACAGCCCGAGCTGCGAAAGGAATTCTTCACCTACACAGCCGATGAGGAGGACTTCAACGATCCCTCTACTTCGGAAAAGGTTTCCAGCTCCGTTAACAAGGGTCTGCGCGTTGTCTTTGTCAAGGGACCCGAGAACCGTGGCCTGGAGAACGCTGCTCTGGCTTTGGCTAAGCAGGCTGCCCAACAGGAGACGGCCATCTATGTTCTGAACAAGCAGGCTGACATCAGTGATCTGGCCAACAAACTGAATGCTATCCGCAGCAACAACAACAACAAGCCCGAGGTTCACTTCGTCAAGTACCGCACTCCCGAGGATGCTGCCAACGCACAGCGCGCCATTCAGGGACAGTACGATCAGTTGGGTGGAACTTCCTCTCAACATGATGGCGGCGTTGCACCTTCCTTAAATTTTGCATCAGTTCCTGCAGTCAGTCCTGGCACTTCCGCACCTGCCCAACACTTTGCTGAGCCTGAAGCCGCGCTGCCGGTTTCCTCATATATTCCACCAGTTACGCCAGGCAGCACATATTTGCCCGCAAATATTTTGCGCCTTTTGCGATTCTGAGATTATGAACTTAAATCGGTTATTGTTGTTGAAATCTAATTTTCATTGTTATTGTTTACCTATTGTTTCGAAAATAAAACTTCTTTATTAAAAAAATATGTAAGTTTTTATACCCTGAACCCATAAAATGGGTAAATCAGGGTATAATGGTTTTGTGCAAAAGTATGTAACAGGCAGAAGGAAGCATCTCCGACCCCATAAAGTATATATATTCTTGATCAGTATCAATAGCCGAGTCGATATGGCCATGTCCGTCTGTCCGTCCGTCTGTCCGTCTGTCCGTCTGTATGAACGCGTAGATCTCAGAGACTACAACAGCTAGAGACTTCAGATTTTGAATATAAGTTCTCCTATACCATAAGCAGAACAAGTTTGCTTCAAATTATCGATACACTACTCTGGTTTTCGATATACACATGGAATCGATAACAAAAAATATCGAATTTGGAAAGTGTAAAAATGGGGATTAGTGTAATGGGTAACGATAGAACTTTTCTCAAAATTTCGTCCAAATCGGTTAAGAAACACCAGAGATATCGTAAAGTTGAGTCAGCTATGAGTTTTGTTTAAAGTGATCATAATTTGAAGCATACTTTTAGGACACAAGGACTGCAACTGGGTTCAGGGTATCTTCTAGTCGGGCTATCCCGACTAGAGCCTTCTTACTTGTTTTTTTAAAATTTGTTAAGTTTTTGTTTTTAATTTTTAACGAGAAACTTTTCGCCTGGTCCATGTTTTAAGTCTTTACAGTTCGTCTCAATCTAATGGACATAAATCTATATAATATTCTAGTTGAGAAAAAAAATTATAGACATACAAATAATCAAGTATCTTAGCTTTTTCAACGCTTTATTTAAAACCAAAGTTATTTTTAATATTACGATAGCAAACAAAAAATTAAAATTTTTACTTCAACAAGCTTTTAATTTATTAATTGCAATGCTTCCACTAAGCATATTATAAGGTTTTATTTATTTATTCGATATTGAGACACAACTACAGGGTGTCTACACGTAGAGAACGGTAAATTGTTCTATTTTTAATTAAAATGAGCAACGCCTTTTAAGTTTAATCATTATTTTATATTTAGATTTAATATTTTATTGCTTATTAATACGACTTTGTGAAAATCATTTGAATTTGAATTGGAAACGGATTTGGGTTTTTTTCTTCCCAAAAGCAAACAAGTTCAACGGGTATTATAGACTGTCGTGATGTTGACTTAAAATGAAAAATTGCAAATTCAAATTACGACAAGATCTATGACAGCATATTTATGTTCCAGGAATACTTTAAACGCCACCTATGTGTATAGCTTGTTCATTACAATACAAATATATGTCAGCTCGACCCACGCATTTCCAAAATTGTTTTTATATGAGTTGTTTGACAGATTGCATGTAGCTTAAAACAAGAAATGTCCAAAGCTAAAGCGCGGAGCAATGTAATTTTATTAAGCACGCATACTGGCCCAAAAAATAAAAACATTTGTGATTATTAGGCAGAGTTTCACTTTCAATCGTGGCTGGATCAATTTGCATAACAAAATGAGCCAACAAAAGAATTCGGCTACCGAAAAGCCAAAAAAAAAAATGTGGAGCTGCCTCAGTCGCTGTCGACTGCGCTGCAAGAGTCACGACACGTTTCCTTATTTGCATACAGATTTTATTTGTAAGCCGATATTCATCAAATTTTAATCAACGCCGCCGCCGCTTCTGCGTTCAGGTAATAATCAAAAGACGCCTTAACAAAAACATGTTCGACCACATATTGGGGCGAGCCTTATCTTGATCTTAAACTCTTATTCTTAGAGTGACATTCATATTGGTATAAAAAGGGAAACTTACCTCTTCAACACATCATTCTGTGCTCGCAGCTCCGACTAGAACTAGAACACCAAAGATGCGTGCTTTTATCGTACTGTGCCTAGTGGCCGTTGCCTGTGCCGATAAGCTCGGCTACAACTACCAGCCGGTTGGACACTCAAACTCAGGACTTTCGTTCGCTCCTGGCAGTGGTAGCATTGGTTCTGGCTCCCTTGGGGGACTTGGTGGTGGCTCCCACGGTGGTCCATTCGGTGGTGGCTCCGTTAGCGGTGGATCTCTGGAAGGACTTGGTGGAGGACTTGACTCCGGACTTGGCAGCTCTGGCCTGGGCAGCTCTGGACTGGACGGACCCGTCAGCTACAATGCTGCTCCCACATCTGAGCTTAACAAAGAGTTCTTCACCTTTACTGCCAACGAGGACGATTTCGATGAGCCCCAAGCTTTGGAGCGCGTTTCCAGCTCCGTGAACAAGGGTCTGCGTGTTGTCTTCATCAAGGGACCCGAGAACCGTGGCCTGGAGAACGCTGCTCTGGCTGTGGCTAAGCAGGCTGCCCAACAGGAGACCGCCATCTATGTTCTGAACAAACAGGCTGATATCGGTGATTTGGCCAACAAACTGAATGCCATCCGCAGCAACAGCAACAACAAGCCCGAGGTTCACTTCGTCAAGTACCGCACACCCGAGGATGCTGCCAACGCACAGCGCGCCATCCAGTCACAGTATGACTCTCTGGGCGGTTCCAGCCAATCCCACAATGGAGGTGTTGCCCCTGCACTGAACTTTGCTTCGGCACCACAGTACCGTCAGCAAACCGCTCAAACCCCAGAGAACTCTTACCTGCCATCGTCTGTGCTCCGTCGTCTTCGATTCCGTTATTAAGTCAAGTCGAGTTGATAAATTTCTGTTATCCATTGATTTTTCAAATGTTTTAAATATATCTTTCGTTTTAAATTTATTTATCCAAATTGCTTCTTATCTGCATCTTAAAGATAGAGGTTTCTCTTGTGTAACGATCGTTGGTAGGGTTTGAATATTATTTTTAATGGTCCACTGTTACATAATTCGATAATAATACTTATGGTGGGCCGTACGGATTCCAGCAATGTGATACCATCGTGTCTTGGAAGTCAAATAGAGACCAATAAAAAATTAACATATTGTCATTTTGTGTGTAAGCCTATTGTTCAAAAGGCGCAAGAAAAATGTTTCGGATAATAATTAATATGTTAATCTATGTGAAATCAAAGATTAGACAAAATATTGGACGCCAAATTTATGGTAACCGCAAGACGGAACTATCTTGACTGGCCCAGTCAAAGCCAGTTCAATACATTATGTATGAGCAATAACACAGCATCTACATGAATGGCCAATAACAAGCCGAGACAATAGTAGCTATATTCAAGAACTCCCACTATTATTAATTTGCTTGGACAAAATTTGAACAGCCACGCTTGAATATGAATATTTAAATCTCATTCACTGCCAAATTGTAAAATGATTCAAAAATTTTTTTTGTCCATCATAAAAAGATTTAATATAAATTAAGTTGTGTACTTCAATTCTTTTTGCCCTTAGTTCATAAAATTTTATTTATAGTTTTATTGGCATTTTTTATGATTTTTATTGATGCATATATTGAGTTGTTGTTTTTCGCCTGATGGCATTCTCTTAAGATCTGCATAAACACATTTCTGAAAGCCAAGCCAACAACCCCTGGGGACCCCATTCCCCATTTGCAGTCAGAATCATTAGAATATGTTTTGTACTGGTATCAGGGTATTTCTCAATCGGTTGCGCTCGGCTTGTACATTTTCACTTGCTATTTAAAACAAGTAAAAAGGCTCTAGTCGGGATAGCCCGACCAGAAGATACCCTGAACCCAGTTGCAGTCCTTGCGTCCTATAAGTATGCTTCAAATTATGATCACTTTAAACATAGCTGACTTAACTTTACGATATCTCTGGTGTTTCTTAACCGATTTGGACGAAATTTTAAAAAAAAGTTCTATCGTTACCCATTAGACCAATCCCGATTCTTACATTTTCCAAATTCGATATTTTTTGTTATCGATTCCATGTGTGTATCGAAAACCATAGTAGTTATTGAAAATTTGAAGCAAACTTGTTCTGCTTATGGTATAGGAGAACTTATATTCAAAATCTGAAGTCTCTAGCTCTTGTAGTCTCTGAGATCTACACGTTCATACAGACGGACAGACGGAAAGACGGACGGACAGACGGACAGACGGACATGGCCATATCGACTCGGCTATTGAAACTGATCAAGAATATATATACTTTATGGGGTCGGAGATGCTTCCTTCTGCCTGTTACATACTTTTGCACAAAACCATTATACCCTGATTTACCCATTTTATGGGTTCAGGGTATAAAAATATTAATACAACTCATAAACATGATTTTTTATTATGTATTTGCAATGCATACTGATCCGATTTATATAAATATATATAAATATATATAAACATAAATTTATACTTAATTTTGATTTTCATAAAGATTTGACTACTTTATTGTCTCAGCTTGCCTTCAGTGATTTAAGTTTATTTGTTATTGCCCAACTATTTCAAATCACACAGCTCCAGGCTTTTATTGTATGCCTCGTTTGCGAACAAAAACAGAGGTAAACAGAAAATGGCAAATGTGGAGCAGCAAATACCAAAAGAGACAAACGAAGATGCAAATTGGATTTTAGTGGAATAGTGAAAATACTGCAAATAAACAACAAAAGAAATAAGCTAAAAAAAATGTCAGCAACGAATTGAAATTGACTAACAGCGCTTAATGTGGTTCACAAATCACAGAAGGTCAATAAAAAAGATATGGCAATCTCTTTGCAGTGCGAAAAACAAAGCATTTGCAATGTCGTTTGAAAGCTAATATAAAAAGAGTGGGCGTTTAAATGAGCAACCAACTCAAGCTTGAGACGGCCAATAGTTCGGAGGTATTGTTTCGATAATTTTCAAAATGCGCGTCCTTTTCGTAAGTATTTCAAGGATCTGCAATGTATTAGAGCTATGCTGACTTTTTCCCGCTTTTACAGACCCTGTGCCTGTTGGCCATAGCAAACGCCCAGAACCTGGGATACAACTACCAGCCTGTGGAGCAGCCCAACACTGGCGCATCCTACACTTCCAATTCTGGTGGCAACGAACAAGCTGCTTACATTCCACCCGCCGAAACTGAACCCGTTCGCCAAGAGCCTTTGATCTCAGCACAGCCTGTCGCTCACTATACACCTGCTCCCGTTGAGCAGGCGTATCAGGCTCCGGCGGAGCTGCACAAAGAATTTTTCACCTTTACCGCTGATGATCGCGATTTCCACGAGCCCATCAATGACGAACAACTTTCAAACAATCTGCAAAGGAGCCTGCGTGTCGTATTCATCAAGGGACCCGAGTACAACGGTGTGCAGGATGCCGCCCTGGCTCTATCCAAGCAGGCAGCTGAGCAGCATACGGCCATTTATGTCCTCAACAAACAGGCTGACATCAACGATCTTGGCAACAAGCTGAACAACATTCGCACCAACAACAACAACAAGCCAGAAGTTCACTTTGTCAAATATCGCACGCCCGAGGATGCTGTCAACGCTCAACGTGCCATTCAGGGCCAGTACGATCAGCTGGGCGGTGTCACATCTCATCATAGTGGTGGCATTGCACCCGTGCTCAACTTTGCCTCACACGCACCCGCAAAAGCACCCGCACAAGCACCACTTGTCAACGAGCCCTTGAGCTCATATCTGCCTGCATCTGTGCTGCGCCGTCGTCTTTAGGAGCAATGAACGACACAAACAGACTGACCGTAACTGATTCCCACGCATTTGTTAGACCATTGTAAACCATTTCTGTTAGGCTAGTATTGCAATTTTTTAAATAAAATAATAATAACAACATGATGTTGCAAATATAAATGTTTGCTATGATTTATGGCAATGCAAACTTTGTAATATTTCATAACGTCAACATTGAACTAATTGCCTTTTATGGGCGGAGTCTTCCATCATAATTCCCTATTTGGCAAAGCCGTTTGCGAGCTAACATTATAAAAAGTTGTTAGGTCTGTGGATTGTTAGACAAACGCTTGCTGGTCTTTGTTGAGCTTACAGCATGCGGCAATTTGTGGTAAGGCTGTGTTTTAAATAAGTTACTTGGGCCCGGATTTAACAAGTGGTTTTTGTAGATTCTAACTTTGGTAGCTCTTTGCTCGGCAGAGCTGGGCTATCAGTATCAGCCGGCAAATGGTCCAGCTTTTGGCTACGAGGCTAACGCTGGATTGACAAACAGCTACGGCAACCAGGAAACCACTGACCACTATCATGGGCATGCTGATTTCCACAAGCATTTCTATGCATTTGAAGCACCCTACAACTCCGATGAAGAGGCGGACCTGGTGGAAAACAAACTTTCGGCTCTATCAAAGAAAAACTTGCATGTTGTGTTCATAAAGGCTCCAGAGAACAAGGCGGTTGAGGGCGCCCTACACGCATTGGCCAAACAAACCAGCGAGGACAAAACTGCCATCTATGTGCTGAACAAGCAAACGGACTCCAATGAATTGGCAAGCAATTTGAGTGCCTTGCAGGCGCAACATAAACACAAACCAGAAGTTCATTTTGTTAAATACAGGAAGGAAGAAGAGGCTGTCCAGGCACAGCAGCTCATTCAGGCTCAGTACCAAGGAACGACAAGTCACTCATCACAACTATTGCAGCAGCCATCGTTGGGCTACTTGCCTCCCGCCGAGCTTCCTCAGCAAGGCTACTATCCCCAAGAGCTGGCCCGCTTACCAGCATCATCACCACAACAAACTTATCTGCCGCCATTTCCAAACTATGGTAACGAAGCTCAGCAATACGATGCTGGTGCAGATCAGGGTAAGCTTGACTTACCTCCACTGCCCCTACCTGAGCAGCAGCTGTCCCCCAGTCCCTATGACTTAGATGCCCGCTCTGCAAGATCACGTCGCATCGATTATCGAGTAAACGAAAGACACCGTTCGGGCAGTCGCATGGTGTTCCCCGATGAAGCAACATCTAACAGATATCAATCAAGTAGCTATCAGCCACCTCCAAAACGGAGAAGACGCGCCCACTTCTAAACACTAAAAGCTCAGTTTCAGATTAAGACATTAAAATAGTTCCAAAAGACTGCCATACACTTTGTTTCTTTTTCAGTTTTCAACACAATAAAATTCACAATAGCCATCGAAAACTTCATTGGTGTTGCTTTGACAAAGCTCCCGAATCGATTCGAAAACGAGTTGCTAATTTCGATAAGCAGCTTATCAGCTAAAATCTGGAGCGAGGCTCGTTAGCGTGTTAGTTTATTAAAAAAAAAAAACAAACAAAAAACAAACAAAATGACGTGTAAATTAACGCAGACAGTCAACCATAAAACTCAGCCATTAAAATGAATTCAAGTGAAAGTATAACTCAATAAAACGTTTTTGTGGTGGCGTTTAGAAGAGAGTTAAAGTCAAAACAAATGGAACTGTCGATGGCTATGAAAGGCAATCGTATATGAAACAATTTGATAACTAATTCAAATTAGGAGCTCATTTGTAAATTTTATGCGAATCAATTCAAGTTCAAGCTAAGAGCTCAGGTCACATTAACTTGTGTCTTCTTTCATTGCCTGGCATTGTTTCAGGCAAGCCAGACCAAATTAGCATTACAAAAATGAACGACATTAACATGGATAATCGGATCAGCAAACACATCTTTTTAAAATCCATAAACAAAAAAAAAAAAATCACCACCGAATAGCAGAGGCGCCGCGAATAATGCAAACAAAACGAACGGAGCCGGGAATTCAGTTTTGTTGTTTGTGTCGTATATAAGGATGGTTTTGTTGCTGTGACTAGATTATTAACGAGCTGAGCTTCAAGCGCTAAAATCAGCCACTGTTGGCCGCTAAGCGAACATAAACGTGGAACAGAAATGCGCACATTAATGGTAAGAAAACCAAACTGGTCTTCAACCTGGAATTGATTGAATGACTACCATTGCTCTCAAACTCTCTTTTCACAGAACCTTTGGCTGTTTCTCGGCACAATCTATGCCATTGATCTGAACAACTTTTACCTGCCAGCCACTAATAACCATGTTGCTCGAAGTCCTGTAGACACAGAGTATTACAGCTACAATGCGCCACCAGAGGATCAGAGTTTGCCTCTTCAAACAGCTCGAGAGCTTGCTAGGGCATTTTCGCCGCCAAAACAAGTTGTCTTCATTCGCACGCCAGAGAACAATATCTTCACACAGACAGCCAAGCAGCTGACGGCACGTAGTTCGCTGGAAATCTATGTGCTGCAGCGGCAAATGGACGCAAGTGCTTTGGCCGAACAAAAGAGGGCTATTGAGCAGGTGGCGGGGCACAAGCCAACCGTTCATTTTGTCAAATACCGCACTCCAGCGGATGTAAGTCGTGCTCTGAGCACTCTGAAGTACAACTATGATCGGCTACCAGGCAGAAGCTATAGCCATGCCGTGGAAGCTGCCAATGTCTTTCAACTTAATTTACCACAGCACACAGTGCAACGACAGCCGGTGGTGCTCAAGCTTTTACCCAAGAACTCCGCCAGCTTTGAGAGCCATGAGCAAGCCAAGGCGCTAGAGACTGCAAAGGTGCAGGCTCTGTTTCGGCCATATTTGCCACCTGCCTATCGGCGTTAGGCATACTGTAAAATGACTAGTGCCAAAGACTGCTAAATTTTAGTATTTAGAATATAAAATAAAAGCAATTCAATATTTTGCAATGTTATTGTTCTCTTGACAGCGAAACGCCTTCAATGAAATATGCCTTTACCGAACTAAATTTCGATTAAATATTAAATATGGGATGGTTGCTGTCAATTTGCAAATTGGTCAAAAGTTATTAAATTCAATTGCAGCTTTTCAACGATGTTTTATTAGTTTTATGGCAAAGCAATAACAAGTTTAACTTATAATGATGATTCCTGCTTTCTTAATTAAAATGTTGGCTTGAAAATTTTAATATTTTTGTTGTTGTTGCTGAATACTTGTCAAGCTCGAATTGCCTTTTTCCACAAACTCATCATTGGCATAAGGCTGTTGAATGTGAAGGGACGAAAATATTGTATTTTGTTTGCAATCATAATTTTTATTACGAAATGTTTCTAATGCTCTAACACGAACACGAACAAATTGCCAAAATATCTGTAACCCCTGATGAAATCTAAAATGTATTACAATAAGAGTAAAAATTAATTAAACATAAGCTTAAACTTTAACCAGCGTAAGCAAACTTATTTTTGTAAGGGTATAAGAATGTTTTGTTAAGAAAATGGCAGCACTGGAGTAGGCCTGACCACAGCTATGTGCGGCATAATATTATGAATAATTAATGACTTGGTTGACAAGTCGAAAGATTTCACTTTTGAGACCGCACTCTTGCGGATTATCTTCAAGACATCTCTTAGATAATCGTGAAGGTGGCGCCTACCACCGCCCGTGTCCATGCAAACAACTTCTGAAGCAATGTGTCTGCTGCCAAAGTCGGCGTTGTCGCTGGAAAACTTTTTAATGAGCTATGCAAGGAGCTGGGGCTGCCCAGCTGCTGTGTCGGGCGCCTTCCATCCGTTAAGTTTAACGACGAGCGTTGCTTTAAGAATGTTTCAACTAAATTATGGCAGCCACGGCACTGATGATGACGACACTGCTGCTGACATCATGTTGCTTTGCAAATTGTTTTAGTGTCAGGGGTCAACACACACCCAAACACCCAAACACTAACACATACACTCACACATAACACACACAAAGCTGAGTCGCCACACCGCCATGTGGCACACTCAAGTGCAGCTGTAAAAAAAAGGTATGCTGGCACTTCAAATCTGTAAGCGAAGTTGTTGTTTGAGCATTTTTGAGCAACATGAGAAGCGGTACCTTAAAAAAAACGTAGCTCGTTAGCGGCGCCTGCCAAAAAGTTTGCCAGTCACGTCAAAGCTGCCAGGTTCTTGCCGTACTTGTAGAAACTCTGCAAGTACATGGGCTACTGCTTTAATCCTGGCTGGCGGCTCATGACTTGAAATTTCGGCTGCAATATCAACACAAGTGTTTCCAAGGTCCAACCGTAGCGTCTCTCAAATTCCAGCAGCAGATGCCAAGTTTGCGTGTTGCCAATCTTGTTAGCCAAGTCTTTTTGCTGGTTTTTTTTTGGCTTGCCATAACTACATTAAGCGCATTTACAAGTTTTGCTTACCTTGAACGCAGACCTTTTTTCATCAGGGTTCCCCCACATATGATTTAAATAAATATATCCAGTATGACGATCGAAACTGGAGAAAGAATCTAAATGCCGTTTACAAAATGTAAACTTTGAATATTATCTTTTGCAAATCATTTTGTAGCTCTCCAGAAAAACTGGCAAAGCAACATTACCATGAACTGTACATAAAATAAATCGATGATATCGCTACGTTTCAGTCAAATTGCATCTTACAGAAAAAAAAATCTAAAAGATTTTGTGGAGAGCGGGAAATTGTTGGGGAAATTTAAATTGGCAGCTGAGTGTTGACCCCCAAGCTGTCCAGCGCTAAATAAACTTTGAACTTAAATTTTAAGCTATTTATATTGTTTACAACAGGCTTTTGAGGCTGTTATGTTTTATTAACGGCTTGAAGCAATCAAAAAATTTTGGATGGGAAGACAAAACAGAAAGAGACAAAGCGAGGTCTATGCATATTTATGTGTCGTAAAGTGCATTTAAATCAAAATGCGACGGCGGTGAAGACTAGATAAATGGCCAGAGATGCTAAAATAGGCCTACTTGACAATGGCTAGTTGTTTTTTGAATGCGTGAAGCTTTTTAATGACTTTGGCATAAATATAAAACCAATATCGCAAGCGCTGCAAAGGTCATAGATGTCAGCTACCAATCGCATTGACTGGAATATCAGCAGTAAGGTTTTAAATCCAACTTCAACCGATGCTGCGCCTATAAAACTGGCTGCTTCTTCAATTCCCATCATTAGTTTCACTTTTCAGCTTCAGGCGTGTAGTAGCCCAAACAAAAACAAACAAACAATGCGTGGATTTATTGTAAGTTTTAAAGTAATTCATTAAATCCCAGATCACCAAATACTATTAACAACCTGTTCAATAGTTAATATTACTCTGGACAGCTGCTTGCAATGCCGATAATTTGGGTTACAACTATCAGCCGGTGTCTCATGTGGATGATGGTCTCTCATTTTCGCCAAACAATGGATTAGTCGACCAGCAGCGGCAGAAAGGCTCAGCCCAGCTCTCGCTGCCTATTGAAGCGCCAGTTGTTGCTCCCAGTGCTATTGTACCACAGCCAGCTTCACTTATCGAGGAATTCCAAAAGGAGTTTTATTCATATGCCGCCCCTGAAGATCAGTTAGACGAGGGCATCAATAATCAGCAAGTGGCCAGCTCGTTGAAGAAAAATCTGCGTGTTGTATTCATTCGGACGCCCGAGAACCGTGGCTTTGAGCGCGCCGCTCTGCAACTGGACAAGCAATCTGCCCAGCAGGAGACAGCCATCTATGTGCTGAGCAAACAGGCAGATGTCTCCGATCTTGCCAAACAGCTCAACGCACTCAAGTCGACATCCAGCAACAAGCCCGAGGTGCACTTTGTCAAGTATCGCACACCACAGGATGCGGCCGACGCCCAACTGGCCATTCAAAATCAGTATAATCAATTGCCTGGTGTCTCACGCATCTCAAACGAGGGCCATGCTCCCGTCCTGAACTTCGCCTCGCAACCACCCATCGCACAAGTGAGCCCGGCTCGTGCACCTAGCTCCGTGTACTTGCCTGTGAATGTGGTTTCGGACCAAGATTATCTGCCACGGTCATTGGACCGTTTCCTTGTTATGTAAACGCTTTGACAGCGCATTCTACCAAAGGTTAAGTTTCCTATACGATCACACACATCCACTTATTTACCTGCCCTCACAATTGCCATCAAATTCACAACTAAATTTGTAAATATTAGTAAAATAAAATCGAAATTAGTTAGCTCAAATATCTTCGTGTGTTTGCAGTAGAAAGCTCATTTCTAGCTTACTTTTATTGCCGCCTAATTGGGCGTCCTTTTGTGTGACTGTCCCAATTTCATTGGGCTGGTTGGCTCGTTTTATGTGTGATTTGTTTTCCAAAGCAAATCCTGGCCAACGGCCATGGGTTTTGTGTAGGTGTGAGTGTTGTTGGCAACGGCGTCGGCGTCTGGCTGTGCATCCGTGCGTTGTCCTTTCACGGCTAATCCTTGAAATAATAGCATGGATAAAGGCAGGCAGGTATGTCATAAAATCCAGCAACAAGTTAAGCCAACCACCAACCCCAGCACTCATACACACACACACACGCACACACAGACAAAAGCGCTCACATATGCACAACGGTTTTAACCGTCTGCCATTTGTAATTGGAGTTATTAGAATTGAAACGAAGCTGGCCCACAATGGCCGGAATTGAGGCTCGTTGCCATCTGTGGTCGGAATAAGTGGCAACGTCCTGTAGCACCTGCGGATGGGCATGAGCGCTATCTGCTGATCTGGTCGCTGCATGAAATGTTCAGTGTAGCCAGGCAATACCAGTTGCAAGCTCTATGTTATTGTGTGTGTGTATGTGTGTTTGCCTTGATGGCTTCCTGTTACCGTTGTAGGCAAACTCATCATATGAAGAGCCGCACCCAAATGCCCTTCCACCCACCATCCGAACATGAACTATGCAGTGGATTTAGAGCGTTGTTGAGAGAAGTCCTTAAATTTCACTTAGATGTAACATAAAACTGGCATAAACGCAACTCAACGGCGCATGTATTCATGGCCATGACGCCATCTGCCTCAATGTGTGTGTGTGTGTGGAAATCACACGCTTATCAGCAGTCAAGTGCAAGCTGAATCCGTTTGCTTGGCGTTGCGCAAAGCAAGTACAGTGCCAAATTGCTAAAGCGTAACGCCAACAACAATATGGCACGTACCTGGGGGCAAAAGGGCAACATCAGCAAAAGCCACACCACCAGCAACAGCATCATCAGGGGCGTGGCCATGACAGCCGGAGCATAAAAGCCGTTTTGCCTGCCTTCCATTTGCCGTCTGACTGCACTTAGACTGTTGCCTGTAATTAAGGTGATATGCGGCAAGCAACCAACCGACTCGATGCTGCCGATGACGATGCCAAAACCGAAGCTGTCAAGTGCGTGCTACGTGCGTGTAGGGTTGCCTACTAAATACTAGAAACTGTCTGTGTGTCGTGTTCGGCTCGAGTGTGTTTCTGAGTTTGTGTTGGTGTCAATGAGTGTTGTTGTGTGCTTTTGTGTGTGCGCTAATGAGCAGCGTGCTGAGCACACCAAATAAATTATTAAAAACGGCATTCAACTCGCACGAAACTATCGACACTACGCAAATACTTGGCCATAAACTGACGCTTTAACGCCAAAGTCTTAAACGCAGGCCACCGAAACATTTTGCCAAGCTGTGATGAAACATGAAACGTAAGAATATCTATCAGATAAGTTATTTTTGTGCTAAGGACAACAAAATGTTAATACGACCCGTTGCTAAACAAGATACCACAATTGTATATAAAACTGTAGCATACTTTTTGGCTCTTCATTCATGCAATCACTCCAAATTCGACTTTCATCATCCAAACATAAGCTCGATGCTGTGACCGCTTACAAATCGCTAAAAACAATAAAATAAAAAATAAAAAAACAGAATGCAACAGCGACGTTGCCGTTGCCGTTGCCGTCGAGCGCCCCTCAATCACACAGGCTGACAGCTGCGGTGAGGCGACCAAAAAACCCAAACTCACGAAATTGTAAACAAAGCGTTGCAATTGCACAGCAAATAAACAGAATCGAAATTTTATTTTCCATTTGCGTCCATGTTGTTTCTTTTTATGTGTGTGTGTTTTTCCGTTTCTATTTTGCTGCCTTCTGCCGCTGCTATCCAATATTTCTTTTCAATTTTGCAATGGTGCCAGCTCTGTGAAAAACTTTTGTTGTTTAACTAAATATTTTCACATTTGTCCGCATGCGGGCAACAACTTTGTTTGTGTGGGCACAAATTGAAATGTGCTTGAGACATTTTGTAGCTGTTATTGTTTTACCTGTGTGTCAGTTAGTTTCTTTAACTTTCAGCTGCAGCAAAGTTGCAGCCACTCACTGCCGTTAATTCAGTAAACGCTTCCGGCTGCATCGCCTTCAGCATTGCCAACACCAGCACCAGCACCACCAACATATGCAGCTGGCAAGCCAAACCAGACCAGGGCGCAACTATTGCCACGCCCAGAATGCATTTGGCAGTTGTACGAAATTTTGTCGCTGTCAAAAAGTTTCACTGTGCGTGTCGTTGCTTTAACTACTAAATGCTACTGTTGCTACTGTTGTTACTGCTGCTACTGTTGCCAATGTTGCAGCTGCTGTTGCGGCTGCTGCGGGCACAGTTTTGAATTTGTTGCAAAAAGTGTTTATTGGTTTGCCATTCGCAAGAGCCACTCCGTGAAAATTGAGTTATTCGTTTGACTCTCGATCAGCCCAGGGGGCACTTGAGAGTGTTTGCAAGCGAGGCAATCGCTTGACTGCTTGTCGAAACTTGCCACACATGTTGCCAGTTTTGGCTCATTAACTTTACCTTACTCTCAGTCTCTATACCCTCCTCCTTGTCCTCCACACTTCTATGGATTGCCAGCTAGCTGCTGCCACATATCAATTAGATGACTTTTAGGCGCTGCTATGTTTAATAAAACAAGTTCAAGAGTCAGAGCCTGGTAAGCCGCGGGTCTCCAACTTATCGTTGAATAAACCGCATCCTGTTTGCCTCTTTTATTCACAAACATGGCTCATTAGCAGCAGAAGCAGCAACAGCAAGTTAAGCTGTGGATCTGACTGACGACGTCGATGTCGCCTTGGCTAATTTAATATTTATATCTTAATCAAGAAACCAGGCAGCGCTTTTGTTGGCTTCCTCTGAAAATCAGCTGATGCCCCGGCGTTAATTGACCAATCCCATTCAAACATGACAGCTGCCAGCCACAGTTGTCTGTCACACAAAACATTCAATCGATAGAGCACATCTGTAACCAGTCAAATACACACACACACAAACACTCTCTCACACACGTGCTGCTCGATATTTGTGTGTATTTGTACAGCCTACGGCTTTGATTCCGTAATGAGCCAACCGGACTCGTTGCACCTTTGTAGCGCCCTGGGCATACAAGGCAAGACATTGACGACGCCAAACGGACCAAAAGCGACAGACTGACAGACGTACGACCTAAGCAAAAAGAAAATTTCTGTAGCTTTGTTCATGGCTTTGGCCGGATGTGTTTTACGGACAAGATACCCTTGATTTACCATTTATTTTGTAGTATAGCCTTTCGTTGATTATTGCACAACATTTGCTCGCACTCTGCTGCTGGTACCCCTATTGTAATTTTGTCAGACTTTTGACCTTATGCGTCCTTAAGTTGTTTGCCTTTGTTTACGCATTTCGTTGTTGAATGGCTCCCACATGCACATTTGCAGGGATTTAAAGGATATTCGTCAAACACAAAATCACACAAAGCTACACAAATTTATTTAAACACATTCGTCTTGGCCTCCTCAACTCCCCACTGGCTTAGACGTGTGTATTTAGCTGGCTGTGTTTTGTCTTCCTCTTGAGGTTGATACCGTTTTCTTTGGAATTATTTAAAAGCGCAACGCCTCAAAGATGTCGCCTTCGCCATCGTACCGATCTGAATAATAATATGCGTGTTTCAGTTTTTAACATTTATTTCATAATGTTTAGTTCATTCTTTATCCACAAATAATGGTATTCATATTTTATAAGTTATATATATATATCAATTTATGTGTAGTAAACTGACTAGCCAAGCAGTAGGCGTCATATTGAGAGCTGAGTTATGTTTTCATTGTATAATTTTCAACGTTCTTGAGCTCAAATTTTTTAGCTTCTTAATGATTTTTTGATAAACTTGACTGCTCAACACGCAATTTTCTTTACACATTTACTTGTATATACTACGTCCTTAATTTAAAATAATAAGTACACACAGTTACTTTTGTTTATTTTCTTTGTATATGCATGTAATTTGCATAGGTTGCAATTTTTACAATTGTATCTTTGATGCAGCGTTTGGTATGCCTGTATCTATAAATAAATGTGTATTTACGTAATTGTGTATGTTTACTTTGTGGTACAATAATTTTATCATTGTATTTCTTAGCCGCTGCGGTTTTTTATTTTTAGTAGCTCTTATCAATGCTATTTGCCTTTATCCTAAGATTTATAGTACAATATTAATTACAATATATATTATTAACAAAGGAGAACTGAATTATATAAAAAATCAATATTCAATTAATGACTTTTTCACATGTGTATAAGCATGCATTTATGTATATTTCATATTCAATAAATGGAATGAATGATATATGCTTTTTTGTTGTTGTTTGTTTTTTTTTTTTTTTTTTTTAAGTGTGTAAAACGAACTCTGCGTTAATTGTTTCTGCTAATTTTATTATAGCATATATTTAATATACTTTTTATAATTTTGGGTTAATACGCAATGATATGTGTAATTGGAAGAATTGTGAATGTGTTATAACGTAGGTACCAGCTGTATCGATTACAAAAGTTGTTATTACCCGAATGCACTTGAATTAAGTTTGTGTCAATGATGTGGCTGCACATTAGTTGGCCCGATATCATACTCTCGGCTAAACAAATGAGTTAGTTTGAATAAATAAGTATAAAAGTTAAAGATTTATGTATTCAAGACAATACTGGGCACATACATGTAAATAGCGTGTGTAAGTCTGTCTTTTATATAAATCATCTTTTAAATTGCCTACAGTACCCGACCGTATTGTTGATTTTTATTAAAGCTTCATTAAACAATCGAACTTGAATTGAATTATGCTAAATGCTTGTTTGAAACTTTCCACTTTGCATATTTAACGGCCAATTGTCTCCGCTAAATGCTGCGGTTTGCGGTTTTCAGATTCAGATAATCCATCACTTGCATTTCCTGCTTTGTTTAACCATTAATAAATTTATTGAATTGTGTTTTACGAAATCTTCAAGAGATAATCAGTTGATCTGACCATAGAATAGAATTGTCAAGGTATGGGGCCGAAGCTTATATGCATTCATATGTTTACTATGTTTGCTTTATGTTTATATCCAGGCTAACACAGAAAATTGTACAACATTTATGATATGTTTTGTGAATTGCTGTGACACTTAATTTGGTTTTGTTGCGTGTATATTGAACTTTTCGGGCTTTCCATCCCGTACATAATAAATATATATATATATATACTTATATATTTTAATCTGCTAACATTTGATTGCACACATAAGTTTTATGTATGCGATTTACTTAAAGTTTTTGTTCAGTGCACGGACTTATTTTTTGAAGAATTCAAGCTTTAATAGACAGATAAGAGACGTCAGAATTATAGACACAACACGCAGATTGACATATGTATGGTATTGAAAGGTATGTTTTGTATATTAAGACATTGAGAGAGTTTCGTTATATGATAAGTTGGACATGAGCTTGTGATTTGAGTATAAATATGTGGGAGTTTTGCATAGATTGGTGGGAAACATTAGCTCGTAATTATAAACATAATAACATACATTGTCATTTTTAACTAGGAATTATATAAAAGACTAGATGGAAAACAGAACAAATAAGTTGTATGACAAATATTTGTAAACAGGATTGTATAGAAAAGTAAAATATTTCGAACGACTTGATATAAATAATTTGATTAAAATATTTTAAAAGCAATAGTCCATAGATTCTCGCTTAAAATAAATCATCATTGATAGTTAAAGCTTATATATTTTTCTTTATTGTATAATCCGAGTGTTTTATTTATTTATTTTTTTTTCTGTGGGGCTTTAACACCAAGTTAACACAATCTTACAAAAGATTTTGGGAATGTTATCAACTTAACACACAATATATATGTATGTATGTGTATGCATACATTAGAATATACCTATAATCTAATTTATTAAGTAATGTATAGTTTATAAACTTTTTCAATTGTTTTACTTGTTCAGTTATTAATAGACAGCGTAGCATAGGAAGACGTCAATACCTGCATAAGACATTTTAGCCATATCTTTAATATATAATATGTACTTTGTTATATTATTTTGTAACTGTATATGTTTTGCTTTTTTTATAAAAAATGTTGTAGGTAGTTTATTAAAGCATTAAGTATACACTACGTTAATGCATTTTCTCTGTTATCTTCAATTTGATCAGAAACTAAGGGAACTTTTACTGCATATTTGTAAACTAATGCTTTTAACAACCGTTAGAAAATGTTTCATCTATTTTTCCAGTACAAATTTGTTAATGCGGACTTGTTTTTAATTGGTTTTTATTTTTTTCGTTTTAACTACTTCATCAAACTCTAGGAAAATGTTTGCAGGCGTTATAATTATTTTTACATATATTTTCATTTGTTTTTTTTTTCAGTTTGGATTTAAATTATCAGCCTATCAGCTTTATAGTTACACACTCATGTAGACATATTGGTAGATAGGTGTATACTGTTTTATGTATATAAACTAGGTCACTACTTGCTTTACACATATTTACTTTGCGCTGTGCGATTTGTGTTTTTCTATAGTTTTTATTTTATTTTTTTTATCTATTTTCTTTGACTTAGATACTATACATACATAGGTCGGTGTAATGCATGCTACGCGTTAAGAAATTCATTTAGCAATAGACACTTAAAGCGCATTTAAAAAATATCCTTTTAATTATACTTATACACATTTATATATATATTTTTGTATCTTAGCCTACCCAGAAACAAACAGTAAACGGTAAATGAAATTATTTTCCTAACTACTCGTACATACTCGTAAGACAATCTATTTCGACAATTAACATTTACAGGGGGCAATTAAGGGCCAAATGAAAACAAATAAATAAGCTGTGTAAGTGTAGCAAACTGAGCGTCCCGACACCAAGCCGAGCGATGACTTTTGCGTCATCAAGTTCACCCATTTAAGCTGACCCCTTTTTAAGTATGCTACGTGCCGCAGACTGCGCCTCTGTTCTAACGCCTCTTTATTGTTTGCCGTTTCCTTGTCTTGTTTTGTTTGGTTATTTGTTCGATTTGTTATCCTCAAAATGTTTTCAACACTGATTGTATTTGTAAGCTTCTTGGTTTAACTGTCTAATTATTTTACATTTAAACATTTAATATTTTTGGGGGGGTTAATTAGTTTTCTGTTTTTTTTTCGTATTTTCTTCTGATTCTAGGGTCTAAATTCAATTTTGCTTAAACTTATTCTTAGATTTGCAATCTCGCTGATTAGCCAAAGCATTACAACACCATAAAAAATATCATTTGTTCGCATAACTTCTGTCTCTGTTTGCATTTTTTTTAGGTACTTGGGCCCAAGAAGCCAAACGCCTGCTTAAGTTTACCTAAAACTTTCTCTACAAAGGTAATGTTTTGGGTTTTATCGTTTTAATTTATCGGTCGACCCATTTGCACAAATATTTTTGTCAAGGCCCAAAAACATTGGGCGCTCTGCCAGTCCAACTACATTTGTGGTTGACCTTCAAATATAAACCAAACCTCGTGTCCAATTGTCAGCTTGATTTTCATGGTGCGTCGCAAAACATGGGTTTCCTTTTTGGTATGTTCAATTGTAAGCTGTACAAAAATTTCGCTAGGCTACAAAATTGTCTGCTGCTGAGAATGAAACAGTTTTAATTTGCTAACATTTGACTGCAATATAATTACAAATATTTGCGTTTTCTGCTATTGCAGCCCTGGCAATTATTTACAAATATACTCTGATTCTGTTAGCTTGCCAGAACGAGACAAAATTATTATTGTTTATGCACTCGCTCTAAATTGTACGCATGCCTTTCTACTCGTTTTGCTTTATAAACAGAGCTAAAATTTTTTTCAGCTTAATTACACTGAAATAAATAAAAATTGATGCACAATATGTGTGTGTGTGTGTGTGTGTATGTAAAATCCAACAAGCTTCGATGGCTTGTTTATATTGTTGTTGTTTCTGCTTCTGCTGCGGGTGCTGCTGCTGCAGTAGGTGTCCTTGGCTATTATTTTTTGTTTTTGGTTTACTTTACCTTTTTTTTCTATTTCGGTGGTCTTCTCTCCTACTGTTTGAAAGCAACTGTCGCTGCAGGTTGTCCCTAATAGCTCAGTGGTAGCAGCACAAATATCAGTAGTGGCGCCAGAGACCACAGATGCGTCAGGATTGCTCCTCGCGCCCTCCAGCCAGCAGATGTCTCGTTTCCGTGCCCGTTGCCGTTGCCCAGCGCAGCCATGCCAATGCTGGGCGGTGCCGTTGATGTAGAGGTCGGCTGATGTCGCTCAACCTCCACTATAAAAGTCAAAACAAGAGACGAACATTATAAATGAAGCTTTGGCAAGTTAAAAACAATGGGCGAATCAGGTGGAAAGAGTATTTTAGACACAAGCTGAGGTCAAGGTTGGCTAACAAAATTAATTAGACCAGCCAAAAGTCATTTGCTGTAATGCAATGGGATTTAAAAGCAGCTGAAAACAAAATAAAGGGCAAAATGAGGGAGAGTATAAATAATTAATGTGGACATAGCTTTTTGTAAACAAACAAGCAAAAATTATCTTTAAACGAGTAGTAGCGAGAACAGGTTGTGAAGAAGAAATTAAAGTTCAGGGCATGAGAACATTGCCCCAATACAGTTCTATGGCTAGCCAAGCTGTTCGCCCACAAAATGATAGCTGGTCCTTAAGGCTGCATAGGAAACAATTAAGGATTGGAGAGCACACTTGGCTGTGAAGTAGCCAAAAACAAACGACGCACTTCTCGCAACATAAATAACACGCATACGCCCCTTGACTCCATGCATGATAGTCAAGAGTCCGTAAGCAGCCGCTGGAAACGGCAAACGACCGCCTTGTGTCACGGGCCTGGAATTGTCTAAATTATTTCGTACAATTTGAGACAATTTACAACACTGGCTAAGTCAACGGCTTTGCTGGCTGCAGGAGCACACAAAGCCAGGCAAATATATAAATTAACTTTTGTTTGAGTGTGAGGTCGGATCGTGCGTATATTAAACACAAGCAAACAAATAAGTTGGCATACGCCCACGCAGTGTGTGAAATAGGTGAGGAGATGGGTCGATGGTAACTGTCTGTCTGACTCTTAACTCAACGACAGAAATATTTATTTAGGGCCGCGTTTCAAAATGTCAGCATTGATGCAACAACGTTGACTTTTTTGTTTCAATTTTATGTGACAGAGCTGCTGTAACTCATGTTGTTGTTGTCGAAATGAAAGTCATCATGATGATGGCAAACAAACATGGCAATAACAATGGGCACGCATTTAACAAGTCTAACCCAGCAGCCATAATATGCTAATTTATTTTGTGTAATTTCAGCAGAGATTCCTTCCAACTTGCCCAACCAAATCCAAACTCACCTTGGAAAGCCCGTCCCGTCCCGACCCTACCCTACCCGCACCATAAGCACAAGCCACATTTTTGATGAGCTCATTGTTCGTAATTTTATGATGCAAAACCCAAAACAAATATTTTGCTAGCATAGCATTACACGCAGTGTATACAATAAATACATTTTACATATACATGTATACATTATGTATTATTATTTACATGCATTCTTTTGTATTGTATACATATAGTGGTATAGTTATATGCATATCACGCATTCGCCGTGTTGTGTCACTCACCTTTCACCGAGTAAGTTTTGTAATCGGCATACTGCTCGCCCTGTCCGACAGTCGCTGGTATCGTTGATAAGCATGTGATCTCCATGCGCCCATTGCTACCAACATGCTGCTCCGTTATTTCCAGGTTTAGCTGACTAATGCTAAACATGCCCTTCTCCTGCTGCGCTGCGGTGACTGCAGCTGCTGCGGCAGCCACGCCACTTCCACCGCCAGGATGTGATATCGGAAACTGATAGCCAGCCGCCAACTGGTTCATGGGTCCACCATTCGATGGTATGCCCAATTCCTTATTCAAGTTAGGCGCCTGTGGCCCGAAACCACCACTATTTAAGGTGCTGCGTATAATGCCAAGCGCGTTCTCGTTAATATGACGTCGAAACTTGCGGTTTGAATTTCTAAAAAAAAAAACGAATATAAAAAATGAATTTGAGTGGGTAAAGTCAAAAATGTAGCTGCCTGTGAGAATCTTAATGTGGCGAACACCAGCAATTTGCACACAAATATATTCGTAAATATTTGCATTTTATGATTGATGTGCGAAAACACGACAATTCAAACAAGGGCGAGTTTCCACATGCAGGTCACGTACTAAAACGAATTTAAGTGCAATATACTTTAATAAACTTATTTCACAATGATCACAATGATCTAAGTGAACTTAAAGTTAGCAAGTTATGAAATTTCATACAATATTCGAATTTAGCCAGAAGTTAGTGGTTTAAACTAAAAGCATATTTTCTTTCCGTCAATAAGGTTCACTTAACTACAGTTTATTCAAAGCTATATAAGCTACGTTTGAAGTTTGAATGCTCGGCTTTTGGGACATTTTCGAATGGATTGAGGCGTATCTGGTGAGCAGGCTTACATGATTCAAATGCCAGGCGACGCATGCCACACTCACACATTGTAGGTCCAATTATACTTTACGACTTTGTTTCATATTTGATAAGAAGCCTGTGCGGCATATAAATGAGTTCGAGCTTTGCTCGGCGAGATTTCAACGGCTGCGGCGGCCTCGTAATTACCTCAGCCGTGCGTGCGAACGTCGTCGACTGTGACGACGTGTTGCTTTATTACAAATGCAAAATGACTGCGAAATTACCTGCTTACCCAACGTACAACAAATACGACACACACACACACACACACACGCATACGTGAGCACAGTGCGTAAGCCGACACTTGAGAAAATAATATAGGGGCCATAAAGTTTTATGCACCCAATGTGCTGGCAAACCAATTGTCAGCGGTGTTAGTTTAAAGCCACAGTGTCGTAGGGCTTTAATAGCACAATTCCACAATACCACAAACACCGAACAACTCTAACTGAGAAGTTAATTAAAATTTCCGTCAATGGCGGCAATTTCAAGCGTGGCGCTCATTTCCGTTTCAATTGAGCAACTAAATCATTTAATTAGCTGCGGCTACAAAGCGTATGTAAATTTCAAAGCATATGCCTCACAGTTAAAATTTAAATATCAGATGGTTCAAAGTTCAGAAACAAACATCCTTCGATGCACAGAAAATGTATCAACAAAATGTATTTTGGTGTGTATTTCAAAGGGATTGTAAAAGTTCTCCTTTTGAGCTGCTTCCGCTTCTTGTTGTCAAGTGGTGGAGTATGAAAGGAAGGTATGCAAAATGATTGGAAAATTGGAATTCAGGCAGGATGCGAAACCAGAGTATTCTCTTCAATTGTTGGTGACAAGTTTTATTAACTCTCATCTAGAAATGAGCAATATTAAACTAAGACTGTCATTTAAAACTGATGTTCTCACAGGACTTTTAGCCGTATGGATTTAAAGCTGGCAATTGCATTGACTTCCATTCTCTGAGAGCTGAGAGCAGTGTGCAGTGGAGAAAACTGTAAGCCTTTCACGCACAAGAAACAAACACTCCTATCATTTTGCCACTGGAGACTGCAGGGGCAAAACTTAAGAAGCAACAGCAACGGGTACAATAACAAGAAAAGCCAGCAACTGGCAGACAGCATCAACATCAACAGTAAGCTAGTTTAACTAAGAGCACAAACAAATGCAGGGCAAAACTCAAAGCAAATGCACAATATCCGCATAAGCCTTCGACAGCGTTGCGTTGACGAGCTTGCCAGCAGCAGTAACAGCTGCAGGAGGAGGAATAGAAGAAGCTAGCAACAGCAACAGCTGCAACTGTAACATCATCAATGTGGGTTGCTGTTGTTTTTGTTTCTGTTTGCTGCTTGCTGGTATTACTGTTGCTGCCATACTTGTTGTCTTAATCAAATTCCTTATGCAGCGCACTTTTCACAGGAAAAACTACAACCGGCAGCGAGAAACATCAACATCAGCCGAGGCAGGAAGCACAAGTTCAAAACATAACAAACTTGCCAAGCATTGCAAATCAAGCGGAAATGCGGAACCCGGCGAACAGTCTTAAAATATTTGTAGTAGACAAGTTATGAAAATTCTACGACACTTTAAACTCAAGTAGCTTTAACTCTTTGGGCAAGCAACCAGCATACATATCTTAACTTTGTGCTGACACGCATAGCCCATTTTCTCGGCTTGTGCTTATCGCCAGCCATGCCCAAGGCAATAATTTGAGAAATACACCTTATTAATTGGTATATCATGTAGTTTGTTGCTGCGACTGCTGTTGTTCTTGGCTTATGTGCCTTGTCTTCTATTCATTGGGGCAAGAGTTTCAACCATATTTTGCTAACAAATGTAACAAAATGGTCTAACGGCAAAGAGATATAGAGTGTTACGCAATAAAACCTTTTACAAATTTATGACAGAGTTTCACACACCAAGGAAAGCAGCCTTATTAGAAGCAAAGCAACACTGCAAGATACAGAAGCAGCAACAGCAACGACTACGTGCCAAAACCCATGAATTTCTTATATTAAAAGCCCTTTGTAATCGAAAACCGGAAGTTGGACTAACCGCAAGTTGGCAACAGTATTAAGAGTGGCCAGGGCAAACACCAACAGATTAGCAGTTCAAGTTTTTGCAAACTTTTGTAAACCTCGAACAGCTAACAAAATGCCAAGCTTTGCCTCCAGCTACAATGCCAATTCCACTCAGTGACACAACGTATCTAAATTTTCCTGTCAAATCATTTTTGGTGTGGAGTTAAATCGAATTAACTATTCAAAAATAAAGTTTTCTGATTGCCAGTAATTTGAATTCAAATTTATCAGGTCGAAGTCTCGACTGAGTGCTACTCTGCGTTCATAAACCAATTGAAAATTTCCCTAAAATCACATGAGATAAAAAGAATTTTTCAACTTTTGGGAGAAGAGTAAATAAGCATACTTTTACAAAGTTCGTTCAGTTCGTTTGCAATTGGGTCAACTGAGGCCGTGGCGAACAACAACAACGGTAACAAACGCGACTGTCATGGGCATGAAATTATAACTGACACTGACAGCGAAGGGTTTTTTATGTCTCGTCGCGGCATTTTGGTATATTGAATAATTTATGCACTGCAAAGTGCCTTCGCGTGCCAAGAAACAAATGGCAGAGAGCATGACAGCTCAGCAATTTTGCATTTTTTATACCCACTAGCCTTAAAAGGGATAAAAAAGGTTATAGCAATGTCTTCAAACAGTGTGTTACAGCCTAAAGAAGGCATTTTGGCCTTTAAACAGTTAAGAAATGGAGTTGAAGGTTAACAGGCTTTAAGATAAAGTGGTTATTGTAGCGTGTGTGCAAGCAATATAGCTGGTACGTTAGGCCATTTAAGGGAACAGGGTATCTTAAAATCGAGCATCGAGAATTAGGTAGCTCTGACTAGTTACACACACGCAGGATGTAAATACAATGTCATGAAATTGCCGTTAAGCATTAACAGTTAGCGAATACAAAATTGATGTAGCTCAAACTTAAGAAAGTGTTTCGTATCCGTGTGTTAAATCATTTGGCATGGCTTTTAAAATAAAATCAAACAAACTTTTAAGTTACATATTAAAAAGTTACGATCAAAATTCAATTATTTGTAAATGAAAAAGTTTCACATTAAATGGCGTGTCAATACACAAATTATAATTTTAAATTGGTTGTATAATTATGCACAAAAGAACTAACTTTTGAGTTTGCTTAAAGAATAAGTGTATCAAGTATCGATTCATCTCGATTAACAAAGTCTGCCGCATTGTTGACAGTTTCCCTCAAGCTGTAGTTTTGCACTTTGCAATTGTTTAGCATCTTCTGCTTCTTCGCTGCTGCTTTTAAATTGACTGCCTGTGGCCATCAATGGAATAATTTGTTTAATTGCGCAATTGTCGTTTATGTCCTTAATACATACTTACACACACGAATGGGCAAAAGCGTACGTGTGTGCAGTTGCCACTTTTTAAGCTCACAACTCCGTAATTAAGTTAATTGCATTTCTATTGATTTTGCCTGAAGCTCGCAAACAACTTCGTCAACGGAAGCGAGTTAAATGTAAACCAAACCCAGATATATGAGCAAAATACTATTTATTCAAATTGCTTACCCGCTTAGGTACTCATTATTTATTCTTTTAATACCAGAAATAGGCAAACAGCGTATTGCAGGCACTGTGGTTTTGATAAATCAATAAGCCTAAAATTATGCAATGGTATTTTGAGCTTGAAATTAAGCCGAGCAAACAAGTTTAAGATTGTACCACACATTTAGGTACATTATGCGGCCGCGATACACTGTGCATATTCTTATGGTATTTGAATAATATATTGATATACAATTTAGTAAAAACAAATACAAAAAGTGCATAAAGAGTTTAAAAAAATGAACTGTTAAAAATTAATTGAATGAAAATGTAAACGATCCGTGACCAATCAGTTTTTCGCACATCGACTTAAATAAGAGTCAACAAAGGTGTGTGTATTATATGTTTATGTGATTGCACTGATTATATATAAACACCAATAAAAGCAAATAAAAACAAATCACGCTGCAATGATGCGCTTGATGTTTTGCATAAATAAATACACTCTGTGTTGAGAAGTTATTTATTGTTGTTGATTTGGTTTTGCTTTTATTTTTTGTATTGTAATTAAATGTTAATTAAATGAAACGGCATTTTTATCTCTTTTAAGGCTACGAAAAAACAAAAACAGTATAAAAATACAGTTACAATGGGCAAGAGCTAACGGCATTGTTTACTGCCGCATTGATTTGTGGTCTGTGGCAATCGGTTCCCACCGTTGTTGTGATGCTAATCGATCGCTATCACCATAAAATATTTAGCGTGCATATATTAAGTATTAATTCAATTTCCGAATCACTGGCTATGTAACAATCTAGCTTCAGTGTTGACATTTGCTGGTGTTTCCATAGCTATGATGCAGTAACAATTTGCATTTGTTTAAATGCTAATTATAAATTAATAACGTGCCCACAAAATGGCCAAGAATGCAAATTTTGCACGAACCAACGCGAAACGCCAGTTGGCCCACATACATGGCCTACACGCAAGTTTTGCCGGAATGTCAAATCTCAAACTCTTTTATTCAGCATTTCCATATTCATATCTGTGCAGTTTGGTTGGATTGATTCAGCGAAATTTGCAATGGGCATTTGATTTATGCTAACTAATTCGTTGGCGGATATAGCTGGCCGCTTTAGCGTTTTACGTCACTGACAACACTCAGCGATAAGATGGGATGAGCAGCCAAAACATAATAGCAGCTATCGACTACACAATCTGAAAATCTGCATGCACATACTACATATAATAGTCGGCTATAAAAACGCCCATCGATCGCATGGGCAGCATCACACGCCTTTCACACCTCAAAGCGGAATCACGAAAGTTGACAAGCGTTGATATTGGTGCTGAAGTTGAAGTCAAAAGCGCTATACGGAAATGCGTGTATTTATTGTAAGTAACAAAAACGATGCAAAACCTTTAGTTGTCCCAAATACAAACGGTTGAAATACTCTATGGCAGGTTTTGGCACTGCTGGCAACAGTCAATGCAGAAGCTGGAGGCTACAGCTATGGAGTGGGTATAAGTGGAAACGGCCTTTCAGGTGGTTCTCTTTCGTCTGGCTCTCTATCGTCTGGATCACTATCTGGAGGTTCTCTATTGGGTGCAGACTATGGGTCCAACAGCCAGCCAGACTACTCAAACATTAACGCAGAGTTCAACAAAGAGTTCTACACCTTTTCTGCGCCGGAAGCTGATTTTGAGGACAACAGAAGCGTTGGCGATTTGGCTGCTTCACTTAAGAAAAATCTGCGCGTACTCTTCATTCGTGCACCCGAGAATAAGGGACTGGAAAATGCTGCTGTGCAACTGGCCAAGCAGTCAGCTGAGCAACAGACTGCCATCTATGTGCTGACCAAGCAGGGCGATCTTTCCAGTCTGGCCAACAGGCTGCAGAACCTCAACCACCAGAATGCCAAGAAGCCAGAGGTGCACTTTGTCAAATATCGCACTCCGGAAGATGCTATTAATGCTCAGCGCACCATTCAACAGGAGTATGATCGACTGGGTGGCTCCTCTACATCTCACAATGCTGGCATTGCGCCTGTTCTTGACTTTGTCACCAAGCCAGTGGTGCAGCAACAGCAACGGCAGTCTCTACAGCTGGATGAGCGTAGGTCGGGTGCCATCGGCATTGATTCCACCGGTGGTTCCAGTGTGGGATCTATTGTCGACGAGCTGGAGGCACCCGTCTACATTCCCCCAGTAGCGACAGCAGCAGCGCCTAGTGCCACCTACTTGCCTGTGAACAGTTCCTAGAAGAAGGTTGTGGGTCAACTCCACCAAATTAACCAAATTGTAATACTTAGTTTACTTTTTAACGTTCGTTATAAAACACACATTAATTTAAATGTGCTATTGCTGCAGTTTTTCTTCTTGTTAGTGTTGTTGCTGCCTTTGTGATTAATGAGGCACACAGTTTCAGCGTCTTGTTGTATAGCGGATACCAGCAAGCACTTACCCCTGCACCCACTGTTTGACACGTGGCAGCCAGTAATTAAAACTAAAAGCGCATTGGCATTGCACGCGCTTAAAATTGGCCGCAAATTAAAGCGTGCCTCTTTCCGATGCCAGACATTGTTTCAAGGTACTGGCGAAGCCTTCCCCTTGTTCGCAATTAGTGCCTCGGTTTATGACACGTTCGCATTGGCTACTGCTGACCCACCAAAAAGGATTACTGCCACACACGCGACCAGCGCCGGAGATTAGCTAATTATGGCCACACAGCCTTACTGTCCCGCTGCCTTACTGCCCCAATGCCTTGTGCTCAGCCAATTTCTTGCGCCTCAAGTCGCTGTGTTGCGACATTTAATGGCCGCCTTTTTGAGGGTCAAACTCAGTGGATATTTCAGCACACGTAAATCCGAAAGAACAGCGAAAGCCGCACTGAAAACTAAATGAAAATTACAAGCTACATTTAAGGGTGCGCTATTTAAGTTGGTTCAAAGTAAAGCACCAAAAAGCCGCCACACAATTACAATAAGAAAACCAAGTATGCATGGCGAAAGTACGGATACTCTTAACAAAGTAATTTAATGGTCATTTCTATAATTAATATAAGGAAGCAGTAATGGAAAATAGTATTTTCCCTTACAAATGAGTGTACAAAATACATACATGACTTAACTTGTAAAACATAACAGAAAAGTGCTGCTAATATTACATTTAAAGCAAATTTCTAGCCTTTTGTGTTGTAATTGTTAAACAAGTCTTACAACACTACTTACAACTTTTTAGCTTGTTGGTCTTTTAAAGAGCCAAAAATAGCAGAGATGTCACAAAAGGTAGGCGTTCAAGAACCCAAAACATATAAACAAACACCTGTACATACATACATACATATATAGCCTACTTCATCTGTATGTATGCATTTATCTTTGCTAGCTTGTGTTTGGCACAATGGACTTACGTGTTGCACAAACATAAATTGTGCAACAACGTGTAAACTACTTTTTGACTGCATAAAATGCCCCATTCATATGCCCTTGCCTGGCTGAGTTTCCTGTGCAACGGCCACCTTTCACTGACGGCCATCCTTCGTCGCAACTCCACCACGCTCCTTAACCCTTCTCCGCACACGAGTGCACATTCACCGCTACGTGCTATGCCTTTTATAGTCATGCCACTGTTGCTACTAGTGCTGTTGCTGCTGCTTCGGATGTTGTTTTTGTGCTTTCATTGTTACACTTTTTTACTTTCATGTTGTACTACTCTTAAAGGCATTTCAAGTCAAGCAGCCGAACAAAACTCAGCAGCAAATGGCTGCCATTCACTCGGATGCCTAATGAGGCAAGTAGTACAACTCAATGTTTTGTAGGGCATTTCAACGCTTGTTTCTAATTGCGTCAATTATTTCATTAAATTTAGCGGTTTATTATGATGCATGATCAATGCCAGCACACCGGGCGCATACTCAATATGCGTTCATAAGTGAAACAAGGTCGCTGCTCTTCTCTGTCACCTTTCTGTCTGCCTTCTAAAATGCGTTGACATTCCATTTGCAAAAACAGCACACAAACATACACTCACTTGTCCACATACAAACACATTGTTGTGGAGTGTATTAGGCATAAACTTAATAAACATCGCAGTATATGTCATGCCTCATTCACTCACACACCCACACATACACATACAGTGCACTTTATGCACACTGCTGCATAAACGTGACCTTTTTTTTGCAACCCGTTGTATTTGTTGTTGTTGTTTGTGTTTCTGTTTGTGTCCTGGTGCTGCTGCTTGCGCATTTTATAGATTTTTTTACTTCATGTTCGAGTGTTGCATAAATATTCGCCAACTTTTAATAGTGGGCGTGCCCACAATTACGCCCTCAGTAGTACACACATTCGTAAATATTGTGCAGCCGGTAACAGCAGCTATGAATAAAAACGCCACAGGGTGTTCTACACTCAAAACTTTAACGAGAAAGGTATTATCAGACTGCTCATATGGAATACGTAGTAAAGATAACATTAAATCTTCAGCAATTTAACTAGCAAATAGATAAACTGAAATTTTAAGTCATTGATTATTTAACAATATATAATATATATATATATAATTTTCATAACCTATTTATTTCAAGTTTTTGCAATTTCATACACAATTCGCTTATCAATCGTTACACCCTGTTTTAACTTAGTACGGTAGTTTCAAGGCTTTAAAAAGGGCTGCAGGTCAGGCACAACGTAGCTGCCTGGCACCCGTGCCATCTGGCTGGCTTATGCTCCTTCTCATGTAAGCAGGCTCGTGCACTTTGAATATAAATTATTGCTTATTAACGTTAAGTTTTCAGCAAAATACACACACACGCACGCACTGCATTTAGTAAATTGTGGCTGTAAATTATTAATGAAATGTTTTTGCTTTTCCTTTTGAGTGTACTATTGCGCACGGCAAATGCAATTAGCGTGATCCGATTGCTTGGCAAGGAAATGGCGCCAGAGTTAATCAAGGTTTCCACTTAAGGATAAATTAACCAAGTGGCTTTTGCACATATATACACAAAACCCACAACAAAACATACAATATATGTGTGCATTATGTGTTATTGCTGGCAGCCTTGCGGCCATATTCGCAATTGCGCTGAAAGCATTTTCAAGCCTTGTTATATAACAGTTATCACACGCTGAGTGACTTGCATTTGATGAGTGAAAATAGCTGCAAAGCTATCATTTGACAACAGTCAGCAGCACGTTGATGTAAATATAACTGCAAAATTGCCATCAGAAACACTTAATGTCTAGATAAAAGCATTGAGTTGACGTTAGGCTGACAGCCCAAAGCTGCATTTGCGTAATTGTCTCACAGTTGTCTTGCTGACTTGTCTGCCTTACTGTTTTGCAATTGCAGTTTGTGCCATGGCCATTTTATAGCTGGCCCACGTGGCGTGTGTGTAATGCGTATTTTAGTTCGGCATTCGAGCAACTTTAGAAAAGCAACTTCAAAGAGCAGCATCCGGGTGAACTCTAGCGTTACCTGTCATTAAATGAGCACCACACCCATACATTCTCGTGCACCATTACACTTCAACACGCAAACACACACACACACGCACACTTAAGCACCCACTTGTTATATACGTATACGCATGCTCATGGCTTTGAAACTTGAACTGAAAAAGTTGGTATATTGGAAAAGTTTTCCTTCTTGATTTTTAATATCACAGGTGAGCGTAAATAATTTATTGCATTCATTTACGTTTCACTTCCAATCGCGAACCACGTAAACATTTTCAACAGGCAACATGGTTCGGGCACGGAAAAGAAAGAAATGAGAGCGCCGTGCCACAACATTTATTTATACGCTCTACAATAAAAGGCGCAATGGCATTAGGAGCAAAACGACGGAGCATAAGCAAGGGCAGACGGTTTTAACAATGTGCCAACATCGCGGCACATGCACAAGCCAAATCCTTTTAGACCATAGATAAGAAAACTTTAATAAACACGCCACACACGCAACCTGGGGAAATTGATAAGAATATGAAAAGTTTGTGCTGGGCACTGAGCAGCTGGCTCAGTAACGGTAACCTAGCAAAATTCCAGAAATGCAAAGGAGATTAGAAGGGGATGGGGATGGTGCAAAACTTTGCACATTGCATACTTTTAGAAGCAGCTCGTTGGTTCGTCGTCTGCTTGGCTGACGGCTAAAAGTTGCTGCGTTTTAATTTGTAAACCTCATAAATAATATTCAGTTTATGGCAAGCATCCCAAGAGGTGCTGGCGGCTGACTAGACCGCCTTGATTAATGGCCACGGTTGCAACTTACCTGTGCTTCTTCAACTCCATCTGCTGCTTCTTCAACTCCATGTGCTTCTTGTTGATGTCATAGTTGCGCTGATGTATCTCATGTATCTCGCCCATGTCATGATAATTGGCCAGCGAGCTATACGGATTGGTGTAGATGCTATTACTACCCCCGCCACCATGATGTCCATGTCCTTCTTGGCCATGGCCATGCGGCACATATTGCGAAAATTCATCTGCAATGCCAGATTCAAGAGTTACTAACACCATTACCATCGGACTAATTTAAGTAAACTTAACAAACTGACAACTGACAACTAGCAAAACTGCACTCAATGACAAGCTCGTAACAATTACATGAGTGCACTTTCTGTGCTCAGTTTGTTTGTCAGCAGACGAAATAGACATTTATAAAAAAAGCTTTCATACTTAATGGCAACTCTATGAAATGAAGCTTAAGACAATGCTCATTATCTGTCTTATTACATAGCAACAAATAATTGAAGTTGCGGTTTACTTACCGCCTGGACGGGCGCCGCCAAAGCGCAGGCTCTTGTCGTAACGATCGATGTAGTGGGGCACGTGATACTGATTGTACTGATTGAAGTATTGCTGTTGATAAAAGTGCTGTATCTGCTGTTGTGTCAGTTGCGCCTGTTGCTGTTGCTGCTGCTGTGTGCGACGCTGGTGTTTGCCATTAAACGAGTACACATGATGGGTGCGTACAAACTTCTCCTCAACCTGTCAACAGAGAAGAGAATGAGTGGAGGGCGAATCGGTGTTATACAAAGTGCGATTAAAAGTCATTTCAATGTCAAACTTTTTGCATATGCTTGCAAAATTAAAAATGAATCATGGCACAGCGGGCAAGTCCCTCATCATTTAAAACATCCACCCTCGCAGCCAAACACAGTTACAATGCCCGGTCGGACGGTAGCGGCGTTTATGAATAAATTTCATTTTAGAGTTAACCATATTCTGTGCGCCAGCGGCCAGATATAATAAATTTATTTATTTATGGTATCCTTTTCCCATGTCTCTCTCTCTCTCGTGTTGTTTTTGTTTTCGTTGCCGGGGAGCAGCAGCTGCTGCTGTAGATGACCCTCACAAGCTCTGAGTCTCTCGGACTGGTTCAGAGTCTGGGTAATTAAAATAAAAGCTCCACGAGCCGCGCATGTAGGCTATAATTATAAAATGACTTAAACTGATGTTTATCTTAATGCACCAGCCACTGACACTGTGTCTGTCCCCTGGCACCAATTCCAAATATAATTGCACATACACTTATTATATATACACTGTAGACTCAACTTTTACAATTTGTGGGTACTTTCCCGCTCCCTATTTGCCCTATTTTGCAACCAATGCATTTCACGTGCAAACAATTTACGGAACCTTTTTGACAATGCAATCGAGTAGCCAAATATATATATTACGCATACGCACCTTTTTGCCATTGATAAGCCATGTGATGTGTGGGGCGGGTCGGCCGCGTGTGGTGTTGCACAGTGCAAAGAGTTTCTCGCCAATGGCGAAGGGTGTGCGCTTGCGGAACTTTATAGTGGGTGGCCCTGTCTGTGGCACTGTAACAAAAAAAAAAAAAAAACAAGGAAAAGGACAGCAATTAGTGTCGATTTTACTAGTTGAAATTGGCTTGGCAATTTGTACGTACAGAAAACGCTCATTAGCTCATCAGCGCTGGCCTTGGTAAAGATGGGCGTGTCCGTTGAAACCTCGCAGAAAAACTGGCCAGACAGATCGAACTGCACATCCTTGAGGGTTACTTGCGTTTCGTTTGAATTTTCCCACTACATTGCAAAATGAAAAGAGAAACCGTTTAATACTTAAATTCCTCCTCTACGAGTATCATTAGCCAATCACTCTAGTCATCGGTCGAATATAATAATTAATAATAATTAATTGCAACTTGCCAAATGGCTCTCGACAGCTGCTACAGCCAGCACAGATTTTGCTTTTGTTATAATAATAGCCGTGGCCACAAATAATACGTGTATCCTTAACATTTTCTGTGAGCTTCAGTCTAAATTATTTATTAATTGACGGCTTAATTGGCTATCTAGGCATTGATCTTATATTAATGGTAATTTTGGCGGCTGAGCTTTAATTATTTAACTATAACTTGAATTATTAAATTTATACTGCTTTGTGAAGGTTTTAATCAATTAATTTTGTATAGATTTAAACAAGTAATTTTTATACAGCGACTTAAGAATATTTTAAATGTCACTTCATGAAATTATATAGATTGGTATTGAATGAATATTCTTATTTAATCTCTAACATATCTATGGTAAGTTTGGCAAGTATAGGAACAAACCATTGTACAAATGGTAAACAATCAATTCAAAATGAGCTATAACATTAAGTTAGTATTATTTATTCAACATGCTAGTCAGTTAGCAAGTGGATTTAATCTTTGGAATATTTAAGTGAACTGCCTTACTTCTTCTGCCCTTACACCCAGCGGCAATTTGTGATTACTTACATCAATTTGGGCTCCTTCGATCGTTGAGTTACGGAACGGCGGTTTCCGTCCGTTTATGAACTCGAAAAACTTGCCCTTGTCAACCTTTAGCCATGTCACCTGCAATCAAACAAATAAATTTTGTCATAGTATTAAAATAATGTTGCTCAACGGTTGTTGTTGCTGTATTTTTTCCATGATACGCTGTTGCTGCTGCTGCTGACATTGATTGAGTAACTGTGTCAGTTTTAATGCCGGACACTGTGTTCCGTTGCGTTGTTTTTATGTTGCCCGCCGCAGTTAATAATCCAGTGTAAGCAATTTTATTTTTATATATATACATGCCCGCACAATTGGACAAACAATCAACAAATTACAAATACAAATACATATACAAATAAAGAGTGTAAAACAAATGCTATGCAATTTAACTTTGCAAAAAGTTGCACAAAACTTTTTGCAGTGACAATTAAAATGCGCGTTAAGCTGTAAAACTGTAAATAATAGAATGTTTTATTGAAATGCCACCAGCAAACGTCACTTACTTAGAGGGAGACAAAAGAGATTCATGGGCGCAGGGTGGTGCATGTCCTATTGGGACGTGATGCTTGCGTAATTAAAAACGAGATTTGCGCAAGCAACATAAATGCACAAGTTCTACGTAAAAAGTTACTGCCAGACAACAGAAATGGGCGGTGGGGGACTGAAGGCAACATCAGCAAATATGAGCACATAATGTTAACGAAAAATAAATATGCAAACCCTACAGCCAAGTGTTGTGGGTGGCAGAGCGCAAGACAACCTTTGGGGACCGAACGTTAAATATAAATGCGGCGCTTACCCGAAGCATTTAATTATGCACAGTATTCATTTATTGCACTTTATTTAATGCGTTCGCTTGACACACTTTTTCGGGCTTGACGTGCTTTTACTTTATTTATTTATTTAGGTGGTATGCTTAGAGTTAATGTAATAAGGTACACTAATGTGAGTTTCGGGTGGGTTAATTGCTTAATTTACAATCAGCATACACGCACCAATTGCATTGATTGCGTGCTACCTTAATAACAATAATGTCCTTATTGAATATGCCCGCGTAAGGGCAAGGTGTATGCGTAATTTGGGACCGCAAATGTCGTCATTATTCACGCGTGTGTGTTCTTTGGTCGGAACAATCGATAAAACACACGCTCCACGTACTGAATACAGAAGCCGTTATGCGGACAAAGCAAACATCAACATGCAACCACTGAACCGTTCGGTGGTATACAACCACGCTTCGAGTGGGGCCGCTCTACAAATGCCCATAAAATTTTATCAGCCACTTGTGGAAAATTTTGAAGCAATTTCTCTTGACATGACAGCAACTTTTTGGAGCCAAACAATCATATTAATAGCCAGTGTGCGTATCGCAAAGTAATCAAACAGTGAATGCGACAGTGTCTGCCGTTGAGTACATGAACATCATCCCCCCCCCTCCTACCACCACCATCACACCTTCAATTAGCTACCACCACCAGCTCCGCAGGGATCGTAGTGTTCCTGTTCCATTGTTGTAATTGTTGTTATTATTGTTGTTCGGTCAGGCATGAGATTGAAACATGTGTATGTATGTATGTGTGTTGGCTTTGGCGTGTCCGCTGTGCACTGCGCCATGTTTGTTTGTGTTTATTAGCCCGCACGCTTAAATTTGTACTCAGCCGGCAAGTCAAAAGTTTATTTATTTGAACGGGATGCGGAGAGCCGGTGTTCTCGATCCTCGCCGGCGTCCCGACACCCGTTTGCCATTCACAGTGTAATTAGTTTATTTAATTTATATTTTTTTCGCGCGCTGCTTTTGTGCACCCAAAAAATTATGCGCCAACAACATGTTAAAACCGGACGACGAAGCGACGAGGCTAACTTCAATTCTATGGGTAACCGTGTTCGCTTTTGCGTTTTAATTGCCTTTTTAGTGCCACTTCCACACAATTTGCCACGCTTCGTGCAACAATTCGAATCAAAACCCGGTTGCCACTGTGGGTGCCGAGTGGCTGGCACACTTGGTTATATAGTCAATTATACTAATTAGCTATTGCTAGTAGGCGGTTGTAGCCACAAAACGGCCAACTGGCCAAATAAAATGATGTCTACATGTAAACACGGCAAATGCTGCGTTTATTTTAACGTCAAACTAAGTGAGCAAATGTGCCATAATAGCTAAACAAGTGTAAGAGAAGAAAAATAAAAACAATTAATTTTTCAACTTGCCAACTTTTCAATTTAACATATTAAACAATAAAAAAAAAAACACAAAATATATTTCACCTAGAATAATTTGATGAAATTTAATATGGTAAATTGAAGAAAAAATTACCAACAAATTAAACTTAACATACAATTTACAGCTACTATTAAAATAAGTCAACTGTTAATAAACGAAAAAGAGATTGGTAATTTTTTAAAGGTCAAAAGTGCCCAAAGCTATATATATATTATTTCGTTTATTTAATGGGCGAACATTAAAAATAAATATACGTAGAAACTGTTTACACAAATGAGGTCCATCATTTACTTGCTAAGTTTCAATTTCAAACGAATACATAATACTTCTAAGTTACTTCTTACAAAATCAAACTCAGAATATTATAGTATTTTAACAATCACTGAAAAGAAAACTTTAATTGAACGGAAAAATGTTTCTGCACTTTCTGAGAAAAGCTTTTTATTTATTTTAACAACATTTAGATAAGTTCTTAACAGGAAAATATTTCACCGCAATCGCTGTCGACAAAAACAATCAAGAAAAAACAAAAAAACAAAACCAAAGAAAATCAATATGTTGTGAGCTTCTAAAACACTCAAAATCGTGGCATTTTTGCGCCATAAAATTTGTACGCTCGGATGGTACCAAGAATGAACAAAACGACAACCTTAAGCACAACCTCCATCTCCACTTCAACTGTACGTCAAACTCAACCGCCACCTTTACAACTAAGTCTGCTGGTGCTACTGCTGCTGCTGCCGCAGGCGGAGCGCGTGCTTGTGCTTGTGCTTGGCCTTGAATTTATATGCCACGATTTGTAGTAGAAGTATACCACAAAGTTCAAAACTAAACTAAAAGTATGCAAGCCAGCCGGCTAAGTCGGGCACTCGGTTGCCGCCTGGGTGAGTGTGGTACTGTGGCACTGTGGCACTGTGGCAGAGAAACTAAGCAGCTCATTTGCCATAAATTCAAAGGCGTTGCCTTGGGGGCCATCGTACGCCTGTGCGTGTGTATCCTGATGTTTCGTGACAGTAATAAGAGACTAGAAGTGAAATTAATTGTCGCAACTGTAACTAAACCTCAACCTAGTATAACTAAGACGGAAGTAAGAAATTCAGATCTCAATGAGGGAGTAGGAAGAACATGGTGAGCCGCTCTTTGATTGCAAGTTTTAAGTGACATCTGCAATTGTTGTCAGTGGCATGCAACGGATACACCTGCCACTGATTGGGTAAGCCTTTGTCAAAGCTCTAAACTTGCAACACAAAGTAGCACAAGGGTAGCACAGAAGCTGCCATGTCGTGGTTGGCATTTCAATTTCAATTTAAAGTTCTCAATGTGCGCTTGCAACATGCATGATTAATACACTAGTATTTAAGCAACAGCTATGAAAGTGAGTTAGTATAGTATTTATTTATTCATGTTCGTACTCACCTTGAACAGTATTTCCGGTACAACGTTGTGCCGACACTTCAATGTGGCACTGGAGCCTCGCTCCACATACCTCGGCACCACCAGCTGCACTTCCACATCAGATTGTCCATCTATGGGAAAAATAAGCACAAAATTCACATTTATAATAGCTGAGAATATAGCAAAGCCACACTGCACGGCATCCAACTGTACAGAACAGCAACCACAACGGCGCTCAATTGCGGCTTAATTGAAATGCCATTAAATTGCACTTGCAAAAGGAAAAACAATTATTTTAAGAGAACAACAATAACAACACAGAGAAATAAAGCAAGGGGCTACACTCTTGAAATCGTCCGTTTATGGGGTGGAGGTCCTTGCTCAAACTGTGATCGGTTCAATAAATCTTAATTTGTTTGCCAAAGTGCACATGAGATATTTTTCGTCTGCATTGCAAAAAATGCTTCTCAATGAACAGCCGTGAGTGTCAAATATTTACGAGGGGGCATGAAACAGCAGCTTCTGCTTCGCCCGGCTTACAGTGACATCTGAAGTGCTGTGAGGCAGTTTATCAACTTTTTTTTTTTGCTGGATGGGCCGTGCAACACCTGTTTCAGCACTCGTTTCAATAATGTGGGCACTCTTCAGATACAAAAATTTATATTTTTTTTCGTTTACGCACAGTTGAGCACTTCAAAGGGTCATCATGCATTATTATGTTTCACCAAGGCAAACACAGGTGAAATTCTTTAAGAAAAAGAAACATTTAATCTTTATTTCATTAACTTTTATAAAATTCAGCTAAATTTTATCGTATTCTCGCTTTCAACGAACCTTGGGAGCATTGGGCGTATGCTTAACGTAAGAGCTCTAAGTAATTTGTTTTCATTTTCGCTACCATCTAAATCTTTATGTTTGCAAGCAATAAATATTTCTTGCCCATGTCATCGTTAGCTGACAGCCAAAATGTCTGTTTAATGAAATATGTCATTACACATCAGTAAAAGTTTGTCAAGTTTTATTTAAAGCTTACTGACATTAAAATTTAGAGCTGAACTTGTTATAGTTGAATAAATATAGAGACACTGTACGAACGGTTTAAGTGGACGGGTATGGGACAGCTGATTGGCAATAGAGTTTAAATGTAGTGGTTATATATTTATGGAATTACTTAGCTAGGCATGTGAACGTTGGCCAGTGGCAACCATTTTGCAAATTGGCCGCGACAAAATCGATAAATAATTTTCCAATGTAGCAAGACAACGACGAGCCACATTGACCCCGCCAATTCCAATCATAATTAAGACACAAAATGGTTAAAAGCAAACACATTGCCGTTTTGGCTTGGTCGGCTGGTAATATGATAGAGAGAGAGAGAGAGTCGATTTGGGTGGGGCAAGGCAACAAAGTGGAGCCAATTTCATTTTCATTTATTCACACCACGCGGCTGTCGTCAGTCACGCAAAATGTCAACGACTGGGTAAGCAAAAAACGTGTCAGGCCTCGCGAAAAATATGGAAAAGCGCAAAACAGGAAAACCAAATGAAATGAAGCACGTCAAGTGCATGACAGACGCTAGGAAGGGAAGGGATGTGAATTCGAGCGTGTAAGCAAGTTGGCAAGTAGGCAAGCCGTCAAAAATTGTAACGATGTTGCCTTTCTAGTTGGCAACTTGTTGCAATATCCAACGAACATGCTACGCTTTCATTGGTTTTGTGGCATTGCCTACAGCATGACATTTGTGCGTGCGTAAGGGCATTAGGGTGTGTGTGTGTGTGTGTGTCTGCGTAGACGTGCTCGTGCTGCACGCTAACGAGCCGTAATTCACGAAAATTCAATCAAGCCCAGCTGCCCAAGACTCAACAAGAAAACCTCAGTTTCCATTCAGCCTCAAGTCAGCAGCATATAGCAGCTTCTAGCTGCCTCACCCATCTTCCAATGTTACAGGGCCAAGAAGCAGGTAATCGCGGCACGAGCTCAAGTCTAACTTGGCTGACTATTTGCCCGGTCCGATTGTCATGCTGATAATGCCTGCCCTAGCTGCTGTCCAATACTTTTTTTAAAAATAAATAATATTATATGAAAACACAGCAGCAGAGAAAACGAAACTTTACAGCTTGTCCGCTGACAAAAATGTTGACCGACCACAATTATTGTGTTACTGCCGACGAGCCCAGCAGAAATATTCATTACTAAACCAACTTAAGCTACAAGAGATACTCTCTTGGCTGCCTGCCAGATTGTGGTCCTTGCCAGTTGCTTGTTGCTGGGCTGGGCTGGGCTGGGCTGAGCGAACAAAAAATGTTGCAAAAAAATTAGCTCACTTTGACAACGACAACGAGGCAGCGTTTTGTTATACGTGGTGTACGTGTTTTACAAGCGGAAATTGATGATTTTCCACGAGTTGGGCGACAATAAAGCGTGCAGCATGTCAGCAAAACGCAAATAATCAATCAATCAGCATTAATCAGGGCGGGCGTAGGCGTGATATTGCCTACATACACAAAGCATTGCAACTGTTGCCCATTCAGGGGTTTGGCTTCGCATCAACAATAAACAACTACATCAACACTTTTGATATGCTGTGCAAATTGAAATTCTCAAACGGAGAGCGAGCATAAACGAATTTATATGAACGACACAGAAAGCTACTTCTTTGGTTTCAATTGAAATTGTCAACAGCAATATAAGTCGTATTTTTTACTCCATGTAGAGGTAGTCTTGGAATTTAGTAATGAATCATGCTACGAAATGCCTAGCGTTAGATTGCCTTAGATTGATTCACTCTTATACTCTAAATGGGTTTCAGGAAAAGTTTTTTACGTAAGAGCATCAGCGCACTTAACTAAATATCAATAGATGTTCATTTATTTTTTAATAATGCACTTTTGTTCAGCAATTACGTTTGCATTACTGCGACTAAACAATAATCTGTCAATTATTGTTCAATCAATTTAAATATTGTTGGAATTCGTTGCTGATAATTGACTTAGCCAGTTGCATAAATTCATAAAACAATGATTGATTATGACAGAAATGTGAATAACTTAAGTTTTGAGCCAGTACTTAAAAAAAATGTCACCTGCTGGGTGGTTAAGCATTAATTGGTATAACATAAATCAGTTATTGTTGCAACAAAAACTAAGCCGAAAGAACAAAAATGGCTTCGGATTAGAGTGTGTGTGTGTGTGTGTGTGTGTGTGTGCAGACTGTGAACCAAAAACAATAAACAGCATTTGCTGTTCGATTGTAATCATATTTTCAATTGATTGCTAAATCAATATTTGAACTTTGGCAGCTGGTCGTAGCTCGCAATACGCCTCATGACCTTAAGACACACTCACACACACAAACACCAAAAAGCAATGAACGCGAGAGAGGACTGTGTTGGCTACCCGTCTGGAGTTGTGGTTTATTGGACGTTCGGTTGGACAGAAGGTCGAGACGTGACACGCCTTTTGCAGTGACAACGCAGATCGCAATTATAGCACTCAAATTGGAGTGGTAAAGAGAGCTCGGAGCGCTGTCTGTGCTGCCTGTCCAGCTGCCAGTCGGTGCCTGCTGCGGCGTACTGCTGACTAAACACACTGTTGCTTATCAATATAATGTTGAATCATTACGGTTGATTGGCAGACGACGTAGCACAATGCTTACTCCCTCGCACATTCTATAGATGTTCATTAGACACCAGCTATACAGCTGATTGACTGGCAGACTGACCGACTGACTGGTAGACAGATTTGCTGGACCGATACTTATATCATTATGTTGTTCATAATTGTTTCAATATTGTACTACATTGTGGCAGACAGCGAAATACGACTCTTCAATAGAATAAATCATTTTAATTGCTTATATACTATTTTCTTGTTGATTTATTAACCATGTGACTTTTAACATATGATTTTCTTTGATTGATATTAGCAAGTTTTATAAGTATGTGAATACGATGTGGTTGATGTGGTGTTCAAAAAGGACAACACAACAACAAAGAGGCCAAGCAAATGTTTTTACTTCTTACACACAACCAACAGCCCAACAAACATCAACCACACACAAGCCCAATCGAGAAAAACTTAAACAAAAAGATTGGGGGTTGAAACCTTTATGGAGCTTGGTTTAAGCAAAGCAAAGGATAAAGGCACAAGTCGTCATGTTGCCGAGCCATTCGTTTAGCAAATTTAGGCGCCTTTTGCTGGTGCTTTGCCCAAAAAAAGAGGTGGAGAAATGGAAATGTAAAGGAGGGCAGGCAGGCAAAGCATGGTCTTGCAGCCAACGCGTTGGTGGCATAAAGTAATTTTATAGAACAAATCACAGGCATTAGTGGATATAAATCCCGTATATCCTTGCCTGTGCATGCGCGTGTGAAATTTAAATATGTAGCGGACACAAAAGCAAGACAAAGATAAAAATAAAAAGGAAAGAGCGTGTGGGGTTGTGTAGAACAAAAAAAAAAGAGAGACAGAAAGAGATAGATACAAGCTAACGAATACAACAATAGAGAACGCATGAAAAATTGCCGTATTTTCCAAAGAAGTAGCCTGCACGGTCCTTGAACAACTGGCGGGTGCAAAAAATCACAAAAAAAAAAAAAAACAACCAAATAAATATATATTATGCATAAAGTAAGTATTTAAGCTTTTGTTTTTATGCGAGCTAAGTCGCCTACGGATATGCTATTATACTATGTTAGTTATTCTGTGCATTTGTGAATTTTAAGTCGTTGCTTTATGAAGACAAGTGGCCTTAAGTTTTTCAAATAGCCATGAAAATTTACTATTATAGTTGTATGCAAGAGCTTGTGAAACTGTTGCTTGCTAGGCATATTAATAAAAGTTTGATATACATTCATGACTGTTATAAAATGCTTTGTATTATGTTTGCAAATATGCGTATTAAGCCTTGCGAGATAAAATTGTGACCAATTTACTTGCTGGACATCTTTTGGTCAAATTTTGTAATTTAATATTTTATTCACATTTGTAAAATGAAATCATGAAGAAGAAAAAAACAAGCTTGAATGTTTGTCACGCACACACGCGGACCCACAGCAACAACAACAAAAAACTGTAGCCAATATAATGGTCAAAACAAGCAAGTGCCAGTGCCCAACGGAAAGCAAACTTCCCGTTTTGAAAATTTTATCTAAGCATCCGGCAGCTCTGGTAGCGGCTAAGACCAACTTAACAACCAGCAACAATAACGAGCAAAAAAAAAAATATTTTAAAAGAAATATGAATCCGTTTATAAGTTAGTACATAAGAAAATGGCTTCAAGGGCACGCTCTGGCGGCTGCACATAGCCACCACCAGCAGCAACGCCGGCAGCGGCAGCAGCACCACCACCACCAACTACAAATACACAGCCGCAGCCCATCAAAGCGCCCAGCACGTAGGGCACATACAGCACGCCCAGTGCCCATTTACAAGGCCGTGGAGCAAACACATGTAGGCCATGAATCTCATAACGGGTGTTAGTCATGCGCCACAAGGCCCCCAACCCACTAAGTCTGTTTAAGTGTAACCGTGTCTATGTGTTTGTTTGTCTCTCTCTCTCTCTCTCTCTCTCTCTCTCTCTCTGTGTGTGTGTGTGTGCCCTTAGTTGCCGGACCAGTGAGCGCGCCCTGGACTTGTGGATGTGTACCTGGCTCGTAAAGATGCAAACCATTACAGAAATGAAAAGCAAACGCAAAAGCAGCCAAAGGCAGCAAGAACGCAACGGCGACCAGCGATGTTGGTCAACACATAAAAGTGCTTAAATTACTTTTAAGCGAAATTATGTTTTATAAATGCGTTGGCCAGAAAGCCAAACTAGATAGCTCTGCGAATTAGTAGTGCGAATAGTGTTTTGGTTTCATTTTTGGTGTTTGGACCTCGTCCAACACTGTGAATGTGTAATTTTATTTCTAATTGCATTGTGTATTGAAATGTGTTGATGTTTCTATGTTTTGAGTGTTTGTTTTCGAGCAGCCACAAAATGTAATTTTAATGCCAGATTCCAACATATTTTGGAATGTGTTTACTGTTGCGTTTGACAACTTCTCATTTGCCGCAACAGCTGCGAGGACAAATCTATTTCGTGTACCCTGTATTCGAAAATTGGTAATTTTTGAAGTTGTTTCATGTTTTTAAATGTGTACATAATACGGTCATATGCCGCAAGCTGTTTTGTTTCCAATTGCGTTTGAAAAACTCGCTTGAATCAGCAAATTGCAGACCACATAAACAAATATGCGAACATGGTTTGAATTGCGCCTGGCATGTTTTAAAAATTCTTTGTACCGAATATATGTGGATTGGTTTGTCTACAAATCTGTGAATATCGCCAAGAGCTGCAAAAGCTAGTCGCAAACAACTGAGAATTATTTATTTTTCATGACACGAACAGCTGCTATTTTAGAAATTCTAAATGAAAAACTTTCAACTCGCCGTTGGCTAACAACGTTGTGCGGCTGCAAAGGCTACGTGGCATTGTTGCCCACCTCAACTATTAATTATGGCCTGCCACAGAAGTGGAATGGCGACTGAGCGACAAACTGTCCAACTGTCCGACTGTCTCACTGTCGGCCGACCGATATCAAATTCAGGCACACCAGACCAGACCAGACCACATCACAGCCACTGCTGCATTATTTTGTTGGGTACACGCAATTTGCCTTAGCAAATTATTTGCGCACTGCGCCCAAACGCCAGTATTTGATGTTGCCCTTATCTTAAATCTACACAGGCATTAGGTTTGCGCCACAAACACGGGCCTAGCGTTGGGCTGTCAAAATGAGGAAGCCGCAACAGGACCTGCGGCACTTGCCAAGCCCTCTGATGGTATTGACATTTATGCTCGACACATAGCCCAACTGTCCTTACAGCCAGGTCTTTGACGTTTTTTTTTATATTTATTTTTTCATGGTAGCTTCATCTTTTTCTGCCAAAATGCTGGGCACTGGTTTTGTTGACACTTGACAGCACCTGCTGCCTGTCTGTCTGTCCACGTTCTACTGGCCATGTTTTGAGAAAGTCCTCGGTTGACCAGAATCATTACTTTTTGTAGTTGGTATGAATGATTTCATGTTACATTGCGAGAACGATAAGTACGCATTAGAGTCGAGTTGAATGTTGAAATGACGCAGTTTGCTGCTTTGAACACGCATGACCACAACAATAAGGCCATATTTGTTTAGTGCCAATAAAGAGCTGGCCATTTCCCCCTTCAATTCACAACTTGTTGAAACAAAAGGCGTTGCGCAGCAGGAGCTCAGCAAAAGAGTCCTTGTCCAATCAATGCCAACTGGCTATTGTTTGCATTCCAATTCCAATTGCGGCTGCTGCTGCTGCTGCTGGTTCTACTGCTGATTCTGTTGCTACCTCGGGAATCTGGCGCCATTTAAAAATCAACGCAAAGTGCCTTTATTATGCAACTCGTGAGCGTCCCAATGCCAAAGGCTAGCATATTTTTATATTATCTCAGCCAAGAAAGCACTCACAAAAGGCGTAACAATCAGCCAAAAAAAAAAAAGTTTTTAGATATATTTATATGGACTTTAGGATGGCCGGGCACCCTGCCAGCCTACTGTTTCCTGGCGATTCTAATCAATAATTTACGCATTTTCATTTTCCTACAACCCAAAGGTGGCATTAGCACTGGGGGTCGCAATTACCAGCTAAGAGTTTCCAGCCATTCAAGTGTGTCCTTTCTTGAGTATGTATCTCTCTCTCTCTCTCTCTCTGTCTTTTTCTCTGGGTTTGTTTGTTTGTTTGGTGTTGTTGCTTCTGTGTGTGACTAGCCTTATTTTTGACCTTTTTCCTTAAGCATATTCGTCGACTTGGCACCATTTTTGTCAGCTCGTATTCCCAGACGCCCATTTTCTCAACTCGGCGCTGCATAAATTGTTGGCTTTGTTTAAAGTTTACAATGAAAAAGTTGTTGGGAGTTCTTAAAGTTTTTGTTGTGTGTTAATTTGCACATTTTTCGAAATATTCTATTATTTATGATTAATTTTTGGCTTGTTTCCGCATTTGCTTTTGGCCTGTCTTACACAAATCCAATTATAGCACGACTTGGACTCCTTTTGCTGAATTTTTTCTTGTTATTGTTATGCTTTTACTCTGCTGGTAATTCCTTTAGGATTGTGTTTACTTGAGTGCGCATGTGGCTGCCAATTGACGCATATTTGACTTTGAGTTTTTTTTTTTTGTGCTACCAAAATAATACCACAGTGTTATTTAGCAGCACTGAGATTTGGCTGTGCTGCGAGATCGTTGATTGCCATCTCTTGAGCTCTGTCAATTGTTGCGTGAAGCACAAAAAAAAAAAAAAAAACAACGAAACACAATCAAAGCATCAAGAATACCAAGCAGCTTAGCCAGCACTTGATATTGGGATTGGCTCTGAATTTTAAGTGCTTGCCCGCCAGGCTAAAGCAAGTTCTTGGCCAAGCTCTAAACAAATGAAGTGCGTGCCTTGGATATACCTTGGCTGTTGCTCATTAAGTCTAAGCCAATGCTTGTACTGCATAAATGCGGCAATTAATAAAGCGCCAAAACAAGCTCAAGCTCAAGGCTGAAATGCTTACTCACAATCACATACACCTTAAACATTACGTATACGCAGCGTATGCTGAACGCAGCAAGTCGAGCATCTAAGGCAGCAAGCAAACATATTCATTCTTGCTATACATTAATTGAATTTGACGCATGAAATATTTTATTCATGCGCAACCCTTAGGCTCGCACTTATTCTCAATGCTTTTGTGTTGATATGTGTGTGTGTGTGGGCGGGAGATGAGCTGCTAAATCATCAACTTATGGGCTCATTAACAGCTCTAGTGAGCAAAAAGAAGAAGAAGAAAAGAAGGTTGCTGTTTCTGCCATTGCGCCGAGTCACCTGCCGCATATTAACTGCAGGCATTAAATATGGTTAAGAGCAGTAAGGGTCGACACACACACACACACAACGCCACACAACACCCTTCAAAACGCTACAGCCCAGTCCAATGCACATCTTCTTAGATAAATGACTGGCTTTACCCCCAAGCACACACATGCACACATGAGCCGCATCATTAAGAGCTAACTACAACAGCACCAGCAACATCGAGCATTGTACATAAAGAGTCAGTCATATTAATTAGACAGCTGTCAGACTAGTCTTCTGCTCGGTTCTCTTCTCTGCCCGGGTTTTCTGCCCATTAATTCTAAAAGACATTGTCCTTAAACTGAGGCTTTGAGTATGTGACTTTAATTTCAATGTGATTACACAAAATAATTTGTAGCTTAGTTGTTTCGTAAATTTATCATTCTTAAAAATTGTATACTGTTTTATTTGCTTGTTCGGGAAAATAACTTTAAGTAATTCAGCTTTTTAGTTGTTAGTTTTATTATTTGAAGACATTCAAAGCCACTTTAAAAAGTATTTAAAATCATTAAAAAAAAAAATAATAATAATAAGAAAATATGTTTCATGATTACAAGAAGTTAAGTCTTTGGCAAGTCTTAAACTATTTGAAAGAAACAAACACCTTTTATGTTTTTTGCTCCACAGCGTTGCTGATTTTAGTTGTTTCTTACAGTCACAATTCATGCGGCTTAGTCAATTTTCAGTAATAACACTTTATTTGGGCCATTTTTGTTGTTCATCAAAAACGGTATCGCCCCATCGGAAATGGCCCAATAACGCAGCTGCTTATGCTTTGGTGTGTCATGTGTAAGTGGGCGTGCCTAGATTTTTGCCGGTTTATTTAGTGTTTTATTGCCTACTTTACACAGAGAGTCTCACAGACAGAACGCTGCTTGGCAGCCCTTTACGTGAACCGTTAACAATACACAAGTGAGCGCACCCACACTAGCACAGCCAAAGAATGTTGCACAAACACACACACACGCACACACACAGACACACACACACTTGGACTAGCTCGGTAGTAGCAGCCGAGTGGAAAGAAAAAACATTTGCCTTTCATTTGCGTAGCCTTTGCATACTAAAAATGTGTAGTTTATTCTCCTTTTTTTTACACCAGCTCGCGCTAAACTCTGCCGCAGTCGCAGTCGCAGTCTTTGTCGGCGTCTGGTAACACTGCTAGCCCTTTGTTTTCACATTTGCTGTCGTTATTGTTTGTTTGTTTGCCAACTTGTTATATCCTTATGCGTGTATGAGTGGGTGTGTTCGGGAATATACAAGAGTGAGTGGGTGCGGCTTGTATGTGTGACATTTCCGCCTATGTTTAACTTTTTACTCAGTCGTCGCTACTCCAATGCTAAGAGAGAGAGAGAGAACCTTTCATTTTCGTTTCGTTATTTGGTGCTTTTGTTTTTGTTTTTGGCCATTTTATGTGTAATTCTTTGCTACACTGCTGAGACTTAATAATGTTTTTAGTGCCTAGACTTGTTTTTGTTATAATTCCCACCACACACACACACACGCACACACATATACACAAACACAGCTCACACCCACCACCCACACAAACACAGGGTTTTTAATTAATTTCGCCCAGTGCTGGCAAATGGCTTCCTTGTATGTGTGCGTAATAGCAATAAAATAAAATATTTAATGCGGACTGGGCTCGAAATCATCCCTCGCTTTGGCTGTGATTAAATTGTTATGGCTGCTCACATGGCTTCCTCAAAAAAAAAACAAAAAAACTCACACATTTAAAAGTGCCAAAATTGTTTCGAACTTGTTAAATCCTAAGCCCGAAAAACGCAACCTATTTTCGTATGAAACCAAATTCATCAAGTTTTAACCACATTTGGTTTCTATTGGAATGTTTTGACGCTTCGCTTCGGGCCATTTCACACAAATAAATCAAATACAAATAAAATTGTTTAAACATTTACGAGTTCAGTTTATTAAGTGTAAAAAATTTAAATATAACTGTCAGTTCAATTGGCGTACATCCAAATTTCAGTAACTAATTTTTTGTTAATCCAAAAATCCATAAAAGTCTTTTAGCTGATTTAAATGTAGTTTTTGCTGTTCGGAATGAAAACTGTTTGCAACTTTTTAATTAACTACGATGGTAAATCGCTCAAAGAATTTAATTTTGATTAAGAATATTTGTTTGAATAATTTTTTGTTGCTCAAAGTTACTCGAATGCTAAAACCAAACTGTGCAAACATTTTGAAAGTTATTTAACATGTATGTGTTATGAACTAACCAACTTTTGTGAACCCACTTTGATAAACAGCTCACGTACTGCAATCAGAACTGCCTTAACCGATCCTTTTTTAAACTCTTAATGCCTGGCGTACTTTGTCAAGTTTGAACTTTGTCGAGTCCTGTACCGGAATAACAATGGCCTGGGCTATTTAGGCATTTTTTTTTTTTTATTTTTTTTTTTTTGTCTTGTTCGGCTTGACCACTCACCACATTTGTGGGCAAAGTATTTTCAGATTTTTGGGCAAAAATTAATGCGCTATCAATTTAGCCTTTGAACCTGGTCTTCGTGGTCTGGATGGCTAAGTAAGGCCCGTTTAAGGGCATCCATCCTAATCCCTGAAATCCCTCAATCTTGCTGGCATTGTTTACCAGCAGGCCTCATTTATTTTGCATGAATTGCCAACAGCGTTTGACTTTAAATTGTTTTCGACCTTTGCTAAAAGTTTTCTCTCTGCTTTGCCAAAAATCAAACAGCAGCAATGAATGCTTCTCAAAATGTGTGTGCTTATGGACCTCAGGTCTCATCGTTTTCTCTCCTTCCTGCTCTGCTATGCGCGCTTAAAATGTTTGTATGGATTGTATGTGTGTGTTGCCTGAATAATTAACAGTTCGCTGCGCAGCATTGAATCCCAGTTTTGAGCACATTCCAGTGCTGTTTGTCATTTGCCGAGAGTCAATTTACATTTGGGTAGCACAATTCGATTTAACACAACGTTGTTGTTACTGCTGCTGATGCTATTGTTATTGTTGTTGTTGTTGTGGGTGGGTGTGTGAACGTTTGCTGACCCATTGCGTGCCATTTGCCAATTTATGGCTTTTTAAAATTTATTTGGGGTCTGCCAGTAATAAATGCCTGGCCTGCCGGCAATGCCAACGTATTTTCTTGATTTGGGTTGAATTAGCCAGGATTTATGCTGTAGCTGTTGCTGTCTGCCAGTTGCCAACGCTTGAAGTCTTATTAAGGCTCATTAAAACAGCCACAACAGAGCAACATCAAAGCATCTGGTTACGAATTTAACTTTCCTGCAGCTCGGATTCCTAAGGCAGCAGCAATCAAATATAAATATCACCAAGATATACATACATATGTATGTATGAAGGGGGAAAAAAAAATGGGCGCGTTGCCCTGTCAACTAAAGGCAGGACTAACAATAACTGCGGTTCTTAATAAACCCATAAATTGAGTGGAAAATGGTAAATCGATTTCTTTTCTTGCGTTTATTGTTATTACAAAACTGTCAGAGCACTGGCACCAACTAAAAGAAATGATTGCGAACGAGAATAAAAAAAAAATAGAAGGTGTAAGAGTTAGAGAAAAATCGAGCAAGGCGCAACCTTGGCAAATGCAGGCATTTCCTTTATCCAACGCTTCGTAAATCCTTTTTGATAAAGTGCTTTCAGTCTCTCGCCACTCACACAGACAAAGAAAAAAACAAAAAACAAAAAAAACACAAACTGGCAAATTTTGCGCGACTTGGCCCAAGTGTCGCATTATGACCATTTTCTGTGGCAGCGGTTCGTTGGCTATACTGCTAACGAATTTTCTCTGGCTGAGTTCGTTTTAGTGGCGGATTTGGCAATAAGACGCCATCAGATTTATGCAGCTTCTGCCAAGCGTAATTATTTGCTGACATTTTAATAGTTTTCAATTCAGTGTTTTCTTATTTTTTGACTTGGAAGATACGCTTCAATAAGTTTGTTGAACATTGCATTTAACCATTTTATGACCAGATTTGCTTGGGATGGCAGCTTGAAAAATACATAAGCATATTTATAATGTCCTGTCTGTTTTAAAATGCTTAAAATTTTATGTCAGCATCGCAGACATAATTTGTTTGTGCGAGTTTGCTATTTTATGTCTTGATTTGTTTCGTTTAAAATTTATGTTGTGTTCCGGTGTTAGGCAGCTGCCATCTATTCCAAACACTCATATACACACATTAGAAAACCTTTTTAACGGCCGCAGGTTAATGAAATTGCCAGCTGATACTGTTACCTCTACTGTTGCTGTTACCCTTACCAACGCGGTGACAATTTTGCGTATGAGCTGTGGACTACCGACACTCCGTATCTGCCTTTCTCTCTCTTACTCTCTCTCTTGCCCACTCCCACACACTCTCTTACCTGGCTCCTACTTCCTGCTTCGAATATAAAAGCCAAGACCCAGAACGTCCTAGCCAAGGCGCTGCTACCTCAGAGCTTTTAAGTTAGACGCTCGTTTATAGACTTTGCACACTTTGAATTTACTTTACGGTGCCGCCGATGCGGCTGATAATAGCACCACGTGGCGTATGCGTATTGCCGACTAGGTAGTACCACAAGCGAAAGCTGGCAAGCATACAGAAATAAAAAATATAAAAAACTTTCCCAAAGTTTTTACAGTTCGATACACACACGACAGCCGAAAGAGCGCTAAGATGTCGAATAGGAGCGTATCCCAGCTCCGACCGCAGTAAACTTGAGACCAACTAGCTCGGCATCATTTAGGTTTTGGTGATTTGGCATCTGGGCTTTACGGAATTCCGGCCGCAGCAGCTCTCTGTTGCTCCATTGTTTTCGTTTTGCTATGCTTGTTTTATAACTTTTTGATTGTCTTTGCGCCAAATTTGTGCAAAATTGTTTCAGTCGTTTGCCAAATGCTTTCTACCTGCTGCTTGCCCAAATTGTATGGCTCACATTAGGGCTGCGGCAAAACGGCAGCCGGGTGCCGGGTGCCATGTGTAATATTTACTTTAATCTGATTTTAGCCGCTCAAGTTTACTTTGACGGTAAGCTGGCAGTGTGTACTTACATACACATGTGTGTGGGAAAACTTTGCCCACGGCGCTCATATTTTGGCAACAATTTATAGACAATTTCAAATACAAATGTATTGGTTGTGTGTCAAGTTTTAAAGTCGCGACTAAGTCAATTCAAGTGTTTGTCGACCAAAATAGCAAAAGAAAAACAAAAGTTTCAATAGATATGCCAAAAATCTCTTGACACAAGTCAAAATCACGTCAAGGTAAGCTGCGACGGCGACGGGTTGTTGTAGGATTATCAAACTCGTCACAAGTCACCCGCTAGGCAGACAGGTAGACTGCTCGCTGGTAATAACAGTCACCAAGTCAGTCATACAGTCTGCCAGTTAGTCGGTCAGCTGCAGGCAAAATCTTCTTTTCAGCCTATTCGCCTTTTCTTCTCACTCCATCTCTTAGTGTGTGTACACAACTTGAGTGTGCCCCCGGCTAGACCTGACATTGAGGTTGCACTGAGCACACACATACAAGCTTGTCTTGTTGTAAGTGCTGCCGCTGCTACTAGTGGCTCTTATTACTATTGCATTTATATGGGCATGTGTGTACATAAAGCATACGCAACGAAGGCCAGCGTTAGCCACGAGCCACTGTCGCTACTGTCACCATTGTGACTGCCAGCGGTTGGCATAATATTTTGTTAAATGTAAATTTTATGAGTTCACTTCATCCTCTCTGTTTATGTAGCCAAATTGATTTATGTGTATATTTTGTTTGAATTTCTAAATTGAAACTGACATGAAGAGATAAGCAAACAGTAATCAGTATTAAAACAATGATGATAAAGTCATTGTTACCCGAGTCACGTGTGACCTATCTTCTCAATAAATAGTTAAGAGTTCTTGAGTAAACGCCAACACATAACAATTAAGCGTGTGACTCTTCTGCCCAGCCACTTCTAAGCTAATATGAGACGCCTTTTCATATGAATAATTCAATCCGACCACTTTAATCTAACGAAAAAAAATCAATAAAAATCGCATCAGTTGCGATTGGATTACATTGACTTAAGATGGCGGCGTGTTTTTCTTTTTTTTTTTTAAATATTTTCAAAGGCATCCAGCGATCGGAACTGCTAATGGTCTCTGTCTGTGTAAGTGAGAGTATAAGAGTATGAGAATGTGTATGTGCGTGTGTGTGTGTGTGTGGTTGTGTAAAACTTTCACTTCCGCAAAAAGCGCTGTTAGCGAAAGTAGGCACCTCTCCATAAGGTTCATTTCGTTTAACGACTTGAAATTGATTTTACTGTAGCAACGGCACATTTTATATGATGCTGCCTCGTATCTCAGCCATTGGCGGTGTAATATTGCTCAAACGTGCTTTGCGACAGTCACCGATCCATGTTGCTTCATCGTTCTTGTTAGCTGCTCCTTGGCGTATTAATTTTTCAGCGATTACGTTGCCTCTGCAACGTGTAATGGATACGAAAGGCAAAAGGTTAACACGAGAGTGGTTTGTTGTCTTTTACGAGCTGCTCATTGAGTTTTTGATTAACTTTTGCTCTCAAATAACACAGTAATTAAATTATATTTTGTGGCATACTTTTCAGCTGTCGTAGTTAATTTTAACTGCCGAGTCACTTATTGGTTCGTTAATTAAATCAAATTGTTCCAATGGCTCATATATGGTTGTATACACGGCCAAACTGCCAATTTTACCTGCAGCAATTAGTGTTGTCAATTGATTTGTCATGCAGATTGCAATCAAAGAACGCCTCTCAACCTTATAAATAACTAAATGGCAATTTCATTTATTAAAATTAAAAACTTGTACATTCCATAAAATGCCAAGATGCATACCGACACGTTCTATACATAAAGTTTGCACAAACATTGTAGTATGTATATTTGTATAGTACAGACTGGCATGAACGTTGTAGAATGTTTATGAAGTAAATAATCGAAGCGTGCGCTCTGAATTATTCATGAGGCTTATGGAAAAAACAAAAAAACGAGTGGAGCCATAAGGAGCAGCATCAGCACCTACAGGAGCGAAAAGGAAGCAGCTGTGAGGACAGGTATTAAAGGAGCAACTGACCGAATGCGTGACATTCCATTGAGCAAGGTCGGTCGCTTTTCAAGAAAATCAACACGTCTCGCTTCCACTATGTTTTGAAAAGGAGTTATTTGTGCTACTTGCATGCCTGCGCGCCATTTGCATTTGGCTACCATTTCTTTGTATATGCATATTTCAGGTTAAATCGGAAATTTTATAAATAAAAGGTTTAGTAAATTGAGGCAAAGGTTAACTTGACCACAGGGTGCCGAGAAATTTTGTTTTATTAGCTTTTAATATTCAAATTGTTGGTTGCAACTCAAAACAGGTTTAAACTTTTCAGAAATTGCAAAAATATGCAACTAAACTAAACCATATTATTCCAAATGCCTTGAACTTAACGGCTTACTTGAGCATACCAAGAAATAAAAAGCTGTGCTAGCTTTTGCGTTATTAGTATCTCCATTATTTATTATGCTTTTATGAGAACCCATTTAAGCTCTTCCTTTTATTGTTCAATAGCTTACGGAGAGTTTTCGTAGCCTTATTGAGCCAGAAAAAGTAAAAAACTGACAAAATGGCTAAACATAAATAATATTATTATGGCACATAATGCTTCAGAGAAGAATTTAAAAACTTTTTAAATCTCTGTTTTTAATAGAGTTTGCTTGTATTTTGCACAAGCGCAAGTTGAAAACTTAGAAACTTTGTGCCAATTAAAAATTCGACTTTTTTCAACACGACAACAAAAATAGCAATCAGTTGTGCAGCTATTTATTTGTTTGTACTTTTGATTAAAACTGGTGTTGACAAGTATATTCAACAACAATAATAGTTATTCGATAGAACATAGTTTTCAAATGGTTTGTAATTAAGGACTACTGCTTTAAAAATAATAAGCTATGATCAATATTAATGTTTATAGAGTGCTATTTTTCGTTTTGAGTCCAATGGCAATCCTTGGATTACATAAAATATTAAGATACTTTTGATTTAAGTTAAAATTGTTAAGTTTAAATTGCATTTGTGGGAAACACACACAGGTTTTCTTCAGTATAAGTCAATTTTAAATAATAACGATATCGAAATCCAAGCATCATTCATTCATTATTCGGCAATTATCTAATACTTACTTATGGGCTGAATTGCATGTAATCCTAGACATAAAACTATTATCCAAAAGTGAAGCATATTTCCGATATTTGTTGCTGGATTCGGGGTTTTCAGATTTGTGGGTTACACAATTTTGCACAGTTCACAATTATGCGTTGTCACAACTTTAGAAAATTTAATATTACAAATTGCATTCACTGCGATAATCTTCACACACAAATGAAGTTAAGGCAAGGTAATCGGATTTATCAAATCGGTGGCGTTATTTTATATGGATTTGCTTTGGCACCATTTAAAAACACTTAACAAATTGCATTTGAATAGCACGCAAAATAAATTTCACTCGATTGCCTTGATTGAAATATGGGGGGCAGTTACATTTGTGTTATGTGTAACATTAAAAACATTGATCAAAAGCAGCCGTAAAAACGATCTGTGGTGCTCCTCAACTTTGTGGGGCTTTGAATAAACTCTTTAAAATTCACTTAAACACACACAGACACTCAAACGCATACTTATAAGCGTCGATGGTGTGTCTTGCTTTGCACTTTCGCTTTCACACAACGCACTACACTATACAGCAGGTTTGCTGTGTTGATTAGCTTTACAACTAAAGGGCTCTAACGTTATCCTGGTCTGTGTTCGCACGCGCGCACTTGTTGTGCCCGTCGCAAGCGTTTATCCTAGACTGAAATGGCCACAGCCGAGGCTAAGCTTGGCTGGAATATCGACAACAGAACGGCAACAGGATATATATGTATATACACCTACACCACGCACGAGCACAATTGTGGGAGGTAAATTTCCATTGAAGTTCAGGCCCCACGAAGCCGAGCAACGAGAGCAAAAGCTTTCCAGTGCTGCCCCGAGTCGCTGAGAGCTTTTACGCTCTTTTATCCGGCCAGTTGTTGCGCTACCGCAACAGGCTTCGTCCTAGTCCCAACTGGAACCGGCTTGCGGGAAAACGGAAGCAACAGGCTATTGAAATTCCATATTGTGGCCTTTTTGCCAGCGGCCAAATTGTGCACTCTTCCCTTGCTTTTGGCCACATTTGTGCAGTCAACGTGGATATTTTAAATGCATTAAATGCGGTAGACACCAACCCTGATGCCACATCGTTTTGATTGCTTTTTGAGCTGGCAAAGCTCTTGCAAGCATAATATTATTTACCCAGACAACCTACTTATTCACAAAACAAACAATGGTCTACAAAAAGTAGCCATGGTCCGCAATCTTCAAAATTGTGCATTGTGCAAATTGAGTTAATGCTTAAGAATATCCGCAGATTTCAGATTTGTAATGGGCGAAAGTTATGCAATTTAAGCAGTTGTTATATCATTTGCACGAAACAGGTTAAAAGGAATTTTACGGTTAGGGTGCAGTTTGTGTGCTGTGAACTAAATTTCACTTGAAACAAACATGAAATGTGTGAAATTAGTTTAGCTGCAAATTTTGTGTGCATGCATGTTAATTATTGCGGTTGAGCTTTGCGGCTAAGCTCAGATTTTTGGTTTGCCACAACTTTTGTTATGTAAGCCATGTGTTTAAATGTTCATGTTGTTAGATAATATTTGGTTATAATTAATAATAATTTAATCTAACGTTTATGATGAAAACGTTTTAAGCATCCATCAAGCATTTAATATGTAATCAAATATGACTAACTGATTCGCCACATAGATAATAATTCAGATGAATAAATAACAGTAAGCTTAAATTTTATTGTAAAAGGCAATTTAACTAATACAATTTTCGCCATCCTCTTGTTAATTGTATCTTCTTTCAACTCCAACACAGTCAATGATTTATAGCCGATAAACCACATGTTGACAGGCGTCAATCTTTCAGGTTTAACTTTGGGCCAGCTTTAGGTGTCTTAGATCCCTCTAAGCCTCTAAGGACCCTTTCCATTTTGACACTAGAGCGTATCAATTAGTCATTAGGCACAACGCAAATAAACTGCCTTGAAAAGTTTTGTAAGGCATGCCAGATATAATTTGGCTACACGCCGTGATTATCTCAACGTTGTCGACAAGAACCTGATACGTTGCCTGCATGCGCGTTTATTTTTATTAGATTTTTACTTTTTAAATTAAGAACAGGAACCGAACGCGTGGCCATAAAGTTTTATGCTCCAACACACACACACACACGGTGCACGGTGGAAGGGATAATATGCACAGGACGTGGTGTTGGGCTTTGTATATCTTGTAGATACTCATTTAATTTTCGCCACGTCCACTTTTAATTACAAACAATCAAATCAGCTTGTTTTTGACGATCCACGCTCTCCGCGCAGTGCCAACAAAAGCCAGCTCACTGGTGCGGGGACAGTACGGGCATTGGAATGTGTTGTCCGGCTTCATACACACCGTTGTGACACGTTGGAGCCCAAGGACTGTTTGTGCATTTTGCAGTCGACAGTGACCACAAAAGTAGACAGTCATCGTCAAACACACACAGACACACACATGTCCCACAGGAAAGCCGCAGTTGTTTTTTTTTTTTTTTTTTGTCTGTTTTTGTGTTTGTGTGTGTTTGTGTCTGTTTGTTTGTTGATGTTTTGGTTGGGTGGCTGTCATCATTAGTGACCCCAACAAAAGTTGACAGTGCGCTAAATGAGAACATGGTGTCTTCACTCGCCGTGTTTTGCTGCCTGACATACTTATTTTGTACAAGTCAGCCAGCCAGCTCATGCTATTAAGTCATAAAAGGCGTGGTTCGTGGCTCGTGGCTGGTGGCTTACCCAACAAGCGTTAATTTGCTAAATTTGCCGCAAACAACAATTTCTCATTAAATACCGACTGCCTTATACCCAACCAACCACATTTGCATTCCCAACTGCGCTGCAGCCATGCAGTCAATCGATAAACTCAGCAAGCCAGCTTGACGTATGATAAATGTCAGGCACATAAATCGCAGCCAGGCGCACACAGGTGAGAGCATAGGGAGCAATCAGAATCCTACAAATAACATTTTCCTGTTATTCTTCCGGATGTATTTTGAATGCGTATATTTAACGTACACAACTTAAAATAGAAAACTCGAAAAACACGAATATGCACTATGTACATCGTACTCGTCTGCATAGATAAATATTTGTTATATTGTGAATTTGCATATATGCAAATGCAAATATAAACTATAGTGTAATTTTCTAAAGGATTGTCCGAAACAATTTTCCATTTTAACAATTACTTTTCAGCATAGCAGCATTTTTCAATTAAAATGTTGCTTTTGGTGACTCAAAAATGTTTATATTGTAAATCAAGATTAATTGGCATTGTTTGCCGTGTGACAAATGTTTCAGCCCTTTTATAAAAAAAAAAAACAATTGATTAGTATATTAGTAACTTTTATTTTTTACAATCCCACAACAAACTATATAAAGCTAATTGGCATGCGCAATTCCAAAAATTGTTATAAAAACAAGATAAGCGTCAAAGTCTCACAATAAACATGCAGGTCATTGACTGAGTTCTTCTTCTTCTTCCGACACGCATCGCTGTGGAGCCTTGAGCGTTGTATACTTCTGTCTATATATTCAATGTTCGGCTACAAAGTGTTCGCTTTCGATGGGCGATGAGCCTGGGTTAGGCGCCAAAGCATGTCCTTGGTAAAATGCAAGTTAAGCCTACATGAAACAAAAGCTCGGCCGATGGCGTTGCGTTTAGTCAACCGAGCCAACAACAAAAACGATCCAAAAAAGCAACGTCAACAACAAGAACAAAAGCAGCAAACAGGGCTCATTTACACGGGAAATAGCCTATGTGCAAAAACCATTTAAATGCAAATTAAGCAGCAAGTGAAAACATGTGAACAAAGCTGCCCACACCCCAAACACAGACACAAACACATACCCAGTGAATACATGTGGCTGGCTTGTATTTGGGGGGCAGGACAAGGCTTTTGCCAGCGACTGTGTGCTGTGGCTTTGGCTTTGGTTTCGACGCTATTGCCGTTGCCGTTGCCGTTGCTGTTGCTGGGGTTGCCTGCTTTAAATGCAAAATAGTTTAGCTTCGTCAGCGCCACCAACAAAATGCTTGCTGATGTTTAAGGGGCTGGCCGTTTGTATGCTGTTGCTGCTGCCCATGTTCCTATTTGAATAAATTCATATGCATAAATGGCCACAGTTTATAGTGATTATCCCCATAGGGGCATAGTAGTCAACTGCAACCGACATACGCACACAAACACACACACACACACACGCACAACTTGCTAATTGAGTCAAAGATTAAGATTTAAAGATTGCCTTTGCCTTTGCCTTTGGCAAAAAGCTCGTTGAAACGCTCACATCCTGCCATCCCATTGCCACCCCAGCCAGCCAGCACTGAAGCAATTTCCATTGACCTTTTTTTTTGGCATTGCACGGACATTGTTGGCTTAATGAAGCAACGTGCCAGCGTTGCAGGTGTTGGCTTACGAAGCTTTACCATTCAAACTGTCCCGGCTGGCAATGTGTCACTCAGTCACTTTAGCCATTCAGTTGCTCAGATGTTCAGTTGTTCAGTTAGTCAGTCGAGGCGCAAACGTTTGTGAACCCAGGCGCCAATAACCGACAATTGCACTCACCAGTTGAATGAGACTAGAAAGAGCGCCAACGGGCTAACGGTCACTGACTAGACAAAAGGAAGAACAACAGAAGGAGAGGGAACAGGAAGACAGGCGGCTGCCTAGGTGAGCAGATTGCATTCGAATGTTCTAGTTCGCTATGCAATAGCCTTTGATTACGTTACACCAGTCGACGAGTTTATGCATATGAATGTTTGTGTGTGTTTTTATAGAGAGTGTTTACTTTATTTATGCGCACAAAACAAACTATGGAGAACGCACTGCAATCAACTCCACCGATGCAATTCTCAATTATTTCTGCACATACTGAAAGACACTGAGAGAGAAGGAGAAAAAAACAATTTTGTTGTTCCAACATTTCGCTTAAAAGTTCATTTCTATTAAGATACGTTTTCAATTTGTTTTCCTTTCATACTCTCGTTATATTTGTTGAAGCTATAATAGAAATTTGTTCAAGTTTCTAAACTGGTTTTTAAATTCGTTTTCATCAGCTTTTTCAAAATTGGTTTCATGACTTTAATTGAAGTTTTTATGTTCAAAATTTGAACGAATTGTCCTTAAGAATTATGCAAAGTACCTCAAAATAGTGACACTTAAAGCATTTCCAGTGAAAGTATATTAAGCATGCAGTTACATAGTAAATAGCATTTGATTATTAAATTAGAGTAACAAAAGTTAAAATGTAAAAATGTGTCAACAGTGCCAGCGGTGGCAATGATGTCACATGCCATTAGAAAGTTTTGATGAGCACATTTTGCTTTCGCAGGGCCACAGGTACATTATGATTGTGCTAACCGTTCATTTGATAGTAATATGGACATTGGTTTTGGGTTGCTGATGTTGTTTTTCTTGTGGTGCTGGGGCTCTGGTCTACATATGTTTTCATTTGTTTGATGCCGACGATGACAACCCTCATCAAAAGTTGGTCCAATGACCGCTCGATTGTTCGGGTAACTGGTCAACGGCTGTTTACATCCTACTTTGACATCGTGTGGGTGCCGTTTGTGTGTGTGTGTGTGTGTGTGTGTTTGTGGTAGATGGACAGTGATATATATAATTAAAGGTAAGCTCGGAGCTAGCCATCTTCAAAGGCTAGGCAAACTTTTAATGGTGCAAACGCACAATTTAACTTAATGACAAGCAGGTACAAAAGGTTGTGGCGATTTTTCGACATATAAGCCGACAAGTTGCTTTCAGTTAATTCGTTTGTCAGCCACCCACAATGCCCATGTCAAATACAATTTGCAGCAATTTCAAATGAATGAACTCTCACGGACATTTGTCCCGCGATTGAGAAAAAAAGTTGAAAAGTTGATTGTGTAAAAATAGAGCAAAAGTCAACGAAAAACAACAAGGAGGACTAAGAGAAAACTACATACAGAAACTAGAAAAATGTTTCACGACTGGGAAAAAACAGAAGAGCGCCAAAGCACACACATCACATTCAGCAATACACACAAATATAATTTGTAGTAATTGAAATGCTGTCGAACAAAGCGAAAGAGATGAAAAGAGAAAGTTGAAGATAGAGCGAGATAGAACAACAATAGAAAGTGCCTTTGGGGTACGGTTGTGAAAGTACTCGAATATTTCGCTGACGGCTAAAATATCTTGGTCTTGGTGCGCTAGAATGATTTCTGACTATACAAACTGAATACCGCTGTGGCTGCTAGCCGAACAGCAACATCCACTACAACAACAACAACAACGGCACTTTCATTTGGATAAAGCTCCATTCACAGACGACATGTCGAGCATGTGTTGAATACGTGTTTAACACGGCCAAACGGTGACGACGCCATCACTTGTACTTGTACTTGTACTTGTACTTATACATGTATAGTATGCCATTTGTGTAACCAGCGGCAACGCCAAAATCGGCAGCGCTCCACACATGCCCCCTTCCAAATGTTGGCAACGTGTGCAGTCGTGCAAGCTTCAGGGGTTTGAGTTGAGGGGCTTTTGCGGTGGTACATCTTTACATCTCCACCGGGCTGAGATGCGTGTTATGAATGACGTTAATGTGGCTTACCTGACTCCTGTTGCACGCATTGCACACACGTGCAACCCAACACCCAACACCAATCAATGCAAACAGACAGCGCCAGGCATTTTTGCATTTGTCTGTAAACTCATACTTCATACATGTACGTATATTTGGATAGACTCACCTGCATTTGTTGGCTGTTTTAAAGGTTTTAAAAACCGAGTGCAATAAAATACACATACACTAGCATGCAGGTGTTGCGTGGGCTAACACCTCGTATACGCAACTTTAGCTAATTGCTGTATTTATGCGATTGCCATTGCATGTATGCCACCATTTATGGCAGCTGCCGGCGGTTGTAAAGATAAATGCCATTTTTTTTGTTTACAGTCACGTGATCAAGTGGCATGCAATCAAGAGTGCAGTTAGTTTTTCATGATATGTACCAACGCAAATCATTTCAATAAAATAAACAAAAAACCCTGTCTGCTGAACAAATACAACAGCAAAAGAATACTTGTAAATTAAATGGACTGTTTGGTTTTTTTGAGCAAATATAAATAAAATAAATGGCCACATGCACAGTTTAACTTATCCAAAAGCTTTGAGCATTTTCAGGTATGGTAGCATATTGGTCTTGATTAAGTTAATGTTAATACAAAATCATTCCGTTAACGAAACCAATTTAACTTTAAAGTGTTTTTAATACTCTACCAAATGGTTTTGAGCATTCAATAAAACGCAACAAATGCAGCTGCTGAGTTTTTATTGTTGTTGTGCTCGCTGCAATTGAAATTTTTTAAGTTTAACCAAAACCGGCGTACGCTCCAATGGCCATTGGCAAATGACCTGCATACTCTTTGGGCTATGGCTTTGGTTTCATGCGATTCGAATCCGAGTGCTTCGTCCTTTGCTTGTTAATGACATCTGTGACAGTGCCACCACACTGCACAAATTACACATACGCAGGGTGCAACCGTGGCATGTTGCCTTTATTTAACAGTAATTAAATAAATAATACTGAGTTAAGTGAAATAAAAACCTTGCTTGTAGTGACTGACGAGTAGATTTTTGCTTTCTTTCAATAAATTAGAATTCGATTTATGTTCGAAACACTTCAGATGAGCTAAGAAAAAATATTCGACGCGAATAAGTACCATCTTTATATGGAACTTTATTCGAAACTTTTAATTGCATCGAGTAGGCTTTCGCTTAGCTTTCAATGTTTATAGAAAGTCATGCTCTCTGAATTTTAAGATCAATCTAACAGAAAACCATATAATTTACTCAATAACTGCCCTCTATCACTCTATGCCCAGCTGATGATTAACAGTTTAAAAACATTTAAAAAAAAAAACACATGCATTTGAGCGCAGACTGTGAGTAAATGAACGTGTCCAGCTGCTAATAGTAGTCGCCGAACGTTAAATTTTTAAAAACCATACAAATGATTGACATTTAATTTGTTTTTTGTTAATTCTTTGGCAATAAAATAAAAGCACTTTCATGTGACAATTAATTGCTTGTGCCGAGTTTGAATCGTTTGCTGATCATATCAACACATGGACATAGTCGGCGCTTTAAATTATGGTTATGTTACTGCTTGTGCAAACCGAAATGCAATTTGCAGCAGTTAGAATGAGTGAATGCACTCAAACACTTTAGCTTCTCGGACAAATTTCAATAACGCAGCTTAACTTTGCGGCCAGCTGTAAACGGGATAGAGAGGCAATCTGGTTGGTCTTTCAATGGACCAACGATTTCATGCAACTGTCATGCTGTCTGCAGCTCTGCTACGGTCAAATAGACAATTGATGCCGTGGATGGGTTGGCATCCATGTTAAACGCTGCCAAGTTGGCAAACGTGACTCTCCGCTTGGCCATGCACTTCGAGGTCGCACTATGGCACTCAAAACTTAATGTACTTGCATGTGTGTGTGTGTGTGCGTGTCGATAAGTGCACACATTCAATTGGATATTCAAATTATTTGAAATCGCATTTGTCTGAGCGTGCAGGTGAAGCCAGCACGTGCACTTTCTGCAGCTAAGGCCAATGATTTGCATGAGCTATTTGACTTTTAAGTAAATTTAATAAAATCTATATACTCGATGCTTCCCATATGAATAGATAGATATGTGCATGCGAATCGTTTTGACTTGACTTGACAGAACAACCATTTTAGTTTTCAATTAAATTTATGGCTGGCAAATGCCATGAACACTCCTCCCGCCACACGCCACAGCACCATCTGACAACTGTACCACCGCACCGCACTGCATCCTCTGAAATGGCAAACAACTGGCAACTGGCAACTGGTAGCTGGTAGCTGGCAACTGGTAACAGCAAAACTCATTTTGGCGTAAAGGACAAAAATCGATTAGATTCAAATCTTTTAATAAGTTTCATTTCCGTTTTGTGTTGGATTTTCGTTCATGCGCTGTCTACGCCTGAGTTGGGTAACAAGCCTTTCATTGTACCCGCACAGCCCAAACGCTTCTCTCTGCCCAGCTCTGGCCTATTTGCTTTGCGGCTTAAGGTTTTTGGTAGAGTTTATTAGCTGAACTTGCTCGCGATATGGGTAATGCGGTTAAATTTGTAGCCATAAATGCTGAGAGCTCTTCTCTTTTGTCGATATTCAAATGGTCGCAAAGCAAATTAGGTCAACATTATAATATGCTCACAGTGCACACACCCACTCTAAATAACTGCCTTCGACCGACGATTGACTGCGGGTATAAACTTAGAATTGATTTTGCTCACTGCAAATGCGATAATGATTATGTTGCCGTAATGGTGACGAGTATATGTGTGGTGTGTGTGTGTGTGTGTGTGTGTGTGTGTGTGTGTGTGTGTGTGTGTGGCTGCCAAGTCAGCTACAGCAACAGACAATCAACACAATCAATACGAGTTTCTCAGCAAACCCACAACGAGCACTCTCAGGCAAGTCATTCATATTTAATAAGCATGTCAGACGCTAAAAGCCACATGCGGCGATTTTGAATTGATGTGTTGTACATGAGTTATAATTGCCCGCAAACCAAAGCATGTGATCAGTCAATCAAGGTACAAACATGCGCTTATGTACACAGATATCCTTAAGAGTTCTGGCTGAAAGGTGCTTGAGTGCCAAGCTAACGGACCACAATTAGCTTGACAGCCTAGAAAGAGAAATCACCTTCGAAAGTCAATTTGCGCTTTCAAAACTAAAGCGTTAATGATACAAATTGTGATTAGTGCTTTACACCCATCAAACCCTGCTAGGCCATTACAAGACACAAGCCCACAAACACCCAAATACTCACAAATGCATAAGCCCTGTGTGTTGTTTGCTCACCCCCGGCACCGCCTTCAACGGCTTCTGGATATTCTTTTTGGTCTTCTTACGGCCGTTTGGCCTTTCGTTCATTTCTGGTAGCTTAATTGGGTGTGAGATGACAAAAGCGCACACACACACACAGCCACACATACATACATTTGCTTGAATAGACACACCTTTGTAAAAATGTAAGCTGACTTGATTTTCAAATCATTCACATTGTACTTATGATATAAGAAATGAATAAGTGGAGACCCAGTATCATAAATATCCATTATCATAATAACAGTTAGGTAAATTATTTTTCAACTTAATTATAAGTTATGTAAAAAGTTTCTAGCGAGAAAATTCTCAAATACTAGTTTGCTTTCAATAATGAATGATGTAGATGTAAGTCAAAGCAAGGTTTCTGCCTCATTTTGTTTTCATTGTTGTATATACTATACTTCGCACTTTTTGTTAGCTGTGAAAGCTTAGCGACAACAAAAGCAGTGACAGTTGTTGTCGGTTGGCTAAGTACAGAGGATAGACCACTCACGCAAGGATATTTAATGTGTTTCAAAACACGGCTTTGGCTTTATTATGGCCTCGCTTTAATCTTGCTTTTCAATTATACATTTAAAGAATGTACATGCGTTGAAGTAAATACATTCACAATCGATATACCTGGCAGTGGAAGTCAATGTAACCTCAATCCTAGACAATTAAATTTGGAGCACAAGTCCCTGGTCCGAGTACCCCAAAAACAATAACAATTATTCACAACGGATTAGAGCTGTTGCCAACACGTCGGCACTTGGCCAACATTTTTGTTGCCGCGGCGGCAATTTATAATTCCCATTGGCCAATTACTGTGGTAGCTGTTGCTGTTTTTGTTTCTGGCCCAAGCCGCAGCGCAAACTGTTTGTTTAATTAAATTACAAAAAGGCGAGCAGAACAGAAATTCTAGCCATGCCCTCTGCTCCCTGCTCAATGCGGTGAGTAATTGTGCAAATGATGAACGAGCTAAGCCCCTGTCCCTGTCACTGTCCCTGTCCCTGTCCCTGTTCATCTTGAGATGCCTGCTCATTTGTATTAATTGCACTTCAATTCGATAAAGACAAAATACAGACAATTTAAGAACACTTCTGTATCCTTCAGCCAATTGTTTGCCATTTTGTTGGCACTTCGTTTTATATCCGAATCGTTTTATTTTTATTTGCGCACCTTTCTCCAACATTTTATTTTCATTATTTATTTTTGTTTAGCTTCTCTTTCAAATTACGCCACAACACACATGCGTACGGATGTTTTTTGTACGTGCTGGCTGGCTTTTAGTGCTAACATAATTTCAATGTTCGCCGCAGTTAGTGGCACCCTTGCACACCTATTGCTACGCAGGGCAACAATTGAAATTTAATCTGTTTCAACTGCCAGTCTGCCAGGATGTAATATCCTTTCACTTTGCACCTTTCGTATACTCAAAGTTTCCTTCGTTCTTTTTTTCTTCTGCTCTAATTAGCATTAATTGACTGTGCAAATATTTTGTAATAATCCAAACTTGAGAGAAATTTGATTTTCATATGCTCTTCAATAGTTATGAGATCAAAATATCACAGCATAATTTTCATTATATATGTACAAGCAATGATAAATAAAATATTATATCTATTATGTGCTGCACATGACTTTTATTATATTGTGATAAAAATTGTCATGCATACAAGAAAATTTAAAAGAAAATAGGAAATTGCTTAGCTTTATTCTGTTCTACACACATCTTTATCTTTCTACTTAAGCTTGGTGGTATATGTACTGCGTGCTTATTAAAAAGAAAACTTTTATTATAGTGAATAGGTAATCAAAAGCTGTGCGTTAAACTTCAAATGCGAAAAGCACAGTAAAAAGTTAATCAAATTTTAAGTTTCCGCTATCACTTAAGAAGAAAAATATATTCTGTGTCCTGCACAGTTCATGGCAAAGGCAGTAGCAGTGGCAATGGCTGTTGTCTTAAGGCCAACAGGCTCTTTTCTTTGTGTACGCCTGTATATACAGGATCCTTAGGCAGATACTACTTATTCAAAGTCAATAAGTAGGAGTGAGTATGAACGACAGTAATTTCAGAAATTTTCTCAAAACAAATTAAATTTCCTATAAAAATATTGCAAAACTATCTTCAAAATAAATTCTCTTAATAACGTTTAAATAATTAACGTCATTTGCAAAATTATTGCAAAAAAACTGCTTCTGCAGTTTTCAATTTCAGACAAGAACATACACAACCAAGATGGCAATTCCCAATCGTTTTAGCCAAAGTTCATTGTGCCCTATATTAAACAAAAATTAACTTTACAGAAACACCTTTAGCTGGATGTGTATTTCACCTCACCTTCAAAGGAAAATTAAAACCACGCTGTTGTCCCAGGAGTGTGCATCACTTGAACGCGGCAGCAATTTGTAACAAGAATATTATTTTAATAAAAACAACTAGAGCAACAACTATGTTAACTGACTAAGATATTTTCTACTAGGAAACATGCTACGTTGCAGGCAAGTACATGGGTCCGGATCCCAATTGAACCGGTGCCTGCTCCCTTTCAACTGGTGCTGAGCTAAAGTCCAGCACCGGTGCAACGCCCTCATCTGAGCTATGTGTGCTGCCGCCCAACGCATTGAATTGTTGCTGGATAGTTTGCTGAGCACGCACAGCATCGTCCGATGTGCGATACTTGATGAAATGCACCTCTGGCTTTCGGGCGTTGGTCTGCTTCTCGGATTGCAGTCGCTGCGCCAGCTCACCAACATCCGCCTGTTTCGTCAACACATAGATAGCCGTATGCTGCTCACTGGAATGCTTGACTAGCTGCAGGGCGGCATCGGTGAGGCCCTGTTGCTCTGGTGATTTAATAAAGAGTACACGAAGATTGCGCTTTAGCATCTTGGTCAACTGCTCGGTGGCCTCGCGATCAGCAAAGTCCTCATCGGGAGCTGAATACATGTAGAACTCTTTGTTGAACTCATTGCCTAAAGATTGCTGTTGCTGTTGTAGCTGATATTGTTGGCTTTGCTGTTCATATTGTTGCTGTTGTTGTTCATTAGCCGTTGCACTAAATCCCGTGGCCTCCTTATCAATGAGTCCAGCAAAGCGCCTGTCGTCGACAGCTGCCCGATTGTAGCTGTAGCCCAATTTAGCTGCGCTCGCAGCAGTTACAAGGCAGAGAAGCTATACAAAATGCAGAAACGGCCAAAAGTTTAGTGTGCTACATTTTCCTGACCTTCACACTGAGTAGGTTTTCAATTTGGCCAAATGCTTACCAGAAATCCACGCATCTTGAGCTTATGTTATGTTGATGTTGTCCGTTGCGTGCTACGAAATGTTGCAAACTGACGGCCAAAGTTAAGGGCATGCTGATTTTTATACGCTCGTTTAATTTCGCTGCGACTAAATGTGTAAATCAAAAAAATTTTAACTAAAATGATAAATGATGCGCGCGCTTGCAATAACCCGATTTGATTTGGTTTAAGTTTCAGTTTTAGTTTTGTGTTTTCGGGAGTATCGAATTCAGTTTCCTCTTTGATTTCGTGCTCGATTTCAGCTGTTGCAATCGCGCCACCAGCGAGCAACTATGACAACAAACAACAACTAGTAAACAGCAACCGACGACCAACAACAGTTAATCAAAGCTAAATGAGCATTTAAGCGTTAACAATCCGCCTCGGGGCTGCACCCAATGGGGCGTTGGTTGCTATCCGTTACATAAACACCGAGCGCGGCTTAGCTACAAAGCGACTATGTGCCATCAAAACTTATGCGGAAATATGCATAATTAACTGATTATTATGGGATTTTGATAATGATTTTGCATTTCTTATGAGCCGGTGTCTGCATGTGTGCTTTTGTGTGTCTGAATCAATCAACAACACTAGTAACTATCTACCTTATCTAAATCAAAACAAATATTTAAACTAAAGTGCCAAGTAACGCACAGTGCACTTTGGCTCTGGCTATGGATGATCGAGAAGAGCAAAGAGACAAACTAACTGGCAATGCTCAACAAATTGGCACATTGCCTTGCCAACAAATGTGCTTAAATTAGGCATAAGTGACACACTGGAGACCTGAACAACACAAACACTGCTGTATAAATAATATTTAACAGCACACACAAACACTTAACTACTATTGTCTTTAGATACCATACCATAGAGCTGCACATAAATCTGATTGAATTTACATGTCTGTGTGTGAGTTTTGGGTAGCATATATGATGCGCTCTAATGGATAATGGTTAAGTATATGTGTAGCCAAATGACCATTTAGCTGTCAGTTGAAATTCATCATAAACGACGCCGAAGGTGAATCATATTGCTTTCCTGTTCCTGTCTCGCAAAAATAAACAAACAAGTCTATCAAAGCAGTAACAGGAGCAACAGGCTTCTCTAAGACTCTATTTGACCAGGTCTACTTAACAATGCCCATTTATGCACATAAAATGGCGATATCTATCAGCAGAGAAGTTGGCGTTGGCAACTGTTCATTTGTGGGGGGGGCATTGGGCTAAAAGTTTTTTGCCACTGGGGCGGCATTAAGTTCGATAAGTGTGTACAATTTGTTAAATTATAATAGGAACGTTGTTTAGAGGCTGCAGGCTCAATGATGCTTAATTTAATCACTATTGCCGACGGCCAACAAATGAAAATAGCAAAAAACTGATATTTATTGGGGCACTGGCCGACTTAGATACAAAAGTTCGGTAACCGGGAAAGTTTTGTAGAAAGACAGTTGCTAGGGCAGTTGGTGTCATGCCATTGATATGGACACCCACAAAAGCTGCGTGTCCAAAGTTAAATAACATGGCCTTGGGTCAGGTTGGCAGGTGTTTGTTTTTCCAGGCGTTTCTTTCTCCTTCTCTCTTTCCGTCTTTTTGTTTGTCTTTAGACCAAACGTTAACACAACTAAGCCCAAACAATAACAAATAGGCAACAACCGTCAAAAGTTGCCACGCAAAAACAGGCGTAACGATAAAGTAAATTATAAGATTTTCCTAACTGTTCGATCAGATTCGTTGGTCTTTTGCTTATTTTGTGGCCATCGATACGACCTTAAAAAAAATGCTTGTGGACTGGGTAATTGACATCGGCTTGTGCTAGCAGTTAATTAAAAATTTTCAAAGCCAACGCGTGCCGCACATACATATCCTACTTTGTATATAAATCATGACATCAACTGCCACTTCAGTCCATACAAACAGCTTATAATGGCAATTACTGGGTCAAAATACACAAACTATTATGGGTATAAGGCATTAGCGCTCTGTTGGTCAAGGGTCGGCAGACAAATGCGTAACTACACGAACACATTAGCAAATGGCCCTAAAACAGTGGCAAGCGGCCAAAACAATCGTAATTGAACACAGTGGCATACACAATTGCTTGCGGCCTGTTATCTCGGCTCAATTAAACTGCAATTATCAACAAATTTTATCGCATCAACAACAATAAAAGTGTATTGACATCAGAGTATCTGTCTGGCACACGGTTAAAGTGCGATAGCCCAAAAACGACCCATAAATATTTATAAACTGTCCGACTGCGACACACGCGACCCCAGGCAGTTCATTAAAGTGACAAATACTCTTAAACTTCCCCCCTAAAAAAAAAAAACAAATAATAGTTATTTAAAAGCAACACCAAACAACGAACAGCAGCGCATAACAAACATGACAACAAACCTGTTGCTTTGGCTACCAACATTTGGCTGGCTGGCTGCTGAACCGAGCCAAGTTAGCTGTCATTATTAACGTGTCATAAATCAAAATCTCGTTTCTTGTTGCCAACTTATTTGCATGATTTCCGACGACAACTAACCAAAAGTCAAATAATTCTATTTCAAGTTCTTACAAACAAAATTTTTCCCATTAAAGTTAGACAGCATATAAATTGCGCATACGCAGTCGGTGGTCATTGTTTTCCATATGATTAATGATAGCTGCCATTATTATTATTACTTAACAACAATTAAAACTTAATACTTAAACTTTAAACAGCATTTATTTAACATTGTTTCTAGGCTGTAGGAATGCTTTTTTTGCGCCAAATAATTTGCATAATTTGACAGACCAAGTAAATGAGTGGCAAAATAATTTGACATTTTAAAGATAGACCCTTAAATTATGCTAGCTGTAGGCTGCATTGGCAGGCCAACGTCATATCCATCGCATTCTTAAAGGCATTAAGATGTGGCCCACATGCCCCGACTTAAACGCCAAACCCAAGGCCCCCAAGACACTGCTGCCTGTCAGTCTTGAACGTTAAAAACAATTAGTATGACAATTTATCATATGCCCGCAGGCAAATGATTTATGAACGCACAGGCGCTGCTATACTCCCAAAATATTTATGAGAAAAGAAACCAACAAGCAGCAACATACCACATTTTTATTTGCTTTAGCGGGTGCGTTCGATGTTTGCCCATTTCCTTTCTCCCTTGGTGCCTTGTACGCTGCGCAATTTATAGTTAATAAATATTTCCGGCAACCAAAACTTAAACGTGCCTCTTTCGAAACACGCCCTTAAATAAGGCAATACATTATCACTTTAATTTTTCATTCCCAGCTATACAATAACTAACAGTTACTAAAAAGTAAACACTAGGCAAAGATTTCAACATATACTTGTTCTTAAATTGACTTGCGTATCGTGAAGGTAGCCAGCTTAAATAGTTCTGCTCAACTAATTGAGATTGGGCATATTGAGCAAACACTTAGTAGAATAAACATTAAACAAGAGTAACTTAATTGCGGTAAAGGTTAAAGCTCTAGTGTTCAGTTCTAGTGTTGGAAAGTGTCGTTTGAATGGGGTTCGTAAAGCTTTTATAGAGTGCATTGTAAAGCTTTTGTAGAGTTTGTACGCACTGCTAACAGACAAAGCTTATACAAAAAGCTGCCAAAAAGCTTCCGACAAAAATTGTTAAGTCTGTTCGTTCGGCTGAAGTGTCCAGTTGATTTGAATTTAAACTTTTGGTTCGGCCGGTTTCAACTTTTATTTACAAAATTAACTTGTTTTTATTTTTCATGTCGATTACAGGAGAATCGAAATAGGCAAATAATGATATTCTAATAATTAACAAAAAATGCTTTAAGTTATGGCAAATTATTTGAAATGCACAAAAATATCTCTGTTCAATGTGTATAACATGTATACTAGACATTATTTAATTTGCAACATTTTTGTATTTGTGTTATTTGTATCTACAACATCAAAGATAACTTTACATCAATATAAGCAATTTATTCTGATGGTATACAGATATATATATAATCATATATATATATATATTTATATCTATGTTTTTGTGTATATATATATATATAATTTATTCATTTTAATATATGTATGTATATAAATATGTACTATATTTAGCCGCTGTTCTTTATGTATTTGTATATTTATGTATAATATTTTATGACTCGGCCAATGTTTGATTAGCGTTAACTTCGCTGTTTGGTTAATAATAACACATATCATTCACTGCATATATATTTAAATATGCATTTATTTTATGTATATATCATTCATTTGCACATTAACCCACGATCCTTAACAATTTTCTTTAATTTATTTAGTTTCTTTACACTAAACAAATCAATCAATCTCTGTTGTTCTGCGCTTGTACTTTTTATTTTCTGTTATCATTTAAGCATCATCTTTCATCTATAACACACTTCGTTCATATTTGTTTATAAAGTTTATAATATTAACCATTTGTATGCTCGCTATTATTATTATTTTTTGGCCCCCAAAAGAAACTAGAAACTGCGTATGTAAATGCAATTTACATGCACGAATACGAAAAACAAACAGAATAAATAATAAACAACAGAATTCACTTATAGAGACATTTTTGGAAGCGGTGTGCAACTTGGACTTTAACCACGTTTCTTAATGTTCAACATTTTATGTTTATATTATATATAATAGAGAAACTTAGAAAGCTTTTTAGAATATTTAAGCTAGATAATTGTTTAGAGCCTAAGAGCATAGGACACAGTTACACAGTATAAGGTATGTATGTATGTAAATATATATGTATGTATATATAGTTGGATATAGTACATTTACAAAACATTTTAATTGTATAAGAAGATAAAGTTTTATGTTAGTACTCAATGATTCCCTCGCTCTGTCGCTCAAAATACTTCAATAATACACGTATGCTATACCTGTTTAGAATGATTAATGCTGCTTATCTTTGATAGTTCCTACGTCTTGGTTTTTGTTATTTTTGTTTTCTTTACTACGTTTCAACTACATATGTTAATTTGAAATTTGTGGATGTATGAAAATAATTTGCAGTCGATTCAAAAGTAATGTGCGCTTGAAAAACTCGACAAATTCGTTCATATCGGAAACTCAACAAAGATATATTGTATATTCTGGTCTGGTATTAGCTCATCGAACTAATAAGCTAAGGAATATATTTGAATTTAATTGAAAACCATTTGAACTTTGAGTTCAGTCAATTTGCAATGAAAGAAATAAAAAACAAAAACTAAAAACAAAATTCTGAAATCGTATAAGGAACTCAATTCTGTTAAAAACATTTGAATAATCAATCAATCCCATATAAAACAAAACACAGCCAGACATTTCTTGCACTTTATACAACTAAACTAAAGAAAAGCGAATATGATGACTAATGGCCTAAGTCGCTCACGGACACATCTTACTTCATCTTCTTATCCTCGTGCGCCTTCTTAACAATGGCTAACTTTGAGTGGGGCGAAGATGGCGACAGTGTGCGATAAGGTGCCTCCTTGGTGCCATGCAGAACCAGTGACCATTCCACCAAATGCCCGAGTCGCTTTTGTGCCGAGTTAAAGCGTGCCTGCCAAATGGTAATTTAAAAAAAAACGATTTAAATCACATCTGTTAGACTGATAGAAATGCAAGCTTACCTCCAGTTTCCATGTGCCTTGTGGATACTCTCCCCAGGAGTGCGTGGTCATGAATGGCCATTTGGTGAATCCATCACGATGATCATCATCGTTTGCGCGTCTCGACAAAATCATGGATCTAGAAAACAAGGAATGCGAAATGATGAGAAATAATGTTAATTTGAAGAAGATGTCCACTCGACTTACTTGGTGCCCATGGGAGAAGTGAGGAAGAGCTCTAGGTCGCCGCGTCTCGAAGCATTTGCTGTGATGACCGCCTGTACGTGCTCCAAATAATTGACTTCCGTGTCGCTGCCCTTGCAAGCATCCGTTTTGATTTCCCAGAACAATGAGCGACCCGTTATAATTGGCCTACAAGGACCAATAGCAGCAAAAGTTTAGAAATGAATGCAAACTATATTAAGCCATCTGGGGCACTTACTGAGCCTTGTTAATCTCGCCAGCCTCACAGTGATAGCGTGCTGGCACCGAGTGCCATTGTTTTGAAAGGGTCACCATGGCACCCGCATCAAGCACACCGAACCCAAAGAGGTGATTGAACTCTAGCCCAACTCCGTTCATAGTCCAGTAAAAGCGGCTTTTGGCATCGAACAGTGAATTTCGTTTCGATGTCAAAACAGTCAGATGCTGAATGTCGCGCCAAGTCAGTTGAGGGCTGTTAATGGTGCCAAGAAATGCAGCAAAGATTAACATAAATATATGTAAGAAACTTAATAGAAAACAGAAACTTAAAAACTCTTGCAGATCTAGATTCTTGGAAAATTCAAATTAGTTCGTCAAACTTAACATGTTTAATGAGTTTACTCAAATTTCACAAATTCAAAACAAAAACATTCCAAAGTACATACAAGAAAATAGTACAAATTTACTTACTTTGCCTCCAAGGCCAATGCAAAGACGCCAGCTGCTTCGGGCGCTGCGGCACTGGTGCCCGAATGCGTTGTCGTACACTTGCCATAGAGGTCGGTGGTGGCAACGCCAGTGTTTGGATCCTTGGCACCATTGCTGAACGTGGATGCCAGCGTTGAGCTGCAGCTCTCATCGTAGTGGGCATTCTGGCCATCGTTGATGGCACTATTTATCGAAATGGTCCACATGGAGGCGGCATAACCATCGCAGTTGCAGTCATCCTCTTCGCCTCCATCACCAGAGGCCCAGACATAGATGTTGCCCAAACCATTGCGTCCCTGTGGGTGGTCAGAAATTAAAGGCAATTAAGACTTCGTATGTTGTGTTGTTGCAGCTTCAGCTTAATGGAGTCTTACCTCATTGACACCCTGGACAATGGCGCGCATGGTGGCATTGCGTGGCCCATCGACGGTTTTGCCATCATCGGTTGGACCCCAGGAGGCACTATATATATGTATTTTGTGAGGTTCATGGCCCATTGAGTTGGCTTCGATTAGGTCGGTCATATAGGGCTGATCCAGCATGCGTATGCCTGTGGGGCGTCCGATAAATACGAATTAATCTTCTGATCGAAATTATAAATCAATATTTACTGTCGTTTAAAGTATGTACATCTATGAAAACCCAATCACAACCCAATTCTTGCTGGTCGCTTTATTTTTATATATTGTTACTTGCCGCTTAATGGCAATCGTAAAACTAAAACACGCAATATGCGCGATTAGCAAATATTACCGATTTTTTCACATTTTTTCACCCAGTTGCACTATAAAAATGCCAGATATGATTTTCACAATTTTCGGATCAAGCTTTCTATGGATGTCGCCACAGATTTCAGAAATATTTATAGAACATTGTGCGTATACGTGATATTATGTAAGTAAAGCTTAGAAGACGAACAATTAAAACTAGCGCCGTTGGTGAGCGTTCCCCCATTTTTGCTTGTGTGTATTTTGAATTAGCCCCAATGGCAAATCCACTTACCTGCGATTTTGCTGTCATAAGCAACGCCCACGCCGCAAATTCCATTATCTCTGGCAGCAGCCACTTCGCCAGCGCACCGAGTTCCATGACTGTAAACAGACAGTAACAGGAAACGAAAGTGGGTTAGAGAATGAGAAAGTCTGAGAAACAATTCAATTCCCACATATATGAGTCTAACTTGTGGTTGGGAGTGATTAACGGTAGGGGTACTTCCAGCCAATTTACAATAAACCAAAAACACAAACAAAAAAAAATTGCAAGCAATAAACCAACAAATTTTTTTTCAATTTGCTTTGAAGCAGCATCAACCAATAAAGTGCCACGTTTTTAGTGTTTTTTATATTTTTTGTTTGTTCTTTTTCTCAGCTGCCTGCTTTTTAGGCAATAAAGAAAATTCCAAATGTCAACCTGGCACGTGGAAAAATATTATGTTACAGCAAACATCATTGCCTGTTTGAGGCTATCATAACCCCCTTTCCGATTGTAATGATACATATGCGCATAGGCCTGACAAATGCTTAGATCCCCTGTCGCAACTTACCTGTTAAACCAATCATCTGTGTAGCGCGGATAAGGGAATGCATCATTGCTGCTAAAGTCATAGCTGGCCTCGGCATTCTGCAAGGGATGAAAAGTGTACGAATTAATTCCCAAGATTCTTATACGATTTAAAAACTTCAATGAGTTTGATTTTTAAGTGCGTTTTGGTGTATCATCATACATATTCTTAAAAAACATTTCGTTATGCTTTGCTGTCGCATGTTCTGACCATTTGAAACTTGCACGCGCCAAACGTGGGCTGTGCACAAAAGTATGCAAAATACTTACCCATAACTACAAAATACGCTCAGCAGCACGTATTCACAGTGAGCTTTAGATATATACAATTTATGTGTTATGAAAGGAAGAAAACGTATTTCTCTATCTGATACATGCTGCATTTGTGCTAAGTAATCTTCCTGTGCAAAGATGACAAGTGGTCTCAATTATATTACTCTCACAACATCTGCTGTCACTCATTTCTTATATTTTTTTGCGACTTTTTTTTTTTTTTGATATCTTTTCCCATTTAGTTGTTTTAATAAAACCAACTGCACTGCGCTGTCAGAGCAACAGAATAAATGTTTTTATGCCCCTGACTGAAGTCTTATATACTGAGTCCAAGGTAAATAAAAAATGTACTTCAGAATTTCATAGCTCCCTCTTTAAGTAGTTTTTGAGAACAGACATACAGTTGCTCATAAATTTTTCACTTTATCATATCTGTGCTTGTGACATATGACAAAAATATCTTGTTTCAAGCTGCTCATGCATATATATGGAAAAGCCTAATCAGTTTTATACATATTTTGATAAAGTTGTCATATTGATTTTGCCCGTGAAAAAAGAGCAAATAAGCCTTTTTTAATAAACGAGCTCGGCGAAATTGAATAAAAACCAGCTGCAAAATGTAGCTATGCACAAATTGCATTTGAAATGCGTCCATTTGATCATAGCACACAATAAAAACAATATCGAAAGCCATCAACTCACACATACATGTGTCGTTTTTTAAGCATAGGCAATAACTTACATAATTGAGTTTCAGGTCCGGGTGCATGTAGTCCACACCTGCACAGTGGATAAGAAAATGAATGGTTAAAACTCGTTTTATTCTATTTTCTTTTTACATTCAAGCAAGCAATCTACGTACCGTCATCCATGATGGCTGTGGTCACATTCTTGCCAGTAATACCTTGCGCCCAGGCAGCTTGTACATTTAAATCCAGACGCACCTTGCCGCCATTCTGCCCGGTGTTCTTAAGATACCATTGCATGGGAAAGTACGGATCCGTGGGCTCAACATCAATGCCATTGGGTTCACCCAGCGTAGAGGTATACTGCAGCCCATGAATGGCGGGTATTGCGGGTCTCAGACCACGCTTGACACGCCTGAAGCCCGGCTGTTGTACGGCCGTATGCACCTGTAAAATAGTTATTGAATAATGAGTATCAATAACGCAATATTGACAGCTGTTAACCGCAGTTGCTATCCAAACAGACGCCTTCTATCTTTATAGGTCAACGTTATGCGAACGTGTCAGTTTAAAATGCTAATATCGTGTTGCTGGCTGGCTGCAGGGCAATCATGGCGAATTCTGGGAAATCGTTGTTGCTGACAGATAAACAAGTAAACAAGAAGACAACATAACAACAAATCTGCATAATTTGCATTTGCATGGCCATTGTTTGCTTCCATGCCATGCCTTTCTGTTGGGCTGTTTGTTTTACTCCCTGTTGCATATTGAATAGTAATTATCGATAGTTGCCCACTGGCACGTAGATTGGATGAACGGACTTGTGTCCAATTGCAAAGCAATCAATGTGGCAGATTGCATGGCAAAGAATACATTTTCACTGACTTTAGTGACTGACTTTAAAGAGTTTCTAACGAATCGAGGCTTTTTTTGCTTACAGTTTACAGTGAACATAGTACAATAAAACTCACCGAGGGATGACTCTTGAGTGCGCGCGTGTGCGTCAAGCTGCGACGTGAACGTGCGTGCGGTAATGTCCTGTGCTTGAAATGGTATTCATGTCCATCAGCGCCACTCAACTGCAAGTAAAAATAGAAACAAGTTTGTAGTAGGTAAAGGTATGAAGAGTTTCGTTAGATGCATACACGCAGCACACGCGTTGTAATTGAGCTTAATTAATTTCCCTCATTCAAGTATTGCCGCGTAACCCATAATTGAGATATAATTGACATCAGCATTCTAGTTCCTTACTTTCCTGTTCTATAAAAGCGTATTAGGTTTGTAAGTATGTGCCTATAATTGCGTTTTAAATTGCTTGTAATAAGCATTATCATCAGGCTCAGCATCAGTAGTAGCTTAGCTTTGGTAAAATGAGAGTTTACAGCATTTGCCGGCTTGCTCTAGCTCAACAAGTTAATTTCCAGTTTCGCTCAATGTAATTGCAATTCACAGCCTATCAGATTTCGCACGATACTCGCATGTGCCTGGCCTGCAGGTCCTCTGTCCCCTAATCCCAATTCGCGCCCACTGAGACTGTTGCAGCATTGAGAACTTTTATTTTGCTATCAAGACCACGCCTTAAAATACCGAAATATTATAGGGAGCAATGAAATAGAAGCCAAACCATTTATTGAAAGCCATTTCGGTTTGTTCATAACTATCAGATATCAGGCAATTAAATAAAATTATTTAAACTAAGTTAATTTTGCCGACAAATCAATATCTGATGCTGTTTATTTTCACGCAATCTTTCAACGATAACAAAATATGTAAATGTGTTTATTAAAAATCAAGCGTCTAACAAAGACAGATTGTTATTATTTTATTTATTTCTCAGCAGCTATATGTACATTTTACCTTTGTGTATGTATATCTATAGCAAACCAATAAACATCACACTAACATGAATCGAGTCCTGCTCAACATAGGAAAGAGTTGGTCCTGACGCCGACCAGACTCTCTAACTGTTATTGGAAACTTGTGCACAATATGGCCAGCTGTTGTATAGTTCTTGGCTGTTATCATTATGGCCGCAGATGGTGAATAGTTACTTGATTTCAGTTTGGCAGGAGAGGAATCTTTTGAAGAATTTATAAACAGCTTAGTTGTTGCAGCGACCATAGTAAACAATTGCGCGGGCGTATAATTAAAGTCTGATATGAACAGCTGTTCAGACAGCTGCCTACGCATCTTTTTTATTTATACACTACGAGCTATTAGAATGCGCGACTTCATTTAAGGTTTGGATGGAAGCTAAGCAAAAACCAACATAAACTTTTTGTTCAATTTCTATTTTCAGGCACAAAGTTTAAGGCACGTTGCTAGTTGCAACCTGGAAGCTGTCAGCATAGAAGCAACACGGGTTTTATTGCAGACCTATGTTAATATTTAAATAGCACAAGCGATGGTGGCTGCTGATTAAGGGCTTTTCAAATGACGTAGACGATGATAATCAGAATTCTCAAAAATTATTGATTTAATGACAAAATTGTAGGCATTCATTATTTTCGTCGCAGACAACAATAGTAAACGGGGTTGCGAAATTCTATTTAAAACTTGTGCCAAGCATAATCTCAAATTTGCAACCATATAATCCACAAAAGCGAAAGTCAATAACAATGAATTTAAAGGTCAAAACAAACACTTATTCATACAATTTTTTGGACATGCCACGTTAGCAGCATTATTTTTGCCGCTCAGAATCAAACAAGGGACTAGCGAAATCGTTGCTTGCTTCTTACGTTTACTTAGGCTATATTAGAAGGACATTGTGTGAGGGGCATCAAACCATTGAGGTTTCGTCAACTGCAAAACATTGTGTCAATAGTCTAGAGCAGCCCAAACTGGGGTTGTGCGACTGTTGAGAGTTCATTTTGTTCTCTATTTTTAAACGCTGTTAATTTGTGCGTTAAGTATGCTGGGAAATGTAACAGCTGTCCGGCTATTAGCTTTAAGCTTTTAGTTGCCTGTTGCCAGTTGGCATTCGAGCGAACTGCTGTTTTGGGACAGCAAAGGATAATAAAAGTGTTGCCCTTACACCATTGGACATATGCCACAAGTGATATTAATAAAGCCAGCCAAACTAATCTCAGCAGCCACATGCGGCTAAATTGAGCTCATATTTTAAGAATGACTGTATAATTTTTGCATTATTTCTCATAAATGAAACATATGGTTGCGGGAAATAGTATAAAGACAAAAACAAAAAATAATAAATAAGTAAGCTTGACGCCTGAGCTGAAAGTGGATTGAGTTGAACAAAAATAGCCACACCACATACAAAGGCAGCAGCACCACTGTGTTCCACTGTGTTTGTGCTGTATTAAAAATATTATGTGTCACAGCGGGTGATAACGCGGACAGGCGAGCAGACACTTCATGTGGCATGTGGCTCCGAACCCACACCCGTACAGCGCCTCGTCTACGCTCAAAGCAACAAGCATGTGAGATACTAAAGATAAAAAGCGCCCACGCACATTTAGAAACATTTGACAAGCTCACATGTGTGTGTGTGTGTGTGTATGTTTGGAAAGTGTATAGCCAAAAAAGCGTCTATTCTCACAGATCAAAGTTCATAACAAAATGTAAGCTCAGTGAAGCAGAATCAGATTGTGTATGGGCAACTTGTTGCGTTCGAGACTCGCGAAAAGAGCTTAAATTTACATATGCCCAGTAACACGACAAAGGCGGTGTAGTTACATCAAAAGGAATCACAAACATTCACTGAGGCGCGTGGGAGCTGTGCTCTATCTACATGCATGCATGTAAGTGCTGTGGAGTGTGACACGTCATCTCTCCTGCGCTGTCAAAGGCAAACACACAAACTCATGGATTTAAAGTCAGCAAGCTTCAAATGCTATGCACTGCAAAAAAAAGCTAAAGCAGCGCTGCAAAAAAAAAAAAAGAAAAATGGAAAAGCAATCATGAACAACACAATTTTCTGGAAGTAAACAAAAGCAGAAGCCACCGTTGCATTGTTGTTGTTGCTGATGCACGAATGTCGTTTATTTATGTGTTTTTGATATACAGCACGCAGTCATGCATAGCAGGTGGTGGCCTTTTGTTAAGCCACAAGTTCAAATAAGCCAACAACAAACGCTTAAAGTTCTCGACAGAATTATGCATACAACTTTTTTCTCTTTATTCCAATTGAAGACTCCATTAGTTCCATTTCCGAGAATATATTCCAAGCCACACAATTTGCAGCAGTATTAGCATCTAATATAGCATTGTCAATTGTTATCTGGTTTTGAAGGTCACGATGTTAAAGCGATATGAATACACATTTTCTCTAATGTATTAAACGCATTTTACTTCCGCTGAAAAGTAGGCAACATTTTTGTGAACTAAGCCAACTAAAATCCCGGACCTAAGGATTTCCTTAAGCAACGAGCTTAAGCCATATTCCAAGCTTTTAACATGTATTCGACAGACAAAGTAAATTTTCTACCAAAGAAACCATCTAGCAACTGCTTTTGACCACGTCCAACACGGCAGCAGTATACTTATTATCTATGCGTAGCTTTTTATCAGTAGCCAACTAGTATTCGATTCTGGTAGCAGTTGTTCAAATGACTACTGCCATGCACATGACGTGTATTATGTACATAAGCACTTATACACATAAATTAGACAAACATAAAGATAGATAACACAACCACGCTAGCTGATACTGTTAGCTGCAATTCATAACAAAGGAACAAACGAATAAAATTTATATATCTGCTTGATGTTAAATAAATGTAAGTGAACGAAACATTTATTTGGTTTCGAAGCCAAATAAAGTTTTTCATTGTTAAGAAATTAAAAAAAATTCCAAATTAGCAAAAATTGTCCTTAAAAGGTAAGGCTTTTTTGAACGTCAATTACACAAAATAAAGAGTCTTTACAAACGTATTCTGCACAAAGTTTATTTAAATTCAAATTATTTTTTGAATACCAAATTTGACGATGTTTGTATGATTCTGAAGATTCTTTCGTTTGCGGCATTAACGTGCTTGGTATTTAAACTGCGTTCTTAACTAAATTGCACTAATTTGGTGCAACAAATGAAAGCAAAAAAAAAATCAATCGATCATGAAGCGGAAACATTTCGTTTATCTTAAATTCACATGCTTTATCTATATTGGTAGCAAGATTAAAATCATAAAAGTGCTAAATGTTAGCTGCTGTGCACATTTTAATTGAAATTCCCATAGCATATGCCAACAGCCTATTGTTTAATTTAAATTTGGAAGAAAAAAAAACATACAGAAAAGTAAAATTGATGGACAGCTGCGTATGTCTAACAAATACATCCAGGCAGCCAAAAGTCGGGATGTTAATATTCACAAGACAGCATTTTTAAGAAGTATATGTTTAAGGCTGTCACTAGAGGCAGTTGGCAAATGAATGTAATGCAAATGAATGCCACGAAGTGCTGAATTATTCAGTACGGAGCGAGTGCCAAGACCAACAGCAGTCATGGCTAACGCGCTGTGATTGAGGCTTTTGGCATGTGCCAGTCATTGGACTCAATGCTACACACCATTGCCATGGCTAATACACATTTGATTAGTTGGCCCAAGCTTAAGCTGCTAGTTAACTGACAAGGACAAAAATGGCGAATGTTGCATTATCAACAAAAAGTTTTCAGCATTAAAAATAAGCTGGCGCAGAATGCAAAGCATAAAATGCAGTTGAAGTCGCGCTGAACATAAAATTCAATTAGCGAGCAATGATTAAACAAGTGGTTGCTCCAACGACACTTTTGTCGAGCTTAGCGACGAAATGGGGTAAATTTTAATTAAAATTTAAATTGCTGTGTTGAAAGTCTAAGTAAATATTCAGCTGCTTAACATTGTTACAGAAACTCATTCCACAAGTGGGTCACCAACTATGTACTTAAAACAAACTAAAGGCCAAGCTATCGCAACCAACAGAAATCGATAGATGCGCTGCAAAAAAAAAAAACACACAACAGCAGAATGAAAGATAGGCATTGGTTGACATGGCCCATCATAATCGCATAAGTCCATTTGTTATTTGGAGCAAAGACTGAATTTCCGCTAGCAAGCACAATAATTATTATCTAGCCCACTGTGTTGACATTGGCATGTTGTTAGGCGCATGCTGCGTATGCGTGATTTTCATATATATATATATACTCGTACTGGTCATGCAATTAAGGAAGCACTACCGCCTGCTGGCTTATCACATTTAATGCTTTTATTTAATGTATCTTTCATTATTTATTCCTGCCAGGACTCCAAACATCCCATTGAAATGTAATTTGCCGCCTGGTAAACAAAACTTTCTTAATGTTCCGCTCTGAAATTTGCTGAGACTCGTTTGTAAAGTGAAATGTTGAAAAATAAATTAAAAACTACTTGCCAACAACGAACTGTTGATACTCTTCAAAAATAATAGACACTTTTCCATAGCAACGCTTACGTAATACCCAATGACACATCAGGATCTTAATAATTACAAGTTACACTGTAACACAAATTGTGAGCAAGTCAAAAGCTATTAGCAAATTGAGCGAAATGATGGAAAAATAGTTTTGCTCCCTATTTTGTAAGCAATTAGCAGAAAGTGAACCCAAAAACTTTTTAATAAGCATTAGTGGTAAATTAAGGTCCAGGCATAAACATTAAATTTGCATTAAGACAGACATCCACTATAATATGGGTAACTTAAAATAGATACGGGTGCGTCAGAAGCTGGCCGGTACGTGTAATATAATACCTCACATACTAACGAGGAGCTTGCAAATATTTGCTGTTAGTTGGATTTGCCATCAGAGCTTGGCAACTGTTGACCATAAAGCACAAACGGAGCAGGAGTAATATATTGCGACGCACTCAACTAACAAATAAGTTAAAGTCGGTGTGTTTGGCAAAGGTAAATGGCACTTTAAGACATTGCGTTTATATACAATACTACTAACAAGAGTATGTATTCATTTATTTAATTCTATTGGGAAAGTAAATTTATTAAAAAACCAAGATTAATGTGAAATGAATACAATGTTACTACCAAATATTTATCACTAAGACAGATAAAACCCACAGCAGTATATACTTATGGCTTGAGCTTAGTCAAAAAACGTATTTATACAAAGCAACGGGCATAGCTTGTGTCCGGCAAACGCTCGATTCTAAAAATAAATACATATAAACTCGCATCGACTTGGCACACAACACTGCGTATACGTGATATTCTCTTATATGGCAAGTGGGTGGGGAAGTGTGTGTGCAAAGTCTGGTGGGTTTGTGCGTATTAGTGTTTGTGTGTGTGTTTGAGGTTCTTATATTTTGAAACTTCTAGCATTGCCTTATCTACAAGCACAGGCGTCCATGTCTCTGTTTGCCTGGACGACGTGCAAGTCCTTTGTTTGTCTTCTATTTGCCAACATATGTTCGCCTTGAGTTACAAATTGCTTGCAAATGTCCGTGCCGTTAATTTGCTATGCGGACTGCGATAGGCCACGAAATTTGTAAGCTTGTTATTCAGTTCGCATAATAAATGAAATGAAAACAGCTCCCGAAAACCCACTCAAACTGTATCTGAAACAACGTTCGCTCACTTCAAAGACCAAATTTAATTTGCGAATGTCATGGCTCTGAGTCATTTTGCTATTTATCATGCAGGCTTACGCCCACTATCCACCTTATAGCGAGCAGCGAGAGTCTAGTTTAAAATTTTGTACATACTTACTTGTATCTAAACTATGCAGGTCAAACATCTAATAAGAGCTGCAAGTTTTATAAATATGGAATTCATAAACTGCACTTTGCAGCTGTGCATAATTAATGAGAGCTAAAATTCCACGAACTGCATTGTTGACAAAGTTGAAGGAAGTATTTATGATGCGTTCCTGAAACTAATGTTTACTAACACGAATTTCAGTAAAACTTTCATTAGTATGAATTATTATTTTCCACCTTGCATACTTGCATAAATATCGATCAAATTTCAAGGATGATATTTAAGACTCGAATCTGACGCTGTTGCAGTCCTTTTGTGCATGTCAAAGTCAGTTAGATTTAACGTATTACAGGTGTGTCACTGTTCTCAAGGCTTAGAATTGCTTGTCAAACAGCAACTTAATGCTTAATGCTAGGATTTGTGGCATACAGTTTGTTGACAAGGGGGGGATGGGAGGTGACAGGTGGGCTTGTTGACTTTTTGAGTTATTATAAACACCAAGTAAAAAGTACACATAAAACACACACTCACACACCAAGTGATGTTTGCCCAAAGGCTCGGCGCAGCTAAATGGCAAAGGCAGAAGTTACAACTTTTGAGCGCCGCAAAGACAAACGAAAAGAAAAAAAATACGCTTTGAGGCATTAGTTAGTGAGTAGAGAGCAAACATCACTTTCTGAGTATACTTCGTTGCCCATTATGGAGCTAAAATCAGCTACCATAAAATTGCAAGGCACAGCCAACAACAGGTCGATAAGGCTGATTGCGTAGGCAGCGCTGATTGCTTAGAAGCTGAACATTCCCAGCTGTCTGACTTAAATCAAAAGCATATGTATTTACCAACGCACGAAATTGGATTAGTTTTTAATAAATGCGTATGCATGCATCGAGTGCCGAGTCAATGTGCATATTTAATGCAATAATAATTGGAATGGATGGCTGACAAAAAAGTAACTGTTTATTTATATTTATATGAACATAACATCAGCAATAAGCAATAAAGCCTAAACGCTGTTACTGACAGTCTGACAGACACTTCACTTTGCAGCGTATACGCAATATCGATTTGAGCAGCCAACTAAGCATTAGCCTGCCCCCGCACACACACACACCCACAAACTCTCCAACACACAAATGGATTCGCTTTTCCCCTTTTATTATTTTTGTACTTTTATGTTGTGTCAGATTTTTTTTTTTGCCAGCAGATAGCGTTTGACGTAAGAGCAACAGATTTTATTTGGTAATGTGTTCGGCAATTTTATTGCTTTTTGTACTGATGGAGCTTTGCTGTTGTTATTTTTTTTTTTTGTCAGGCATTGGATGCGAAATGTATGTGAATCCAAAGCGGATGTCCAGTAAAAACCAATTTCCAACTAAATTACAGCCTTTATTTAAGCTGAGCATGGAGGTAGAATATAAAAAAAGGTCGAGTATAATCATACCGTAACAATGCATTCTAAAGGGAATCAGAGAGTCAAACAGAAAAGCAGCTATTGTTTAGTCAACATATATATATATGACCTTTTTTACTAACAATACAAATAGATTTTGCAAGGAAAAACACGTATACACAAAAATAATGAAGGCTTATGGACTTTAAAACTTTTTAAGTTAAGGAAACTTTCTCTATTACCCCAAATATTAAGAATAAAGTTTCAAATTCATTGTTGTAAGAATAATTAATTAAAAAGAGATTAAAAGCGACAAGCTAAATAATAAATTCAAGCGGGTAGCTTAAAAATTGATACTTAATCTAATAAGCTCTTTTTCTGCTGACAAATGCAGCTAAGAAATATTTTATTTAATGGACATGAACGAGCTGAAACTGCCGGGACCGTTCTAATACTAGTTAAAACTAACTAACAGTAACTAGAATTTAAAGGTTGGCATGGAATTGTATTAAAATAACATTGCATAAAGTTATAAAAATTATTCTATTGAGAGCTTAACAAAAAAGGGCTTTTTAATGAAGCTCATTAATACTTAAGTAAGCTTATCCCTGTTAGTTCATTATATCTTTTAAAAGTTTTAACATATATTTTAACAGAAAAGTACGAAAAATATTCTTTTTGTATTCCAAAGTTATTTGTTTATCTGTTTACTTTATAGCACTACTTAACTTTCTTGTAAAGTCTTAGTTTTATAGAATTTTTATATCAGTTTAATTTAAGTTTTTGTTATAAGTTATATATTACAATATTATTAAATAATCTAACCAAAAAAGAGGAAAAAAAAATGTTTGATTTAATACATTTTTTATGTCCCACTTTTAAGCATTGGATACTATTTTTATACTGTATAAAATGGTTTAAATGCCTTTTATTTACTGAAACCATTTTGTAGTGGTTTTTATGATTCCAGGAACCTGAGACCAACCAACTCTTTTGTGATGCATTTAATTAAAGTCTAACAGTTGTAGGTAGTCTCGCAATGCTCAGCAATCAGTTTTGCAGTCGGCAGGGGGGGTTTTTGAAGCTTATACAAACATCACAGCAGCCCACTCAAACAGAAAAGTAGAAATATTTTATTTTTGCATATGTTTAGCTTCTTCTTGCTCGAATTAAGTTGTGCAATTCAAAGTTGTTGTCATGGTTGCTGCATATACCGTACCTGCAATCAGAATGCATTACGAAATTGGCTTGATGCAGCTGTAACCAGGACGCAATGAATGCTATCATATAAGAGGGGCCACGGCAACTCAACAGGCAGCCATATCAAGTTATAAATAAATCAGCAATTTATATAATGAAGGGCGTACAAGCTAATTGGATTTGTCGCCAGCTTCATATTTCTTTATTGACGCATTCCTCAGCTCCGATGAAATGTTACTGACGGCGGCTGGCTACCGTATTAAGCCACCATTTTGAGCTAATTAATTTGTCGCTTCAGTTGCCATTGCTGTTATTTTAGTATAGCTACCAAATTAGAAGCACGCATTATATGCAACAAGTGGGCAAAATACCTCTAAATAAAACTTGTCTGGCAAACAAAATTATTACCCTATAACTTGGACATATTGTTATTTTGACGTAATTTCAAGTAGATAGCTGACAAAAGCAGGTAAACGCTCAACGTGAAATGTTTGCAAAATATTGTGGCTGTTATTCACACGTAGTACATATTTGTAGTGAGCAGTTTATGGTGTGTATCTGTTGTAGTTGACCTTGTGCTTAATTCAGGCATGCAATGCACGAAATGTTCAAAATTGCGCCTAGACGATATGCAATGGATTTGTTTAACGCGTCGGCCGGAAGTTGAAAAAAGCTGTCATTGTAATGTTTTTCTTGTTTTGTATGCCAGGCACGCGCATTTCTACACTTGTTTAAAAAAAAAAAGCACACCAACACACGCACACATGCATGCAGGCATACACATATACAGCCACTTAAGCATTCACAATTAGCGAAGCAGTTACCCTTGTTTGTTGTCGTTGGGACTTAGAGAAACATGCACACGCCGTCGGAACATGAAATCATTGATTTTTCACAACAATAAACGGGCAGACTGGCTGGTATTTTGGAGAAACTCTGTCTGTGTGTGTGTGTGTTTGTGTTTGTTTGTGTATCATGTTCTCATTTGACTTACCGGTCCGAGATTGTCGAAGCCATACTTATCAGCAACGTCGTGGGCAAAGTCATTGCCAACGCCCCGACGGAAACGCACCAGAAAAGAGCTGGTAAATACAGCTTGATTACCAAGACGGCCGCCGGCTCTGCCGCTGGAAGCATCCACATTGCCAATATGCAGCAGCGGTAGGAGCATTATGAGCCCCAGCATTCCAATGCACAGCAGTCGCCATGAAGCAGCACAGCTCCATGCAGCTGCCGCAATGAACATTGCACGCGTTTCACTCGTTGTTCTTGGTCTTTTATTATTTTCTTGTTTTCGTCTGTTTTCCTTTAAGACTTTGTTTGCGCTCGAATTCACACTATGCGACGATGGGGCAACGCTGGCGCCTCTAATTCGGTTGGTTTGTTAAGCTTTGGGGGGCGAAGTGTGCGGTGGAGTGTCAAAAATAAAGGCCGCGGTTCACTGCGTTCGTTAGATAGTTCGTTTGTTTGCTTGCTGTTTGTAAATAATGAATCTTTCGGAGGCAACCGGCTAAGCAACACTTGAAGATTGTAGGCTGCAGCGCTGCTTTGGCAATCGAAATTAATATGACTCTGCTATTATTCTCTATTTTTGTCCTTTAAAAAACTCTTGTTGTTGTCTACGCTGTATGTCTGCTGTTTGAGTAAATTGTAATGCGCTGCGACGAACTTCACTTTGCCGTTGCGCGCTGAAAACTGTTTTGCCAGAGTCGACAGTGGACGACGCCATTATGAATATACGCCGCACCAAGTAAAAGCATTCGCTAAAGCTCAACCAAAAGCTCTTCGCATGCGCTCACACTCCAACACATAATAAGCGCGCCCACACAGTGCATTTCATTTGTCGCTAGTGCTGTGCTGCTCGCACACCCGGCTGCTGCTCCTTGGGTCCATGGTGGCTCAAGCTTTGCTCATTTCAGCAGTTGTTGTTAGTACTTTTGCAGCTTGCTTTGCGCTCTGTAGACGTCACCAATTTGGCTGACCTGCTGCGCTGTTGTCGCAGCTTTTTGCGTTTTTCTATGTTGTATCCCTTTTAGGAACAACGTCCCTGTGCCCTTCGCTTTGTTGTTTTTGTTGTTGATAGTGCTGCTTGATTGTTGTTGGTTTTTTGTTGTTGTTGTTTTTATTCGATTGCTCGGCTTGTTGCTCGGCTGCGATTGGTTTATGCTCCGCATTGTCAACATATGACATATGGCAGCATACTTAATGCTCCAGATTCATTGCATTTCGTTAAAAACATGTCCACAAACGAACATCTACTTGTTTAAATATGTATGAATGTGGTTAGGTGTGTGTGTGTGTGTGTTTGGATTGCCTTTTACCAGAATAATAGCTCAAAAGAGCTTCAACTTTGACCTTAACCCCAATGAAACGAGTTGCGGCCAAAAGCGCGCAGTAAGTCGTTTAAATGAACGTAATTGGAAGCTTAAGTTAATGGCTAAAAGCTGCAGCTTGTTGACCCTTTTCGTCTTTTCAACATTTTAGTTTCCTTAAAAAGGCTATAGGCATTGTAAGAGGCTTGTAAGAGAATCCGATATAAATGATACCGAGAATATTAATATTTATTGTATGCCCATTCAAAATCTTTGTTTTGTTGAAAAATTACGTATTTCGAAGAAAACAAATTAAACTTAGTAGCACTTTTAAAACTTTATACATTTTAGAGGATCTTTTATGTAATCGGAAGCATCCCTATGGAAATGTATCCTATTCTATACTTGTATCCCTATTAAAACATGTTTTGAGCTCAATTTCTTAAATCATAATACAAAATATACGAAATCTTTAACTTAATTTTATTAGAAAGCATAATTAATAAAATACTGTGTACTAATATATGTTAATATTAATGATTTTTAAACTTACACTATTTTATTTTTACCAGATGTTCATGTAGCGAATTTTATCAACGAACTTAAAGCTAACCACCATACTGAAGTAATCATTAATTATAAGCTCCGTTGGAGACTTTAATTTTTCTCGTTTGGCTTTTACGCAGCAAAGTCAAAGCGTGGAACTCGTCATAAACCGTTTGAAAATGGCACTGGGCACGCTCTCCGGTTTGAGCAGCTCTTCAAATCACTAATTGAGAACGTATGTGCGAGCCGTTAACAATGGAATTAGCCATTGGATGTACAGGCAACAATTAGCTTTGGATTACAATTGAAATTTAATCAAGCTTAAGTTTAGAATTTACAACCTTGCTTTAGACTACAAAGTTAATTAACGTTTAAACGGTCAGTGAAACAATGAGTAGCAAAAAGGTGAGCAGAACTTTGAGAAAGCCAAACTTTTTGCGCATCACATTCTGTTGCGGGTAAAAGGGAAGCCGTTGGATCAATTTTATGTGTGTGTGTGTGTGTGTGTTACGGCTTCAATTCCGGCTACCAAAAAGATTGCCTCGCGCTATAAATAGTACGTTTTTAAAACAATAAACAAGTTTATATAGTCGAAAATTCCTGTGTTGCATGACTTACCACTTGAGGTAGCCGGCGATAAGGCGTGGGAGCTAACGTGCCTTTTGATCCGCGGCGTATTCAATATGCTAGCGCCTTGGGCAGCAGAGGAAGTGGAACATGAGGAAGATATTGGTGCAACACCGTTGCTTGCAACGTTATTGACAGATGCGACATCGCTTGCTGTTTTGTTTGGCATCGAGTTATAGCGCAGCAGCGAGGTGCGCGGCTTTTTGGGCTGCGATGCCTCTAGCATGACCTCGTCGAGCGCAGTAAACCAATCCTCAGTCTCACTTTCATCCTCCAGAAACTTCATATAGAACGATGATTGTTTTTTTTCCCGGTGGCTCTTGTGATGACTGGTGGGTGTTGTGGCAACGGCAGGCGTCTGTGCGTCCTGTGACCCCAGCTTTGACTCCAGCTGCTGTGTTGCCTCCAGCAGAAAGCAATCCGTATCCGAATCGTTGAGAAAATCCGCCAATGCGGCATCCGCAGCAACTTCCTCGCTTTGTGGCACAGGCAGCGCTTCTGGTGCTTCCGGTGCTTCTGGTGCTTCTGGCGCTGTCTGCTGATCTAGTTGCCTGTGCAACTTATCACAACGTTCTTTAAGCAACTCATGATCGCGTTTTTGCTGTGCACGCCAATGTCGATTGTCCAGCTGTTTGCGCCTCAGCTCATTGGCTGCATCAACACGCACCTGTTTGCGTCGCTCCTTTTGCTTGCACGCGTTTGGGCCGAACTCTTCTGAATCGAAGCCGCTGTCCGAGGTTGTGTTGACCTTATCACCACGCGCATTACTATCGCAATTCCAGCGCCAGCTGACCTCCGGGCTGCCAGTGATGAGAGTCTGTGAAAACAGGCAGCTGGGCGAGAGGCTTGTGCGTGGCGAAAAGTCGATGCTGTCGTCCAGTGTATGCATTTTTCTGTGTGGCGGTGTGCTCTCTACAATATCAACAACACTCACATTCGGCGAGCGAGGTGAACCATCAGCTTCTTTTACAGCTTCTTGTTTTGCGCTGGCGCGAACGCGACTCTGCGGCGAGGCTGCATGCACAATGTTTATACAGATGATTATTATTGCTTGATATTTGATGGATCACTGTTTTTACCTACCACTGTGTCGTTTGTTCAGCAATCTGCTGCTAAGCGTTAGTGAGCGCCTTTTGCTAACAGTTGGCTCGTTGTCCATTTAGTAACATTTGATAATTAATTTAAAACATTCAGCGATTACGACGTAAAATGCGCTCATTTCACGCTGTCAGTATTTTTTGGGATGTTTTGCCGATAGCAAATTATCGATTAGTTGACAAATATTTTTATAGCTAGTTGTTAAAGAATTTTCGATTCAAGACAGTTGTTTTAATTATTATAGCGAAAATAATTAAATTGCTTAAAATCAATTGTATTTGTAATTTTTCATATGTTAGTATTTTTTCGAATTTAAGTTCGACAACATTCAGTATATCCAGCACTGTCACTGTGAAGTAGCTGTCAAAAAGCTGTTTGCTGCAGCACACTAAGGCTAGACTGGCGGCAAAAGTTAGAACATTCAAAAAGTTGCTGATTATTACGAATGCAAAGTTTACAATTATTTTACATTTATTTAGATAACAACATTTTTATAATTTAATTTATTAATACACTGCTATTAGCGATGTGCAAGTGTTGGGTAAATTGTTGCGTATACAGCGCAATATTTAACTAAATTGATTGCGTTAACCAAGGAACACTCAAGACTAATTTGAAAACTCACAATATACAAGATACATACTACATCTGCATTTCAACGCTTAAAATTATTATAAATGCATAAAAGAGTAAATAAATAAGTCCATCGAATTAAATTATTGTCCTCTCTAAAATGCTTTTGCTTTACTTGCACTAACAATTTTAACGAATTTACAATCCCTTGTTGTACCAAACGGTATCCAAATCGGGACGTTTCTTTTGTATGGAATCGCGCACCTCCGGCTCCAGCTTGTTAACTTTGATTGGAGCACGTTGACTGAAGAAAGCGCAGCCCAGGGGCGTGGCAAATATAAGAATAAACCCGCAGAAAAGCGTTTGAATTGGAGCGTTCGAACGCGGATATTTCTTAAGGAACCCATTCTTCTCGAGCTTTGTTATCAGCAGGGGTGTTAACGCTGTCGTATCGTACATACACAAATTGAATCAACTAAAGCCATTTATGCAATTAAATAGTAAACTTACTCATCCCAGGCACCGCCATGGCAATACGACTTATTATAACTGCTGAAATGCCAAGAAAGGCGGCCTTCTTCGAAATTCCCATCTCGTTGTTCTTCTCATCCAAAAGAACGACTCCATTGCGAAGCTCTCTGTCAAATGTTGATAAGGCTTAAATCACATTCGATAGGGCTTACCGCAATACATATATATGTATATGATACTCACTGCATTCGCATGCACGGAATGTTTATGCAATTGGCAGCTGCAACGGCAACAAGCGGCACCAATCGACCGATAAATGGATTCATATTCCTTACTGCTCGGTTCAGCGAGAGCGCCGTGCCGAGTGCTCCGCCCGTTGCCAGGCAATACGAGGTAAGTAGTTGTCTGTCAAAATAATATACAAAATAAATAAATATATAATAAGCTTATAATCGGCATGGTAATCTTTGTAATGGGATCACCTACGATTGACTAATCGGTGATGTTCCGGAACGGTTTGTATAGTTCACAATGGCGTTGAACGTTTGATTGAACCACTGCCAGAAAACAACGGCACTCGTTGATTTGTAGAAGGTCATCATGCCTAAGAAAAAATAACAAAAACATAACAACAACAATGTCATTATTACTTGTTTATTAATCAAAGCGCGGAAGCGAATAGTTGAAATTCACAAAGCATATGATGAAAGCATATGGTGAGAGCAGCTTAAAAGCGTACACTTAGAGAAAATATTGTTTTTTGTAAATGGATTAAGGCGTTAAGGACGATTGTTTTCATTTAATAAAGAATTTAATTACTTTTAATATTCGTTAAATGATTTTTTAAGTCTATTAAAGTTTTAAATCAATCATTCTCTAAGTGTATGCTGTTCACCTGTAGGTCAGGGCCGCCGTTTAATATTTCTATTAGATGGGACCCATGTTAATGGTATATACAGTCGAAATTCTTTATAACGAATCTCAAAAAGACAAGAAAAATAAACTTCGCTATAGAGGAAATTGGAAATGTATACCGGATTTTTAATTCATCAAAAATAAAAACGAGAAGTTCGTGACATGGAAGTACGACTGTAGTTGGGTTAATACTTACAGCCAGTGACAATCGTATTCATTGGCATCTGCGCCGCCATGCGGCCAATGATGATCTGTTTCTCGCCCGTCTCGGGATGAAAGGCCGAATCGTACAGGTACTTGGCTCTCCATACATCATTGATAGATTTGGCTTCGGGCACATCCTTGCCGGCACGATACTTTAGCACGACTTGGCGAGCTGCTTCCAGTTGTGAGTTGGTGGCGAATACGTTGAGGGGATTTGTCAGTAGAAAGAAATGCTTTGCACGCCCCATATACGTGCTCTGATCGTATTTGGGCTTATCAATATCCACTTTTGGTAGAGGTGCCATAATTGTTGCTGTTGCTTATGATGATGTGTCAGTCTGTTACTGCTGCTGCCTTTTAGCCCAAAAATAAATCTGTTGGTTTAAGTGTAATTTGGTTTAATCACATTTAGGAAAATTAAATGCTGACAGCAGAGAGAGTCGAAAAATTTAAAATGTTTTTTTTTAATTGAGTACTGTTGCGGCGCTAAATGCTTCTTATCAATTGGCCGCAATGACCTAACAGCTTCACGCTAATCGCCTCGCCAGCAAACAAGTTTCAGACTTCGCCGCAGAACATATACATACATACAGACAACAGATATAGAGACGCAGATATACAAAAATATATATATTGACAAAATATAAATTGGATGACTTCACTGAATCAACTCTTCGATTATGCATTCAAAACAAAAACATTCGTTTCTATATTACATAATTTAGTGTTGCCCTGCTTTCATAATAATAATGCGAGTTGAATTGAAAAATCCATAAATCTTATCGGCGTGTGCCGGGTGCACAGCTGACTTTAGCATTAAACAACAACATATTCTTTGTTTCCAGTTCCATCAACTGGAGAGAACAGGTTGCGATACTGACACTTACACACGGCGAATATACGTTTGGCTGTTTGTTTGGGAGAGTGTGCTTGAATTTGAGAACCGTTTCTTTAACTTTTTTCACGCGGGCGCCACCTACACGCACACACACACACACACAAAATATACACAAAATTACTGAAAGATTGGGCGGTATACTTCCTAGCACTTTGACAGTGAACTTACGACTGAATCGAGTTCTAAGAGCTCAAATGCTGCTAGCGCTGCCGCTGCCGCAGCTGGCCTTTATCAGCAGCAGCTCCAGAGAGCTTTCGCTGCCCTTCAAGAGGCTGGTTCAACTGTATCAAACCGTTTGTGTGTTGAACATAATTAAATACGCTGTAGATATGAAATCAGATGATTTATTGATTTACATCATTTATGTGCATGTACATATGAGAGATTATTAGCATATATGTATAAGAATCTTTGTTTTACTTGAGCATGTAATTATGTTTTGTATAGTTGGAAAGCGTATACACTTTTCAGCGTGCTGAACAAACTTTCTCATCATTCTTTTGCCTTCTTGTTTACCTTGCGTTTGCTTAATTTGTGTGCGCTGCGCTGTGGTAGAAAATCAACGACGGCATTGAAATAAGAGAAAGAGAGTGACAGACAGAGAGAGAGAGAGAGCTTTTCTATTAATTTGCTCTGCGCAGCTTATTATTACCAGTCAGGCTTGAATGTTGCCAAAGCTTTTAAGGCAGCCTGTTGGCAGCCTTGCTAAAATTAAAGTTGAATGGTAATTAGCTTACACATCACCTGCATACATACATAAGTATTCATATGTATGTATCTACTCAAACAGCTTTTATAAGATAAACGAAATACGCTCTAATGATTAAAATTACAAGCGACTTTCCCCAAGCAAAACTGAAAAGAATATATCAAATGATTGACATGTTTATGACGAAAACTTTGTTGTATTGCGTGTGTATATTCATTTATTTTTGAAATCCATTAATAGACTAAACATAACATCAACAGTTGTGTATATTAGCAATAGTTATTATGTTTCTTTTGCCACAAATAAATGTACATAGTTATTTGTTTAATTGTTATTATATATATATATATATATATATATATATATATATATATATATATATATATATATATAAATAAATATTATGCATATTTAAAGTATCTCTTAAATGTTTGCAAACAATTATAGTCATAGTTAACACAAATGATAGATGTAAATACAAATATGTATATAATAAAAGCAGAGATGACATTTATTGTACATTATTGTAGGTAGGTATGTATATATAATCTATATATATATATATGTGTGTGTGTGTGTGTGTGTATATGTGTGTGCATTCAGTAAACTTGTTTCACTTTAATTTATTTATGTATAACTATACATATGCATACATCATTTTTACACTTAGGTAATAAGGTAGTTACAATATTTGCATCAAGATACTTGACCAGTCAAAGTAACACGAAGAATATATGTATATATAGATTATTTTAATTGAATTTGGGTTAAGTTCAAGACATTTTAAATAAAAAAACAATACTAGCACATTCAAACATTATGTATGTTTGTATTTTGTACGTTCATAACGTGTCAACTGTTTTTGGTAAATTTGAGTAGAACTGCTAATTAAAATATTTAATTGAAACACTTAACGTTTTGTCAATTCATTTCAAAGTTAGAATTTGGATTGAACATGGTTATTTGTTGTATGATGTATGATATAATAGCAAGGTATGTACGTATGTATATGTATTAGTTTATTTATGTATAGTATTTTTATATGCTAGATCATCTATTGCATATGATGAAGTTGTTGTTGTTGTTGTTTTTTTTAACGACTAACAATTTGCTTTACTTTGCACTCGGTATACATATATGTATGTAGTATTATGTAAATGTATATATATATGTATGTTTTTGTAACTGTTGTTTTTTTATTTTCCCATTATGTTTCATGAATGTTGGGAGCTGGCATATTTTATTGAGTGGGGAAGAACGTTGTACTTGAGAGATGCCTATAAAAGCATTTAATAATAGTATAGGAATATTATTATTTATGTATTTATTTTTGGTAGGTAATGGTAAATGGTAAATGGCTTTGTGGGAGTTTTTCTCAATAGGCGATTGTTCGTACATTTATTGTTATTGGTTTTAACTCTTAGTTGTTGTAAGTTTTAAGGTATCTTTTCCTAGTAAATCAAAGGATATTAAGTGCTTTTCGATTTTCTGTATCACACATTAGTATTATGTGCTATGTATGTATATAAGTATATGTTTCTTTATGTGTCTTGCATATGTATAATAACTCTACATATGTATTGTATGTATGTTTTGAGCGCCTCCATTTTTCTTTTTGTTATAGCAGTGAATTGCACACTAGTTTGTAAGTATTGTTGTTTTGTATCTTTATGCTAAATAAATAGTATGTATTGTATATTATGTATTCACGAGTATCTTTGTCTTACATTTTGCTTGCAGCTAATTCTAATACCACTGCCACTTCTTCTACCAAAGCACATCTAAACGTTAAAACAAAAACAAATATGGAAAATAAAATTAATTTGTTATCGAAACAAGATTTATTGACTGTTTAACGACAGCTTTAAGCTAAAAATTCAATTTTGAATTTATTTTTTTGTTTGTTAATAATTAATTTTGTTGGTTATTTAACCAGAGTAAAATCATAAGATTTGCTAGTATGCTGTTAAAAATTCCACAAATGTGTAGAAATAAGTGTTAGTATGCATTTGTGTATCTTATTCGCACCAAAAATTGACTATAAATTTACATTATTAGAATAATAAATTGTTTGTATACATATATAGAATATACATATACATATATATATATAAATAAATATTTATATATATTTACACTAAAAAATTGACGCCATTAATTGCCATAATGTTAAATATTATTGAAGTTGAAATATTTTAATGTGATTAGTTTTGTGTTTTTCTTATGTTAATTATTTAAATTATAGTCGTATGTGTTGAAACTCAGGACGTTTGTCGTTGAACTTTGTAAATATGTATGTACATATTTTAAATGTAAAAAATATGCTTCATTTATATGTAATGCATTTAAAAAATATCTACATATAAATATTAATTTTTTTTTTATACATAAGTACGTATGTATGAAAGTTTGTGTATGTATAATAGCAAATAAAATCAATACAAATGCATTAGTCGAAATAACACGACCAGAATATACCCTGTACCAGCATTGAATGCTTATTGATTCGCATGAAAACTCATTGTACATTTTTTTTTTTTGATATATGGCAGCTTTAATTGTTTGTGAGATCGACGAACGGATCGATAAGCAGATTGTTGCCTTCTAATGACTTTTAAACTGATGCGTACAGGGTATACATATATTGAATGCATAAATTTTCATTGATTTGAAAATAAAATTCGATGATCGTTTTCATTGACTTGGTTAACTGCCTTAGTAATAACTTTATTGATTTGTTTGCTTACTTTATGGATTTGCAAGTTCCACTTCCTAATCTTGCAGTTGGATCAGCATTGGTAACAGACTTTGAAACTTTTGAGAATCTTACAAAATTTAAAAGGAAAACTTACAAACCAAATAACATTTTTTTTTTTTTTGTTTGTTTATAAATTCTAAACAATTCAAATATAACTTAAAACTCAATGCCTAAACAACAACATTTTTAACATGTGTTTTATGCATTTTTATGTGAATATGATTTGATTTTACTATCTGAAATTTTGCATTATTTTCGTTTTCTATTACTTAGGGTTGTTCCATAAAACCGTGGCAACAAATTTTTTGTTTTTTTTTGTCGATTTGTTGTTTCTTGTACTTAATGTTAAACAAAATTACCCTATCTACAGTGCTATGTTTATGTTTGTTGTATATGGAGTTTTGTTTTGTTTTGTTTTTTTCATCTTTATTCGCCTAGTTAAATTTTTGGTTTTTTTTCATTTAATTGGTGCATGTAAAAATCCATGTAAAACGCGCTCTGATTAACATTTACATTAAATATATATATATGTATGTATATATATAATTGTTCTCTTTGGGACATTTTGCCGTTGTTCTGTTTTTATGTTTACATAACTTTTAAATGAATGTATAAGTTGGTATGTACGTTTGCATATATGCATTTATGTTTATATATATATATACGTATATATTAATGTATATGGTACTCGTAATTGGTGCTGGTGATGCGAATCTAAGTGCGTCTGGTATATAATATATATATATATATGATCAGTTAGTTTGCTTTCTTAGAACGTGCCTGCAAAAAATCCAAAAGTTATCCATTGGAATGAATTATATGTAACTGATTTAATACTCACTTTGACACTGTGGTGGGTTCATGTAACCAAAGACGTTCATCTCATAGAGCGCCGCCAGCGTTATAAAGAACAGATACCAAATCATCAGTATAATGCCCAAACGTTTGTCCAATTTCCAGCCATTCAAATGTGTCGATAGTATCAAGAAGACAACGGTGGAGAAGAGCGAGAGTGTGGAATATACCAGACCTATGAATCAATCGAAATTAGATTAATAATAGAACTACTTAAACATCGAGTAGTTGTCTAGAACAATCAAGACACATGCCAGGCACAATACCACATTAACAAATATATGATAAACCATATTTACGACGACGATAATCATACATACCCTTGGATATGACATTGACGTGCGAGCCGGGCTGAATAATGGCCGTTTGTATGAACCATGGAAGACCTAAGCACACTAGTATATCAAAGACATTTGAGCCAATTGCATTCGATACGGCCATGTCGCCAAAGCCCTCTTTGATAACAGCTATTGAGCTTAGGGCATCTGGCACAGAAACGCCAGCCGCTACGAACGTCAGGCCCATCACAGTATCGGGTATGGCCAGCGTCGAGCCAATCACCGTTATCATCCAGACCATAAAATACGAATAGAACGATATCCAAAGCATCGAGATGAGAAACGTGAACGGATACCAGTTGCGATACTTGTCGAGTCGACAATCCGGCATTGTCTTCTTGCACAAATAGTGAATCGGATAGACCACATACCAGGCAACCAGTGCGGGTAATCCCCCCTCTGTCGGTCGCAACAATGGATCGCGACGTTGCTCGCGTTGCTTATCCGTCGACTTGTAATAATCAACGGCGCCTGGAGCTGCAGTGGCAGCCACAACTTGAGTCTTGGCGGCTGGTGCACCAGCAGCAGCAGCAGCAGCTGTTTCTCCAGTAACCACTGAGTCCGGCTGATCGGCATGATAGGCCATATTCTCTTGACCCTGGCCTTGTGTAAACTGACTCATGCCCCAATCATCGTCCGGTGGCGGTTGGCTGGCTCTTAAAGCACTGGGAGCCGACGGCTGTGGCTGGCCCTCTGAACTCCAAGCCGCATTCGGATCCCAGCTGGAATTGGGATCGTTGTAGCTCTGATAGTCGCCCTGGCCCGTTGGCTGCTGTTGATGCTGTTCCGGACTCGTTTCGGATTCCTTCTGCTGTGCTCCATCGTTACCCTGTGTGTAGGAGCTTTCGGGCACATTCTTATAGGTAACCAGCGCTGATTGCTCCTCCTTGCTGGGCAGCTTAAATGGCAGATTCAAGCCCATTGCCCATCGTTCCAGTTCCGTATTGAAATACATGGCAATGCAGTAGCCCACGTAGCACAGCAGCATCACCACCGATTCAGCCTGTAATATGGCGCAAATAATTGCTATAATATGCAACATAGAAAGCCACAAATGTATTTTGAAAGACTTACGCAAGATATGACATCATTAAAGATAACTATTAGCATGACCAATATGGACACACAGTAGAAGAAGCAATCACGGACGAGTGGCCACCAGTTGAGTTGGCAAACGGTGCCGGAGCACAGCGCACAGACGGATATGACAAACATGATGTTGAAGACGGCGGAACCGATGACACCACTGATGCCAATGTCGTCCTTGGCAAAGAATACACCAATCACCACAGTGGCCAACTCTGGAGCGGAACTGCCTGCGGCCATAAAGGTGGCACCAGCCACATCCGGTGACAGCTTAAGCTCTGCAATGATTTTAATCGATAAAGCGATTGTGATGGATTGAATTGAACAGCGAACTTACCCTCGCACAGCCGGTCCAAACTGGCCACAAAGTACTCATCGCACACAATGGCCAGGCCAAAGAACGTAAAGATGGCCACTAGAATGTGTATGATGAGTCCGCCATGCTGTCGCGCCCACTTATTCATCAAGGGCTGTGGAAACTGTTCGATGGCCGGCGGCGTGCAATTCTCTCGCCTTGGTCGCCAAGTGGGCACAGCTTTATGATTATGATGGGTTGCCATCGTTGTTTCCGCAATCTCATCAGCTGCCTAAATCGAAATGCTATATACGTAAATCTATCTGAGCTTGAATAACTTAACCTTAAGCCTACCTCAGTTGTAGTATATTGTGGATTTGGTGAGGTATTCGGAAGTTCAGGCTCATCAACATCAGCGTCGACTGCTTCCGGCAGCATGCCCACATCCAAAGGAAGTTGTGACTTCTCATCACCCTTGGCCGAGTAGATGCTCACGCAGTAGTAAATTAGAAACAGCAGGCCCATATTCCACATCCGGGCGCGGCGGGAACGGTGGCGTACAATCTAAAATGTATGAACATACACAATGTGTTAGTCAATTGCATTAGAATCCCTTATTCACTTGTTGTTCTCAACTACTCCAACCGCCTAAAGGCGGCTTAAGCACACAAAGTGTAGCAAAGAAAATACAAATGCTAAGACAATGCGGCTTATGTGCTCCACATAGATATGGCAACGCCTGCAGGCGTAGTCTCTTATAAGGTCTCATGTAGGAGGCACACGACAAGCACACATTCGCACACATAATTACAGAAATTACTAATGCATACCCTGTGGTTTTTTTCATTTCCTTAGTTTGAAAATGATGGCAAAAGAAAAAAGCGCTTTAACCGTAGATAGAACTCTACCTTCCCCACAAATGCCTGTCTAAGCACATAGAAAGTTCCCAAAACTTCAGGATAAGTACACAATTTTAATTGCTAAAAGTTGGACCAACAGTTATCAACAATTTTTTGTTCAAAAAAAGAATTCATGAAATTAGAAAACGTTCAAAAACTAAATATTTATTTGCCTAGTAATCTTTAAGATTATCATGAGAGCTTTAAACAGTCTTCTATCTTTTAGAAAAGTTCCAATATAATTTTAGAGACTTATATAGCTATTCGTCAGTATGGTTTAAGTCTATTTTATCCCGTTAACATTTTATTTATGATTTGAACTTATTCGTGCAATTATTTCTTTTAAACACGTATATTATACAATTGTTATCAGAAGATGTGCTTAATGTTCAGTTTTTTTGAAGATGAAATACTCCGTTTTATTAAAATGTTGAGTGCTGGGTATTTAAAAGGGGTTTATATGCTAGTAAATGTTTTAATGTATGTGCGTGGCAAGCTTATTAAGCTTATTGGCACTGTGTATACCTCAAGTTGATGTCTTGGGCGAACATTTGCAGCTGACAGACTTGAAATTGAATACCATACGCAGACCTTAGACTCAGGCTGGGTTGCAAGTAAATAAATAACAATAATAAGTGCAACGACTTGTAGTTAAGTTTGTTGCGATTGTGACGAGCCGGCTTTTGTGGCTAAGTATAAGTATTGGCCAGTTTTCGCCGTCGGTTTGCTCGAGGTCTCTGACAATGAGGCTTTCCATGTAACCCAATATGATGTGCGGTGCCAGCTGTTGAGTCTGTTTTTCAAACGAGCTGCATGTTCTGAATAGATGACAATTGTAAACAAACCGTTATACCTGACTATGATAAAATCTCAAGATCAAATTCCATTTAAATGTGTACATCATTATTATAAACTTAACTTAAAGTAAATCGGTAAAGCAATCTCAGCTGTTGCTAGTTGATGATATGCGCTCTGATTGCTAGAAGCTTACTTTGACTTCGATTTGTTTACCCAGGCAATTTAACGAGCAAATATACTACATATATATGTACGTACATACATACATACATATGTGTTTAGGTACACATTTTGTGTGAATCTGTGGCACATTGCAAAACTGATAAGCGGTGAGTAAACAAAAGCAAAACCTGACAACAGACTCTGCCAAGAAATGGAACATTTTGCAAAGCACTTTGCCAACAAATGCTGCATACTTTCCAAGACACACACACACAGAGATAGGGGTTACACACACACATACATACATACTCGATTGGATATGACATCATGTGCGCTTTCCTTCAACTCACTTGACAAAATGCGCAAATCGTGTCACAAACTACATAAGCGACAACAACAATAAATGTCTCTGAATAAATTTGTGTAGCATTACAGACATTTGTTAGCTATTGACAGTTTGCCACTGCTATCGTTGTTGTTGTTGTTTGCTGTTGCTGGTTTGATAACAGCACAAATTGGACACAAAAGGCACAGAGTGCAAGAGAGAGCAAATGAAAGTTTTCACCACAAAAGAGTAGCTCGAAATTAACTGCCGGGGATGCTACAGAGCGAAAGAGAGAGAGAGAGAGAGAGGGAGTCAGAGAGCAAGTGTGTGAGAGTATTTAAAAGGAGCAGCGACGTCGACAGCTGCGGCGTCTGCCTGGCTGGCTGGCTGGCTCTAACAAAGCCACCACACTACGCGAGTGCCAATGGGCAAAGGAAGGGGTGGTAGGGGATGGTGTAAGCACGGCCAAACAGCTCCACAGGCAAAACACGCAGCAGCGCCTTGTGGGCCACTCGGTCATGCCGCACAATATCGATTTGCAGGCCTACACTTTTCTTCTCCCTCACCTCAAGTCCTCCCTCTTCAAGCTTTTACTCACACGCGCTGTTGACTAAGGTTGCAAATGGTGTGTGATTGTGTGTGTGTGTGTGTGTGTGTGTGTGTGTGGGTGGGGTGCTAACGATTAAGCTTGGTAGTTACAGTTACAGCTACATACATACATACATATATATGGCTGGCGTTGATGCTGCAGCAACATCATATAAAAATAAATGGCTCAGCTAACTAAATACACATGACGAAGAGGAAGGCAAAAGAAAAAAAAAACGTCATCATTGTGTTGTTCTTGCTGGTTCTTGTTGTTGTTGTTTGCTTGGCGTTCAGGCTTACATCATATTTTTCTTAACGGCTCAAAAACAAAAGATAGCGGCCCTTTCCCCACGCCTAACGAAAAGTAAAAGTAATCTTGGGCTTCTTCATTGTGTTTTTGTGCGATAAAAACAAAAAAAAACTTAATCTCAGACAATTGAAGGCTGTGACAAATGTGCAATTGACTTGGTCTTGATATTGTAAACAGTTTATACAAGCCGTCGTTTTATCACTGTCTTTTCTTTTAGACACAGAAAAACCAATGCGTACGCACTTACAAGCACACATGCAGGGCAATTTCATAATCACATTTTTATGGGATAGTTACCATTTTTGCAGTAGCTTTAACGTTCAGCGGAGCGTTTCGAATTGTGAATTTGATATTTTAATAAAACTTTTAAGTAATTTGTTCGCGTTCAGCTTAGTTTATTATTAGCTTGTAGGTTGGGTGTAAGCAGAAAACAGATACAGAAGAAAACCGTTGCCTAGGAATAACATGCGACAGTATTGGCTAAGATGTCGCTGTTCCTTTTTTGGCCCACTCGGAGTGCCACAAAATGCGTTAGTTGCTTTTCATTTTCATTTCAAATTGTTAGATTACACTTAATGTTTTGATAATATTTCATTTGAAATTATTTTGCTCGCGCACCATGCACAATTTTGACGACGTGTGTGTGTCACAGTGTTGGATGTCACGGAGTGTGTCCGGTGTGTGTGTGTGTATGAGTGGGTGGTGTGTGTGGCTCGAAACGCGCACGAGCAAGCACAGCTTTGCTTTCGTATGTGGAGACGGTTCAGCGCAAACTAACGATAGCTCCAACGTCGCAAAGTCTGCAGCAATCTTTTCTCGTCTAGCTACACTCAAATAAATAAAAAAACCATCTCAATAACTAAATTGCCAATAAATAATTAAAAATACTTGAATGTAAGAAATTTGATATTTAATATATTTTTTATGCTTGTTTTTAATATTAGATCAGTTATCGTTAATACAAATATGTTTTCATAAAATTGCTCTTGAAATTGATTATTATTGTTTATGAGCATTTATATGTTATATATTAAATGAACTAATAAGCGTATGTAAATCCGTATTATGTTTGTAGCTTAAAAATTTCAAACTCTGTTAGTATACATTTATTTTTAAAAAAACTTTCTCGTTATAGAACGTCAAGTTTTTGCAGTGGATTAAAGTGTCGCCAAACTCACCACAGCCGAGAGGCTAGACACGACTCACGTTTCACGCTTTACGAGTGGCGTCAGCAGGAAATGTGCAAGTGTGGCGCTTAGGAAATGCTTGAGTATGCGTACGGGTGTCTAGCCACCGCAGCGCCATCTATGCGCAGCTTATGGCACTACTTTGCGAAAGCTGATTGAAATTGATTAGAGCTCGCACATTTTCAAAACAACAGACAGAGAGAGAGAGAGAGATATCCCACAGCTCAGTTAAGGCTGGTTGAAAAATTACATTAGGGAAAGACAATGGCCCGGCGAAGCATTTATATTTGTTTGATTATTATTTATATGCGCCCTCCCCCGGCCGCAACGTCAAGTGTATGTACATAGATATGTGTTGCCTGTGCAAACAACAAACAAACGTTCTCGGTTGTAGTCGGTGTCGCAGCATTTGAAGTGCCGGCAAAGGACACCAATTGTCAGGATTTTGCCACATTATCCTTTTGATTGTGGCAGACCCGAGCGGCCGGCATCTCTGATGTGCAACGTGACATTGCTACAAGCGGCACTCTCAGATCTAGCCGCCTTAAGGCTGCTTGCAAAAACAAAGCAGAACACTTCGAGAGTACATTAAAAAAAAGAAAAATCGCCAACACAATAACGAATTTACCTGTTGACACCTTCCAAAATAGACAATTCTGCTAATTAATAATGGTAGCCGATTGGCTTCAGCTGCTGCTGCTGCTCTCAAATACTTATGACGCTTGCCTGCCATTCAATTGTAACAGGTTATAGTTATATGGCTCAATCAAAGGCCGAGCACAGTTGCACACAAAAACTGGTAGCCGGGACATTAAAGACGGTGCAAATTTTTTAAGAAAAAATTCTCAAGAATTGCAGCGGGGTACACCTCTTTGGAATGACATTGTAAGAGTAAAGCAGAATTATGACTTTGATTCACGAATCAAGAGTGTAAACGATTGGCTTAGCTGCCCATTGTTCTTCTTTTGACATTGATTTTTAACTCATTGTTGTGGGCCATGGGAAAGTTGGTATAATAAATTAATCTTCAAGGCAATTTATGATTTGTAAATGCTGCAAATGTTCTGTCAAGTTGTTCAATCGTTAATGTTTTTATTATATTATTTTTATTTATCACTTTTCAACTAGAAACTAGAAATAACAAGTAAGAAGGCTCTAGTCGGGATAGCCCGACCAGAAGATACCCTGAACCCAGTTGCAGTCCTTGCATCCTAAAAGTAGGCTTCAAATAATTATCACTTTAAACAAAACTCATAACTGACTTAACTTTACGATATCTCTAGTGTTTCTTAACCGATTTGGACGAAATTTTGAGAAAAGGTCTATCGTTACCCATTACACCAACCCCCATTTTTACATTTTCCAAATTCGATAGTTTTTTGTTATCGATTCCATTTGTATACCGAAAACCAGAGTAGCTATCGATAATTTGAAGCAAACTTGTTCTGCTCATGGTATAGGAGAACTTATATTCAAAATCTGAAGTCTCTAGCTCTTGTAGTCTCTGAGATCTACGCGTTCATACAGACGGACAGACGGACATGGCCATATCGACTCGGCTATTGATACTGATCAAGAATATATATACTTTATGGGGTCGGAGATGCTTCCTTCTGCCTGTTACATACACAAAACCATTATACCCTGATTTACCCATTTTATGGGTTCAGAGTATAAAAATATCTCATATGTAATAATTCCATTGAGTCAAACAAAGCCAAAATCCACAAGAACAGTAAGCATATCTAAATGAAGTGAAGTTATCTGCAATCGATCCCTATTGATATTCTTAATGAAATCCTGCAGCTCTGTAGGTGGCATCGCACATGCTTCACGCACGCCACTTTATTAATGGGCGACTGAATTTCTAATTAGTTTATAAACTAAATACAAATATTGTAACTAAAATGCGTTAGCTAATCAATTACATACGCTCAATTTGTGGCGGCGACTGAGCAAGTCTAAGCAAGGACAAGGACAAGGACAAGGACAAGGACCAGCCAGCCACCTTGGCGACCGCATTTAAGGACATGACGTTTAGATTGTAAGGGACACGTTGCCTGGCTGTCTGCATCCACAAAATACGGTGAGGGGAAAACAATAGAAGGAACTCAACTTCAGCTCTTGACGCAACTGCCCGAAATTGGCTCGCTCATCATTATTTATATGCCACTTTCTATTGTATTGAATACCATAGATGATGGCAGGACAAAAACCTTGCAAAGGGAGAAGGTGTCAAGCAAAGGCAAAGGTGTCGGTACTGCCCCGCTACAGATGCGGTTGCCTAGCGCAATTCAAGCTGAAGACGTGGCACAGTTTTCCCTGTCTTCTACTATTTGGTATTGTTTCATTGTTTAGCTCATCGTTTGCTTAACGCTGGGTCGAGTGCCATTGCCGTGGTTTATAGCGGTGGCGGTGACTGTGGCGGCGAGGTAATCCTTTGTCTCTGGCGACTCAATAAAGAACTTATTGTGGACAAATTTCGACATTTTTCAAGCGTTGTTTTCGTTTTGTCTTTACATTGACAGTGTGTGTTTGTGTTTGTGTGTGTGTGTACAGTTTCTTTTGCTATAGCTTCAAAGAACATGCTTGACTTTTAACAGGAATCAATTTATTTTATGCGAAATAATCGTGTTGATGGCTGCGTGCTCGCCCCTTTTTCAGCCGTTGACGTTTGCGTTTGCGTTTGTGTTGCGGGCCTTTTGGCTTTTTGGGTTTTGTCACTCACCAACCCCAGAGGTCCAACCCTCTGAACAAAAATAAAAATCGGAGAGGGCTGTGACTGGGTTTGGCCTGGTGGAGCGCCTATGTTAAGAAGGGTGGAAGTAATTTTAATTTATGATGTCAATTTATAGTAGTTTTTGCGGTTTTGTAACATTTTACATAAGCCCAGAAATGCGTTGAAGTGAGATGCGATCGACACAATCGAAACACACACATATGTACATACATATATACTTATAGCCCTTTTGCGGATCTAGTATATTTGTTAAAAAACACTATTAAATAGAGCTCATCAATCAAACAATTGTCATGCACTCATTTTTACTACAAGCTATTCACCTTTTTTTTTACATCAAAAACATTATTTTTTGTGGAATTTTGATTTGTTTTTTTTCTGCTATTTTCGCTATAGATAATCGCACGAGCGTAATAATCTGGCGATCAATCAAATCGAGTGCAATTTTCCCCCGCAATATTTGGAAAATGTCACAATTGCAGTGCCCTCAATGGCCATGGGCAGCAGAATGGCAAAATTTGGCTAAGGTTACGTTTACCTATTTCAAACACCTACTACATAAGGCAGAAGTTGAGCAGGAGGACTCTTCAAAAGCAGTTCATCATTCATGCAATGCATTCATTCGTTCATTCATCACACGCACACGAACACGCACAAACAAACAAACAGACACTTGACAGCTGACCAGAACCTTGGGCTGTTAGGTAAACATGAATTTATCGGTTATTATTAGCACCTTTCCATCATAATTGCACCATAGGAGTCACACAGACACAGACACAGACACCGTTCAGTTGCAATCTCCCACTGTTGCCTTTCACAGATCTTTGCATCCTTGCCATTCAACATGGCCAACAACGGCTTTTGCCATTGCCAGCATTGATAAGTGTGAAAAGGCTTTTGCCAAAACCAAGCAAACAGCAATCCTCAGTAGCGTTGTATTGTGCTAAGGCATTCTACAGAATTCTTAGCCGGCTATTGTTCCATTTTCGTACATTTCAATTTGCATTTGACTTTGGTGCTGGCCATGGGCGAGCCAAGCCACTTATGTTTGCCTCGATTTCTCGACAGGACAGGAAACTAGGCGGATCATGGCTCGGGCCCGGTCAATGGGTAGGCTTTTAGGCCCTAGGGAACGTGCGGCTACCGGCGGCTACCAATTGTTACCGATTTTCACGTATTATTTGCACTCGGTTGCACAAATCTTCAAATCCTAAGACGATTGCGTCTGGTAAATCTGCCATAAGCCGTAAAGCGTGTCACATGGCAAATTGAAGAAAGTTGTTAAGGAAACCAATTCCAACATAACAGCTAAGAAGTCTAGGAAACAGGTCAATCGGAAAAGAGCACAGAATAATTTTATTCATAAGAAACAAAAATCTAAAATGCATGTCAAAGTGCGAATTCCTTGCATTGTGAAAAAAAAGATATTCTAATGCAGAGAAATATATATTTTAATTGTGTTTATATAAACATTTTTATTGAATACAATATCCCCTTTAGTTGATTTTTGCACATCAAAAACTTTTGTCCAACATTCTTATACAAATATCAATAAAATGATCATTGACTTGTCATTTAATAAACATATGTCTATGTAGCTGACACGTTCGTTTAGCTGAAAAGCCCTGAAAAGTGTTGTCAGCCCAAAAACGAAATCCAACTAATCCGGGGCAGGTAAATCAAATCTAGTCGGTAGCCAATGTGTTCGATATACCACTGTGACATTGTTTGAAGGCAAATGTCCATTAATAATAGAACGATTACCCGCCGAGGTCAACACTTTACACACACACACACATTCGTATTCTGTTGCCCGCATAGTTATTCAAATTGAAAAGCACTGCAGGACACGGACACAAAGATGCGATCACTGGACATAGTGGACTCGGCCGGTAGTCGGCGAGCATTTGAATGAACTGCATTACAAGCGGATTATTGGATTTGAGGTTAAGTGCATTTGAAGCGATTGCAACTGGAACGAAAGCGAAATTTTTTGTACAATTCACACAACTGTTTTGACTTTAAAAATGTTTCTCGCCCTAAGCCGGCCTGAGCCGACTAAAAACGCGCACAAAACGCGCGCGATAGGCGGGGCAAACATGAAACGCCATTGCTTAGCTCACAAGACAGCTGCTCGCACACAGACGCACACACTCACACCCATGAAAACACATAGAGCATTTGTGTGCGAGCAAGAGAGTGAGCACATCTGCCTGCTGCCTGTGGCATGCCCCAAAGGGAGCGAGGAGCGTGCGCCTAAGATATCGAGCCGGACGTTAGTTTTAGTGAAAAAACTAAGCAGAATTGATCATGCTGCTTGAAGTGGTTGCGACTTAAACGCGCGTGTTGACTGTCGCCTGCCATTGTTCACAAGGGCGCTGAAGGAATCGTTGTGGCTCTGGGCCTGGGGTTGGCTGTTCCTTTTGTGTGCCTTTTAATGGACCAACGGTCGCCGCGGTTTTTGTGGCGTTGTGTCACGGGATAAATATTAATCGATATCAGTGTATAATGTGTGCGTGTGTATTTTGGGGTGAATAGTATCCTTTTGTTGTACATTGTGTGTGTGTTTGTGTGCTGCGTACTGCGTACCAAAATGAGCAACGTCCTTACTGAAGTAATACCTTGGCGCGTTCGCCGCTCGAATTAGTCGAGTGCATTCGCTTGAAAAACTTATTTGATTTATGTCTTTGCGTAAAAGTGCGGTTTTCCGTTGAAGGACGCCGCCTTTACCCAGCCGCCATTCACACCCAAATACATGGCCAGTTCATTCTAGCATTCCGCTGCTTTTGCAACGCCCCACCAAGTGCCTTCTTGATACCTCGTTGGCCTTTATGCCAGACCAAGGGGGGGCCTTATTATAATTTTGTATAATTAATTTTTTTGCACAGCTTTCCGAAATTTGGATGCTAAGCAGTTAATTTCTTTAGTTCGAATGTTGCATCATTAGATTGGATTTGAAATTAAATATAAATTAACTAGTCGAGCCTATAAAAGTCTTATGTCCATTTGAGTTCAAAGGTTTCAACACAATAAATGTACGTTTAAAGTTTTTAAAACCCTGATAAAATAACGAGCATACAAAACGCAATTTAAATAACCTTTATAGCTATAAAATATTTTATATTATTTTGATGTATAACAAAGAAATACAGGCGAACACGTAACATACAAAAATTGTTTCAATCTATTTGCGCGGAACGAGTTTAAGCCAGAATCCGTTTTTGGGTATTAACTGGAAACCATTGGCGCTAAGTTCTATGGGAATTGAGGTCTTCTTTGCTGGAGCAATGCGGAAATTGAGTAACATATAATAGATGATAGCTTTAGCCTCAAGCAATGCAAATCGTGAACCTATTGAAAGATTATATAGAAATATGTAGTCCATAATAATGTGAAATTTCCATCTACTAACCTATGCAATTGCGCTGACCCAAGCCAAAGGGAAAGTATGTGAACGGTTTGATTTTGTCCTTGTTCTGCTCGCTAAAACGCTCCGGATCAAACTTGTTGGGGTTTTCAAAGAATTTGGGATCCCGATGAAAGCCAGCGGTGGGCAGCCAGATGGCATCACCCTTCTTAATCTCAATTTTCTTGCCATCTAGCTCGTAGGTGATGTCCTTATTGCACTCACGATCGACGGCTACAGCTGCTGGCCATTTGCGCAGGACCTCCGAAACGACCTGGTCCATATATTTCATGCCCATCAGAGCCTCGTAAGTCAGCTGGCCGCCATCGAGATCACTGTTGACCTGCATCAACTCCTCGTACAATCTCTCCTGCACATCCTCGTTTTCCATTAGCTCGTGCGCGGTGAAGCACATGAGAACTGCAGACGTCTCGAAGCCCGCAAAGAAGAAGACAAAGCATTGAGCGACTATATCGCGATCGCTCCAATCGCGAACTGTGACAGACTTCGCCTTATCTGCATTGATGAGGCCGCGTGCCTCCATCAGCATATTGATCATATCCGGGCGCACGATATTGTTCTCCAAGCGATACTTCATGGCATCCAATACGAGGCGCACAAAATAATCTGTGCTCTTCTTATCAAAAAGAGTTATTTTGAAAATCTGCATAAAAGAGAGTTATTCGATTAGATTAACATTCGAAATACACTTAGCAAAGTTGCAAACGCACCTTCATTAGCTGCTTGGCGCCCATGAAGAGCATAAATTTGATGTTTTGCAGCGCTGTAAAATTGGTCAATTTCTTGCCCATGGAGTAGAATGTGTTGTCACGATCCTTAAACGAGTTGACCTGCAAGCCAAATGCCGTGGAGGCGATCACATCGTTGGTAAAACGAGTGCAATAATCCTTCACGTCTAGATCGACGCCATCTTTTGGCATTTCATCGATCTTTAAACAGTCCACAGCCTCTTTGGCCACAATATCCATAAGCTGGAACATTTGACGCATTTTGCTGCCCGTAAAGGCAGGACTCAGAGTGCTGCGCATATCCTTCCAACGTGCATCGCGCATCGAAAACAAGGAGCTTCCGAATAGATTGTCCATATCATGATTGTCATGATCGTCAGTGCCAAAGATATTGCGATGATTAGTAAAGTGATCGAAATCCTTAATTGTTATTTGCTTGAGCAATTCGGGATCGCGTATCATCAGCAGAGGAGACCGTTGCTCAAAGATACCATATACCCTAAAAATGTTAAAAGAAAAAAAATTACCTTTAAACGAGCTTTGAGTAGCACTCAAATAAGAAAGCCAATAACTGTTATCTATCCATAAATTATCATATAAAATAATCATTTGTTTCTTATCGTGCTTGCAGACAAGATTATTGAGTAAAATAATGCTTTTGTTGTCTATAAAACACAACAAACTACTTTATAAATTGATAAGCTTTGGATACTTGAAACTGCAATATGATAATGTTGAATAAATTGTGTAAGTTGCATTGCAAGTTGATAATGAATTGTTTTATTAAAACTCAAGTTCAACTTTGCAAAGATTATACCCCCACAAACAACAATCATAATGACACAGCATCACAAACATTTAAATTACGCGGGAGATCAAGCAGAAAATAATATATATGGTTTAGCACACGCTTATTGAATATCAGCATATTTAAATTAGTATGCCGAGTCGCACCTGTTTTAAGTATTAAAATCCAATGCGTGTGTGTATATGAACTCATGCGATATACAATGTATCTAATTCAATTCTGTATCTAATTAAGTTTTATACATACTATATAAAACGGTGTGACCTTCGGGCGAATATTGCGCAGTAACTGGTTAGATAGAAAAACGCATAAAATACTCACTTGCCCTCGCCTTCCATGTACAGGTCAATGATTAGATCAAACATAGAACGTTTGCGCAACATCATCTTCCACATGCTACCCAAAAACGGAATTGGTTTAGAATATGGTATTCCTTGTTTCTTAAAGAAATCATATTTGGCGGTTGCCCAGAGATAGGCCAGCAGCAGTGCCACAACAAACAATGCCAAAAACTCGACTAGCATTTTAAAATTTCACTTTTCGATCCAAACGACCCGACTGTTCCAACATCAAATAATAACTAACTACAACGGCGATCGGAGCGTCCACAAGTTGACTAATTGAGTCCCATACGAATGAGAAATGTGCTTTGTTCAAGTGGACGCGAGCTTTTATTGTGAGCTTTCCGCAAATAATGAAATTGCTAAAACTCTTGATAAATTCATATTTCCTATGTTTAGACACAAACATTTCAGCTCCCTACAAACTCACAATCGTATAATCAATAAAGAAACGCAAAAAACAAAAACAAATGCATAATAAAAGTGATAGTGTGACTGTGAACTTGACTGATGTTTGGACAACAGTTCAAACAGTGGGTGTCGTCATCCGATGTAAACAAATAATCACGTTGAATAGTGAAATACCCTGTAGACAAATACTTCTTAACTATTGCATGAATAAATGTAAGAAATGTACGAAGTTTATAATTTTCCTCACAGTTTTTACATGGTTTTAAACAACAAGACTTAGTTCTCCATTTAAAATTTGATAATTCAAGATTACCTTTGGGTCTAACCATTATTAAACTAACGTAAATTCATAGTACTTTTCAAAATATGCTATTGGGTATATTATGTAGATTGGCTATGTATGTTTTATCTTTTTATCAGTGGGTTGCTTATTTATTAAATGAATACAAACAGTAACTGGTTGAATAAATTATTGAAATTTCGTTCACTTAAAAGCAGTTTCTGCGAATCTATAGAAGTAGCATCAAATTCAATCCTAGTTTCCATCTGGAAAGCAAAAACTTCTGTTTACTAGTCAAGTCCACACTTTGGGCTTTATAAAATCCGAGCCCCCTTCTAATCTAACGTTTACTTATATTTTAATCACTAGATAGTCTCGGTTGTATGTGATCTATAAAGATCACACCTAGTCCATGATCAATTCAAGCTTATATTATAAACACTCATCGTACGTACCTAACCCAACGGAGCCGGATGTATCTTGATCTGTGCGCGGATTGTGATTATAGAACTAATCTCAGCCCAAACGATCCAGCGGACCTAGAGTTAGAGCTGTGCTAGGCTTATCTGTTCTCAGCAGAATGGGACGATAAGCACGTTGGCATAAGTTGTTCTTCGCTCCAGAGTTTGGTTAGGATGTGTTTTTCCTGGTCACATATAGTTGTCATCTAACGAGGCGCCTTGAGCTGTTCCTAAATCTGTGAAATTCCCTCATTAATCAAAGTATGAATATGACGCCACATCCTTATTGTGTGTGCTCTAATTATGTTCAGGTATACATACATACAACGATAGGAAAGCATCGCAGACACATTCCATGAATGAAACTTGCCACTGGCGGGAAATATGCTGTATTTAATTAGTTTATTACATCTTCTCTCCCATATTTATAATCATTGCATTGTCTTAGGTAGGTGCTACTTTATGACACCGACGGCGACGCCGTTTGAATCCGTTCCGAATGCGTGGAAAATCCCGCGCTCGTTATTTGACAAATATGCGGGGAAAATCCAAAGCCCGATGCTCAATCCAAGGCGGCTGCTAGCCTAAGTGCCAGCCTACACAAATAAGTTTGTGAATTTTTATGTCCTTGCTGCGCCCGACAGCCCACAAACCACCTAACTACCTGATCAGTGCAGTTATGAATGAGTCCTAGTAACTAAAGTCTTGAATGAATCTCACTGGCGCATTGTAATTTTATTGTAGGTACTAAAACCACCTACGGGCGCAACCCTTAACCCATACCCATACCTAAAACGGACGCAACCCAATGCCCAAAACTGTGCGGAGAAATGCACCCGTTGCATTCATTAGCGTTGCAAGAACAAAGCAGTTGCACTTAATCCTAATGATTTTCCTTTTGTTTCTAATGACGCAGCGGTAGGCTTATGTGGGACAAGTAGCACTATTTTCGACCATGAAGCCACAGTTAACAAGAAGAGCGGATAAAACAGCACAATGAAAGTTTAATGAAAATATTCGAGTTAAATAATAGCTAAAGATGAATTCAAAAAAAAGAAACATTGACTCTAATTAAGTAGATTTCTTTTAACTGTTTTCAAACATTTAAAATAATAATCGATTTTCTAAAGTTTGAAAATGGTTTTTCTATCTATTATCTTTAAATAGAAAGATTATAGCGAATCTATATTAATAAATACTTATGCCGAAATATCAATCTAACCTACACCAGCTATCTTTAAAAGCATCTCCATTTGGCGCAGGACAAACGCCTTTCAGAGCCCATAAAGTGCCCAACAATATATCCATGTCAACCCCCAAAGCATTCCAATGATAAACTTTAAGCAACTGTACCATTTTACATGCTCAAACCTTAACTCAAACCCCAAACGTGAATGCGCTGTGAATATTGAAGCCACAATTTGCTTCGTTTACAAATCTCAGCGTATAAAGTAGGTATATATATATATAGAATAATAGTATACACAGTGATTCATACACATTTTGCATATTTAAAGCAAACAAAAGTTGCCACAAGGCGCAAAGATGGCACCAACCCCCAGCAAGAAGCACTTAATTCAATAATAAATTGCCACCACAGAAGGGCAGCAGCAGATAACCAAAGGACACGATGCAGCGGGGGGAACAGGACTCAAAACCCAGCACAGCCCAGCCCAGCCCAGTTTTGCGCCTCAGAAGAGACAACAACTTTTATCAAATTGCGTATAAGGGGGTTTGTCGGTAGGTAAGCGTAAAATTCATAATCATGAATGCTTTGCTTAAACTTCCACCCCGCTGGGAGTTATACGCAAAAAAAAAACAAAATAAAAGAATAGATAAACTTAATAAATAGTGGCTGGGAATATATACATTAAAAGCGAAAGTCAAAAGAAGCTGCCATTTCGAGAGTCGACAAGATTTGTTAGCACGAAGACATACATAAGTATGTATGTATGTACATTATATACTAGCCAGCCCGTGAGCACATACATGTGTATCTGTGTGTGTGTGCATTTGAGTCTGCGTGAGCGGCCATTGTTGTGCGGTGCGAAAAAACAACCCTGAAGTGTGCCTCTCGCTCACACAGACTGATAGGTCGACAAATCGATGAATGAAGCCAGCGACGGATGACTGTGTGTGTGAGTGTATGCGTATGCGTAGGTAGACCGCTAGGTAGGCCTACTGGCAAAGGACCTTAGCGTTCAATGAACAGCAAAAAATCTCTTTAAATTGTGCGCTGCACAGCCGGGAGAGTTCAGTTCGAGTTGAGATCTTGTAACGCACACACATAGTTCCGGCACCCACAATTGCAACACTCAAGTGTACCGCCCAAGTTAAAAAATATATAAATATACCATAAGCAACAACAACGATAAAAAAAAAGCAGTGATTTCTTTACTAGAATTTATACAATATTACGAAACGTAAAATGTCGACAATTAACATGCATCCACCGCAAACGTATTCGCGTCTGTTCCGTCCCTGGGATACGCAACGTCAAGCACCTGCACCAGTCGCCCGCACTGTGAAACGGGAACATCAGCGCGAAACGGTGGCCATCAAAACGGAGATGCCCAGCAGCAGCAGCTATGGCCAGGATAGTGACCGCGAGTCCTCCTCATCCTCGTCGAGCAGCAGCAGCAGCAGCAACAGCAGTCACAGCAGCAAATCAAGCTATGACGAAGGACTTAACAACAGCTACACTCGCACATCGACTCCTCTGTTGGATGCCACACCACAGACAGCCTTTCAATCGTCCTCAGCAATGGCGTCACAGCAGCAAATGTCGCCACAGCCAGCGCCTTATCTGCCCGCCACCGATTTGTATTATGCTGCAGCGGCAGCTGCTGCCGCCGCTGCCAACACTCCGTCCGGTGCTGCCTTTGGCATGGATCCGTTCACACTCGGTCTGATGGAGCAGGAGTATGCTCGTGTTATGGCTGAGGATGCACAGCTAAAGGCGCTGAATGCTCGCAAGCAACGGCCAAAGAAATTCAAGTGCCCCCACTGCGATGTAGCCTTCTCCAACAATGGTCAACTAAAAGGACACATTCGCATTCATACCGGTAAGTGACAAGAAACATTAACTACTTACAGCCTGAATAGCCTTACTAATTAGTTTTTATTTTCGTTGTGCTTGCAGGCGAGCGACCCTTTAAATGCGATGTGGAAACCTGCGGCAAGACTTTTACACGCAACGAGGAGCTGACACGGCACAAGCGCATCCATTCGGGTCTGCGACCATATCCGTGCAGCGCCTGTGGCAAGAAGTTTGGCCGTCGCGATCATCTCAAAAAGCACATGAAGACGCACATGCCGCAAGAGCGCCAGCTGGGACCGGCCATCTTTATGCCCATGTATCCATACCTCTATGGCTACTAAAACAGTTAACAGCTGCAGCTCCAGCGATCTGTGAAGCGCTTGCACGCTTTAAAAACGCTACAAGCCCAACTATCTACAAATCGATAACAACAACAACAACAACAACAAGAATCAACTCAATGCCGGCCAATACTTAATCTACCTCAGGCGTACCTGGCGCAAACTAGCGCAAACATAACAAAACAAAGAAAAAACAACTACAAAAAATACTACCTCAAGTAACAGATTACAATCTTCAACGACGATATACTATATATACAAAATGCAAACAAACAGATATATGCAAATATTGAGATATTTATTTTTTTAAAATGAATATTTACACTTTCAGTACGTGACGAGGTAGAAGCGTTGTAAAAACCCACACATGTGTAAATAAATCCTTAAGTGATCCTTTCTCATATGCTAAGCGATTAAGAATTTTAAGAGACCATACAATCTAGACATACAATTATTTTTCACATTTTTATATAGAATATGCTTAATAAAGCAATATACGATTTATATATATAAACTAGTTAAATATTCAGAGCTATATTAAACGACTTATGTTTACACGCAAAAAAAAAAAAACAACACAACCAACTGTTCTACATAAATGATTTAAAAAAAAAAAAAAAGATTTTGAAAATTTTTATATTGTTTATTTTTTGCATACAAACTGCAAATTCTAAAGCAAATAATATAAAGCAGACATTTATATTTGATTATTAACAGCATTTTGCAAACTTGTTAATGACTGTCACTTCCCACTAACCAGATCATTTGGCAAATTTGACACATCATGCCGGCGAAAATCAAAGTGAAAATCTGCAGTTTGCATTCGTCGGCACATTTAATGAATATTCCACCAAAGGGTTAAAATCCACAAGTCATTTTGGCAAAAATCTGCCAAAAATTCATTCACAAAACCTGCAAAAAAAAAAGAGAAAACCATTAACCAAACGCCCAGCTTAGAACCATTAGAGAATCACATAATAGATCTTAAAATATCCTGCAGAACCAATCGGTTTATTATACTAATACTTTATGTATCAAAAACTGGCTGATTTGAAACCCAACATTTCACACAGTTTTCTCACAGTCTTTGGGCCCCAGAAACTAGTACAATTGTTCACGTATCCTTACCATTACTCAAACGAAACATTGCGTCATTCATAAGGACAATGAGTGGCCCACCTGAGCAACTAAGTGCAACAGACACAATGTCTGCTCTAACAAAATGTTGGAATTTATTATGCGAACAAGCGATCGATATTCCCCCGATCCATTATAATAATATCAATGTGACTTCTACGTGTGCACAATAGCTGCAATTTTCGTTAACCGTAGCAGACCGGTGGGCACTGACTCTCAACCTTTTTTTTTCACCAGACATACAGACAATGGCAATACGGTTGCTTGATAGAGGCGTGCAGGTCTCGCATCTACATCGATCTACCTGTGTCCTTTGGTCAGTCATGAGAAGATTTTTTTCCATGGCAGACAGTGTGTCGTCGTCGCTGTCATTGTCGTTCCACAAGTGGCACAATGATCGAACTAATAATGTGTTCTATTCTGTTTGCAGCAGACACAGCGGCAACACTTGGTAAAAAAAATTCAAATGGCAAATACACATTTTTCAAGATGATATGCTTTTCGTCAGCATTTATAGATTGATGTTTTCGAGATCGACACTCGATGTTTGCTAAGTATTGTTAAGTAATTGCTGGCAATTAATTAAGTGTTTCGAGGTTCAATAAAATCTTGCGTTTTATTCTGAAGTGTGGGAATGTACTCATATTACATATGTACATAAACAAATACTATCCATTTACGTCAATCGCATGGACAAATGTTGAGTAATGGGGAATAGCTTTGAATATACATAAGACTATGATACAAACAAAAAAACAAGGACAAAAGCTGCTGTTACTCAAATAACAGATTGCTTCATTATTGCTATCACGTAACATAAATAAAATTTTGTTTATAAATTGTCTATATAAATTGTACTTAACAAACTGACCTTTTATCAGTTTATTAAGATTTTTTGTGTTTCTTCAGAAGATACTTGAATCTTTTACTGTATTTGTTGTATATATTTAAAGTTAAATAAAAAATAAAATAAAACATTTGACTACATTTACGCTTAGTGTCTTAATTAACTGACTAAATCTTAGCATTAACATTAATTTGTTATAAAATGTTTTCATTTATCTCTCACCTTGATTAGTTTGTTCAAAAGAATATTTTAGTGGAGTGCTTGACAGGCATTATTTATGAAAAATAAAATTTCAAGACCAAAAATATCATTCCATCATTATTATGAACAAATAATCAATATTTATCGATTAGATGAAGATGTTCTTTCTACGCAATCCCTGACAATTCTTAGAAACTTGAATTGCTCTGCAATCAAAGTAAAGAAGACAGTATTGTTACTCGATAATATCGAAAGAAATTACTTCCTAACAAGAAAGTAGTTTGGCTATCCATAACCAGACTGACATCTGGAGACAATTGCCACGTAGGAGGCAATAGCCTATCTGCCATTCATGACCACAAAAAGGCCAAACAAAAGTCGTCGGGTGGTCCACAAATTTTGCAACCAGATAATTGCAAACTACCAGATCCAGGACCAAGACTAGAAAGAAATCTTCAAATTTCTGGCCAGGCCACACAACGTGGCTGGCTGAGAAATTGAAATGTCTTTTGTGCACTAATAGAGAAATATACGGGCCATAATTTCGCAATGCAACAAGAAGCACAAAAAAGAGCAGTGCATAAAATAATACAAAAAAAAAAATGAAATAAATAAAAATGGAGTCCCTGCAACGATGGGTAATAGAGAGTAGAATTGCGATTGCTACCTTTCACAGCGCCAGTTCTCTTGGCCAAGCAAAGTGCGTGGACGGGTTTTCAACCCCTCAAGTAACAACCCTCATCCCCTATGCTCGCACACACGTACACGTACACACTAACACACACACAGACACACACACACCCATGGGCTAGCAGGGGGTAGTGGCAGAAGAGGAAGGAAGCCGTTGCCTGTGCGCTGACATTTCATACAAAGTGTCAGAGGATCCATTTAATTGGGAAATTTATTGGCCAGCAACCGAACGAACGAACATAGGAATAGTAGACAGCCTGTCTGGCCCTCTTGTTGGCTTTCTTCGGGTCACATGTTTGCGGTTGCTGGAAATGCTTTCACAATTCCTGAATAGGGATTCGAATGCAGACTAAACCCATAAAAAAGAGACTACAGACAAATTCGTGTAAAGAAATAGATTTGTATCGCGTAAAGTGCCACAATACCCGGCAATTGCCTAAAACATGCCAAAGAGAGCTCAACGTGTGTGGCTATCATGTTGGTATTTCTATTCTAGTGCTACTATATAGTATTGTATTGTTTTCGTTCCGATTAGGAGACTTTCCCGCTAATTATATTTGTACAGGACACGCTTCAGAGCTAAGACATTGCTCAACATTTCCAGCTATTTATCAACCGGACTGTTTGCTTGCTTTGGGTGATTTGCAATCGTATTTTCCAAGAGTCTCGGCTAATCCTAGGCGGAAAAGTGGGTATGTCCCGACGACACACGCTAAACGATGAGTTTATCTGCATAAACACTCTTAATAAGTCGATTGTCTTCACTCTAATCTCTCTTTCTCTCACACACACTAACGACTCACCTAACACGACCTAATGAGCATATCTTACCATTATCTCTTCTAGCAAATGTATGCAATTTGGAAACTAATCCTAACGCCGGGACTTGCACAACTATGCGCAATGTATGAATATAGATAGCTACAAATAAATATATACACACATACATATTTGGGACTCATGTGGTTATTCCGAACATACGACACAAGGTGAGCCATAATCTGTTTGCCTAGATAAACCACAAAAAGAAAGTTAGGAAAGACACACACATACATACACATACATATATGTCAGTACATATCACGAGCATTCAATTTGTGGATTTATCCTCAATTAAAAACACGTTCATCAATATTATGCAATTGCATTCAAATCAAACCAAAAATTCAACCAAAACAACAACATGCAGCGCCCAGCTGGACAACAAAACCAAAAAGGTAAACAGTAGGTGGTGCCCGGAAGTGCCACAAAATTCAAAACAAACTGCTTTGTACCCACTGCCAAAAGGCATATCAATACAGTAAGTTTCCCATAACAGTGAGCTAACAAACTAATCAAAACTAATGATGACATAATTGGCTCGATCAACGGGCCAAAGGAAGCACAACACTGTGTCCTGTCCTGTGTGTTATGGGCATGACATCGAATAGAAATAGGAAGTGGTTGCTGCAGCGCAAAACAAAGCCAAACAACAAATAATGTCCTTGCAAGGAAACAGCCATCAGTCAGGGGTCCTCAGAAAGACGGCAAGAACAGCTCGCACAAGCTAAAAAGAAAAAGAAAAATATAAAAAAAAAAACAACACAGACAAAAAAAATAAAAGATAATTGATTCGTTTGCAAAATGCAATGCGATGACACTTTGATTTTGACTGCAACGGTGTGGTCCTGTTTTGCAATTAGCTGGAACGTTATAATTACAATGAGGATATTGTTGTGACATTTGTTTAAAATCAAAAGTATTGAGCAACTCATCAATATAAACTGCCACACAGACTGCTTTCCCATTTGGAATTACTTTATCTTTTGAGAAGTTTTCTTTTGCTTCTTTTTTGCGGAAGTTGCCCCGCGGCGTAGCGTGTGCTACTGTATAGTTGCCATTATATTTAAAATGGGAAACAATTATTAAATAAGACTCTTTAGTATTGTACATATATATCTTAACAATGACTCTTGTTTTATTTGTTTGCTCACATTACCAGCGCACATTGAAATGTATAAGTACACATATAAAACGAGTATATAAAGTTCATTCGAGTATAAAAATACAAAGTATAGAAATATTATATAAAATTAAATTGTATCGTTCTTTTGTTTTTATCAAGTTTCTTTGCACATCAGACTTGACAAACATCATTAAGACTTATGTATGTATGTTGTTTTATGAACTAGTACAATAAATATTAAGGTAATAATAATAACTTGTAAATACGGATATATATTTGATATTTATCATGTGGCAGGCGTAGGGCATCTTTAAGTAAGGCACAAACCATTGGGCCGCTGAGATTACATAGTGTTCGTTAGCCGCATTGCTTGATCGAACACTATCAATTGAGGTTACATTAGGATTATACTTCCTGCTTGCCTGTTTTCTAGTACAGCATTGTTGCCGCCTGATTCTTATCTTTACTTAGCGGCTCCATGCGATGGAGATCGCGATGCTCACGTCGTTTAGCAAACAGCAATATTGTTATGTTGATGAGAACCACAATTGTGGATATAATAACCAGATAAAAACTGTAGCCAAGACGAGCGAGGCCTGTGCTATACCAATGCTGTTGCTGATGCTCGGCTAAGAGCACATTATGGATGAGATACTGATAGAACTGCACGAGCCAGGCACAAAATGCCACCACCTGGGCGCACGCAGCTGAAATGTTGGATGCCAACAGGAGCACCATAGTGCCGCCCTTTTTGGCAGCCGATGCCGCCTTGAACACAGCAGCTATGGCAGCTACTGCGCAGCCTAGCAGTCCGAATCCAGTGCCCAGTGTGGTGAGTAGCCATAGCCAGAAGCTTGTGCCACCGTGTTCAGTTCGAATGAAAGAGTAGACTGTATGGGAAAATAGGTTTATTAATTACAAAAAAGAAACAAGATAATTTTACTCAATTTGCTAAACTCACCTTCAACTGGAATGGTGCGCCACCCAAAACCAGGATTCAAATGCTGATTGCCGTAAAACAAACCAAAGTTGACATCACCTTTGGCTTCTGTTGAATTTAATTTTCTTGGATAGGCGCGAACCCAGTGGTTGGTCGTCATGCTGGCTAGCAGTAGTCCAATGGCCAGGCAACTGCCAAAGAATGTGGAAAATACAAGGGCACGAGTGCGAAGGCTCATTTTGGTGGATCTGTTGTGGTTAAAAGTGTTTAAAAGTTTACATTAGAACAAAAGACTCAAGGCGCAAACTAATAGAAAAACGCATTGGTGCAATATTTTGAGCTAGGCAAAAACCATTCGTTTGAGTTGCGATATTCTCAAGCAACAACAAAGAAATTGCAACAGTTGACAGTAGTCCACTTACCTTCCGATTGGGGCTCCGCTGTAAGGGACGTCCAGGAGGTCGTTGTCGTTGTTTTCTTGGTCGCCTTCCTCTTTGTATCTGTCTATCATTTGTATCATAGGCTGTGGGTTTTCGTAATTTTGCATATTTTTAGAACTTTATGCTCATTGTTGAAAACACAAGCGCTTTATTTCGTAATTTCTTTTTCTTTCTTCTTTGTCGCTTCTGGTGTTATTTTCCAACCTTTTTGTGCGATTGTTGTTGTGTTTTTCCTGTGACTTGTTAGTGTTGGATATGTCAATGAAGTGTTCGAAAATGTCAACTTATTAACAAAGTCTGGCAGCACGGTTTAAAATTGATCGATACATTTAACTTACGGGCAACGCTGCACATAAAAATAGCGCGTAATTTGTGCGTGACAAGAAAAGTGAAATTTTCAATAAATATGAGCTGCCGCAAGCACAAGGGTGCCGAAAACATTGAAAATCTGTGTCCAGTTGCCAGGTAAATATAAGCGCTTGTCTACAAATCGCACCAAAATCGCAAGACAGCTTATTGCTGGCGCATGCAGATCGCCGGGTCAGCAAAAGGCGGGAACTACTTCAGTGACGTCACACGTTGCTGCAATACAAAAAGTAGATGTATGCAATTGATAGGTGCTTGACCCTTGCTGACCAAGCAACTGCCCCATAATAATAATTGCGCGCTGAGCACTTTTGAATAAATAAATGACCCCACTCCCCACTACATTGTTACAGAAAACGCTCAGCAAGTAAAAGCAGCGCTGCTGCCACGAAAACTTCTACGATCTACGAGCACACTTCGTCACCCTCGCTGCTCACGTTTGAGGCATTCGAAGAAATGGGCATCGGTATGTTGGACTCGGAGGAGAGCAGCTCGTCGGCTCTGTCAGCGATTGCACTGGCAGTAAGCAGCACCAGCGATGAAAATTCCAATGAAACAACGCCCAGCACATTACATTTGCCTCGCATGGCGCATCAGCAGACGCGTTTGAGTCTCAGCTCAAGCTCATCAACGCTGGACAATAGCAGCATCAGCAACAACACTTTAACCGACGGTTTTTCTGAAGATACTCAGGAGCGTTTGCTGTTGCAGTCTGCCGAGAAGCTGCACGCCCTGGCACAAGCAAAGCGCACAGCTCTGGGAAGTAGTGAGTGCGGCAGCAATTCAAATTCACCCAGCAAGCGTACAAGAAATCCGTTGGCTACCGTCACATGCAATAATCAATATGATGCTTCATTGCTGCCGCCACCGTCGGTGCAACAACAGCAGATGCCTCTTAATTTACTGCCCTCGACCAGCAAACAGGCAATGTTGCGACAAAAGAAACTTGCTCCACCTCCGACGCTGCGGTTGCAAACACTGACACCGCGTTGTGCTTCCAGCGACAACTTCTTTGTGTATCGAACGCCAGCGATGATTGCACACATGAACAGCGGAATTAATTATTTTAATAAGCTTTCCGACGAGATTCTGTTGGGCATATTTAAATGGCTGCCAAAGAAGACGCTGCTGCGAATATCGACCGTTTGTCGCCGTTTCCAATTCTGTGCGCGGGATGAGACACTTTGGTCACGCCTGGATCTGGGGCTGCGCACACTGCGTCCCCATGCCTTGGAACAGGTGGTGCGGCGTTGTGGAACTGTGCTACGCCTTGCTCAGACAGATGTATGTCAAAGTAAACATATAACCACCATCCTAGCTAACTTATCGTTTTCATTCACTTTCAGATACAAGAACCGGCTTTTTTATACGAACCATCGGCAATCGATTTCCAGTCGCGTCTCCAATATTTGGACTTGGGTCTTGCCACCATATCGCTAAGCTCTTTGCAAACATTGCTTGCGCATTGCCGTCAACTGAAGAAACTAAGCCTGGAGAATGCGGATATCAATGATGAAATATGTTTTGAGATCTCTCAAAACTCTTCGCTGGAGACTCTCAATTTGACTATGGTTAGTGGCTTGCAGGCCAGCAGCGTTCGTCAAATGATGGAATCACTAAAGAAACTCATTAGCCTAAATATATCGTGGACTAACTTAACTGCTGACGCTGTCACAGCACTAGTTACTCACATTTCGTCCAATGTCATCCGATTGAACGTCGCCGGTTGCCGACGAGTACTCTTTGATTCACGTAAGCTACCAGCTTGTTGACAAAACATTATGTTAACGTGTTTTGCTTTCTCTTTAGATGTTGTTACACTGCAGAAACGCTGCCCTCAGCTGCTTGAGCTCGATCTATCCGACTGCAACAGTCTTACTCCGACAGCACTTGCGGCTATCATGAAGTTCAACAGTCTTGAGTACTTGTCCATGTCGAGATGTTATCTGATACCCGCCACAAATTTCATGTAAGTGTGCTGTGGCATTTTGCTTTCAATAATTGCCAATTGTGCTAACGTTTCGAATTTCGTGCAATTTCAGAGAACTCAAAAATATGACGTCTCTCACATATCTGGACATTTTTGGCATGCTGTCCGATGTCGCCATGGAGGTGATGGAAAAGCAAATGCCCAAAATTGGCATAAACAAGTTCATACACAGCTCGGTGGGGCGACCAACTGTGGGCACCCGTCGCAGCTCCATTTGGGGCATACGCACACGTGATTAAACGACCCATAGAAACCGAATTAGAATCAAACTTAGTTTACATATTTATATCCCATTTTGGCTGCGTTAATAAGCTGCCTAGCGCAGTTCTTATAATCATTTCAATGATCATTATTAAATGTCAATTTTGGCTTATCCAATTATACATTTCGTGTGGCTTCCTCATCGACCTCGCTGGGTGGAGCAGCTGGCTTCTCCCACGACCAGTCCGCCCAGCTTACACAGTCCTTTAGGCTGTTGAGAAAGGCCATCTCATCCGGACAACGCATCTTGCTGGCGGGCTCATTAAGCGTCTGACACTTCCAGTAGCCGCTAGGATCCCAGCTGTCGCGATAGACGCCCACATCCAGCTCCTCCTGCGTCTTGCAGCCCGGCTGGCCGTCCCCATGATAAGCGCTGGCCAAACTGCAAGCAGTCCAGAGAACAAAACAGGTTGCAAGCTGAAATTTCATTTTATGTCAACTGATGTTCAACTATTGCACCACTGGCAGTTTTTATAGTTACCTTGGTATAGTGATAAGCCAAGTCAAGTGCAATCAATACCAGAAAATGCTTTTAGTAATTGACTATGGCTATGCAAACAACCCGTAACAACAAAGGCACAAATAAATATTTCTTGAATTTCTCAGAACGATTCTAATTTATCATTTTTTTTTTAGTTCACTTCTTAAGAATCAATTTGCATATAAGTAGCCCGGTATGAAAAAATATGAGGAGTGAAAGCAACTGAACAAATTTCGTTACGTTTTTGTGAAAACTAGCGCCTGACGAATGTTGCAAAAAATTGCATATTTAGTTGGGACTAAGTTAACAATTGAAAAATTGCTTCAATTATAAGTAGTGGATTGAACTATATATCCACAGTTGCGCTCAAATTTTATTAGTGTGTCCAACATTAGCTAGTTCATTCTCTTATAATTAAAGAATTCCGTTATGTTATCCCGAACAAGAGAGAAAAAACGAGAGCGATCTTTAGCTTTATCCACTTTATCCACAAAGGCAGTCAGCCCAAAACTTAGCTCGCCTTGACAACGCAGGCAGCTTATCGTCCGTTTATTTATTCAATTAAAATTGATACGCGCTATATTAAAGTTTAAATTGTGCTTATATAACTCACTCAGCATACGCAAAGTGTTTGTTACATTAAGGATCGCCGTTTAATTGCCTTTGAAAGTAGTTTTTGAGCAAATCCAGCTTGAGAAAAAGGGCGCCAATTTTTTTACCTTGTCGGGTCTTGAAAAATTATAAAGAAAGAGAGAGAGGGGATTCGTGCCCATACGTGTGTGTTGTTGTTGCTTTAAACTCGCTGCAAGTCTTCCAAATAAGCGAAGTATTTTAGACAGTATTAATAACTGTAAATTTTTTGATATTTTTTTTTTGTAAACTGCAGTGAAAATAAAATATTAAAATAATATTAATTTATTACATCATTTTATTTTATATTTTTTTTCCCGTGTGTGTAGTCACTACACTGTAGTGCAGTGAGCTTTTTGTTTTTGTGAAAGTGCTCAGCGAAAAGTGAGAGAGTGATGGAGAGAGAGAGCGAGCGCGGAAGCGCTTGCATTGAACTGCGTTGTGTTGTTGCTGCTGCCGGTGAGTGAACTTTGCGTATTATACACATATTTATATTATATTATATTGATCACCCTGTTAATTAATCACCTTGTAACAACCGTTAGATTGGATACAGAAGAAGTAAGTTTCATTGCAGCAATGCATTAAAATTGTTCTTTTAATCTGTTGTCGGCAGCAAACGACATCGACAAATAAACGACTAAATACACTTTCGTTATTTGTGTACAGCTTTGCATAACTGTATGGCAAGGATACTGACTGTATTTGTGAAAACTAGCGCATGTCGAATGTTGGATACCCTTATAACATACGTATCGTACTACATATCCACAGTTGCGTTCACATTATATTAGTGTGCCCAACATTCGCTAGTTCTTTCTCTTATTATTTGAGAATTCCGTTATGATATTCCGAAGAAGAGTAAACTCGAGTCGTGCGTCGGAGCTGACACACAGAATTTATTTTTTATTTCTTTTAACTATTCCTGCTTCCAGATTTTGAATTGATCATTAGGCTTAGAAAAATGTTAATTTTAAAAATGCTATTAATTTAATGATACATATATTGATAAAATTTCACCTTAAAGAGCTTGTATCTTTTGTTGGGTGGGAATTATGATCACTTCTTGCAGGCTGCCTAATCTCATAACAGTGTTACACGTTGGGTTGCTGCATTGACTAAAGTGTTATTAGGACAAAACGCGGCATACTTTTAGAAGCACACTTGCAATGATATAAATAGATTATTGTTGATAAAAGCAATAACTATTATATTAATAAAATTCTTATTGACTAAACACAATTAAAGCCCCCTATAAATAGAAAATATCGTTTGCGATTTATATAAAAACTATAATTATGTTTCAACCTTATATTTTAACTGTTGATAATTGTTAGCCAAATTATAACAGTTTTATACGGTGTATAAGAGTAGGTTGTTCTTATACCTAGCATTCACGGTGACTACTATAGTGCTGCCACATAGCTTTACAATGAGTATTTAAAAGAAACGTCCTAAAAATGACAGCAATACACATATGACAATATTTTACCTCAGTTTATGTTAGTACTGAAAAGTTGTTGGTTTCGTGTAGGCTTTGTAATTTTGCTCTTTCAAGTATTACATTTACATAACTTTCGAAAACTAATTTTGTAGAAAAATTACTAGTTTTATTTTAACAAAGACAAGCAGCACCAACTTGCAGCAACGGCAATCAAGAGCACAACATCAACTGCGACATTGACAAAACAACCTGTAAGACCTTGAGATTTTTGCATCTAGATCAGAATGAATTCAATGAGAAGGACGCTAATCTGAAGTGTATTTATTTACAGCTATCGCAGTAAAACAACAACAGCAACCAACAAAATGTCAATCAGACGCACAATGTCCACAAGCTCCAAGGAGTGGCGCAATTACTTTATGAGCACCCATTTCTGGGGACCCGTCGCCAACTGGGGTATTCCAATAGCAGCAATTGCCGATACGTCAAAGCATCCGAAATACATCTCAGGCCGTATGACATTGGGTAAGGCTTTGATTTGAGGCCTGTATAACCAGTTTGGCAACAGATGCTATAATTTGCATAAATTCATTTGTATTCTGTACAACTTCTGATACTGGGCTCTGCTAATCAGAGAGCACTGATAAGCTTAGATACAGATAGTTAAATTGTCTAGCTGATAAGCAAATTAGCTAATTCAAGTTTTATTAATAGAGTTGTTCTTTCCATTAGCTCTGACGCTCTATTCATGCATCTTCATGCGCTTCGCCTACAAAGTACAACCTCGCAATTGGCTGCTATTCGCTTGTCACGCCACAAATGCTTCGGCGCAGGCTTTCCAGGGAATGCGTTACCTTCGATACACGCACTCTCAAGAAAGTTCCTCTTAGGTTGGCAAGCGCGTGCGATGCAACTTTATAAATATTTAAACAACGAATCACAACAGCAATAATGACACCACAACAACAACAGCAAATTTATTGCTGACACGCAAATTATCAACTGTAATTTGCTGTTAAATTTGCTCCATTTGGTGCTCCAACCATGCTTTATTGTTGTTCATTGCACGCTTAACTCTCCAACGGATCAATCAATGCAACGCGAGTAGAGGCTATGCAAACGAGTCAACGGTGCTGTTTCTTTTTTTTTTTTTGACCAAAAGTTCTTTAAATTTTGGTCGTGTAAATAAGTTTGATATAATCTAAATCTTATGTGCAATAGAAAAATTCTACATAGAACCATGAATAAAGAATTTAAATAATTAATTATCAGTCGCCGCGTTTTGTTTATAACTTGATCGACCAATAATCATTAGTTTAAAGAGAAAATTGTACAAGGAAAGTTGATTTTGTCATGACCTTGAGGACATGCGCTTTATTAAAACGTTTAGTTTTTATATGTTTGTATGTTAATTCTAAAATAAATGTTGAATATATATATATACGTATATATTTATGCATTCTCATTAACAATATTTAAATTTTCGATTTTTTTTATCGTGTGTAACAATTTTAGTGGTTTTGAATAGAAAAAAAGGGTATACATATATGTATGTAATTGTATCTAATCGCTAATAATTTTTTGCGTTTTGCTGTTTTTGCTGATTTTGATTACAATTAGGGTATATGTTAAACATAAGTAATAAAAAACATGTGGTTAAAATTTGACAATTGCAAACATAATTATAAATACAATCAAGAAAAAAAATTAAAAATCGTGCGCGTTTTATGTGGCGCTTTCAAAGAACTTAGGCATTATAATCTTAGTTGGTAAACCTATCAATTTTCTCATCAATTTTTAAAAAACTGATGCTCTATTTTTGTGTTTTTGTTTTAGTTTTTTTTTTTTTTTTCATTTTTTTCTGTGGCTCCTTGAGCGGTTGCCACACATTACAGCGACTTTATCAACGACAATTTTAACGTAATAATGGATGAATACTACTCTTACATCTAGAACTCTGCGTCGCAATATGCAACAGGCGAGAGGTACGAGAGTTTATTGACTATGGCATGGCTATGAGAATCTTAGTGCTCCGGCTCGCGCTTGACGAATGTGCTATTTTTATGATAATTTTGCCCCAGAAGTTCTATCGCCAGCTGCGAACGACGCGTCAGACGTTGAAGTTTAGCGCGTAGTTGATCATTTTTCGCTTGCAGATATTGCTCTTCCTTCAGTTCCTCCTCTTCACGTTGCTTGGTCTTCCTGCGTGAGACGCGGCTAGCCTCATTGTTCTTAATGCGATCCCTGTACAATTTCGCCTCTTCCTCGGTCATTTGTGACATCAGCTCCGGATCGGGGCCATCGGCGTGTTCCTTTGCGGGACGTCCACGCTTCCGCTTGGATCTATTTGCTTCGGTTGTTGTTGCACTGAACTGCGATGTGCTGGCAGTGGAGCAGGCGGGAGAAACGGGTGCAGTTATGAAGCCAGCAAAGCCGGTCCGGCACGTTGGTTCGTGCGATCGGCCGGTGCTGGCTGAAAATGTGCTATTGGGCGTATTTGGCGCTGAGAAGTTATCGGTTAGAATTGTGAAGGCGGTGTTTTCCTCGGTGCTGCGCAGATCCTCATAGATTTTATCCTGGGTGGAGATGTTGCTGGCTAAATTGGTCTGTAAAAGATTAAATTATAAGAACATTTAGTTAAGTTGTTTCAATCAGTTTTTTGCAGTACTTACTTCTTCATCATTGAGCAACTGCTCGATAATGTTGGGTGTGCTGATGGCATCTGGATGAATGTTATGTGTAGTATTGATGTCAAGATGGAGTTTGCTACGCTTTTGTGGCATAGACTCTGCTGTAGCTACGGAGGCAGCCGAAGCAGTACGCTTGACGCCCAAACATAGAGTGGAAGTGACGTCTGGCATAGCAGATGCATGGCACAATTCTCCACTGCCTGCATCCAGCTGGCCAAATCCAAAGCCCAGGGACAGCTGACTGGCACTGAAGAAGCTGTTTTCCATGCTGTTCTCATCACCTAGCATGGGCAGTTCGTTAAAGCATTTTGTTTGGCTGGCTGAGTAGAGCATGGAGCCCTGTGAGAATGTGCCAAGCATTGGATTCTCTGAGCTGGTTAGTATGTTGCCCAAATCAAGCTCCTCCTCAAGATTGCTTGGTATGTCGATTGTATTGTACATTGAGCCCATGTCAAGTGCCTCCTCTTCGTCCTCCTCAAGTAGATTAACCATGTTAGTAAAGTCGCTGTTGATGGTGTCGCTGTTAATGTTGTCGCTGTATATGCTATCCATGCCTAGATTGCACTGATCCATTTCCTTGCACTCAATGTGATCCTCGGCAATCAAGTTAATATCAAAGTCAAAGTCAAATCTATCCGTCTCGGTACAAATATCCGTTCTTATCTCCTCGCATTTGTTGTTGCTGCTGCTCGTTGACGAATTTGCTTCTATATCTTGGAGGTATTCTACGAAAAAGACAAAACATTATTAGTACCAACGAAAACTGATATTTAAAATTACACTTCAAATGCATGTGTATGTTTTGTGCGCGTTTTCTTTTTTATTTTAATTTTTTTGTTTTGTTTTGTGTAGCTTTTTAATAGTTAAGTTTTCTTAGCATTGACGACCATTTGGAATTTCTTTAAATTAACTGTAAGGCAAAGTATGCAATTATTTAATAGCAATAACTGGATGCTTTCGATCGCAATAGGCTTAAAACTTGCAGCATACTTTTAAGATTATGCACTTAATAAGACAGGGACAGCTAGCGATAACTCGCGCGTTTTCTCGCTCACCTCAACTTTGTTGTGAAATTAACAAATCGAAAGCGAAAAATATAAATGGGAAACAAAAAAGTGCAAATTCAATAAATGGCTTAAAACATTCACAGCGTTAATACATATGTGGTTAATAATTTGATGTAAAGCACTTTATAAAATGTATAAAAAATAATTGTTAACTGTGAAAAGGCAAAAAGACACGCAAAGAGAGCAAGTGTGAGTGAGAATGAGAGAATTGCGCACACACAGTGACGTTTGCGGCGAAAACGTACATGATCGTTCACGTTTGCTGCCGTCTTATTATAATTTGTTGTTGTTATTCCGGCCAATTGGGGGTTGAAGTAAATGCAAAACAATTTAAAATGTGTTTTTTGATGTATTTGATATGTTAATAAAAATGCACAACAATTTGGACAAAACACCTCAAAATTTTTAAGTACAATTTATTAAACGTATCAACATTAACCTGTGTGCAAGAAATTGTAGGCGAAAAAAAATTGCAAGTGACGAATTAACTGAAATAAAAATTACTACATGTTGCAGTTGATGGGCCGGCTGCCTGCCATAATTAATTTTTCTGTCCAAAATTAAACTGAATCTCATTGAACATTTAATTTTTTTGTATTTTCAAGAAATTAATTCAAATTGAACAAAATATTAATTTTCATATTATATTCACCTTTTGAACGGTTTAAAGAAACGTCTTATTGCGTGTGCCGCTGCTGCGTAACGTGTTCCTCTCCTTTCAAGCTACAAACGAAAACTGATTTCGGCTCTTGAGCGCACGCTTTTTATGCGGCTGAGCCGTGAGCAGCGTCGCCGGCAGAGATCGAAAGAGCGAGAGCGAAAACAAAACCACCAACATCAACACATATGCGCAACCTGCCCTACACCAAATTGAAAGTGCAACAAGTGCTATTTTCACAGTATTGTTGTCGCGCTCTAGCACACTAATCTTCAACTGGGATTTGTTCTTTGTCAATTACATAGTATTTGATGGCCATGTTACCAACATATCCTACACACACACATTCAATTGTGAATAGTTTTGGAATTTCGATATGCATTGAGAATTTCATCAGGGCAGCAAGAATTTGCGAATTTAATTAAGAAAAGTACATATGTAAGTTAGTTAATATATGTTAATTTTTAAACAGACTTGTTCATTGCAAAAAACTAAATACTTTTCTTTGTATGAAAACAAACCGAAATATTTCCCAGCCATATTAATGGTATTTTAAGAAAATGCAAGAACGGTAAATGTTCAAAGTATACAGGAATTTTAGAAAACAAACTAATTTTAACTAAAATTTTTTATATATTAGAATCGTACCACAACTCGTATACGCGATGCAAAAACATCAATATACATACATTGTATCTGTAAATATACGTTTTCACATGTATGCGTGTTTGTATCTCAGAGAAGAGCCGGTACAAGACAACTGTCCCGCTCTCGTGGAGCAAAAGGTTTGTTTTATGATCGCGAAAGAGACAGAGAGAGTTATCACATACTTCCACAAAAAGTGGGGATACGCCGCTCTCAGCATGGGCGCCTCTCTGCCTCTCTCATATTCTGCACATCATGCTAATCGAATTTCACAACAATTGGGGATGGAAATGAAAAACCTATCAATTCAATGCCAATGTCTCCACACACGTGCATTAAAAATGTTTGTCAATGTACCTTTTTTAATGGGCAATTTCCAAAAACCTAGTAGATCTATTAGATTATACGTATAGAATTGAATCTAGGTCATGAGTCAGCAGTGGTCATTGCAGTTGAAAAAACCTATGATTTTTATTGATTAGTATTATCACACATTGAACTAATGTACGCTTGTATCGGCTGACAAAAAAGCCTAGACTTAAAGATGAAGAAATAAGCATCAAAATATACTTTTGTTATGCCCATTTATTGAGACGGGGATTGTCACCTAACAAAAATGCTAAAGGTAACTAAAATCGCAAAGAATCACAAGATTACAAATGCGGCAGCGTAGCTTTTACCTGTTCTTCAAAGAAATGTTAATTTTAAGACTTTTCTAATAGGCACACACATGTTTCAACATACATTTCCTAAGTAAGTAAATAAATTTTGATATTAATTTTCATGCATGCATACGTTAACCAACAACTACATGTAAACAAAGAAAATGTTACCTAAAACCTTGAAGCAGCCACAAGAAAGCTTAAAAAAGAGTTTTTAAAAATTGTTAAAGCTAACATGTATACCTTTGTTTTAAGTTTGCAAAAAATTTATAATTAAATGTGCATTTATTACAAAACGCAATTAAAATTACTGTCGTTTTAGTTGCAGAAAAACCAAACTGATTGACTAGCAAATTGCATGACTCACAATTGTAAAAAATTAAAAACAATGAAAACAAAACAATGGTGCAAAAAAGTAGCTAACTGATAAAAGCTGGAGGAAAACTAATAGAAGTTATTGATTTAAAATTTTTTTGTTGGTAATTTTGTCGTTAAGTTTTGCTACAGATGCTATTGTCTCTTTGTGTCAATTGATAAATATATAAAAAAAATATTATTTTTATTATTTTTCTTCTATGTTAAAAAACGAATACAAAAGCATATGCAATTTGGCTTGTTAGATTGATATAAAAAAAGGGAGAATGTTTGTATAATGTGGGTTTTCCGAACGTGCTGTTTATTTTATAGTCGGTGTAAAATAATATTCGAATTATATGAAAGCTAAGCAAAAATAAATATATGGAAAAGAATTATATCATTCTTTATTTTAAATTGGCTTCTTAAAACTGCTAAGACAAAGTTAAGCTATGACTCATGCTTGATATTTTTTACAGCTGGCAGTTAAAGGCAAAGCTAAACAAAAACTGCATACAAGTTTTGCCGTGTTGATAAGCAACAAATGCCGATTGGACTTTTAGTAAGTTTATGCCACGTATACGCACAGACAAATAGAGAAAACTCGATCCGATGGATAATATATGTATAATGTAAGTAGAACTTATTTTTGAAAAGTATACAATTCTGTTTGAATAGCCAGATTAAGGCCTGTTGATTTTTCTTTACCTTTTCCTTTTCCATTAAATTAAATTTTTAATAATATCTATGAATTTTGGAGATTTCGCTAGTTTAGTACCTGATTTTCAAAATGTGAGATAAAATTAAAAATACAAAAAGTTTTAACTGATTTTGTTCAAATGTCTTTAGCTATTATTCCTCGTTAAACTTAAAATAAAGCGCTGCAAGTTTTATTTTTTTGTATATATTTGACCTATTTTAAGCAAATTAACTATTGCCCAGCGACCCATAAAGCTGAAATAATAGAATATTGTTGAAAAATGTATGGAATGGTGGTACCATATCGCTCTTTGCAGCCAAAAGAGTTGTGAGTTAGTGGGTCAGGGTTAAACAACCCAATCCAATCCAACCCACAACCGATCTGGCATTATGCAAACGAACGTTTACTCTATCGACTGCTTTGTGGTCGCAATGGGTCATTGCACTGTGATCTTCACCTTCGTCATCTCGTGGTAATGTACCTAGATGTCATGGGCAGAAGGGGACCACGGACTCACTCACCCCTTTTGTGGGGAAGGTCAGCCGGGCGCCGTTCAATGCCTGCTATCTGACTCATTCTCTAACTGATTGTTTTGGCCATGCCTTTGAGTATTGGCTACTCGATATCAATATGATTTTCGAACAGTAATGAGAGAGTGCTGGTACAAATTACACACACAAAAACACAGTACTCACCATCAATGAACACCGGAACATCAATCTCTTCAACTGTAGCAGTAGGCATTGCTCCACTCATATCCTGGCAGGACTGCATGTCTGCACCTGTCAGCTGTATACCAGCCATCGACGCCAAAGTCAGGGGCGTGCTCGAAACCTGGACCGTTTGTGTCACCATTGAAGTCGAATTCGTATTCGTATTCGATGTTGTTGCGGTTGTGGTTGTTGTCGGTGGACCTACGACTAGGCCGTTCGTGTCGCCTCGGTTTAAATGATTGTTGCAGTTGTTCAATAACTGTTCTAGTGGGTATATTGTCCCAGTCGAGTTCGCTATACGGGATGCTGTCGCCAAAGTTGTAATGTTTACTGCAGTGGTCGCCGTAGGCAAAGCCCGTTTCACTGAATCCGTTGCCGGTACCGACCCTGGTAAAAAGGGTATTCTTATCAGACGAGTTCGAGGCGCACTCTGCTCTGCCCCGTTGCTCTTGCTGTTCCTGTGCGTTGGCACCTTGATCAATATAATTCTTGGATTGGGCAACGTGTTTATTACGATCGGTATGGTTGTCATTCTTTGCGACGTCAACGTAGGCGAATCCTTCGTAGGCACTATTCGCTCGGTTTTCTTCAGCGAGCAATTGCAATTGCACGAGTAGCTTCTCTCGCCAGTGGCTGTCACGTTGTTTTCCTGTGCCTCGTATGTTGTTTCCTGTACTCGTGCTGGCTCCTGGATCATCAATATTATATCTTTGGGATTTTCGGCACTCCGTGTGGTTGTTGCTTGAGCTGGTGGCGTTAGTATAATCGGGGATGTTGTCTTGATTGTTGTTGCTGATGGTCTTGATTTGTTCGGTGTTGCAGTTGTTGTTTGAATCGCTCTTGGGCCTATTTTGGCTGGCTGGGACTTCGGCGCTGAATGCCATTTTGAACGTGGCTGCTTGACGCAATTTGTTTTTGTTTTTATTTTTTTTAGTTTTTTTTTGGTGGTGAACGGTTTGTTTTTGATTGGTTTCGAGTCGACAGGATTTCAAAATGTATACATTTGTTCATAGGTTGTATAATTTTTTATTGGTTTTTCAGGATTTGTTGATGAGTGGAGCAAGCGCATTATAGAGTTTTGGTTTGGTAATTTTTGTTTTTATGTAAAAGAAAGTAGACAAAAGAAAAAAAGTTTTTGTTATTACACAATTCGTCGATCCTTTGTTAGGGCTCGCGCCACTTATGTTGTGGGATGTGCGATATATATTGCAAGTTATTGTGTTTTGGGTTGCATGTTAGCCCAGATCATGGGTATATCTTCAATTGGTCGGAGACATCAACAAATTGACAGACAAAAAGTACTGCCATGATATCTCCGACCATTGAGTTATAAATCAGGGCGATTTTTATGGTTTTATTTTTTTTTTTTTTGTGTAGCAGGATTTATACAGCAAATGGATGAGTTGTGTAAGTGTTTGGTGTATTGTTATTAATATTTTTTTTTTGAGGCCTTTGTTAATTATGTTTTTCCTTTTATTTTCAATTTTTCTTGTGCCTTTTTCCATGTTTTCTTTTTTTCTTTTTATGTACAACTTTTTTTCTTTTTTGGAATTACTCCTTTTTCACATATTTTTTTTTATGGAATTACTCCTTTTTAAGTTTTGGAATTTCTCCTTTTTTTATAATGGAATTACTCCTTTTTTAGTTTTTGGAATTACTCCTTTTTTAATTGGGATTGCTCCTCTTTTTTTTTTGGAATTACTCCTTTTTTCAATATGTTTTTACATATGTACATAAATATATTAATTTTTTCATACAACAAGCTTACAAACTAGTCTGTGGTAGTTAATGCAACCAAGCAGGCAAATGATGCTTACATCTAAATGTCGAATGAAATAAGTATACTCACTTTTAGTTGACCGTTGGAGAGGAACAATGAAATTGTTAGGGGAACGCTAAACAAGCTCTAAAAGAGTCGTGGACACAACTTCCTTTTAGACTGAAAACAAAACAGAGAGAGAGAGAGAAAAATATTAACTATTAACGGGTTTGATAGATAAATATACGGTCCAACTTCTATACAATATTCGTATAGAACTGTAAATGTTTATATAACATAACTTAATCACTAGCAACAGGTATAATCTATACAAAATGAATAGATAGGTAATACTTTTTTAGTCGATACACCCTGTAACGCGTGATATTCACCGATAAGCTTTGGGGCTGGCACACGCTCGTTTTGCGGGGATGCGGCACAAGAAAGTGAGCCAAAAGCAAAAGCTTCAAAATTAATTTCACAACGCCATCGGCCATCGACAAAATGGCCGCCAATGGCGTCAATCGCAACAACAACATTAAATTAACGAGTGCTTGAGACCTAATCAGTAGTTGGATACTCTCAATCAAGGCATTGCCAATGTTGAAAGCAATTATCTACTTTGAGCTCGTGTCACTTTGCTGCCATTTAGATAATTGCGGGTACACAAACACATATGTATGTTTGTATGCATGCAGCCCTTTACATGTGTTAGATGATAATAGGGCATATCGCAATCTTGTTGACATATCAAATCGTGCACCAGAGCAACAGCGAAATGCAATTATTAATTGCTGGAAAAATACCAAGCAACAAATGCACACATTCACTTAGAGGGGGGTTTTTTTTTTGTTGCTGAATTTGCCCATAGTCAACCCAATTGTAGAATGTACATATATCAAAGTACAAATTAATATTTAATAGCAGTACACAAAAATCCCTCATGCTAGTGTGTGTGTATATCCGATTCTCGCCAGCTGCTGACGTCGTAGTCAAAGATATTCTGTACACACACATACATAAGTATTTATATATACATATACGTTAATTTGTTATTGCTTTATAACAAAATTCAATATGGCGGCCGCAAAAAATCACTAAGAGCTTTCAGCATACGTATAAGTATTATATTTAACTTATTCACTGACATAATTTCACTTAAACAATTTTTGAATTCCAACATTTACTTACAATAAATTTATAACTTGTGTCTCCAAGCGCTGTTTGGCCGGTTGTCGGAACCGGACCGAAAGATTCACTTGCTTTACTTAGCGACGCAATAAACTTGGTGGTCTCTCAAACCACCACTTGAATATCTTTGCACGAGTTGCCGTTTCTGTTAAAAATTTACTTTAACAAATGCGCAGTTGTTGCTCCACGTAGAACAACAACAACAGTTATATAATGTTTCCTTTTCAAACACTTTCTTTCCTTTAACTAGGAGTTTAGCTACTTGCTATTTGTAGACTTTTATTTTTTTTTTCACACTCAATATTGCAAACGGTGTTGAGTCACACTCAACTGCTTGCTTGTAGTATTCGCTTGGAATTAAATCGACGAACGCAACGATAACCGCCTGTCGAGTCAGAATTGTGCACAAAACTGTGGGAATTGTAATCGCATGAATTTAGTTTCGTTGTGAAATTCAAAAAGCACAGAGCAAAACCTGTTTTCTATAACAAGATAACTTCGTGAGCGTGTGTGCGAGAGAGCTTTACATAGATACTCGCACACACACACAAGCGAGAGCTTTCATGCGGTCACAAAAACAGCACTAAGGTTCTGAACACAAATGCACTGTACATTTATTGAAGTTGTTACGTCACTGCATCACTAATTTTTTTTTATTAAATTGATGCTAAGTAGTTTTTAAAGAATTTCCAGATGATAAAAAACACGAATGAATATTTTCACTTCAATTATTGGTTACGAAAACTTTTAGCCAATTTGTAAACGTTGCGCATGACGTCAGTATTTGAACAATGAACTATGCAATAAGCTACCTCTATTTTCTTTCTCCTGACCTTAATGTATATTTGTGTGTGTGATAATGTTGCCGGCCGGCCGACAATTGTTATTATCAATAACAATAATCAAGTGTTCAGGTATATTATTTTAAACGTCATTATGTGCATTTATAGGACTGTATCAATACTAATAATCTTAATTTTAAAAATCCTTTGCATGGTTTTATCGGATTTTTTTGATAATGCAACATGACTCACCCAATAATATTGTCAAACTGACTATTTTAATTATATAGACATTTATAAACAGGCCTATATTCGATTGCTAGAAGGTGATTGATTTAAATTGTTCATACATATTACTTCTTTAAAAAAAATTACAAAGCTTAGTTATATAACTTTTACAAATCAAAGTATTTCGGTTTTGAAATGTACATATAAAAAATCAAGGTGCAAGGTATCAAAAATCAAAAAAAAAATACATTGTGACATTGAGTGCTAAAATAATAAAAAAATACGTTAGGTATTTGAACGTGGGCTTTATACATAAACATATGTGTAGTCTTTCTCGCTTTAAAAAGGTGGCCAAACAATAAAGCATTCATTTGTGTTAGTCAGCAGCTGTTTTGCTGTGTGTGCACTTGTCGGTGTAAAGATAAAAGCTCGTTATTCGATTTCTCTGTAGTGTTGAGCTTTTAACTCAACTCACAAACACAATGACAATGGACACACACATATGTAGAAGAGATTTTACGTTTATTTGCAGAGTACACTTATATTAAAATAAAACCTCATGAGTCATGGTGCCAACGCAAAAACGCAAAGCTCTGATGGCATGTGACTTGTAATATTTTTTTTTAGAGGGATAGGTTAGTGAGAGCTGGGTTGGGGTGTCTACCAGACATTAGCAGTCCAAAACAAATACAACTTAATTATCAAAGTGGCCAAATAGGTGCGCAGAATTCGTAGAAATTTGCTTAAATGCCAATATGTACATTTATAAATGGTCACATGTGTGTTCGTACGTATAAATGTGATCGTATGTAGTACGATTGTATGTGCATTTTGGGGATTTTTTGGCACCGACAACAGACCGGCACTAAGTGGCACGAGATCTGTATACCAAAAAAAAGTCAGAAAAACGGTTTGTTGGATCGCCAATGCTAAATTTGTTGATGAAACAGTATTTCGATTTTCGCAAGCCACGATGATTAAGCATTTTTCTGTGCCAAGGGCCACGTCAATAAGGAAAAACTAAAATCATATGTATGTATGTGGACTGTGGATCCGCCTTCTCAAAGTAGTGCATATGAATGTACAGAATTAAATTATCTAGTGTTTGTATTACGTTATACAATGGATGTAGAAGCGGTGACTGATTATCTCATTAAAGGCACACATTATATCAATTTGCAACGCTTTAAGGCTGACAGTCAGATGACCAAACTATATCAAGTTTGATACAACTTTAATTATTTATGCGTTTATGAATGAACTTTAATCATTATAGTAAAGATTATGTTATCATTCGATGAAAAGAGTACCAAAGCATATCTGAGAATATTATACACTCAAATCTTTTTTGAGGTTGTATGTTAGCTTAACTGTTAACTAACATTTATCAGTTAGTTAAACCTATTTATGGTCCCATAGTTTTCATATGCAGTAACGCAACTTTGTTCATGTTTGCTCTTCGCATACATAGATTGTACCTACCTTGCTCCTTTAAGTAATTAACAACCTAATTATGTAACGTAACGTTTTAAAACTTACCACTCATTATGATGCCGCCGCGTGTGGCATGCAAGTTCCGCTCTAACAAATTTCGTATTTAATCTCAATTTGAGCTGCGATCTGAGACTTCGTTTTTGGTATTTTTGGCCGACTGTTTGGTTCAAAAACAAATATTGCCACGAAAAATAATGTCACGATTCTTTCGGAATCCCTTAGAGCGCTTTAGTAGTGTCTTGGTGAACTTGGTAGTGTTTTTAACCGATAGTAAGCAATTGTTGTAATTGTGAATATAGTTATTATGCCAGCCACGCATACGCATACACATGAAATTGTTGAGCATAGGAACTTGCTGCTGCGAATGTTGCACACACATGAAGGCAACGACAGGCGAATGTTGCATGACGCTAATGTTGCGCTTATTGTTGTTTCTTTCGTAGACTACGCGCGCTCTACTTTCTGTTGTTGTTGTTGTTGATGTTCTTGGTGTAGAAAAGACAACGAACATAATATTACGACAATCAAACGGAAAAGTAATCCACGCACTTGAGTGTTCACTGTGTGTATTCGTGTCTATAACTGTTTGCTGAGATACTTTTAAAATGTAGAATTAAGTTTTTTATGGTTAAATGCGTCACTCGCAAATATTTAACACTTTCTTTTGAGCACTTGTCACTTGATTCGGATTACTTTTAAAAAAACATGAAAATAATTATTGTTCTATGAATAAAATATCTTTATACCGAAGTTCAGCTGGTGATGCCATTAAGAATTAATCGTCAATTAAATAGATTTAATTATGCACCGTGTATTTAAACACTTAACTCAAAGTTAAATAATTTCACGTTTTTTCGTAAATTTGCACAATTTGTTGTATGATTTTTGTTGGATTTGTTGTTGTTTGTTAATTAACGATTCGACTTGCGATATCAAAAGTTGCTCTGTTCACGACGGCCAAAGTTTTGTAACTAATGAAATACGGACTGATTCAACCACTCACTGGACTACAGCGAGTACTGTGCCCGAACAGCGCGACGTAAGCAACTTTTGTTGCTGACGTCTTAATACTACGTATTGTGTTTTTCTCCTTTCTCTCGCAGCTGTTGGCACTTTTGCCGTGCCTCCAAAACTTATACGCAATGACTGCTGTAGCTTCTACAAATGTTAAAAATCCAAAATATTAAGATAAATAAAGATATTGCATATGTCATCGTGTTAAGGCAAAAATATTTACAAAAAAAAAAACTATTTTTGAGCTGACTTCTCGCGACTATTTACTGTACAAACACATAATAATAAAAATAGTACAACCAGTCATACAGACAATATTTATAAAAGTATGTATGCCTGTTCATTTGAATGTTTAGTTCATCATATTTCCATTAAACTAAAAACTTATCAGTTAAGTAAAGTTAAGTTTATTTTATGGAATTGAGTTTTTTGCAAAATGTTTTCTACTGTAAACAGTCTATAATGCCTTCAAATTAAAGTATAGTGGCATGCAGCATGCGTGAGATAAATAGAAAGAGAGAGAGAGAGAGAAAGAGAGAGTTTAATCTGATGCCGGTTTGGCTGATGCAACAATTGCTACACATTACGACAGCTGCTGGCTTTGTTTGAAAGAGCACAGCTGATTTTTGTGTCTTGAGAATGTTGCCAGCGTCAAAAGTAAGCTCAGCATGTTGCTAAACATTTGCATAGCGTGCTTTTGCCACCCCATTTTTGTTGCGGCTCAACAGCGAAAGAACGTTTTGCTGTGAACTCATGAGCTTACATTATGTATAAATATATAATTGCGCACACTCTGGCCAATTGGTTTTAAAACGTCATATATGTATGTACATACTATCTACATGCTTACTTATTGTAAGAAAGTTATAAAAAAATATTTATTCTGGTGAAATTGCGCATTATTTAATAAAATAATGGAATACGCAGTAAGGATAACGTCGCATTTTGTTGCTTATAACACTTAGAACTTTGGAAAATATAATTTTTTATAGATTTTAAGATATCACGTTTATCTATCGTACGGCTTACCATAGGCTTGGTTATTTATGTGTTTTTGTTTAATTGTCAGTCCACGATCCTCAAAGGTTCATTAGAATTATTTATGTATGTTCCATATTTTATTGTAATGTTGGAGCTAAAGTCTTTGTAAAATGGCAGCTAATGTTAACGAAAGGAGTTTGGTTGCTCCTTCTATGATTTTCATATATCTTTGCTTTTCTTATTATCTTGTGCAGCATCCTGCCAGGCTTCACTTCGTTATGAGACGGGGCCTTACAGGATCGCATGAGAAAGAACTATAATTTTCACTTTGTTTAGAAGGCGCCGCTTCTTGTCTGCTTTAGGTGTGACAGGGATGGCTATATAAATGTAAGTAAGGAGAGAATTATAAAATCAAATAATAAAATGCTTTTGTCATTAGAATCAAACAGAAATGCGGGTAAACTATAAATATGTACATATATACTTATATATCCATTCGGTAAGTTCAGCTTTAGTCCTATAAAGTAATAGAATAAAGAAAGCCTCAAGAGCATAAAAAGGATTTGAATTTTTAGGTTGACCCCTTACTTGTTTTATCTTGCACTTTTCTCCCCATTTCTTCCTTGTCACACTGATATTCTTATAGCGCTAGCTGCACGTGCGCATTCGATCCGCAGGTGTTCGAATAATGAGCAGGTAACCACTATTCTGCAATAACCGGCTAAACCGGTTTTTTATGTTCCGACAAATTCGAATACATTTTTCGTGTGTCGTGTATTGAAAATCGGCTAGGGAAATGAAATTTCAACCATTCACACTAATGTTTCATATTGAATATCGTAGATCGTATATCGTATTTGTAAATTTAACTCGGCATTTTAGTTCCTACTCTGCATAGGTTTGTGTTTATTGACATCACTACTAATTTATTGCTAAATTAATAATAGTGTTAGAAACTAATTTGATACTTAAGCAAGATTAGAAATATGTAATTGGGTATATTGTGTTCGGCAATCGTATTTTGAAATTCAAACATTTTTAATTAAAAACCGTGTAAGGGGTTCCATAAATCAGTGGTTGCTTGTTGGCTGATTAATTAAACAACTTTGAAAGAAAGCCGGTCAAAGTGAATGTACAAATCCACAAATATGTACAAATTTATATTTGTGTGCGGCGGTTTGGCTATAATATTGTGTCAGAGAGAAAGAAAGAGCAGCGTTAAGCTCAAGCTCTATAAATGAGATTTAAACTGGAACTGGAACTGGAATTGTATGCGAGTAGAGTGCGCGCCGGCTGAGAAATGAGCACAGACAACTGCTGACATCGAATTGAGTTTCATAGATTAAAAACACTTTTTGCAGATCAGTTGGACTCAGGCATACTGAGTCGACGGATTAATTTGAAGAGTTTCGACCGCTGAATTAATCGAAATGCAATTGAAGCTTTTGTGCGCGTCGTTGCTGTTGCTTTTAAGTAGTGTCTACTGTACGCAGAAGCCACAGAATGTACTACTGCTTTTGGCTGATGACGCTGGCTTCGAGATGGGTGCCTATTTGAACAAGTATTGCCAGACGCCCAATTTGGATGCGTTGGCACGCAATGGATTGCTGTTCAACAACGCCTTCACCTCGGTGAGCAGCTGCAGTCCAAGTCGCGCTCAGCTGCTGACTGGCCAGGCCAGTCATGCCAGTGGAATGTATGGTCTGCACCAGGGCGTGCATAACTTCAATGTGCTGCCCGAGGTTAGTTCGCTGCCAAATGTGCTGCGGCAGCAAAGCAACGGACACATTTTTAGCGGCATCATTGGCAAGAAGCACGTTGGGGCTGCCTCTAACTTCCGCTTTGACTACGAGCAGACAGAGGAGCAGCATTCGATCAATCAGATTGGTCGTAATATTACCAGGATTAAGGAGTACGCACGCGACTTTCTGAAACAGGCCAAGCACGAAGATAGACCCTTCTTTTTAATAGTAGGCTTCCACGATCCGCACCGTTGTGGACATATTACGCCGCAGTTCGGTGAATTCTGTGAGCGTTGGGGCAGCGGTGAGGAAGGCATGGGCACAATACCCGACTGGAAGCCCATCTACTATGATTGGCGCAACCTAGAGGTGCCCGCCTGGCTGCCAGACACCGATGTTGTAAGACAAGAGCTGGCCGCTCAATATATGACGATCTCTCGACTGGATCAGGGTATTGGGCTATTGCTGCAGGAATTGCAAACAGCCGGCTTGGCAGCAGATACTCTTGTTATCTACACTTCGGACAATGGACCGCCCTTCCCTGGTGGGCGCACAAATCTTTATGAGCATGGCATTCGCTCACCCCTGATCCTCAGTTCGCCGCAGCAGGAAGCTCGACGCCATGAGACAAGTGCCGCTATGGCTAGTCTACTGGACATTTATCCGAGTGTGCTGGATGCTCTTCAACTGCAACCGCCGAATGGAACCCGCTTTAGCGGCCAATCTCTGTTGCCGCTGCTGCAGAAGGAGCCCGAGCCACAGGAGAGCGATTCGGTGTTCGGTAGTCAAAACTACCATGAGGTTACAATGGCTTATCCGATGCGCATGGTGCGCAATAGAAGATATAAGCTCATACACAATCTTAACTACTGGGCAGATTTTCCCATAGATCAGGATTTCTATACATCACCCACCTTCCAACAGATTCTCAATGCCACCATAAATAGGCAACCTTTGCCTTGGTATCGCACACTTCAGCAGTATTACCAGCGACCCGAATGGGAACTCTACGACATTAAGGCGGATGCACTGGAACGGGTGAATCTTGTGGACAAGCCAAAGTATAGCGCCACATTGAAGCAGTTGCGCCAAAAGCTTTTCAAGTGGCAGGTTGATACCGAGGATCCCTGGCGTTGTGCCCCACATGCCGTCCTTCAGGCACAGGGCGTTTTCAAAGAGGATCCGGTATGCCTGACACTGGGACACGAGGCGTTGCAAAGGCCGAAACGTAAGCTGCTTAACCAGTATGAACAGTATGTTGTTGTCTAACGTGGCTCCATTATCTTACTGCCCAGACAAGTATTTTCTTAATTTTCTAATTGCACAAACTCATTATCGTATTTTTTTCCTGTCAAATCACAATCGAAGTAAAAAATAAACTTCAGAAGCTGAAAAGCCAAGGCTGCATTTTTTGAACAATTAGATTAATGGGTATGACCGTTCCCTAAAACGATATGTAACATTTTATGATATAGACGTTATAAAAAAAGTTACCCAAATCAATTAAAATCAACAATAATAAGCAATATTAATCAGTTTTACAAAAAAAAACTTTTGATCAGCACAACAAACACGCACCAAAAAAAAAAAATAAAATACACAAAATTCCATTAGCAAAACACAGCTATTAAAATCGTATTTGTTTATTTCAAATGTAATATAATTTTATTTAAATTCATTGCTTAAATTAAATAACATACTAAAATTTGTAACAAAATAGTCAGAATAAATTGTCTAGTTAAAAAGAAGTTCTGTGATGTATTTATAGTTCTTTATTATTTGTAAATGTTAAGTGTTTGGGAATAGTAAAGACTCGAAACACTGTTATTTATTTCATCATCTCTCGGGGTAGTCAACATCAAATGTCGCACCCTCTACACATTCTCGGATGCTATGGCATTTGGTGATGACCTCAATAGTTGTTGAGATGTGCGCGGGGGGGTGGCGCTGTTGCGTCATGTTTCAATGTCATCTGCCAAAGGACATCCTAGCCGTTTTCATTTTTTTTATGGTGTGGTTGGGATTTGGGGGTTTCACTGTCTCTTTCAATGTGTTCGCGGAAAATCGAAAAATTCAATGCAGGCTTTGTGGCGCCGTCGACATCACTGTGTCGAGTTCCAGGCACGTGCAGCATCCAAGTAGATGTTACGCAACATGCATTAAATCCTTGGCAACGGGCCAAGGCTAAAGAGGGTGGAATGTCTGCTTTAAGGTCAACATGCAAATAACAATACGCAAATTGGGTTTTCTTTTTTGCTTTTATGATTTTGAACGAAAGACACATTGAAAATTAAATGTAGTCAATTTTGGTTTTTTTTTTTTGTTATTTGTTTTGTTTTTGCATAAATCAATTATTAGCATAATTTCTTATATAATTTGTGGTATTATTTGTTTGTATGTATGTAGGTATGTATGTATATATTACGTTTATTTTTTCCACCACACAAAATGCATAATTACAATTATTATTGTTTTTACTCTTGCCAACATTTGTCATCATCGTCAATGCGCCAATTTTTCTGTGGCCTTTCTGGAAATGCGTGGCGAGCTTTATTTTTGCGTTCGTTAATTTAAATTTTATTTGCTTTTTAACTAATTTATTATCATTAAATATATATATATATATAATTGTGTATACGTTTGCTTCTCTATATATATACATTCGTATATTTATGTTTATTGCATGGCATGCACCACTTTTCTATATGCAAATATGCGATTTGACTCGACTCTTTCTGCTTTTGGATACAGATAGATACATTTATTATATTCTTCTAGGCATTTATTGTTAGTAAACTTCTTTTGCTTTTTTGGTTAGTAATTTTTATTTGTTTGCTATGCTTCGACTGACTTGACTGGTTTTCTTGTGTGTCGCTTATTTTAACAGTTATTATCAACGTTTTTTTTTTAATATATCAGTAATTATATTTAAATTTTAACTAGTGGTTTTGCTTAGGAGGTTTTTGTTACGTTGTTCATTACTTTGCTGTTATTGTATTATTATTGTTTTAATTAGAACTATTTGAATTAACGCTGCCGTTCAGTATATGTTATAATAAATACATAATAATAAATATACATGTAGATAATATGCTTAATAAATATATCTATATATTTATTTGATTTATATAATAGTTATGTATATAAATAACAAAAAAAACAACACACATAAAAAGTAGCAAAAAAGAAGGATACAAATTTATCTTGTTTCATCCTTGAATTGAATTTGAATAATTCATTAAATTTTACAAAAAACATTTAGACAGAATTTTGTTTTTGCTTAAATGGTTTTAAGGATAGAGTGTGGGGAGTATTGTTTTTGCACAAATATCATAATAGGGTATATATTTAATAAATATAGGTATTGTAGGTATATGATATAGGTAGGTAGCTTTAGGTATATTATATAGAAGTTTGCATAGAGAGCGCAATGGAAATAAGATCAAACTACAACGACCAATAAATGAGAAAGCTGAACAAAACGCAACATATTTCGTAATTATCTATATGAATGAATATGTATGTATGTGTTTGTATGCAATATGAATATCTAGCTAATTAATATTTGGGACTTCGACATGCTGCCAATACATGCTGTTAATACAATTTTTAAGCATAACTGTATAGCCTATGTATATAATGTTGTTGATTTTAGCATTTAAAATTGAATTCAAAATTGTACAATTTGGAGACATTCTTAAATTGGAAACACATGAAAAGATCTATTCATTTGTAACGTTTTGTAAATTTAGTTAGTAATACACACATAATTACATACTTTAATTTAATAGTAATTAATAATTTGTAGTTATTGTGTTGCCAACTGGTAAGATTTTCGCATATAATTTTGTATTGCTATCGCATGTTGCATGTTGCATTTAGCAATTGCTTTTTCATTTGATGATGATGTTTTTGTTTTTGTTTCTGTTTTCGCTTTCGTTTGTTGTTGCTGTTGTTGTTGTTGTTTAATGGCCACGTGAATGTGCTGTGCTAGCTAAGGCGTAACCGTAACTCTCTAACCATAATAATCCATCTATATAAATGTTTGTTTGTTTGTTTGCATATTGTATGTGCCAAACTGCGCGCCGATATTAACGAAGCCAACATAACGTTTCAACTATATGTACGCCAATGCATGCAATCTAGTTGCCATTGGGCAGAGGAACCTGCACCTGCACATACGACTGCGGGAAGTAGCCAGTTCGGCCATTGACGGCACCTTCGTACCAGTTGTCATCGACACGATTGAGTAGCGTGATGATGTCGTTCTCCTTGAAGCCCAGTTCGCCGGGGTTCTCGGGATCGAAGTCGTATATTGCCTGGCAGCAGGGCTGCTGCTGGCGATGCGGTGTGACAGCCATTGACTTGGCAGGCGAGCGCATCGGCGAGGGCAACGGCGAGGCGCTCGAGCTAATGTGGGACGGCGTGCCGTCATCTAAGAGGCCGCCGCCACCGCCGTCCAAGTTCAGATCGAGCAGCGTCTTGGGCACAAATTCATTGCGTGGCCGGCTCTCTGCCTCGGCGCGCTTCTCCTGTAGCGTCTCCTGCAGGCCACGCAGCACATCGGCGCATTGAGAGTGAAAATCGTAAAGTGCTTCAGCAAAGGTGACGAGCTGTGAGACATGTTCGGTATCGTTTTCCAACAAATTGAACATGCCCACTTGAGCCAATTGCAATGATTCGGCAAACTTGTCCTCAGCACCACGAATTTCATCATCTTTGGCCTGCCGGCGACGCTTACAGTCAAAGTCGAGACGCCGGCCCTGCAGCTTCTTTCGATGGTGCATTACCTCCTTGAGGTCTTTGGTCTGCATATGATGCAGTGGCTCCAAAAAGTTCTGCTTGATATTGTCGTCCAGCGAATACTTGACGTCGGCCATTTGTTTCAACGCTTCGCCGAATTCGACGAGCGCCTGCGCAAACACGCTGTTGTCCTCGCCGAGCTTCTTACCGTAAGTCAACATGCACTCGGCCAGCAGACCCTCAGGCTGTGGATACGTATTGGATTTCGCCTGACCCGACAGCTTCGAGATGCCCTTGACGGCGGCCATTTTGGCCCGTGCCGTTGGATTTGGTTGCAAAAACTCTTTGGTCTTCAACTGCAACTCTTCCACCAGTTCCACAGTGACATCCGTCTTACGCTCCATATCCACGAAGTCCAAATCCAGCTTGGTGCCCTCCGCACCGCCCATTTTCTCCGTCACATACTGATTCGCTTTGTTGATCTGCTTTTTCAGTCCGGCGAAAGCCATCGCGTTGCTTTTGATATTAATGTTGCTGGTGTTGTTGCCACTGGTGCTCGGTGTGGATCGATGTCAACGACGCGGTTGCTGTGAACGGGTTTTATTTGAGTTAGTTGCCTTGCCAATTGATATTTCTCTTCAATTAATAAACCATATACATATATAATTGTGTATTTTGATTTCCCTGCTTTTTAATATACGCTATGTTTTTTTTTTTTTTTTGACTTTTCTATTTTTAACGTTTGGACGACTTACGCGGCGTGCACTTTTCTGTTTGGGGGTGGATACGCTGGCTGCTGGGGCTGACTCGGACTGAGGCTGTTTGCAAGTGTGTGTGTGTGTGTTTATGTGTGTGACTGGAAGAAATTGAGGTAAACGGCAATCGCATAGATTTATGTATGTTTAAGTTTTGCACTTTCACTCGTTTTGTTTGCGCTGCACGTTCTGAGGTACTACTATCACTTCTTTGCATGCAGCGTAAACATTTCTTAAATTTTTTACTGGTCAAACCTTTGAGTTTTGCTTGACGTTTGGCTGCGTAATGTTTGAAGGACTGTCGTTACTACTACTATTCTCCCTCTGCCTTGGGGCTGGTGTGTTGGACGCGGGGGTCGTTTTTCTTCGACGGACTCAATCGATTTTTTGCTGTGTACAAAAATTTTAGTGATGTCAAAAACATCGATGCCGATATTTGCGCTATCTGCTCCCTTTGCGTTAACATATGTTTTCTTATGTTAATTAACAGTCACATTTCAGTATAACAGATTTGCTGAGCACATCAAACAAAACCACAAAAGTATTCATTGAAAATTGTTAATGTTACATACCTATGAAAAAATAATAAAACGTGCTAAATTGACATTCAACTTGTTAAATATATTATTGGAATATGTCTTCTGTTAAATGGGCAAAAAAAAAAACTTCTGTTATATGCTTTACCGCTGGACTGTTACGACTGTTACATTTCAAACGCTTTAGATACATAGATAATACAAATGTTAGACGTTCATACTGTTTGAGCAAGTTTACAAAGCAGCATAGCATCATCAAAAACAATTCTGTTTTTGTTTTTAATTTGTAAGTTCTAAAATCTACAACCATGCTGATATGCACCTCAAATAGCAAATATGTATTTTAGTGTAAATAAATGTAAACACCGCTGGCAATAACATAAAATGCTTTATTGACATCAAGTTTAAATAGTATTGACTAAATACAATCTGCTCTTAAACTTGTTTCATTAAAATTGTTTGCTGTTTAATCCAATATTTGAAGGTTTACTGTATGATTGCTCCTTTGTACCGGTTTGTTTGCCAAATAGTTTGTCCATAATTAATTACTTTAATGTTTTTAAACAACAACTTATCCGTATTACAAATATGCATCCTGATAAAATTTATGGCATTTTCAGTTAATAAATGTGAGCGTATGAATCATCATTATTTACTAAATGAGCTCTGCGGATTTCGCAATATTTACGCATTTATTAATTACTCTTTTTTCTAACCAATGTGTTGACATTTTAGGATTGAAATGAATAAATTATAGGCAAACGCATATTCAAATGAAAAATTAAATTTCATTCATTTTGTTCATTCGTAAAATAGAAGTTAAAGCTATCGCTAATCAGTTAAATATTCAAATTTAAAATGCATTTACTAAATATAAAATATTTGATGTAAAATTGAGAATTTATGAGCATGGTTATTCGTTACGTACCTGACGTCTTTCCATGAGACGGCAACTTCTGCCAACTGCTCGAATTTATCTTTAAAGATAACCCCAAGAAGGGATTAAGCTACTACATTTGATAAACAAATATTAAAACATGTAAATCAGTTCAATTGCCAGAACGAGCCAGCATGCTGATAACAATGGGCAAAATTTTTGTGTGTGTATATAAAGCCAGTTCAATGTCTGGCCAGATATTAGTCTTTCCATAGCTAGTACAACGACTGAGATCATCCACTCAGAAAGCAAACGAAATCGAATCGCCTTAAAATGAAATTCGCAATTGTTTTACTCGTCGCCAGCATTGCTTGCATTAATGCACAGGTAATATTCATAATTTTTTAATCAGCTTTAATTTTTAATTACTGATATATTGGATAACAGGCCTTTGGTCCTTTTGGGGGCAATAATCCTTACGCTACAGCATTCAATCCGTATTTGAATGGAGTGTTTGGTGGAGGAGTTGCTGGACCAGCTGGACAAGCTGGAGTTGCCCCAGCTCTCCCCCCTGCAGCATCACCATTTGGCGGTTTCTCCGTGTCCGTCTTCTTCCAATCTGTCGTGCTTCAAAAGGAGGCCGATCGTCTACTCAACCAGGTGAATTTCCCCGCTGATCTGGCCGAGAGGGTCAAGGCCACGCTCGACAATGCCCAGTTGGGTTTTGCCAACTGTGACACAGCCACGCTGCCTTGGCTGCAAATTCGTTGCGTCAAGCCCGCCGTGACCATTGCCAAGAACGATCTGAAGGCCATCGATGAAGAATGGCAGGCACGTCTGGCAGCGACCACAGCGGCACCAGCTGCCGCTGGTGCTCCGGCCTAAGATGAGTGAACCAATTTTTGGATACCCCAGCAAGAAATTCGAAGTTCAGTACACCAACATAGATTCGATATACTTAAATAAACATTTTTGAAAGCACCCAAACGTCAAGTGGATACGATATTCGTTGGTAGAAGATAGGGAACTGCTAATGGGTGTGGGGCATCCTTGACCTGCACCCGAACATGCTGATGGCTTTGATGTGGCTCAGTTTGCTCAAGAGTTTTGCATAGCTGTAATTTATTTAATATGCTGCTATTACGAAATTTACCAGAGCCCCGGCCCGACTTTGCGATTTGGGGAATTGGGTGCAAATATTTTGTTGACCTCCCCAAACCCCACTTGAACCGACAACTGTGAGCTCAGTTTACAGCTGTCCACGACAAGGCCAGGCAAAAACTTGACGCATTTTGGCCAAATATTTGAATTCCTTCACTTTATTTGCTCGCCTTTCTGGCATTTTCTCTTTTGCCTTTCGCCTTTCCTTCTACCTCAGCCTACCCCTACCCCTAAAGCATTCTGTGCTCTCTCTCTCTCTCTCTCTCTCTCTCTCTCTGTGAGCGAGTACAAAATGTGTAAATTGTTGGTAAGCGCCGCTGTCGAGAGACAATCCTTTCATCCATTCATCAATTTTGAGTTTGTTGGTGTATGGTGCCAAAAAATGTTTCCAGTGCATGATTTTTGGAGGCATGTCGAACCGAAAGTGGCCCACAGGGTAGCTCGGTCAATGTTGATTTATGTGGCCAATGCAGTTTTCAATTATCAATGTCCTTGTCATCGTCCATTCACTAGCCATCTCCTTTCTTATCTATGGCAGTGCACAATTTGATTTGATGCCATCCATGTCGGTCTGTCAGCTGCCGGATGAAATTTTGAAAAACACGCACACTTACATGCAGGGACGAAGATAACGATAACCGGCTGCATTAGAGGGATTAAATGGTTTGCCTTAACGAGCCGAAGATTTGCCGCAAATGACCAAAACCAACTTCCATAGAAGATTGAGTCAAATGACGCATCCGCCTCGTTGACGTTCTAAATACAGAAAAGCACATTCAAATTCAAATTCAAATATGTAATTAAATGTAAATTTTTAAACAGCCGCTAGCTATACCAGCACAGCTTTTGCTTCACATACACACATATACAGACAACACTAACCCACACATATACAAAGAACGATGACAAGGCGCATTACAAGGATCAAGGCGAGTGCAAAGTTTTGTCACTTAATTGAATTATTTGCCCCAAGATTGAAACTTGCGCTCTGTTGTTTGTGTCATTACAAATACAACAAATATGCCATTGTGTATTTGTATTTGTGTGTGTGTGTGTATGTGTGTCTGGCATGAACTTTACCAGTCACAGCCATTTACCACCCATTTCCGACCAAGCGACCCCCCGCTTCGCTGTTTATGCAAAAGTTTCCGCATTTCCAACACTTTAAAACGAAGTGGACAAAAAAAAAGCAGCATTTGGGCAGCCAAATATTTTCTTAAATTGGTAAGCATAACAAAAAATAAATAAAGGCATACATTGGCGTTGGGATGCTCAGCTTTAAATACCCTTATAATTAAAAAATTATGTATATGTCAATTAAAATGCTTAACCTAACCTTTTCAAGTCGTTATCTTACAATATTGCTATGCTTTATCAGCTTGGTTGGAAATTTTGAAAAACCCTATGTGAGGGTATGTAATACTGGAGTGTGCACAGAGACCATGCGCCTATGCATGTATATTTATTTGGGTTTGCGGTTTGGTATGCTGAAGTTGCGCCCCAAAAAGCAGGCAACCAAGGGCATGCCAAGCTTTGTTTAACAATGAACGTGGGTGTGGCTAAAGCTGTCGGGTGGCAGGTCATGCTGTCATTTTGGTCGAAATGAAGTTAGCAATAATGGAGCAGCGGTCGAATTTCAATTGCCGTACAGTTGACGAGTGCCTATTGCTGACCATGACTCACATCCGGTTGGGGCTACAGTGCGTGTGTTTGTTTTTCTCACCTGTTATCAAAGCTGTTTTGATTGTTTCAGCTTAGCTGTGAAATTTATTCGCGATTTATCACTTGTAGCACAATTTCCGTTGCCCCACTGATAAGTAGTCATATCGGTCTCTTTCTAACAAAAAAAAAAACTCACTTGTTTTGATTATGCAAAGCAGTTGTAAAAACTTAATTGGGTTAAAGCTGTTAGCATTGCCGCGATGCAACTAAAGAAGATAAGATATAATAAAGAAAGATGCTATCTTTGAGTCTATTGAAAACTGCTCCCAGCAGTTACAAATTGAACTTAGCTAGATAATGTCGACTGTTACGTTGTTCGTGATCTCAGTATTGTGGTGCCTGGTAAGAGAATATACTTTAATTAAATAGTTATCGATTTTGAAGATGTGTTTATTGCAGCAGTTGCAGGCCTACGGCCAAGCACCCGCAATTGAAGAGGTTCTACTGCGTTCCAAACAAGCAGAGACAGCCGTGAGACAGGCACTCGAGGAGAAACTTCCACCCAGTGCAGAGGCGCGCCAAGAGGGAACAGAAATATTGGCTTCATTGCAGCGAGGCCTTAATACGTGCGAGCAGCAGCTGCGAAGCAACAGGCAAGTTGCCACATACAACAGTTGCGTAAGCACGTTGCAGGGATTGGCCATGGCCGCAATGGGTGAATTGGCTGGACAGCATTGGGCCAAGTCTGGAGCATCACGTCCCACCCTACTCTTCTGGTAATGATTGCAAAATAACTAAAACTCATTAAAGTTTAGTGCTAGAAGCTTTAAAATAAATTCTCAATCGAGATGGTGGTTATACAATGCTTCATGCACTTCTCTGTTTATATTAATGATTGGGTCATTCATTGCTTCATGGCGTCATCAAAATCATCAAGATGATGTATTGCCATGATAACAAAAACATTGAAGAAGAAATCTTCAAGGGGATTGAGGCTGTCAGCATCAGCATTTTGGTTAAAGTTTTTGGCCAAATTGCTGACGAACGAAAAAATTCAACTTTGTTGTATTCTAATTAGACGCGTCGAGTGTGTGTGCGTCATATCGTGTTTGTGTGTGGGCTCCTGGTGCTCATCAGAGCCAAGGGAGGCGTCGCTGTCTGAGTAATTATCATCATTAAACGCACGAAGAAGCAGTCAAAGCAAATAGCGACATTAACGTCGTGGATATGTGTGCCAAGGTAGATAGATGAAACAAGCAAAAGTTAAATACAACTTTTTTGGGTCTGGGATCAAAAACAGACTTTTTCATTTCTTGTTTTAAGATTCAAGCGAATGTTTGAAGAGGGTGTGTGCATCCATTGTTTAAGCTTTTAGCGAAAGATGGCAAATAAATCTTTAAAAGCGACAGATTAACTTAAGTTTTATAGTATTTGGAAAATTGTATGTCTTTGGAACAATTCCTTTAAGCTTGCATTTTTCTTAGAAAGTGTACATATTTTTTTATACATTATTGTATCATTTTTTGATAGTTGCGTCAAAATAGTATTTTTGTATATTTTTTGTGTGCCTTTTTAAGGCAATTGCTTTAATGTTTGTTTCCTTAGGCCTTTGAGTCCTCCGCAGTGGTATCTGTGTCGGAAGAAGGTGCATCTGGCTTGGGCTCATCGGTATTGCCAAAAACACACATTGGGCACTGCATATAAGAAAGTTAAAAAAAAGATTTAGCTTTAAAAAAGTTTTCTCCTTTATATATGCATACCTTCTCTTTAAGCACTATACGATATTTGGGATGACTATTGAAAGAAAATCAAATGAGAACACATTGTCGAACCTTTAAATGCCATCGTTAAGCACATACCTTATGCCATAGACAATTGGATTGTAGACAGCGCTTGTCTTGGCAAATGTGGCGCCCCATATGGTTGTCAATGGCGTCAAGCCTTCAATCTTAAACAAGCCAAAGTAACAGATGACCAGATACGGACTCCAGGCCATAAACCAAAGCGATATAGTTGTCAGAGCCACCTAGTAAATAAATGAAAATAATAACAAAAGCCTTTTACACCTGTAAAAAGTAACACAAAGTTGATTAGGTATAACCTTGGCTAGCTTGCCCTCAGCACTTTTGTCACAATCCTCGGAGCTGCGCAACGACTTGACATTCATCTTTTTGGCCTGCTCTCGCATTGCATTCTCGTGTGCAGCAACAGCCTGTAAATTGGGACTATTGTTGAAAAACAATTATCGAATGATAAGTTAAACTAACCGCAATGATGTGCCAGTAGGAGAAACAGATTAAGAACAGTGGCACATAGTAAACGAATATCGAATAAGTTATAAGATAGGAGCGTGGATTCCAATGCCTTGTCATGTAGTCAATGCTGCAAGCAGTTAAGTTCCCCTCAGGCACATAGCTACTCCAGCCAATAAGAGGCATGATTGTCCAAAAGGTTGCCATCAGCCAAATGAACAGAATCTTCATGATGGACAGCTTGATTGTCATTGGAGTTCCATTGATGCCCTTAACAATGACATTGTAACGATCGAAGGCGATCATGCACATTGACCAAATCGATACACAGCCAAACATTGAGCCACAAACGGCATAAATATCGCACCACATTGGCCCCAAAATCCAAGTTTCGTAGTAAAAGTTAATTAACATAATGGGTGATTGTGAGGACATCATGCAAAAGTCAGAAAACGCTAGATTCAAGACGAGAAGATTGGCGGGCGTACGCAACGATTTGGTGCCACCAAAGATGTAGACAACGACTCCATTGCCACAGCAGGAGATTAAAAAGATGATCAAGGTAAACATGCCCAGAATTTTGCTCATCGTTGGATCCATTGGTGCAAAGCGACTCCAATAAGGATTAACAAGGTTTGCCATGTCTGGCAGAACCTGTGAATATAAAGTACAGTTTGTATGTGTATCTTTAAAATTCAATTCGATTCTGTTATTTTGAATTTATTTTAAATAAAATAAAGTATTAAAGTTACTTAATGGGTTTGTCTTAATTTTTTGTTAGCTTAAAAACCTTTAATATTAATAGATTTAAAATAACTACCACTGCAAAAAAAAAACGAGAATCATTTCATGTGTATAAGTGTGCAATAATGTGTGGATACATATAATTAATTCTTGTTCGATAGCTCGTATCAATCATATGAGTATTAAATACTGTATTTTTACTAAGCTGATTAATGTTATTGTGAAATTGCATGCATAAAATTACAGTTTTTTTGTTAAGCTGGATCAATTTGCACGCTTGATAAATGATAATACATTTTTTATGTTTTGTTAAAGTTGTAACACCAACAAATAAGTCCTTAACGAAAAATTGACCAATTAAAAAGAGAGATATTAATTCTGTGGAAAACAAATGTATTGTTTAACAACTTAAATAGTAAAAGCCATGTTTGTTATTTTTAAAGTTTAAGCCGATTGGCTTTAAATTAAGCTAAACACTCAGCACAGTCTCACATTGTCCAGCACGGAGCCATTTCTACTCGCCTGGGCCTGGAATCTAGGCCCAAACTCATTGCCAGGCACGGCAAACGCGAACGTCTCTGGCAAAAAACTGCGCACCATGCTCAGCTTTGCCCGTCCGCGATTCAAAAGTACACATTAAGAAATACGGGCCAACAAAACTGGCTGGTAGTTGGCAGTGACTTTTATAGCCAAGTATCGTAAGCCAATTAGGCGCAGAGCAAAGGAATATGGCAGTGTATAAAAAGCTGTCAGATCAAAGTCACATTTAATTCTTCACATATATGTACAATAGCATAATAATTGGCACATGTCATTTGAGGTCGTACTTAGTACCGTTTGCATCTAAAGATTGGCCAAGAAAATTTTGCCACATTTCTGACAGAGTTTTTTCGGATGTGTGCATACAGAACAAGATACTTTTTCTGTGTTTTTTGACGCACACTGCTGCTTACAATCGATATTAGATAGATCATGACCATCACCAACATTCTCAGGCTTATTGCAGTTTAACTTCTCATATTCATGCAGATCTTCGTCTTCGGAGCTTGGCAACTTATAACGCACAATTGTCACCTGCTGGCCAAGAATAAGCTGTTTGCAGCACTCCTTGATTTGATAGTACGCACTTCGGAAAAACTTTATCTTGTGTCCCTAAAGAGAAAATTTGTATATTTCTGCCCTAGCATATATTGTTTTAATTACCGGCGAAAGATTAACAATAGACTTGCCACGCTTGTCGTACATGCTTAGCTCGACAACCTTAGATTTCATGTCAACGCGATTGGCTATCATCCAGTTAAGCAACTCTCTATGAACATGTGGGCTCATCGTTATAATAAAGTCAAAGTACTTAAAGTCTTGAGCCGATAGCTGCCAAAAAAAAGCATTTTAAGCTAAATGAAAATTGTCAGTTACTCAGTTAAGCTACCAGGCGGCAAAAGTGATCGGAACGCAGACCGTGCTCTTTCAGAACGCGCTGGCATCTTGCATGCGGACGTCTTCCAATGTTCCAAGTTCGTAAAGCTGCACTGTCCACCTCCCAGTACAGACTAGTCTTCACCATAAGATTTTGCATAATAGTCTCTGCCATTGGCGAGCAGCAGGAGTTGCCTGTAGCAAATTAACCCTCGTCTTTATTATCTGTCTGTCTATCTAGCTAACAGATACTTACCCATGCATACGAAAAGCAGTTTCATATTCGTCATTGTGCTTTTTGGTATTTGTTACTAAGAATTTGGTTTATATACGGTTTGTATACTTTAGTCAAGTATGTTTTATGTATTTGCGAATACAATTTGAAATATTTCTGATTTATTTGTATTTTTAGTCTAAAGGTTACTGAGTCGACTCAGTCAGGGTCAGCTAGGGAAAGCTCTATCTTTGTCTCATTATCAAGTCATTGCCGTTGCCACCAATTTTCAAATAAAACAAATGAAGCGTGTCCCATTTAATGTACGACAAGACCTTAACTGCGACCCCAGACATGACCCGCCTCATGAACTCTCTACTCTCGGAGCTCGGAGCAAGCATTATTTTTTGCACCAAATTGCACAGTTTATTTTCTATGATTTTTCATAGTGGTGTGTGCCTGTGTGCCTGTGTGTGTGCAAGTGGGGATAAGTATGTGTGAGTGCACTTTTGTGCCTGTTGCTGTCTGCCTCCCTGGCTGGTCTCTGGACCATCCGTTACTTCAGTTCGTTGCAGTAAAAACGCACAGTGTGTTCAATTCATAGAGTTAACACAAATGCACAAATAGACAAAAATAATTTAACGTTTATTCAAATCATTTTAATGCTTCGAACTATTTAAATAGCTTTCTTGATTTCATCGATATCGTTTATCGATTATCAAAAGGCAACCGTTTTTAAATTTAAGGACAATGTGCAAAGCGGCGATTTAGTCACAAGTCGACGTCTGTTGACTTTGCAAATGTTTGTTCCACGCCCACTTGCCACTTGCCACTTGCCACCTGCCACTCCGTTTGCGTTGCAGTGTGGCAAATTCAAAGGCATTTAAAAAATATTGGACTGGCAGGTGGGTGGTAGCTGGGTCGTGCCGCAAAAAGTGTCAAGTTTCCGGCTGGTGAGGCGTCCGCGCTGCGACGTGAGGCGCACACCAAATTGGCTCCCTGGAGGGTGGGCATAAAACCGTTGAGTTCAGCGAACTAAACCCACGCCATGGCAGCCCACATATGCAAATGCACAGAGCTCTGTAGTTTCCATCCACCCACCCCCCTTGCGTATACTGTAATGATAGACTGTGCCAGCTTTTGAAGCTGCCGACTGAATTTGTGTGCAAACACACACACACACACAAACTCAAATTATACAATAGCCTTTGATTCTCTAGTTTTTTATTTTGAAATTTTTTGTTTTATTTCTATACAATAAGACTGTTATTAAGCAATGGGGAGAGACTACTGATTGCCAACATTTTCCGAATGTTTTCCCTTTTTCATTGGCAACCAAACTTTTCAACTGACTGCGGCAGGCATACTGATTCCTGTGTGGCTGTGAGTTACCCGTTTGCCAATATCCAATTGGAATTGCATTGACCGGCTAAATTGAAAACTGAAAAGCATATTTCACTTATCACTTTCCACACAAAACACAATCCAGAAACAAAAGGAGAGAAGTGGTGGTGGAGCTTCGGTTAAAGCAAAATAGTACAAAACGAATGAAAATGAAATTGTAAAAAGTTAAAACGCTAAAAAAGCAACAACAACAACAACAACAAGAACAACAACAAAGAAAACAACAGCAACAATGATAGCTCACTGCCTGCACAGGCAATACAATAATGCTATAGGTACTTCAATGTCTCTGTGTGTGTGGGTGCAAGTGTGTGAGCCGATCATTGGATAGGTAAAAGGGATTCTTTGAGTGAGGCAGCACATTGTTGTTTTAATTAAAATCAAACCCAGGGCTGTTGCACCACCAGAAATGGATGGAAAAAATCCAAAGTGAGCAGCCAAAGAGCTCTCGAAACCGGTAGATAGTAAGAAAACTGTTGAATATTTAGTGCATGGAAAAAAGTTGCCAAAACCAAAAAAAAAAAAAAAATAGGAACAAATTATTGAGCACGAAAATGTCTAAATGCAGATGATAGGTAGACCAGTCAAAGCAAAGAGCCGGAAATGTGTAATGGTAACCCAAATGCTGCGGTTGCTTAAATGGGCAAACACACACACATACATATGTACATTGAAACGCACCCACTGAAAGGTAGAGCAAGAATGAAAACGAAGTTTGTGCTACAAAGCCGCACCTAATGCCAAACAACAAAATGAAAATAAAACAAGTAAGAAGGCTCTAGTCGGGATAGCCCGACCAGAAGATACCCTGAACCCAGTTGCAGGCCTTGCGTCCTAAAAGTATGCTTCAAATAATGATCACTTTAAACAAAACTCATAACTGACTTAACTTTACGATATCTCTGGTGTTTCTTAACCGATTTGAACGAAATTTTGAGAAAAGTTTTATCGTTACCCATTACACCACCCCCCATTTTTACATTTTCCAAATTCGATATGGTATAGAACTTATATTCAAAATCTGAAGTCTCTAGCTCTTGTAGTCTCTAAGATCTACGCGTTCATACAGACGGACAGACGGACGGATATGGCCATATCGACTCGGCTATTGATACTGATCAAGAATATATATACTTTATGGGGTCGGAGATGCTTCCTTCTGCCTGTTACATACTTTTGCACAAAACCATTATACCCTGATTTACCCATTTTATGGGTTCAGGGTATAAATATAAAGTAGAAATTAACAAAAAAATTAAAACAAAACAAAACAAAATGGAGGCCAGGCTGACAACGTTCTCATTGCTGTTGTTGTTGCTGCACTTTGTTGACCGCAAACGTAATTTAAAGCACAACAATCAGCGGCAAACGCAAAACGCAACAGCGCCAAAGAAGAAACTAGTAAAAAAAGCGTTTCTGTTGTTGTGTTATTGGTTTAAAAAAAAAAAAATAGGAACTGTTCTGAAAACAAAAGTAAAAAGCAGCAGTAGCTGGCAAGTGTATTAACTGGCCAAAAGGGCAATGGGCAGCCGTTTGTGTGTTTTTTTCTGGATTGGTTTGGAAGGCAACAGCAATAGCAACAGCAACGGCAGCTTCACAGTTTTGCCCAACACACACACAAACACAAATTAGAGGCAATGGCAGCCACAACAGAAACAATGCGTTAGGCGGAATTAAAGGGGGGTGTGCTTGAAGAGTGTGGCACCGCTGATTGAGGTTCAACGAATTTTTGGGTTTGCGTTTCAAATTAAAATTGCGCCGCATATATGTTTAAGTGAATAGTATTTGTATGTGTTTTGTGTGTGTTGCTACGCTGTGCTGCATGCTGCATATCATGCCACTCTTGTAGTATTCCTAAATAGACGCCATTACAACAATTATATTTGTGTTCGGTCATGTCGACTAAATGAATTAAAATGCATATGTTGTAAATTGCATTACGAGAGGCGTAACAGGATTCGAGTAGAGTGCTTCACCCAAGGTAAACTCATAAATATTTATGATCACGACTGCATGATGGAAACTGTTGCAGATTTGGTCAACCGGTCAGTCAGCTGGCTTGTCGCTGCACGCATGGTTAGCTGTCATGATTGAATTGGCCATCACCGCCACACTCGCTACTGACACATTTGTGCCGCCCCATAGCCCCGAGTGCTTGTTGGTAAATACATTCCATCATTGCCTCGTTGCTGGTTGTGCTTGTCAGGTGATATGATAGCATGAAATAAATGAGCCTATTTTGTTGGCCTGTCGTTCGGCGCTAGTGAAATGGGCTGCCTACTTTTTAGATTCGCATCATTAATGAATAATGAGTATGTTTTGAGGCAAAACAAAAATAAACATCAATCTCAATGGCACATTTCGTATACAAGGCTCAATTAAAGATACCCTAAAATTAATATTAACTATAATTTTTTTGGAAAAATAATATACCCATTAAATTAGTTTAAATTTTTGCGCCAAATAGAGTCAGTACTGTATAAATCTTCATTCAAACATGATTTTAGGTTTGTTTCTTTTTTTTTGGTACTTGAATCTGCAGTTGCTCGTTTAAATAAATCAAAAACATACAAAAAACACAAGCTAATTTAATAATGCCGATAACGCCGCACGTAACTGCAATTGGGCAAAGGATGATACAAGGACTGCCGCAGTCGTCTGTAGCACGTTTCAGACGGCAGTCAATCGTCTGCAACATCTATTTTTCAGGGGGCAACCATCCAGCCAGCCAGCCAGCCAGCCAGTTTGTAAGTCATTTAACATTTTGAGGTATTTAATGAGCCAAAAACATTTTGGTCGCCCATAAATTAAAACTCTGACGGAATCTCCACCCGCACAAAAAATTAGTTTTTCGGGGGGGTGTCGGTCAGGTGTTTTTTCTGACCAATCTACAATCCACTGGCGACCGCCCGACAAGCCAACGGCTCTATTAGCATGCCCATTAAAATTAGACAAATGGTTGCCATTGCCATTGCCGTTGCCGCTGCCGTTTCGCATATCCGCAACTTTTGGCCATGTTGCAGATTTATGGGCCACTAAGTGGGGAATGCAGACCAGTTTGTGGATAGGTCAGCGATTCGAATACGAGAATTGGACTTAATTTCTGTTTTGCTTTGGCTACATTTCTTTATATTCTTTGCCGCAATCATATATGCCACTTGAGAAATGCCATTTGTTATGATAAATGATTATGTTGTCAGTTGCCCGTTGCCCATTGTACGTTTTTGGCAGTTTAAACGCAAACGGGACTCGTGTGTGAAGGTCAGTGAAAGGCATTGGAGAGTAATTGGCAAGGGCAGAGCTCTTTGATTTAAGCTTTAAGCCATCTTCAGGCAAGTCCTTGGCTTTGAAACTTTACATTCATCGATAAATTCTGTTTTTCTTGTTTTTTTTTTTTCTTTTCTTGTTTAGCTATTGAAACGGGAATGTAAAAGAGTGTGTGATTGAATTTGTTGTATCGTTTGCTCTGCCTCTTTTGTAAGTGTGTGTGTGTGTGTGTGTGAGCGTTTGTATGTAAGCCGCTTCTATTTGACAAACCCTTTGGAAAATTTAACCTTTCACTTCATTAAACGTATATTCGAATTCTTTAGGGTGCACAAATCACTTTGCCGCAGATACTTACAAAAGCCAAATCCAAAGCAATTTCTTGTGGGTGAGGCCCACAGAATTTTGACAAGCAACCAAACAAAAGTCTAATCGTGCAGCTGCTGCTGGTGCTTCGTCAGTATATTTTCTTTTCTGGTGCCTGTGCTTTGAGCCACACCTTTCCAAATGGCTGAGGAGCTGCTACCGCCTTTTGGCTGTAATCCATCAAGAGAGTTCGGTTTCGTAACTCGACCCACTGTCACACACACACACACACACACACACACAACAACGGCAACAACAGTCAGCCCAAGCATTCAGCAAGCAGCAGTAAATAGGAGCTAAACAGAAAGCCTAACTGTAGGCAGCCAATTGTTTTTCACTCTTTGCTGTTGTTGCTGTTGTCATGTCATTGTCTGTTGTTATTCCTGCTTGTGTTTTTGTGTTCCTGCTCCACCAACTAGATGTTATTGTTCCTCTTGTTTCTGTATTGTGTAGAAGTTGTTGTTGGTATATTAAGCACTTAAGCAGTTAGACAGTTGGCCGGAGATGGATCGGCTACCGTTTTGTGAAGTCTATACGTCATTCCCGTTGACATTGCAAATATTTTTTTTTTTTGTCCTGGACGCCTGCCCTTTTGTGCCAAATGAATGTTGGAAATGTGTCAAATTAGAGCCCAAAGTCAAAGCCAGCTTAAAGGCGTTCCCGCTGCGGTTGCCTGATACTGTTTGCTGCTAAAATTGTTCTTTAATTGGTTGTTGTTGTTGTTGCTGCTGTTGCGGACAGCTTGCGGCTGCCCAATGTGCAACCCGGTGCCCGGTGCCGGGTGATATAGTCAAAAGAATGGCCTAATGGATATACTTTTCATTTGCCTGACAGCTTGAGAGCTGACACGATTCTATCTTGTCGTGCGTAAGGCACACCACAATGTGTACAGTGTTGAGCCAAGAAACAACATCAAAATGAGATTGATAATGACAGCAATACAAAGAAGAAAGACGGTTGACAATTGATGGGATATTTAGCTTAAATTCGATGTTGTGATATCGCATAACTTTCTCATTAAACTTATTCTATAAAAGGAACAATCAATAAAAAAGGATTTCCACAAAAAAAAAGCAATGCCATACGCTTTGGAATTAGTGAAAGAGTGTATCATAAAGTTTAGCGAATCCACGTGTAAACTTAAAAGTTTTACAAATGTTACCTTTCGGTAACTATTGCTGTAAATGTCCCACCACGCGCGTCAAATTCAATGGTACACGCACATGACTTGGCCACAAACTTTGTTATTTGTGCACGACAAATAGGAGGAGTACATCCTCGGACATTCTTTGCAACTCCAGCCTCGAGCTTATTCTGAAGGTCTCCAGTCGATCTGCAGTTGCAAAAGCAAAAGCGGCAGCAGCTGCTAAACTTTTTTGTTCAGTGTTCAAAACTTGCAACTTTTCTCATTTGTGCGTGTGCATTGGTAAGTTGCTGTCTACTGTCTGCTGTATGCTGTCCGTTGTCTCTGCTGTCGGTTGGCTGCTGCTGCTGCTGCTGCACTTTTTCAAATGATGTCCAACTGTGCTTTCTCTCGCCTGCTTGCTGGCCGGGGCAATCACGAAACTAATCCGCAACATGATGACAAGAAAATTGAATTCTTGCAACTGTCAAATTGAATCTCTGCCCTCAGCCCTTTTGCTGAAACATTAAATCGGGGCTTTCAAGTTTTTGGTAGAGCTGCTGCTGCCGCCAATTGCCTCTTCTGCTTCCTTTCCCTCACTCCAGCCAGCATGGACTATTTGTTTCAGCAAGATTTGAGGCAATTTGACAACGCCGGGTGCCAAAATCAAAACGAACAGCGTGCCCCTTGGGCAACTCTTTTTGTTGTTGTTGAAAAAACACTTTTTTCTTGTGCTCCGCAGTTGGCGCTTAAGTGTTTTTAGTTGCCTGCTTCGACAGTTTGCCATTGAAAATTTTTACTTATTGACTCCGCCTTTGACAGTGTCAAACCCGAGATTAGATGGGCAGGGGCAGCAGATAGACTGGCATTGGCACTGGTAGTGGCAGTGGCAGTGGCAGTGGCAGCAAAAGCGATGCCAATGGCGATGGAGACGGGCTCATGATAATGACAGACTTCATCGATTACGCGATTATCGCAATGCCACTTTAGAATTTTTTCAAAAATTTTCCTTATTTGAGTGGCCAAAAGCTTTTAGCGAACATTTTAGCAATGCCACGCTTCGCCCCCCTCTCTCCGCGCATTGCGCATTTCATGAGGATAAAATTGCTGTGCTTCGAGTGTAATTTCACTGAAGCTCTTAAGCAGACGACACCGCCCCAAGCCACAAACCCTAGATATATTTGTAACTTTTGTATCGAAATAAATGTTTGGCCCTTTGCATTTCAAACTCACATGTGTCGCAGCCAAAGAGAACCACTTGAAATGTGTTTAGCTGATTAGCGCAAATAGGATTTTGCTGCTTAGCGGCATCTTGTTAAGCTGCAGTCAACAAGAGAATCATTTTAAATGTCATAAGTTTTGTCAGCCAAATGACAAGAGAAATTGTTTTTTTTTTCTTTTACACTAACACGGAATCGCTAAACGAAATCAAGCGAAATTATACAAATAGGTACAGCTCCCTTGGGCTCCTCACTTGCACTCAGACAAGATGTCGTGCCATACTATTTACAAACAATAAAACTCTGGCACATGTGTGTGTGTTAGTTTGTGTTCTGCGCAAAATTTGTCTGCTGCTGCAGAATGTTCAATGTAGTATAAGCAAATGCAGTTTCCCAGATTGTGGAGCTGTAATTTATGTTCTACTTATTTTTGCTGTGTGCGCAAGTAAACAATAAAATAACCAGTCGTCTGCAAAGCAAATTGCATAAAAAGAACACGGCAAATGCGCTGAAAAGGCAAAGAACAACAACATACATAACTACGACAAATATACATACATGCATAACAAATATATTTCTATTCCCATACCTAGAGGTGGTAGTACCCTACACCGCCCTATCTAACCCCACTTCTCATTCCCATTTGCATTCCATGCACGTGCCAAAGGCAAACAGGTAAATGTCTTATGCTTCCCTGGGCTGCCTAACAAACATGCGACACGGCAACGCAACAGCAGCAACTGAAGCAGCTAACAAGACAGCCAGAAGCCATTTGGGTAGATGGTTGCCAGGTGGCAGGTGGGTTGCGAGTGTCTCAAGCAGTTGCATCGAGCATACGCCATCACCTGGCCAAAGCCATGCCAAATTTTCGCTCAGGTTTGCATATTTGTCCTAAGGGCCAACTCAATGTATTAATGCTGTTGGTGTTATTATTGGTGTTGTTGTTGCTGTGCACAAAGAAAAGTTAAACAGGCAAAGCAGATTCGACAAATGCATAAACGTTCACATGAACTTATAACTAAGCGGCACTTCATGCTGGCTAGTTATTTGATCACCATTTAAAATTAATCCATCAGCGGCAATAAATATATTTGGGGTGAATGCAATTTTTACAACAACGGATATTTAACAATTGTTTTGTTTTTTTTTTTCATATCGTTTATTAAGGTCTCTATTCGTTCAGCCCGATTGGGCGCGCCGGCTAACTTACGTTAGCTGATAAAACATAAATAACAATAATAACAAATATACAAATTTTTTTTTTTTGTTATATATATTTTTATTTACAATCTATCTTATAGATAATAAGTAAATTTTATAAGGAAACATTTACAGGGGAATTTTTCATTTATGTGGAATAAGCTTAGAAGTTATAATTATAATATCTTAATGTTACCATGCTTTTGGCGCCCAAAGGGTGGTGCCTCTTGAGTCGGCGAATCTGGGTGCTGTTATCTAGCAGGTTAATAGCTAGGTGATTGCAGTGAGACTCGAGCCTGTCTATGTACCTTTGGCTGTAACGGCTTGCCTCTTCGGAGACAGTGGGAACTCCAAGGTCCCTATGGATCACCAGATTTTTAACATAGAATGGTGCGTTTACGAGTCTGCAAGAGCTATGTTTTGAAATCTCTGCAGTATCTCGATGTTGGATGTGTGACGCTGTACCCCAAAGCTGGATCCCATATGTCCATATCGGTTTTAGAATAGACTTGTATAGCAGCAGTTTGTTTCTTAGGTCGAGTTGAGATGTACGTCCAAGGAGCCACTTCAGTTGTCTGTGCTTTATGGAGAGCTGCTTGCGCTTTGTCTTTATGTGTGCCGACCAAGTCAGCCGCCTGTCCAAGGTTAAGCCAAGGTATACAAATACAATAACAAATATAAAATTGCAGTGATGTGTCAACTTCTGGTGACTCTCATCAATGGAGATCGAACCATGAGATCTTTTGGCTTTCGTCTGTTGAGCCTCCTTAGAGGACGAGTTCTGGTAAGACTATTTGCCAGCCGATTTCCGTGAACCTCTAGTCTTTCATGGTAGCGACTCGAGTGCTGGCTTATCTCATCGAAAACCGACGCTACTTTTAGATCTCTATGCAGCGTGGCGTTTCTTATAAACCACCCGCAACCGGTGATTATCCTTGTAATCCTGTTTTGATCAACCTGGACTCTGCGAATTTGGCTATCGCAAGCCAGGCCACAGATTTGGCACCCGTACCTCCATAATGGTGCTATTATTAGCCTGTAAATTGTCACTTTGTTGGAGAGCGACAATTTACTGCGCGAGCATAGGAGCCAGTAATGTTTTTTCACCGAAGCACGTATGCGCGTTCTTATGGCAGTTACTTGCTTGGCGAAGGTGAGCCTGCGATCCAGGGTTACACCAAGGTATTTTGCTGCGGTCAACTGTGGTACTGGGGTCCCCTCCAAAAACACGGCCGGTGGCGTTCTCCGCTTCAGAGTGAAGCAAACGTTAGTCGATTTGTCGCTATTGATGCCAATGTTCAAACGCCTTGCCCATTCCGCAAACTTTGTAGCAAAGTCCTGGATGCCGTCGGCTGCAACATGTTCACATCGGGACCTGTAGGTGACACAAACGTCATCGGCAAATGTCGCTAGCATTGATGTCCCGTAGAGGCTTTCATCAGGCTGTGGCATATCGTGGCTACACAGACAGTAATGCAGGGGGCCGAAAAACACTTCCTTGAGGTACTCCAGCTGCCACGTCGTGCTCAGTTAAGAGTGCCGAGTGAAATCTGACCGCGAATCGTCTTCCCTTAACATATGACCTGAGTAGGCCAAAATATGGCGCAGGTAGCGTGTGCTTGATTTTAAGTAGGATTCCGGTGTGCCACACTCGATCAAACGCTTCCCGAATATCCAGAAAGAGGGCGTTGCAATACTCCTTGTTATCGTAGGCAGTCAGTATTTGCTCGACAACCCGATGTAGCTGCTCGACAGTGCAGTGGCCAGCACGAAATCCGAACTGGTGCTCAGGAAAAATCCCTTTAGCATCCATTAACTCCATTACCCATCCGGGCGGCAATAAGTCTCTCAAACACCTTCGAGATCGAAGGGAGGAGACTGATCGGCCGATAGGAAGTGGGTTCCCTTTCCGGCTTGCCAGGTTTGTGGATCATGGAGATTATCCCGAGCTTCCACTGAGGAGGGAACTATAGCGTTGAACACTAATGCCATGAAGAAAATAGCATGACTGGGCAATGCTTTTAAGGTGGCATTGCAGATGGCATCATGGCCTGGCGCCCTTTTGGTGTTCTGGTGTGCAATGACATCAGAAATCTCTCTCGGGTCAAATGGCTTGATAGGCAGGTCCATTTGCAGTGCTTGAGTAAGATGGTCTTGCGTCTCTTCAACCTGCTGCAGACTGGCAAGATTAAATGGCTGGAAGCGCTCAGCGAGGTGTGCAGCAAACACATCCGCTTGCCGCAAGTCAGTCCGATACCATGTCCCCTTTCTGTCCACCAGTGGCGCTTTCCTTGCGCAACGCCTTTTGATAGTGCGCGTGGCCTTCCAAAGCGAGTGCGTCGCTTCGCTTTCAACACCAGTATTTGCCAGCCTCTCATCAAACCATGCAGATTTGTGATCCACCAGTGCGCGACGGAGCCTAGTCTGCGCTCTATTCCAGTCTGCTTTGTCCAATGGGTGGCGAGACCTCATCCACCTAGCGCGTAAGCACCTCTTCTCAGCGATGAGCAGCAGTATCTCTCTGGTAATCGGGATTCCATTTGCTGCGGGCTTCCGAAATGGGGTGCGAGTAGCCATTCTAGCTGCTGTCTTGATTTTATTGGAACGAGTTGATAGCATCATCAATGTCCTTTCCAGTGTTAATCGCCGTGTTGAGGTGCAGTGAGGACTCAAGGTACTCTTGAAATAGAATACTTTTAGTGTGCCTGGTGATTAACCTTTCCGTCTTGGGATATGCTATTGCTGCCGCATCCAGCGTTATTATGAGAGGTAGGTGGTCGGAGCTGAGCTCAACAACCGGCCGTTTATCAGCGTGGATGTTCAAGACACCCCTTGTCAGCGCAAAATCAATATAGCCTGGTGAGCCTCTACTGCTATACGGGTACCTCGTTGGGCCTCCTGTTGCTAGTGAGTTCACTTCTGAATTCAGGACAAGATTTGCCAACGCATGTCCTCTTTGGTTACACCTCCCCGCTCCCCAGAGCCAGTGTGACGCATTCCAGTCGCCCGCAACGATAAGCTTTGAATGATACTGTTCCAAAACATTCTCCAAATCATCCGTAGTTTATATAAACCTCGGGGAACAGTATACCGCTCCAAAGTTGATTGGACCAAAAGCTGTTTCGAAACTTGCTGACGCAAGTTGCACCTTGTCAGTGGCTATTGGTGTTATCGAGAAGTGGACCAGACGAGACCTGATCAGAATCGTCTCCTGCACTCAAAAATGGAATTCTTGTGCGCAGCTTAAAAGTAAGCAATGATATTTTAATTAGCGCTTAGCCGTAAAAGTATTCTCTGTATAATATATTTTTCTGATATTTTGCCGGAGTAAAAGTATGCTGTTACTTTTTTGGAATCAACATTCAGCTGCTTGCTGCTGACTTAAGGCTGAAAACCAACCGCAAATTGCAAGTCTGCTCGAAGAGCAAAACAAAAAAAAATCGACAATAATAATAAAACAAATATACTAAAATAATAACAAATATACAAATACTGCAATGATGCGGCAACTGCTGTGGACTCTCATCAATGGAGATCGAAGAATGATATCTTGCAGTTGTCGTTTGTTGAACCCAATAAAAAAATAAATTTTTTAAAAAATGCAATTTTGTATACGTACAGGTACGTAAAGGATGTGCCTTCGAGTTTTAATTGGGTTTTTGGGCAAGGTAAAATGGGCTAAAACTAGTTGAAATTCTGGCTGAAGTACCAGGCGAACAGAATCGGCAGATGAATGCTGCAGCAATTTGAGTTAAATTTTAATTGGCGCTAAAATCAAAATCCACTCCAAGATTATTGAGCCTGACTTTGATGCGAGCTCAACTTTAAACTCATTCCGGAGCGAAGCATAATGTCCTCTTTCTCTGTTTTTATGTAAGCATGTATGAATGTATGTATGTGTGCTTGATTGTGTGTATGTTTGTGTGTATGTTTGTATGTATGTGTGTGCTTGGGCGAGGGAAAATGGGCCAAAACCAGAAGAAGTTCTGGCTGAAGTACCAGGCGAACAGAATTGGCAGATGAATGCTGCAGCAATTTGAGTTAAATTTTAATTGCCGCTCAACGCAAAACGCAATTCAATATTATTGAGCCTGACTTTGATGCGAGCTCAACTTTAAACTCATGACGGAGCGAAGCATAATGTCCTCTTTCTTTGTTTGTATGTAAGCATGTATGAATGTATGTATGTGTGCTTGTTTGAGAGTATGTTTGTTTGTATGTATGTTTGTATGTATGTGTGTGTGCTTGGGCGAGGGAAAATGGGCCAAACCAGAAGAAATTTTGGCTGAAGTACCAGGCGAACAGAATCGGCAGATGAATGCTGCAGCAATTTGAGTGAAATTTTAATTGGCGCTAAAATCAAAATGCACTCAAATATAATTGAGCCTGACTTTGATGCGAGATCAACTTTAAACTCATTCCGGAGCGAAGCATAATGTCCTCTTTCTCTGTTTGTATGTAAGCATGTATGAATGTATGTATGTGTGCTTGTTTGAGAGTATGTTTGTATGTATGTTTGTATGTATGTGTGTGTGCTTGGGCGAGGGAAAATGGGAAAATGGGCCAAAACCAGAAGAAATTCTGGCTGAAGTACCAGGCGAACAGAATGAGCAGATGAATGCTGCAGCAATTTGAGTTAAATTTTAATTGGCGCTTTAATCAAAATGCACTCCAATATTATTGAGCCTGACTTTCATGCGTGCTCAACTTTAAACTCATTCCGGAGCGAAGCATAATGTCCTGCATACTTTTACTCATGCACTCAAAAATGGAATTCTTGAGCGCAGCTTAAGAGTAAGCAATGATATTTTAATTAGCGCTTAGCCGTAAAAGTATGCTCTGAATAATATATTTTTATGATATTTTGCCAGAGTAAAAGTATGTTGTAATTTTTTTTGAACAAAACTACAATTTTTTTTTTCTTTGATGATTTATTAAGTGTAGAACCTTTACAAACATAAAAGTACCTTAACAACACATGGGAGAAAATAAAAAATAAAACCAAGCCCCATAATGTAGTATGAGGATTACTGGGTATTGGAGTCTTATTGACGTCCAATTGTCTTGGCAAAGCCAAGCCGTTTAAGTCGCCTTAGAGGGCGAGCAGGGAGTTGTTGTCTTGCAAGTAGGCTGCGGTGTCTTAGCAATCTGTCACTGTATCTGCTCGTGTGTCTACAAATCTGCTCTTCCACTGTATGCAGATTAAGGTCTCTGTGAAGTGTAGAACCGCGTACGTACCAGGGACAGCCTGTGATCTGTCTTAGTACCCGATTTTGCAGCACCTGTACACATTTATAATTTGATTTGGCTGCGATCGACCAAATCTGTATTCCATAGAACCACATTGGAACAATACAGTAGGCATACGCAGCTCTTTCGCACCTAAGCGGCATGGTGCTCCTTCTATTGATTAGCCAATGCAGTTGCTGTATTCGGTGTCCACATTTTTTCACTGTGGCCTTAAGATGTGGCCCGAAAGTAAGGCGCTTGTTGAGGGTGATGCCAAGATATGGCTGAGATGGCTGGTCAAGGGTAACTCCCTCGAGCTGGATGGCAGGGGTATTCATCACTAGCCTTTTTAGTGTGAAACAGGTGTTTGTTGTTTTCAGCGGATTGACCTTTAGATTCCATCGTTTGCACCAAACTGCAAGAGTGTAAACGTAACCCTGTAGTTCATTAGCAGCTTCTACGCAACATTTTGATTTTCTTTTTACAGTTGATAGCCCTCAATAATACAAAGTTTTTGACATATATATATCGACAGGATCTGCAAGGATATGGCTGAGTAAAACATGATTTTCTGTTTGAAGAAAATTAATTATATATCAGCTATTTGAAGGACTTTCCTCCTTTTGATTAGCTTATATGAGTTGGCAGGCCAAGGAATTTTTTATGACCAAAACACAACCGGCTTGACCTTAAAACGGTTGAGCTATAAAGGATTTTGTGATTTTTCTTAAATTTCATTGCGAGTGTCTCAAGCAGTTGCATCGAGCATGCGCCACCACCTGGCCAAAGCCATGCCAAATTTTCGCTCAGGTTTGCATATTTGTCCTAAGGGCAAACTCAATGTATTAATGCTGTTGGTGTTATTATTGGTGTTGTTGTTGCTGTGCACAAAGAAAAGTTAAACAGGCAAAGCAGATTCGACAAATGCATAAACGTTCACATTAACTTATAACTAAGCGGCACTTCATGCTGGCTAGTTATTTGATCACCATTTAAAATTAATCCATCAGCGGCAATAAATATATTTGGGGTGAATGCAATTTTTACAACAACGGATATTTGACAATTGTTTCTGGACCACAAAAGATTGCTGAACAAATCAGAAAATGGCGTTGTTTCTATGCACGAAAGGATGCAACGGATTCTTTTAAAGTTAACTCCGGCTTAATAAATGAGTTGCCAAAAAGTATGCAATGGACTATTGATATTCGCAATTGCAGCGACTGTAAATCGATTAAGATAACTTTATATTGTTTAATTCACTTAATCAATGCTCAATACTCTTGCAAATTAAGTTATGCATATTCATAACAAAATAACTCCTGTGTGTAAACGTGGCAAATGGTCTGCAATAGAATTGTTACGGAATATTCAAACGTGTGAATATAATATGTAAATTCAGTTATTTTAAAATTGTGAACCAAACAATAGACATACATTTGTACAAAAAAAAAAAACAAAACAAATACTATAAACTGTATTGCTTACATATAAATGTATTCCAATTGAATTTGCAATTAGTGAATTCAATCGATTCAAGTCCAACTTCATTAGGCGAATTCGTAACCAGCTGCCCGCTGTGAATTCGCATTCAATTTAAAAACTCGAAATCGAAATGTTGCGTGACTTAATTAAATTGCAACGCTGTTGAACAGCAACAATGCCACAGCCAGTCAGCACCCACATACACACATTTAGAGAAAAACAAAAAGTAAATAAATGAAAAAGGGAGCCGCTGTACACGCGCAATGCAAAACGTGTGCAATTATATTTTTGAACTGGATACACCTACACACACGTACAATGGCATATTGTAGCATACGCACATCTAAGCGTAAATATACGCACCCAACCAAACACAAAAGCAAACATAAATAACCCTTGCCTAATCGCATAATGCAGCTGATGAGATCATGCCCTTAAACAAACGTTGCACGTTTGAATTTGAATTAGCAACGTTGATGCATCTAATTTATATGCCCCCCTCATCTACTCTACTACTCAAACTCACTTCGATGGTCACGCACAATCAGCAAATGGCATATGGCATAATTATCGGATTGGTGCAAGTTGTAAGAGCGTGCTTTAATGACATCCCTTTCGGAGCGGTTTCTTGGCAAATGCCTTCATTGTCGTTGCTATAAAAGAGACTTGCAAATGGCATTTGGAATGACATGTGAGCGAACTACTTACTCACTTGCACACACACACACTCAAACTCACACACAGACATAGGCAAATGAGAGCGTGGGTAAAGGGATAATGCGTTTGGAGTGTGACTAATGCCGACGTGACGATGATTAAGTTGTAGTCCCAATGCGAACGACGCATCGATGGCGCCATTGTCGAAGTCAGCGATTGAGTTAAGCTCCCAGTCCCCAATCCTGTGTCTAAGTCCCAGTTCCATTTGCAGTGCCCTGGCCAATTCCTCAACCCAGGCACGTGATTCAATTAGAGTCCTGATCCCATACCACAAAATGCTCCACAACATTTTTACCAATTGTCAGCTTGCCCAATCAGTCAGTGGCCCTCCGGGATTTGTAGCGACGACTTCTAATTATCCTAACAATTAGTTCAAGACGTGATGCCTTTGACAAACTGCGTACTATGGTTATCCAAACGAGTTGATTATGATAATGATAGAACAAGAAAATTAGTAAAACAAAAAAAAAAAAAACAATATATGTCTATTATTTGTATACCTGCAAACAATAGACATAAAAAATATACATACACATCAAATTGAAGTAAGTTTTATGTTTTATTCACTTGGGAATCGAAACAAGGTGCTTATTAAAAACAAAACTACACATCTAACTAGCAAGTAAATGTAAAGTCATTGCATATACAAAACACATCCCCAACCACCTGAGTATAAACGTACATATGTGTGTAAACGTTTGTTTTTAGTTGGTCACCTGTGCCATGGCCAATTCCAGATAGTTGCAATTGCAATTGAAGACAATTCTGACAACACTTTGCGTACGCTGACAGTCCTGGCAATTGGCAAAGAAAAACGTGGCTAAATGGTCGCAGAGCACGAAACATGGAGAGTCGTGTACAAGGATATTTTTCCGAGCTGTGCAACTGAAAACGGTAACCTGAACTGCCAATCAAGCAAGCAGGACTGTCCTGGAGACAGGCACGGTAACAAGCTGCCCTTGTCTCTGTACTCCACAGAACCGAGCAACCGAGCCGTAAGCAGAGCAGAGTCAAGCCGAGAGTGACAAACACAAACTGTGGGATAAATCTTGGCAGGCAATTCTCGTTCCAATCTGACAGCAGCAATTTGGACATGGGATTCATGTTTGCTACTAGTCTGCCGGCAGATTGGAATGCATTTTCGGCGCTTTCGGCTAGCAATCGTTGCTGTGTCGCATGTGTCAATGCGTCTTTGAATGCTCAATTAAATTTTCGACTGCGAGGCACATGGCCAGCAAACAGAATTGATTTTTAATTGGGCATTGCCGAATATTTCGGGTTTTGAATTGGTTACTCAAAGGACAACGCTTTGTTGGCGTGAACTCCTTCTTGGCGATTTGCTGGCCAGCCAACATTATTGGCAAATCAGCTAAATTTGGTTGGTTTTTCCAAACAAAAATTATTGGCAGCCATTTCTTTAATTCATGTTTACAAAACACTTACAAGTCGGACAGAGTCTGCCTCAAACTGTTCCTACTGACTACTGACTGACTGCCTAAGCTAGTCTAGCTGATTGGCTGACTGAATGGCTGATGAACGAAGCGAAGTTAATGAAAGTTTATTGAGCGCATGGCAGCCACTCGAACGACGGCTGACTGATTGAGGGATTGACGGATTGAGTGACTCTTTCTTTCTCGCTTGCTGGTTGAAAGGGCGCCATTTTGTCGAGCTTAATGAATTTTGCCAGTTGAGCGGAAACGGAAATAATGCGCCAACATTTTGTAATGTGTAGCTAAACAATGCACTAAACGGCTCATACGTGAGCGTGTGTGTGTGTGTGTGTGTGTGTGTAAGAGTATATGTGAGTATGTGCAGGGATTTCCTACGTGGCAACTGCAAAGTTTTCAATTGTGTTGGTCTTTATTAAAGCACTTTTCATTTGCTTGCTCTTTGGTTTTTCTCATTTGCCAGCTTTTATCACAGTCATTAGGCAACGACCTTTAACGCCCACATCACCCCCTTTATCCGATTCTTATTGCTTTATCATTGCTTTGGGTGTTTTGTTTGCCTTATCTTCTCGTTTTTCCCATTTGGACTTTTGTCTAAACTTTTTGCCACTTTTTTCTTTCCTTTCCGTTGCTTTGCGTTCATTTCCCTCTGTGCTTGTGACTTGTATTACATTTGCGATCCTCGCAACAAATTTACATGCAAATAACTTTTTCAACTTTGGCACTTCATATGCCACAACAGCAACATTCACACTGACATAGACATGCACACAGACACACACACACACATATATATATATATATGCACACGTGTGTCGTTTCAATTGCCACTTATCAGCTCATCGATGAGGTTGGATAAAAAAAAAAACAAAAACTTTAGCAGTTAATCGCCTGCCCTTTAAAAAAGTTTTGTTTTTTGGCATTTAGCTGTTGCTCGGATTGGGCGTTTTTTTGGCTATCATTGCCAGCCAGCAAATATGTGTCATTAATATTCGATTTTAATGGGCACATTAGTTTCGGCAAAGCCAAGTCCCTGAATGGCCCTCAAGGGGTGACAACACGCGCCCACACACGTACCAACATTTGAGCTATGTATGATGCCACAATCTTTCGAGCATACAAGCACACCTTAACCACAACATATGTGTACGTGCATGGTAAAGCCTGGTAAAATCATAAATAACGATAGGACCCGCAACAAACTTACGTTATCAATACGATTAATAGATCCAAAGGCGCCCGTTTTGGGGCTCAAAGTGAATTATTTGAATTGTGGAATGGCTTGGCTAGCTTGAGTTTCAGGTGTGAAGTTGTCTCTCTGTTCTTTCTCTCTCTCGCTCTGTCGCTGTCTCGCTATCCTACTCGCCAGCCCGTAATTAAAACGCATTCCTTGCAAGCAACCTGTCAGCTCGTAGTTCATGCAGTCTCTCGGACCATTTAAAATGCATAGCATTAAAATTAGCAATGCACCGCGAACAGAGATGCCTGCGAATTGGGTTAGACAACACCCCATTCGAGTCCACTACTTTTTCCACAGTGCAGCACGTGTAGTGCAAGTGCTAAATTTTAATTTGTGCCCAGCTTAAGGTTAAGCCCGGCTTGCAGTGTGCCATGCTGTTGCATTAGTTGCCACAGTTGAATGTGTTTGGCGCTTCACATGCCCCATGGGGTGATCCACTTGCCATACCACTACCACCTGCCCACACAGCGACTTACTTGTTTTTGTTAATTTTGATTTGTTTGCTGTGTTTTGTGTTGTGCTGAAGTGGGACACCGTCGAACAGCTTGTACCGAGGACCCCCGCTGCTATTGCCATGTTGAAAATTGATTTCGCTGCTGTTGTTGTTGTTGTTGTTATTGTTGATGTCTGTTTGCTAACCAATTTCGTTTGGCTTTGTTTTTTGGCATGTCAATATGCGTTTCAGCAAATATTTTTGCATGTTAAGTGCGTTCAGTTTGTGTTCTTCAGTGCCTTGCGCTGCTGTTGCTGTTGTTGTTTTTTTTTATTTTATACTCTCTACCCAATTAAAATTTCCAATAAAGTGTCAGTTCAAAACAGGTGTTCAAGACATGCTTCATAGTTTTATTTATTGTTTCATTTCGACTTGAAACTAATAAATTTAATACACAAAAAAGTTTAACCAAGTAGCTTTAATGTCATTTATACAAACAGTTAGGCTTAGAAGACATAAAATTTCTACTGAGGAGAGAATGTAATATTTTCGCCACGACCACAAATAACATTAAAATGCTTGCTGTTGCCAAAATGTTTGCTTTTAATTCCGGTTATTTTTCAGGACGCGTCATTTTAATAACGATAACAAAATGTCTGCAGCGGTAGGATAAAAACAATTTTTATATCAGCGAAATAAACCATTTATTTTAATGGCTTTTCGTTGAGCACACACCTTCTTGGTGTTATTCAAAATCCAGAGGATGCAAACAAGACTCGACAAATTTAAAAAACATTTTAGCAAAAATGTTAAATGCTTTAAACTACTTTTTTTTTTTGTTTTAACCTTTTACTAGCAACCTTTTTTTTTTTCAATGTTTGGAGCATTTATCAAACACTAAGAAACTCATTTAATGCCAAGTTATGTCAATACTCGTTATCTCTCTCAATCTCTCATTCTCTGTGCGATTTTGGATCCATAGATATACATATATTTTCATAAGCTGAAAATGAAATTAACGTTTAAATTGGCATTGGCTTTAACATTGACACAATTTAAAGTTGCTTTAAAATTCATTAAGTGCCAGTTGGATGCATCAAATACGTATTTATAATTAAAAAGTGTTTAAAATATACATACGCACATAAATATATATATCCATATGTAAATGTACAAACATGCACAACAAATGTATGCAAATCGGTAAATTATATATGCATGTGTGTGTGCGCGTCGGTGTGTAGCTATGTGGTGTGTTTATACATATGTGGTTGCTGTCAGCCAAAGTGCTGCCAGCGCGGATGTTATACACCGGAAATGGCAATAACAAACAACCTCATGAATTAATGCGGCTTAACGCCGTTTGCAATCTGATACGTAGCAAGTACGTGGATTTCATTTTTGTTGTTGTTGTTGCTGCTCACATTTATTAAACAATTGATTTGCTATTTTCCATGCTCAAACGTTGCTCTATTAAAAAAAAAAAAAAAAACAACAACTAATTTTCAAAAGATTAAAGCAGTATTGGAACCTTAATGTGCAGTTAAAACGATTTTAAGTATTGTGGATGATTCCAGCTCATTGGAATTTTTCACAGAGTTGCTGTGTTTTTTTTTATATTGGTTGGGGTGCCAACTGTTTGCTTGGCAAATGGCACATTCTGGCACTATCCTCGTTTGTCTGTCAGTGCCTTTTTAATATTTTTGTTGTTGACATCTCGCCGTGTATGTTGTCCTTTCTCTTCTGTCTCTTCTCTTTGCACACTTTATTTGCTTTCTGTTGTTGAATTTCATTAAAATTTGCGCCCATTTGCCATAATTTGTAATTTTTTATTTTTTTTATTTTGGCTGTCATTCGAATGACAGCTACGGCCCAACAGCTAGTACCCGACCCGTGCCACCAGTCAGCTCCACAGCAGATGAGCTTGACAAGTGAACAAAAAATAAAAATAAAAAAATGTGTACAAAGAGGCTCGCATTTAGTGCAATGCTACAGAACCGCATGGGATGTAAGCGAGAAATCTTAAAAAAAAGAGGATGTTCCTTTGTCGAGAGTGCTGCACTTGAAGATTACCTGTAACGACGACATGAAGATCGTATAAAGATCGTTATACTTCATTAACATCCGGAACCGATTAAGAATTAATAAGTTTCAAGTTGAATGTTTTAATTATTAAAGTCAGGATGTTCAAAATTGAGTATAACAAATAAGTAAAACAGCCTAGACATAGGGAACAACTCAACCTGGCCATACTCATTCGGTTTGTTAACACTGGTTCAGAATATGTATTATTATCTTTTTTTAAATTCACGCACGTACCCATTTGTCTACATTGAATGCAAAGTGGGTGGCCCCAACATCAACCCATTTCTTTGGATGCAGTGAAATGCCACGCAGAGTCAGAAATGACAGCATTTCAACTTACCCGCTACATTGTATATCCATACATTCATTGTATGCGAATATATACATATATATTTGTTTTTGTACTTTTAAAAACACATAATTCACTTTGCGTTTGCATTGTGGCAGTGCTTCATTACCCGAATAATAGACTTAAAGGTGGGTAAATTTATTTTCTGTGGCTAAAATTTGCAGTGTTTTTTGTTTGTTTTAATTCAATTTAACCATGAGACCTCACAAATCATCAGCACTTCCACGATTAAACAAGCTGAGTTCACATCACTCATACGCACCGTTTCACTTTCAATGTCAATAAGTTATTTGCCATTGTGACCTGAAGAAGTCATTCAACACTGCCAGCTTTTATGTTTAAGAGCTAATGCTAATGCATTTCGCATTAATTTTGAAACACGACAGTTGGCAGCAAGATGCATGCGAAGATGAAAATGAATTGCTCAAAATTAGTTAAAACGCATTTGACGTTTTCAAAGTTTGGCGTTAAGTTTTGGCTGCCGACACGTGCATGCCTTGGAGAGGCCAAAGAGAAATAGTGTGAGATGGGGCTGCGTTGGCGTTAATAGTTATACAACAACGGACATATTGATAAATGAGCGAATTTTCGAAAGCGCTTTTTTGGGGGCTAAACCAACAACTGAGCAACCAAGAAACGACAACGACAACAACAACAACAACAACAGCAACAAGAAACCATTCAACTATTTCAATGGCGAATAGCTCGAAGCGATGTTGGCGAAAAATGACTTTAGTGCCAAGCGTGAGAGTTTCCAACGTTTGCTATGGGTTTAAACTCACACACGCACAGACACACATACCACGTATACCACCAACACACGAGTTGAGAAACAAATGCTTGCAAATATTTCTGCAGCTGTGATTCCCTTCACTTCCTATCGCCACGCAAAACAACATGAAACCAAGCGCAAAACAGAAAGCAAAATGGGAAAATGCGGATTGTATGTATTGCGTGGTATTGGTAACACTTGGCTGTGCGCCGTCATTTCTCCATCGAATGCGCCACAATGAGTCAATTTTTTAACATTTATTTGACAGCAATTTTCATTTATTTTGCTTAGCAAAAGAGAAAAAATTTAATTAAATTGAAATTAATTTGACAGGGCTCTACCGACACCGCCAGAACTATTAATAATGGCCACCATCATGTGAATGTGCGTGAAGATGGGGCATGACTCAACTACGCGTGCGAGTGTGCTTGTGAGTGTGCAGTGTGGGAGTTGTGAGTGCATGTGAGTGCTGTGCGCTATGGCAAGACAAATGCGCGCAAAATAAATTCTCATGTTGCGCTTTTGAAGCTGCCCGTCAAAATATCACAAAGGAAGCCAAGCAAGACACAAACACACACACACACACACAGATACAAAAACACAAACACCACCGAGCCCCCAACAACTTGGTTCACAGCAATAAATCATTGCATATACTACGGCGCACTGAGTAGAATATATTCCAAAGAACAAACAGTGGCACATAATTAATTAAATTTCACTTTTGGCAACATTCGCAACCATCCGCAAAAATAACACAAATGCGCGTTTTGGGTTTCACTCAGACACTTGGCATTGACATACGCACAAATGCACACAATATATGGATAGATACAGTCAATAAATTGTAAAAGAGCTGCAAAACGTGTCCAAAATATTTCGTTAACTTACACAATGCTAAAAACTTTCGCTAAGGTGTGCTATAAATCGCGTGTTGCTTTCAATTTTTTGGTGACGCCCGAGCGCCTTTTTCGAAAACTCTTGAATGCCAACAGCTGCTGGTGGGGCATTGAGCGCATTGGGCAGATGTAGGTTCCACTAGGCGTGGCATGTCATTTTAAGGTTGTTGTCGCTGGGTAAGAGCTAGCACCAAATGCCATGCGCCACAACGTGCTTAAGTCAAATAAATAACAAACATTGGCGGACAGCCGCTAAATTTATGGTCACGAGAAGGAAAGTGACATTTTGTAAAGGAAGGCACCTTCATACATGAGAGAGAGAGAGAGAGAGAGAGAGAGAGAGAGAGAGACAAAGGGGCACTAGTGAAGTGAAAATGTGTTAAGCAGCAGCAGCTTATGCTTTAAGCTAAACAAACGTAAATGAGCTAGTATTGGACTACTCATGAACTGACAGCCTGGCCTACCGGGACTATCTTGGCTCAAAAAAAGCTGTTGTCTTTCAGCGTGCACATCATTGGGCATTAGGTATGCATGCCATTGCGCATTGGCGAAATATGAACCGTGGGTCTGAGCAATGCGCCCAGAGACAATGACAATGACAAGGACGATCCAGCGGCGAGAACAAAGATGAGCAGCGATGCGTAGCGACAAATGGTTGCTCCTGTGCCTCGATAATGAAGTTAAAAATTCCATACATACAAACACAAAATGACTGACACCCAGACAGACACAGAGCCAAGCAGACAGACAGATGGCTAAGCGTGTGACAGAGAGACAAGCTTGCAGTTGTTCTTGCTGTTGCTGCTATATGGCATTTGGCTTTGGTATTTATGAGTACGTTGTCCTTGATATGCTTGCGGAATTACTAAATGTCCCTGACTTGATACTAACTCACACGTACACACAATTTCGCCCACATACACACACAAACACACATATACATATATAACGCATCATCAGCCCTTCAGTCATTCATTCATATACAAACACACTTGTTTCCGTTTGCCTGAGTCTGAGCTGTCGCCTAACACTGACTGCAATATGTTTGCGTGCCACGCCCACATCAACACCAGCATCAGCCCCAGAAGTAGCAGCAGCTTCAGTCATCATCTCCCTTGGCTGCTGCACACGTACACCTTTTTTACATTCTTGCATAGAGTATTTCAAGGAATACTCAACGTCATTAAATATATATACTTTGTTGATAAAGATGATGTGTTGAGTAGATTAAAAGATTTAAAGTGAAAAAGTTTTAAGTTTTGTAAGAGGTTGGATTATTCCATAAATTATAAATTCATGCTAAGTAAGCATATTTAAACTGAGCTGCTAGGAATATGTGACTGTAGAGCTCTTAGTCATTTTACAATGTTTTAAAAAACGATATCATGTACAAAGCGATAAGAAAATAATTAAGATCATGTGCAGTTCGATTAGTTACTATGAAAAGTTAAGAAAGTATTTCTGCCTTAAGTAATTACAACTTTTGGTAGGGCAACTGCTATTCGATAGTCCATGCGACATCTGTTCTTTCTTATTATTTGCTTATGTAGGTTTGAGTGCGTGTGTATGTGTGTGTGTGTGTGTGTGTGTGTGCATATGTATTTTTTTATCTCGTACGTGCACCAATGTCTGCTCCGGGCTTCAAATTTAAATAGAAAAAGCATGTTGTCGTAATTCGATGTAGGTTTATATTTAATTTAATATCCGAGTTTAGTGTAACTGTGTTAGTGTGTTTTTCTTCTATAAATACATACGTATTTTAATTTGTTTGTATGCAAGCAAGAAGCTTCAACAAACTAACAGCTCTACCACTCGACTGCTCTTGAGGCTTGCCACCAAGAGTGGCACTCACACCCATTACAGATCATGTTGGAAGTGACTCTCGGCGTAAGCTCTGCAAAGAGATGCGTGGCAAGGCAAAACAATGTTATAGCAGCTGCAACAACATTGTCAAGCTTAAAAGTATGCTACAGTTTATTTATGCTTCTTCTGGCTGACACACTACTCTGTTGCGTATCGCTCCGTTGAACGGTATAGGTGTATGTGCACAAAAATCACAATTTTAGCTAGACAAATAAAGTGCGCCAGTGGGATATGAGCTTGGCGGCAAAAGTAGATGCTTGCCACGCCCGCATGCCCAGCACAGTGGGCCAGAGCTTGAGTGCCAACAAGTGTAAGTTGCCTGCTCGGCTGATCAGCTAAGTGCAGATAACAAGTCAAGTGGCCTGAGAGCCACTGCTTAGGTGTGTGTGTATACAAGTGTGAGAGTGTATGTTCAGGAGTGTGTGCTTGTGTGGCACCTGCAAGAACTGAACTTCAGTTTGTGCATGAAATCAAGCAGAATGAGAAACCAATTTGTGTGAAAATACAAAAGCAACAGAGAAGATGAAATGAAATTGGCCAAAACGGGGTGTTGCATGCTTTCAGACTTTAGGAGAGTTTGGGGTCTGCTAAAACAATCTTTTTAAATCGCTGCAAAGTCAAAAGTAATAAATTGCGTGGAAACTTTTTCTACCATTGGAACTCGGCACAGGAATTTTAATTCAATCTGACCAAAAGAAAAGAGAGGGGACGAAAAACTAAACACAAAAAAGCCAACGACATAGCTTTGGTTCATTCAGAATGAATCGTCCCAAAATTATTTAAACGGCAAAATAGTTTAAGCTTACTGTTGTATATAAATTTGAAAGTATGGGTAAGTGTGTTTGTGTGTGTTTATACTGTTGTGCGGTGCACTCAAATGCTGTACGGTTTACCTGGCTCGGGCAACAGAAACTAACATTATTTGATCCACATAAATGAAGCCCAAAGCCAGTGGGGCATGCAACAAACCAAGCCTTGCGTAGTTGCATGTGTGTGGAGCAATGCAACAGCTATGCGTTCATGTTTGTGCGCAAGGTGTATGTACATGTTTGTGTGTGTGAGCAAGGTCACTTGGCCACTCAGCGTAGAAGTGAGGGCGCCGGCAACAGCAACAGCAACAGCAACAGCGACTGTGGCTGCGGCTGAATGTGCACCGCACTGGAAATGCACCCGAATAAACACAAAATTTATATGAACACATGGGAATCGGGCTACCTGCATCCATCCTCTGCGCCATCACTCTTCACTTTGCAAACACACTCACACACACAAACCACCTCATCCTTTATACTAAATCCGTATACGTGTGTGGTAACAAAAGCAATTTTGTCGTTTTATGAATTCCTTTGGGGTAAAATGGGGTTCATGGCTTTAATCCGACCTGGGGCACGTTTCCGTTTGTGCAATGGAAACACATATTCAAATCAACTTGGAAATACCCACTTGCTATGGACTAACATGGTTATATAACATAAAAAAAAAAAAAAACAACTTCATATCAATGAAAATTGTACAAAATATGTTAATATTATGAAAAAACTCAATAGGTTTTTAGCCTCATGACAAGTTTAATGAAAATACCCCTTGTGCTTTTGCAAACAGGATATAAACAAACAGCAGCAACAGCATTTTACAAACACATATTCATTTTTCATTTAAGCAAATCGCTTTGCATCGTACATTTTTGTGCACTTTGTCAAAGACCCACACGGCAGCTGGGGAAAGCCAAAGAAATATTGTTTTCGGGAGTTGACAACTGGATAGCAAACACAAACACACACACCCCTTTATGCGGCTCATCACAATGAAAACTTTTTTGATTGACCAAAAAATAAAAACGCTTCATTTTACTTCTTTGAGTAAATGTGGCACATGCTGATTGACCTTTGGCTTGCTAAAGCAACAAACCAAATAAAAAAAAAGTCAGGTCTTTCACAGGTCGGCTACTTGCTGAACTTTGTTAAAAATGATTAAATGTCTTTTCGAGTTGAGCTTGCTTTGATTTTATTTGCGGCTGCTTTCCTTTTATACCCTGTAGTAAACCGATTGTGCGAAAATGAGCATTCAAATTGTGTACAAATATTACTAGATATAAGGTTAAGGCTAAGGATTTTATTTCTTTACCGACTTCAAGACTTCAAGTCTCTTAAAAAACTGCTTCATTATAGTTTGTTTTGTGTTTTTATATGCACTCACTTGTTTGAAAAGTATCTTTCTGTTCAACAGACTCGATAGGAGGTTAATATCTTGTGTTTTTTGCCACTCTGTTTTGCGCAATGGGCATATAAAACTCAATTGGGTCGTTAAATGTTAAAATTGTGATAAATAATCAAATTACTCGTATTTGATGCTTGCCAAGATTTGCCTCTTTTGAATTTTTATGCCAACGAAAATTCAGCTTATTTGGTGGGATTTTGAGTTTTTTTGTGTGCGCTTGTTTGCCTTTCTAACGCTGACGATGCGCATTATTTATGGCCAAGCGTTGATTTTGGTGAACCGATTATGAGGCCTGTTAGGCTTTGGGGATAATGATACGAGTGAGTGGCCGGAGACCGTTCTTATTTGTTCAGGCCAATAATTTCACTTGCGTTTTCAATCATCGCCCATACGGCAATTGCGACAAGCAACTTAAATGTGTTCGACCATATTGCGGTCACTGCTTATGGTCGTTGCTTGTGCGCTTCAAATTTCCAATTAGAACAAACTAATTTCAAGCAAATTGCCTGAGGTAAGCAAATTTTCGGCTGCCAATCATCGTGCGAATTTTCATGCTGCGAATTTTCTTGAGCGCGGTAACAGGTAAATTTTAAAGCAAGCACCACATGACTCAGTTGTATATATTATGTATTTGATTGACAGTTGTTTGTGCGTAGCAATCAAACAGCCACACCAACTTGCCCAGGAAGCCTCTTAAATGAATGCACTGTTTGTCGCTTGACAGGTTAAACAATCGCCTGTCATATGTCAAATAGCTATCCATCTCCATGCAACCAATGTAGCTGGGCCAGTTTGTCTGGTCTGACAGCTTAAAAGGTCTCGATTGTTAAACGGCAAATATACATTCGATTACTTGATGCGGTTGCTTTTGCTCAAACTATTTTAATTAGCCGTAAAAAGATCAGCGCTTAAAATGACCAGTAGTAGCAGCATCAGACATTGAACCGCAGACATGCCTTTGATGTGGTCTTGACATTTTCATTGACACCAGCCGGCTGACATCCAGCATTCTCTGGCAGTGCGTCAGCGCTAAAAGCCCACCAGCTGCGAGTTCGGCATCAGCATCAGCATCAGCATTACCATCAAAATCAAAGTCAACGGGAGTCCATTGGGGCGACACTGTCGTTGGGGTTGGGCGGGGCATGGCAAGGCGTTATTTGATACGCGAGATGTCAACGTTCTGACAGCTTGCACATTTTTCATAACTCGTTCATTTGTTCGCTCGGCTAGTTCGACAGTTGTCACTGCCAGTGGCAGAGTGCAGCACTTTCACTTGTCATTATTTTTGTTGCTGTACTAACGGCTTACAACAAGCACTTGCCTATTTATCTATTTTGGCGATGGCGGCAAAAAAAGTTAAGGGTGCCCAATGAACATGTTTTAGTTTTTTGTTGGTTGCTTCTTTTTGTACTCAGTACTTAGCCTATTAATGTATATTGTACATACAAACTTATCAACTAAGTGGATGTAAGCCGTGTGCTGCTAGTTCTGGATTCATTCATTTAGTCGTCACCACAGCGTGTCTCACAGCTTTCCTGCGTGCAAAAGCGATTCCGATTTCCATTGCATCCCTTGTAGCTAAAGGGTCGGCAGACGCCTCTGTCGTAGTACCAGCGAGTCAAGGTCTTAGACTTGTTCTTGCTGCTGCAGTAGTTTCCCTCGTTGCGGCCCACATAACAGTTGACGTTGTCTGCAAATAAAGGCGGTTAATTAAGCAATTAATTGGTAAATCGATTCCTTAAAGTAACCGTAAATAAAGCATTAGTTTTGCGCATCATTGAACACACCCAACCATTTGGTGCAATTAAATTTGGTTTATCTAGGAATAATTGATTTGCTTTTACAATTTTGACAAAATATAACACAAACTCATAAGAATTTGTCTCTGCACAATTTGAAAATTAACCTGACAATCATTTTGGCAGTGGTGCCTAACCACAATTGCGACGGAATGTTCAAGCGTCTACCAGAAATTGGCAACAAAATTGTTTATATTGAGAAGCATTCCAGAAAATTTACATATCGTTTCTTTGTCTATACCATACCGGATAAATATATAGTCTTTGTTTAAGAGCTAATATTAAATTTGGCAGTGCTTGGAAATAAGGCGATAAAAGTCCAAATTTTTATTAATCTATAAATTTAGTTTTGAATATGATGTCAAAAATTACTTGAGTTTTAGGTTTTTTTAATAATTAATTTTTCAAGCATTTTCTACGTTAAAAATTTTGAATTTTTTACTTTTTTCATTCAACATCCCTTATCGGTTTTTACTACGTTTGGTTTTGCTTTTTTAAAGAATTAAACAATTTTTGTAAGTTAATCAAAAAATTGCGTATTGCTCTCAGCAAGTAATTTAATTGAATTGAAAATTAAGTCAGAACAAATGGTCTTCATTTAAAAATAAATAAATATTTCCGGCTATAATTTTGGCTCGTATAGGAACCATTTAATGCCATTTTTGACATTAATTGTTTCTTTTACGTACTTAGCTCTTTGCACGCGCCGTCTCCAGATCCCAGTGCCCCAATTTCCACAGTCTGAGTCAGCAGTATGACAGAGATGAGGCATACAAGTGCCAGAGATAGGAACGTCAAATTGAATTTCAAATTCATGTTATTCTTTTCACGCCGCGCACAGTACACAACGAACGAACAGAAGCGAAATGCAATAGAACTAAGATCGGCGAAAGAAAAATGTTTTTGGGCTGTGTGCTGTGTGGATTTTGCTGGCTGTTTCAATAGTTGCGCCGTTTATTTTTAAGTAATTTGTGCTACTTCGACAGTTGACTCGACGTGGAGCAACGAGTCAAGTGAACTGAACGCTGGCTGGGGCATACTTTTAGTTTATATACGAAATTCCGGAAATTGTGTTGAAAATTTTGGCCCGAAGTCATACACGAGCACGTTGCTGTTCCCATTCTCGTGATACTTGCGGTTTTTGAATATTGTTGCTGTTGTTGTTGCGATTGTTTCGATAATTCGAAAATACTTAGAGCAATTGTCCATTCTATTTGTGCTATTCATCCATTCAACCATGCAACAATCCATCCCTCCAACCATCCACCAATGCAATACGCCCAACGCTTGATGTCCATCAATGTTAGGGAGGGGCGGTGCTATTTTTGGTCCCCAAAGATACATATATTTTGCAGGGCCCGGCAAATTGCACTTAGCGTTATCTCGAGGCGTTTGCTGTGCGCTCGTTTGCATAATTTCAAACTTATTGAATATATTCCACATAATTAATTTTAATTATTTGTGTTCTCTCTTTTCTGCAATCATTTGAATTAATTTTGATAAGAAAAGGCCAAAGGGTCGGTCGGTCGCTGGTCGCTCGCTCGGTTGACACTGGAACCCGACCAAAGGATCGCCTTCTATTGTCTCTAATTACAGTTGGGCGGCTTTGTTTTACATTTTTCAATGTCGCACCCTTTTTGCATAGTCCCCCATTTGACAAGTGGTCGCCCTTTGCATCAAGTCAAGAGGCAAACGCAAAAATCAATCTTTATTTGAAATTCAATTTTTAATTTTCAAACGTATTTGCCTTTCTTGTGGGAAGCATCAAAAATACATACACAAATTTTCGATAGTTGACGTATACCTGCGAAATCTTTCAGTCGAAGTGTAATCAACAGTTTAAAGCAGCAATAACAGACGAGTAAAAAATGGCAATGACCTTAAAAGACCTTTAATAAAATACTCATGTGTCACGCTTGTCAATACATATACATATATACTTAAGTATGCAAAGAGGATTTCTGTGTGCAAAATACCTTTTCAGTCCATTGAGTTCAGCGCTTTTTGTTGAAATTCGGTACACACTAGTCGTATGATTAATTGGCAAGTACAAGCATCAGAAAAGCGCTAATGAATGAATGTGTTTCGCGCAAGGAGGACAATTAATGAAGCTGTCACCCAATGAACCGATAAGCAGTCCGTCAGCAGCACACGAGAGCAAGCATCCATCGCACTCCTTATGTTTGCAGTCGTTGTTCAAAATGTCAACTTACTTATTAATTGGACGGTGTATATTATAAGAGGATTTCCTTGCATGGTGAAATTTAACGGTAGTTGGAATATCATCAAAATCAAAGAGACCGGAAAAGCAAAATTGTAACAGGATGCATCAACCTTCAAAGCGGAAGTTTTAACGAAAAGACCGCCCAAGGTATAAAAAGTCAATCACGTGGAAGCCGAGCTGCCGAGCTGATTGGCACCAAAGCTGCCAACCGGATCGTAGCGAACCGCGGCAAATAAGTTTTGAGTGCAGTGTCCGTGATTAGTTAGTCAAAGGACACAAACGGTGGCGTATACGTATACGCTCTTTAAAGAATCGATATTATTTGGCTACAAAACAAATAGTGACGCAGCAGATAGCATTCGACTATTGCTCTGTATTTATTAAATATATTGTATTAACTGTAAACTAAATTGACCCATAGACACAAAAGCGAAACGTGCAAAGAGATAGATGAACACTTTGTAAGCCCAATACATCCTCGTCTTAGTCTTAGAGTAGATGAAAAACAAGCCCCTCATAAAACCGTCCGTTGATTTTAGCGTTTTCTTGAGCCAGCTACGTAATATAATGCCGTAATTTGTGATTTTCCACTTGCTTTGACAATTCGGTGATTTTCTGATTTTTCGTCTTTAATTTTGACGGACTCTTAAACGCAGTGGACCAAAAGTTATTTAATGGCTGCACTTGAACGTGCCAAAAGCACTGTCCAAACTCAAAGCATATTTTTGCTGACTTCATCTATAATATTAAGCTGTTAAGGAATGGGAATTGAAACAGGCACTGCTACAGGATCAAGCATCATACACAAACAGGGAAAATCTTTCTTCTTCTACCAAAAGTTCTTTAATTTTCTTATATTTTAAGTTTCTTTGCGTTTTCTTGTTGAGAATTCCTTGAAGTAGCTTTGCGATTTAAATTTTCTTTTGGTTTTGCCTTTGCTTAGCCACAAACTACGGAAATGAATCATTTGAATGATTGACTTCCGGCCTTTGACCAACAAATATATTTTTCAATAAGAGCTTTTTGCCCTATTTCTGAACGTTTTGCTCAAGGTGCTTTACAAACCTTAAATATTAAAATGCCAGGGAGTGTAACGCTTTGCCGAGACTTGGGCATGTATATTAAAGAAAACTAAATAAAATGTAATAAGGTGACGAACTTGATTATGTGTTGGGAACAATTGAAGCTGCAACTACTTATTATTGATTTCAATGGGTTGGAATAGCCAGAATGGCTGCTCGTTTTTAACGCAACATTGGCATAGTGACAATGAAATCTGTCGTCGACATTGGCAAACAACAATCGAGAGCTGGAGGTGCGGCTGTTTGTGTGTGTTCGTTCTATTTTAAGCAGAAAATTTTACAATTTGCAATAAAAATTCCGGTTTTGCTTTTTGGAATTCAGTTTATGCCTGTCCCTGCTCTTGCTTCTGTGGCAGCTAAGCGGTCTGTGTGCTCGTGCTTGTGTCCTTGTGCAGCAGCGAAAGCATATCGTTATCGTGCAGCTCGCTCAGTATAAGCTGGAAAACTTCATGCGGCTACTACCCATGCTATCAGCTAGAGAGAAATTATTATGCGTCGTCGAGAACGCCGCGCTGTGGCAAAGCAGCGTGCCAAGCAACAATTTAATAACAAAACATATTTCACTTGCATGCCAAAGTTAAGTTAAGGAATGCGCTGCGAACAAAAATCGAATGTCCCTAACTCATCCATGCACAGGGAGCACTTAACAACACCACAACAATGCATAATACGTATACATATTATTTTAAAGCTTTGACATTTGTTAAGCCTTCAATGTCTTCTTGGCCCATTCCGCGATTATGAGTTTATGTTTGTGTGCTTGGGTTCACTAAGAATAGCCAGTGTCATGTTGATTTCGCTTATTTCCGACTCAAATGGATTTTGATTGTCTGCCTGGGCTCTGCTCTGTCTCATTCTCTCTCGCTCTCCTATCCGTCCATGTCACTGATGGTTGGAACGTGTCTGCCATTTGTCTGCACACTCGTTTCGCAGCCGCCACCAAATGGCTTTCTTTTCTTGGCCGCTGGCAGTTGGCAGTTGGCCTCTTTGCTGTTGGCTGTTGCTTCGGGGGCCATTAGGTTTTATTGTAATGATTTCTATTACCACACTCAGTTCTCTTACTTCTGTTGCTGCTTCTTCCACTGCCAATGCCACTGCCACTGCCACTGCCACTGCTACCACTGATTCTGTTGATGTTGTTTTTGCTTTTGCTGCTGCAACTTGCAGTTGGCAGCTTACGTGGCCATCGCTCTTAATGAGTAGTTATTTCCGCTTGTATTTCTTGATAATGCCAAGTCGTGCAAACATCGTCTTTGTGGTAATCGGCAATGTTCCGAGACACGTTCACAAATTAATTGCTCTTTATATTCGCTGTGGCATAAATTCATTAGCATGAATGCTTTCTAATTGAATTTATGCATATTTTTTATTTGCCTGGCTAAGTAAAGTTTCGGATATATGTATATGTGTTTGACATGCCTGCAAAATACATATATATCGTAAATTCTTTTATATTTTACGCTGCATTAAATGCCTTTTATTTATGAATTTTATTTTGCAGCTGTCACAACAAAGATAATATAATAAGCTCGAACTGATGAAAAATCAACATCAGAATGATGATGCTGCAACATTTTGTTTTCCTTCATTTCCCTTTGTTTCCAAAATAAATACATAATTAAATTAATGGACTTTTTTAGATGGGCTGGCAATCATCATGAAAATCTCGCTGTTAATCTGCGGGTGTTTTTCCTACAAAGATAAAAACGCTTTTAATACACTATAAAATTAAATAAATGCACTTGTTCAATTTAATTTTTTTAGCAGCAGCAATTGTTGAATCAAAACCAGGTATTTGCTTGTCATTCGCACTTTCGACTAAGAGCAACAGCTGCCAATATCAATGGATTCGCTCACTGATTGCGCAAGCTCGACTTTTATGTGGTTTCGCACAACACTTTCACGACAGCAAGCGCAAATATAGTTGATTTTCTGTATTGCAGACACCCGTTGTGCCAACCAACCTGGCGCCATACTCAGCTCGTGCCACATGCTGATGATTATCAATTTGCGGGAAACGATTGTTATAGCAAATTGCATATCCTGACTGCCAAGCGTACCGTAAATCAACTACAGACACAGACAATGGCTTAGGAACCATTTTCGGGATCAACTAAATTACCATTTCATATTTCACGTTATTATAAAACTTATTTTAGTTCAACGTAGAACCTCATTTAATTTTTTTTTTTTTTCAATCCTAAAATAACACCAGAACCTTTTCTGTTTTAACTTAAGAAAAAAAAAGTATTATCTATTTTTATTTTGGATAGGTTTAAGTAACCTGACAACTTTGACAACGCATGTGCCGAAGCAAATGGATAGGGCAAACACATGGAAATAACAGTCGCTTTTGCTTTATATTACTCGTTCGCCGAAAAAGCGTATGTTTGCTATAAAAGATTAATGTTACCGAAATATATTGAAGTTTTCAAATTGATGATATTGCTAAAACCAAATTAAACCATCACCCATCACATTTCCTTACAATAATTGCTTGTCAGCGTCGTCGTTGGTCGGTGAGGCGGCGGTAAGTTGGGCCAACTAAGTACCAAATGCTATACAAAGTTTCTAAAGTATTAAGTGCAAAACGGCAAAAGCGCATAAGACAAGCAAGAGTGTTTTAGTTGAGAGATTTCATTACAGTGATACCCTGTTCAAATAACGAAATGTTTCTAAAAATATCAAAATGCATAGAAGCCGAAGAAGTCCGAGGTGCAACAAAACAAACTTGTTTGTAGACATTAAACTAACTCTGAACTTTTTTTACCTATTCAAAACTTTGTTGAAACCTTTTTGCTTGATTTTTTTGTGCACAGGGTATATGCGTGTAGAAAGGAAAGTAAGAAAAGTTATGCAAATTTATATGCAACAAAGTTGCTAGCTTGTTTGCCTGTTAGTGATTTATATGGCCAAGACCGCGAGCCTGGCCAGCATTTATTTCACAGACTCCTCCTCGCCCGTTAGTTGCATATTTATAAATAATGCGCGATGCCTAAGCAATGAGCACAATAGAAACAAAAATTTTATAAAAACAATGCAAATGAAGAAACAGAACTTTAAATTTAAAAAAAACCTATAGAAATTCCAATAAACATTTGGCTGAGACCGCAGGACAGCCAGCTTGCAAACCTTGAAAATCAACCTGATGCCTTCTCTAAAAGTCGACTTCCGTTGAATTTGGCACCAAAGCTCCATAAAAGCGTTTTACACATAGCCAGAAACTGTCAAACTATGACGCACGTGCATTTTGCGCAACACTCAAAAAAAGAAATAACCAATGTCTTTATAAATGTAAGAGTACATATTGTAAGCTTTTTATCTTATTATGCAAAAGATGCGTTAAATAATTTAAAAAAATATTCAATAATCTAATGCTGGGCTATGGTGAATTTTAACATCTGTTTTTTTTTCCTAGTATTCTTTTACCCCTTTAAGAGTATTTAACTGTTGCGTAAAATCTTCAACAGCAACAACGAAAATATGGCAAAACTTGTTAATGTTTGATAAGGAATATATATGTATGTGTGTGGAAGATGAACCAACTGCAATAAAAGTGCACATTGTGCATAAGTGCAAACAATAGCGTTTTTCCAACAATATAATAGTTGAAAAGTAGTATTCGGATGATCGCCGCGCTTTTTGTTTATTCTTCTCGCGCTGACTAAACTAAGTGCGAGTTTAATATTTAATTTTAAATTGCTAACACACAAGTACACTAAGCATGTAATTGTCTTGCGGTTAGTGGTTACTTCAAGCTGCAATGGTATTCGTATGCTTTTTTGGCAGAATATATATAATAATGGTATGTCCTTGGGGGTACTTTCACATTTGACTTTGATTTGCATAATTAAATTTGGTTTTGTTACTCGGCAGAGATCAGCTGTTGCACTAATTGCATGTTGAATGCCATTAAAATTCAATTGTCTTGGGTGTGTGTCTGTGTGACCTATGTGTTTTTGTGTGTGTGAGTGTGTGTGCGTGTGTGCCTCTTATAAGTTTGCGGGCGACATAAGTGAAAAACCTTGCCTGCTTTTCAGCGCATTAAGCGAGTAAACACAATTTTAATTAAAGTTGACTTGCAATAAAGTTGACTCATACTTTGGTTATTAATTTCGGCTATCAAATGTTATTCAGTTAACACAAAAATCAATTGACACTGCAATCACTGACAGAAGTCGCTTCGTTGTCTGGTTGCTTGCGCTTTTTACAAGCCAAAGAACGCAAATGTCTTTATTTGCAGCCAAGTGCATCAATGCACACCTATCAATGCTTGCTTGTGTGTGTTACTCTGCCTGTGTGCGTGTGAGTGAAAATGATGTTTTTCGCTTAAGAGGGGGAAAGGAGAGAATACTCATTTCACATGCGTTGCAATTTTCTCGCTCACTTCAATTATGCAAATTGTGTGTGTATGTCGAAACCAATTCGGATTGCTTGCCAGCTCATGTATGTCAGTTCTGTGTGTGTTTGTGTATGTTTGTCTGTCTGTCGGTCTGCCTGTTGTGTGAGCTATCATATTATGCAAACCAAATAACAACGCAACGTAGCGTTCGTGTTTCATCGTTGTTGCTAAAGAAATGCACAAAAGCATTTCAGCATTTCCAATCGGTATATGCATCTGAATCTGAATCTGCATCTCGCATCTTCCTGCAACGGCAATGGCTTCAACATTTTACATGCAATTAATGTTGCTGTATATAATCCGACAATCCCATACTCGAAAAGACCAATGACAACAACAATTATAACGATACTAGTCAAAAAAAAAAAGGAACTCTGTATAAATTTCTTCATCGAAATTTTTCGCTTGCTATTCAATTCGTTGTGTTCATTAAAAGCAGTGATGTGTATACCGCATGTCCTGTGTCCTGTGTCCTGCCTCCTGAGTCTATTCACTTGCCTCGCTCTGCCTGTAATTTAATTTATATGAGCTGCTTCATCTCTCTCTCTCTCTCTCCCTCTCTGGGTCTATAGCAACTGGTCGCAACATTATCCAACACCCAAAAGTTTTGGCCAGTGACATTTCCCAGAGCTTGCCTCTTCGTCCTATATTAATTACTAATGTGAAAGTTTTTGGGGCTGTGTGCTGTGGATTATGAGCACAATTTGGGGCTTTTATCCATCGAAGACGGCTTGAGTTGAAGCTTATTTTTAAACTTAGCCAAGAAGTGTTAACTCAATCAATGTGTGCAAATATTGCCTTGAAGCGTAGGCAGCAGACGAAAATCTCTCAGGGCTCTTGGCAAAATTGAAATTAATTTAACTTTAATTGGCCTTTGGTCTGAGGTCGTGGCCTAATTTTGCTAGGCGCCCTAATTGACTGCCCGAACCAGGACTAGCAGACGCACCAAAAGACGGACAAACAAAAGACAATAACAGTGGTTTGTATGGAAAATGGTCTTCAAGCGACTTGTTTACCGTCTGTCTGAAGACAGCCCTTTTCGAATATCCAAATTGCACTTAAGTGTGTCGGGCATTGAAGCTAAAGTGCATACAAATACGAACTGAATTGCATTGTCGTTGTTGTTGTTGTTGTTGTTGTTATGCTTGCTGTTTCTGCTGCTATAGCCTTTTGGCCCCTTTCTTGGCTTTCTTGGTCAGTGGTCAGACAGAGCCACTATTAGATGCGGCTGAGAGCCAGCAATAATCCTCGAGCTAACTTCAAGTTTGCCGTAAAAACTAAATGTGTGCTAAATTTTTCAGCTTGAGTTGAGCGCACGTAAAACTGAAATGTTGCATTAAAAAGTTTGCAGCAAAAGCAAAAAGCGATTCAATTTAATTAGAAAAGATTTTAGGCAACTAAAAGTCCGCTGCACTGTGTGTTTTTATGTGCCACTTTAATGGTGCAAGTTTCATGCTCTGCATTTTCAATTGAAATGCGCTTTAGCTTTAGCATCAGCGCCAGCACCAATTTTCTCTTTTATTATTCCCTCTTCCACTGCCATTTCATTTTAAGCCAACTTATGCAGGCATCTGGTATTGCATTGGAGAGAGAACCCATTGAAATTCAAGAAAAAATGTAACAACGAAGCGCGCATCAAAGACGAAACTTGGCGGCAAGCGAGCAAGCATTATAATTTGAAAACAGGTGAGCCGGCACAAATTTGATGGATCACCACTCGCCCAGGACCTTTCAAACATACTTAGTCTGGAAAAAGGGTCAATATGAACTTCCTGTAACGCTCCGCCCATAGATCATATTTCAGATTCTATAAGCTGGCAGCTAACATTTCCCATTGATTTGATAAAATAGGCATGATTTTTTGTTTCAATTTTTGTACGTTGCTACTTTCTTTCTCATTTGTGCAAACGCCTTCACAATGTAACGCCTCAAAATGCTTTTACTTTGTGGAATTGATGCTCTATTTTCTCCTTTTTTTCTTCATTTAAATACACTTTCTCCTTAGTCCTGAAATGTGTAACACAGTGATGAATGATTTACAAGAAATTCAGACCAAAAGCAGAATGATTTTATGTCGCCTGTTTATATATTTTAAGAAATAAAGTTTAGGTACAAAATAAACATTCGCGGCGTATTTATTTACATTTGATTTATTTACGATATGAAATTACGATGATGTAGAGCATCTAGTCGTCATTCTGTCATAGATTCTTATTTTTTTTTTCAGGCATTTTCGTTGCTACTTTGAATACCAATGCTGTGAAAAGTTGGTAGCGCTGTTTTTATGAAGACGCAATAAAAAAAGTTACTTTATGCGGTGCCTACGTGTCTCGCTCGCACACTCTTTATATGTATGTATGTGTGCTAAGTGCGCCTTGTTGAGGTTGCGAAAATGTAGATTTACCTAAACCTTTCATCTGTCTGTTGCCAGCTCCTTGTTTCTCGCTCCGTGCAACTGCTTCTGCTTCTGCTGCCGTTCAGCTCCTTTGCTAGTTGATATTTGCGTTTGGTTCTTGCATGTTATTCTGACACTGGCAGCAGACTCTTCAAGCAACTCGTAAAAGGCTCTCACACCTCCATCACACTCTGGGAAATGCAAATGTAACGCCTGCATAGCAATGAAGTTGTGGCCCATCGTTTATTGGCCGCCATACAGACTGAGAGCGTACATCTCTCTCTTATTCACTATACTTTGTATTTTGATTTCAAACATTGTGTTTTGGGCATAACTTGCACGCACGAATACTGCTTTAAGTTGGCCAAGTTAAAGTACAATAGACAGATATGATGCTACGCTCAGGTGTAATTTTTGCATATATGTAGTCTTCAATTTGGGCATGGAACAAAGCCAGAGTTTGAACTTCATTTATCCATGCACATGTCCTTCGTCGACTTATGGTGTGCGTCTTAAATTTTTATTGCACGAAAAGCGGAATCCACGGTAATTGCTCTCTGGGCGCATATAAAAAGATGTGTAGCCAAGTAAGCACAAGTCGAAGCAGACGCTCCAGGTATCTACATACATGCCACGGCACGCAAACTACTACAACATTGCAAATACACATAGACAGTATGTAAACAGCAGGTGTGCGAGTGAATGTTTTGTTGCTTGGCGTGTGTGTGTGTGTGGTTTTTTTTTGAAGAGCCCCTTGATAGCTCGTTGCTAACAGAGCTAACAGTAATCTGTGCGGCAGCAGCAGCTGTGCTGTACTACATATATACTGCAGGTGTTAACCGGGTGGGGGACAGTTCTGTTTAGCTCAAACAACACTTTATTTACCCAGTGTGAAGTAAGCCTATGCCGTACCGCACTACCAAAGGCCAACCAAGGGCATTTTTGCCTTTCAATTTTATTTTCTCTTTGGCCTAATTGCAGACGCGTATTTGAGTGGCATTAAATAAAGTGAGCGAGTGTTGTTAAGCTCCAGCGAGCAGTTCATAATTCAAGGCGATAAGTTTTGGCAACAATTGCGAATTGACAAGCTTATTAATCGCCTAATCGGCTTGCAAAGTTTCATGTAAATCGGCTGAATTAAGACGGCACCCAGGGCTGATAAATGTGATAGGGGTGTGCCGCGGTATGCCTAGGGGCAATAAACTTTTTGTTTTTGCCTTTGCTGGCTGCCAAAAAGTTTTTGATAATTGCGCACGAATGGCCCAGACCAAAAAAGGGTTAACTGCTTCTGCTACTCCAATTGCGGGCAAAAGCATTTGCCTGAACTTGGCACACAATCCATCGTTTGGCTTTGTGGCAACTGGCAACTGGCAACTGTACCAAATTGTTTTGTTTTGGGGCTTAGCTATAATTAGTGCCAGCAAAAAAAAAAGCAAATGCTTAATGACTGAAGTACATCATACTGTCGACGAGATTATAGCTCGTTGGGCTCAATTAAAAAAAAATGCATAACAATAAAAAAAAAAACTACTTTACAAGCTTAGCTGAGTCAATTCCCAGCCAGCAGATCTGCCCTACTTCTAATCACAAACGTTCGTTTGCATTGCACAAACTCATAAATAGGAATAAAGCTACAAAGCTCAATGCTTCCTGGACGGGACGGTATCTCCTTCATTCCAATCAAGTTCAAGTCAACAGCAGTTGCATTCAGCGCACCAAAGCAATCTGGCGGGAATTTAATTTCCGTGCTTTTTTTTTGTGTGCTTGCCAAGTAGCAAATTATTTTGGCGTTTGCTAAGCCAGTACTCTCTGCTTTGTTCTTGGTTTTAGGTGTTTTCTGGCCAGTGTTCTTTTTTGTTTAGTCTCAGCTTAAACTTCGCTTCTTATGGCCCATAGCCAGCAAGCACAGCAAGGACAACGGCCAGCAAATAGATAACATTAGCCAGTATATAGTTGTTTTTGGGTTTTTGTGTGTTTAGTGTTTTTTGGTCGAGTTGCAAGTTTATGAAGCTGCCGCACAAGTTAAAATCCGCTTGGGCACTGAAAGCCCGATGTTGTCATGGTCGCAGTGCCTGCGCTTAGTGCTCAGCTGCCAGATTAGTTGGACAGATTAAGGCGCGTGTCGTCTTTAATTTGGCCGTATCTTTGTGAGTGTTTTTGCATCTGTTGTGTACTTCGGGCCACGTACTTTAATTCAATGACACAGCTACTTGTTGCCTTATCGCTTATCAGCTTATGATTTTCCAATCAAAACACAATCAAAATTTTGCCAGCAATACCAATTTATTTATTCATTGTTTCGCTATACGTGTACAATATATTTCCAATTTGAAGTTCCAAATCCCAAAAAGAAACAAAAAACCAGAAAAGTATATATGTATGTATATATACGTGTTTTGGTTTTCAAATTGTTCAGGCCAAAATATATGCATGTTGGGCCCGCTTTGTAGACAAGTTTTGAAAGTGCTCTTTTGCTTTTGCTTTTGGTTGTGTTGTCCGATGCTCACCTGAAATATTTTTGTGTAAACTTTTCAACAGTTTGTTATGTAAACTTTTTCGCTCTAGGGCTGTTTTGGCCAGCTGCGAGTACCACTTGAATGGGATTCATTCTATTTTTTTTTTTTTTTAACAATCCATTGTTTGTAAAATAGCAGCTGCTATCCTAACACATTTTATAATTGTTCATATTTCCCTTTTCCATTTACATTAATAGTAAATCCTACCAATGAGCTGTTGGCTTTAGTCATACTACGTGTCTTCTGATATGCAGCAAAATTTTAAAGACAGATCGATTTAAGCTGCAGATTATTGTTTTCAGTTAATTTAAAAAGTCAATTGCGTTTTGTACTATCAACAACGATATAATCGGATATGCGATTTAGTGAAATGCATAAGATAATCAACTGGATGTTGGCCAATCCAATTTAATAAACCCACTAGGAGTAACATTACCGCTAATCAAGTCGATTACGAGGTTTGCTGTTTGCATACGCTATAATGGCAATGTGTGCGTGAAATGCCACAATATGCTAATATGCTAATAGGACTAGACCTGGAGCTTAATAAACATATGAACAACACACGAATGCATGCACAACAACAAACAAACACAACAAGCGAATGTGTGAACAAATATTTGCTAGGCCACAAAGCTATTGCGCAAATATGCAAACCATGCGCGACAATGAAACATTTTGCATAAACAGTTGCAAAACTTAATGGAGGCCCATTTGCACGGCACAACGCGTACCAAACAAACATCCAAACGACAACGACAGGAAAGAGCAATGAGAAAAACGATCTCCATCACGACATTTGCATGCCCTTTAACAGTTTTCGGCAGCTTATTACTTTTTATGACAGTTTTTGATCAGTTAAATGTAAATATTAATCTAAATGTAAATGTACAATGTAAATTTAAAATAAATATTTAATGTCGTATACAATATTTGTTGGAACAGTTTTTAAAAGCACATTTTCTGTATTTTATTTTATTTTTAACAATCTCCATATAAATTATTTTCAGACTTGTATGCTTTACAAATTTAAAGACAGCATTGTTTTTTCCAGTGCGTGGTTTAAAAAACAATATCCTGGCTACAAAATGGTTATGTGACCAATATGCAGCCTTCTCCGGCTTATATATTGTTATTTTTGTGCGGCGTAAAAAGTTGCAACAGCTAAAATCAATAGTAGTTACAGCAGTTTTTTTTTTTTTTTGAACGACAACAACTTGTGTAAAACGTTACCACTTTTGGGCTGAAATCTTTTTTTTTTTGTTGTTAGCAAGTTAAAGAGTTGTAGGAAATCGTCGAGCCGTTGTCGTTACATTGCTCAGCGTTTATCAAAAAATCAAATGCAGCCCTTTGGTGAAAAGCTTGCGCCTACAATTATGCAACAGTTTTTGATTTTATCGGATATTGCAGAAACTCGAATTTCAACTCATATAAAGCAAAGCTATTCAGGGTTAAGCTAACAAAAAGATGAGAATGGAATTTGCCGCGGGCACATTAAAATAAATATTTAAGCATGTGTTTGACTTTAATTAAAAGCAATCTTGCGACCAAGCGAAGACGTTGAAAGTGTACTGTTTGGCCTTACTTAAGTATTATTAATGCTGAGCGAGGCGAATACCTGACACGCCCACACACAAACCAAATTCACAAACAGAGATTTCTAGCAGCTTCCGTGTTTTTGGCAATCAAAAGTCTCTCGTCCTTTAGTGACAAAGCAAAGGGGTTTCAATTTGATTTAATGATGCCTGGACAATTTCAACGCGTTAGCGACATCAAGGTGTGGCACCCAAAAGTCAATTCCATCAAGTTCCGGATGCTGCATTGAATAACAAAAAGTTAGGACCTGGGCGGCAGCACAGCAGCTAAACCAGCTGCAAGCACCACCGTTACGAAGTCCACTTAAACTTTTGCGGTGACTACAGCGACGGATGTTGCGTTTCACACAGACGCCACTGGCAAGGTTTTCATGTCAGCGTAAATTTCCGTTTCACTGCCACAAGTTGCTTGCCTGCTCACATGCAGACACTCATATGTGTGCGTGTTTGTTGTCTATGCTTTGTCCTGCAGGTGGTAGACTGTCAATGACTTCATGCATAATAATGAGTTCGAATGTCCTGTGCCGCCACGCTCAGCTCTTTGAAATGCTTTTCTAGTTTGTGCCGCTGATGGCTTCGGGCTGTGAATGCTTTTGTTTGCATTCCATTTGCCATTTAAGTTTGGATTCATTGTAAGATATTGCTTGTTGAACACACACATGCAGACACAGCACATATATTGCCAAAGGCTACTGCTTGGCTTCTATCAAATGATTTGTGTAGTTTGCTTAGCATTTTGTTAAAATGTTTGTCTTTCTAGCTAATATTTGCTTTGAAGGCATAACTTTATTATTTCTTGACCAGCAACAGCTTTGATTTTCTTTTGTTGCTTCTTTTCTACAATTGATTTAAAATAGTTGTCTTTCAAAATTTTACTTTGTTGCTGTCAATTTCAATTAAAATGCAAATTCCATTGTATCACACAGCCAGCTTATGCAACTGACATTTATTTAAAGCCCTGAATGTTATCCAATACTCATTTGTGTTCTTTGACATATCAATGAATGATGACGACTTGTGTGTCATAACTTTGTTTATTTGATTAAATGCCCTAAATATTTCAAATTCGCAAGCGCAATTAAATCTCGGAATTCAATGAAATAACAATACATTTTCTCTCACTTGCTTGGTTTGAAATGCACAGAGAGAAAGAATTATTTAAATTATATAAATCTATTTTCTTTTGTTTTTATAAGAAGTAATTTTCAAATTGAAAAAGAATATGTTTACTCGCATTTGTAAGCTGATTTCTCAATTACTAGATATAAGCAATGTAATTTAATGCAAATTCAATTTATCTTTGTGTAGGGTTGTGACGGGTTTCTGCAGCGACCACTCCAAACAGTCTCGCAAGTGGAATTAATGGGCGATGCCTTAATCAAATTCTCGCCACCAAACCACGTTTATTAATTTTGTACGCAATATCTATGATGCTTCATCTTTGGAATGCGTCAGCCTTTGTTCCGGCCAGTTTAGCACACAAAATACAGACAATCAAGTGAATAGGGCGAAAATTACATTTCATTACAAGTGTTGAATAAGCCGGGACTGACCAGCATGGCAAGAGCCAAAGCATTTAAGCGCAACCACATCATCATTAGTGTTTAGTGCCACAGTGTTGTCAAGAAAGAATGATTAAATCTGGAGAATGTTAAAATAAAAGATATCCAGTCATTGGTATTTAAGACCCAAAAGAAAAAAGATATCAAATGTACTATGCACATTTATTACAAGCCAATTCGAAATTAAGATTTTTTTTAAATATTTCATATTCTTGTTATCATACCCAATCCTTGACTACAGAGTATAAAAGCCCCCCATAATGCTGATTATGACGCATGAATACAAACAAAATATGTTTCGCTTTGCGTGTATGTGTTGTATATTGCATATGTTTGGCTCCTGCTGTGTAATAAAATCATGTTGAGTGTAGATTAAATGACGGCACGTCGTTATGTTCACGCATAAAAGTCCATTAGATGCGGAAATGTGCACATATCTAGTGGTATGTATGTGTGTGTGCAACGAGTTTATCAATTATCACAGTTGAAAATAATTCCGATAGCATCGCATCGAAATATAATCACCTTTATGTGACTGAGAGCACTTAAAAAAAACGTTCTAACTAAAAAAAAAAATATATGTTTGTATATTCTTGAAGCCGATGCACGCCCCGCTGCTCGCACTTATGTATGTACAACATAAATGTTTACTATACGCGAAGTACACATGTAACTACTTAACCCAATTTTGTGTTAATTTCCTCTCAGTAGCAAGCAAAACGTCCAAAACGATATTTCCTTGCTGCCAACTACTTGTAGTAAAGTCAGCATAGCAGTTGGAGGTAGAATAAGGGAGAGACAGCGGGAGTGGGAGAAAGTTTCACTGCAGCATTCAAGTGTTTGTCAAATGAATATGCACTAAAGATTTGATTTGGTCTTTTGCATTAAATTTTTTTTAGCAGCTTTTTTGTCTGTATTTGCGCAATTGCAACAAGTCTCAAGCGACAAGCTGCACAGACAGTGAATGACATTCATTTCTTCAGCAACAGACAAGGCAACTTGAACTATCAAAAGCGGGCACCACCAACCGCACCCACCGTTTGCTCTTCAAAAGGATGACTCGCACATGTGGGAAGAAGTCCTTGCGGTCTGGCTTAAAACTTTACATGAACTAGGCTAACTTGGCTATCGGGAGGTGGGTTGGGCAGGACAGTCAATGAGATCTGCGTGCAGTACGCGGCAAGCTTGTCAAAGTTTTCGTAAGAGAGTGGATTGTGGGCCACTGAAGCGCCATACTTATAAGTCATTCATTTATAGACCCGACAGCCTGGCTCTACAAACAACTATCATTTTTTTTGCAAACTTACTCGCTGCAATTATGTATGAATCCATTCAGAGCATGAAGAATGCAAGTATGCAAGTTATGACGTAGCAAAAGTTTCTTTGTGGCTCACAGGCTTTTCAAATGCCGCAGCTCCCTTCTGACCCGCAACTCCCTTAATGACACAGTGACTTCTGTTTGCTTTGTGCACGCCTGCACTTGTCTGATAGACAGAGACAACGGATATTGTTGTTCGTGGGCGGCGTTAATGTGACCCTAATGATATGTTTCCAAAACGCCACATGGGCTGCCATGCAATAACTCAAATCCTAACCTCGATAGCCAATTTTCGTTGATTTAGTTTATCATCAATAGCATTGGCATCAGCAACAATACAAATGCCAAATACAAATGCCTGTGCGTCGCTTATTCCCACACAGCCCTCTCTCACAACTCCCCATCGCCAAGTTTGTATCAATTCTCGTCAGACCACAGCTTGTGAAGTTTGCCGAGTCGCATTGTCAATTTGATTTATTGGCACAAATTGCCTTACATTACATTATCGCTTTGAGTTCTACTATACTTGGCAGACAACAGTGTGCTCTGTGCTGTTTGCGAGTTGAATGAGAGGTTGGAGAGCCCTGCACCTTAAAGCATCCACTCCACTTTGAGGCTAACTGTTGCTACAATTCAGTGCACTATTCAACTGCTTGAAAGCCATTCAACAGACAACGTGAAAGTGGAGTTTAAAATGACTTTATTCAATTTTTATTTGCATTAAGCTGATTTGTTGGTTGACCCTCGCGTCTCAGCGTGTTCGCCTTAAAGCACTGAATTGGATCCCAAATCCGAAATTTGATGATATCTCGGTCAGCATTTGCAATTACGCTGTACGCGTGAAATTTAAAACGCCACCAAATGCTATACCCTTTTGTATGACCCAATCCGAGACCTAAAATCACGACAGGTGTCAGCTGAAAATGCGTTGGTATGGAGCACGGCGAGGATGCTAGATGCGCTTGATTTAGGTGCGTTTGTTATTCAATCGTGCGCATTTTTGATCGCTTTTAATTCAAATTTAAATTCGGATTCTGAATCGGATTCCCATTGTTTCCACCAGGCGCTGCGTTAATTACGTTGTCTATGCATTCAATGGCACGCTCCAAAGTGCAGCACAGCTATTTTCAATTAAAATGCTCGGCATTACCAATTTGTTATTTGATTACAAACTGAAGTTTTATTGGGGTACTCAGTTGCAAACCCACAAACACAATAATCGCTTCGAGCTAAATAGATAAATGCCATTTAGTAAATGTGCACTTACAAAAAATAATAAATTACGAAAGTAATTTTTTTGAATATATACTTACATAATATTCAATATTTTATATATTTTTTCGATGGTACAAAGATCAAAATTTTAAAATTAATTGCTTTGAAAATTCAATCAAACTTAGATACATATATAGCATACAGGACCTTGCACGCAAATTCTAAGTCGACTTGCCAAAAAACAAATTTATCTTTAAGTCCCTTATAAAACTTAGAGCTTCTAACTTAATTTAAAAGTTTATAGCTTACTCATTTGGTATTCAAATTTTTGTTGAATTCAGTTTGCTAACTTAATCCTTCCGATTTGCTCTGTGAAAGTTGGCCAGCCCTTTAAATTTTACCAACTTACCACAAGCTGAGTCTTTGTGGTTGGTGTAAGCAGAACATACTTTCAACATTGGCATAAAGTGAATTTGTTAGCAATTTGGCGCACTTAATGCATTTCTGGCTCTTGGGAATAATGCTGCCTTTTTGGCTTGCCTAGGTTGAAGTCAACATTTTTGTGGCGCGAAATTGCTGAAACTTTCGTCGTGTCCAGCCACAAAATTTGCACAGTTTTGCCAGCATTATTTTAAAAGCTAGGCCCAGGAATGCACTGTACACGACAAAGGTGCATTATCTACCCACCCGAAAAGTCAGAAGTTATCAAAACCTTATTCTCTGTTAATTAATTGTGGCATGCTGCTTTTGTGGCTTTTGGCAAGGTATTTTCATAATGGAAACCAATAAATTCGAAACATATATATTTAATGGTATCTTAAAGCAAAAATCAAGCACCTGGTGTGCGTCAATTAAGTTTCAGCACGTCTCATGCATGTATGCGAAAAGTTTATTTGTACCAAATGAAGCGAGGGTCAAGCACAGAGTTGCGACAGTCACGGCCATGGCCAACTAAACTGAAACGCCCCGGGCCATTTGGCCGCGTCACAAGTTGAAAGGTTGAATCGAAGTCAGGAAGTTCATTAAATAACTTTTTTTGCTTGCGCACTTTGTTAACGAGGTTAAACACTTGAATGTACGCATTAACTGAACTAAAACATCTTAAAGCCAGTTTTTTTCATTTGTCTTTGAAGTTTTGTTCAAGTTTCACACTGACGCACTATGACAAAAAAAAAAAATCAAATCAAATCAACCAAACTTCCAAATATTGGAATTAAATAGTTCGAAATTTCGATTTGCGTTTATTTCACACACAGAAAGATGCAAATCGAATAGTTTGGCTATTTGTTTGTTGTTAGTGAAATTTGCAAGAGAATTGCTGAAACAAATTATTTTCAATTTGCAGGGAAAGCCATGTGTATGTATATATATATGCCATATAAGCCGTTTGTATTGCATATAGTGTGCCGTCCGGCTGGAACGTAGAACTGTGGCCAAATTGAGTAAGTGTTTTGGCTTGGGGCGTTCTAAAAGCTTTTCCAGTTCACGGAGCTGGTTGCCAATGAGGCTGCCAGGCGATTTTTGGACACGTTGCTTGCTCAGCCGGACGTCATTACGAGCTAAGCATAATCGAGGACGCAAAGCAAACATCAAAATGCTGATTGAAAATCAATCGAAAGCAATGACGATGCACTTACTGCACGGTTGCTTTATGAGCGTGTCTAATGCGATTTGCCTTAGCTGCAACTGGAGGTCTTATGTTAACACATTTAGCTTTTCGAGCAGCCATGCAAGGCTAGTGTAACGTATAGAACAATCTTTTAGTGACTGAACATTAAATGAAAATGATTATATATTGATTAAACATTTGACTTTACTTTAATCTTTTTAGTGTAAATAGTGTTAAAGAAAATATTTGTAGCGAATATCATTTACCTATGCCTAGCCTTAACTTGTACGCAGTACGACAGATGTTGCAACAGCAGCTGCAAATTTTGCATTTAATGTTGCTGCCTGTAAGTCCGCATGTTTCACAATGCTGTAACAAACATTCAACTCTGTTGTACGCATTTTTTGTAAAATTTCATATGCATAAAAAAAAAATGGAGAAAAATTGCAAGCAAATATTTGCACTTTTGCAACAGTTGAATGCAACGCTACTCTGGCCACATAAAACTTGCGCAGATGACACTATGCAAATGTATTCAAAATTAGTTTCCATTTGGGTTTGTGCACACATTCCACGCACACTCAGAAAAACAGAATTCAGCTGGCTGCTCTTGGTACTTGATTACGCAAAAGTTGTTGACAAAGATAGTTAAATAATATTTGTATAGAGTAAACATTGCAGTCGAGCATCCGTTTAGTGGCCCCTTGAATATTACACATGACAAACAAAATCTGTGGATGCTGATTTTTTCTAGTATCAACAAATCACTAACACATCTACACTAGCTGTTTTGGAGTTTTCCCTTAGAAAAGTTGCAATCTGCTTAACTACATTTCACATACATATTATTTAATCCACCATCTGCGCCGCGTTATATGCCTTAATGAGCACAAATCACTGAGCTAATTGCTTACCAAAGTTACATAATCATGTGCTTGACTTAAGGGTACACTGCCTCCACTGCCTTCATATTTTACTCATTACTACATTATTTACAACCAAAAACTTTTATAACTGGTCAAAAAAAAAACCGCACAATCTAGTTATAGTCCAAGTGGCAAAAAACAGATACCCTTTTACGATCTTAGCTACCATGATTAATTAAATTTTGTATGCTTTAGAAAAAAGCTTGCAAATAACAAATCAGATTCCATTTACTTTTTGTTTGACATTATTTCTAATTTAAAAGACTTCAAAGAAAAGAATAATACATCCGATTGTTGCATCATTTATTAAGAGCATTTCTTTTGCAGTAGGGTATTAAGCTGAAATGAAAACAGCTACACAAAATTCTAATTAAGTCATAGGGTCTTGTGTTGCCCAGAGCAAGGGGCGCTTTGTGTTGTGCAAATTTTTTGTTGGCTTTGGAAAATATTGCCATAAAACAGTCGCAGCGCAAAGTAAGCAAAGCGGGAACTATGAAAAAGGCCAAAGGCAGACGGTCAGACAAAGGGGGCAGACGGGCGAGGCGAGGCGACGCGGTTCGGGAAACGGAACGCAACTGTTCATAACCTGTGCAGATTTGATAGCGATGAGACCAGCTCCATTTACAGGTCCAAGTTTTGATGTTTGCTCACCTTCTGCATTGGACATAGAAATACAGCTACAACGCGCCATCATCCTTGCTCACAGTCCATAGCCCAAATTCCACAAGCCCGTCCCCAAAGCACACACAACGGTTTTGGTGCCGTGTCGCTTTTGTTAGGCGGGTCAGGCCCCTCTTTGGCTTTGTTGTGCTTTGTTATATTTTGTTGGGGCAGCTAATTAAAAATTGTTTAAGTGTAATATGTAGGAAAATTTCAGCGCTTTTCTAACTGACCCGTCACATTAACAAGTCTCATATTTTATGCGGCCCAGCTGCTCCTTTTTTTGGGGCCATGGTTACTCATTTTTTTAGCACACAATTTTTTGGGAGCATAAAACGCATTAAAATCCACAAAGGACCTTTTATGTATGTGCAGCCGGCCAGGCAACGCTCGAGTATACTTACGCGGTCATAATAGCACGGAGCCTAGAGGCAAATGACCTTGTGCCACACCAGACAGCCAATTGCTTTGCAATTAGCTGCACAACTTATCCATAAGATTAATGCCTTATTTTTTTTTTTTGCAAAGTCTTGAGCTGTTGTTGCTGTCTAATTGATAATAGCCAACCCGTCGAACCCTTGGCAGTGTACATAAAACGCTTGTTGTTGCTATTGCGTAAATAAATTTAATAAATGATGTCTTTGGCCCCGTCAAATGTTGCCCAGAAAACAGCAAATAAATCAACGCACAAATTTTATGACAACTGACGCACTTTATCACTCAGTAATAAATATGGTTAAGTGTTTGGTTAGGAATTAACATTGAAATGTTTTGATAATAATTGATTTATTCAACTGAATACTACAAGTAAAAGTACTCGCAAACACTTTTTCGCTTGAGCTATAACACAGGACTTTAAGGACTTTCATGTTTATTTGTGCAAGCAGTTCAAGCATTGTTTGCAGTCGTATTTCCTGTTTCTGTTTGCAGCTAGTTTGATATGTTTGAGGCCCGGAGGCGCTTGGATTTGACATGCACATGCAGGCCATATTGATTGTTTGTTTCTTCCTCTCGCCCTGTGGCACTCGGCGGTGGTCGTCAATTGTCAATTGGTTGCACGTGTTGCCCGTCGCTCTGCCTTTGGCTAATTGCCTGGCAAGTAGGGAAATCAAAAGCCACATCAACTGATTAACACTTTAAATTTGCCCACAAACTGTAAGGGTCGCGAACTGTGATTCGATACTTTTGATATTAAAGGGTTTGGCGATTAATACGATTTTGTTACGTATTTAGTTTTAATTGATTGTTATTCCTAAGTAAGACTCAGTCGCTAGGGAATAAAGAGAGAGAGAGAGATGCTTTCGTTGTTGTGGCTGACAACTTTTTATAATTTTCCATTGCGCCTGCACATGAAATGCTTTGCAAAGACAGAGAAAGAGACAGGTGGAGAGAGAAAGCGAACTGTTTATGCGGGGGTGTGGGCATAAATAATTGCCGTTGACAGGTTGATAAATGAGTTTTCAGCCAAGTTAATAAAACTAAAACACGGCAAACGAGCTTTGCTGCCAGCTGCCTGTCCAATGTTTGTGCTTTGCCTCTTGTTGTGACGCGCTTTTAAATTAAGATAATGTATCGAGCGGCACCACAGTGCGTATGAATAACGCAATTTCCGTTAGCCCCGCACACTAGATGGTTAGGTGAAAACATCGCAGCTCTCATATGCGGAATACGGCAAGCTTTTAGCAACAATTTTTGGGCTAATGCGAATGATAAGCGCACATAAAATATTCGCAGCCATTAGCGAGATGCATTTGCGCATTTTTTATACAGAAAACTCCTCTCGCCTTCTCCACGCGCACTCTAATGTTTTATTTTGCTTTAGTTCCACATTAAAATTGTGACTCGCTTCGCGTTTGCAGTTGCTCTATTCCCAAAACGTTTAAGCTTGCAAAGTTTTTTTTTTTTCAGAAAAAAATAAAACAGCAAACAAAAAATAAAAATAAAAAAACAAAGCTTATACATATATATGGCTCGTAAAGTGCACGATTTATGGGATTTGTAAGCGGCAAACCCATTCACAGCCACGCCCACAATTTGGCAGCTTGCAGTTTAAGTGCGCCCACAAATCCGATTTCATTATGCAGAACGTGCGGCGAGTTAAAATCAGATTTAGCATGCAAAAACAACATTCAATGCAGACGTTTCCATTTAGTACGGAAAAGGCGAAGTTGCCATTAGCGTCGATGGCAAAGTGCGTGTTGCAAGCTCCAGTTGCAAAAGGGAATGCAACATACACATGTGCACACACACATATACCAGTAATTTAATGCATGCGCATTTGAGAGGTTTGCGCATTATCTATGCCGGTGAAAACCCTATGCGGCGTATGCGCAATTTGATGCTCAGACTGACTTGCTATTAAAATAAGTGTGTGTGTGTGTGTGGGTGAAAGCCACTGATTGGTTTTGAACTCACACTCACACACAGCACACAGGGAGTAGATGTTTGTGTGTGTCTTATTTCCATGGGCTGTTAATATAATCAGCGCTTGACAAGCAATCTTCTGTCAACCATTGACGCTGTATGCCGCACCATGTTGTTGCTGATGTTGTTGTTGTTGTTGGTGTTGCTGTGGCTCTTCCTGCAACTTATAGTCTATCCGGCATTTATAACTTGTATGTATGTGTGTTCAGTGAGGGTGAGAGTGTCTATGTTTCTTTGGCCGTCACGGCAAATAAGTTGATGCTCCTTCGCTGCTTGTTTGTCAGACGTCGGCCCTTTTCAGATTTATTATGTTGATGTCGCTTTGCTGTGTGTTATTTGAAATTATGCGCGGCAGCAGCAACAGCAACAGCGACAGCAGCAGCGTATGCTTAACATAATCAAATAACTCGAATAACTCATACGCAGCGTAGACATTCAACATTACAGCACTGAAATAAACAAAAAAAAAACAACAAAAAAGAAGCTTCCATTCGAGCTGAGTGTGCGCTCATCTCTTCATTATCATAATTATTTCTAGCTGATTTGATTGCTAACCCAGTTAGCAGCATGAAACAGCAGCAGCGAGCAACCTGTTTTTTTCTTTTTTGACAATTGAGACGCTCAACTTGGATTTTCAATTATGCGCCCCAAGCTACGTGACAATCGCACATAATGTGCCTATAAATATATACTTATGAGTATGCGCACTCTATGAATAGCCATGAATTCCATTTAATTTATACAAGGTTCTATGCATTGTTGTTGTGAATGCCATTTGATGGCTTCTTTTTGGGAGCATCTTAAAATGGCCGCAAATCGTCGGAAGTGTTTGAAAGGTGAGCCAGCCCGCCGCCCGCCGCCTGCAGCATGTGTGCTGTGTGCTGTGAAAACAAAGCCCACGATGTTGGTTGCAAATAAAAAATGTAAACAAAAGGACGCATCGCACACATGGGCATCGTTGGGGCATGGCTAACGTTTGTAGCAAGCACACAAGGGTTACTTGCAACAGCAACATCAGAGAAATGAGAAACGTAAAAACTGCTGCAACAAATGGGTTCAGCTTGGGTTTTTAGGTTTAGGTTTAAGGGCATTGGGACAAACTTAAAAAAAAAGAAAATTCAAAAAAACTTAAGCGCACATATTCAACCGAAACAATGTCAGTTGAAACGCCTGAAAATGAAACGCTGTTTGCAGAGACAATTTCCCTCAATGAGTAAATTTCCCCATAAAGTGAGAGGTGCCGAATAGCGATGAAAAGACGACGCGTCGTCGTCGACAACGATGTAATGCCGAAGCATTGGAAACAGAGGCTGCGTGTTTGTGAAAGACAATTTTGGTAGCAAATGCTTTTCCCATTCAGTTAAGATGTGCATTTCCAGCGGTGCAAACGTGTCGCGGGCTCGTCAGCTGGCCAAGTAGCCGATAACAGCAAAGCACCACAATAACCAAAAAGTAACAAAAACTAAGTCGAATGCCGACTGAGTGAAAGTGTGTGAGAAGCGCGCATTTTCAGCGTTTTAGGTGTAAATAAATAAACAAAACAGTTGAGTGCAAGTGGACGAGATACATTTCAATAGAAACTAACATATGTGATACGAACTTGGCAAATCAAACTGTTGATCATCAATGCAAAAGTTGAGTTGAACGATGTGGCAGCAACAGCAACAGTAACAGCAGTGAAGCGTGGCAAGTGGCAACTGGACACAATGTGATCGGATCGAGCCAGATCGATGAGATCGCGATCGAAACATAGATCGTGGGGATCTTGTGTGCCGCCCAGGCAATGAGTCCCTTTTGTATATAGTCAATATTAGCGGGCAGTCTTTTTCTATTGTATTTGTGTGTGTGTGTGTGTGTAATTCTCCTGTTCTCGTATTCGTTCACTCACTGTGTCTCTGTGTCTCTTTATCTCGCTGTCTATGTATTCATGTCGGTATTCCAATATATATATATATATATATATATATATATATATATATGTGCTTTATTCAGCAAATTAAAACCAAAGAAAACATAATAAATCAAACATATATATTCAAATCCAAAAATAATATACAAATTATTTAAGAATCGCGCGCGCTTTGTTCGCCCCTCGCGATTTACAAACACACACAAGTTTCGGTGCAAAACGGGTAAAACAAAAACAAAAACAAAATAACACAAAAAACATAATCGAATTATAGCGAATCGCAAAACTATGCTAAGCAATAGATAAATAATTTAGAATTAATTGGGTGTTTGATCAAAACACAGAAATCAAATTTGTTATTGCGCGCATAAGGAATGCAACAAAATTGCCAGCCGCATTTTCAAAATTTAATTATATAAATACATACAGAGTATATACATATTTATATACTATACATATATATAAATATTAATTCATAACGACGCGAGTTGTGCGCCAGCATGGGACCAATCATCAGGCGCTAGACAGTGATATACACAACAACAACAATAACAACAGCTGCAACATGGACTATGCCAAAATGGAGACGAGCATCAATACCGGCAACATCAGCACAGATGACTTCCTGGCCGTATTCACAGCGAATGCAACAGTAACAACAACAACACTAACACCACTTCTCATCGGGAATACGTTTAATCCGCCACTGGTGACAGTCGATGGACAGTTGCAGCTGCCAAATCTGCTTGAGCTGCCATCACCCGTAAATGATACGATATATCTGTTAAATGGTAGCTTCTACAACAGTAGTCTGCAGCTGGCGGGTAGCTATTACAATCAGACGGCAGCCAATCTGAGTAACAATGCCACAGAGTTGCATTGGGATGGACGATATCCGAGTGGATACACGCTGCCGCAGCTAGTGTTTGCCTCGATTATTGTAACGATCTTGATGATCATCATTGTTGTGGGCAATATGCTGGTGATCATTGCCATTGCCACGGAAAAGTCGCTGAAAAACATTCAGAATTGGTTCATTGCCTCGCTAGCAGTCGCTGATTTCTTTCTGGGCCTCATTATAATGCCCTTTTCGCTGGCCAATGAGCTGATGGGCTATTGGATATTTGGCAGTTGGTGGTGTGACATACACTCGGCCATGGACGTACTGCTTTGCACCGCATCCATAATGAATTTGTGCCTCATCTCATTGGATCGCTACTGGAGCATCACCAAGGCGGTTGATTATCTGAAATCTAGGACGCCCGCTCGTGCTGCTGTGATGATCACAGCTGTATGGATAATGTCGGCACTCATCTGCATACCACCGCTGCTCGGCTGGAAGGTCAAGATGCCCGAGGGTCCGTTGCCAAAATGTCAGGTAATAATAACTTACAACATATTATCTCCCATATTTACCATATGCAAATCAAATTTGTCTTTGTCTTTGATTGATCTCTTCCAACAAATGCATTTTTTTTTATTATAATTATAAATAAATGCATAAATGCGTTTAGCTTCTTGTTGTGCTGCACCTCTCAGCAGCTCTCAGTGGTGCAATCGCCAGCTGTTTGTAAAATTGACGCCAATTGGCGGCAATTGACGGCATGCCACTCCGCAATTTGCGCATTTGCAAACAATATAGCGCTACCCACTCAAATTGTATGTAAATATACACACACAATCAGTCGTCGTCCCCTATGCAAATTTCTTGTCTTCAACTCCAGATCGTCCTTGGCTCAGCAGCTCAACAAACCCATGTTATTCCCCTCGTCAACGTTTGCTAGCGCAATTGTCGACCCATTTCGATGGGCATTGTTATTGGAATCTCTCTGGGCAAAAATGTTGTGGCGCGTTGGCAAAAGTCACACGGCATAGTCTAAAGCCCACAAATATTTATGCATATGAGTTTATCTGTTACGTGTATGTGCGAATGTTTGTTTGTGTGAGTGTGTTTCTGTTTCTAATTTGGTGCCCGCTCAGTGAAACAAATGGCAGTCCCAAAAACTATGCAATAACCCATCAAGATATGCGTGTTATCATGCGGGTCTTTACTGTCTCTGTCCCTGCCAGTCGTCTGTCTACTGGCAGTACATCTTGCATACATTTACATTTTACATAACACATCCTCTGCCGCCCAAAAAAAACTGGCCCACATTATAAATGTGTTGCGCCCTGCTAGCGTAACAAGCTAGCTGGAAAATTCACAAGAGGGATTCCTTGACAGCAGTAACAACAACATGGCAAGCCGCAGGGCAAGTTTTTCCCAGCTCATGTTGACGACACTGCTCAAATTTCGAAATGTTTTAAATTTTGCCGCAAGCTCGAGAGCGTGCTTGAAAGAACAATGGATGGTGTAAGCGGGGGCAGCTGCAGGACGCAGCATTCAATCAATGTGTCAGTGAGTGATTGACTGACGGCAACGTTTGCTTTCCCTCACGGCAAGCGATATGCATCGCGCAGTTTCAAAAAAGAAATAGCTAGCCCAAAGCTCAATTGGAGCAAAAATCGTTTAAACTATTTAACGTTTAAAAGACTTCAGGTGGTTTAAGGGAAATTAATTGCAATTTGTTAAAAAAAAAAAATACATACATAAAGAAATACGTATGTTGCCTGTGTCAAGATAAACCGCAGAAATATTTATGGCAATACATAATAAATATTCCGCATTCACCAGTTATATAATATACTGAAAATTGCGTATATCCTGTATCGCAGCATCTACAGAAAATTTATTAATTTATTATCCGATTCAGACCGCTCAACGCGTTGAATAATAAAGAAGAAAAAATGAATGAAGAAAAAAACGAACTATTTATCAAAAGCATATATCGCATGAAGCAGTGAAGTAAAATACAAAAAAAATTCGCATGCTTGCGTAAGTTTTTTTTTTTTTGGCGATTTAAATTAACCTTGAGACAACAAAAGCCAACACATTTGAATAAGCGGTCATCAGCCGGCTTTCTCTTATTTACGGGCACATGTCTTTGACTCCAGTCTCTAACCAAGTGCGACACATTAATCAAGACTAAGTGGCCAGGATAACGTGCAGTTGGCTGGCTAGCATCTATTGGGTCACTTGGCAAACGGCTTATTTAACTGCTTTAAATTGAAGAGCTACAAATTTATTTCTTAAAAGACTGATGAGGGACCCAATTAGATTGCTAAGCTATAAAGGGCTAAGGGCTGTTTAATCACACGCCTAAGACACAAACTCATAACTTCAAAATATTGTTCACAAAAAAAAAGTTTATTGCAGAATATATGACTTTCAAAATAATAATAAATAGAAACTTTTTTTGGATATGTGCCTACTGTGCACATTCTCAATAGACTCTATTCCCTTGTCGAATGTTAGGGTAGAAAGCCGATTTCCTAAATATGTACAATATTTGGGTTCATTTTTCAAATCAATACATTGTACCGGAGAGTTGGGTTGCTATCGCCTACTTATTTGAACCTGTAGTAACACTTCAAGCATAATACGATCACAAGTCTGACATCCGCTGAGAAAAGACCAATTAGTAGCATAGTCGTTATACTAGTTGTAAACCATAATAAATGTCTGCCAAATGCGACTTGAAAGCCGACCGCAAAACCAATCAGCTAACCAGCTACCGAACCGTTGCGACGAACCCTTCAACCGCATTCAACTCCCAGCAGCGCTAGCCCCAGTTTCGTCTCCTACTCTAAAGCAGACGCAACGCCCGTCATTAAAAAGGCAGCCCAACAGCAAAAGCAAACAATAGCGACGACATTAACAAAGTGAACGCCTCCAGGCTTTGGTAGGTTTGGTCGCTGGTCCCCCGTGTGGGGGTCACGAATTTAAGACTCCAATTTGCAAGCGAATCAAACACAGCGCATACAGCTCAACAACTACAAACACACACAGACACACACACACACATTGGCACGGCCTGGCTGAACATTTTAATTATGACACCATGTTGACATGTTTAAAATTGTTGTACGCTGTCGTCGTCGTCGACGTCGTTGACACTGGCAGAACATTGAACCGCAGCACAAGCCACAGGGAAAACGTATTGGAATTGAGTTTTGGGCGTTTGCCAAGCCCTTTCGCTGATTTGACACTTGCCTGTCGCATATAATTAATAAAATCACATTTTGGAAAATTGCGCCGATGACTTTCAGTGTCAGCTTGCCGCCAGCTGAAAAACAGCCAAATAAATTTTCAACTATTTTTAGCGCTTTCGCTTGTGCATGTTGTGCTAGTCGGTGTTTTGTGTGTAAACATTGGGATTGACGCATTTAATTGGCAGGCAAAGCTTTCATTCTCTACGCTGATTAAAGCACAGTTTTTGTCTATATGCGGCATCTGCCTAATAAGGTGTTTAAGGTAAATACGCATGTGTCTGTGTGTGATTATTTTGCGGTAGTTGTGTTATTTTTGGATTGTCCAATGAGTCCCACGGCGTTAGTTGCCCGGGTAAATCAGCTGCCATTGTTCGTCCAACTGGCTAATGATATCAAATTGGCGGTGTTGGCAATTTAACGAAATTTTAACAAGCGAAAGAATTGCCTTTAATTATATAATTGAGTGTATTATGCGCACAAAATGCCAATAACCCGAAATTCCTCGAGCAGCATCTTTTCCACTTGATGGCCAAGCATTCTTTTGTGGAATTCGCCGCAGGGTCTCCCGCTGCACAAAAAGCACAAAAGAAACCCTGATTATTGTAATCCGTTAAGGGGCACACTTTATTGAAATATTAATCGAATATTATACATCATATTTGCGGTCAAGCACAACCACAATCAACTGAACAAAACACAACAAAACACGGACAATGACAATGACAAAACAGCAAAAGGTCGTTTAAAGGATCTTTAAAGTTTGTGGACCTTAAAAATTCAACTAGTCGAAAAACATAAAGTAGACTATTCTCGGTGGCATTCGCAACGTCAGCGTCTCTGCCAGCAGCATAGGGGGTCTTTATCCCACAAAGAGTATGCCTAAGAGCAACGTTGCGTATGCACAATAATGACTTAAGTCATTGCCTAAGTAGCTCATTAGCGTCGTTTTTGGCCGTACCCGGTACTTTTAAACAAACAAACAGACAGCTCGACTAAAAAATAACCTGAAACCTAGACACTACGCGTTACACAACTGCTCTAACAAACTTGATCTGCCTATAGCTTATACTACATATAATCTGGAGTCTCTAGCTCTTATAGTCTCAGACGGACGTCTAAGTTTACCTGTATTTGATGGGGTCGGAGATGCTTTCTTCTGCCTGTTACATGAATTTGCACAAAACTATAATACCCATTTTCCCATTACATGGGTTCAGGGTATAATAAAGGAAAGAAGAAAAAAAAAACGAAGTGGAAAGCTTAGGCAACAGCACTCATGGACTTGGTCTTGGCCAGCGGCAAGTTGCTTTAAGTTGACATTCAGCTGCTGAGCTGCCTCGGTGGGATTGAGCAGAAAATATCAAAAGTGGACGGCCACACTTTTGATATTTTCTCATTATTTTCGCACTTTACGTGTGTGAGTGGCAGTCGAGTGTGTGTATTTGTAATTTAGGTTTAGGTCCTTGTTACATTACATATACTTGACTGGTTTTGCTTTAAGTTTGTCCTTTCTGTTATTATTACAGTACTCACAACATGCCTTTGGAAAGTGTGTGTGATTTTGTGTTTATTTGTGATTGTAGAGATATCCTTTTTGTGTGCCTCAAACAACATATATATTTTTTTCATTTTACATTTTTCATAGAAGAATTAAGGTCCCTATTAATGGCTTTTGCTCTTTTTCCTAGCATATAATGGCATACACGGTGTCCGGAATTTTTGTTCGGTTATTACTGAATGCGGCAGCTCTTAAGATCATAATCAATGTCATTTATTTTTTATCACATTGGGGCAACTTCCTCATTTGCCAGCGCCCCAAATTCCCTTTACTCGTTAAGTGCGCGCATTGAACTGAGCTATTACATCCGTGATTTGTTTATAATCGGAAATTGTTAAAAAAAAAAATTTATGCATGTACGCTTTTAAAAAGAAAATCAACAAAATCAAATAACACGCATACGTCGCGTTGTCTTGCTGCCAAATTTAATTTTAGCCTTCCCACCACCCCTCATGCGTTTAAATCGTTTGCTAATTTCCGCTCTCTCCGCGGGTTTCGTTGTGGATATGTTACAGTGTGGTTACAGTGAGGGGAACAAAAAAACATATTTCGAATGTCCACAAACAAACACACACACCACCTAAACACACGTGTATGTTTGCAGCATATGCTTTGGTGCGTTGAATGCGTGGCATAGTCAAATATTGACATTTGGGCTTATGCCGCACAAGCACCCCTCACTAAACTGGCGTCTGCCATTTATGGCCACGGCCAGGAGTTGAGGCACAGAGTGAAGCAATCCACATGCTTAAATTAAATTACGGAGCAATTCTTTCGGCTGCTTTCTGGCCCTTTATTGCCACAGGGTGTGTGTTTGTGTTTGTGTGTGATTGTGTTGACAACTTAATGTATTACATTGGCAGCTGTTCCTTTTCCGACGTCACAAGTTAGACTTAATTTTTCTTTTTTTCCTTGCAGCTATGTACGTCGTGCCAGTTGCGTATTGCGCCAACGGCTTCCTGCCTTTTGGAGTGGGTTGCTGTTGCTGCTCCTCACGATTTGATTAAAACAAAGAACTGTTTTTTTAAGCTTGGATTAGAGTCATAATTTGTTGATGCAACTGCAGTCAGTCTTTTTTTTGTCTTTCCCTGCGAGCCTATTATTTGGGCTTATGGCTTAGCGTGAATCCTTTTTTTAAATATCTTTCGAGCAGCGGATTCCCAAGTGATTCGAGAAGCTGAAGCCAAGCGTTTATTGCTTATAGAATTTGCATTGCATACCCGTTGGCTGTCTGAAAAGTTTTTTATTGCATTCCTCTAACTGCTGCAGCCCGTAGGATAAGAGGCATTCTTAAGCAGCTCCTTAAATTTCTCACCGAGTGGGGACGGTTCATACGCTTAAGCCTTGGTGCAAAGACAAGACACCAGGTCCTTGTAGCCGTTGCTCATTATACACTTCCGGAATATATTTGAATTATGTGATGAGATATTCAACGAATTGCGATAAGACTTTTGACGCAGGTTTTCTATTGTTTATAGGCAAACATATACAAAAAATAATTCAGCTTTTCCTAACTCTACATAATATATAATACACATACACACGCATACAAACGAGGACTGCAACTTAATACGCGCTGATGTCATCTTGTATCATCAAATAATTCCTTTGCAAAAAGTTTAGCAACATATTTTTTGCTTGTCGTAGCTCTCGCCAAATTTTGGTGGGCACGTGCTTAAAACGCTTGAAAAATTCGCACGCGTATTAACTTTCACTTGCCAGGCAACATAAACAAGCTTACGACAAAAACAAAAACAAAAACAGCAACAGCAACAAAAGCAAACAGAATAAAGGCCAATGAAAATTGAAACAGATTTGAGATTTATGAGTTCGCTCTTTCCCATTTCGGCTCGTCCACGGCTAAGCACAGAGTTGGCCAAAGTAAATTAAAGTTGGCAAACAAAAATGGCAGAATAAAATATAAAAAAAGAAAAGTTCGTTGATTTAAGGAAGAATAAAATGACCGACTAGCATATGCCTTATAAAAAGCACAAATAAAAATAAAAACTTGCAATCAATTTCAATTGTTTACATAATTATCATTAAAATTTCAATTTTAAGTCGCCAAGTAAAGTAAATTTGTATTTGCTTAATATTTAAATAACTCAGAAACTGTTTAATCTGTTTCGGTTTCCAGCCAATCAAATTTTAATCCCATTTTCCAACTACGCTCTGACAACAGTTCAAGGTTGGCGGCCAGCAGCTAAAGTGTTGAACTGTTAATTTATTGCGAATTCGAGAAAAGCGTCATCGTTGGTTGTCCCAAAGTTTGAAAGTCAACTGGCGCCTAATTGGCAAAACAAGCGGAAAATCGCAAATTAAAGCGAAAATGCACGTTCATTTTACTTTTTCGCTCTATCTTTCTCTGTCTTGCTCATTCCCAGTCCTAATTAAACAGAGTGACAAATAAAACAAATTGTGTATACGCCCACAGTACGCATTGGCCGCTTGGCCTTTGCTTCGGTGGGAGCCCTCGTGAATTTCCATGCCGCTTGGGGGGCTTTTATGAAATGAAATAAAATTATTCATGCCACATCATTCACTTTTAACCAGGCACTGAGTTGGCGCCAAGATACCAAATTTACTTGGGTTTCTTTCACTCGTTGGCCGCCTGCCAGCAATTTGCGGGTAGCCAAGCTGCTTGAGCTCTAAGATCCTCAATTAAAGACAGCTTGTACTGCTTAATGATGGATTTAAGCACCACCAACGCGACCCAACACTCTTACAAACAAGCTAGCACATAAACAGTCCCAGAGTCCATGCGCTCATAATTCTTCAATAAAAATTCCAAAAACTTTTCGACATTTATGACAACATTTGCATACATGAACACCATAAATTTACCACACATGTGCGCTCATACTCCCCAACAAACTTCCAACACCTATAAACGCCAAGCGTTGCCATTATTATTGCTTTTTTTTTTGTTGTTGCTGTTGCTATTGTTGTTGCTGCTTCTGCTGTTGCTTTTGCTGTCATAACAATGTCAAAACTTAAACATTGACAATGTCATCGACATTGACGCCATCGGTATCCACAACGTTGTCACCGTGCCCCGGTTTTATAGCCACGCATAATTTTTTGATATTTTAACTTGTGTCAAAGTCAGAGATTTGTAGAACCCGTTCGCACGGCACAACATGGTGGCTTTTTTTGCTTATGCTTTTGCTTATGCTTATGCTCTAGCTCAGCTTTTATGTGCAAATTGCGCGCAGTAAATAAAAATAAATGAGTATGAAAATTTTTACTTCTATCAGCAGTATTTTATATTTGCCAGCTAGTCATGTCGGCCTGTGCGAGTCTAACCTATTGCTGCCACACATGCTTCGGCATGCTCCCCATTCAGTAGAGCCCCAGACCCCAAACGCCATCAGGCCCACCGTAATAATCGTAATGAATGGCTTATCACGCCAGCTGGCATTGTCAACGGTTTTCCATCGGCTGGCGCCTTTGTTGGTTCGATACACAGATAGACAGACGGCGTGGAAGAAGTGCTCTAGTTGGCCGAAGGGCGAGGGATCACTGGAATCGCAGGAAATAGTTAACAAACGAAAAAGCTATGATTCGGGGCGTATAAGTCGACGGATCGCACGACTTCACAATCCAATGAAAATTAGCCATGAAACTTAATGCGTTATTTGCCATAAACTGTGCCCTATAAGAAGTCCCATATTGATTTACTCAAACCATCAACAAAAAGCCAGCCAGTGTCGGATAAATGCCAAGCAAATGAACCGAGGCAAACACATCCGACTCGTCTGTCCGCCATATGGGGATTTATGGGTGTTGATGCACCCACTGCTATTTTATCAAGTAATAATTTCACTTTTCATCGAATTCAACTCAAAAGCTCCGCTTTATGGCACCGCCATCAGTCGGGCCCGAATATTTATGTATGTATTATGTAGTACATAAATATATTGATTCGAACCTTTATAAACGGGAATTATGTTTGTCACTCGTGTACTTTGTCGCCGTGACAAAAACACTTTCAAAAATACCACGACAAAGCAAAACAAAAGCGACAAAAAGGAAAGTGAAAAAGTGTCGTCTTGGCCATTTGCTACTCTTGACGATGGCATGTTAAATATATCATTAGGTTTGTAAATCTAATATGCTAATTCATTGAATACATCGAATCTGAACAAAGTGATATACGCGAGAAGAATATAATTCGCTAGATGAAGCTCTTGACACGGTGGATAAGAATCAATTCAATGCTCATTGGCATTCCTGTTGAAGGAGTGTGTTTTTGTAATTTATTAATACTAGACAAGCATGAAGAGAAACTGATGTGAAATCGAACATAGTCAGCATAAAGAACCATTAGGATTTACTTATGTAGATTAAGTGGAGAGTAATGAAATGCATGGACACGTTTGAGTGATAAGCTAAACGAGGCAAATGAATTCAAGCATAAAAAAATCAATTAATAAACTAAACCAGTGATTTGACTCCACAAACTCAAAGTTGTCAAATGCGCTTTAAATATAAAAAAAAAAATATTTTTAAGAGCAACTTATTAAAGCTTGTGAATATACCATTAATGTGACATTTACGGGCTATGTTTTAGAGTTTAAGTAAACAAATATTTTGTCTAGTAGACTAACTGGTTTTTAATGTAGTCGCAAAGCGTGAGGATATACAATAGTTGCTGTATAATCAAACGCCTCAAATGATGTCATTCTTTTTCCTTTTTTGTTTATTACATTTATTATGATTATTTTATGTAATTTTGTTGAGCATATTTCATTTTTTTTTATGCACATTTTTTGCCAAGAGTATTAAAGGATCTTTGTGTGCGTAGCTCTCTTCTTCTCTTTGTTTTTGTACACTTTTCGCAGGCAGCATAATCCATTTTAAATAAAATTCCAAATGAACAGACACGGTGAAGGCAGCAACAGCAGCCAAAACCTGCGCCATCTTTTGTTGTTGTGGCGGTCGTTGACTTTTTTATTTTTTGGAGCGCTGCTAGCGAATCGGCGAGGCAAACACATTTAAAACATGAGCATGGAAAACATTTACATAAAATCGTCTTAACGCATTTGCCGCCTCATCGTCATCGTCATCTTCGTTTTTGCTTTTGCTTTTGCTTTCAACGTGGCCCTGACCGAGGAGCACATACATACAAACATACAGACAGATGGAGGGTGGAAGGCAGGGGTTGCTAAACGGGAGGCCTCGTTGCGCCTTTGGGCCAAATAAATTACATGAAGTGTCGTCGGGGCCCGTTCTGTGGGCCATTTCATCGCAATTTAAAATGCGCCGCACAAAAACAAAAAAAAAAAAAAAAAAAAACCATCGCGCAGTATAGACAAACTCTTTGGGCGTGGTTAAGGCTGAAGGCAGTACAAGGAGCAGTTTGGAAGTTATTTACCAACTAGTTTCAGGCAGCAGCCCTTTGACTGATTGCCAACTAATTGCATTTGTTGCCGGTTAAGCACGCAACGCAGTGATAACTTTTAATTCAAATTTTATTTCAACAACAAATCGGACTTTAAATGAGGGCTTAATTTACATTTGCCAAGAGCTAAAGTTACATGTTTGTGCCATTTAATTGAATTGAGTTTTCAAATGCATTGCGTAAATAAATTTTGTTGTTTGTAGTACTTTTAATTTGTTCTGCAAGGGGAAAACTTTCAAATCTGATTTAACAGCCAGCGGACGAACGGTCAGACAGCCAGTGGCAATTGGCAGCTGGCTCATGCTTGGGGACTGTATGTTGAGCTGGATTGGGTCCGGGGCCATGTTTAATGCTCGAGAGAAATCAAAAAAACAAAAAACTTCACAAATTAAATGGACAAGGGCCAAGCTGAGTGTCTGACGAGATGTGTTGGAGAAAGTGCGACTGCTGACTGCCAACAGTCTGTGCTGTAAATGTCAGCAAGAATTTAACTCAGCTCAGCTTTTGAACAGTGTAAGAGTAACAGTGTAACGCCAGCACAACAGAAAGGAACAGCACAGAAAGTAAAAGTCCAGGTTCAGGCAGCTTCATTCACTCGCCCGTCCACGGCTGATAATTATGTAAAAGTTTTTGTTGTTTCAGCCGCACATTTTGTATGGCAATGTGTCCTTCCGTTCCCAAGGGTCAATTTTAATTACGCTCATTCGGAGCCGAAAAAGAGATGCGAAAATAAAATGAAATAAAAGCAAAGTACGGCAAAAGCAAAGCAAAGCAAAGCAAAGCAAAGCGCTTAAAGTATTTGACAGGCGGAAACGAAGTGAAAATTGCTGCAGCATAATTGAAAGCCATGCTAAAAATTTGGGTTACCTTTTTCCATTCATCTCACGGCATTTTGGGTGCATAATTAAATATACATTGACATTTAATGGCAAATCGTGTTATAAATATGAAATTTTTTGTTCTCTCTTTGCTTCTCATTATTTTATATTTTATTTTTATTTGTGTTTTGTTGTAAGCGCTTTCATTCTTTATTGTTTGTTCGGCTCAAAGTCATTTTGAAATACCGCTGGCATATTTGGCCGATGGGTAAGCCTTTGACGTGCCTGGCGCACCTTTTTCGCCCCAGCTTGCCACGAGCAGCAAACTTGCTAGCATTTTCAAAGCCATTCGAAGCCAACGCGGCGCATACTTAACAATTCATTTGCAAAATTCCTATCATTTTTTTTTTTTTATTTTGCATGCCAATGTCCTCAATTCAGCAGCTTAGCAACTCAACAACTTTGACGCACTTCTACACACAGCCTTTATAGCCATCAATCATCATAATTGAAGTACTTCACCGCACACATAGCGCAAACGAGCCATCGTTCGGGCTAAGTGACTCATTTTCATACCAACAAGGAAATGAGCTTGCTGCAGTCTTCATTTTTATGTCGTCATAAAACCTAACTTGCTGTTGCTTTTGATTAGCAGCAGCAGCAGCATCAGCATGACCCAGGGGCAGCTAGTCTCCAATTCTTAAGTCCCCCTAACTTTTCTAAGTTGAATCTATTTATATTTTGTTTATCTTCAAATTGCAACAAGAACATTTATTGCGACTGTAAGTTACGCATACAAGCTTATATTTGAGGCAGCCAAAAAAAAAGATGAAAACAAGCTAACGATTTTCCAGACATTTTTAAATGCAGTAAAACAGCCACAGGCAATCGTCGGTGCCGCAAACGGTCGATTGACCGATGCTGAGAGCGCGATAAATTCAATTTCGCTTGCGCACAACCCAAAAACTTCTTTTATTCTGGGACAATAAGTGCTCGCACTTTCTGCACAGCATTTGAGGCATTTTTATATCATTGTGACTTTATGAAATTAGTAAATTGTGGCAGACGCTTGCTACTGGCGCTTGAACAAAATTCCCTGCTAGCCAAAAAAAAAAAAAAAATCCTGCCACAGCGTTCAAAGACAAAATCTTTGTGTGTGCGTTGAATTTAGTTGTTGTTTTTTTTTTTTTTGTTTTGTTTTTGTTAGAAATGTTAAGATATGATTTGATATTATGGCCAAGCACGCCCCAAAGACAAATGGACGAAAATGGTTCAGTCCAGGCAGCTCCCATGTAGCTTTGGCATTTGTTATCCTTTTTATGAATTTGAGCAAGCAATGAGAATGCTCGTATTGTAAGCCACACAGCAACAAAAACCATAAGCAAACAGATAGCTATACCCTCCTAAATTAAGTGTTGAACGTCATTGGAATTTTGATTGCAAATACTTGAAGCGAAAAATCTGATCCGATGTGCAGCTCGAAGAGGGTAAACACAGAGATAAAATCAATTTAAAGCAAACATACATACATAACAGTACACAAGATGGCGCACAGAAGGATGCTCAGCGCTTTAAGGGTTTTAATAGAATTGAGTTTTTGTTTGGGTAACGACCACACCTAAATGTCGACTAATTTGGCAGCCACGTGGTTTTCATCTTCCAAATCATAAAAACGCCGACAAAAGACTACACACACACACACACACACACACACACACACACACACACATAATCCCGAGTTACGGTAAGTGGCCACAAATGGCAGCTGCCTTACAATCCTTATGCTTGCGAGCATAAAAAAAAAGGGCAAAACTAACTACAGTTTGGCATGGAAATGAAACAGCAACGGCTTAAGTGGTCGCAAAGCCAACCTCAACCTAGAGAGCGACACGAACCCTAACTAACCTGTACAGAGATGAGTTGAGTTTAGTTGAATTGCTTTGGGGGAGAGGTCAAAAAACGAAGAGTCGCCTCAGGAAATTCGCTGTGAAAATAAAGTCAGTCAGGCACAAGGACAGACAACAACAAACATACAGACCAACGTGTAAGCACAGCTGTCGGTACCTTTTTGGTTAGGGACCCATGTAGTATTGCCCATACCATAACTTACACTCTGCTCCTATGTCCATGTCGTGTGAGATTCTGTGTGACCGCATTCCCCGGCGTATGCTCAACGTCAAGCTCAGTTGCCGATCATAAACTAACCAACACAAACGCATATGTGCCCACACATACATACATACATATATATATACAAATGTATGTTATACAAATAAGTAAGACAGCACAAGAAACGCCAACAGTATTGCCCAAGACGAACCAACTCCTGTACTGGTACTGGCACTGGCACTCATCTGGCACAAGAAGCAACATATCATTTGTAGCCACATTGTAACAATTTCTTTCTCGTACTTGTCTTGTTGTTTTTCCGTCGCACTTTAAGTGCGCTTATATTTAGTTACATCATTGCCACTCTTTGTTGGACATGTTTAAGTTTAAGGTCCCATAAAGAGACTTGTACTTTATTAAAGACATTTATTTGATATATCTTATTTATTTCATGAACAGTAGAACAGGAGCTTCACTTTTTTTTTTTTTTTTTTTGTTTACTCATCAATTTACAGGATATTCTGGAGTCGTTCTACATACTTTAAGTTATTTTCTGTACGCTATTATTGTCATTGTTCCCATTGTTGTTGCTGCTTGCGTTGTTATGTTTGTGGTTACACTTTGCGTGCTGTGCATTGGTCTCCCCCATGCTGAAAGACCTGCTGTGCTGCTGTTTTTTCTGTTTTTCCTTCTACTGCCACACACACACGGTCTCGCTCTCTGCGTCTCCACGTTTAGTCTCTGTCTGTGTCCGTGTCCGTATTCTCATTCTGTCGCTTTTTTCTGCCTTTTGCATGCGTCGCGCTGCGGCTGGCGTTACCGTGTCTATTGTGCTAATAGGCAGCACTATCGTATTTTAACAGCTTTTATTTACACATACATATGTTTGTACTTTTTTGTATGTGTGCACACTTGCATTCAAACAAATATGTGGCGCAAGCATTTCACTTGTTTATCATAGTACATTGCTATTGTCATATGTTTATACCCTGTACACTGTATAGTTAACGAAGGTAAGTAAGTACATATACAAATTTCATAGAAATAAGACTTTAGTTAATGTCTTAATAGAGAATACCTTTTTTTCTCATCATCTTATGTTTTCTCTCTTAGTCGATCTCTTATTTTGTAAGTTTTTTACAATATTTTTCGCTATCTTGGTCTTGGTCTTGGTCAGGTAGTCTATTAAGTGATTGACTCTCTTGCACGTGCTGCATGTCATCAGCATGATTGGCATTTTATAAGTAACGGCATTTTGCTGCTACCTGCTCTTTGTTAAAACTTTTTCCATTCTTTTATGTTTCGTGCATCAATAAAAGTGGGAAAATGACAGGTTTTATAATTGGTGATAAAATACCAGCAGCGTGGGACGGCGTCAGACGTCGTGCTGGCGGATTCCTGTCTGCTCACGTGTTTACCACCTGCGACATTGACAATAACATGCAACACATACATATGTATATACTGGTCCTGAAGGACTTGTCAGCAGCAGCTGCACCTTTAAAACTGCCTCATTCATTTGCCAATTTTCTCAATAAAAAGAAAATTTACTCATAAAATGAACTTTAACTTATTCTTTACGTTTATATAAAGTCAATAAAATGGTTAATGGAAGGCACTGGCTGAATTTTGATAGCGCATCAGTAAGATGCACAGATTTTGTTGACTTGCAACATTTGATGCTTAACAACTTAAAGCTGGTAGCAGTTAGTTATGGCAGTTACTGCCGCTTAGATAGCTTACTCAAGTTTGCCTTTGATAGGGAACCTACCAGGGAACCATTTTGTATGTATGTATGTGTGTTTGTAGAGTGGCGGAAGTTGAAAGTAACTGAGCTTTCCGATGGGCGCCAGTAAACTGTAATAAACAGTAAAAGGCAGCAGGCAGCTCGAGGAAGCTGCACATTTAACGTGCCACGCCAGCGCCATTTGACTGACAAATGTGGCCGGCAAACAGAGGGTCCAGGAAATGGCAAGGAAATTAAAACAAATATAAAATGCCAGCAACTAGGCAGCCAGAGGCGAAACAACACAACAAATACTGAAAGCTGAAAAAAAACTTGCGAAGCCAAATGAAAATAAATATGCGTCAAAAGTTTGCCCGCAGAAAGCAGCAAGCCCCAAGTAAGACTCACTGAAGTTCGAACTTAAGCAGAGCACACGGCTAGCTGTTTCTCTCTCGCTCTCTCTTTATTTTTGTTGCCACCATCCCCACACCTCAAAAATCAAAAAATTTTGCTACCGCGTCTCTAATAAAGGGCAGCCAAGCAAGTCTTCCTCCAAATCCCAGCAGAGTTTTTTTTCGATTGAGTTACGCGTAATCGTTTCGAGTCAGCCAGCTTATCACTTTTAGACATACACACACACAAACACACACACGCACTTACGCACTGCCAATGGCCATTATAAACCGCAGAGTGATAAGAAATCGATTTGTCACCAGGACGTGAGACTCAATTGGCGCTTACGCAAACAAAAGCCAACGCGAACGCAGTCATGAGGGCATAAATCACGAGCTCACATACCAAAACATATATTGAGACACACATAAATATACACACAATTAGGGAAGGGTGAGGGTGAGGCAGCTGCTGCTGCGTCTGCTTCAGTTGATACAAAAGTGCTTGTCCTCTGTGTGGCAATGTGTGTATATTTAAATGTGTGTGTGTTTGCGTCGCTCATTTAAGCTTATAACTGTTAATCCCGTTGGTTGTTTTGCATTAAATACCAAAACAAAATACTCAATGCTTTGGATTTAAACACACACACAGCAGGGTGAAAATGTTAAAATTTTAACCAATTTTGAACTCATCATGTCTTACAATGAGATAAAACCCCGCAAGCAGAGAATATTTCCTTAAGGAAAAAACAAAATGTTGCATTATTTTAAGCACTCACCTAATGAAAAAGTTCGAAATAACGGTGCTTGTTTTGATTTATTTTCGATTTACAAGTAAATCCCACCTGGTGAATTATACTTAGTTTCCTTGTGCTTATTTCTGAAAATTTTACTGACTTATTTGCATTACTTTACGTTGTTTGACTCAATCGTCTCACGAGCCAACACATTGCCTGTCAAAATCTCCCGTTGAAAAAGTAACAGTTGCTGGCAGGCTGTTTAAAACAAGAAAAGGCCAATTCGCTTGCTTCAAACTCGACTTGTAGAGAAAGTGCGAGCGACTCTCTATTTCCTTTACTCTGCACCCCAGAGATGGCAAGCTATTTGCTATTTGCTGGCTGCCGCTAGGTTGCCGATATTGACTTTTGTTTAACTCGGCAAAGGGTGATATAAGCTATGCACTGATTTAAATTTATCTTTAAAACGGAGGGAATATGGCTAACGTATAAGTAAGATTTTTTTGTTATCAAGCTCAACCGACGCTTATAGATTATAAAGTTGAAATAAACTAAGTCATATAATAGGTGGCTTCTGTTAAGAAATTGGTATTTTACAGGGTGTTAAAGCTGAGGTGCCTGAATAAAGTTTTCGGAGCTATGTATTTTCTGGCAGTGATGGCATTTTTATTGGGTTGTGCTCTGTCCGCAAGTCTTGTCCTTTTTTTTTTGGTTTTTTTCTTTTTCTTTTCGTTGCTGTCTCAGGTCTCGACAGTAATGTTTTTTGTCCCAGCTGCACGTGAAATATTTTCGACAGCCACAAAGTAAACAAGCACACACATTAACTTTTCTTAGCTTTATGTGTGGGTGTATTGAGTGAGTGTGATAGCACTTCTGTTTGTGTGTGACTGTGTGAGAGTGAGTGAACTCACACACACTCTTAATTTAAACGCTTCATTTCACTTTACTTTGTCTGCGATTTCAACTTAAATTGCATGATTTTACGTTGCGCTTCAACGTCTCTTACTTCAGCATCCAAACGCTTTTGGCATTGACTTTGGCATTGGCTTTGCGTTCTACTTTCACTGCATAAGTAATGCTCATAAAACTGAATGAATTCTGGTGATTTTAATTTTTAATTTGGGATTTGCGGTCTGCCAAATTTGATTGGCTTCCGTTATACAGCTCAAAGATTGTTCCATTATAAACTAAACTCTAATTAAAATTGCAATGCGGTTTACTTAAATTTCGATTTCCATATGAAAGTCGATGTTGCGGTATGCCAACAATTAGCTTTAAAATATTTAGGAGATAGACCTGACGACCCTTATTATTCTTGTGAGAGTTTACACCCTTTGGATCACCCTTTAAGAAAAACAGAAACGACGCCATTTGACGAGAATCTTTTAATTAACTTTTTGTTTACTCAACGCCCGAAAAGTTTTTCAGTTTACTTGAACTTTATAGCATTTGCCGCAAAGTCGCTATATGCGTGCATATATACTTACCAAGTATTTGGCCACTGCTTTATTGGCGGTGCTGTTTTTCAAGCGTCCCTGAATTGTAGGCAACACTTTTTATACGCTCCAAAATACGGAGACCAAGTTGCGTAGTGTAGCATTAAAATCGATTACTGTTTGCTTTCAATTTACTAGCACGCCATATCAACATCGCTAAATCTCAATCACAGAATCCTTTGTCGACGCACCCCACAGTATAAATATTTGCCCTCTTGGTTATAACTATTTTCCAGCCAACTTGGGCTGACTGATGGCTTAGTTATGTGGCTGCAGTTCAGCTTAGATCGCAGCACATTTTAGAGCACTGCTGTCAAATAACTTCAACTTATCCCAGCTGCCTCAAATTCCGCAGCGAACAAAACAAAAAAAAAACTATAGCGAAGCCAAACGCATTGTTTCGCTCAAAAGCATGCGAATGTCAGCAGATGCTGATAACTTTTTTTTGACTTTTCCAGACGTGCAAAAAGTTTGATGTGCTGGCTGTGGTGCCAGCTTGGTATTTGTTTCATTAGCTTATTGCCCGAAAGGAAATTGCGTCGCTGGCCAAGTTGCGTCATAGTTTAGCAGCATTTACAACGTTAGCTTGTGCTTATACATATATGTTAGTGTGTGTTGGGTCAGCAAAGGTGCTGCGCTAATTCACAAGCGCCCGCGAGCCAAACACTTGATCTAAATGCCGGCATATCTCTGTTAACAGTGGTTTTCAGTTGAGCAATCAAATACAGTGCAACAAATGTTGTGGGGCTTTTGGTGGTCGGTTGTTGCAACCCATTCTGGAGTATTAGCGGTTGCCATTGCTGTTGGCGCTGCGGCCATTATCGCAACGATGACGCGACAAGACGACAGCAAGAGCAAAGAGAAAAGAGTCAAGAGGACCAACTGCAAGAGGCAAGCAGTGTGGTCGTTGGTGGCATGTGACCGAGGCACGACCATAACTAGCTTTCGGTCTGTATTTTGCGTTCCAAGCAAAGTGACAGGAATATGCCACTGCCACAGAGCAGCCAGAGCCAGCCAATGCAGCTGTGGCAAGTCGCATTTATGGCAGGCAGGCAGGCCAAAAGACAGGCAGCCAGAGCAACATTCTCTCAATATAGATAAACAAGTGTCTGTTACTGCTGCCATAACCGCACATATCGCTCATAAACATAGCCATAAAACTAACACAAACAAATATGTGATAAAGACCACTACTAACAACTGAATAAGACTGTGTGTTTGGGACTGACCATTTTTTAGTTTTATAGCTGCTCAACAGATATGGTGACTCGTGACTAAACTATTAAAATGTCGTATAAAATAGCCAAAAAAAAAACTTATCTTAAATTAGTGAATTGTTATATAAACTTGGCCTGCCTTTATTTATTACTGTTTATTTAAATGTATGCGTTTGTTTATAAATAGAAAAACGCACGACATCCTTAAGCACTTTTAAGTAGACAAGTGCGCAGACAACGAGGCGAATGTGTAACATAGTTCACACTGCGCATACAATGCTGTCAACAGCATCATTTGCAACACTGCAACTGTTTGCTTAAGTAATTCGCTGTTTGCCGAGCAGAAAAAGGGTATATTGGTTATTTTCTCGATTATGGTTTTGTCATTTGACTTTTTAGCTTTTGAGGCACGGTATCAACGGAATAATTAAACCACTTGTTTGTTTAGTAACAAAATCCGTAAACCATAAAACAGTATACAAAACGTCGTGTGATTTATACAGGGCATTTGTGAGAGTTTTTCAACTGCGCTTTGCTTCAACCTAATTGTCAACGCTTCTGCTAATTAAACACGTTAGCAGACAAAGCAAAAAAAAAATAAAGTTGAAGCTAAGAAAATTAAGCAGATTATTGCATTTGTAGCTGGCTCTGCTTTTCTCAGACCTGCCTCCCTGTCCTTTGTGTGTTGATAAACGTTTACCGTCATTTAAGAAAAAACAACAGCAAGCAAGCAACTGCAACTGCTGCAACACAAGTCCAACAAGTACACAAACTGTTAACGGCAGTTAGCAGACAGCATCCGCAATAATGAGGATGTGGATGCTGAAGTAGATGTGGATGCAAAAGAGTGGACGGTAGACGATAGTTAAAACAAATGCTTGCAGCATTTTTCTCAGCATTTAGTTAGTCTTCGTTTTTGGGCCAGCCCAGAAGGAAAGCACCCCGTTTCCGCACAGCTCTCAAACTGCCGCAACAACAACAACAATACAGACACGCAACGCAGGATGCACGCTTTATTTGCCCTAAACAGAGCTCGGCGTATTTTTATATAAATTATTTTTTTTTTGTTTTTTTGTTTATTGTTGCTGCTCAGAAAGTAGGCTACGTAGTTGTCGTCGTCGTCGTCGTCGTTGTCATCATTCTCAACGTCCTCGGGCCATCTCCTGTTCAAATTAAACTGAAAGTCTTGTCCGCTGCTTTGTAGACAACGCAACGCAACGTTGTCTGGCCGCACTACCCCGCCCTACATCGTCCCGTTCCCAAGACGCCGTTGGCCTCGTCCGCACTGGTCGAACAATGTTATGAACCAAAGTGGCAGCACTTTTTTTTTTGGAGCACTCAAATGCCCTTCGGACCACTACCCTGCCTTCTTGGTCCTAGATGCCAGCAAATGTTGTAATTAAACTTTAAGGATTGCAAAAAGTTGCGAACTAGTTGGTGGAAGAGAAAACGATAGAGGCAGCGAGTAAAAGATAATTCAAAGGAAGAGTAGCAACAGCGTTTAAACAAAAGCTTCAAATAAAGCGCTAGCATATACGAGGCCAAGCTAATCTCAACCAAGCCATGCCCCAAACACGGTCGCTCGGTCAGCTATAATAATAATAAAAATAATAATCGATAGCTCTTTAGCATTAGCACACAACTGTGACACTGATGGGTTAAGCTCGCGCTTAATAGCCGTCTTAGTTGACATAAAGTGAACGGAAAATGGAAAACGAGAAAAGTCAACTGGTAAGTGTAAGTAAGCCCATACATAGATGGTCTATGGGCTATGACTGCTGACTGGTAACAGCTAACAGCTAACTGCTAACTTGGCTGACGAGTATGAGGCGGCAAAAGTTTTGTGTTGATTTATTAAATTAATTGCTGCCATATGCAGCTGCCCCGACATAGCACGGCCCTAGCTACGAACTAAGCGTTTATTTGTGTTTAATTTAATTTATACGAAATGTTGCAAAACTTTTTATGACAACATTCATGAGAGTTGTTGCCATCGGCTTTACTTTCTCCTAAAAGAGTTCAAAGGAAACTTTTGGCACTGGCAGCAGCAACACTATAACGCCCATTTCGAAGCTCATTCATTACGTTTATTATTTTGAAAAACGCATTGTTTATCAGAGTATACTCAAAAAAAAGAAATATTTTGCCTAATTAGTTGATTGTATACGAATATTTATATATGTTTTGAGTTGCATTTATGCTACTTTCTTTATTAATAAAGAATTGGTTTTAGTTTTGATCAATTGATTGGTTTCTGGCCAATTGCAATACTAAGATTATTTCCACGTAAATAGTTTTCTATTGTATTGCTGACGCACCCGGAAATTGAGTACAAGTTATTATATGTGCAAAGTATGATTCATGCGATCGATGCACGCACTCGAAACGCTCAAAATGAGTGCGGAGAAGCAATATGAATTGCCACACTACGTGTTGATGTTCCACACAATTTCCGGAGGGACAAGCACTAACACATCCTGCTGCGGCTGCTTCAGCTTCAATGCGCACCTCATCACTCACAGGGAGCTTGTGGGCTAAAAGGCGAGGACATGACATCCAATCGATTCGCACACACTTATGCAATTGATTTAGCATCCAAGCCAGGCATGTGGGTAGGATAGGGACGCTACTGATTCGCCGGGCACACCTTAAAGTGTGTTCGATGTGCTGCGTTTGGTTAACTTGGGGCATTTAATGGCGTTTCAATTTGCCTTTGTTATTGTTGGTATCCAAAGAAAAATCATGCTACAAAACCCTTCGGTGCAAAGTGCTCATTTATTTTGCCGGGTGCGGCAGCTTGGTGGCGCTTCATTTGCGAGTGTGCTTAACGCGAACCTCTGGAATATGTTGCACGTTTAACGTTAACTTGAGAATTTATTGCTGGGTGTCGGCAGGGTTGACAGTCGAACACATAAAAACTCACTTGCTGTTGTGAGGCGAGTGAACAAAAAAGAGCGAACGACTTGGTAGTTGCCCATTAATTGCATCTACAGTTTCTTAATTCTTTTTGCATGAACTTGCCACATAAAACATTAATAATAACATCTCAAAGCACACCTTTTTAAGCAACTCTTTCTCTCTCTCTCTCTCTCTCTCTCTCTCTCTGTTGTTGCAGGTAAGTGTTGAAACTGTAATGTCAGTGGTCTGCGGGAAGGGCAGGTAGGAAAGGAATTTCGATTGTTGGTTACTTTCTGAAAATACCCTTAAACTTTTTAAACTGCTGCCATTACACAGCACAGAATTTTTGGGGGCATGGCTTGGGCAACGTTTGTGGTTGTTGCTGTTGTAACAACGAGTTGATTGCATTAGGAGTGACGTGTACCGCAAAAAAGCTTTCAAGTCATTAATATCATTTGGGCTTTGTAAGCAAAAGATTTTAAAGTGCAAAATTTTTGATGCTAAAACCAACCCAAGCATGCTTAAAGAACATTTAAAGGCTATTAAAGCTGTTTACACACAAATACATACATTTGTATATATATACATTATGGAACACACAATTGTGTTTCATTAGACGTTAAAAATTTTGTTCAAGATGCGTAAAAATGTTAGCTGAAAATAAATCTACTAATAACTAAAATTCTTGCCAAAAAGCCACATTTCTGGTGAGCTTGCAAAGATAAATAAACCAAAAATTCAACATTGAAAACCATCTACACAAATAAGTCACCAAAGAAAATCAAATTTCTATATTTTTATGTGTGTGTCTTTGTGAATATCAGCAAGCACAATCTGCATGCAAATGATTCAATTGAATTTAGCTTCACTATTCACTATGTTTGTATATACTCGTCGTATACTTGATATGTATGTTGCTCATGTCTGTGGTTGTTTGGCAAACTTTTGCATTATTTGATTAAATAATTTCCATTTAACTTCTTACTCGACTCGCATGGAGCTTGACACAAAAGTCTGAGCAAACACACTCACGCATATACGCACCACATTTATATGCTTGTAATTAAAGCAACTAATGCTCACTACCCCATCCATATGCATAGCTACGGACAAAGCACACGCACACATTTAGAAGAGTTTAGCTAGCAAATTAGTATGGGAAAAACTTAATCTTTGCACCGCAGGCCAAACCTCAAGAAATAAAAGAAAATGCGCTCAGAATGAACGGCTTCTTGCCTTAAGCAAGTACCATTGATTGTCCGCATATATACATCGCAACCTAATAACATCTATGCATATGTATGTTTATCCGCATGCAGTGCAGAAACTTCTTTGATATTCACGATTCTTGGCTCGAGAGTTCAGGAAGGCAGACAAGAGCAAAGTTTGCAATAAAAAAAAAAAACCATCACTAGCTGCTTGAAATGAAGTGGCTGGCCCAGTGGCTGGGGTCTCATGACAGCTAGATTTACAGTGTGTGGTCACATAAATTTACTGCATACACTGAACAAAATAGCACGATATATACTTTTTTGTAGTGAAATCTGTGGATTGTTTGAATGAAAACTTAATGCTTTGTTAAGCACATAATACTTACAATTTAGGCTTCACTTAATATTAAATAATAATTTTTAGTGTACGTTGTTCACATGAACTTAAGTACGTTCAAGAGCGCGCCAAGTGAGAGATGTATACAAATGCCTGGGTGGCGCCGTTTGGCTTTAAGTGTATAATGTAGATATATAGGGTTAGAGCCAAAAAAAAAAAAACATCCAAGCAGCACGAAACATATTAGGGAAACAGAGGGAGGTATTTTAACATGGGTAGGCAAATTGTATTGTTTTTCTGTGTAAATTAGTTCATTTTTCCAGTGTGTGTGTGTGTGTGTGAATATATTGGATGGCTAGGTTGCGCTGAGTTAAATCCTAAACATGGACGACGTGTTTCGTCCTTTTAATTTGCATGTTTTATGTTCACTTTATGAGATTTGAGTAGGTCTTGTGGTTTAGCATAAAATATTAAACCGGCCACATGTGTGTGCGTGTGTGTGTGTCAAAGGTCAAGTTTTGCTACGATCATTATTTATTGTTGCCCTTGTGCGTGTGTGTGTGTGTGCAAGCCCAGTTTCAATTTGGAGTTTTTGCCTGAACAAATTTGCCACAAATCTGGCTTTTTGTTTTGGTATGTTATTTATTCAATTTATTTATTTATGTCCCTCACTCAAACCACTTTAATCAGATCCTCGGCAATATGAGCGGCTCATCTGGCCAGCGCATTAAGCCCACTATTAAGCCAGTTTAGTTATAAGCCGTCAACACGCACGTCGCCTCGTTTAACGACAGGCTGCCATTTGGTTATTCGGTCAGTTGGTCAACTGATTACATTTATGGTCAACTTTTATGACACAATAGGCTTGCACAACTCCTAAAACACATGCAAATCTCTATTCAGGGATTTAAAGCTGCCGCAGCAGCAAAATAATTTGACTTTAATTTCCAAATATTTGCCAAATCATATCAGCTAAACGTGCCAGCCAGAATAATTGTGGCCATAAGCAGTTATCAACTTCATTCTGTACCAGCTGGGATTTGAGAGTAGATTTCACGGCTGCTCAATTAATAATTAAAATCGTAGAGTGAAATTTTAGTTTACAGAAACATATTATAGATAGATTTCCAGGTTAAAATGAAGGACACGCAAACATCAATTGAAGCACATGTTAAACTCTTTACTTTGACATAAACTGTGAAGCGAAAATACGTGCGTGGCATGATACACTCCGGATGTAATTGAGGCCAACGACATCCGCGTGAACCAAGCGATGGACGGATGGATGGATGAATGGATCGGATTGTGGCATGCAATTGATGAGAGTTGGATTGTCGTTGTGCCGTTGTGACAGCAAACAAAAACAAACAAACTTATATGTCACATTGCCATGTATCCATCCCACTGTGATCCTGTCTTGTGGCTGGCAAAGCAATCAACTTTTAAAATGCAACAACAATGACACTTCTCACACACGCTCACTGAGGGAAAGAGCCTCCGACTGATATGCTGCCAGGGAGTGCAAGTGAAGTGCGATCCCATGCATGAGCTGCACAGGCGATGTTCCAAAAAAAATAGAAGGAAATAACAACCACTGAAGATGGCAGATGGCTGGCGCATATTTTCAACGACTGTCAACAAAAATTGCTGTTCACTGCCAAGCAGCTCAGCACGTTGAGGTTGTCAAATTGTTTGCAATGGTATAAGCGTTGTGGGCCAAGGGGATGTGTGTGGGATGTAAGCCGACACAACCGATTGACCCGCACACGTAACCATAAATCTGGAAATGATATAAGTGTACACTCTTGTATATTTGACATTTGGTCACTCAAACTTGAAACGATAGCGAATGAGTATCCAGACGTTGTTTCATTTCCCCCGACTCCCACATTATCCTTTATGCTTACCTCGCACTTGTTATCTGTTTGTTTGCCCGCATGGTCAGCAGCGTAAAGTTGAAGGGCTTGCTGCCAGCACGCACGTACCACATGTAAGTGTCTCTGCGTGTTTGTGTGTGTGTGTGTGTTTGCGTGTATGTCACAAACACATGCGTCAATTTAATAACAAGAAGAACAAGCAAGCGGTCAAGATAAGCAAACAAGGAGGAAACGATTGAATGGCAGAACACCCAAATAAATGAGATATTAACAATTTGTATTGAATGCCCTGAATGACATAATGGCCGAGGCGATGTCACTCTCACTCTTTTCTCTGCTTGTTGGGCTTTTAATGCCTGAATATACATATGTATATACTACTGGTCGCTGTTGCTGGTAATCGTATTGTGCTGACCACAAACGCAATTAGTTGAGCACAGTGTAAACACTTGCAAGTCATTAGGCGTGTCAAAGGCGACAACGCATTGCCATCACATTTATTAAGTATACACCGTTCGTGTTTTGGGTTTGGCATTGATAGGCAAATAGGGCAAGCGTTTGTACAAAACAAATTTTTTATTAAAGTAAGAGCTCAAGTTAGTTTGATGTTTGACATAAATCGATTTTCTGATTTTACTTGAATGAAATGTGCAGATCAATGATAAAGCTACACCCCAAGACCATATTGTGTAAAAAGTCCTGCCATTCAAAATACTCAACGTGGTAGAAAAATATGTCCAAGCATTGCTAACCATTTCCACAACAAGAACAAAAACAACAACAACAGCATACACTTCTTAATGGACAAAACATGTGCCACACTGAGCTGTGAGCAAGGTCCTTCATAGCATGAATTAAATGGACTACAAAGAAACAGAAACAAAACAAAAAACGAATCAAAAAATTCAATGCGGCAACTGGCAAATCGTAAAGCGACAGGGTAAGGACAGGGGAAGCGTATTGAGGAGTGTTATAGCAGCAGCAACAGCAACAGCAACAAACGGAAATTTGTACACAAATTGTAAAGAAATAAAATTTTAGTATGCGCATATTGATTTTATGATCAGAAATAACTACGCATAGGCGATGGCATATAGAATTAAATACAGGGAGTGCTGTGTGGATGGTTATACATACATACTTACGAATATATATTTGGAAAAAGTGCAAAGCAATCACGAGTCTGTCTGTGTCAGAGTGTGTGTGTGTGCGAGCCTATGGCAAAGCAATGTTAAATTGCTGGGCATGAAAATGAAATAAAATGCGAACGTCTGTTGTCTAGATTTCGAGTTCCAGTTCCGCTCAGCGATGTGGCTGACAGCCGGGCGACAACAGTAAAGTATCTGCCGGCCATACATTTGACAGTTGTAATAAATTTTTGTGTTAGCAACGCATTTCTGCCGGCCCTCACGCATTTGTTTTTTTTTTTGTTTTTTAAATATGCAAAATATTCGCCATATTCTACTGAATGCTGTGGTATATCTAAAATATGTTTCATTTAACGCAAATTGATTGGGCGCTGAATGTCAACGATAAATATATTTTTGTAAATTCGTTGGTTTGCTGTGTCATTGCCACAGTGTCAAGTTCAAGGCAGCCCGCATCCAAACGCCAAAGTTTCTATTTTTGTAAATTATCATAAAAAGTAAGAGCATTTTTGCAAAATGAGACTGACGCCGCCGGAGGCGACCAAAGTTTTTAATCTCATTTGCTCATTTTTCACTTTATACGCTTCATAAAAATGCTATAATCCACTAAACCTTCTGCTGTTTATTGATGCCCGCTAAAGGACAAACAAATTTTAAAAATGGAATCAGACGCTACAAATAATAAAAATAAGCTTCCAATAAAAATAAGGAGCTCGGTTAGCTGAAAGGCGACGAATAATGTATTCCCTTTGTCACTAACGTATCTTAGCTTTCATTTAAATCGCATAAAAATGTAAAATAAAAACAACTTTCAAACAATTTCAAGCTGTCAATGAAAATTATTAAGCTATTCATACAAAAAATCGTTTTTCGATTTAGTCAAAATTAAGCTTACCCCAGCACAATTGGGTCTGTTAACTATTCGACCCTTAGCCATAGTCGTTATATATACTATAATGAACAAGGGTCAACGATGACCTCATCACTATATGGCAAATTGCATGATAAAATTTAAATACCTTCTCTACAAGGGTCACAAAACGATACACAAAATAGCCAAATACAAAACGAAATGTTTAAATTTCGTAAATGAAAGCGCAACCAACAATGGAATCGAATCGAAGCCAAAATTGGGACGAGGCAAAGCAAAGTAAAAGAAGTCGTTATTCAAGGCAGATATGTAGATACCAGCCGGCATCCGCCTAACCCAACCCAAGCTCAAATGTATGCCACAAAATGTTGTTTACAAATCTCTTCAGTGACGCCCACAAATTTTTATGCAGTGAGCGGGGGCACAAATTGTTTTGGCATGCGGATCAGAGGTTGTAGATTTCAATATTTACTTTGGCAAACAAGAACATTACAGGAAGCATAAACAAAGAAAAACTTTCTACTAAGGCCGTGGCTAATGATAGTGGCTTAAAGTTTTGCTAAGTGGAGATTGTTATTATTAAATTAAATATGGCCTCCAGCCTTGATAATAATACGGAAAAATAAATGACATATGAGCGCTGAGGCCGCCATAAATCGACATGGGAAGCTGGTTCAATCCGGTCCAGCACATAGACGATGCCAAAGCCACACGCCTGCCATAAACTAGAGCTAAGACTGTTCAGGGAATGCAGAACGCCCACTTTAAGCACATGTCCAGCAACCACTTGGGGGCTATTCCCAGCGCCCACTTGATACAGCCTCCAATTGCGAACAGGGTCTCCAGTTGCCGGCTACAGATACATGTGTGTACGGCTGTATGAGGGTGAGTCTCTGTGTGTGTGTGTGTGTGTGTGTGTGTGTGTGTGTGTGTGTGTGTGCATGTGTGTTAGCTGTATATAATAATTATGTCACTTTTGGGTTGAATCGATTGCAGAGTTTGGGTACAGCAGCTGCCCCGCACACACTTGAACGGTAATTTGAACTTTAACTTAACTTTAAATGCTGCGGCAAACGCAAACTGTTTCAGCTTTAGCTCCACCCCGACTTTATTATTGTCCTTTAAATGACATTTGCGACGACTGCAGCTAAACGAAAAACTGGCAACTGCTCAAATAGCAACTACAACAGCTACGACAACAAACTTTAACTGAAGCGAAACAAAGACAGAAAAAAGAAAACAAAAAGAAAAGTGTCAAATAAGAAACTAAATCGCATGTCCGCCACGCCATTTTTGCTTTTAGCTGACCCTTTTGTTCTGTGTATTTTTGGCAAGCGCAACGAATTGAAGGCTGCTCAGTTAACGCTCTATAGCTCTGTCAGGATAAGAATTAGATGGGGCGCGCTGGGGTTAAGAAAATTGTGGAATGGCAGCAATGATGTTGCTTCTTCGTTGCTCCATTGGGATCGCTGCTAGCCTCAAGGCGGCATTTAATTACGCTCGTGTTCGTTGTAATGAGGCAAATTGCTTTTTGCTGTCAATTAAAGTAAAGTTTCTCCCTTTAGCCCCGACACCCATTAGGACCAATCAAATGTAGTAACCAGCAACAACGACAACGTCAATGTTCAGCTGTGATTTTTGTGGTATTACCTGTTGTAAAGTCTTTGCTACACACACACACACACACACACATACAATCATCTCTTATTTCAACCAGCTAAACGCCCACACACTAACGCACTCGTATCATTTCTATTTGTCTCTGCTCGGCGTCATACTTCCACTTCCGGCGATGTTGGCGCAGTTGCTTTAACTTCCCAACGTTTTCTAGGTTTTTCCCCGCTTAAAAACTGACAGTGAATGTGTGTGTGTGCTGTGTGTGTGTGTGTTTTCAACGTCTTAGAACACGTTTGTAAACATTTTAAATGTGCTTTTAATGAGCAGTTTCCACCATCCAAAAACGCAGACAGCAGAAGCAGATATGCCATGTGCTACATTTGTACTTCCACATTTTCTCGAGCTGGCTTTCTATCCCTTCGTCCGTCGGTCTGTCTATCTGTTTGTCTGTCTGCTTGTCCTATCATCTGTATGTTCATCTGCTGGCATTAGCTTGTTTTTCGCACTCGTTAGCAATCGTTTTAATTCCTTACCTCCAAAGACACCGTTGTTGTATTTAAATAATGTTAATTAGTGTTCCAGTTAGTTAGTTGTTGCCTTAAGTTGGCATATAACGCTTATGCATAAGCTCAAATTCGCATGCATTGCATACTTTTTAATGTTAAGTTTTAGTCGAGGTTCAGGTCATGACCAACCGATTAAAAATTAATGTTAATTATGTATATTAAATTTATTGCCGGAATTGAACATAACAAAATGTTTTGGTTCGGTTGTTGCAACATTTTTATATGCCACACATTTTGTTTTTAAAGAGATCGCGCAATAAAGCTTTAATTAATTGCTTTATACAATCCAATATACTCACGCGCACTTACTCGAACATTCAGTGCTTAATTTGCACACTGTATTGAATATCAAAAAAGGTAATTGCGTATCATTTTGTCGTTGTTGTTATTGTTTTTCAATATGCCACAATGCCACGACAAACGCAATAACAATGCATTGAATGCCATTAACTATGTGCTTTATGTGCAGCAAAATGTCATAATATGCCAAATGATTTCAATTTAACGATATGTTACATTCGATACAATATCCTCACTGATATCAAATTAAGCAATTAAGAGTGAAGACAACGAGATTCCATGTGCAGCAGTCTTAAGTTCTCAAACAGACATTCATACAAAAGTACTTTTTGAAATATTAAACAATTTATCAATTTTCTCTGCAAAATGTCAAAGCCATTTCTTTATAATAATCTGTTTTTTATTTTTTTACTTTTATGCTTCTTAGAAAAAACAATTTTCCAAGCATAAAAATATTTTCATATCAAACTTGATTCTTTTTCGGTCATCAAAGATTTTTTTGTATTTCTCCTAAAAAAAATATATTCATATTTTATTGACAAAGCTTAATAAGCAGAAATTCAAAGCAATTTTTTATACTCAGAAACAGAAAAAGCTGAAAAGTTTATATTGAAATAAATAAATAAATTGATTATGTGCTATATGAAATAGTTAAATTCGAATGAAAAATAAAATGAAATGATTTTATGGCAAGAAACCAGTTTGTTTTATACTCAACCAGGCTAACTAAAATTTATATAAAATGCAAATAAAATTTAAAGTGAATAAACTGACTTTTAAATTACCCACCCGCAAACATAGTCAAAACAAACAGGAAACAAATATTACCAAAGCTATGCGTAGATAAATGTGGAAACGAAAAACGTTTAAATACAAAAACGTGTCGAAAACTAAATGGATAACGTTTATTCTACATTCCTTATTTTTGTTGGAAAAACGTTGGCATTGATGTTTTTTGTGTTTTACACACAAATGCACATCTTCTTTGGCTTATAAACATTGCAAAAAAAAAAAATCACAGCAAGTATTTGTGTAACTATATATTTATATGTATGTATATATATATACTAGCTAATCCGCTGCGCGTTGCTGCACGTAAAAATACGAATGTTTTTGGTTTTTCAACCTTAAATGTTGGCATTTAACCGGCGTTACTTAAAATATTCGCTGCACCAAAGACGCCAGTGTAAAGCAAGAGTAGTATTTTCGTAATATAATTGAAAAAAAAAAATGGCATTATAAATTGCTAAATCATTGAAAACCATTATCTAGTTGTTTGAATTGTGAATCAACTTGAACTCACATGAAAAATTTTATTAATTTAGGAGGAGTTTACAAACCAACACCCGAACAGAAGGAAATGAAATAGAATCAGTAATATTAAAATCTTCAAATGGCTAGATCATCTTTGTGCCCATTTCTATTTAATATATATACCATACATGCTCCTTACAAAATGCCAGACAATAGCCCCGATTTAAACTAGCGCAAAGTTTAAAACGTTCGTTGTGGAAATTATAGCTATTGAAATGCAATAGAGCACATAACCTGCATACAGTTTTTTTTTTTATTTGTTGTAGGCATGTACATATTTAATGGCATAAATAATAGCCAGACATGGAGCGGGCGGACGACCCAAAGGCGGCCAAACAAGCTAAAATAACAATGAAAATTTCGTGAGCTACGCAAAACTGTTTTGCTTGTTAAAAGATGGTCAACAGCAACAACACCAACAGAAACGAACTTTTTGTAGTTGCTGCTTAAACAGTTGCTGGCTTTGCGGTCGAGCCTCTCGCACAACCCACCAACACACACACTCAAGCTGGAAGTTGGGCAATGGGCAATGGCAACTTGTGCATGGCTTGCAGCCGCAGTTGTACATTTGTTCAGCTCACAAGTGTCATGCTGTTTGCGCCCGCCAGCTCCTACTCTATCTATATACATATGTGCCAATAACCATTAAGCGTTAAAATTTGTGCAGCTCGGTTGCTGGTTGCACGCTGCGTTTGTGTGTGCGTGTGTGTTGTGTATGTGCGTGCAACCAACAAGATTCGTTAGCCTCGACAAAACACTGTAATTATTTTATGCTTGTAATGGCCAGCAGGCGAGTCTTTGAACCCAATGCGAAATTTGGTAACAGCTTAAACACAAACGAATAAACAGGCTGTGATTTTACCCTCAGCAGTAGTAGATCATTTAAAATTTCCAATTGGCTTGACAGACACGCATATACTACTCTAGAACAGCCAAATGTAGCAGGTTAGTTGTTGGCCCGGTTAACTGCTCCGGGTACAACTACAAGTACGGCTCGAATCGAGTTTTTGGCAGGATGCGAGGATGCTTGTATTTAATTTACTGTTGAAATTAACGATGCGTGCAACAGTGTTTGTGTGTATTTGTGTGTGTGTGTGTGTGTGTTTGTGCAAAAGTCAAGCCCCAAAACAACAATTTGGCAGCAATTTGTTACAACAATGGCAACTACTGCAAATGATTAACAATGTATGCGACATTGTGTTTAAAAGAATAATATTATCATATACATTTCGGTTCGAGCCTAGCCAGCGTACATTATACATGCCACATGCAACCACTTCTCCAACCACGACGCCCCTTCAAGCCCCATCCCATATGACATGCCCATGCATGCGTATACATTTATATAACACACATAAGCTGTATGGAAATTAATTTTCTGCCATTGCGCTGGCTTCCAAACACATATCTATACATATCATCCATCCCATTGGCTTATTTTGATATTTATGAGGCTGGCATTTAAGTGAGACAATGCCCGTATTAATTACACATTTCATTTATTTTGGCCCATCCGAAAATGACTAAAGCCATGGTTGCAAAATCAATAGCTAACCCCTCAACGATTTCTCTCTGTCATGTTATTGTGGGCCATACTCAACTTGAGTTATCATTCGAATATAACGCTGCTCCAAGCCCCATAATCTAATTAAACGGAATGCATATTGTAGTCCTGGTAATTATGGAGCGACGTGTAACGAGCAAACATCAATCAAAATTTAGCGGCTGCAGCTCCCTAATACCTGTAGGCCAAAACTTGACCAGCAAGTGAGGAAACAAATTGCCCTGCAGTAGGTCAGCACAAACACACACACACATGAACATACACACACACACATATTGTGCCTGCGTGTCAACAAGCAATTTCCGCTGTGAACGATCTGGAACAGCAACAAAGTAAAAAGAAAATAAAACAACGTAAAAAAATAAACACAAAAAAAAAAAACAAAAAATAAAAAACATATATTGGCCACTGCAATAGGCAAATACGGCCACAAAACCGCACTTCTCGCCCCCGCAACAGCAACAGTTGTCGAGCTGTGGTTTTATTTTAACGATAATATTAAGTTGAAACGTCTGGCGGATAGGCCAGTCGGAATGGTCGGGAGTGGCAATCAGCATAAAGTGGTTGGCATTAAAAATGTTGTATCAAGCCGAACAATAAAAACGCCGTTTCACAGCGGAAGTGTCAAGCGGGTAGCAAGTGGGAGGAAGCCGGCTGCCTTTGCTGCTATTGTTATGATTGGTATTATTTTTTTGTTGCGGTTTTTGTTGTTGCCCTTTGTTGTGCAACATAATCAAATAATAATCCTATAAAACTGCCGGCCACAATTAAAAAGCCTCTACGATAATTCCAACTTTTTGTTGCCTACTTTTTTGTTGGCGAGCGTTTACGAAATGGCGTCCAATGCATTTCCGTGGTGTTGAGCATAGCATTGCGGTTCAAATAACAGCAATTTAATGAAGCATACCGTTAGCCACAATTAGGCAACAATAATGAACAGCCAACATGGCCGTAAGTAACCCAACCAAAAAATCTATAACTTTATAGATTTGGGTTGGGTATACAGAGTCTGCGTTGCTTTTGTAACAGGTAAGTTTCAATTTGATTAAGGCTATGATAATTAAGCTGTTTTTTTTTGGGGTGAGTAGCTTTTAAAAGCTTGTTAAACTAAATCCGAAATATGATCAATACAAAAAAAGGATTAAAGCCAGTTCCTTTTTTTCATATTCTACTACATTCTGTATCAACAATAATTCGATAATATGCTCAAATCGAATATTACAACATTGTTTGCATGCATATGAATTATTAATTTTGTAAGAGGTAACTCCAAGTTTAATAAACTCTGTGGCATTATTTGTACTGATTTAATTGCACTTTGTCATTTATGGGGATCATTACTCGCTATCAGCGGTCATCTGTTAAGTTTTTTGTGAATGGTGGCCTTAATTTGTCGAGCATTATGGCGCATGTTGGATATTTATTCAGTGGCGTTATATTGTCTTTCACAACTTTTTAAAAACCACGCTTTTTTTTGGCAACTGGTTGAAGTCTATGGCTTGTGCGGGCTAGCGTTAAGTTGTGGAAATGCGCAAGATTGCATGGAAAATATAGTCAACACGCGACATTCTCAACTGAATATTGAAGTTAGTTGGTTGGCACACACATATACACACATATATACACATTTGAGTATTCATTTTGTGAGAGAGAGAGCAAAGCGCAGTCAATTGAAATGCAAGTGCAAGTCCAAGTCAAGACTAGTGCAAAAGCAAAGGAAACTGCCAGGCAAATTGGCAGGGCAAACTACAAAATAGTTGCTTCACTGAGCAATGACAAACAAGAAAGCAGCAGCAGCAGCACTGCCAGAAACGTCAATGCAAATAAGTATAGCATGGGGCGCCAAGCTTGAGATCCGGACTGCTTCGTGGACTGTTATGAGAGGGAAGAACTTTCAAGTACTGACAACATTGTCAAAGCTAGCAATAGCTGCAACGCGCATTTCTTTGGCAGCCAACTACAAACTGTAGACTCTGTCGTCGCACTTAAGATTTATTGATTGTTTCAACAACGCAAGCGTCGGCCTTGTGGGTCCAACTGTCCTGCGTATGCTGATGCTGCTATTGCTGATATTGCAATTGCAGTTGCAGTTCTGCGTTCAGTTCAACGTCAACATCGTGTCTTGGCTTATTGCTGTGCAATAAAGTTGCTGCGCTAACAGTTACAGCAATACAACAATAATAACAAAGCGCACGACAATGCTGATGATGACAAGCACTGGCACCCTTTGCCTCACCCACACATCACCATTTTCGACCATTTCAGTGCTGGCGTCCTCGGGGCAGAACGCACTTTATTTTGTGTTTCTCTCACACAAACATACATCAACACATACTTGTACGTTATTTTTTTTTTGTGTTTTATTCTTTTCTTTTGATTACTTTTTGTGCAAACTTTTAGCAACGATTCGGATTGAAATTCTTTTGTATTTACAATGGCATTTCTGCCTTATTATATGCAATGTACATAAAGCGCACACAAATCATGACATTTGGGTCAGAAAAATCGGGTTGTTCTTTTGATTCAAAAACAATGCTTAAATATCAAGAGAAGTTTATTTAAGAACATTGTTCTTTTGAGTTATTATTATTATTATTATGTTGGGTTAACATAAAAAACAATCTTTAAGAAAGGTATCGTAATCGTATCAAAACCTTTTTGGTTTTATTTGGAATTGTTTGAATGCCATAAGCTGTTAAATTTTAATATACAAGCGAGCAGTTGACTTGTTTTTAAAATGCGAGCTCAAGACTCCAGATACAGCACGTGTGGCATGTTGGACAACGTTTTGTTGTTGTGGCTGGACAACATTTTTATCTTTTAATTACTGTCATTTCGGTATGCTGTTGCATGTTTACATTTCAATATATTGTTCGTTTCCGTCAACACTCTTTACACTTCGTTTTTGTCATCCGTTTTCTATCACTTGTGCTCATCAACGACGTGACTGTCGTCGACCAGGACCAGGACCAGACCCTAACGATTTTGGTTGGCCATAATGAGATTTTGTTTCCAGCAGCTTAAGTTCTGCGTAGCGGCAACGGAAACACCAACAATTTTCATTGCTATTTAATTAAAAATTGCAGAATAATTATTTTTCTTTTTGCATCTCACTTCCATTATGCTGGACGGTCGACGCAACGAAGGCGCAACAGAACAGAACTTTTTAAGTAAACAAAGCAGCTCAGCGCTGTTTGAAAATCTTCAAATTAGCACAGGACGGCAAAGCAAAAGAAAGCAGAGCAAAGCGAAAACAACAAACGCACAAATGGGCAGCTGCAAATGCAGAAAGCAAACTTCGCAATTACATTAAATCCGCTTCCACGAATTGCCAACATGCACCGTTAACAATTTACATTTTAAACTATGCAACTTCTTAAGCCAGCTCTTCTCTTGCCTGTTGCAACAAAGTTCGCCAATTCACTGCTTTAAAACGAAAGAAACCTCTGTCCAAATGTGTTAGTAAAACATTTAACTATACTCGGCTTTACCAGATTATCATATATGCAAACTTCTCACAAACACACACAGGTGCTAAGAATACGTGCCGGGGCATTCTGGCCAAGTTTTATGCCTATGCTAAAGTTTTTGGCTCACTTAGGGAGCGGAATAAAAAAAAGAAGAAGAAGAAGGAAACCTATCATGTAGCACGCCGGATGGGCGTAACTTGCGAAAAGCAAAATGTTACTTTAAGTGCTCAACTTGATGTAAAAAACTTTAACTACAGCTTAAAGTTTGATATCATCGTTTGGGGAGGGGCGGAACGGCTGCTATAGTTGGCTTAACTTGTTGTGGGATCGCTGACAAATGCTGTCAATATTTCAACAGTAAAACACAATTGATTAGACGATTTATTATGCTGCTGCTGCTGCTGCTGCAGCAACGTCAAAAGACAAGGCAACTGCAACAACAGCAGCCGCTTCAACTTACGTTTGTTGCCCCCTATCAATAAGCTGAGAATATCAATCTGGCCGCTAAAGTGGCTGTTTGGCCTCCTGACTTTGCCTTCCGCAAATTGTCTCAACCTGCCACTTGATATGCGGCAAACTAATACTTACCCACTTATACGTGCTTTTACTCATTGTGGTCGTATCTATGTATGTATATATATATTTTTCCGGCAACATTAAGCCCAACCGTTTAAACCTTTTTGTTGCGGCAACTTCTGTAAGATGAATGACGATAGGCAGACAGCTCTAGCCAGCCAGCCATTCGGCCAGAGGATGTTGCAGTATAATTTATTTTGTACTCGGCACACGGATAGTCGGATAGACTGGATAAAAAGTAGTTGCTGCTGCTTTACTCTGTGTGTGTGTGTGGCTTATGATAAACCCCAGCTGGATGTATTTGAGCCGCTGGGATCTGCACACTACGGCAAGTGCAACAATTCATTTGCTTGTGCTGTAAACGGATTACAATTTAAATACATTTATTTTTGTATGTTTTGATGAAGCTCTGCATAGCCAAACACAAATATAAATGTAACTTTTTTTTATATTTTATTAAACCTTGCTAACAATAAGTCAAGTCTGACCAGCTGGCAAAAATTGTGATTAGTTTTCGGGGTTGGAAAACAGGGAGCTTGGCCACTTGGGGCAGTTACAAAGGCTTTTCATTATGCGGGACAACAACACAGCACAATAACCATAACATCAGCAGCAACAACAACAACAACACATAATTGCAATAAGAAAAGCGAAAAGGGCAAAAATTCAGCTGAACGGCTCTTGAGCAATCTGAGTGCCGCATCAAGTGCACTTTTTTGTATGCTTTTCATCAAAACACTTAATTTGCATAATTTTTGTGAAAAGCTTCGCAGCATAAACAAGTCAGCCCCGCAGCGAGAAGCGATGGCAGCAAGCGAAGCACGAAACAACAACAGTTGCAATAGCAGCACTGCTGCTGCTGTATCCTGAGGTCTATTTGAGAAATATGGCGCTATTTAATTCCGCCAGCTTTAAATAAATGAAATGGCATTGCTGCAAAAATGTGGCATCTATTTAACCCACAGTCTTACCAAATTTATACCTTGCAGAGACGTTCATCCTGCTTCGGATTCCCATTTAATGCACGGTAGACTGGCTCAGAAAATATTGCGCTGCCAAATCTTTTGTGTGCACTAATTTAATATTTTTAGTTCATTTAGCGTTATGAAATTTCCGTGCAAATCGTACACTTTGCATTTTTCGCCCATTTTTTACGGCAGCAACAGACAAAGCAGTAAATGCATTTCAATAGTAAATCAGTCTAATGCACTCAATAACTATTAGAGTGTACTTACTTGAAATGCCAAAGGCACACAGCAAAACTCACAAGTAGAATTTGCAGAAAGCAGCAATAAGTTAGTAAGTGGATATAAGGCTTGCACAGTCTGCAGCCAGAAGTCAAGCATTTTTGCATACAATTTAAATCCCTGAATGAAATCGCATATTCTCCAAATTTGAGGTAAGGAAATAATCCATCAACTGATTTACATTCAAATTTTTTTATAGCTAGCCGATTAGTTGCAGTCTGCTTACTGCTGCTTTTTACAAAGAATTATATTTTCAAAGAATTCTTTATACACATTCAAAAGATACTGTAAGCTAGTTTAAACTTTAGTTTGTTAACGACATGACAATGACTTGGAGCTAATTTTAATAGAATCTGCTGTTAATTGATTATGGTAAAGCTCACGGTTTTAATTGGGCGAAAGGAAAATACTAAATCTAACCTTAAAATATTTATTATTGTTTGTTTGGGATTTAACATATTCAAACGATAAATTGTTAGGCGGATTAGTTGCAAGAAACAAATCCAATCTAAACTCTCTTTGTTTTCGATATTTCTTTACAGCTAAGCGAGGACATTGGCTACGTGCTCTATTCGGCATTGGGCTCCTTTTACATACCCAGTTGCATCATGGTCTTTGTTTACATACGAATTTACTTTGCTGCCAAGGCTAGAGCGAGACGGGGCATTAAAAAACATCCGCGCAAAACAAACAACGAACAGGTGAGTGAGTGAGTGAATGAAGGCTGTGCGAGTAATCTCACTGGTGCAGAGCCCCCTTCTGCCTTTTCGACCGTTCAATCACTTTGTGCTTTTATTTTTTTGGTTCTGCAGCTAATTCATGTTGGTGACGCAGCCTGTCCAGTCAGATAAAATGAGCAACAGCCGCAGCAAGCAAAAAAAGCCAATTTTTCCCGTTCGAATGAACATGTTCTATCGCTTAGGTGATGGGCCAGGCATCCGACGTTTGTGGCACATGTGGCGTATGCGCAATATTTTTGGACTAAAAGCTGCGCTGCATTTGAAACGCTGCACAGCAAATGCAAGTGCCTTACGCGCTTTACTTCAATTTGGCGTCAATTTGTGTCTGTTACGTGCTGGATGTAAAACCTGCCGCAGCAGTTTTCCCATACTTTTCCCATTTGCACTTTGCCACGTTCGCCCATTTTGGGCTATTTGCTCATTTAAAGGTGCAAAGTCGATGGCAGCAGCCAATGTGCAGTGCCATTCAACAAAATGCCATCGCCTTTTTGCACCCAACTGGTGCACAGTTGATTTTAGCTGGAAAATCTTGCGGCAGTTGCGCTGATTGAGTAGAAAATCTCTCTTTGTGCGATTCACTTCGCAGCAATTATCGTCCCAAATTACCAAAAATTACAGGCCGAGTGCAGCGTATGCAAAGAAGACGAAGCGCAGACACATATTTAAAGGCCAGTTTGAGCAGAATTGGCATTTTTAATTAGTGGCACACGAGGCAAACAAACAATATAAAAAAAAAAAAAAAAACGTAGAATGACATATACCCTGGATGAATTAATAAGGTATTCCGATCTTGTTGATTTTCACTGCTGCTCGAAAGATTAAATAAACAAACTTTACTTTACAAAAAAATATTGTGTAAATGTAAATTAAGAAAAATTATTCTCATGAATAAGAAATATTTACAAACAATATTTATTTACAGTTAAAATATAATGCCCACCGCAAGGGTATAAAAACAACTTCCTGACCGCCAATATCAACGACACTTGACAACCGAATCGAGCAAACAAAGGCATTAAGCAGCTGTGGCATATGCTGCAGAGGCGTGAGATTAACGCATACCAAGTAGCCAAACACACACATACACTTACACTACACACTCGTACCCCAAAACGTTTTTGTCTGCTTTTTATGGGTGGGAAAGGGTGCGCTTTTAATTACCTACAGTTCGTTTTTCTGTGTTCCTTTTGTTTGTGTAATTGTTGCGCTTGGACGCGCCTGTAATCGGGATTAAAAATTGGGGGATTTGCTAAATGGAAAAGCCATGTTGCAAACTGTTAACGATGCACCTTTTTTGTTTTGACGTTGCAGGTAACGAGCTTCACCACCGCCAACAACAAGAAAGGTACAATACCGATGCCATCCTCGAGCGGCGCAACACAGCTGCAGCTGCATCAGCAGCGACAGATAGCCACCATTGAGACCCCACCGAACAGTGCTACGCTGCCCATGCAAATACCGACGGTCACCATGGATCTGGCCTCCGACATATCCACATCAGAAGCAGGTGAACTGGAGGCCGTTGCCGCCCAGACGGCGTTGGCCTATGCTAATCCCAATGGTGGCGGCAATGCTGCAACTGAACTTGGTCCCAGCGGACCCTGCTCCCCGAAAGAAACACTGCAGGTCAGCACGATTGCAACGGGTCGTGGAGTTGGACTTAATGTTCCCGTGCCGCCATCTATGGGCAGCAGTAACGTGCTGAACAACAACAATGGTTGTGTGGCAGCAGATGGTGCTGCCACCAACAACAGTGGTGCAGCTGCTGGTGCAACAACGCCAAACAACTCGGAGCTGCGTGTCTCACCGATAGCCGGACGATGTCGTGCTCTATCCGTAGGCATTGATACTGATATGGTGAGTGAATTCGATCCATCCAGCTCGGACTCGGGCGTGGTTAGCCGCTGTGCGGTTGTCAAACCGCTCAAATTTCGCCTTTGTCAGCCTATCTTTGGACGCAAATCGAATCAGCAGCGACGCAACGAGGCCAAGGCAGCAACAGTGGCGGCCAAAAACAATGCTGCAGCTGCGGCCAAAACAAAAGCAGAATTGGCAGCCAAAACGGAACTGGAGCCGGCCATACCAAAGACGCCCAAGCCCCGTGATCCCGAAAAGGAGAAGCGACGCATTGCGAGAAAGAAGGAGAAGCGTGCGACACTCATCTTGGGCCTAATTATGGGCAGTTTCATTGCTTGCTGGCTGCCATTCTTCTTTCTGTATATCTTGGTGCCGGCATGTAGCAACTATTGCCAGATACCCGATTCGGCGTTTGCAATTGCCTTTTGGTTGGGCTATATGAATTCAGCGCTGAATCCGGCCATCTATACCATCTTCAACAAGGACTTCCGAAGAGCGTTTCGTCGCATACTGTTCAAGTGATGTTTGGCCTACGTGTGCTGTTACAGGTGCGTTTATGCGAGCATCGAGAAGGCTACCGAACGTGCCATGGGCAGCACACCGATGGGCTATTCGCATGGCATGTATCAGCATTACAGGCGTTAGATTTGCAAAACAACAGAAAAAAAAATCAAGACAGTTTTCTACATTTCACTTTGATTTTTAGTTATTGCGAAGTTGATTTTCATTTTATGTGTATTTCTTTTTAGAAAAGTAACGAACATTGTAGCTCATGTCAAAAGCAATGAACGGCTGTGAATTTGATGGATATCATTTAGTTTCAACTTACGCGTTTTTCAGTTGCGCGTTTTCTAAGCCTGCCCTCGAACCACAATCTTGAACCCCACGCACATTATGTATTTGTAAACAAAAAATGCTCTCGAGCTGTGCGCAAACAGAAATTTCACCTAAGCAAACATCTTTTATGCACACACTCAATGGCCATTCAACTTGATACTATGTCAAAAAAAAAATATATCTATTTTTCTCCAACAACACAAAATGCAAATGCAATTCTGGGAAAACTAAACAAAAAAGAAAATAAAACATAGTAATATAGGGGCAGACCTTATTTTGTGGCACTGTGTCAACAATAATGGTGGCGGGAGACCCCATTGTCTGGCATTCGAATTGAGGTCATCAAAATGTAGACTTTGGCTGGCAGGCTGGCAAGCAAATGACACTTTGTCAGGATGAAGAAATATACAACGTAAAATTAATTTTATTTTGCCTGGTTTGTTTTTTTATTTTTTTTTTTTTTTTTGGCTCGTTGCTGCTGCTGGTGCAGTAAAAATGTATTTTTAATGTCGCCTTTTGCCATTTTCAGTGTGAAAGGCTGAGAATAATCCATGACAGAGCACCCCAAAAGAGGCGCTCCAGTTTTATGCATTGCACTAAAAATATATATTTCACACAAAAATATGTATATAGACATAAATATGCCATAAAAGAATAGAAGCAACTGAAATGCTACATTTAATGGACATGCACAGATGTGCCATAGAATGATATGCCTTCCCACCACTTTAGATGCCATCATATTTTTTTTGGCTATGCATCGGCAAATGCATGCGCCACTCGCACGAATAGACGACACGTCATTCAGTCAGTCAGATAAAGAGAGATAGAGAGAGAGAGAGAGAGAGAGAGAGAGAGAGAGAGACAAAGAGAGAAAAGGAAGAAATGAGTGAGTGAGGGAAATGAAAGCCAAGATTTAGCATGCCTTGGCATGTGGCCCATTTATCTCCCTTACTATTTACTATTTGGCCATGTCTAAAGGCAACCACAACTATGCATAAATCTCTCATATTTTAGACACATTGCGGTTTGTTCCACCTAAATTTCAGATGTTTGTAAGAGACAGAGAAAGATGTAATCGGCTTGTTCCATGCTTTAAATTTATAGCTGCTTTCAGATCTCGACTGGAAGCTTTTAACACACACCGCATATGTTTCAAATTTATTGGCTCAGCCATTTGTACAGTTCGCAAAGCTAAGTGCTAGCTCGCTTTAAATTGTTAAACTACGCATTAATAATAAGTGAGGCAGAGAACTGTCAAAAAAAAAAACAATAACAAACCAAAACTGTTTTATTTATACGGCATATAGTACGTACATATGTGAAGACAGGGACTTCTGCTTGCAATCAACATGCATTTTTTATGCCGCACATTTGATTGTCAGCACTCACAGTGTGTACAACAACTGCACTTAAATGACAATTTCAGCAGAAACACAAAAAATACAACAACAACAACAACAACAAAATAAAACACAAACAAAAAATGGCAACGGGCAAAAAGTGAAATCGAAAACAATTGTAATCGATGGCGGGACAGAGACGGGGGGGGGGGGTTCTGCATTTACCTGGCAAGCCACAGTTACATTTAAATGCGCGAATCACACACACACACACAAGCACAGCACAAGCACCAGCACCAGCTCACCCACTCACCCACGCGGAGCACTTAACTGCACTTAGGTGCGACAAAGCCAGGATGAATGTCGAACGACGCAACGCACATTTGTCCTGACTTTGTTTTCGCTAGCGCATTGAAATTCATTTTCACTTTAAGCGTCAAAGCAACAATAACAACCACAACTAGCACAACAATAAACGTTGCCCGTTAGTGCTAAAAACTTGATGACGTATACGCCACGTTGTGCATATGAGTTTTGGTTCGGTTTGAACATTGTTTTTTGGAACGCATTGTTTAAATTGTTGGCGTATTTTTAGCGCATGTCATGTAATCATCCAATTACACGCATTTATTTATATTTTCCCATTTTTTGTGTTTGATTCAATTAGCATAAATTATGCACAGCGCAGCGCAAATTAAAAACAAAGTCAATGACCAACACATAACAATAATAATAATAGTTAAATACTTCAATGGATTTAGCATTAATTTGCCTAATTCAATTATGTCCTTTGTACATATATAAGCAATTAGGTTGCAAAACTCATTTCAATTCTGCGCCTTAATTAGCCTGAAACGTTTTTTTTCTAGCCAAATACAAATACTTGCCAAAATTGCCAGCAGCAGCAAATGTTTAACATGTCAAATTGAATTATTAAGTGCGGTCTGAGTGCGAAAATTAAAATTTTTATTGGCATATTTCTGTCAACATTTCTCCCATATAATGCCATAAGCCAATTTAATGCTCGGTCAACTTGGCCAAATTAGCCGTAAATCGACGTTTCGAAAAAACAAAAAACAGCAACAATTAAAACTGTGGTCAGCACAAAAGTAGATGGAATTATTATATTTATATATATGTATATATTTGTGTTGAATAAGCTTTTGGCTGTTGAACTTATGACATAATGAAAATAGTTAAAGCTACAAGATTTTATTTTTATTTAAGCAGTTTATGCCTGCCAGTCATAATTAAGTCAGCTACTTAACGACGCTTTATGAACAGCCAAATGGCAAATAAATTATTTGTGTTTCAACCGCATTGCACTTTGGCAAAAGAAAATTTTCTATTTGTTTACAGCAACAGATGCGGGAAATGCTTAAAGCGCCGACTGTAAATATGCATTTTATACAAATGAATATTGACGGCATAACTCCAGCGAGGAATGATTTGTCCCAAGGCCAGCTTGTTGCTATATTTGGCATCAGTCATATTTTAGCGATTATCAAGCCTTTTTGGGTAATTAATAATATTCGTTTACCGTAGACTTAGTTATTTGTGTTTGTGCATCGTATTTATTTATGCATTCAATTGGCTAATTGGAAAAGTTGTGTTGCGTCCAGCGATTGGCTTCAAATGGTTCGAGGGCGAGTTATTTTTTAGTTTCTTTTAGTTAGGTTTTTTCGTTTGAATTGAGTTGAAAAGTAAGCAAATCTAATGCCTGTGGCAGAACTTGAATATAAATATATTTAAATAACTAAATATTGTTTATTGCCATAACTAAAGAGCAGCTAGACTCAAGAAAATGTCACTTAAATGCTCAACTTAAATTTAGCTAGTTTAAAGGAGCAGCACCAAAAAAAATGACTGAAAAGCTTAAATGAAATTGTTTCATTATAAAATAAAAATAATAAAAATTAAATTAATCCAAAGAACAAAAAACTTATCGTATGTTTCAAAAGTTATTATTACAAGTTTTGCTTATAACTGTAGTTCTAAAATAAAAGTTAGATATTAGACAACATAATACAACATAGAGTATTGTGTACCAAGTTACATTTTTTCATAATTAAACTGAAAACAGCCAGTAAATTATTTACGAGTACACGTTTTTAATTACATACTTATATAGGAACTAGTTCATGTATTTAGCATAATTTCTAGTTACATAAAATCAAATGTTTAGCAATTTTTAACTTCTAATCGTATGTGTCTCTGTTAAAGTTGTGTGTAAACGTTAAAATTAAAAACCATGAGTTATTAATCAAAGCTAAGCAAATATAACAGTATAACGAATGCTTGTGTATATCAACAAATCAAAATCAAATTTGAAAACAACAACAACAAAAAATACTTTTTAAATAAATAACTATCTAAATTTTAAGCGGAAGTCTTCCACTATAATTACGCGCCCCAATTGCAGTTCACAGCTCTTAACAAAACGCGTAATAATCCCCGAAACCGTTAACAACCCAAACGTTTATAATGTTAGATTTTTTGATAACAGCCGATTAGCCGACTTTGTAACTACGTATATTTAGTGCTAAATTGTATATGTGTATGTATTTCAAAGGTTTCTCTCCCTTAAAAGATATTAAATTACAATAACGATAATGATAACGATAACGATTACTTTAAAATTTAGGAATTCAAATATATTTGCAGCACAATTGCATATTAATCATCATAGAAATTTAAGTATGTATTACTAAAAATAACCAAATGTAGTTAAAAAAAAAGTTAACAAAAGATTTCACATATATATTTATCGCAACTTGCCATTGAAATTGTTATAACTACTTTTATCACTGTTATATAGAAAAGAGATTTGTTTTACAAAATTTACTCTTACCTATACATACATATATTTATATGGCTTACAACGAAGTAACATGGTGCTACGAGTTACACATTTATACAATTCATGGATTTTGTCTATGATTTTACGGAATGAAAAAGTCAAGATCGTTAAAATCAGAGCCCCTTTTAACGACTTGGACAATGTTTCACAGTTAAATAATTTTTGTTTGATAATCTAAGCACCGTTACAGACATTTCAATTATATATGATTTTTAATTTAATCTGTATAGCATCATCTTATCAACTGAATTACAATTGTATGTATATAAATATAACAAAAATTCTTTAGATTACATCATTAATTAAAACCAAACTCAAACATTCAAAAACTCACATATGTGTATGTATATAAAATTATATTATAAAAAATGTAAATTGTGCAAATTAATTGCAAATTGAAGCCACCAATGAATTGAATTATTGCATGTAAGTCAAACAAACAAAATGAAAGAAATCAAGTATTTCAAAACAAAAACAAAAAAAAACCAGATCTAAGCTAAGCGTAAACAATCCCAACTCTCACCCGAAACTAGACGCAGTCCCAGTTGTAAACTAAGCTACGTTAGTAAAAAACTTTTAGCAATTAGTCGCTTCTATATCATAGTTAAACTGAAGTAAACAACCGTAGCAACTAGTAGAAATTCATCACTCAGTAAACTAAAAAACGAAATAAATTGTAAATTTCAATAAACTTAACTTAACTAAAACGCATTTAAAAAACTTTTGGTCCGTTGAAACAAACTTTTATTGAACAAGACACACAAGTTGAGTTCAAGCAACGCATATGTAAACATATGAAAACTGTTTTCCTAACATCTAGTAGATACTAAGAGTCAAAATTTAAAATCTGCATAAAAACAAAAACTACATACATAAAAATATATATATAATACTTATAAAGAAAGCCAGCAATTTAAGGCGTACCAAAATTAAACATTAAACTATTAGCTAAGCGAAAATATGTCCATTTAAAGGACAATAAAAATTCTATAAAATTTAATACTACTATTAAGCAGACCGACTAAAAAACATTTAACAGTAAAAAGTAATCCAATTCCATGAGGCTTAACCTAATCTCATCAACATAGCTAAAGCTAAAAACTATGGAACCTAACTTTAACGAAAACAAATAAATACAATGTTTTAAAATAACTGTCGTTAAGTGAAATAAGCAAAATAATAACAACAACAACAACAAAACCAATTGCGAAAGCAAATGCATAACATGTAATAAAAACTGAAATGGGATTCTTAAATTCTTTAAACTCAAACGCTTTTTCATTATAATTGAAGTGAATGTTAGTAGCGAAACTGCCTTTCAAAGAGCAACATCTAAAATTAGGAGCTTGCTAACATTTTCTTTATAAAACGAAATTAGCAAGTTTTAAATAGAGCTAAGCAGATGCAGCAGCTCATTAGTTTGCCACAGTTGCAAACTGAAAGCATTATTGATTTTTCTCACAATGCGACGCGCCCACCGGGGAGTAAAGTGAAAGCGACAAAGCAGTCGAAGGCACAGCTTGCGCCATTATTACTGGAGATGTCAACGCATTAAATGATTTGTGGGTGGAACTGAAGGTGAGTACATTTTACATTGCATACCTTTAGGAGGCCATCGAAATGCAAAATACTTAGCGTACTTATACGCGGATGTGTAATTAAAAATAACACAGAAAAAAAGTTTAAAAATTCAAACACAAAACTTAAAGGAAATATGAAGCTAAAAACATTTATTGCATTTTAATGTATTTCAAATTGATGAAAGAGAGTAAGAAAAATACAACCTGAAATTTAAATTTATTGCTTTTAACAATATTATTCATTTAATTGGTCAGAAAAAGCTAGAATTGTTTCAGCGGTTTCTTCACTTCCGTTTCCGATATGAATCTCCACAACATTTTATCAACAGTTTTATCAAGCTATGAATTGAATTAAGTTGCCCTTTTCCTGTTGCGATAGGTATTTTTACAAAACCTAATTAAATAATTCATATTTAATTGCCACAAAGCGACGGTAGCTTCATTAGTTAAATCGCAAGCACACGAACAGAAACAACTGCGCAACATGCAAAGTTTGCTAAAACCCACCAAATAGATAAACTGTCACTTACTAATTACACACGTGATGCCAGCCCAGGTGCAAAAGTGGGCGCCGCAATGAAACAACACAAAACATGAGAAGCAAAACAACAACAAAGTAACAAATGTGAATGCAAGACAGTGTTAATTGTAACAGTTGCTCATTGTTCTTGCCCAGAAGTTGATGCGTTTAGCGCTTAGACAGTGGGCGGCAGGTCAGCCCACATGTGTCGTTGGTTGCTTCCTGGCCTTACTGCCTGAGTTAAAACAGAAACAGCTACAAATAATTGCCAAGGGCTTTGGTTAAAAATGTACACACAGACAGCGTGTGACAGAGATAGAAATGTTACTAGAAATAGAGCAAGAGACAACGAGAGCAAGTGATTAAGAGCTGTGCAACTTTTAATTAGTTAATTTAACGCTTGGCGCCAACCAAAACGAGCACGCGCTGCGTATGAGTAATTCGCGCACACACACACACACAGAGAACTCGCAGAACATATACATTTGACGCGTTGGCTTTCTTTGGAGGTGTCAACGCTCTTAAGGGATTGGGTCTGGAGTTTTGGGGGAGGTGGTCGGAGATATGTTGCGGTCGGTGGTAAGTAATTTCCTCTGGCGGATGCAACTAATTACTAAACATTTCGCATAAAATTCGCAACTTGACAGGATCTAACTGCACTCTTCTGTTCGTTCGTCCTTTTGCTAACGCAAAGAACAACACTTCTTAGGCTCTTTGTGTCTATCTGCCAGTAGGGTGTGTGTGTGTGCTTGGCTTGGCTTGGCTTGTTATCAACAAATCTACATGCGGTTTTGTGCTAATTCACTAGCGTAGGCGTCGCTTCAACCCCTTTGGGCCTACCAGAAGCAGCTATAAAGTATGCGGTAAGGCAGACAGACCCGGCAGCTAGGCAAGTGTTTGAATGTAGTAGGTTTGAAGCTGTTGGGTCAGAGTGGGTGCAAAGCACTTCCGCTCTAACACACACACACTTATAGAACGAGGCACCGTGGCGATGAAAAATGATCGTAAAATAGCAGAAATTATTTAACACTATTTTGCATTTAATGCAAAAACTTTTGCATTCACTTGCTGGCTGTTCGTTCTCGTTGCTGAAAATTGTTGCCGGAAGTTGTTGCAGAAGTTGCCAACTTTGCCACGACAACGACTTGACTGGCAGCACCAAGCGTTTAATAGCAAATATTTGTGGTTGCCGTGATTTCTTTTTAGTCTAACTTAAGCACAATAATTAACGCTGGCTGGCGGCTTTGGCGGTGCAAAACTGACTCAGTTAAGTACTATGAGTCAAGTCAAACTTTAACTACAAACACACACTAGTCATTAAAAGCAATGAAAAGTAGTAAGATAAATAACAGCGAAAACAGTTTTCCAATATTGTAGCCGCCCTTCTATATAGCCAATAACAACATGCTATAATACTAACACTTGACTCCGTCGATTTGCTTAATTGTGCAAAGGGCAGCCGACAATTGTTGCTTGTTTGCAGGTCTTACTGTTGTTGCCCTTGTTGTGCTCATTCGCTTGTGTTGCTGTGCATCGTGTATTTGCCTTGCTCGTTGACAATGCAGTTCAGGTCCAGCCGAGCGGCAATACACTCTTGACTTGGCTTGCAGATACTTTGGCAAGCACTTCGATTGCTGGCCCAAAAAACCGGCTTGGTAGCCAATTCATAAGCAGCAGCACTTTACGCATATTTGCCTGTGCGCGTTGCTAAGATGTGCAGTCATTTATTGTACAATAAAATCTGACAGCTGCGAAGTCAACGACGCTGCCAACGTTGCAGTCACAGTCTCAGTCACAGTCAGCGTTAACATCGCACGAACCTTCCGACATCGAAAACGTTTAACGCAAAACGTAACGGCCTCTACAAGCAGCCGCACCTGACGACAACGACGGCGACGACGACGACGACGACTACGTCGACCGCGAACGAGATCGAGCCAACAAAAGCGCCTCCCAAGAGGCAACTGCAGACGCCGATGACAACAAACCCGTCGTGGCACTCGCAGACGCAAGACGCAGCGCGCTTCAATCCGATCATACAAAAGTGAAAATAGCCGATACAATACAATTTAAATACCCACTAAAATACCAACGAACAGTAACCGTTTAAGAATCCGCGAGTGTTTTACAAATGTAAATATATTTACTTAATTAAAATTCTCTCTCTCTCTCTCCCTAACAAACAAATGTTACACTGCTCAGAAACTTAAACACTTTAATAATGACGCGATCAGTTAAGCAAATAACTTTCGATAACAGTGCCAAAAAAATCAGTTAAGCAAATAACTTTCGATAACAGTGCCAAAAATAGATCAAAGGCCAAACAATTTTCATGGCCATTCCTGTAGGGTTAATTGCAAAGCCTTCACCCCAGAAACGTGACAAACATTTAAAAAGACAAAAGGTCGCCCCTGGCAACAAACAAGCAGCGCATTCGGCTGCTTCGGAAAACTTTGGCGCAACTAAACAAATTATGATTTCGTCAAAATGTGTGCACAAAATACAAATATTACAGTGGAAAATTTTCTAAAAGCACAAATTACCTTGTAAAGTATAGCTAACACAGTTTGTAACGAAGGCCAAACCACACCATTGAGTTATTTGAAAATAGGAAATAATATGAATACCGTAAAAAAATCAAATTTGATCAATATCTTTGGTTTTTATTCATTTAACGCTTAAGCTGTAAATAAAAAAAAATGTAAATCTTATGGCCTTAAAAACAACTAAAAATTCTAAGATTCTAAGTATTAGTGAAAGAAATCAAAGAAACGGAATTTATTTTTGTGCCAGCCAAAATTTCGGATACATTTATTAGCAATTCAAAACGTGTTTGAAACATTTTAAGCAGATCGGCATAACTAATTTTATGTTCAGCACTTTGTATCTGATTATTTTTTTTCTTCTTAACATGAACGACTTGAACAGGTTTAAAGTCGAAAAATAGATATAAAAAAATCTTACAAAGTTTCACGCTTGGCTATTTATAATTTGTTACATTCTATGTTTTTTTTTCTATACCAAATCAACTGTGCACTAGCATAGATATGCGTAGACCACTTCTACAACGTAGATCTCGTGACAGGTTCACAAAGTCAACTTTTGTTTTTATATTTTCCGGTCTATATATGTTGCACGGTAAGTGTGTGCGTGCAAGCGAGCAAGGTGTTCATTTGTTTACCTGACGATGCGCACAACTATTCAGAAAACAGACCGTTAAATTAATAATAATAACTGCGCACAATAGCAACAATTGCGACGACGACAACAACAACAACAACAACGGCATTTGCTTAGGGCGTTACTATGGGATCATTTCCGCAAATTATTATTGCTTGTTTAGCCTATCCGAAATCGCATTAGCATCAGTTTTTGGTCGCACAATTGCCCAGCAAAAAGTTAAAAACTAATTAGTCACATTATAAATAATATAAATAAAGCATTAACATTTGGTGGCAAATCATTTGACATTCAGTCGCTCAGCAAGCAAACAGTTCGCGAAAAAGACCACTCAAAGGAAATTAACAATCAAAAAAGTTGTAAAATATAAATAAAATCGCAACAGCAACAGAACCGAACCAAAATCAAAACAAAAACGGCCACTAAAACCAACAAAAACAAAACTATATATAAAACTGTCGAAATACTCAGCGACGCCGGTCACATTAGCAAATCACCAGTCGGTCACGTGGTCAGGGGTGGGTAATCAAGTTTTCCCTTTCCTCCCCCCGCCCGATCGAAACAGCCATGCCTGGTTGCACACTTGTCTCTTTTTGATACCTGCATCGCTATTTGTAGACTTCGCTCGTGTCCAATAATTTACGGTCATTGCGAGTGCTTTAACGTTTGCCAGTTTCTTGTACTCTTTGTGCATTGTGTTTATCACTTGTGCATTTTGTGTATTGCCACAAAGAAGGCGCACGGGCGACGGTGTGGGCGTGTCGCGTGTGTCGGCCGGCCATTGGCACAGGAAATCATTGCTATATTGATGCAGCTCACTCACAGCTGGGCAAACGGCCAATGTGATGCATAAACCAATTATTTACAATGATATACATACATATATATTTAGTATTTGTTAATTGCTTGTGCAGTTTTTTTTCTTTTTGGCAGCCTGGTGAAATTGGTATATATTTATTTATAGATCACTTTCAGCAAAAAGTGGTTTCGTGTGTCGCTAATTTATTAAACAAATAATTCAAATGTTAACCTGTTTCTTACTCTTCTACTTTTGGTGGGCCCGACAGACGCTGACATCGGATTTTGAGCGAGTGTGTTGAATTGAAACTTGGAAATTGATTAAAGGTAAGTGAGCATTGATGATGATGATATGCCGTGACAGGCGAAACTTACTATTGGGAAATCACTTAGGGCAAGGCACTACTATTAGATGAATCATTTAACATGCGACACTTTTTCCAATACAATGTATCGAATCATGGTACGAACACTTGCTATCAGAAGAGTGGGCATGAATGGGTTAGCAGTTACCTCAACTGCTGCTAAGCATGGGAACATTTTGCAATACGTTTGTCATGCAATTTTAATCGGAATAGCATTTTTAATTTTCCTCTTCCACCTGACGCTTTTGCGTTCCTTTTTTTCTGTTCTATTCTCTTGCACTCCTCGCCCAAAGGCAAAACACACACACACACAAAAAAAATAAATAAAAATCGTGCACAGCGATAAAGAAAACAGAGAATGCGAAATAAAAGCAAATAAATATTAAATGCAATACACTCAATACACAGACAAGAGGCAGCAGCGAACTGGCAACCAGACAGCCAGAAAGAAGACTAGAATAGAGCAGCCAGCAGATAGAGACGCGGCGACAAAGCAAAAACAGCAACGGGGTACACCGAGGACGAAAACAAAGAGCTTGAATAGTTACTGGCGGCGGGCTACTAACACATTGACATAGAAGAGCGCATACAGAAGATGCGTTTGGGGCGACAGGATGCGAGCGAGCGAGCGATCCATTTGCATAAATCTACATTTTAACCATTTTTTGTTTTTGTGAGTGCTGTGTTTGCCAGCGTTTGCGTTGGCTCAGAAGCATCAAACTGGGCCAACTTTATATATATACTAGAAGCAAGCACTATAGTATGCAACGAATTAATTTTGTTTTCCTATGCAACGCCAAAGTTAGAAATGTTCCCCTAATGAGCTGCATCAATAATAAAGACCACTGATGTCAAACTATCTGACGTTGACCAATTAAACTTGCACGACGCCGCCGCCGCCCAAAACAACACTGTCACCCTGTCAGGTTGTCAAGCCCGGATTAACCTTTTACAAATATGACAGCATCATCCACAAGAACTGGCAACCGCGACATGCGACCACAGTATATACATACATGTACATAAAAGCATGCATATAAGAAAACAGCTTAAAGCCACCGCACACACACACACAGTGACGCACACACTCACTGGTACACACTGTGCATGCATTAAGTATAAATATTTATGGGCATTCAATTGAATTCACACAATTCATAAAATATTTATATAGTAAATAAACACAATGTTTCATTATTTTTTATTTTTTTTTTTTTTAATTAACAACTGCTTGTATTTATATGGCCTTAAGACCATGAAAATGGCCAGCAAAAAACATTTAAAACTGTTCTGCAGATACGGAACAACGAAAAAATTAATTGACTTTTAGCTCAACTACCATTAATAATATTTAATTTGTGTCCAAGAGATTTCGCTGCTTTCCAAAAATACGCAAACAAGTTTTTAAGAAAGCTAAATCCTATAAATTCTTGTTAAGGTTTTTAAAAATTTGAATGTATAAAAAAAAACACAAAAAACAAACTAATCAATAATAGTTTAATATTTTTAACAAATTAAATATAGCTTCAAGCCTATTATTCAACATTATTTAGTGCATTGTTTACTTGTGTTTTTAAATTTTTTTTTTTTTTTTTTTAATTATCTTGAAGTCATTTGAGTAAAAAAGTCGTGTGAGAAAAGTTATATTGCGTGCGAGTTCATTTAATAACTAACAATTTGCTAAGTACTCAATTTGCATGGCACTCCAAACACCGCAAATGTTGGCAGCCACAAGCAACAACAAGATCACGTGCTCAACGCGTTCGCGTGACAAACATTTAGTTTAGTGCGAATATTTGTTGGTGTTGGTTTTTTTAGTATTTGTTTTTGTTTTGTTTTTTTGTCGTTGTCAATTTCTTGATTTTCTCGGCGTCCGGCACGAAAATTATAACACAAGCCTTTCAGCATTAACACCTTGAAAGCGCCCTGGTATATTGGTCAAGTATGTTGTTCGGTTGCTTTTTTTTGCTGTTGTTGTATATAATTTTTGTTTACAGTTTTCAGTTAATTGCCTGCTGCAATCACGCTCAAACCAAGCAAATCGAGCATTCAAAATTAATAAAAAAAACTGATTTAATTTATAAATACGTTTCACAAAAAAAAAAAAATTAAAAACTGCCATATCACAATTAGATACATATTTAACAATTGTTTCTATAGTTATTAAGTGGATGAAAATAGCTTGGTATATTGAGCTTCGATGATGACGTTGATGAATTGTTTATCACATGATGTGAATTGTTGAAAATTAAATATATAAAAATAATCGATACTAGTTTTAAATGAACGTTAATTGTTGATTGCTCGCTGCTCAATGCTAGCTACTTCTGACTAATCAGCGGAAATACGCCAAAAATCCAAAGTTCAATGACTGCGCAAAGAGTTCGTTCGCTTAGCCGACGATAGCTGATTGATTGCATACGACCCAAATTAAATTTTGGAATCGATTCTGCCATTTCGGTGCTAACATGCAAACAGAAATCGAATTACAATCGAACAAACAAGCAGTTGAACAACTGTGCAACTTGGCTGCAGCAAGAAACAACATGCAACATGCACGTTGCCAGCAATTATCAATGAAATTCAATATAAATACATTTACAAGCTAAAAATTCTCTCTTCTGTGCTGCATTTGCATGGGCTCAATGAACTCTGCAACACACACATACATTGAAAGGGCGTCTTGGCTGGCAATGCAATTTAACCTGTTTCATTTGATTTGCTGCAACAACCAAGAAATGCCAGAAAGTCGAAAAATTAAGAAAAAAAATCCGCTTGCACAGTAACCTGACCTGCGGCAAGTTCTGGCCAGTTCAGTGCACGCCCCTCACCACCTACCCTGTGGCATGTAGACAGCAGTGATAAATACGACGACAACAGACAACTGCCCAGAGACGCTCAAGGTGCATCTTCTGTTGTTGTTGTTGTTGTTGACTGCTTGCCTTCCTGCCCCCTATCAGCCTGCAGCCGGCTTTTCCCTGTCATTTCAACTGGATTTGGCCAAAGTTGAGCTCCAGTCATTTCGCTTAAGTTCTGGCCCAGTCCAAGTCTATAACTCAAGGTTTGGCATGCACTGAAAAAAAAATCCCTTTAGAATAATAAATGGAAACAAGTCTTCTAGCCTTTGAGCCCTCATTGTTATCGCAAATTTAAATCATAATAAATAGAGTTTAATCTGTTTTTAATCAAGTTCGATTTACCAATTAATTATTAACATAAATTAGTAGGCAGCCCTTTGGTTTACTGTATTCAATTACATGAATATGCAATCGTTCTTATCTTCAGTTCCTTAAACTTGTTTTCAATATTAGAAATTTATATTTGCATATGTCATCTTAATGATTTAATTACCTTTAATTACAATCATTAGCAGAGTGTTGATATTTATAAATCTAATGTACATTTTTAGTATACATAGATAATTGATAATTGGCGCAATAACTTGTTGCGATGACTTATAATGAGCCTTTATTCAAATATAGCTAATACATTCATGCGATTTATAATTCAACAGCACACTCATTTCTAACAACTGAAAACAAAATATTTGCACTAAGCGAGCGATATTATCATTATTTGGCTATTACTTAAACATAATGATAGCATTTAATTACAACTGGGTTGTTATTCTGGTCTTTAAACATTGAAATATGATTAAAGCTCTCGGGCTAACTAACTAGGTGGTAATTTTTAGTTAAATTTCAAATTGATTACCTTACTTAATTCTATAAAAAAAATTATTTTTTTAAAGTGCACACAGAAGATGATTATTTATTGTTGTTGTCTGCGTGTTGAATTATTCCATGCGCCAGTTGGGGCCTCCCCCTCCGGCAGTTAGTTAAAAGTTTTTTTGAAGTCCAAGCCAGAAACGTGCATAAAATTGTACCGCGTTCTCTAATCATAAATGCGCCGCATGGCTAGCATTTTAATTGCGCTCTCTTAGTCGAATTATAAGCGTGTCTACATGTGTATTTTGGGGTTGAATGGCTGAACATTTTAAAGTGTGTTTTTGGCTGATTTAAATTGTAATGCTGTTGGGTAACTCATAGAATTTGATATCTCATTGGTTAACTGATGCAGCAAATGCAATTCAATGCATTCGCATATATCCTTAACAAGTTTGGAGCACAAAAACAGCATTATAGTATATTACAGACTGTGTATATTAAATATAAAATTGCAAAAACTTTTGGTGCTATTTATGGTTTGCTGCAATCAAAGAATGTTGTTCTTGCTGTTGTCGTAATCTAAAGAAATTGGCAAAGGAAAGCGTTGAAATTGTTGAAACCAAATCAGCCGTACTAAATCCATAACAAAGTAATCAATGAAGGCTGCAACCAAGCAAGGACTGACTGGCAAACAAGTCGGAAACCAAACAAAAAAAAAAAAAATCTAAAAATAAAAACTGTTTCTTGTGGCTGCAATTTGTTGGCCAACACGCCAAGCAGCCAAAAGAGCCAACCAACCAACCATCCAGCCAAATCAAACAAGCAACTGGGACAGCAACGCTTCTCCTCATGCCAGTTCGCCTTTCTGGCTTCCTTTTTCGGCTTTAGCTCTTCTTCACATGCTACACTTTAACTCTTCTTCATCTTCTTGTTAGAGTGCGCCTACTCAACAAGCAACGCTGTTGTTGATAGTTTTGTGCAAAAGTTTTTGCCACCCAATAAGCCTTGCCTAACTATCAGGCTCGCATTGGTTTTGCTTTGTGTGACTAGGCAGATGATTGCAACTTTTGTTGTTGTTGTTGTTGTTGGCATTATTGCTGCCAGCAAACTAATTGAATTGCTTGTTACTAACACAGAACAACAATTGTCAATTGTTGGCCTCTCTACAACTTTATTTGGTGAACTGCTGCAAGCCTTTAAAGAGGCATATAGTATTGATAGTCAAATATTTGGGATTTTACTAGAAGACTAAAGGAAAGCATTCTTTGCTTTATTATACATTTTCCATGTCATTAAGTTAGTACAGAGAGCACACATAAGACGATCTGGCGAAAACGATTTTGGCATATTACTTTTTACTTGCTATTTATTTTTTATTAGCTTCACTTTCTGTCTGCAGTCGACATTTTTGAACGAGAGTTGATTTTAAGAAGCCGCGCACGTGGCGTATGTGTTATATGCAACACAGTTTGTATGTATGCTCATGTCGGGTGTTTGCATTTTGCATTTTGATAAAGTAGTTTTTGCTTTTTGCTTATGTTATGTTGCCTTTAAACTCTGCTGCAAACACGCAGCTGTGGGGGCTTGCATAAAGCCAAGAGACCTGCTGCAGCCGCTGCTGTTGCTGCTGCTGACTGAACTCAAGTGCGGCGTTGTCGTCGACATGAAGGCAACGCCTTGAAGCATGCACAGCACGCAACATTCTCATAAAAATTAGAGCCTGCCCCGAGTTGAATCAAGTCGACTCGACTCAGAGCTAAGTTAAGCCGGGGATCAAGTGTGCGTCGTGAGAGCCGAGTGCATGTTGCATGCAACATTGCTATTTATGAACTCAACGAGGATGCCACTCCCTTTCTTAGACTCTGTGTGTGTATTTGTGTGTGTGTGTAGTGTTTGCAGCCAACATTTGCCATAAATTGCAGCAGATAAATTTCATTCTCCGATTTCGTTTTGCTTTTTGCCACTACTACAGTCGGCTTACATTACTGGCCCCCTGTCTGCCCTTTGGCCGGCAAAGAAAAATATTGTTTAGCATACCCTTACAAAAATTGAGGTGCGTTTAACTTTACAATCCACTGCGGCCATCAAAACTTTTTACAATATTTTATGCATAAAAAAATCCAATAAATCCAAAAAATATTGGATTAAAAATTATGAAATAAATTGACTTAAAAAATCAACAAAATTCAACTAAGTTCAATTAGAGTAACATAAAGTATTTAATCATTTGGTGTGTGTGATATCCGTGGTTTCTTCGTGTTTCGCATGGAATGGATTAAAATAGTTTTTATGGTGCAACGCCAGGCAGGCAGGCAGACCAGACCAGCCAACAACATAACACAGCTCAGTTGCCCATTTTATTTATGTCAATCTGTGTGCAGTACTTGTTGTTGGTGAAACTTGGCCTGGACTTTAGGCCCGGGAAATGCATACTATACATACATAGTATTAAAAATAAATAATCAGCTGGCAACGACAGCAAAGGGGCACGCCCACATCCTGAAGCTGAATTCCCCAAGGGTGTTGGCCCTTAGAGAATGTTGCTGAAAGAAGCCACAGCAGCAGCAACAGCAACAAAGATATTTAACTCTTTGTACAGTTGCACTGTTGTTGGTTTTTAATTATTTATATGATATTTTTTTTGTAATTTGCGCTTTAAACGCCACTGATAGTTATAATTTGCTGCAGCGCTGTGCGCTGTTATTTATGTATTTTCTTTGTGGAACTTTTGCATATTTAATGCATTTAAATTAATTACATTCTTAATGTGGCCATAATCCCTGCCCATGCGTTAAATGACTTTTGTATTTTTTTAAAAGCTTGCAGATTAATTTCATTTGGTTTAAAACCTTTCTCACTGTCCACCAAATAAATAAACCAATAGGATTAACAGGCGAGCAAATAAAAACAGGTTATTATGCAGCGATCACCACAAATACTTAAAACTATTGGCATATTAAATTACACAACATGTCACAGGACTAAACCACATAAATATGAAATGTGAAATGTGTACTGATATTACAAGCACTTTGATTAAAGGCAACAATTTTCAGTTTTTACGCATATTAAAACTTAATAAAATTTAAATAAAGCAAAAATTTGCGCAGCACACAACATTTATCAGTTATATCTCTTAATATGAAGCCATTAAACAAGAAATTAATTAATAACGAACGGCAAATTACAATTTCATATAGTGCAATGTCAGTTGAACCAACCAATAGGGACAGACACACGAGACGGGTTAACACGCACAACAAACACACACACACATGTACACCAGAGGGGTTTGGCTGTGCCCCCAGCTTCTGTACCAATTACCAATTTTTCTGCTGTTGCTCTTGGCCACATTTGCAACACGCATTTAATTGCTTGTCAGTGCGGCATATTGTAGAGTTTTTTTTTGTATTTTTTTATTTTATTATCTGTGCTGTTGTTGTTATCATTATTATTATTATTGTAGCTGGGGCATTTAATTTTCTGAACAGCGTGCGCTTGTCACAATAAAAATCAGTCAAGTGCAGCTCTACCCTAGTAAATGCAGCTCACAGTGGAACAATTTTAAGGCTAGCACAAAAAAAGCGTCATAGAAAACAAATAAAAATTTGCCGTTATTCACACGTTTCGATACAAAATTATATACATTATGCCATAAAATAAACAATGTGGTGTTTAAAAAATGTACTTTATCTATTTACGTTGTGTTGTACTCTGTACTCATTCAATGACACAGAACAAAACACATTCACTAATGGAAACAACTTAATGTACATCAGAGCCTGCCTACAAGTTTTTCGAATTTTGCCATGTTAAACTGATTAAAGAGAGAGACTGTCCAGACCACTGTTCGTTAGCTTTAACCATGCCTGGAATTCAGTTCGAGTTCGGGGTCATTGGCGTGGCATTGCACCACCACCAGTCATCAGTCGCGGTGGCTGTGGCAATGGCAGTGGCCGTCAGTGGTCCGCCATTGAAATGCGTCTGGTTCGCGTTGGCATTTGTGATAGCTCCATACGTACGCCCACAAGCTCACTCGGATACCCATATGTAACAAGAAACACGAGAATTCAATTTGTTGATAAAAAACAGAAATCTGTAAAATTTGTAAACCCTTCAAGGCACAACATATGTATATTTAGGGCCAAATTGAAAAAGAGAAGAAAAACAAAAAACACTTCTCCCAGTGGAGGGCTCAGCGAAACAAATTTATGTTAGTCTGATTGTGCTACATGTTAGCAAGAGCGACAACAAAACCTGAATGATATGTTTGATATTCCAAAACGAAGCATTGATTTTTTATTTGTACCCAATTTAGTGGAAAATGTTCAAAAAAAAAAAAAAAATACACTTAATTGCTCATTGGCATAATGAAAGTGTCCAGGCAATTTGTTTTAATGATATTTTATCTTGTTCGGTCGAATTACAAATTAAAAAAAGGCAATTACAGATAATTATATTGAAAGCAAATAATAAATTTTGTATTCCATGAAATTCTTTGAGCACTTCAAGCTATGATTATTCAGGTATGTGAATAGCCTTGTCTGTGCAACTAATTAGAGTTTTGTCAAGCACTTTAAAAAGTCATTAAATTTTCCTATTTTTCCATGAAAACATTTGTTTTCTAATAGTGAAAAATGTCTTATCTGTGCAAACATGTACATCACATTAAATTAAAACTAAAAAAAAAAAAATATGAGGTAATTAAGTACAAGCAGCAGTTAAAAATGCTTTTAACGATTCACGTCATGAGTTTTAATATTCGTTATGGTTTCTTTATCTGCAAAGATACAATCAAATTTTTTCAATGGTGACTGTGACAGTTTACACAAGGAAATACTGACAGAATAGTCGATTGTTTGAGGGTAAAATTCGAAGGGGTTATAGACAGTAATGACGTTAGTAGAAACATCAATAACTAACTTTGTGGTTTGCTTTATTTCATTTTTTTATTGTTTGACATCCGCTGTTTGATCTGTAATCAATGTTATTTTTAGTTTTTGCAATTAACGGTAAGTGTGGCTGTTATCACGATGTGATTGTCTTCATCAGCTTCATAGAATTTGTTTGTTTACATTTAAAGTTAATTGAATATAAAATGCAATCGCTGACAAGCATGCGAACCTATTTGTAAAGATATGTATATACAATATATGCAATTTAAAGAAAACTTTGTTATAACCTTTGGCCTTTTGTCGTAAAATTCTCGCTGCAATGCATTATATTCTGTTGACAAAATTGAATAATACAAATACATGAATTCGATATGGTTGACAAATATTGGCGCTCACCATTTCTTTTGAATGCCCTTGGGTGACTTTCACTGGCTGACTGGCTGGATAGAGTGTGGCTAATTAACCAGTTGATAAAACAATAACATGATATGCGAACAACAAACGTTTAGTTAACAATAGCTAATGCCAATGTCATAGCAACGTCTATTAGTCATTCACAAAAGCTAAAGCTGAACCAGAACCTGAACCGGCACCCGAGTCCCTTTCATTCACTTCACCTCACTTCACTTCTGTGAGCTACTACAATTTAATTAACGGCGTTGCAGAAAATTAGCATAAATGATTTAATTGAAGGTGAGTGCTAGTCGAGAGCAAGTCTACAACTAAGAGGGCGAATCTCCCAGAAGCGACTACCAAAACGCGTCTCGATGGCAGCTTCTCTGTGCAAAGCAGCTAACAAAGTCATGTGTTAATTTTTTAACGGCATTTTATAAATCTTTTAACGCCTCGTCCTCAACTGTAGTTGGAGCGTTTAGCTTAAATGGTTGACTGCATTTAAATTAACATAAATCTTTTGCCGCAACAAATCCATTTGACTGCCTGATTTGCGTACGCATGAAATAAAATTTGTGAACAAAATAGTTAAGCACATGGAAATAAATCATCAATTTTGGCCCCTATTATCAATTGGCTAAATAAATAAATAACACTTGAAATACCCAACAGCCGCCTGTCGTTAAACAAAAGGTTATTTTGCTAAAAAAAACTTTTCACGAGTACAATAAATAATTGAATTTAAATTTGTTTATTGCCTAACAAAAGCTTATTATGGAAAGTTTTTTATTTTTTTTTTGAAAACTGTATTTGCTTTCATTCATTCTTCTTTTGCTTTATAGTTGTTTTGATATATTTAGTATTTATTGTACAGTTCAATAACAAATTATTACAAGCAACAGCTGCAAATTTAATACAAATGCTATAATTTTTTTGCGGCTTTTGTTGGCTAACGAAAAGAGTGAGCAAAAAGTGCGAGCACAAAACCGCATTGAAACTATTATAATAAAAACATTTTTCATTGCGAATTCAAAGTTTACAATGAAAGCGCAATCACAAGTTGATTGGTGTGGTTTTTATGAAATATTCTGAATGGTACATTCAACTGTTGTCCTGGCATTCTCTTCTATTCTACCGAGCATAACAGCACATAAAAACTGGATCAAGTTCAGGATAAAATCATTGTTGCAGGCCTATAAACTTTTTATCACGAATTAAAATGTTAAGTTTTCAGAAGCAACGTAAATAGCTTAACAAATGCATAGCTTTAACATTTAAAGAATTGAAATTAATTGAAATGTGGATATTTGTGCAGTGCAAACATTACACTCCGTTAATTTTAAATACAATTAAGTTCAGTCGAATAAAATAAAGTAAGTGACGCTTATTTCTGTTTGCGAGTAGAAAAATATCGAGTGCAATTTATTTAAAACAAAAAAAAACCACAGATAATATCAAGATTATTTTCTGTGATTACAAAAACTACCATTTGATACACAACAGAATCTAATCGATTGCATTAAAGTTCTTTCAGTTGCAAACATTTGCTGTATAAATAAGTGATAAAAATAACATTTTTGAAAGTGCATGCATGCGTATTTGTGCTTGTGAATGCTATTGTATGTGTGCTACGCACAGTTTAGTTTTCAATTATTCAAATTAAATATTTGCAGAGCCTGTAACAGGTGTTCAAACAGTGGCACTGTCACTAGATACATTTTTAAGGGAAGAACACTGAAGACGTCAAATGGGAAACACAACTGTTTCAATCGATTTGTCTACATGCGAGGGCATCTTGCTGCCAGCTTGTAACGCGTGCAACGCAACAGCTGCTGTCTTTTATACATACATACATACATGTTCAGGAGCAGCTGTAAGCGCCCGAGCAAATTTGCCTTTATTACTTAAAATCAAAAGTCAAAAATGCAAAAAATAAACTTCTAGACATCGTAAATTTTAATAAATTCAAAACTTTTCGCTTACCCAGAAGTTGAGCCATAAACTCTATGTGTTACGCATAACGAAAATCGGCTTAGGCTGCTTAGGCCTAAAACGAAAAGAAAAAAAAAAAAACAATAATTGACGATATGAAAATTAATGAATTTTCGGTCGCTTTGTGCCGTTTGACTTTAAAATATGAACTTGATTTAAGCTGTTAGGAACTTTTTTCTCAAATAAAATTACGACTCGTTATTGTATAAAGTTGCTTTGCTGGCTTATACATTCACATAATCCTGCAACTGAACGAGTGTATCAAATGCATTTCGAGGCAAAGGGGACTGCAAAATGAAGGATATATGCTAAGGAACAATATCTACACTGGCACCAAGAAGTAGCCACTGAGCACATTTCTCATCGAAGATTAATGAGCCACCATTTAGATAAGTCGTCAGTCTCTTAACAGTAATCTGTGATAACGCTGCGTATACTTTATGGCCAAATAGCACAGCTGGGCAAAAACTTCCGTTGCAACCCAGACCTACTCACTAGTTAAAATTTCTCACACTATCTTCCGCTTATCTGCACTACCATGTCTGAGGGGAAGTCGACTGACGTATATGAGTTAGACAGACGTAAATGATGCAAGATTATGAGATTTTATTATTTTTAAATAGACTGGCAAACATTTGCTTAGTGTCTAGTATGGTTCCAACTAACTGTTAGTACCTAATGCTAAATTATAAAAGGCTGAGAAAGCGGTTCACGGGAAAAACACCTGCTTAAATCGGCTGTCGTAGTTTCTAAAATACACAAATGGAAATATTTGTTTGAATGTTTTGTTCTTAAATAATACGTGACGGCCGACACCTCTTTAGCTTTATCGTCATATAAATAGGAAACTGGGATTCCGCCTATGCCATTCCAGTTTAATTGTGTAACCATAAGGTTGGCTTCTGTGTGCGCATCACAAGCTAAAAAGTGTTAAATTAAAAAAAGTACCAGACATAAACATAAGCTGCTGTAAGTCCCTGACTGACTAACCAGCGACTTTTAATAAATATTTTTGTTTTTGTTTTGACTGTTTGCTCAACTGTTCCCGTTGTTTTCTATTCTTTTGTTCTATTTAGCGCAAATGAGTCACAAGCCATACAAAAGCCGTTAACGCAATTTCTTATGACCATGTGCTTAAAATAGATTGAACAATGTAAAGTCCGGACATAAGTTCAATTATTTTTGGATTTTTACCTTTTTTTGTTGGTTGTGTATATGCAAATTAATCGAATCAACAGTGTTTTGAAGGTTCAAAATGATATTGACAAAATGTGACATCTATTTACTCAGCAAATTATTTCTCAAAATAAAAAATGTTACAAGCTACACATAACAAATAAATTAATTTAGCTCTTATAATTTTTCCATATGCGACAGTTTCCGTTTATTTTGTCATATAGACTTTATACACAAAGATATTTAACAAACATTCGAATATAAATAGCACCCAAATTTGCCATAAAGTAAACCAGAACATTCGAAACTCTGTTTCGACAGACAGTATCATTCGGGCAATCGTTGCGTTACGTATACGACGTACCTCAATATGAACGAGCAGGCAAAACATTTTGGGTAAAGCCAAAAGATAGAATTGTGTTTCTTAGTGCAAGTGTTTTTCTTGATTTCGTTTAATCCGGAAGATTCGGTTGGGGCCCTTGTCAAGTTTATGTAAAGTTGACAGACAAGCCTCTTAATGAGTGAACAACAATTACATCGTCGACAAACTGAAGTCTATGCATGTTAAATGACTTGAAGGCAACTGAATTTGTGTTCGTTACGTATGCGAGTGACCTTCGAGCCAAAAGGCAAAATAAAAAATTAAAAAACACGAAGGCTTTCCAGTTATAAAAATGGGTAGAAACGGCAACGAACATTGCAAGCGACAACAGAAAGCAACATCCATTCGGCTAATAAATGATGTGGCCCAAAACGGGACCAAAAATAGCAGCAAACAACAACAACAACCACTTCCTCTCCAAGAAGTCACCACACACACAAGCAAACAGCTGACAGTCCAGTGTAGTTGCTGCTGTTGCTGTTGTTGCTGCTGTCAATCAAGACGTGCAACGTTTTAAGCATAAACATAAAGTGACTTTGTTGCTGCTATTTTTGTGACACAAGCTGCCGTTGTCAAACTTTGTTGTTAATGTTGTTGTTTTTGTTGTGGTTGTTGTTGTTTTGTCGTGTAATTGCTGTTACGCTTTGCAAAGTTATTAAGTGAGTTTGTTGTTGTTGCTTCTGCTGTTGCTGCTGCTGTTGCAACATAATCTTCTGATTATGACAAGTTGCTTGAATTTTGCTGCTGTCCTAAGCGAAATGCAAATTAAACTTGATAACTTTATACCGAGTGGTGCTCTGAATGTTTCTGCTGTTGTCTGTTGCTGCCCGCCTGTTGCCTACTTTTAGGCTAGCTAAATGGATGATCAAATTTAATTTCAGTTTTGTAAACGCTGCGCTTGAGTTTACCCAAACAATTTGCCAGTTTAATAAATGGTATGCTTGGAATGTCAAACTCTAACTGCCAACTGTTGCATTCCACATGTTAACTGAAACCCATTATTGTCGACAACTAATTACCTTTAATTATAAATTTAGCTAAAACGAACATAAATTTTGTGGGCAGCTGACACACGCAAATGTCTCACCTGTCAGTCACGACAAGTAGGTGTTTTCCATCGTTTTGGCTAGATGCCCTACAAACTATACGGTATGTTCAATTCGGTAGTCTCTTCACGGTATCACATTCTTAAAAATATATTACTTGATAGTTAAGCTTGATTTGTACCATTCAATGTCAGGTAGAAAGTATTTCAAAAACTTTTGACATAGAACATTTGTTTGATGGAAAGAGTATTGTCAAGTTCAGCAAACCCAAGCAGACATTTTTGTTGATTTTACACATCTGAAGCTGTAATGATTATTTCAGCTGAAAAATTAAGTGCCATTAAAATTGACGTACACGTTGGCTAATTGCACACTTTTAAACGTCAATTGCGCGCGAATCCACGGAATGCGGTAAACGAAAGTGCGGCGCCTGCACACATACATATACATATATATATGTTAAGACACACACACACACATACAGCTCTTTCACAACATTAATTGCATATTGATAGTGTTTGTTTATTTGTGTTTGCGCTGTTTGTTTATCCGTCAACGTATGTCAACTTTAAAGCGAGACGCTCTATAATTGCAGCTGGTTTATGTTTGCACCAGTCAATCAATCATTCAATCTATGAATGAATTAGTTATGCAATGCCTGACAAGCTGGCTGGCAACGCGCTTTAGTTTTAGCTTCTTATCCCATTAACAAATGGCGTTTGGCCAACTTTGGTTTTACACAAACTTATCATAAGCCGCAGTTTAGTAGTCGAGTTAATTGTTTGTGCTCAAGTTCTCAACACTTTTCCAAGTGTTGGATGCAATTTGGCGTCTCATGAATATTAATGCCAAATAAGTATAATTAAATATGCTAATTACAGCTGATTGTACGCAAATAATTTGTACAATCATTTGAAATTATAATTTTTCGGCACACGACAACTGCTAAATCACGCCTTAAACACGCCCCAAACAATAACAATAACAATAGCAACAACAATAACAGCCCGTCCAAAAGGATAACACGCATTTTAAGCTGACAATTTAGCATAAATTCAAATGAAATCTAAAAACAATGTTCCGTTTGAATTAGGCGGGGGGTGGAAAGAGGGATGGGGCGCCAACTGCTGCCGGGCAACTGTTGCCAATTTCAGCAGCAGCAGCAGCAGCAACACGACTAAGCAACAAAAACGACAAAAACAACAACACAAAAAAAATGTAGACAAAAATTAAATAAATTATTTTGTTGCCAGCAAAGTTTTTCGCTGGCAGCAAACAATTTGTGCAGCTGCCACATGCAGCTATAAAGGCCACTAAAGTGGGAGTTAGAGACGTTGAATCCAGCCGCCACATGGCTGACTCGCCATTTTTACCTGTCGAGGCTGTTGTCTCTTATCTTGGCAGGCCAACGCCAGAGGTCGATGTAAAGGTAGTAGTAAAGGTGGCTATCATTCTGCATATTGGCTGCGAGCAGATGACACGAAAAATGTTGAGCCAACTAATTTTTTTTCTATCAACCTAAGTGAATTAAAGTTTTAATAAGTGGCCCTGGCAGCTCCTGTGTACACAACAGAGAAAAGTTAATTGAAAATCTAATGGCAACTTAATTGCAAAGCAAAAACAAACGATAAAACGTATCAAAGCGAATCTTTTAACTAGCATCTCGTAGTAGTATTGACAAGCGATAAACCATATAGTGACTGCATCTGAAAGTGGCATAAACATAATTAAAATGCAGTTTTATAAGCTTTGCAATATGCAATCAACAAGTACACACACACATACACACAATGGAAATGGATATATCCATTATAATGTTAACAAGAGCTTTGGTACGACACACCTGCTGTTGTTTATGGGTCTGCAACCATAAATATTCATTTAAAGCAATTCCTTGGTGACAAAATGTAGCAAGTTTAATTTATTACCTCAGGCAGCCTTTGTGAACACAAAAGAGTCCAAAAGAGGTTTATAATTTGAGCTGCCAGACAAACACACACACACACACAGAGGCAGAGACAGAAAGTAAGACAGTTGGACAACTGATTCAACGCTCGAGTGCTGCACGAGATCCAAAACATTTCATTAGTTCAATTAGTCAGCAAAGCTACGAAAACCTGACACTGGGTTAGGACTGACTGGGAATGGGATTGGGTGAACAGGTGGAAGGTTTGCCCGAATAGGTGGCTTGAGTGTCAAGTGGCAGCATTTTAAACGATGACTAGTATCCTTTTGTTCTGTCTCACGAAATACAAGACAAATTATAGTTGGCTCAGACCTTGGCTGGACATTTAAATGCAAATTTATTATCAGACGACAGCAAGACAAAGTAAAAACAAAAAGTGTCTATGTCTATGGTAATTTTCTTTGTATACGGTCATTAACACGGCACTAAACAAAAGATAAGAGCAAAAATAATGTCTACAATTGACACAGTTCAATGTGCGATTATAATGGATAACAAATTAATAAAGCAAACACACATAAATCACCCTTCATCTCCAACAAGCTTTATATCTTGCTTTTATTAACATATGCTTAGATTCATATAGTTTTATGTAACCTTAGAACGAGTATATTAAACGTTTGTTTTAGCAAACTAGTTTGGCAATCTATCACAACTATTTATCATACGACTGATTAATCTAAAAATATTAATTTTATGAGAAGCTTACAAAAAGTTTATAAGAATTCAAGCAAGCTAAGCATGTTACTCATAAGTTCTGAATTTTTTTGAATGCTTTTGTTGTTTTTCCATCCACCTACAAGAAATTAAGTATGTAATCTACACAGCAATTTTACAACTTTGTTGGTATAATGCTTACAGCTTTTAAAATTGTTTATCGATTTGAAACATATTTATTCAAACTATGAACATTTTTAAAATATGCATCGGTGCTTTCACAGAGAACACAAGAATTACTATGTATGTAGACATGGGCACTGTGAGTCCAACCACAAATCGCTTTCTTTAAAATTAAATAAATGTGCAACAAGTTTGTTAAAGAAAAAAAATCATGTAGATAAAACACTGATAGAAACTAAAACTATTTTGTGTTGGTTTGATGTTCAATATTGAAAATAAACTAAATTCAACAGCAGCATCTTTCAAAATTACAAAACTTTAATTTCTTTCAACTTTTTTCTGTTTATATTGATTTTTGGTAGCGAAGTCGAGGCAGTATTAATTGATCATCCGTTGAAAATCTCATTTAGCATAGAGAATCAAAAGTGGGGGTGATGAGTCAGCCACAAGTGGCCCGACTAGCAACCACTAAACGTGTTAATACGCCTAATATGCAAAACGGTCGGCGTCATTGTCGCACCACTCAGCGTCCAGGACTAACTAACCTAATTACTTGTGAAATGTGCGCAGAGCAGACCAAAGGAAATGCAAGCAGAAAACCGCAGCCCATTGTCTGCACAGCAGGTGAAAGTGGAGTGCCGTTGAGAGTAGAGTCCTGGAGGGCAGGTTGCCAGTCGAAAGGACACTGCACAGCACGCGTAATGAAAACTTTGTTAAAGCACAAGTGCAGCTGGTGAACACAGAAACAAAATAAAAGTATTTTCAAAAAGAAAGCAAATTCAAACTCCAGCTGTAAAGAGGTGACAGTGCAAGCCGAGTAGCATTCAGGGGTGTTGAGTGGTTGTTTTGCTGCTGATGGAGCTATGTGGCATCCGGTACATGGAATGTTAACGTGAACACTGAATGTGGCGACAACGGGATACAACTCAAGAGCCAGGCATTTAAAGGGCTGCTGTGAAAGCAAAAAAAGAAAAGTACAACCCTGACCACTAAATTGCCAGAATGAAGTGGTGGCAGCCCAGGACGATGTTGATCAAATTAACAGCATGTGGCGCCGGCTTTGCTTGGTTTCACTTTTGTGTTGCATACTTTTCAGCGGCTAATGAGTCAAACAAAAACCTTGAGCGGAACAGCGGCCAAAATTATTTCATAACTTAACAACTGTCAAACTTATTAGGTGAATGCGAGAAACCCTTTTTAAAAAAGGGGAAATTAAGAATAAAGGCGCAAAGTAGAAAGTTAAAGCGAATCTGATGTTTGGTTTGCCAAAAGTTGTTTTGCAACAATTTCCAAGACTCTGTGTGTGTGTGTGGCTCATGTTAAAGAATGAGATGTAATTGAAACTTTTAAACTTTTGCAATGCATTGAAAAATTGGCAATTGCAGCAACTAAAAAAAAAGAAGAAAAATAGCCACACAAACTACAAGTAACTACGACAAATAAACAACAACTGCAGTCAGTATTTATTTTCGTGTGCTTTGATGAATGACTTTGAGGCTGCGGTGAGATGCAGAGTTTAGAGCCAAGAGCAAAGTTTGAGTTTCGAGGTATGTAAACAACAACAGCAAAACTAGCAACGCACGCCCCGCCAATGACTTTTCTCATTAGACAGTCAGCCGAACGTGGTCAAAAATAAATCGAACAAAAGTTTTCCAAAGCGCTCGACGCATTAAAAAAAGGCAACATGTGTAAAGCTTCAAGCGGTTAAAAGCAAACCAACAAACGCAACAGAACTGAACAAAACAGAACAAACAATTGCCCAGTGCAACAGAGGGGAAAAGAATGAACAGAATAAACAGTTGAAAAACATTGAAAAACGCTGAAACAGTTGCATGTTGGCCAGAACTTTGTGGACCGCATACTTCAACTTCAATTTGCTGGCACTGATGAGGGACGGGAAGAGAAGGAAAGACAGGTGGATGGGTTGATGGGTAGACGCCTGTTTCACTCGTATTTCATTACTCGAACTGGTATTAAGTGGCAAAGTTTTGTGTTTAACAACTTTTAGCAGCCGTGCGGCAAAAATGAAGAAGAAAAACCTGATGAAAGTTTGCTCTGCAAAAGCAAAAGCAGCAGCAGCACAAATACAACTAAACCAAAAAAGCAAGAAAGAATAAACAACACAAAAACAAAACAAAAAACAGCAGCCGAAACAGAAGTAACTTGCAGCCACTTGACTTAACTGCACTTTGCACGCAGTTTCGAATGAAGAAGATAAAGGAAGGGGCCAGGAAGGTATGGTCGACAGCCGAGGCAAAATGAAAGGCGACAGTTTGCTGCTAACGAAACTGACAATCGCGATTGCAAGCACATTAAGTTGAAGAGGTGCAAGGCAAGTGGGGGTATTTTGAAGACAACTTATACCACTTGATGGTCCAAAAAGTTATCCCCTCATCGCTCGTCGTTGTGTTAGCTGAAACCCATCATAAGCGAAACTTTTGCCACATTTCCATGCATTTTTGATTGGCAAAATCTGCTCGCAGTCTGAAAGTTGTTTCGGAAGCGATAGCGGAAAATAGAGAGCGAGACTGAGAGAAAGAGAGCCAAGCCCAACTTCCAATTTGCCGGGTACTTTAATTAGCCGAACGCACTTGCAAATGCAACGAGCGTTAAAAGTTTTATGCACTATAATGAAATGCATATATTGCATGCAACTTTGTTGCTCCTCCCATGACTATGAAATGGGGGTTGTAGCTGCCACTGCCACTATTACTCGACAACCAAGCAAGTACCTCATAAATCTTGTTTGGACTTCTCATAACGTTTCCAACGGTCGTAAGCTTACTTTATAATATCAAGTATAGTATAACGATTTTAATGCCGAGGAATCTTATAAATTCTCATTTCACTTCAAAGCTCAATTGTTTTATACGTTTTCATCATTTTTTTTTCAACAAAAAATTTATAGTCGCCTCTTAAGCTTCTTTACTTTACTGCTTCAAATTTGTTACCTGAAAATGTTGCATTGTTACCTTGTTAATTTTAATGTTTACTTAACATTTCCTTACCAACAGAAAACTCTTATTAAGTTCTATGACTTTGAGTATTTTTTGTTGAATTTTTGAAAACTAAAGCAGCTTGACAAGCTAATCTTTCCATTAGTGCATTTAGTCATTAGGACCCGACATCAATTTGCCATCGATTGAGCCACACCCAATGCAAAGCCAAACAACACAATTACCATAATAACCCGCTTTAAGTTATAAGAGGTAAAAGAGTGTAGTAGACACGAAGATACTCAGTACAAAAGTAGTTATGAATTGAATTTGGGTGAACTCTTCGAAACTGCTTTATATATATATGCATTAAAGAGTCTGAAAATGTGCTATCTATCTGTAACAATTACTTAAAAAACATTATTCAACCCATGCAAGGCATTGCTTGCTCATTTTATGGATGCAGGGTAACAGAATTGATCAAGGTGATGGCTGAGCTATAGAGCACCAAATGTCCAACTGGTCACTCCTTTTGCTGCTTGGCATGCAACAGAAAAAATGCAAAATCATGCATTAAACATGCAACTCCTGCTTTCAGCTCGTTGTATAAGTATGTATGTATGCGTGAGAGAAATGCGAAAGAAATAAGACCACAGTTTTTCATACGTTTTGCGTCACTTTAAGGCCAACGTGAGGTGGCAACTTCTGATGCCCTTTGGCCGGGACTTGGACGCTGGCCAACTGACGGGTTGCAGCGGTCTCGGCGGGGGGCATGGCAGAGGCCAGCGCAAAGGTATGCAACGCAATGCTGCACTTTGGCTAAATTACATTTTCAATTTGTCAGTGGCAGAGGCGGAAACAGCGCAGAGCAGGCAAATGGCCAGAAAAGAAAAGAAAAGAAATATAAAAATTTATACATAATAAAATGGGAGAAAAAATAGAATCAAAAACATAGAGATGCAGAGGACGCAAGGCGTGGCTGAATGCCCATCAATGCCAAATTAAGTGGCGCTCTTTTTTACAAATGTGTTTTTGATATTTTCATTGGACTTGAGTTAGTGGCGCGCATTAGCCTGAAGATTTAGGATCTAGTGTCACGCATACTGAATATTTCATGAGTGGCAGACATTTTTAGTTTTTGTTGTCCTTTTCCGTTTCACTGGCCTCCGTTTTCATGTTAATAACTTACCATTGTGGCTGTCAACTTCAGAAATACACAAACAGGCACACGCACACAATGGGCCCAGCCAAGATTCACGATTGCTCAGTGATTCTCTGAGGTTGCTTTTGGCTGAAACTGCAGCTACAAGCTGCTTTATAATTTATGATCCTTGGCATCGACGACTCCTTCATCAGCGTGTCGCACACATGTCGCCAAGTTTCGTATAATTTTTCAAGCTGCGCGCCAAAAGTGCATGAATATTAACTGCATGTGTTTTTTTTTTTCGGTGGAGTCGCCACGAAACGATGTGAGCAACGTCTTTAAGCGTCGTTTTGCTGGCTGCAACTCTGCGTCCCATCCCAGCTATCCACATTTATGGAATACTTGCTCTGCCATGTTAAAGTTTGAAGAGGCAAACGCCACCTTATCTAAGTTAAGGCTTCCTGCTTATTTATGCATAAGTGCGGTTAAGTTTTTGGCAGCTTTTTACATACTTGATGAAAACGTGTGCAAATTGTCGGTTGCTGTCTATTGGAAATGGGAATGGATGAGACTTTGCTTCCAAACCCCCAACCATCTAAGCTTATATGTCACCCCTTAGCAGACTCAAAAGCTATAGCAGGTAACAAAGCAGTGGCAGCACGGATAATTTGCTTAAGCTCGGCAAGCAGAAAATAACATTTTGCGCACAAGTTCACAAACACAATGGGACCACTTTTGGCCCCGGCTGCTTCCTTTTGGTCTCTTTAGCTTTTGCTTATCACATGACTAAAGAAGTAAAACCTGACTGCCCGCACCGTTCCATAGTGGACAGCTGTCAGCTCTCTCGACAACTGTGCAGTTTAAATGTATAGCTAAATCTTTAACAAACAGCAAAAAGAAAAAAAGAAGAAAAAAATACAAGAAAAAACCTGAAAAAAAAACATGACTAATAGTTTGAACTCAAAGGCAAAACAAAAGCCAGACAAAGTGTCAGATAAAACCCGAAAGGATGGCAAATAACAGAAACACACACACTTACATTCACATGCACACTAGACACACACACACAAACGCTCGAACGCACAAAGCTGCATTGTAAATGTTGTCAATTAGGTGAACATGAAAATGCTTAACTATGCTGATGATGATGATGATCGAACGAGTTGGTAATAAATTAAATTTACAATTTTCACTGCTGACCATTTGATGGGTCGTATGAGTAATTTAAGAAAAGACTTAATTTCTACAAATTTTTTTTTAAGGAATTTTAGGACATTTCATCAAGGTGTATATTACACTGTAATATTTTGATTGTTGAGCAAAAGCGGATCAACAGTTGGCTTTGCCGTCACTTTCAAGTACATACAAGTAAAAACACAAAGGTGCAGAACCAAAGCGCACATAATCTGCACGCTTTTGTGGCCGACTACTAAAAACACATACAGAGAAAGACATACACATAGGTTTAGGTAAACAGTGGGACTAAAGTGTCTGGCTGGCGTGAATACAAATGTCAGGCAGTGCGAGCAAAGGACACAGTCCATAAATTTTGTAGCCCCTGCAACATTTTGCTTTGTTTTAGCTCATTTGTTTTGGCACCAACATACACAAGCAGTCAACTACTCTCATTCTCTCTCTCTCTCTCTCTATCTATATATTTGTAAAAACACTTTGGTTGGCTTGTTGCAAGGGCTATGACGCAAGTTGGGAAGTGTGAGTGAGGAGTGCAACCGCAGTTGCTGCCCACGCGCCTGCGGATATGCAACAATGTAGCCAAAGTTTCAACGTCGACGGTTTCGGCATTATGTGCACCGAGCGTGACTAATGTGCACATGTTCAACTATGCTAGAAAACGTTTTGACAACAACAGAACCGAGCACTCCTCCAACCCCACTATCCCACCCGCACCTTGCAGCGGTTTGCCGCTAAAAAGTTGTGTTGACCAACTTGGTATTTGATTTTTGCATTCTGGTTTTCTGGTATCTTTATAGCAGCAACATGGCCAAGGATTTGAGCACACTGGGTTGGGATTACTTCATGTTTGTGGCATTTATAGCGCTAACCGTCTTGGGACCACTTTGGACGCGCATTTTTGGCAAGACCAAGCAACGCAGCAAAGCGGATTATGTGTTTGCCACAGGCGGTGTATCCATTATAGCCGTTATGATATCCATAGCACGTGGCACACTTGGCGTACGATCGGTTCTTGGTAAGTTATGCGTCACTTAAAAATAGTTATATAAGTTTGATGTGTGTTTAACATGAGGTTTTTTTTTCTGCAGGGTATCCAAGTGAACTTTATTACCGCGGTTCGTCCATGTGGGAGATAATTTATGGCATGATGAGTGCCTATCCAATCGTTTGCTTTATGTTTGTGCCCGTTTACTTCAACCTGGGCATCACCTCGGTTTATCAGTACATCGATCTAAGGTGAGTTCCCCCCGAAACAAAACAAATACAAAAAACCCACAAAATACAACAGACAGACATTTAATTAGCATTTATTATTTCAACAATTATTTTAATTGCACAAATTAGAAAGACTTCATGATTCTAAACAGAAAAGCATGCCAAGCAGAACAGGCTGTTGTGGCACGAGTCGATGCGTTTGTAAATAAATTTGCATAACATTTTTGAAAATAAAATACAAATAAAATTGTACAAGAAATGATCAAGAAACAAAGCCGGACGAAAGTAATCTATGTATATAAAAACTGTTGTCCTTGCTATGCCCGGCCAGGACAGAACACTAACTCACTGCCTCCGACTGCCAACTTCCAACTGTCGCAAATTGCCGCCTTCACCCGCCGCCTTTCCCCTGTCCGCCTTATCGCCCCAGCCGCCTAATTGTTTTTTAAGATTGAAATTAGTAAACTAATTTGTTATCAAATGTTTGCAGTTTCAACAACAAAATTCAATTAATTGCCAAAAACTGACACAACGCTACGTACGCAGCTTTGGGCAATGTCCGTAATGAGAGTAGGTGTATAGAGAAGGCAGAACAGCAGCAACGGCATAATTTGATTCAATTTTAATTGGCATGTTCACAGAGACAAAAACAGAAACAGAAACAAATCAGTGAGAAATCGAGAAAATATTCAAAATATATATAGCACAAGCTGCCAATGATTAATAGCAAATAGATGCCTAACATAATCCAAGCTGGCTTAAATGCAACTTTTGAAAAATATTCTATCATAAGGATTAGCAATCTGTATGGTTTATCGTAAATGCCATGAATTGCATTATTGTATAAAGCACTTTAGCTAATTATACTCAATTCGAATACAAACTGAATAGTTTTAGTTTGGCTTTGATTTAAATTTAGTCCCACATACTTTTAAGACTATCAATCTTGGTTGCTGCCATTGCTACGATTAGCCCAAAAGTCCCAGTTCCATGCCCCATGTGCAGATTTGACACACATGGCGAATTTTATGTGCGATTTAGTTTGATGACAACCAAATGACAGTCAAGACAACAACAACAAGAACAAGAGCCCAAAAAATGATACAGCATGTTGCCAAGGCAGCAACAACAACAACAACAACAAAAAGTTGTTACAAATTTGAAGCCTCATTGTCGCTTGTCAGCGCAACTGGCGCCCCGCGACATGTTTATTCATACAACTCCATCAAAATCGGCAACCAAAGACAAAGAGCACAAGGCGCACCGGCCGATAAGTAAATATGCTACAAAATGCCAAAGGACTTTTGCTCCATACAAGGCAAAATTCATGCGAACTGAGTAAAGGATAAAAAACATTGACGACATACTATGACAATGCAAAACAAATGGCAAACAATAAAAAAAATAAAAAAACACACCCAAAAACAAAATATCTAGTCTCTAAAATACCCTCTTAAATGATGAAGCAAACTAAATGGCTAGTATAATATATTTTTAAATATATTTTTACAAGCTTTCAAGTTAATTATAAATATATATTTTTAGGAAGGGACCGTTTTTCGAACTTATTTATTTATGCAAAACACATTTCGTAGGCATTCGGATTAGAAAAGTCAAATCACAGATTAAGCCTTCAAAGGCTCAGGGTATAATAAACCAGAAGCCAGCTGAATTCATAAAAACAAACAGAATAAAAAACAAAAAACAAAACGAAAACAAGTAGAAAAACCTAAAAAGAAGGAAGCACCCAACGCAAACAAAAAACAAAAAAAAACAGTCTAAGACACTGGGTGGTTCCAACTTGCGCTTGGCTCTTGACAAATTGTATGACAATTCGTTTGTGTCATAATGTTTATAAATAGCGCGTGCTGTTACTGTCAGGTCTTTTTGCCAGCCTCTCATCACCCAGTCAGTCAAACAGTTAACACAACCGAAAACTTGTATAAACAAAAGCCAACAAACCCCATGAGAAAACTTTCGCATGTGCGTACATCCACATTTCCCATGATGTTAAAGTTGTTCATATGAGCCTGCATGCAAATCGGAAAAAAAAAAACAAACAAAAAAAATCATATTCATGATGGTTGAAATGAATATTCTTGGGTGGGAAGCCAAAAAAACTGACTTGGAAGTAAGGTTAAAAAAATTTCTTAATAAATAAAAAGATTAAGTTGTTAGTAAGATTATAATAAAGGCTTAACTTGAAACGTTTTAAAGTCCTTTATAAAGCAAAATAGTTATTATTTTGATAAAGTACCAAGCATCAAAATTAGACCACGGGAATTCTCGTAACACTCAAATTCCTTGTTTACAGCTGCATAAAGTTATGTAGTTAAATCAAAAGCATAAAATTGATTTTCTATGCCTTATCGTAATCGAATCGAAACAATGTGCTATATTCTGCGCTCAAATTGCCTCTTGGGACAAATTTCACTAATACTTGCGCACACAAGCACACCCACACACACACACACTTACACTAAGGCAAGACTTCTCTTTTGTAGGCTTGTCAGCAAACTGTCGCTAGTGACATCTGCCACTCAGCACATGGCCTTTGCCTCTTGTCCACAGCTCGAGGGCTCGAGTATATAAATATATATATGTATATATGTTTGCTCTTGTATTTGTTGTACACGTTTTGTAGCTGACTTTATGTTAGCACCATTGCGCGCCCTTCGCCAAAGTTCAATGGTCAAGTTTGCTCTCGCAGCACCGAGTTTTTGGCAAAAAAAAAAACGAAGAAGTAACTTGTGGTTGGTGTAATATGAAGTGGAATTCCAGCTGAATGCAAGACAAACGTTACACCCGAGCAATATACACAAAGGACGAGTAAGTAAATTGATTTGAAGCTTGTTTTGGACATGGATCAACAATCACTTGTTAGCACTTATTAAGAGCCAAACACACACAAAAACACAGCGTCAGAAAAGTGGCAAAAAGTGCGCTCGCTTCTAAGTGCATTTGAATTTCGCTTGAATATTTACAATGTACAAGTGCCACACAGAATGCCACGGCACAGACAGATCAAAAAGATGGTTAGCTCCCTCGTAAAAAAAATAAAATGTAAAAAAAAACCAAAAAATAACGAAAACGAACAAATTTAAGGACCAACATGCACGCATAAATAAAGACATTTTTTGGTGTGTGTGATGGCAGCAGCAGCGACTAAGTGGCGACATGATTTGCAATTCAAAGACGTCAAAGTTGTGTGTTTGGCTGTAACATGGTTTTAGCTTTTTACACCATGCTACTCATTCGTACCGTACTTTTCGTCTTTAAGTGGCTTTTACCGAGAGGCACAACATGACTGATTATATTTATTTATGCGCGTCATTTAATCCAATCAAACGATTCAGCATCCACAGCTGGCTTAGATTCGCATCTGATTATATAATTAACTGCGACGCAGTGGACCAAAGCAATCGCCGCTACGCAGAGCACCGATTATGCCCAACCTGTCCATATTAAGCTTGGACCCAAAATTATCCTTTTGTCTTGAGTAACAACTAACTCTACCAGCACCAGCAGCAGCAGCAGCATTGATAAATGATGTGCGCAAGCCTAAGCAAATCATCAATGCGCCAAAGCAGCTGAGGCGGTCTTAACACACACACACACAGTACACCACACAACTACAGACAAACACCGGCAGACTACACCGGCAGAATACACCGGCAAACGGTAATGCATTCAATAAATGCCCGCAACTGAAGAGCGTGAGAAAGTGAGAGATAGGGAGTTGGTTATTCGTGCGCAGCGAGGCAATGAGCATTATGGTTGGTTGGTTGGTTGGGTGGTAAGTTTATCCTTGCGGCATGAGCGGCCACTGTCCACAAGCATTGCCGCAGCAATTATTGCATAATTATGCAATTATTGCGGCACTTACATTTAATTTTAACTTATTAACAAGCGTTTGCAGTGCAGTCGAACTTTTAACTCAACTCTGCGAATGCAATTTGAAATAAAATGAAGTTATTAAAGATAGCGAAGAAAGAGTGCAAAAGGCAATTGGAGTGAGCACAGCAAGCTAGGCAGGAGGCAAATCAATTAAAATCCATAGAACACAAAAGCCGCCCACTGTGCCCACAAAGCCCAGTGTTCAATCAACAGTAATGCAAGACAAGTAGCGAAAGCCTCGGGTCATCACTCACAAAGATAGATAAACGGAAAGAGAGCCAATTGTAAATAGAGACATAGTTCGAGAGACAGAGAGAGAGAGAGAGAGAGAGATAGTAAACGAAAGGGGGATAGAATGAGTATGGTAGATGCAGAGCACTTATTGTAATGAACACGATGTTAACAGGCTAAATGAAAAACAATTGCCCCAAGCAAAAGACAGCAAAAACAGAAATACACAGACACACAAATAACACAAGAAACAACGATAACAGGGAGAGAACGAGTGAAAGAGCAAGAGAGTCAGATATAATAAATCCCATAAATCATATTAAATTGACATATCAGGAAAAAATTGACCGCAAGCGAGACTGTGCCAGAAATGTCCGCCCAAAGAAGGCGACAGCAAACGGGAGAGAGAGACAGAGAGAAGGGAATGTTATATAATACACAATATGTTGTTTTCTTGTGTTTTCTCATGTTTGCCACAACAACATTTCTTTTATCAATTTCCGTTACAAGAGTTCTGGGAATAACAGCCAGAAACAACAACGATGATGAACGACATGTGCAAATGCCTAATAAAAAAAAAAACTTTAGCCCAACTTCGATCCTTGCCCTTCATCTCTATATCTCGTTATCAATTAACACGCCCCTGCAATTTGTGTTCTATGCCCTCCTATGCCTTCCATTTCAATTCAACGCTCATCATTAGGCCCATACCAAATTGGTCCGCTCGATTTCTATACTAAATGGCCTTTTAATAATGCCGCGCGATGGCAGCGCTTGCATTATGCTCAGACATTTTTATGACAATGGGACAGACACACACACACACACACACACACACACACACTCAGACTCATCAACACTTACCCACACATGTACTTAACTGGGTCAGCGTTGTCATAATTAAAATCTATATATGTATGTATGTATATAAAGCATACGACATGCTGTACACGCTGTCAAGTATTTAAGCCGCTTAAGCCCATGCGAGGAGCTGTGAATTTACAAACGGGCATAATATGCATTTAAGCGCCCTTAATGCTTCAGCAAATACACAAGAGATGAGTCGGGCGCCGTTTTAGGGGAGTAGGCATTTTCGATTTATATTTGCTTATTGATTGACATCACATTTTTTTGCTGCCACACCATCACAAATAAGAAATCACGCATTTAATTTAATTTCCATTTTTTTAATTTTAAAAATCACTTTTTAATGACTTTTTGGTTGTCGGCTGTGAGACATGCTACGGCTCATCTAACTGCCTTACATTCGCTCTACAAATTACTTGTACTTATGCCGGCAGCGGGAGCAGCAGCAATAATAGCTAGAGCATTAGCATGTAGATAAGTCAGAGCTTGATGACAACACTGACTTACATATTAATAAATGTATATGTATTTGTTGGTTGGCTATTAATCATTTAATGTGCCATCAATAAAGCCAACACACACACACAGACGTACATATATCAATATTGGATTATGCAGGCAGCTTAATAGCACACACATATACATTTACACATGTGCATGTGTGTGTTAAATGTATGGGAACAAGAGGTGGAGCTATAATTGCGGTACTTAGGCACCAACTGCCAGAGATGTCTTAAGTGCTTATGTATCCTCTTATTATCTCACGCACAAATGTTACCTAACGCCCAGCATTTAGTGTAATGCATTGGCTTCCAATCTAAGCTTAAATCTGAGCATAATTGAACGTGCATAACTAATCTGTGTTTTCGTCTAATTGTCAATATTTTCCGACAATTGCAAAAAATATAATACTTTTTTCACGTTTTGACTATTTTTTTTTTTTTTTTAATGTTTTATACTTTTAGACCCTTCTAAAGACCCTTGGGTATAGTATTCAAATGGGAACAAAACATTTAAGTATTTGTATCTAAGCTTAATTTAAGTGCAAACAAAAAATAAAAGACATGCATCAAAAATCTATATCAACGGCGCTAACCCATTTGCACAGTTATAGCCAACTGTGATGTTCTTTTAAGGTCTGTGACCCAAACCCTTATGACACACAAATATGTTCATTATGTGAGCTTCAAGTGCATACTGAGCGATCATTAAAGGAGCCAAAGCTGGTTATCACTTTGGGTCACTTGGCGCCTTGTCGTGCATTTTACATCAGTTAACACACTCAAACTTTTATATCCATGTGCTTGGCGGAGACCTCATAAAAATCCACGACACAACTATAAAAACAATCAAACGAGTTACGAACTTGCCAGTTTTGTTAGCGTTTTGTTGTTAGAATCAGAACAGCACCATTTTTGTGCCAATAGTATAGTTTCCATTTTTGCGACTCAGCTGTCGTAAATTTGTGGCACGGCAGAAATTTTACCAGTAAGCTGCTTCCACCCACTTATTGTAGGCGCCCTCATTTTACAGCAACACTAAATCATAAAAAAAAAGTGAGCGCGCATAAAAAGGGCAAACCTATTAAAACTTTAATAAACGCAGCTAGTAAACGTAAATAAGCAGAGTCAAGTTCCTCTTCCCTGTCCCTTTATCGTTTCTGTACCTGTTCATACTTCTTAATTAACGCCGTTAATCGAGCCAGGCAAATTGTTAAGCACCTTTTACTCACCTGTCGCCAAAACCGTTCTGCCAATTTCAGATTCAAGAGTCGCACCGTTCGCTGCCTTGCCTCCGCTACGTATATTGTGCGGCAAATCTGTAACCTCGGCATCACAGTCTATACGCCCAGTGTGGCGTTATCGGCGGTCATTGGTATACCCTATTGGGCTTCCATTGTTGGCATGTCGGCCATTTGCATATTCTTCACCATTATGGTAAGTACAACTATACTCTGAAAGATTTTATAAAAATGATTAAATAGCTCAATTTGGGTCATCAAGTTCATACTTAATGAATAATTCCATAATATTTCCATAACCATTAATATCGGAAAAGTTCGAGATAATCTACAAACTGTATGTAGTTGGTTTGTGTTGGCAATTGTTTGATATCCTTCATTTGTTTTTAGGGTGGACTCAAGGCTGCCATCAATGCGGACGTCATCCAAACTATAACGATTCTGGTGGTAACCGTTGCGGTCTGCATACAGGGCACTATATCTAGCGGTGGTCCAAGGAACGTTTACCGGCTGAACCGTGACAATGGTGAGCAATTATTTTATGAGGGTTCGGCCATCAGATTGGCTTCGATTGATCATGGCATCTTATTATTAGCGTGGAGTGTCTTATAACATGCGTGTGTATGTGTCGTTGTTTGTGTGGTGGTGGTCTTTGGGCATGTTTGTGTATGCTCCACTTTCATATTTACGCTGACGAATGATGACTATTAAAATTGTATCCTTTTTGGGTTGGTGTTGCTGGGTTTGTTGTTGTTGTTTTTGTTACTACTGCTTCGGCTCATTATGCACATAAATAATGATGATAAAAGCGGTATATAAAACAGTAGTTGTCGTAGTATCAGCAGCATCAGCCTCAGGATGAGTTCCGTGACGACCGTAATAACAGTCTGAAAGCAAAGCGTTTTGTCACTTCAGCTTGGAATCGCTAGCTGTTGTTCTAACAATAGCCCAGCACTGAGAATCGAGCCATGTGACGTTGCCATTGAACAGACAAAAACCCATATTAACATGCCAACCGCAACTGCATTGTTAACAATACACAATTCTTGTTTTACTATTGTACTATTTAATTTCTTTCTATTGCATAGGCCGCTTACGTTTCTGGAACTTTACGGGCGACTTGACGGTTCGCGTTGATACTACTTCCGCTTTTCTGGGACAGCTGTTTATGTCCCTTTCACAAATTGGTTGCCAGCAGAACTTTATGCAGCGTTACGTTAGTCTCAAGTCGCTGAAAGAAGTGCGAAGGTAAGTTTTATTATTTAGCAATATGTATTTGCTTATTGTGATTGTTCGATAAGCACATGCGAAATATCGATATCGAAATAAATCAAGGTCAGGGCTGTTATTCTTTTATGCCTTTTTACAAATGGCAGGGTAGTTATTTATGTAGCTTATCCAAAGCGATCATTAGAGACAATATTTAATCGTTACTTTTTTTCTTCAGGGTCATGCTGAGCAACATCCCAATAGTTTTTCTATTCTTTACTCTTTCTTGGATCTCGGGCATGGTCATCTATTCTACGTACATCAACTGTGATCCATACGCCGAGGGCTACATCAAAAAGACAGATGAAATTTTGCCCTTCTTCGTGGAAGACCAGCTGGGCTTCCTGCCCGGCTTTGTAGGCATCTTTATGGCCACACTATTCAATGGTGCACTCTGGTAAGTAACATATATCAACAATCATTTGAGCATAAATTAATCTTTAGATATTTATTTAGCATGATGGTGTCAAACCTCAATTCTTTGGCAACTGTTTGTTGGGAGGATTTCGTGTCGCAGTTTCCCAGATTCAAGGGACTAAGTGATAAACAGCAGCTGAGAATTATTAAAATTGTAACTATTATTTGCGGTCTGACTATTATGTGCGTGGCCTTTGGAGTCGGTCTGCTATCTGGCGTAATCGAATCCTCGCTATTGGTTTTCTCGGCAACATCAGGCCCACTGCTGGGCTGCTTCATATTGGCCATGATGGTGCCTGTGGCCAACTGGAAGGGCACATCTGCCGGCATGGTAACTGCCTGCGCTATTGTACTCTGGATTATTGGAGGTAGCATGACCATTGACAAGCCCTCGACAATTTTGCCAACCTCTACAGATGTAAGTATCAAATAAATAAAAGCTTTTAAATGTTCACCAAATAATTATATTTAAAATTATCCTCAGGGTTGCTCCAACTCCACCTTCTCGCGTTCAATTGGCAAGCCAAGCAGCGACATCGATGAGCTGCCTTGGCTCTTGAAGCACACACCAATCGAGGGCTACAATCAAACATTCATTGATCCAGCCCTCAGGGCTGCTCACGATCGGTAAGTATTCTTGAGCCTAGTCACAAATAAATAAAGCTAACTTTTAATTTATTGACCTTGATTATTTAGAACATCCTTGGAGGCATTGTATTCGATTAGCTTTATGTACTACAGCTTGATTGGTACAGCATTAACGGTTCTCATCGGAACACTCATCAGTTGCCTAACCCAACATGCCGATGATGAATACGATGCCAAGCTGCTGCATCCTTTAGTCTTGCGCTGTTACGAACGTCTGAATGTACCCAAGCCATACTACATTAAGCATGAGGAGGAATCGGGTCTGAATAGACGCAGCAGCAGCAACTCATCTGCAACAACGACCTGCAAGGAGGAGAAAATCAATCATGCTTTCGATGCCAACGAGAAAAGTGTGCGCGATGCAAAAGAAAAAAAGAATACCATAGCTGTGATCTTCACAGAATCATCAACTCCAAGCAATGTTGAGCGTCGCAATTCCATTTGCGACGCCAGCAGAATACAACTGGACACAGTGCCCTCCGGCGAAACAGGAACCTATCGACAGCTCAATCCCAAGGCGACGTTCTGAGACAGAGTCAAAAATTCTCCATAAATAATATGAATATAATAACTAGAATATAAAATTTATAGACTATAGGCCGTAAGCTAAGCCATCGTGTATACTATTTAATTTGAGGAGTAAGTCAGTCGTACACCTTCTGTGTATCAAAGTCGATAAAGATGCTGTGATTATTGTAGAAGAGTATACACTTACGCATGTTGCAATATATTTTTGAGAGATGTTTCAAGGTGCGTTGTGTAGAAAACCAATTTTATTATTATGTACTTATGTTAATTTATGCAAATGTAGTAACAGAATTTTTAGTCTTACCAATATTCTTCGTGCAATAAATAAGAGAAATATATTTAAATAAAAGTCAATCGCAAATATTTACTATATGTGGCTTGAGACGTGCCATATGGTCGCAAGCAGAAAAATTTGCGAAGGTTCAAATTAGTTATATGATACATAGCTTTGTGACAATTATACATTTAAAGATATTATATGTGCTCCTTTTAAATAAATTTTAATTGTGTTTTCCGTTTGTACGTGGGAATAAACTGTGCTTTTTCATTAAAAGTTTGTATGGATTATTCTTGCATTTAAATTCATGCATTACGAAATTTAGCCGCTAAAATTTCAAATGCTTCGTCAAACGTTGGTCCAGAAGTGCTGCCATTTTTGCTGCAATGCTGCCCATCAAAAAGTCGCTCAGCTGTTTCCCGATAACGATTTAAACAACAGCTGTTCGACATCAGTGATGCCAAAAGTTTATTAATAAAACTCTTGCTAAGTTTGACTGCTTACGGGCAAGAAAACATTGTTAGAAAATTATTATTCGCTGAACTATATAAATTTATTAATTTGCAATGGTTTACTAAACATATTGACTGAAACGCAAAGCACATTCCCCAAATATTGTTTGATTTCAGCTTGCATACAATGAGCATCACTAACAGCAACAATCAGCACTTTTTTGTAGGGGGTTTTATTGTTAGCGGCGCAACAGAATCCAAAGCACGCAAATAGTTACTGCTGCGCAAGTTAAAGTTAAACAAATATATAATAGTCACTATAGTTATGGCAACTTTGGCTAAGCCAAAAAAACAAGTAAGTATAAATGCAGTTACAGTTAAGCAATAATAAAACAACTATGTTTGTGCACTAGAAATCAAAAAAGCAAAGGGCGTCGAGCGAGCGCCAACATGAGGAAGAAGACAAAGACGAGTTATCAACAAGTAGTGTCGACGAACAAAGACAAACCGAAAATGCGTCTCTGCTAGAAGAGTTCGAGCGTGTTGCTGCCATGACCAGCAGCAGCAACAACAAAACTGAATCCATTATAAGTCATGACTGCTGCATTTCCAGTGAGAAAGCGACCGACGAGATAGCTGAAGCAAGAATATCAACAATAGCAAGTGATACACTGACAAATGAAGACATAGAAGAGGCAGTACCAAGTGCTCCATGTGCGCCTGAAAGCAGGGTTCCCTTAGTGCAATATCCAAATCTGCAGCCAATACGAATAAGCAATGCTCTCATTGAAGAACTCAAGACACCTGTTGTTTACAAGGAGAGAGCGCAGTTACGCTCAACCGGCTTTGCCCTTGCCAGCAGTCACTTGAAACCATTAACCAGTGAGCAGCTCAACCAGATATATCAATGTACTGATTTGGAACTGGTCAAGCAATTCGAGTTGGAGTTTCTCATGAACACACTGCTCGAATCAAGTGAAACGGATCCTCTCTATCTGGCACTGCAGGAGTATTACAACCTGCAGGGCAAACTAACATCTAACATGCACGACATCAAGGACAAGCGCAAGGAGTGCCAGGAAAGCCTGCAGGCAATTTGGACACGTTATCCGGTGACGCGCACCTTCAGCGCCAGTTGCGGCGACGGCAACGAAGTTAAAGAAACCATTACCTTTGAGTAAGTAGGATACCTAAACTGTCTTAAAACCATATTAATAATATTTATACTTTTAAAGCCGGATAAGAGTTGATCGCGTTAAACAAGAAACAGCAACGACATCTTTAACAGTACTGTACGATCTGGTGTGCTATACGTACACTACCAACCTGATAACAGCAAAGATAACTAAAGTCAAAATTGACCAAATCGTCAATGCGCTGCTTGCATATCCTCATGTCGATGCTCTGGCAGCTGTTGTGCTTCACAGTCAGTTGGATGCAGCTGCTCTGCATTGTGTTGAACAGCTTAGACGCGCAATATCCATTCTATTCAGCTTTGCACGGCGACCCAGTCCAAATGAGGTATTCATTTTTATCCACTATATTTCTATTCCATTGTTGATCCACTGAATTCTACCTTCTTTTAGAACTTCGATGCTGATCTTAAGACTTGGCTGCGTAAGCTTATTGCGCTGCAGTTGCTACTGGCCACCAAAGAAGATCATTGGTTTTTGCTCTTTAACATTTTGCGTTGCCCAAATGGAGTTGGGTCCTGGGCAGCGGAGTTTTTGCAACTGCCAGGAATGGTTGTGTCACACACAATGCCCAAGGGCTCACAACCTAATGAGTTGCCACTGCCTTTGAATTCACCTGAGGTTAATCACTGTGTTGCTGTACTGCAAATTCTTTTGCTGCCGATTAAAAAGCGCAACGAGTTTCTCAAGAGTCAGACCCAATCACAAAATGAGCTGTCTGTATCAACTGCTGGCGGCGATCGCTGGATAGTGGTGGACTCGGATGGAGAAGATACACTTACGCCCACGGGCGAATGTGTTGGCCTTAAGGAAACCGATTTAATAGCACTCCTCAACCAATTGCCCTTTGATAAGTTATTTACGTAAGCTTGATACTAGCAAACTTCTACATGAACACAATTTATATAAAAGCTTCTAAATTCTAGCTCCGCCATGTGTATTGAAAAATTTCTTGAGGACTACATAATTGAACCTGATATGATAACACCGCAGCAAATGCTTACCGTTGTTGTCTTCTTTGCACAACTGGTAGAAACCCTCGGCGAGGGCATGTTGACCTACAACAACGAGCGGTACAAGCAGCTGGCCAAGCGCCTGGGACGACTGGTGCGCCACTCCCTGCAATACGCCTCCGATTACCACGAACTCTTCATGTGAGTTGTGCTTGTAAATAATTTGTATTGAATCTAACTGATGTACTCACTTGCAGCAACAACAATTTGCACAAGCCGCAGGATATTTGTGATCGCATCGAGATGGAAATGCAGGCGTTGTTAATGCGCGCATGCAGCTATATCTATCGTTCTCGTAATTTAGGCACATGGCAATACTTTTCAACGCTGCCATTTTCCACACTGCATGCTGACATCATTTGGCATCTTTTTTACTACTTAAACGTTGGCTTTCCCAGCGACTTGAGCACGCAGCTATCCACTGATCCGGAGGAGGCATTTCGAACAGAGTTTTGGAGCAAATTCGATTTAGCCAATGCGGATGTGTCTGCTGAGGATATGTACTACCTGCTACAGGCATTTTTTGAGATGGCCAATGGACGCGATCGCACCAAAGACTGGCCAATCATTCGCATCATTTGCCTAACCATATTTCAGGTGATTAATCCTAATGGTTGATTATTGCATTTTCCTATAACTTTTCAATACGTTGGACAGATCGGATTTATTCATCAAGCCACGCGAGAGTACTGCTACAAAGCCGCACGGGATACGTTGGTCAACATAACGCTGGTATACGAAGGTCTTTTGGATTGCCTGCTGCTTCAGTTAAAAGCGCGCTTTGCAGAGATTGAGCAGGCAGCATATCTTTTTAAGGCGCTGCCACTGGAAAATTGGCGTCCAAGCATCGAAAGCTTTGAGTTGCTCTCAAACTGGTTGCTTCACTTTGATTACCAGTCTGCAGAAAATCAGCTTGCGCGTCTAATCATTGGCCATCTAAACTGGGGATTTGATGATGAAGGACGCCTCTATCTACCGCATAATATTCATGTACGCATGGCTTGTCTGGTGGCCGATGCAATTACCAAGCATACGCCAGAGGTAATTGGTGCTTCAGGCATCTCGGAGAGCGTGCGTCAGGTCTCTTCACTTATCGACTTCACTCAGTCCAGTCGGGAACAGTTTACAAACTGGTGCTGGCGTATGATCTCCATGCTGCATCTTCATCTCATGGATCAGAGTGTAGAGTCTGTCAAACGTACTCTACAGCATCCCACAGAGCCGCTACTCTTTGTGCCGGATCTAGAACGCTTGGACATGGTGTGGCAAGGCGTCCGAGAGCAACGACCATTGGCTGTTTATGTTGCCGTTTTAGTCAGTTTGCATGGCCATTCGATTCCGGTAATATGCCAGCATGGCTTCGAGTTGCTCAAACAACTAATTGGCGATCATCGCCATGCAGCCGTCATTCGAAGCCTTGAGTTGATTGTGCCACTGTTTCTCGAAACGCCCGACACGCTGGCCAATTGCGAGAGGTAAATCTCAAAGACATCATTTGTCATGTGAATATTGCTAATTTGTCAGCTAGCTTTCAGAAATTGCTTATAGCGCTGCTAAATGCAGACAGAACTTACCTTAAGATGGCCAAGGACATGGTATATGCAAATTCCATTGGGCCTATTCTTGAATTGCTGGATAATATGCTGCATCATCAAATTGTGTATTATACTAGGCAAGTTGTGACCCACACATTGATTATCAAACATTCCCAAATAACTCGGTTGTTAACATTTTCCTTAGCTATGGCCTCTGCTCCCCGCTAAATCTAATTAATGTTTGGCTTAATTGCTTTACTGCAATAAGCGGCTGGGCCCAGAACACTCACGTCCTCTATCTTCTGGACAAGATGATGTGCATTGCCTACCAGTTTGCCGATTGTCGGGTGCAGACCGTTGAGTTCTTTTATAACTTCTATAAGGTAATATACCGAAAATAGCTTTCTTACTTCTTAAATGTATAATTGCATCAACTTTCTAGGATTGCACCGACTGGAAGTCGCCACCCAAGTCCAGCGGATTGAAAGCACTGTTTGGTGGGCAAGCCACTGTGCGTATTCCCTTAATATCGCCACAGTATTGCTGGCTAAATCTTGTGCTGTTAGAAATTGAGTTTAGGCTTCAGGATATCCGCTTTTGGCCAGAACTATTGCGTCAGCTTACGGATCAGTCAGTCGATGTGGCGCTTAAGAAAACCCTTTCGCTCACCAAGCTAAACGGTTTCCCCTCTCACCAACTGGTCGTCTACAAATACGCTCAGCTCCTGTCCACCATGGACACGACACATGCTCTCTTCCCAATCATCTGCCAGAAATTCTTTGAACTGTATTTGTGGCGAGTGCCAACCGATAGCACTGGCCAAACTATCAACCAGAGCTTTGGAGTCGCCGATAAGTTTTACGAGCAAAACGTAACGCTTATGAAGGCCATAAAGACTCAGCTCAAATCAGCTGAAGTCTACTACGCTGCCATTGCCACTAAACTTGCCTCTAATGATGCCGCAGCGCACTTGTATCGCAGCTGCAACAAACTTATGCAGAGTTGTGCCCTGTGGCTGGAAGATACACAGATCAACAAATTCTCTAGCGATTGTGGTCAACTGCCAGCACAGTACGACAGCGAGAGGTTGCGCGAACTGCTCAATGGTCACGTTGCCCACTGGACAGAGTTTTTGAGTCCTGGCGATATGCGCAAGAAACAGCGTCATCAGGCTGATCAATGGTCAGCCAAGACGTATCGAGTGCCAGTCAATAAAATGTCGCGTACCCCATTGCAACCCAAACCGCGTCTCCCACCCGCCCAGCGTCTAAAAATGCATCTGTCCACTTACGACAAGCGCCTACCACCACCGATCTATACTCGTCCGGAGCAGATCGAGAAGCAAACTATCGATAGCAAAACGCTGCCTGAGCTAAAGCGTCGCATTCAAACGCTCAACAGCACCGCCAAGTAAGAGGATTTTAATACTGTATGTAAGCTTCTAAAATGATTTTTCCTTTTTGTTACCATTTCAGCAAATTTCATTACAACACCTCGGAATTGAATTCATTGAACCTTAATTATATAGAACAGGCGCCAACATTATATACGATGCTTCCAGTTAGCGAGATCAAAAGTAAAGAATGCGAATCGTTACTGTTCAATCGGAAGTGCGCACGACCAGCTCGAATTGAACTAATGCCGGAGAGCATACTCTACAATGAACAGATAGCACGTATACAGGAAAAGAATCGAGAGCGTCACGACAAGATCATCGAAGGAATGCTATCCCTTAATGTGGATGGTTTTGCCCAAGCAATCGAAGAACTGGGTGGTTGCATTCAACAGCTGCTGCAAGAACAAGCCAAGTCTAATTCAAAAGCTAAATCTATTGGCGTGAATTTCTTTTATCATGTCGTAGACAATATGGATGATAAGACAATGAAGTTTCAGCCTACTAATGATTTTTACTCTCAGATACTGGAGGAACTGGGCGTAAGTAAAATTATACACATAACTTACCAATTCTAATTTTTCATTCTTCAACAGATCTTCATTCAGACTGACCAGGCGGAGCAGGGCTTGAATGTGCTCCGCCTTGCGCTAAAACGTGGCGATCTTCTAGAGCAGCTGGCTAGAGTTTTTGTCCCCTGTCGCACTGATGCCGATCATTTTCTGGACATGTATGAATTCCTTATCGATTCACATTTAAAACGTTGCGATACCAAAATTCTCTTCGTGCTGCTGTCAAAGTTTGATCTGATCAGCTGGCTGGAGACTTATCAGCCCAAGCTAAGCGAGATTAATCGACTTGTGCTGCTTGTGTTACAAGGACTTGAGTCGTGGTCGCAGCCAGATAGCAGCCTGTTACAGGATCAATTCCGTCGTCAATTGGTGCACATCTTTACCTACGATTTTCCGCAGCATTACGCCGAGGTTATGCAGCTAGTACTCGATCGCATCTCGGACCAGAAGCTTATGCCTCTTGTGCTGCTCGATCTGCTCAATGCGCTTCTTATGCCTACGGGCAGCATTTCCTTAACAATGACTAGCACCGAGGTGCAACTGCACGAAGTGTCATTCGACTTCGCACGCCGCCAAAAGTTGTTTACGTTAAAAGTGGCGACAGACACTTTGTTGTTGTTTGCACGCCATTTTCAAAAGGAGAGACTGCATCATGGTCTCCATGGACTGTATCCCAAGCACAAGGAGTATTGCTATCCGTTGGTCATGTGGTTTAGCTGTTTTGGACACGTAGTCCTGGCATCAGCGATTTGCAACTATCAGGAACTGCTGGCCGATCAGAGTAAGTAGCTCATATAGTCAAGCTCAACTTCAAGAGTTATTCACAGTCTTATTTTCCAGTCAGCGACATTGTCTTTGGTTCAATTGTGGAGACATATGCACCCTGGCTGATACCCTACACCGAAAATACCGAAAGTGCGGCAGGTGCTGCTGCACATTGGATACGTCAACTTAGCCCCGACCAGGGCAAGATTTTGTTGCCCTGGAGTGAAGCGCATGCGAACATCAGCAAGCTCATGATAAGATCATTTGTGGCCAACACTTTACAGGTGGTGCAGTATTTGCCTGCATCTAATAAGATACTAGAGCACGTGTTCGCTTGGTATGTACATCACTTTGCTCAGGTAAATGTGGCTGGCCATGTATTGGCGCCCATTCATGAAGGTATAGCTCAGCTGCCATGGGAGCGCTTCCTGCCGCCGGCCACGCACATTGAATTGCTCTATGAGAGCTTGCAGCGCTTCATTCCCCAATCGCATGCAATGCTCGGTCACATCTTCATCAGGATTGATTGGAGCGCATGGTTTACACAGATGCCACAAAATCTACAGACGGTGGCCATACTCTCGCGTCTGTTCGGCATCTTTATCAAAATGGCCTTTGAGCCAAACATTCACATGCATCCGAATACCAGCAAGATTCTCGAGGATGCCATCAAGCAGCCATGGTATCTTGTCGAGTACAGCGAATTGGAGCAATCGCTCAAGTGGTTTGTGACAAATGTGGAACCTGCCATTGTCCTGCAGCTACCCTCAGAAAGCAATTACGCTGATCGCGCCGTTTTAGAGTAGGTATCCTAATTATTCTTGTAAAACATTCCTTGATCCTTGCTCATATAACAGTTTGATACGAGTGGCGTGCGCCATGCTACCGGAAAGCAACACGCAAGGTGCAGTAATGCAGGCAACAGCCAAGCGTATGCTGTACACGCGCTCCATGGTCCGCATGCAGCGCACATGTGGCGCCAAACATAAGAAGCTGCTTGCCAGTAAGGAGGGTGAACGCGCTTTAACCACTGCCTTTCTTAAGCTACTGCAATCCATTGACCAGGCCATTAGCGGCTGCAGTGAGCAGCGAACACCAGAGGAGCAGCGTCGCGAGGCCCTCAATCTCATGCTGGAGCTAGTTGCACCAACGCAGACGCAAGGCGAGGAAATTTCGAAGTAAGATAGATGTCATATCGGGTTATCTGGTAACTTTTATATGTCTGTTTACATTCGGTTTTGTTAAAGCCTTCACATCCAAACGCTGGTACGCTGGCAACAGCAATGTCCACCGGCAAATCCAGTCATGTGCGCCGCCTTACCGGCCATTGGGCATCTAAACACTTACATCGCATGCATCTACACGCTTTTGGAGTCCAGCATTGAGTGCTATTTCCGCAAATCGGTAACGAACTCACCTTGGCACACGCCCAGCTGGCAGAGCTTGTTAGAGGCACTGGAAATGTCACTGCCAAAGCTAGAGCTGATGCCAGTCATGCGTGGTGGTTACTTCTTTTCGCTGCACATCTTTGTGCTATACAAACTGGAGGAAATTCAATCGGATGGTGAAAAGGTGACGTTCCTTCAGGACTTGACACAACTGTTGGACAGTCAAAAAACCAATCCCCAAAACGAACCGCGAATGGCTCTCGTTTGGGGACTCATTATCTCACGTGGCTGTAAACTGCTACAGGCATCTCAGCATATCAAAAAGCCGCTCTGTATGCTAGCACGACAACTGCAGATAGCCTCGACAAAGGCTGAAGGCTGGAGCGATGGTTTGCTGGGTGTAATTGGTCTAAAATCGGAAATAATTACAAACAGGTAATGCGAAAATGTTTATTGAAAATTACACTTTTCCCATACTATTCAATTGTTATTGCAGACGCAAGGTGTTGACGCGCTGTATGGCATGCATAATCTATTCGCTATTTCCCGCCAGTCGTGACCTGCGAATACCTTGCGAGGAGTACGATAGCGGAATGAGAGAACTGGCCATGCTATTGGCCAACAAAAAGTTCAATGATGAAAAACCGCTGATTGTTAGGGCCGTAAGCATTCTAAAGGAGCAGCCTTTGCCAGATTTGCGTGCTGTTCCCCATTTGATTTGTCGTTTAATCGATGTGTTTTATGAGGAGAGCTACCTTACAACTATTCCGGAGGTGTGGGACTGCGATTTTAAGCTTAGAGCAACCTAATATCATTGTGGCAGCAAGTTGTGCTATTTTTCTACAGATTATAGATATATATATACATAAATGCATATACACAATACAATTATACAAACAAATTTAATAAGGAACTAAAGTGATAAAATTTTTTTTACTATTTTGAAAATTGCAAGCAATATATATCATATTCATTGAAACGCAAAATTTTATTGTTTACATCTTTGAGACAATTACAAAATAAGTTTCTAGCGTACATAATTGAAGTTATTTGTTTAAGCGTAAAAGCAGTAACAAAGCCGGAAATGAGCGCAATTAACGATGGCGCGACATTTCGAACGATACAGTTTGGAATTTAGGAATACGCGTATAAAAATTGATCTAAACGAAAGATAACAATGAAATGCATTATTAGACTGACAAGTAAAATTACTACATAATTATATAAATAACACTTAACTTATAAAACTAAACGTGCGAATAGGAAACGAAAAAAAAACGTTTAGTCATCCAGAGCGAAATTGGATAACTGTAGATGCTGCAGATTGTTGCGTGCCTCAAAGTAGCCAGTGTCAGTGGGGTTGTCTGGTGTAGGCACAAACGGTGGTACCATATGCCCAATGTTTTCCCAATCGATGTCGGCAAACTGACGCATCTGCTGCACCTCTTTGGCAGCTGGGCGCTCCGCGGGCTCCATGGTCAACATCAGCTCCACAGCCTCCATGGCATCAGCCGACAACGCCTCTTCGCCTTCCGGCCATTCAATGTCTGCAAATAGAATTATGTAAGAACATGAAGCAGAAGCAGATGCAACACGATGTACTTACTCTTATTAAGAATGTTGTCAAATACTTTTTGAGGCGTTTCGTCGTTAAAGGGTGGAATGCCAGTCATAAACTCATAAAAGCACACGCCCAGCGCCCACCAGTCAACGGCTGGACCATGGCCGAGTTTAAGCAACAGCTCTGGTGCCAAATAGTCTGGAGTGCCGAGGATGCGTTCGTTTGAGACACGTGTGCCACGTCGCACCGATTTGGGTGTGCGAAACGGCGTATTTACATTAATGTTGGTATTTTTTGGCGTCTTGGGTGCACTACCGCTACCGTGATCAATAGGCGACATTGTTGGATCGTCGGCTAGCTTAAGATGATACTGGGCACTGGATACCTTTTCCACAGCCGCATGCCCTTGCTTCTTGCTATCAATGGACCGGGGCAGGGCGAAGCGTGTGGCTTTCAACTTGCCAAGTAAGCCCCCATCGCGACGTGGTAGCTTCTGTGACGAAACGGGCGTCGAGAAGACTACATTGGCGACACTGGCCTCGGAGCCCAGTAGATGCTGCATGGGCAGCTCATCATCTGATAACGAACGCACCTTGAGGACGCCGCGTATTGGCGAGGATCGTGCTTTGCGCTTCTTGGGTGTGCTGCTGCCGATGTTGAGTATTTCGATTTCTTGAGTAAGGCCAGTGCTGGCGCTAGCATTGTTAGAACCATCCACATCCATGCCAGACGACATATTATCGGAACGATTGACCAGATTGATTTTACGCTTCATGCCACGCAGAAAATCGGGACGCTTGAAATGCTTGGAGAGGTTACGGAATGGTGAGTTCATGCGTATGCCACTAAGCTCATTGCCGTTATTTGTCATATTGTAGCTGTATGAAAATACGCATAAGTTAAAGAACTATTGATAGGAAGTGTAGAAAGAAAAATATATAAAAACCTGCGCGAGTAGTCGGAAGAGCTGTATTCCTCCTTCGACTGGCTCAGGTTATCAGTGTTTTTCTCGATGGAAGATGCGTTGCTCTCGCTATTTAAATTCAGATGACAACTAGAGTTATCATCACCTTTCCGACTAGACACACCCGAGTCCTCTTGAAGCTTGGAGTTACGGTTACGCTGCTGGATACACATAACATTGTATTAGTAAAATTTTGAAATCATTAAAATTACACGCAAAATTAAAGCATCGAACAATTAGGATAGTTCAACCACCACTATAGCCCTAAAACATCATAATTATTTATCTCTTAACACACACACACACACACACACACACACACACACATTAACAAAACCAAACAGAGAGAAACACAGGCCCACGATCTAACGCACCTCGTCGAGCGAACGCCTGCGCACCATGGAACACTCAAACAAGGCATCGTTTTCACTTTCCAACTTGCCAAAGTCTTTACCATCGCCATTAGCAGCAATGTTGTTCTTGTCCTGCTCGGCCAATTTGCAGCCCTTTTGAGTAGATGAAGCATATTTATGAGGCGCAACTGTTTTCGCCCAACACAGCTAACTTACCTGGCAATTGTTGCGCGCACTGGCACTGGCATTGGCATTGGCATCGGCACTGGCGGTATTCAAAACAAAGACCACGCGTCGCTTTGTTGTTGCTGGAGCCCTGACCTCGGCTGTTGCATCTAGAGGCGGCGAGCTCTTGCTGATTTCCGTTGACGTACAGGTGTGATAGGAGGATGAGCAACTGTCCAAAAGCTGAAAGAATAAATAAGCTAAATAAACAAATAACATAATTGTAAATTTATTAGCACTCACATTTGAATTAGTGGTGCAGGTGTGCGTTATTGAGACGTTACCCTCCTCGGCAGAAAAAAAGGGAGAAACACCGGAGATTTTGCTATCGCTTGTCTTTTCAGCATCGTTGAGAGATGTATCTGCCTCGCTGTCGGATGACTCCATGATGAGGCTGTGCTTGTTCATGGCCTGCATCAGGTGGGAGGTGCCGGTGCCCGGAGCCATCAGAGCAATGCTGACCACGCCCAAATCAATTAATTTCTTCTCCGAGCCAAAGGATAAATGCGAAGTCAGCGACAGTAGCTGACCCGGCGTGCGGGCATTTAGATTCGGCGAACAGTTGATAAGATCGGATATCTCTAGGTCTCGACGCAATTCAATTTTGCTTAAACCAAAATCGGTCAGTTTCACATGTCCAGTGGCTGAGACAAGCATGTTGTCCGGCTTGATGTCACGATGCACAATACCATGCTGATGCAAATATTGAAGTGCCATTACCATCTCAGCCACATAGAAGCGAGCGGTCGGCTCATCAAAGTAGCCATACATGGCTAGTAGTGATTTAAGATCACCCCCGACCATATACTCCATGACCAGATATATGGAAGACAACGATTGCAACGAGTAAAAGAGACTCACACAGAACGGTGAACGGGATAGAGCCAAAGCGTTGCGTTCGGTAATCACTTGGGAAACCATGTTTTTGTTGATCATTTCCGATTTGCGCATCACCTTAATGGCAAACAGTTTGTTTGGATCATTGTGCTTGTAGCCGAGGAACACCTTACCAAAGGCCCCGCGGCTAATGGGTTTGATGATAACAAAATCCCGAATAGTGGGCAGCTACAGTGCGAGAAAACGAGATATATTTTAAACTTGTATTTGTTTGTGTATAGGATACGCCGTCGAATAACGGCATGTCTATTTCTAATTCACTTTGTGTGGGCTTGTATTGTTACTGTAAATTTAAATTTACCTTTGCATTTTGCGATTGATTCTCTGATTTTGTTGTTAAGATGTTTATTTTCTCTAGTAGCACTTCGTTTTCAATTATCGAGCTGGTTTTTTTAGGCGTTTTGTAGTCAATTTGCAACTCGATTTGAGAAGACGCTGAATCAGCGTGTTCCATGTTATCCTCTCTATGTATATTTCTTGATTATCCTTCGTTTTGCTTCTTCAGCTACCTTTCGCGCGCAAAGTTTATTGAGTCAATTTATTGATTTTGCGCCGTGGGCAGCATGCACGCGTCATAGACGAATACAATGCAATTGGCAATTATTGATTTAAGAAGCATTTATAAAAAATTAAGTAGTTTTTAAAGATATACTTTAAAAGCGCGTCCATACAATTGTTTTCATTATAGTGTTGAGTAATAGCTTAATAGCAGGGCTGCATCTTTTGTGTCAGTTGGCAGTCCCAAAAGGGCCTGTACGCTGCTCATAAACTAAGAATTCAAATGCATTATGTGCAAAAATAAAATTTTGGCTTGTTCTGAACATTTAAATTTGTTAAGCAGAATCCTTGCCTCATATAAACATCATAAGGGATAGTTAAATATTTCTCTAGAATTATCAATCCGTTTGAATCCGTTTTTAATCTAGATCGCTGGCTTAAATAAAAATGTAGTTTGTCATACTTTGTGCGGTAATTGTAAATTAAGACTTGTAGGGAATTTCTTGGACGCGTGTATGTCATTAAACAATTTAGTCTGGTTTTTTTATTTTTCAGTTTTTCTGCAAAATCGAATCGCCAATCAGAATTTGTATCTTATCAAATAATTTGTTTTGCATATGTTGATCATATTCAGTGAATTCAAGCTAATATCTGCGTATGTAAGATTAAAAAATTTATTGTTAAAAAGATCTTTATTTATAAAGTAATTGAAACTTTTAAACATTTGTTTGCCATTTTTTTATTATTACGAATACAAACGGAGAAATCTCAAAAACACATTTATCTCATATTTCTTGTACACCTAAGGCTACAGACATACATATATCTTATGTATGTTATATATGTATATATATACTTATATGTTTGTATTGTTTTTTTTTTTATTGTGTATTACTTCTTATCTTAAACATGGATGCTAAGTGAAATTAAAAAACCGAGGCGATCGATTTGTCGGTGCATAACTGCGCCTTTGGACACAAATATGCAGCAAGAAATCGAAACGAAAAAAAGGCTGCCCATGTGCAATGCGCTTGGCTAACAATTCCAGCAGATCGGAATAGAGGCAGCCAGCGATGGCATATGGCTTTGGTTTTGGGCCCAATCTAAGCTGCTAGCTCTTAGCGTGTTATATTCGCAAAAACACAAATTACAAAAGAGGTCATCACAACGTAAAATCTAACTAAACATTTTAAATCTTAAAAAGTAATGAAAAGTGTTGGGGAAGGTTTGGGATGGAAGCAAGATTCCAAATAAGGAAGTGCCTACATAATGGCGCATCGTGATCTGTTGGGACCCTCACCCTCGGCGACATCCGTGGCAGGCAGATTGGCCACTGCGTCCTCGCCTTGATCCTCAACTTTGTTTTCATCTGCCACATTAGCCGCAGTCTCTTCTAGAGTACCACACTTTTTGGGAGTCTCCAGACCAGCTTCCTTGCCCACTGTCACATCTTCAGTGTTTGATGAACGATTCATCTGTTGCTCTTCCTCGTCTTCCTGAATAATTATTCCTGAAACATTCTGCACCTCGCCACCGCCCTCCTCCTCATCACCAGTCGGTGGGGTTTGGTCTAGACGTTGACGCGAAGATGGTGAGTTAATGGTTGCCTTGGAGAAGCGCGAGCGCAGAATGGCGAAAGGCGATACCAAGTTCATGCTGAACAGATCAAAGCGTGCACGCTTCGGCGGCGACATTTGCACATCCTGGGCAAGATCATTGGTCGACTGACTGCCGGAAAGGGGCGGGGGAGTACGCTCACGCTTACGACTGCGCCCAAAGAATGAGAACGAGAACGATGAGCTGTTGGGTATCTCGGAGCCAACGGTGGCATTCATGCTTGTGTTTGTGCAACCAGAGGCGTCCAGATCGCTGGTATTGGGACAGCGATAATTGCCCATCCGTCCTGGCGTATATGTTTGGGCTGCCCGAATACTGCGCCGGCCGCTTATCTGCGAAAGGTTGCGTGCAACGGCGACCGTCGGCGTAATTGGTTGCTGTGTGGCCCGCTCAACCTCATTTGCCTGCTTAGTGGCGCTGAGGAAGCCAAAAAGATTTCGTCCTGGTGTCGAAGTGGCCGTCGGATGGGCACTACTGGCTACGCTTCTAATGGGCGAGGCATCCACAGTTAGTGGTTCCATTTCAACATCCTCCACAGCTGCTGCATGTATTTCCTGCTTTTTCTGCACTGGCAACTCGCTTGCCTGGGGCTTAATAGGCGACTCTTTCGTCTGCGGCTTAATAGGCGCCTCTTTCGGCTGTGGCTTAATAGGCGACTCTTTCGGCTGTGGCTTAGTGGGCGATTCATTCGGCTTGTTGGGCGGCTTCTGTTGGCTAGCCGCGCCTGTTCTGCGCGAGGATTTGCGTTCCGAAGTTGGTGTTGTGGATACGGCAACTACAGAAGGTTCGCTATCCAAATCAATGATCTCGCAAGCGGCTGCTTCATTCTTGGTCTTGGTGTCAACAGCTGCTGGTACTGCTATTTTAGCCTCACCCTTAATCGGCTTAGGCTCATCTTTTGATTCTGATTTGATGGAGTCCTTCTTATCGGCTTGCTTTTCTTTAGGTTTCTGTTGCTCCTTGGCGACGGGGATGGAGCTGCCATTTTGTCCAGCCTTTGAATTTCCATTTGTGGATTTGCTGGAGCCATTCTGATTTTTATCATCATTAGACACGGACGAAAGAGACGAAGACGATATGGTGGAGGAGCTGGCCGACGGGGGTCGATGCTGATTTATGCTCGACTTCTTAATAGAAACAAATGGACCATTGGCTAGATTTGGTTCATTTTTCTTGCCCGTGTTACTGTTTTGCGGACTATTGGATCGTCCATTGCTGCCAGCTGTTGCTTGCTGGACCCGGGATAGGGAGCCAGCACCGGCGCCGCTAAGCGACAGTGGAACGCGTCGTCCACCTGCAGTTGGGCCGCTTCCGCCCCCTCCCGCTGCTCCTATACTGTTTGGTTGAGCCATTTTGCTTAACATTTATTGATTGTCGAGATCGTTGCACTTATTCTGTAAAATAATATAAAATACAAGATTTTATGAGATTTCAAATGCTTAAAATACAAGATTTTATGAGATTTCAAAAGATTTAAGAACAAAAAAACACCGCTTTGTATTTGTCATTCTAATTTATGGTCGTCAAGCCTACTACATTTAATGTAAAGATAAGCGTTAACAAATAAGTCTCGGAAAGGCATTGTGTCTTTGTTCGTTTTGTTCACACATAAAATGCAACGAAATCGAGAAAAAAAAAATGAATTAAATGCTGGTGAAATCTAAACACGCTTCATATTTTATTCAAGAGCAACAAGCAATGCGGTTTGTTTACTTCGTTGTTGTATTCGCTATTGGGTGCACCCGACAATGCAGTGTCGCATTCCTAGCGTTAGACACCGATAACCGGCTTTTTACGGCATTTACCCCACTTACCACAATTGCAGTTGCTGCTGTTTGTTGTTGCTTTGCACTTTTCAATCACAGAGGCTATTTGGGGCTTGAATTAATTCAATTCAATTATAATATAAATACATATATAATTATTAATTTTGTTTAACGTTAATCTTTCACGCTTAGCGTTTTTTTTTTTTTTTAATTAAGCACGTGTTGACAGTTTCATGACTTTGTTACGTATTGCCAGGCATAAATTGTTTCACTGAGTTTAAGTAGGAAAAGCTGAAGGATTTCAGGTAGCTTGCTTAAGAGCAGTAGAACCAAAGCTGGGAGTAGAAACACTACCTGCGACAAGCAGCTGCAGTTTATAGGCAACATCTGTGCGCGAATAAGACGCCATATTTATTAGGATTTGCCAATAATCAGGCAAATAACATGACGTAAAAAAATCGTTACGGATGAGATCTGGCTGCAGGCAACTGTATATTTTAGGCACCATCATTGGGGCAGTGCCCCGATGAAAAGTCGTTCCAGTTAAATAACTCAGGCTCGTGTTCTCCCCCATACATTCTTAACTGGCTTCCGGTAAATATGCAGTCAAAAGCAAAAAGTACTCGTTCAAAAGCATGAACCAAAGAAGTGACAAGTAAATATTTTTAGGGTGATAATATTTTTCACTTTAGAACAACCTCACTGTACTTTAAGTATTTGCACAAAATACGCGAATAATTTTCTGTTAAAAATAAAATGCCGGTCGAAAATGCCGTGTGCTAGAAATGCGACGAAAAATTAAAAAATAGAAAACGAAATGTTCACAACGAGCAAATGTCTGCCGTTACGGTCATTGAACACACAGTTTGTGATGTCCCCAACGAAAACGAGAAATAAACTGCAAGTTCAATACCAGCAAAGAAGAGAAGGGAAGCGGTTTCGAAATTGTACTCAGCGGCTGCAGGCGTTTTGTGATTTTCCTTTAGAAAGTGCAAGACGCTAAATCACGAAAAATTCATCAGCTTAGATACATACATACACACACGCACATAAACTCTCGATGCTACAGCGAAATGCAATCAAAACACAAACACATAAGCGAAAAGACAAAAGGCATTCATATGCATGTTAAATGCTTGCAGTTATGCGCCAAGCCCCCGCGCTGTCTTTTTTTAGGTTTTGTTTTGGTGCTGCTTGTACGCAAGGAGAGTTTAATAAACTCAGTTACAATAACATACTGCATGTGTATGTATGGGTCAAAGAGAGCGTTTCAGCATAATTGAGCAGCTATATATGTATGTGCATTCAAACATGCATGTACATGCAATTGTTTGTATTTATTTATCTCCAATGTTTATGTTTCCAGATTGATCAGACAAAAAAAAGAAACTATCAATTTTCCTCACTTTGAGTTCTAAAACAAAGGCACATACATGCATACATAGACGACAGTTAGTTTGTGTGTATGCATGTGTATAAAAAGGCGGGCCACAGTGTGCGCTAAAATATTGACCCATGATTGCGGCCGCAAGCAATATAGTGTTCTCTTAAAATGTGTTGGATCTTGAAAATTAATAACAAACCAAAAGTGGTTAAAATACATGTAAACTAAATTAGTTGCTCAATAATCTGTGTCTTTTATGATATATATAAAGCATATTGCCCATTACTTTTACGCTTTGCCACCACTGTACCAGCAGGCTCAATTGAGTATAGGTTTGTTTTAAAAATGGCGGAAGCTGCAGCAACGAACGATAAAAAATAACGTATGAAAGTGGCTACACACATATTTTTTGTGCAATTGCACGCGTTTATTGTGTTGGTGTTTAGCCCACACACACATATTGCAAGAATTCTGATTTGGTTATTTAATAAACTTCACTTAATTGGCTGGTTTTTCACTGTGCATTTGAAGCCCGGCAACTGTGCACATAGTGTCTACACCAGACTCAAATCCTACCACAACACAAAACTAATAAAGCTGCACTTTACTTTAAACTGAACAAAATACTATCATTATAATTAGTTTATATACAAAAAAAAAAACAAACCTTTGCTTTAATTTAGAAAAATCCTTTTAGAATTATCAAGACTATTTTATTTGCAGCCGAAAAGTGTCGGCAGATCCAAATTCGCAACCGACGCTACTGAAAAAATTAAAACACTAACGCGCGACATCTAAAAGTGTGGCCAAATTTGATCACTACGCAAACACAAATTTTCAATTATAGTATAAAAAATACTAATATGGTTAAATTATTATTAAGGATTAATCCTTATGCAACTTGTTTAACTGCATTTTATAAATTTAAGACAAGAAGTGCATCTGGAATCAAAATAAATAAGATACATTATAAAGCATGTTATTTTTTAGATCACATTTTCGATAAATTTCATTTTCTGTGATAGGTGAGCCAAAGGTAAGCTAAAGTCAACAGCTTAACACAACTTTTAGAACTGTTGAACATTAAGAAAAAAGAATCAATAGGAAAACAACTAGATTGTTAGTATCACAATAACTGTTCAGAAAATCAAAAGTATTTTGTAGGTTGTAGCATGCGGTCATACTAGTAGAGTTTATTAATTCACAATCGACATCCCACACGGCAAATAATAAGCTATAAGAATAAACTGTTCAAATCAATGAAATCAGTGAGAAATTAATGTAAGTACTACATAAAATGATTGTTTATTGTTGTGCTATATCTATAAGATATATGTTTTGTATTAACGTTACCTACTTTATTGAATTTTCAACAAAACATGACGCATCTGGATACGCCTATCACTTATGCCGGACACGAATACATGCAAACAAAACAATTGTAAAATACGCACACACAAAACACACAGTTCGTATAAACACAAATACATACAGATACGAATTATTAGTTGCGACAAGCAGCAAGTGCTCCTACACAAAAGTTACGGAAATACACCATGGCGCACGTATTGGAAAATCAATTATTCGCTGCTGCGCAGGTGATTGAACAGCAACTGGATCAAGAGTTTGATCGTCTCGACAACTTGGACTCTGACGATTTGAAAGCGCTGCGCCAGAAGCGGATACAAGAAATGCAGAAGTTGAACAATAAAAAGCAAGAATGGCTCAGAAACGTGAGTTAATATTGAAAGCCTTCTGTTTGAAATCTTGTAATCACCGGATGCATATTTCAGGGTCACGGCACATATTCGGAGCTAGCCGATGAAAAGGAGTTCTTCGAGGTTTCCAAGAAATCGCCCAATATTGTGTGCCATTTCTACAGAGACAGCACAGAACGCTGTCGCATCGTTGACATGCATCTGAAAATACTCGCTGCCAAGCATGTTGAGGCCAAATTCTGCAAGGTGAATGCCGAGAAAACTCCGTTCTTGACGCAACGCCTGCGCATCAAGGTGCTGCCAACTATAGCATTGGTTAAGGACAGTAAAACCAAGGACTTTATTGTAGGCTTTAGCGATTTGGGCAACTGCGATGACTTCGCCACAGAGATGCTCGAATGGCGCATCGCCCATTCGGGCGTCATTGAGTACAAAGGTGATCTGCTGCAGCCTCCAGATGTTAAACGTAAGCCCTTCATTAATCGCGCACAGAAGACAATTCGTGGCGGCTATGACTCCGATGATTCTGATATCGATCTGGATGACTAACGTGGCGCCTACAGCATAACAAAAACAAACAAACAAACAAGCAAACTCAAACATAAAACTAAGTAAACACATTGAAAAAACACTTGGCTGGTTGGCAAATTGGTTGCGACTGAGAAACTCAACAACAAAATTGGAAAAGAAAACAAAATGAAAACAATCAAAACCTAGCACATGAATGTAGAAACCCAATTAGGCATACTTTTAGTGTTATTTATTTAATTGTAAATTCTAATCGAGCTAATTAATGCTACTAATAACCCCTTACATTCACTTAGTCACTGTGTGCTCCAGTGCGAGCTTATGTGGTTGCCTTTCCTCCGTTATTTATATACACCCTAGTGCCCTACTAAAAGCCAATATCCCATACATACAATATATGATATGCGTTCAAAAAGGCCTTGCGCGCCGACTTTGGCACAATAAAAATACATAAATCTAACTGGATAAAGAAGAATACCTACATTGCATGCATGCATATAAAAGACAAAACTGGCATATATTTTTAGCAATATTTGACATTTATGCAGAGATGCGTTTCCTATTGTAGAAAAAATAACTCAAACTCACGTGTACAAGTTTTTTACATTTATTTTTCTAATTCTACAAATAGTACATCTAACATTAAATCGTCTTCACATTAAATGGCAAGTACGAAAAAAAAATTCGAATTATTTTATTTCAAATATGTATGCACTTACATATGTATGTATGTATGCATGTGTGTATGCATATACACATGTACATATGTATTTCATACACAATATTGGGGAAAATTTTTGTACAGCCGAGGAACAAGCTCATTATGAGAACTTACCCAAATGTAAAATGTAAATACATACGTAGAATAAACAGGTTTATGTCGGCGACAAATATAAAAGAGCGAGAAAAGAGACGATACAAAATATGTTGCAAAAGCAAGTCAGAATAAGTTGCGACCAATTCTACAAAATGAACGGTAAAAACAGTTATCTTTTTACGTTTCCTTTTGTCCTGCATTCGTGATATTTTTCCGTCTTCGTTTACAGCGTTGCAAACAGGCAATCGTGCGTCAAAAAAGGCTTTGCTAATTCCAAAAATTTACAGCTTGCGCGACATTATCCCTCGAAGGTTCTGCCAAAAAGTTTACCTGCTCAGCGTATATAAAGAACGCTGCAAGTTGAGTTGACTTAATTGTTATGTGATTTTGGCACAGCCAACAGCAAGTTCAAATTGCCGTTTTATTTTGATTTTACAATGGTACTTGAGACAGATGCCCGCCACGTTGTAAAAACACTTAAGGATAAACACAGTTACGAAGAAATCGCACATATTTTGGACTGTGATGTGCAAAGCGTAAAGAGCTGCGTGACAGGAGGCGATGATGTTAATATACCAAAGTTGAAGCTGAGACCGCTGCCGGTGGAGGAGAACAGCCGGCGAGAAAAAGGGCGCTCGAAGGTGTTTGAACACCGACATCTGATAGAGAAGCTGCTTTATGAGCATCCCAGATACACTTCCATTGATGTGCAGCGGGAGCTGCTTAATCAGTTTGGCGTCGATGTAAGTCGCCGTACGCTTCAACGGCGCATCAGTAATGTCCGGGCTAGCATGGTTAAGCCGAATGCAATGTTAAGTGCAGCTGCGAAGCAACGGCGCTTGGAATGGGCACGCGCTCATAAGGACTGGAACATGCAGGATTGGCGCAACGTTTTTAACATGGACGATATTAAAGAGCAGCAAGAGGGTTCAACGCCCAAGGAAATATTTTTGGACACATTGGTAGGGCCAGAGTGCCCGGAAAGCAATGATCTTAATCTGCTGGAGCAACTGATGGCTGTCATTGAGCCAAAAATACAAACGCAAGCACCGCAAAATGTGTACGAGTTCCGGTCGGTTCTATACGATATTTGGCACAGCGATCAGGAGCTGGTAAACAAGATTGATCATATCTATGAGACGATGACATGGCGAGTGGCGGCTGTTTTATCAAATGGAGGCGCAACAACTGACTTCTCCTAGCCAGTTGGAAAAATTCTCTGTACTTTGTTATAAAATCTAAAAAAACCCAATTTATAAGTTCATGTGTAAATCTGTATGTATGTAATACAACAGTAACATTTTTTCATATTTTATGTTTTAAAATGTATATCGATATGTTTTAATCGATTGTTTTACATCCCGCGTTGAAGCAGTCTTGTCTGGCACATAAGGTACAAATGTACCTATACTATTACATTTTAGTTTAGGTAATTACTGTACCTCGTTAAGTGGAAACATAAGTTCAATGAAACAAATAAAAAATCGTTTGATGTTGTATTAGCTCAAAGGCAAACGTACATTTATTAAACATTTTAAAATTACATATGTTTGTAGGATACGAATGTGGTTTTAGTAATTGAAGGGTGTCATAAATAATTTTTAAAAATCTAACGCGCTTTGCGTTTACATTTTGATTGGGTAAAAGCACAACCTAAATTAATTGCGTATTTGGAAATGTTATTTTCAATATGCGAGTTTGATAAAGGCAGATTTTCTTTAGCTTAAAAATAAGTACTGTGATGGATATTCGACCATTAACTATAGATCATGTTTTGTGTATGCACATAAAGGTGCGATTTCATTTTCAAGGGATGTTAAAAACCGACGTTAGCTCGATAATCTTCCGAGTTTACTGGGCGACACTAGCACCGCTCCCGGCTGATGCTGTTGTTCAACTGAGATTGCCTCAAAAATACTCGTCTCGGATCGCTGATACTCACTGCCAATGCTCTCCATATTCAGATCGGCGTCCAGCACAAGAACCTTTTGTAAAAGAAAATGTAGTTTATATATTTTTGACCCAGTCACATAACAGTCAATTAACCTTGCACTGCTGTGGGCGCCGCTGATGTATGAGCCAATCTTCATGCAGCTCATGCAGTTCCTGCAAATACTTTAACGGCACGCTGCTCTCTTCAGATCGTGCGCGTTGCTGTATCCGTTCATACACCACCTCGGGAGAGGTGCGTAGATATATAATAAGGTCAGCCTGCACGTGAATTGACTCTTCAATGAACTTATACCATTCTTGCAGAGTGTTGTACATGCCCAGCTCCAAGGAACCATTTCGATACATGTTCTCTACAAAACAAAACCTGCCACAATACACAATTAATCAACTTTATAGCGTAAACTGAATTTTTTTTTTTAAATATACATGTATAATCACATACCGTGCACTATAAATGGAGCGTTCTATGATTTTCAATTTCTTGTCTGTGAGTGCTGTATGTGCCTGGAGCATGGTCAATGTGACATATGACTGAAATGGCATTGCCCATTTTAGTGGCTCCTTGTACATTTTTTCAAGCAAATTCACACCGTTTACATTGCGCCACTTTTCCACTGGTTCGGTAATCAGGCTGATTTCGTTCTCATATTTCTGAAAGTGGTTTAGGAATGTTGTCTTTCCGCTGCCAATGTTTCCCTCAATTAGCACCGTGAACGGTTGCGTGTCCTGTGCGAACTTGCGTCCCATGCTCGAGCAAGCTTTTGCGTTGGCCATAAATTCAGCCAGGCTCTGATCTGTCATTAAAAATATGTACGTGTTTATATAAGAAAATCTTATCGATTTGATGCGTCAATTTTAAGTTTTTAGGTGTTATTTGAAACAGCACAACGAAAGATGCAAACTGTACAGCGTGTTCCCACGAACTAACGTTGGTTACGGTTTTGCTAAGACCAAATACAAAAAAGCGGGAAACCATCTTAGAAAAGGCGGCATTTCGTAATGTTGTTTGTTTTGTTATGTTGTTTTTATCAGCTGACAACTAGATGGTAGCTAAAAATCGATAGATGTGTGGAAATTATTTACATATATGTTTGACGACTTTTGGCAAGGTCTGCATTTTAATTAATAGTTCTTGGAAACTTAAAAAAACCAATTGTTACATAGAATATTTTTTATATTTATATTTTTTTTGTGTTTTTTAAACTCAGTGGGACCGTAGAGTAAAATACTGTTTGCGGCATGCTTATTACATCTTGAATAAGTCGGATAATACTAAATATAAAATCATATGCGACACATTAATCAATTGTCTGCGCGTAAGGAACTTTATAAATAACTACATATCTCATCTAAGGACAAGCAAGTGCTGGTTTATTTAAAAAAAAAAATATAACATTATACACTCGATAGTATAAGAAACATATGATCAGCTGGATAGATGTCGATATCGATACATATCGTATAGTAGCTGGGCTCGAAACAAACTTAAAATGGTACAACTTTCTCTGGGGTGGCCACATTATTTGCTATATTATAGAAACGTAAATTGGCCTAAATTTTCTTAGATATTTTCGTTTAGACTCAGCGACAGTCTATTTTTATTTAAAAGTTTCCAAACAAAGAGGTAAGTTAACTTAACGACTTACTTTAAAAATTAGAAGCTGCTATGTTGAAAGTAAAGAACTGCGTGTAACAATCATCAAAAAATTAATTGATTAAAATAAACACTTCGAATTGGCTTAAACAGCAAGTTACATGTCTCATGAGTTGTGCTAGGTCTGTCAATGGAAAAACACTGATCCGTGTAAAATAGGCACAGCTCGAATTAACAACTGCACTTTCCCAGTCGTTACTGTTTCCACCTCTGACTCCTACCAGCTGACTGCACTTGACGACAACACGACACCGTTGTTGGTCTTATATAAAACTTTAATTGCCTCAATAGCTTATACTGTTTCGCTTGTTGCTTTGTTGTGTTGTTGTTTAATTTCGTCGAGCGTCTATCCCCTTCCCAACCCTTCGCCCCACTCTAAACGGATATATTAAAAACTATAACATAGTTCATACATATATGAATGCGTACACAAATACATGTATATAATCTAACACAGGTACATATATATATATATATATATACACAAATAAAACTGCATACTCTAACACATAGGTGCAAAAATCAGCTGAACAGAGGCTGATTGATTCCGATTATGCAGTCGCACTGCCGTATAGTGGTCCTCAAGGGGACAACAAACACTTCGTTAAATAGAAAATTCATAATATAGAATTGTTTGATTTAACCAAATTGCATTGTTTTGAAAGTCACACGGAATTTTTTAAAAGAAAAGTTCGTTTTAAGTATACAACATGACTCTTCAACTCTTGCTTCGGTTTATATTGCAAATTTTTCATATAGTAAACACATTTCAAACGATAACAATATTCGTTTTCAAAACTAGAATTATATTCAGTCAACATACATATACATTTTTGTGTTATTTTATAGCTCATTCGTTTGGAGATTAACACTATTGTAATGGAGGCCGCTACAAATCTGCTGGAGCGCAATAGCTTGGGCAGCGACAAGGAAACGGCCAGCTCCAGTGCTAATGGCAATGACTTGGACTCTGGTGTTCCCTCATCTGGAGATATGGAAAACACGCCTGTGGCGCAGAGCGCTGTCGGCGATGATGATGATGAGGATATTTTTGAGCAGGTGACAATGATATTGCGCAAGCGACGTGGCTGGGGAGCACAGGATTCGCTTAGCCACAATGGCCTTGATTTGGATTTGCTTGAAGACGACGATGACGAACTGGTTGAGGAGGATGATGTAGGTTGTCCATTGCCCTCAACGCCGGAGGACACGCAGCTCATTGAAGCCGAGGTAAGCTTATATGCCCTGCCAATAAAACCCATCAATCAGCTGTGCAAAATGAATTTGCGCACAACAAACTACTTCTTTATCGCTGACCCAATGGGCAGCGGTTATCGGCATTTACCGGTCAATGTTAGACATACATACTTAGGTGTATAAATGTTTATGTCCGTATATTTATATTAGTGCGCAGTGCAATCGTTTGCCAGCTATTGAAAGTCGCGACCGCTTATCAAATCGTTGGACCTGGCACGATAGGGTTTCGGCTGCTCTGTTGGCGCAGGTGTGCAATATCGACAAGTGGCTGCGTTGTTTAAAGTTTAAACAAATATCAATAGCTCGCATTGCTATTATTTGTATCATGTGCGGATTAGGAGTTGTGTGACGGATTTGAGGGCTTGATGCCGACGAAAATATATACATTTATTAGTTTTAGCAGACGTGACGCATTTAAATCAATTTGCGTGTGTCTGCAAGTTTCGTATATTCTCTTATCTTATCGTTGGCTTCGTTTGCCGATTCTAGTTCCGCCTGAAAAACATATAGAATAAACTTGAACAACTTAGTTGGCAATTGCCAAGCGCTTCAAAGTGCAAAACTTGCTTTTTCGTGCACCATTTAATTGAGTTTATTATATAAATCATAATGGCACAATCGCGAATCGAGCTTAATGCTGTCGTTACTGTGAGTGAATCTCTGGAATCGTATAAGAAACTACCCGATGAAGACTCAGTTCAAATTGAAGAACGCAAGACCTGTGTTAGTTTCGTCGTTTGTATTGTAAATTAATTTCTAAGCACCGTTCTAAGTGTGTCTCAGATTATTGAACTTCTATAATGTGTTTCTTATAGATGACAGAAGTTTTAAAAGCTGGTGTTCTTTCTGACGAGATCGATTTGGGCGCTCTGGCTCACAATGCCGCCGAGCAGGCTGAAGAATTTGTGCGCAAGGTAAGCTATCGGCTCAAGCAGAAACTGACGCTATAATGAATTTACTTAACATTTGTGTACCTAATTTCACTCCTCAGCTTGATTTGTTTTTAAATAAATGCACTAATATATAGTTGTTAAATGGTAACTTTTCATTCAGAATCATAAGAAAATCTGCATGTTTTTGTATATCTTTATAATAATTATATATCTTTGTTCAAAGGTCTGGGAAGCGAGCTGGAAGGTATGCCACTACAGAAGCTTGCCAAAATGGTTGCAGGACAATGACTTTTTGCACCGTGGACATCGGCCACCTTTGCCTTCGTTCCGTGCATGCTTTAAATCCATATTCCGTGTGCACACGGAGACGGGTAATATATGGACGCATTTGCTTGGCTGCATTGCTTTCATTGGCGTGGCTCTATATTTTGTATCTCGTCCAACCGTCGAGATACAATTTCAGGAGAAGATCGTTTTTGGCGCTTTCTTCGTTGGCGCCATCATTTGCTTAGGATTCTCTTTTGCTTTCCATACATTAAGTTGCCATTCCGTTGAGGTTGGAAGACTGTTTTCAAAGTAAGTTCATATCGATACAAGCTGCGCGCATTAATTTAATAAATCTTTAATTATATCATAGGCTGGACTATTGTGGAATTGCACTACTTATAATGGGTTCCTTTGTACCATGGCTCTACTATGGCTTCTATTGTCATTATCAGCCAAAAGTGATATATTTGTCCGTTGTTTGTGTGCTTGGTTGCCTCTCCATCATTGTGTCGTTGTGGGATAAGTTCTCGGAGCCGGCTTTGCGTCCCCTGCGTGCTGGTGTATTCATGAGTTTTGGTCTATCTGGCGTCATTCCGGCCATTCATTATAGCATCATGGAAGGCTGGTTTAGTCAGATCAGTCGTGCTAGTCTCGGCTGGCTTGTTCTAATGGGTAAGCAGAACATCTGGCCTATTTAGTCAAGTTGCTTAATTGTTAAAATATTTTTTTTCAGGCTTACTGTATATACTCGGCGCCTTGTTGTATGCTCTCCGCGTGCCCGAGCGCTGGTTCCCCGGCAAGTTTGACATTTGGGTGAGTCTTTTCTGTTTCACATTAAATACCGACATTAATTTCACATATGTTTTCGCAGTTCCAATCGCATCAGCTATTCCACGTGCTTGTCATTGCGGCCGCTTTTGTGCACTATCATGGTATTTCTGAAATGGCCATGTATCGCGTTACCGTTGGCGAATGCACCGTGCCAATCGAGCCGATAAACTTTTAAAAGCTCTAGCGAGTACCAATTATTTTAACGTAACAAGCAATCATAGGCACATACTAAATTTCCATACACATAGAAACACACACACACACACACACTCATGAAAAACCTAGCGCAGTTTAACAATGCAGCCATTTTAGCGTTTGGCTTGCACTTGTGTTTTTTATTCGGATAAACAGCTTAAATTCTAGATGAATACATTGAATTCTAAAAAACACAAAATACGATATACTTAGAGAAACTCCGTTTATTATAATCAAATTAAATCTGAAGTAGAATAATTAAAGCATATAATTATTTATAAAAAGTTCTTAAGTTAACTTAATTTTATATTCGAATAGTTCATGGATGGTTGGCTACCTTTTTTTTTTTAATCTAGAGTAATCGCATTGCTGTAATCATTTTAAAATGCGTTGAACTCAGGGGTACGATAACAATTAAACTTTTTTGGCCAGCCAAATAATTTTATACTTTAAGGTTTCCATTTGCATATAAATTTTGAATTGAGTTTAAGTTATGTTTTAAATGATGTATTGAAAATACAAATCGTTATTGAATATTTGAATTAAAAGTTTTTTCTAGAACATTCGATGTTGTGCATATACTTTACAACTCAATTCGATTGTTGACATTATATATATATATCTCGCTAATATGTTATCAACTTGATAACGCGATTCAATAAATTGTACAAGACTTAAAAATCGATGTGTTTTTTTAAATGTACGAGATAAAGTGCGATATAATATTGTGAAAGCATTGTATGCTTTAAATATAAGATGTTTATGCTCACAAGGTTGTTTTAAGTTTCGAAAGATATGTTTACCGACGGTTTGATTTACTTGTCATCGCTAGTGAGAATTTCCTCATCTAACGATGTTCTTAATTATTGTTGATATTATTGCCTCACCTTTAATGCGCATCTAAGATTGTCATATCGAAAAGTTTTGAGAACCGCATTTGCAAGCTTAGTAGATAAGTTAGTTAATGTGCTGGTTATTTGTTTTGATCTTGGACTCGAGAGCGAGGGCAACGTGCTGCCTGCTAATGACTGGCAAAGTTTGGCTTAAGAGTTGACTTTGACCCGCTGAATCGAGTCGATCAACTGTCTAAGCTTCGTTTTTTTTTTTTGCCAACATCTTTTGTTCTACTTCAATTCATTGCCTTTTATTTGATGCAAGTTGCCCAAGATTCCGATAGATCATTAACCATGTGCACACTTATAAATACTAGTTTTGCCCTTTCGATCAACTGGTCTAATTAAAAGTTTGAATTATGCAATAGTTAATGTTCTTGCTCGTGTTGTTGAACTACTAAATAGTTTTATCTCTTAATAAGCTCTTTGAATTTCAAGTTCACAACTTATAAATACCTTTGTCGTTTGTAAACATTAATTAAACGATAAAATAAGTCTATGCAAACAAACGGGTAAACTGGTATTGATTTGTTAATAAGTCATAAATTAGCCCGTCGAGTTGTTGTTTCAAAAACCTTAAGCATTATGCATTTATTCATTTTAGGTTGCTGTGTAATATACAGTTATTTTATAAATTCAAAATATATTTTATAACCCTGCAGTATAACTAAAAGTTTCTGCATCTTAAACGATTTAAAGCGTTGAACTTTTTATCATATTCGTTTTGGCTTGTTATTGAGCTGAACCTTAGATCATACGTAAATTATGTATGTATGTATGAAGATGTTGCTGTATCATATTTGGGACATTCCGTACGGGCGAACAGAAAACATCCGATTTAAATTTCTATTCTTTCTCATACAAGTTCTTAAATATACATATATAATTTGCTTATATTAAGCAGAACCGGATCGGATCTGAACATTTTAAGGTCTATTGACTTACTGCTGCTGGTTTTGTTGTCAGACTTTCACTTTATCGAAGATGTATGTACGCAATTAGAAATTTGTATTCATTTTATTTAACTTGATAATTAGTGGAACAGCGTTACTGCTCTTTCGATGGGTATCACAGATCAGTTATGTATTTTATTAGGCCTTGCTATTTCGGTGTATTGATATTGCCAAGAACGATTTTTATTAAAGTCATACACTAATTTATGCTTGCGAGGGTATTTAATTTTCATCATGTCACGGCTAAATGTTTATGAAACGCTTAAAATATGTTTTCTGAGATATAAGGAAGTTGCATAGAGATCTTCAATGTGTAGTTCAATGTCACAGTATCTTTGCATAGAGCTCAAGACCCTCTCTCGTTTTCTTATTGCTCTGTGATTTATTAATGGTTTGCTTTAGCCGATTTTATGCGTACAAATCAATAATACCGGCAGTCAGAGCCAACGGTAATCAACTTGTGTCTTTGAAGGCTGCTTATATATAAGTGTTATGGTCAAGGCTAACACACAGCAGCCGTTGCATGTTTATATATGTACATATGCATGTATGTAGGTACGAGTGTGTGTGTTTATGTAGCTGGCTAATTCATTTCCAAACAACATAACACTTGCTTCTAACGTATTTCCCCCAATTTGTTAGGCTCTTTTTTTATTTTTGGTTTTGTGGAGTACTCCAAAAAACACGCACTTGATGATGTTACTTCTAAATTGAGTTTTAATGTCTTTTGCCACAACAACCAACAAGAAGAAAAATAAACAAAAGGGTACAGAATGTTATTTGTACCGCATCGGATAATGAATCGATTCTTGCTCGGCCTAGCCACATCAAAACCCAATCAAGTGCAAATTATGTTGCTATCTTGTCAAGTTAAGAAACATTTAAAGCGTTTAGATATTAAAATCGACAAAATAAAAAGCTTCAAGCATTGTGCTGTAAAGGTGCTTGAAAATAAATTGGCATATCCGCATGTGGTCAAAAAACAAAAACAAAAAACCCCTCCTCTAATCGTAAACGAAGTTAAAACAGCGTACAAAACTCTAATATCGGCTGACATGCTCAAGTTTGTGTCTTAAGTCTTTTGTTTCCCTTGTGCGACATTGACTAGAAAAGTCGAAACATGCTTAAGTTGCAAACAGTTGTTAGATTTGGTACGCTTAACTTTTTGTAGATTTGAGATTGCCGTTTAGGTCTAGGTCTGCCAAACTAATTAAACGAACTTCGAATACTGTTGGTATTCAGCTAAATGATGCTGCTAATCGTGAATTTTTAATATGTAAAACGCACTTATTAGAAATCTTTAGCACGCTTCAAAATTCGTTCAACTATACCCGAATTATCAATATACTTTTATATGCCATGCACAAGTTGTTACCAAAAGTGTGACTATACCAGCTGTTTGTCAATTGAAATGAGCCGCATGTACGCCATCCCAAAACAATATCGTATTGATTGCTGTGCTCGAAAAACACGCGCTTGGCATACCTTTAAAAAACAGCGATTCACCTTCAAAACTGCGGAAGCTGAAACGTAGATAAAATCTGATTTGGGATCGCTGCTGCTGCTGACAAGAAACTAAAAAATTTTTGTGAATGAATCGCTAATGAAATTGACTTTAAAGTAAAGCAAGCAGATTGGTTGTGTTTTAATATCTTTATGATCTAGCGGACACATCAATCAAGCACCTTAAGCAGCTAAAGAACAGCAATGTTCATGGAGGTTTTTTTCTTCTCTTTTGTCTAGCAAACAGACCAATTGAGTAATTAACGATAGGGACCAAGGCAACAGTTTCGAGTGCCATTTAATTTGTTGTTGGCTCACCAAATTGCAGCTTGTGCCGCATTCAAAGCAAAATGTCAGTCAGAGAGTCAGTGCGTTCCGAGACTTTTGTGGCGCAGTTGTGAACTTCTTTTTGTTGTTGTTGTTGTTGCTTGTGTTTATAGCTAGCTAGTGCATTACTCTAATGATTTTGGTTTGAGTACTCATATTCGTATTCGCACCTACATAATGACACGGAGAGCTCAAGCTCCATGATGACGTTGCTAAAGTTACAAGTGGCAACTGAAGTTTGGAATGCCTCGGTCTGTCTGTCTGTCTGTGTGTCTGTCTGTTTGTCTGTGGTTTCTGCCAGTCGTTGATGTGATTTGGTCTTGTGGCTGTGGCCTTTTGGGGCCATTAAATTGCACAATCATTTTTTGCACACCTAAGCGAGCCCAGCCAGCATATGGGCCGCTGGGCTGCCTTTTGGGCGTCAAAACTTGGCTAGTTGGTTGATAAATGGTGGAAGTGAAGAGTTGGGAGCTGAATGCATATATTAATACGTCAGAAGTTATGCCATATCCAATCAGACAAACGAAAACAAAATTACAGTAAAATTATAAGAAAAAAAGCTCTTTAATTACAATGCTTGGCTACACGATTATAAAAATGATTGCCTTTCAATAATAATCCATATGAATGTGCATACATTTTACACTTATCACCGATCGATAATTAGCTGTTTAGCTCACCGTCGCTGATTATTAAATGTCGCTTCGAACGAATCATAGAACACAAGCCCTTAAAAACATGCAACAGGTCAGCATAAAATAAAACACACACACATACACACACATACACACGATCACCTGCTGAACCGCACACAGAACTGTTGTTGATTAACACATACTACATACATTCTTGACTGTGGTTTAATGCTTGTATTTTTTTTTTTTTTTGTTAAACGATCGGGCGATCGGCGATCGGCTTCGGACCTCACCTCGTGCAATCGATCGAACGCGTATCAAAGTCGTTGGTGTCCATGTGTGTGTGTGTGTGTGTGTGTGTTTCGTCTCGTGTCTGTGTCTGCAGCAGCGCATAGAAGACAGCTTGTCGCGTCCGGATGTCGCTTAGTTTGTTGCCGGCGCTTTAACCGCATAGTAAGCGCAAAAGCGTGAAGTTGGCCCCACTGGCAAAACTGATATCCATTTATTTGCTGCTGCTACTGCTGCTTGTTCTAAGGCGTCGTTGTTCGCGTGTTCTCTCTAAATCTGTGACTTGTGAGTGTGTGTGCAAGGATATTACCTTTGAATAAAGAAGTTCGTTAATTTTGAATATCAGTGGATTTTTGTGTGTTTTTTTAATAATAGCTGTGTGCCACAAAAAATATATATTTTGAATATATATTAATTCCATTTTGAATTGTCGGCAATATAATAAAAAGGCAAGTGTTAAATATCAACCGCAATTAATTAATAACATGTTGCATTTAACATACTACTACTACTACTGCAAGAGATGCGTATAAAATGCCAAAAAAAAGAGCCAGTTTCTCTTGTTGTTGTTGTTGTTGTCGGCTTATTACGAAAGAGTCGCGCGTGTTTGTGGACCGATTCCGGGGGCCCTCCATACAATACATATATATACATATATATTGTAAACCAAGAGAAAATCGAAACAAAAAAAAAAAAACATCAACAGCGCATCTTCGAAACCAGCTTACAGCACCAAAGACAGCTTGTAACACATACATAAATGTACATATGTAATATGTGGATAACATTATTGTTGGGCTCCAAAATCACGAGCTGTAGCTAAGTCAATCACTAAAGTCAATCACTAAAACATATATGTAAATGGCATTGTGGCGATTGATCAACTTGTTGTTGTTAATATTGTAAATAAATACAGCTATTGTAGTAGATGCGGCTGCTGCCAATTTTATTCAACTACGTGTTATTATATCATCTTCAGCGGCAGCAGAAGAAATCTCTCATTTCTGACGCAATGTGAAAATTCGGTCAAGTTCGTGGAAAAAGGCACCAAGCAAATGTGCTAAACAACAACATATACTGCATATTTTTTTAAGTACATATGTATGTATGTATGAAATTGAAAAACTTGGCGACCAAGACTGTTACCAATTTGTCATAAAATATTCGGTGAATCGGCCGAATGCCCTTCAAAAAGGCGCTGACGTCGAGATGCTAACGCATGCGCGCAATTTGTTTATTTATGATTTTTATAGTTGTTGTCATAACGTAAACAACCCGAACCAACAGCCCCAGACACCGCAAAAGCACCTAACGGGCTAGTCAAATTATCTTTATATCGCACACACACACACATGAGAAAAAAAAATATTCAAAAATTTCGGGCAGAGAAGTGGTGCACATCCGTTGGGTTGGGCAACTGCTGCACAGGTGCTGGGGCTGCTAGGCCGAATTTAACGAGGGAGTTACTTTTATTGTTTCGGTTGACAATCTCAACAATGCGAAATACTACAGCATACTAGCATTTTAATTTCAAGTCCAATTGGGGTCACATTCGTGGACAGTCACACCTTTGAGCAGCAGAAACCATCTTATTATTTTGTTTTTATCTTTTTGTTTGAGTTTCTCTAATTTCTAAGTGGTTGGTTCAAATCACTTCGTTTGCCTAACAAACCATGGTCGCTGGTCAAATACAAATTTTAAGAAAAACTTGTTGTTGTTAATAATGGCAAGGTGAAAAGCTAACGAGAGCAAGGGAGCAAGAATGATAGAACGTCATGACAATAATGACAGCGACAAATATTGGAGGCCAGAAGTTTTCGTGCTTCGCCAGCGGGACATTGCCTAATGTTGTCCAAGTATTGATTAACACACACACACACGCACACTTATTGGAACTTTTTTGTTGCATTTTCCGAATGACTCGAACAATCTGTACACCCTTGGTATTGAGCAAATGATTTATCAAAATTCATCAGCAATAATATAAAACAATAATAATAATAATGCTAGTAATAATCATGTTGCTGATAATGACAGTTGTGTCAAATAAGTTAGTATTAAGTTAAAATTTCACTAGAGTTAATTATGACTGTGATTTTACTTTGGGTTAGTACACTTTGATTAGCCTCGGCTTAAACTTTTTTCTTGGCGTTTGGCTTTTAATTGGAAATTTGTCGAACCTAAGGATGAAAGTAAATATGTGTCTATATGTTATGGCTGAGCAATCGCAGTGGGTTTTGCATTTTGTTGTGAGCAATTGTGCTGTGTGTGTCGCAATTAACACCTTATAAGTTTGAATTGACTGGCTGCTAGCCAATATTATACAAAAGACTCTGACAACGAACTCTGAACTTATTGCTTGAACAGGTGCTACGTTAATATTGACAATTATTTGCATTTTTGTAAAACGCAGCTGATGACTATCAAAAAAACATATTTTGTTGAACAAACCTCTAACTAAATGGGCCCTTACAGTGGAACAAAAACTAATTGAATTTGTAATACTCGAATTTTAATATGCATTCTGAAGTTAAAAAATAATATGAAAATATGATTAAAGCTCAAAAATTAATATCATTATTATTTACAAAAGTCTCGAATATAACAAGTAATTTTTTAAGGGCATAATCTTTGCATACACAATTAATTTAAGCTTACATTCAAATTGTTGCGAAGGTGACAAACAAACATCGGCACTACGGGATTAATTATAAAGCAAAACCGGGGGTGAAAGTCACATACAAATTCTCGAAAATTGTCATACAGCAAGGTGCAACTAAGTGAGGTGAACTGCGATTAAGCAAACAACAAACTTCTTATAATTTATTTATTTAAGGGGGGCATTAAAAATGCTAATGCTAATGCCCCATATAAATGTCCAAATTAACTATATTGTACGCAATCGACAGGAAGGCCTCGATTCATAGGAAAACTACCAGCATATTTGGTATGCCATTAAGAGCTTGTTGTTGTTGTTGTTGTTCACTTAACAAGAAATAAATGCGTTTAGATTGTTGCATTTTTCATACACCTCGCGGAAGTGTATTGCTCGATAATTGAGCGATATTAATAAGAGAAAGATATATGGTCTATTTTGCTATAATTATTATGAATATTTTCAATAACCGTATAAATCACGGCAACTAGCGCAACATACGCACTATTTCAAGGTGATTGCTGAGAGCGAGTAATTGCGATTTAAATCGAGTATCCGCAAAATTTGCATATATTTTACATATGTTGCCATACAAAATTCTCGCTCTTTGTAAACTTGATGCCTGGTAATACGGCCGCCCAAAATTACAATAGAACAGCATAATATTTGTGTGTTTGGATGTTTAACATTAAAGCCAATCACGAACGGAGGCTGGAGGCTGCTGCTTAGTGCAAGAATTCATTTTGTTTTGATTGTTTTTCGTTTCCTCAAAATAAAAAACGTGTGACCTTCGCAATGATTTGTTAATGCGTTGAATCTGTTGTTGTTGTTATTATTTTGGGGACTAGCGACAGCTATTGACTGGCCCATTCAATCATATCAGATGCTGCCGACACTGACATTGTCTCACTGACTGATTAATTTTATGCGGCGCACTTGTTTCTTTTTCATTTTTGGGGTTTGCTTCGATATAATGTTGTTGTTGTGCTAGTGAAACTCAATGACTTGTTGATTTAATATATTAAAAATACACAAAAACATGTAACAAACGTAATGCAGCCTTCGCTATTGTCCCTTATCAACAACATTAAGCCACGATTATATACTTAAGCTAAAATGCTAAGCTCAACAATACGTATACGACACATGTGCGCCACTTCCAAAACTGTTGGAATGTTATGGAGTAGAATAGAGGCATACAAATAATAAACGTGCGCTTCTTTTGTGCGGTGGCGTTGCCAACGCGTGTCTAGAATTTATCGTTCGATACTTAAAGCCAGGTTTATTAGCGCATAATATGAATGAGCTGGACAGTGACGTCAGCAAAGGTTTGGGGTGTTTGTGTTGATAAAAATTGATATTTATTTACATTATTCGAGTGTGTACGCAATTCCGCAATCGCCCCACTAATTGATAGCCAAATATAAACAACAACCTACAAAATTATTATATAGTAGTTCACACACACACAAACATTCATCTCTCATGGTTTGATTGCCACATTATGCAAAATGGGTGCAAATAAACATAAATAGCGCATGGTGCTTTTGAGCTCGATATCAGCAATAACAACAATTCTTTGGCCTTTAGACATCGGGATGAACAAATTATAGAATTCATATGCAAAACAGCAAGGAACGGCGGTACAAACACACACACACACAATCATATATCCAAATCATACTGATTTGCATGGGAACGTCGCTCATGTTTTCGAAATTAATAGCGAAATATAAAAATATGCAAAGTTTACAGAATATGTCCGCACGCTGTTTGCTTAAAACGAGCCATGAGCCGATGAATGTATTTAACAAATAGTATATATGTGTATATATGTGTATATAAGTGTATATAAACAGACATTTGAATGCCAAAGTCAAGCTCGCTATCGGAAAAAAACCTTAACGTTGAATACTAGTTTTTTTTTGTTGATTTAAGATTGAACAAAGAACTAAACCGGCAAGCTATCATCTATAATATTGAACCGGCACAAATAATAAACCGGAAAATAACATTGAAATATTCTACGAGCTTATTCATTGGTTTTTTTTTCGATCTCATCTTCTCATATTCTTAAACGAATTTATTAAAAATTAGCTTGAAATGGATTCAGTATGTTTTAGAAAACGCCGCTTTCACCAAACGATTAGAGGGCTAAGCTGATTTTGTGTTATCGTTGTAAATAATATTAGTTTGCTTTAAAACTATTAACTACTATAAAATATTTTGATAGGATTTCATTAAATATTACCTTGACAGTTGCTATTAAAATTTTGTCACGATGTGCTAAACGCAATTTAATTTAATAAATATATATTTTTATTGGGGAGAAAATCAAAGACAGTATATCCGCCTTTTAGTATCTTTTTAGTGCTAATTAATATTATTATCCATTGATATTGTTTATTACCTAATTGGCAACTAGTTTCTCAGTTCTATGCTAATCCATCTCGGTTATAAAACATTGTAATTAATTGCCCTTTGATGCAGGCACGGTGTCGTTAGATAAATAATGGTATCTAATATCGAAAGTGTTTTTAAGTGTATAATTATAGGATTTACTTTAAGAATTTTTTATGTACATTTACAAGTCTCAATTAAAAAAGGGACTACTAAACGAATAAATAAATTAAAACAGCGAAAACTGTTGTAGGCAAAGTTAGCACACAATATTTATAACAATAATTGCTCTTTTTCCAAACTTAAACAAGTTTCGATCCGGTTTAAAATAATAAATAATGTGATAACGAAATTCTGATTCTGATTAAGGGCAGGCTAGTGCATATCATACAGTACTTAGTATACCCATTAATACAATTATTATATTATACAGGTTGTTCTTCCAAGCAATTAAACCTACATATATTAAAACATATATATGTCAAGTCTCGCTTGATAAGTATTATGTGGTAATTTAAGAAGCTAAAAATGTTAAAGCTGAACAAATTAGAAATCAGATAAACACTTATTGCTGTGAAATACACATAAACGATTTAAGCCAAAGCCTTTCGCCATCTATAATATAAAAAAAAAAACAAAACTCACGTGTCTGATTGAGTTAAGAGCCGTGTTTGGCAGAAAAGTTCTCATTGGCATTGAACGATGACTGGACGGAAATTGGCAACGCTTTTGATCGCTCTTTGGTTTGCTTTGACCCAAAATATTCCGATAGTGACGTGACAAATTTGAATGCAATGTCGACCGAGTTGCAAGCAACAAGCGGCAAATGAGTACGCGTCATATTTAGAACGTCAAAGTGCGAGAAACAACACACAATTTCTCACCAAAAACTATAGACACTTGTCATGGCACATATTTACCAAAGATTTACGCCGATTGTGAAGAGCGCCGGTTGTCGATTGGCAAACGCTCAACAGCTCAAACGACTTGTGCAAATCGCAATGCATTCAAATGACTGACTGATTCGATTTGCTCACGAAGCGCGCCTCCAAATCAAAACGGTTCAAGGCCACAGCTAGCTCAAGTGCATGCAAGCACCGTCAGCAGCTGATTGCATTTGCAACTGCAAAATTAAATAAAAACCAATCTGCTTTATTTGATAGCCTATAGCTAGGAGTTACTACCATCTATCCTTTCGAAGCTAGTACTAATTTGATTGCATTATATCTTGCTTTAAATCTGTGCTGAATCACTTTAATTGGATGAAGTTATGAAATGAATGGAAGCCGACATGTTTTGGTGAAGTTAAATAATTCTGTGTTTGTCATAACGAAGTCTACATAAAAATATTAATGAAAATAGAACCTTCCTCAGCCTTTGACACACATATTTAAGCTTAATGATACCTTTTTTACATATCAGACTTTTGCGGGGCGTGTTTTAAAAAAGTGAGCGATATTACAACAACATGAACAGGCAATCGAAACTGCTTAGTCATTGCAACATACACAGGACTTGAGCTTATTTAGCTAGCCAGCAATTATGAAATGGCTTACCTGACGTTGCCAACGTTGTAGCAACAGCCACAGGCAGCAAATTTTAATGAAAACTGGTTAATGCCCTAAAGTTGCCCGTCCTTGAACTATCCTGCGCCTGTTGCTGATGCTGGCTGTTGGGTTTAACCAGCTTGTTTAAAAAAAACTAGAAGACAATAAAAAATCGATGCCAACAGCAACAACTACTACACTTATTTGGCATATGAAATCAAACCAGTTCTGCAGCCCCATTTATTTATTTTTGTAGTTTCGTGTATCCCTGGCCGCCGCCGCCGCCTGTAATTTAAGTCACTGTAGTAAAGGCCCATGATGATTTTACATAAATTTGTGATACGAAAACGTTAATTATTTTTAGCTGAGACCAGCATTCAGAAAAATTTCGAGCTGCACTAAAACAAGAAGGTGCGCGTTGGTTGCTTTAAGTCGAGTAAGCAAAAATCAAGGCAGGGTTAATGCCACGGGACTTTCCGACGTTTTGGCTAATTTACATGTGTATAGATTAGCTAGGCAATTTGCAATTTGGTATATGTAAATAAATACAATTGTGTGTATATAGTGCAGCGATTTAGTTGTTCTGTATTTTGTTAATAGTCTATATACTGCCTATATATTATTGATGATGTCGCAGGGGTCGGACGCGTAGGCGAGGCTTCGCCTTGACGATTATCATTTATGTGACTTGACGATTAGCGTCGATCAGTAGATCAAATAATTGTCGACTGGTTGGACTAATGTGTGATAATATTGCAACAACTAATAAGTATTTAAGTATACCCAAAACAGATTAGACTAATAGATTGTACATATTGTTTTCTTATTTTAGTTATCAGAATGTCGGTCAGACTAAACGAGACACAAACCATTGTTGACAAAATGGTCAACTTCTTTGTGGAGCACGAGGATTTGCGCACCAAGGTGAGTATTAAAATCAAAAACATATTGGACTTGAACTCATATAACTTTTTATTGCACAGAGCTGGTTCCTTTCGAATGCACCGGGACCACTGTTCATGATACTGGGTGCCTATTTGTACTTCTGTCTGTATGCGGGACCACGCTATATGCGGGATCGCAAACCTTTTGAGCTCAAGAATACGATGCTCATCTATAATGCAGTGCAAGTGCTGCTCAGTTGGGTGCTCTTCTACGAGGGCTACAAGGGCGGCTGGGGCGGTCATTACAATTTCAAATGCCAGCCGGTGACTTATGCAACAGATCCCATCTCGATGAGGGTATGCCATAACTTTCATATACTTAAAAATATTTTATTTAATTGCAAGTTTTTGTCTGATGCTACAGGTATAGATATTTATAAGTCACGATTTAATATTTATCACTCAAATATATTAGCAAAACTTGTTTTTTGATTAATTCTTATATGAATTGTAGACAAGGGAACAGTGCCGAAATTAAAAATATTGTTTGATTTGTTATGAAAATTCACGCTTTTTAGATTAAATATATTCAAATAAATGAAGATTGATAAATAATAATAATAAATGTATATTCTATGTAGATGGCTCGCGCTGTTTGGTTGTACTACATTGCAAAGATCACTGAGCTGCTGGATACTGTGTTCTTTGTGCTGCGCAAGAAGGATCGTCAGATTTCATTCCTGCATCTGTACCATCACACTCTGATGCCTGTGTGCGCATTCATTGGCGTCAAGTACTTTGCCGGCGGACATGGCACACTCCTGGGCTTCATCAACTCTTTCATCCACATTATTATGTATGCGTACTATCTGCTGTCGGCAATGGGACCCAAGGTGCAGAAGTATCTGTGGTGGAAAAAATACATTACCATTCTTCAGATTGTAAGTTAGCAGTAAAGTGTATTTACGGATTGCGTTTATAACTGATTTTTCTGATCTATGCAGGTGCAATTCCTTATCATCTTTGTGCACACGCTGCAGATCCAGTTCCAGCCCAACTGCGATTTCCCCAAATCGATTGCGGCGCTGCTTACCTTCAATGCCGGCCTCTTCACCTACATGTTTAGCTCCTTTTACGTGCACAACTATAGGAAGGAGGCCAAGCAGGCGGCACAGGCCAAACTGGTGGCACAGGCCAAGTTGGCAGCAAAACAGGAGTAGAGAGACACTAAGCCGATGTATGATTTGTTGCCTTAAGATCGATTCATGGAATCGTTAGTTAGGTTTTATATATATATATATAGCCTGTATACATCTACTGTGAATATTCCCCGAATGAATTGAGAGGGGTTGCGCACACCCTTTTAGTTGTACTGGGTGTATGTACATATATACATTGGATATAATATTTTATTAGATGTTAAGTTCGTTCTGAAGTATTTTTAGTCAAGCGTTGAGAATGTGGCTCTTTGAACAGTCGCCTTTGCGCAGTGCAATATTACTTTGCACGTGCCGTATTGGCAAAGTTAAATAGAACCAAATATTATAGATATTATTTGTAGTTCATCGATAAGTGTATGTAGTTTTTATATTATTGATTGGCGTGCAATAAAACTTTAAGACATACAGCGGATGGCAATACTCCAAATTGTCATTTACAAAAATATAAATTGCCATTTTATTTTTTGAATCGTGTTTTAAAACAAGTAATGTGAACTATACTTAGAAAACTATAAACAAACTCTGGTATTTGAAATTGAAAGCCTAAAAGAATGCAATATAAACAGTCAAACTTTTATAATTATTTTTATTGCGCCCAATAGATGGCGCATGTGAGCAACTGAGTCAGACAAAATTTGACTCATCTGGCAGTAATTTCCCACTGAAGCTCTTAAGGCCTGGTGTCACATACACCGTAAACCGAAACAGAAACAGAAACAAAAATATCGATTGCACAAAGAATTGACCAGTGTCAAGTTATCTGCGTTTGTAGAAAACAGGTGATCGTCTGTTAACAGCAACAGAATAAAGTCAAAAGTACTTGTTTCGGTTTCAGTTGCTAATGTGCTGAATTCGATTACTATTGCTAACAATTGAAAAATACCGATGTTTCTGTTGCAGTTTCTATCGCAGTCGCAAATGTACTGAATTCTGTTTCGGTTTCGGTTTACGGTGTATGTGACAACAGGTCTTTAGCGCCAATCACATTTCGTATGAACTTTGTTTAAATACGTGTTGTCTTATAATTAAACGGTCATTGGTTTTATACTATGGAAAGGCTTGGATTGCAATTCCAAAGTACAAATAACACTATAACACTGATTTTATTTAAGCTTAACGATATTTTTGTGTTAAAAACTTCAGTCAACTCGTTTGGCACATTCAAGAGACAAGAAACGTTGGCAAACACGAAATGAGGACTTAAAACTATTTTGCTAGAACTTTTACATATTCGAGCGTGAATATGACGGCATTGTTATAACTACCAAAATATCGTTCTATGCATTTATAAACCTTATCGACTCTATGTTGGTCAATTCGAAATGCCATACAGTCTGGCAATAAAAGCAATATATATTTTTAGCCTACGCTCAAAAGTATGCAATGATAATGAATTATCTGAATATGTATATGAAGGTGAATGTGTGACAGATACATATGCATGCATGTGAGTTTGTATGTATGACAGTGTATGTTGAAGTTGCAGGCAAATTGAATTTTAAACTAAAACTCGCCTCGCAGTGTTGGCGAAAATGTGCTGAAGTGCAGACGCTTCCTTTCCGCTCGTTGGGGCGCTTGTCGATTGTTTTTCGCGTACTGTTTGTTGTAAGTGTAGCTATTATTATTATTGTTGTGGTTATTGTTATTGCTGTTGTTGCTCTGGTCGCTCTGTTGCCAGGTAGTGCTTGTATATAGGTTCCGCTTCGCTCAACTGTTGGCGTGCGCGTTTTTTTTATTTTTATTGTATTTTATTTAGGTTAAATTCGCGTTCGCGTGTGTGTTACTAAATATTGGAAAGTGTGCGAAAAGTAAAATAAAAAACAAAAACTAAAAAAAGTTAGACGCGTTAAGCTGAAGAATTGCTTTTTGGTGACGTGACTTTGTGTTAAGGGAAACCTGTGCAAAAAGAAAAAGAAAGTGATTCTTCGTTTCGTGGAAGCTCCACAATTGAATATAGACATCAAGTTGTTTAAAAATAGATTCGATATGCAAAACTGGTGCACTTTTGTGTTTGCTTGCATACATTTCTATATCTGTTTGAGAAACGCTTACTCATGCAAACACACACGCAGATACGCCACACATATACATCTTAGTGGGTTTTTCCGTTTGCCGTTGCCATCCCTGAAGATGCAAACGTTGCAGACTTTGCATAGCCATCGTTCAATCGCTCATCTGGCGTTTCCTGTAATGCCGCTTGGCAACAGCAACAGACGCTATCAAAACAAAAACAAAAATAAAAGAGCAAGAGAAAATCAAAACCAAAACCAAATTTAAGACACAACGCATGGAGTTTTTGAGCTCAGCTGGTTTGAGCTAAGGGGTGAAGATGTTGAGGCAGCGGGTAGGGCACACCTGAGTACAAGTGTGCGAGTGCCGTTAAACGAGATCTGTCAGAAACGTTTGCGCGCACATATGTACATACAAACAGACTGACAACGCTACAAAAGTATCTGTATCGCCTTGCGAATTAAAACACAAAGCGAAGCCAAAAACTCTCAGACACATGCAGAGACAAATAAATACGTGAGTGTGTGTATATCAACATTTAAATGTGTCTGTGTCTGAGTACCTGAAATATCGCGAGAGCGAACTCTGGCAGCTACAGCTACCTGTTGATGAGACGGCTAAGGCAACAAAGGCCTCGACGCATGGCTTTGGCTTAAGATACTACCTAGTAGTATCGCCCAGTGCAAATACTTGCATCGTGTTTTTAGCATATATACTAATACAATATGGTCTCCCCACCCGACACACTGTCTACCGTCTGGTTGGTCCACATTGCATAAACGAGAAGTGCTAATTTACTTATCACAATTTTGATTTGATTAAATTGTATCTAATTGCGGCGCACATGCGAGAAGAGTACAAATCGCTGTTCATTGCAAAATGCACTCAGAAAAAAAATCTCCCTCACTTTGGTTCTAAGCTTTGTTTATGTTTACGTATAGTATAAAGCAATAATGTTGCACGTCGACATGAAAAACGTAATTTTAATAAATCAAATACAAAAATATGACATATGTATATCAATTTTTCTGAGTGCACTTATGACGCACACAGCTGTAAAGTCAAGCTAAATTATCATACAGCACAAACAAATACATATAGCCGCACTAAAGTTTCCCATAACATGCGCCACTCTGAGCACCAAAACCAAAGGTGCGATAAGCACCACCAGCAAGCAGTAGAAGCAGCAGCGGGAGCGAGCGCAGCAGCGATCGAGACAGCGTTGAGCAAAAGCAACTTGAGGAATGTTCAAGAAAACGCCAACTCGGTTTTATGCCCGATCAGTTTAACAGAGAAACGCGTCGCGAACACAACGTTCAGTTTTTGAGTAGCTCGCGCGAAAAATCACGGGGCGTAAAATTAAATAAACAATACAACAACGATCGACACGGGCGTGCCCAAGCCCGAAATTTTGTATATTCCATTTGGATATAATATCTGTGTTGGCTTTGATTTGGGTTAGGCTTTGATTTGATTTCTTTTGGCTTTGGCTTTGGCTGGGCGTCACAGTTGCTGATCGCTGGCCGCCAGCCACATAAGACAACCTTAATATAAACAAACAAAACAAAACAAAAACAATAATCGTTACAGTTTAATTGCTTCGCAGTCACGCTGAAAAACCAAAGAGATACTGATAAAGCGCAAAAAAAATAATAAAAAACAACTGCGTCAAAGTGCTGTGTTGAGTGACTGAAAAAACCAAAGAACTGCGAAAAGAACTAAAACAGAGTTGATATACTACAATCAAAATACAAACACAGACAAAATGCTGAAAACAAAAAACAGCGACGACAAGCTGGACACGCTGCTCTCAAGATCTGCAGTGCCAATCATCGATTTGGCTCATTGCGGTAAGTCACTTATACATACAACATCAAAATATTAATATATCATGAGGGTTCAACATGTGCCAATTGGTTGCTAAGCACGCCTTTAAACACTCAAGAGTTAATAAGCTGCAGCCCTGACTCATTCCTAGATAATTAACAAAAGTTGTTTTTCTCGTGATTGTCTGTGTCTGGTAATTGCAGTTTCTTAACTTTTGCATTTGTGCTTCTTGCGAACAATTATTTAAGTCAATTTTTAATAATTTATAAGCTTGTGCAGCGGACACCTGCCTCTCGTTAATATCTATGCGTCAAGTACTACTAGTACATACAAATAATAATATTTATTGACAATCAGCTTGCTAAGGAAATGTTTAAAGTTGCACAAGCCAGAATTTTGCAAGCACAGCTGTTATTTCATATTAAGCATCTTCAAAAGAAAAAGTTAGCTTTATCTTTTCTGTTAGCTTAAGTGAAACGCATATTTAGCTTTAACACGTTAATGGCCAACAATAATAATTAATTATATTTAGTCAGGTTTCATGGATAGGAATTATGGCCGAAAGAAATATTCATGCTGTGCAACATGAGTGATTGATATAGTATACCATAAATAACGATTATACATACTTTATGCATGAATTTATTATTATTATTTTGTTGTATTTTTCACAGGTAGACAAATAATATTAAAAAAATTATTATTTTTTTCTAAATTGGAAATAAAGGCAAGCTCTGTTATAGATTATAATAAGTTATTTTTCAGCATGTACGCCCCGTTAAATACTGTGTTGTAGAAGTACAGTTTAGCAAGCTGATTTTATTTGCGATTAAATTATCCATGTTACTTTATAGCCGAAAATAAATTTGTGTACCAAATAATTATGGGTAGGAGTGAGAGTGAGCTATTGATTGATAGATTTCTAACAATTAACCTGAATATTATTATTGTTGATACTATATACCCAATTTATTTGATGTATTTAGCATACTGTGTATGTTTCGTAATAAGAAATCACAGCTCAAGTGATAGAAAGCCTGGGAGTAATATACAGTACACTAAGTACTGTTGCGACCGTCGCTTAAGCACTTGACCTTCCTGCAACGACTTTGTTTCCAAACATTTCAGCCATTGACCCCCAAAACAAACATAGCTTGCATTGTAAGCAAGCTTGGAAGTTGTGCGTAGCAGTTGTGCCAACGCAACTTGAATTGCTTTCAATCTCGAGAGGTTTTTGAACTACAGTCGTATGTATATAAGTACGCTGTACTCATAGTTTTGCCCAATGCCAGTGAGTAAATTCAAAATGCGGAAACTCAAACACAAAATGCATCACAATATTTACATTTCAAGTATGATTGCGATTTGTTTCGGGAACTTGATTTGTGATTTTTGTGAGCATTTTATTTTTTGATTTGCCTCGCACACATTTGGATGCGGCTATCGATGCACTCGTTGATCGGCGGACATGATTGCAGGGAGGCGTGCACTTGTTTGACAGCATTGTTTGATTTGTTCCTCAAACTGCCATATATTTGCACAGTGCTCAGACAAAACGAGTAACAACAAACTCGCACGAGCCACAAGCTCACTTAGCTCGTTTGTGAAACGACGTCAACGGCAAAGTGACGCATTTGGCCAGTGAAGCGAAGCCAGCGAATTCCCAGCAGCGTCACCACAACAAGCCTGCGCCCACTTTGCCGATTGTGTCTACTTAAATTGAAATATGCGCCAGCTTCCAAGCAGCTCAAAATAAAACAAACAACAGCATCAATAACAATCATGACAACAAGAAGCGCCCGAGCTTCGAGTCTGATTATAACCAGCGTAAACCTGTAAAGCTGTACATATGTATATATCTGCAGACGTTTGTTTGTAAGTTTTCCAGCCAAAGAAGCTAAGCGAAATAAGTTTTTTGTCTGATTATGTTCGGTAGTTGACTGTGACGCATTCAGTTAGTTGGAGGGGATTTTTGATAAGCTGTAATGTTAATTGGCGATTTTTTTTGATGACTAACAGCAAGCGTTAATTCCGGCTAAGCGCCTCGTACACTGCGCAAAAAACTCAAGGAGTGTCGCTTCATAAAAACAGTAAAAATACACAAGGCCTCATTCTATTGATCTGAGTGCGAATCTTAAAAGCTTTGTTATTTTTGCCTTTTTCGTTTCTTTCAAGTCTGAACATTAAACATTTATGATTCTTCGAGGTTTATTTCAATAACGTTATAGTATTTTGGCCTTATTTCAAGTATAAAAACCTTTCTGTGAATTTTTTAATTGATTTCATTACTTAAAACGATCGATTTTTGGTTGTAAGATGGTTGCATATCGAAAATACCAAAGAACAAAGCGAAAAGATATTATAAGAAATCAAAAACAACATTGCTTGAAATTCCAATCTGTTTATATAGAGATTTGTGTTTTGTGCGCTTGAGTTTAATGGAATCATTTCATAACAAATCGATTAGATGGGGCCAATATGCATTTAGTCTGGCAATTTAAATATTTCGTGCTAGCTTCACCCTCGGTATTTAATTATTTTGCCAGTTACGCTTTCAACTGCGCTCAATTAATTTGTTATTAAATAGCATATGCTCTAAGTATGTTCAGCCATTTATATACATACATATGAATATAGAATTCCCCCCAACTTAATTGCTGCTATAAGGGCTGGTATGTTTTTAAATTGCGCTATTAATACTGAATTAGATGTTTGTATTAATAATGGAAACAAAACACAAATTGATTAAACAATGCTCGACTAGAGAATACCGGTTAAAGGTTTAAATGTAGTACACAAGACTTGTACTTAAAAAGTAGTGGCAATTATTGTGTTTAGTTTGCAGTTTTAAGCATTTCGTATTGTTACATTATTCAACGATCTTTAATAAGAACAGGGTATATACCGCAGGCGTATGTTTAATAAAAAAAAACCACTCGTCATATACACAAAGCCAAATTTATACAAAAACACAAAACGCATATTCATCTGTTTATGGCGCCGCATAAAACCCATGCAAACTGATAAATTCGTAAGCACAAACAATTTGGCAACGGTTTTAATAGTGATGCCAGTCAAACATTTAGAAATAGAAATTCAAAGCCAAATGCAATATCCGATAAATGTGTACTATGTTCCTATGTACGTACATATATTTATGTGAGGCAAGCAGCAACTTTCGAGGCGATGATCTTCAATTCGATTGCGACGTTTTGCGGCCTCTACATAATGCTTGCTTGGCTGCTGACTCAATTAATTAGCCTCAATATAGATAAATTAGCGACAAGTTAACGACTACTCGCATGTGAGGAGCTGTGCAAAAAAAAAAAAAAAAACAAACACAGAAAAAGCAACACAAAAAAATAAACACTGCAAATTGAAAAGTGCCCGCAACACACAGTTGGCGCCTAATTGAAGTGCATGCAAACAACAGCCATAACAATAACTGTAAGGCCCAGACAACTCCTCCTTTAATTCTGTACATACATACATACATACATACATATGTACATATGTATGTGCGTCTAATGAAACGAAATCGAAAGGCGGCGATGAGCTTCAATTGATTCCATTCAGAAACTGACTGACCTCTCTCAAAGCTATCTCATCGTCATCATTATGACAAAATTCCATAGAACTTTGTGTTTGAACTTTGTTGCTTGGAGACAACGAATAAATAGCAATCTGTGTTTGTGGGTGTGTGTGTGTTGAGTGGGAAACAAGTAAAGCACGACACGCACCGATAACTACAGAACGTAATTACTATTACCCGTGAATTTCTGTCCTTATCAGCAACAAAAATAAAAACCTGTGTGTCATGCTGTTGATTAGAATCTATGGATGGAAAGGTGGGCGGCGTGCAAAACAAAAAAGAAATGAAGCTGGCAATTATTTATTTATAGGTTGTCAACGTATACACACGTGTGGAAATATGTATTTGCAATGGTTCGAATTCATTCATTTCCAGGCACTGAATGAACAATGAGCAATTTGATATATTTGTACGAAGACGCATTATTAAATTGCAAAATACAAAAGTGCTTCATATAAAATAATAAAATTGAAAAAACCCATAACTCATATCTCTTGTTGTGAGGGAACAACAAGATAACGTTTAGAGTTATATATATCTGTGGACTTTAAGCAGCATTGCAAAAATTTTGTTTTCTCCATTATTTTTTGCTTTTAAGTTCTCGGGTTTCCTTTTGTGACTTTATTGATGTAGTCATATCCTTGCGCTAGCCGCTTGACTTGGCTTCCGATGCGGGTTTTGCTCTTTCATTTTTTTTATTTTTTATTTTTATATATTTTTACGTAATTTTCCGCCTGGGAAAACCAGCTAGTTGTCGTCGTCGTTGTCGTCGTCATCATCATCGTTATAGCTGTGGGCATTTGCGGTAGTGGCATTGAAATTGATTGCATTTACCTTTATTGCATTTGCTCGTATTGCATTTATCGAGTTTGATTGCTCAAAATGCATTTATATCGTTGCCATTATAGCGCCGGGCACTTCACGTCTATTATTTATTTGTTCTTATTTAGTGGCATTTATTGTCTCGTTCAAAAGGTGTAAACAGCTAATTCTTACAAAACAAAATAATAAAATAGAGAACAGAATCATGGCACGTGGATTCCCTTGACAGCCGGCGTGTGGCACTTTTTGTGTTTTTGTTTTGATCGAAGCGGTATTTATTGGTTGGGTATTGTATAGTTTGTTTTTTTTTGCACTTAAATTGGCCGCCATAAAAACGTGTTCAACATTTTATTTATGATTATTGATGGCAGCTGTTGCGGGCTCTTAGCTATTTCTAGACATCCCAAGAAGTTTATAATCGCCAACCCCACATAAGCTCAAGTGGCATTTCCGTTGAGAATACTATTTGTCAGCTTGGGATAATTCCCACGCTCACGCAGTCAGCAAATGATCACAATGTACATGTTCTCCATATATTTCCAGGTATTGAGGAGGTGCCCGTCAAGTCTGTGGTAAATCGTGTGGGTCATCAGTTGGCGAAGGCGTTATCCGAAAAGGGCATGGCGCTGCTGGTTAATCACGGCATATCTGATGAAAAGGTAGCTTTGTCTTGATTAAAACCTAGTACATATATTCCGTGCTCTAATACTGCTTTGGTACAGTTGAAGACCGCTTGGGATCATCTGGACGACTTTGTAGATCTGGATCCGGATGTTAAACAGCATTATATACGCACCGATGGCGATAATCATGGCTATGTTAGTCCCGGCGTTGAAAAATTTGATGGCAAAACACCGGAACTGCGTCATGCATTCAACATTTGCACACTGAATGCCCAGAATCTGCCAGAGGAGCCACTGCCCGGATTTGCGGATCATATCAGTGCACTGGCCACGGACTTTAAGGCGCTGGGCAGTTTTATACTGCAGGCGCTTGCCGTCTCGCTGGACATTCCGCACACATTCTTTCTCGAAAAGCACTCACACATGCTGTCCGGCGACCACGACAACATGACCACTCTGCGCATGCTTTACTATCCGCCCATTGTGGATGACGAGCCCGGACACAGTCAAAACGATATGGTCAAGCGACGTTGCCAGTATAGCTATCAGCGTTGCTTGTCAGATCAGCCGGACTTTCGGCCTGAGCACAATCCCCGCGACGACATCAACGAGGTGGATGCCATGCAAACGAATGGCAAGGATGGTGCCATCTCCGAACACAAGCTGGCCAATGGTGAGGTCATACGTTGCGGAGCGCATGTCGACTACGGCACGTTTACACTGCTGGCACAGGACTCTGAGGGTGGATTGGAAGTGCAACTGCCGGGCAGTGAAAAGTGGCATCGTGTTGGTCACTTGCCAGGTGCCATATTGGTCAACTGTGGTGAAATCTTGTCCATTTGGACAAAGGAACGTTACCCAGCACTGGTAGGTGGAACAACTTGAAGTCAACATTCTCAGGCTCATCATTTAAGTTTGCTTTACTCCTTTAGAACCATCGCGTTGTTATTCCCGAGCAGGAGCATATTCGTGCCCGTGGTCGTCACTCCATTGCATTCTTCTGCCATCCAGATAATATAACAATGATATCTCCCAACGATCTGCCTCAAATAGACGATGCACAAAACTCAGCGGGTTTCAAGCAGCGCAAGAAGTCCTTTAAGGGGGCGAAAGAGCGGTAAGCTTATAAAATTGTCATTGATTATCTTTATTATATTTACTAACTTGATTTCTTTGTTTTTGTTTTCAAATGTTATCGCACTGCGACTGGCCATAAATTTGTGATCACACTTATACAGCGTGTACAATGCATATCAGTTAATACAAAAGAAGTTTAAAGAAACGTACACCAATAACAATCACTCGCAATGACGTTGCGCCACTACGTAAGATGCAAGCCAACCCCCACCCATCAATCTGTCAACTCCATTTGTCGTCATCTGTCATGTGTCACCTGCCTGAGGAGAGTTGCGTCGTATTTTGAAAAGTTGACAACACGCTTGATGTTTTGAACTTTTTATTAAATTTTATTATTATTATTATATACGATTGTAATTGCTTCATTTCTTTTTAGTTTGTACCATATGTATTTGATATACATGCATACTATTTATATATATATACAAATACAACATACAAATACATATATGTATGTTAATGTTTTTGGATAATTCGAGTATTAATACAATAACAACGAAAAACATACACACGCACGTTTTAACATCGACTTAGTTCTAGCTAATAGCTCTAAACAGCTTTTCACTTTATAAAATTTGAACATATCGCAATCCCAAAATTGACCAAGACTTCTTACTTTTACAAAGCGATTTTTCATCAAGTTTATTATTATTTCAAATTTTTCGTTTATTTTTATATCGGTCTTCACTGTCAATTATTTCCGAAAGATCATATGATCTTTTTAACTTAACTTAAATTCATCATATACATATATTTTGTTAATTTGCATTTGTTTTCATGACGTGATATATGTACTATAATCCACACACAATTAGTTTGCTTAATTAAATTGTCAATAATTTATGCTGTAGTTAAACTTTTGGACATTTACGATTATTTGGCTTTGTTGGTTGTTCTTGTTGTATGGGATTGGTATTAATGGTAACATACAAGCGATCTCGTTTCTATAAAGTCGAAATAGCTAATACAACAATATACATAACTACTGCTACAGCGTACATTAACTTATTTTTAGAGATTAACAAAATCGTCAACATAAAAAGTACAAATCATACAAAATTAATCAGTCATTGAAAAAGTCACAGGCAACAAAAAAAAATGTTTACTTTAAAATCATTAAATTATGATGTCAAATGTGCGCACAATATTGCCCACAACTGTGATCAATTTACTGTTTGTGTGTGTAATTATTTACCCTTTTATTTGCGCAAAAAATATTTCGTCTATTTATAACTTCAAGTCACATGCCAACTAACAATAAGAACCATTTTGATAAACCATTTGTTGTTGTTATTGCGATATCTTTTGTTGAACAAACTTATTGTTAGCCAGCTGATTTGATCAGTACTAGTACTAAGTAAGTAAGACGCGAACGTTTTACTGTCTTTTTTTTTTTAAATATTCCACGCAATCGAAACAGTTTCTGACTATGAGTAAGTATAAGTTCGTAAGTATTTCTCTTTGCGTATCTAATTACATACTATGCATATACATAGTACTTGATTTTTTTTTTTGCTGGCAACTCGAATTACATCTTATCGCGTTGTCCTCCAAATTAAGCGACATTTGCCTTTGTGACTATACAATTTGTGAGTCGCTTAGTATTATTTATAGAATGCTATATTTAAAACGGACAACATTAAATCTACTGTCAGTGCAGTTTGAACAAAACTTTGCACTTATGCAAATGTGTTAAGCGTTTAATTCACTTAAAAATATACATCCGCTTTTCAAAGTATTAAAAAACTTATAAAGACACAAAAAGACATTGAACAAAAACAGTTGTTTTTAGTGAGCAGACGAACAGTTTTAGTTAGGTTAGCTAAACATATTTTCATTATTTACTTATATTACTATACAAGTTTGATTGTGTTTTTCTACTTAATACGTCACACATAGTATACTAAATCAGCTAATCAATAATATACTTTTTTACGCTTCGCTTTATACAAACAAATTCATACCATTGTTTTTAAGTATTAAAGTATACGAATGCAATCTATCAATAGTTGCGAGCTTAGCAAATCATTTAATCGCACTTCAAAAGTATAAAAAAAAAACTTATCAAATACTATAAACCTTTTAATGCCACGCGTTTGCAATTAGTTGATAAACCGATTTTTTTTATATAAAAGTGCCTGCTAATAAGGGTTTTAAGCTTAACTGATAATAATAACTGTAATATGTAAAATACTAAAAGGTCAAACATATCCCGTGAGGATTTAATTTAATGCAAGCTACTTAATTAGAATTTCACGCTGGTTTTGTGGACAATATTTGGTCAGGTTTCAATTTAATTGTGCACTAGCAGCACACGTTTCGGGGATGGCACTTCGTTTAATCAAACTGTCAATGTTAAATAAAATAAATATTGGCAAAAAATAAACCAAAGCAGAGACTGGCGTGGGTGGCTCATTTGTCAATTGGGTTGAGCCCTTAAACTGGCGCTGTAGATAATGATTGTGATTTGCAAAACATTGTACGTTTTATTCACATACTTAGTTTATAAATTGCGTACTTGCAACAATTTGAAATTTAACGCAAGCAAAGTAAACTTGTGAATGTTTGATAAGCTTCACATTGTAAATAATTGGTTTGTTTGGCTTCTACTTAGCCATTCGAGAAAAAAAATGAAAGTTAAATGGAAAATAGAAACAAAAGAACGTAAGCTTATAATCTTTATTATTTTGGCTCATAATCTCAATGAGAAGTCAAAATGTGTTTGGATAAGATTGTCAGGCATTTAAAACCAATATATTGAATAAATAAATTCGAAAAGTCAGAAAAATATTTACGTACAAATATGCACATCATAAAAAAGTACCAGTAAATATTTGCTCAAATGAATTTGTATACAGATATGTATGTATTAAACAAAAAGTATAGTAAAGTAAAGTAAACAATTGCATATTGCATAGGAAACTAATATGAAAATTGAATGTCAATAAAATCTATATGCATTTGTTGTTTTATCGACAGCTGTTTACCGATTAGAACTTGCACACTTTACAACTAAAGGCTAACTAAAAGTATAACTATAGTATTTGAGCGCCAACTACCTACAACAATTAACTAAGGCGGCTCAAAAATGCGACGTGCTCAAATATAATATTTAACAGCTTTGTTTTGATGAGACTTTAAGTCACACTTTACCATATTTTTTTTGCTTTGTTTAGAGGCTACGAGTACGTACAGTGGCTACTAATAGACGCAGTGGATATGTTAATCATACGAGCATGTTATGCAGTTCAACACGTACTTAATTAATTAATTAAGTAGTTCTTTAAGCTTCACTTGGGGAAATCTGCATGTTTTATTATATGTATATTAATGGGTAAGTAAACTTTATATAAACACTGCACTAAATGCCAATCAAATGTTGCTTCAAATTGTTGCAGGCAAAATTCTAGGAATTTGAAATTCTTTTCTGTTTATTTTTTGCGTTTGCCCAATACATACCTTCGCATTTAAATTCAACTTGTAAATATTTTTTGTTGTTGATTTTTTGTTTTTGTTTTATTGTACGTATTCATATTTGAAATTTTATTTTTGCACACCAATTTCGGCTAATCCTCGGTTTTGTTTTTGTTTGTTTTTTTTTTTATTATTATTATTTTTCGATTGAAGGCTTCATTTTTTTCTGTGGGATTGTCGTGTTCGGCTTATACCTTTTTAACTGATGCTTAGCGTGGTCATAGATTTGAGCATATAGCTTTTTTTCATCATATATTTATAGGTTACACATACATATGAAGGAAGACCCATGTAAGTACATACATATATAGGCAGCTAGCATAGGAGGTTTAGGTACATACATGTATATATATATATATATATATTTGTTTTCGATTTTGTAGGATATATAGAGTTACACAAAAGCGCAAGACGAGCTGAAAGTGAAAAAAAGGGTTGCTGTTTTGAAACGCTTTTAGTTGGTGTACAGCGGATGCAGTTGCTGCTGCTCCTGGCTGGTCAATGTGGGCATAGCCGCCGCATATTGTCGCGCACGCATCACATTCATATGGATCTCCGATGAGGCCGTGGAGTTCACATAGTTCGGTAGTTCAGCGGAGCCATCCCTGGCACCAGTGTCCCTTCGATGGCCGCCAACCGGTCCATTGCCACGTCCGGCTGCCACCCGAAAACTGTCGCGACAATTGATGAACGCATAGGGACAGCAGCTCTGCAAAAGAGACACCACCATACACGCACACACACACACACACAGAAAAGAACAGAACGGAAGGAAAACAATATGAGTGCAAATTGGCGAGAATGCTTACTACTACGTACTGAAAGGTTAGGCATTTTAGAACGACGTCGGGGACAGATACAGCGAGCGAGATAAATAGATAAGAGACAAGGAGACAAAGTGACACACAGTCGGTATTTGGGTGGAGCCATTGGATAAGTGTGTGTGTGTGTGTTGTGAGTTGCTTGTTGGTTTGCATGGGTTTGTCGCGTTTTGTCGGTTTATTTGTTGTGTGTGACAGACAGACGGCACATGTCTCTGGAAAAGTTCGTTTAGAGTGTGTGAGCTAAAAAAAAAAAATGAAGAGCAACAAAAAAAAAAAAAACAAAAAGAAATGTAAATGAAAAAATTTATGAAAAATTCCAAGTGGGATAAAAAATAAAAGCCGCATTCATTTGCAAAAAAATATGAGGAACTCACAGCATATGTAAGTGTATTAATGTGTGTGTGCTGTTAAAGAGAAGTGTGCAAAATGAGAAATTTTTGTGGCCAAGATGAAGATAAAAAAAGGAGGACATTTTTATTTCAGACAAACTGTGAGCATTTAAATATGCGCATTTGCAAGTGTTGTTTGTTTGGCGACCGTTTTGTAACAGGTGCTGTTGTTGGTTTATCATAAAGATAGAGAGTGTGTGTGTGTGTGCATGTGTGTGTGTGTGTTTGGTTTACATACTCATTCGCATAGGGATATATGTACATAACATGTATAACATACTTAGATGCGCGAAAGCTTTTCAATTTGAATATAACATTTTATTTTGTGACATTCTTTGGCAGGGCTTAGCATTTTTTGGACAACGTCAGGCAACTTATCAGTAAGGCGAAAGCCAGCTGTGCATGGAAAAGATGAGTAGGTGATTAGATTAAAGTTAAAAAGGCGGAAAGAGAGAGATAAAGATAGAAAACCAGTTTACGATACTATGCAATTTGCCAAAGCAATGAGAGGGGACTAAGAGAGATAGAGAGATACAAAAAAAGTTAATAGAGCAATATATACTTATTGTTTTAGCTTTATATATGGATTTGTACATATTTAGTAGATATGGTGTACATAAAAAAGGAATAGCACAGGCAAGCAGAGCGTGCATCAAATTCAACAGGCAATTAATATTATCGCGGAAAATGAAAGTCGAGACATGGACAAGCAGAAAGCTTTTGCAGTTGCAATTGCCTTGACAGTTTATTACTGTTGGCTCAATTTAGCTAAATATGAATGCTATGAAATATTATTTTGATAAAGCTATGGCTAAAATGGCACTAGTTGCCAAATGCAGCGCCAAGTCAACTCATATAGCTACCGAGAAATGCTCTTCTTCTTGTTTTGTCTGCCGTTGCAGTGGCCATTGATGTTACTCATGTTGCTGTGGCTGTTGCCGTTGTTGTTACTTTTTGTGCTTTCCCGTTGGTGGTGTATCAGCGGCTTTTGAACTAAGTCTAGTCATGAGGCAAACGACGTTTGCGATTGAAATTATATGTTTATTTTTTTTTTTTAATGCGATCTCAAATCCAATACGCTTTGACAAGAGGTCTTACTTTTCAAATTTAGCTTATGCAACAACAAAAAGAAAGAAATGGTCCCACCCCAAATACATTAATAAGCCTATTAGCTTCCCACATCGTACTCACCTTGAGCGTCTTCTTGAACGCGGCCCTGAAATCACGATTGAAGTATGCATAAATAATTGGATTCAGTGCCGAGTTGAAGTAACCAATCCAGAACAGTATGCCAACAACGATTCTTGGCGTTTTCCAGCTATCGCATAACGTAAACGTAATGTACCTAATACAGAATAGATTAAATATAAACTTATATTGTACATATGCTCACAAATATAAAAGTTTTTAGCCCTGAGATGTTTAAAGCACAGAATATGTAAAAAATAAATGTTTTATATGTAGAAAATTAATTAAACTCCTGCTATGCTATGTTAAATGAACTTTGTTTCGTAGTTTTGCCCTTTAGTTTAATAGTAACAGTAATGAACTCATTTAAACAAAGCGAAGAATAATTTCAAACTTGTCCATTTATAATAATTATGCAAAAACATGAGTAAAAAGTGAAGCATAACTTCAGGCGTAAAGTGTAAGCAAACCTGCAAACTTTATTTTATTTTATTTACTGCAAAGGGATCCAAACAGGCCACTGAGCAACCGAATAAATGGAATGACAGTAGAGTTTTTAATTAAAAATAAAATCACTTACACAAGTTAAAAGGTAAATTATAACAAAAAAAAAAAAAAAACAATATATAAACTTACAATAACTAGTACACTGTAAAGTGCTTCACAAATGATAAGGAGTTCTGGTGAAATACAAAATAAAATATAAATGAATACTGCAAATATTGTCAAATTTTGCTCTGCCCGTACGCACCATAGGAAGAAGGGCAGCCAGCAGAGCAGAAAGGCACTCATTATGATGCCCAATGTGCGGGCTGCTTTCCGTTCGCGTCTCATGGTCGTTATGGTTGACTGCTCCACCTGTATGCTCGGTCGCGGCTTTGGTATTTGGCTTATCTGTAGATGTTTCTCCAGCAGCAGAGCAGCAACTTTAGATCTGCACGTTAAGCGAGTAATTAGCTTTAATTGCATTAAACAAATTAATTGGGTTTACCTGTAGACCAAGCGCTCCTGACGGTCTGCCTCTTGATAAATTCGATAGTACATTGACAGCATAACAATGCCGGGTATCCAAAAGCTCATCGATGAGCTAACAATCGCATAGGCTTTGTTCACTTTGAATTCGCATATCTGCAATTCAATTAGTTTTAAGTTCATAGTCGTTGGTAAGATAGGTGTGGGTGAGAGTAGTATTTTAATTCATATAAATTACACAATAATTGCATGGCTAAGCGCATTAAATAAATCAATAAAACAATGAAAATTAAAACGAACCATTTGAAGCCGCACATACGTGGTAATATGCAAAATGCACTCAATTAACTTGCAACGCAACACACAATAAGTGAATTGTGGATGCACTGCGGCATTTGCGGTAATTGCCGGGCGCGACGTTGCGTATGCGTAATTTGATTGTTGGCACTGAAGTGGAAGCAATAAAAACACAACCCAATTACCAAGCCATACATTAAACTGATGATACGTATTACAGCAAACCGAGAGGATGAAAAATACATAAGGCTGGAGTCTCGGGCCCATCTAATCAGATTTATGCCGAGAGTCGCCTGCCAGCTATAAACAAACAACCACAACACACCCACAACAGCAACAACAAACACAACGACAAAAAACCACCACAACAACAAACACAAGTTAAACTAATTAAAGCCCTAACTTGAATGCTAATGTATGCAAAGGGCTTTCAATGAGTCGACGCATTGTGTGGAAGACGAAAATTATGCACAGGCGGCACAGACTCGAACACAAACACAAACACAAATATAATTACATTTATTTATACATCAGCATTTAGTATGGCGCAATGCTAACCACAGTAACACAAACAAAAACAACAACATCTGGCAACAGTTGTTAGGCAGCAGCAGTAGAAACATCAGGTATTGAACCACCACTTTTATTGCTTGACAACTTAACAAATAGTATATACATTGCTGAATGCTGTCAGCTGGTTCCTGCTTCTTTGCCTGGTCCAGAACGTGTTCATGTCGAAAATACCCGATAAAGCAGACTAAGTAATAAATATGCCAACTGTCGACTGAGCGTCTAAAAAGGCGTAAAAATGCTCCAGACGCCCATGGCACATACATAAATCAATTTTCTTTGAACCGTGTTCGAAACTGAAATAGTTGAGTGGGTCCCGAGTTGTGTTTACGTGTTCACGTGACACGCGGACCTGAATGAAACACGACTAAACATGGCAACTATTAGCAATACTTTTAATTAAGGATCTGGAATTCGACTTTAATGTATGAATATTATCTAAAACATTAAATTGGGTTGTCCCCAAAGTAAACTAGACGTTTGCAGTAGACAAATCTCGGTTAGGTTAAGCTACATGTCGTCTTAATTAAAAACAGGGAAAATCTCTCTCATTGTTGAACCTGAAGTCATTAGTTATTCTGTATGGCTGCTACAGCTATTTAGGTTAAATTAAATGTTGTTTAACAGAAAACACTGAGTGCGTGTAAGCTTGTAATTTGTCATTTCTGTTCGTGTCTTGTTTGTCAAATGCGCATCTCTAGTCTGAAGCAAAGCCAAAGTGCCCGCAATACTTGGCAAAGCGTTGCTGGAATTTATAGCGCACCTTGTGGCTTACATGCTGTGAGAGCAAGTAAAATGCATGGCCAACCTATACAATCAAGCAAAAGCACACACCCACACATCAACATACTTTTAGCCAGCATAAGCTGCACATGCTGGCAACTTGTGAGCTCTGATCCGATATAGAAAGTTAAATCAATAATGCAGGCATACACTTTTTCGGTCAAACTTACATGCGGATTAGATTTGAGATATTTCCAGTTCTCGTTCGTAGTATACCAGCCAGAGCAGATGGGCAGAAAGGATAGCAGCGCCGGCGACAGCCAAACCATCAGCAGCATTATAAAAACCCGACGATAAGTCATTATGAGTGGATAGTCCAATGGCTGCACTATTGCATAGTACCTTTAAATGAAGTGGTGTTAAAATATGAGTGGTTTTTATGGTTATTTGACAACTTACCTATCAACCGATATGCAACATAGATGCATAATGCTCGCCGTGGAGAAGTAGACATCGAAACTGTTCCATATATCGCACATCAAAGACCCAAACATCCATCTGCCCGATATTTCGACGGAAGCATTAAATGTCATGGCACAGAGTGCGACCAGCATATCGGCAACCGCCAGTGAAACCACAAAATAGTTTGTGATGATGCTACAAATTAACAGTAGAAAGTGGACGATGAAGTTTAGAAACAGCACTGCATTAGGATGCCACATGAATATGTCGACAAGTTAGAAAATTTTAACAAATTGAGTTTGCAGCTATGAGCATTTATGCCTTTATTCTCCCACATAACGTATACATATGTATAAAGTTATCCTGGTAGTTTATTAGCTTAATGGCTTCTTCTTCGAGAAGAGTGCGGAAAAAGGTTATACTCATATTACGCATACGTCGCATTTGAATAAAGTATGTTTTGCGGGTATTAAAGTAGATTTTCGAGTTTAATTAGTTAGTTGGCAATTTGTTTTAAACTCCCACCTTCACCAGATTCAAAAACCGCAACAATAGCAACCAGCACCAACTCTATTATAATACGGCGTATGCGCTACGCTTAAACTGATTGCCACTTTAATTTCCGAAAACTTAAGCGATAGGCAATTATATTTTCATACTTCATTTTACACTAGGCCAATGGACCAAATCCAGCCTCCAAAACGATCCCACACCATTCACAAAGTTAATTACAACCCACAGGAACCAGCCGCAGATGACAGAAGTCAGCCAGCTGAAGGCAGAAGGCAGACAGGATGGCAGAATGCCAGAATGCCAACAAGCGGACAGCTGATGTAGAGCTTTAACTACAGCAAATATTTAGAAGGCGCACGGCACAAAACACCCACGTCAACAGCAGCAATAGCAGCAGTACCAAAATGTAAGTAAAAGTAAAAAGACGATGCTTTAAGGCCGATTTAAGGCTAAAAACTGGCAACGAAGAAAAGTTGAGCTGAACGGGCTACGTCAATGACAAGTTTAATTAGATTTATGACTTGTCAATTTTATCATTACACCTTGGGGGCGTTTGAGACGCAAAGTAGCGATTTCTGATGAGTTTTCTATTTGCTTTCGCTTATAAAAGAGGGTCGTACAGCTGAAAGGAACTAAAAATTATTTGACTTGAAAATAAATTGAAGACAAGTATTTATTTTATGTTATTATGAAAGCTACTGCTACTTCTTTTTTAGTCTTTATATATTTTATATGTTTTTTTCATTTGCTAGTAAAACTTTTTTCTTTAAGCTATAAAACTTGCTCTTGAGCATGATGATCATTATCATATGTCTAAGACCATTAAATCCTTGCAGCTCATATATTTTATACACCCTTTGTGAAGACTAACCGAAAACATAGCTTGTTTTAGCTAGTAGCACAAAAGTATGCTACACAAAAGTTGGTTCAATTAGTAAGCCGGATGTAAAGGCCTCCTGTCTATGTGTGAGTTGTTAAGCTACCCTAAAAGAGTATCTTTATGTTAACGACTAAATGAGGATTAAATTATTGCCCGACGATTTGGCCCATGTTATGCTGGAGTTAGCAACACATTTGTGATTTGCAAAAGGACGCAAAAGGAATAACACTGGAAGCACACAGGGATAAGTACGAATCCATGTTGAGCATAATAAGGCTTAATTTGGCATAATGATTTAAAACTGCGCAGCCAGGCAAAACATTTAAAAGGGGCCACACTCCAGCCAGCTGTCAGATAAAAATATGCTGTGTACTCGACAATAGTCCGTAGTACCCTCAAACCATTCCCTTTCTCATTCTTACCAGAGTCAGTTAGATCCACAAGTTAAATGAGCCTCACAAATGTCAGATGGCTTGTCTTCTTCTGCTCAGGCACCTCCTCTTCTCTCTCTCTCTCTCTCTTTCGCTCGCTGTGTCGCTAAGGTGAACATTTTCTTCGGCTGCTTTAAGAGTTTTATGCCTTGACATTGAACGCCTTAGGCCTCTCACGTTGGCGTGACCGTGTTGTTGTCGGTCGGTTGCCTACGTGTGTGTGCTTTATGTTGCCTAAATGCCACCAACTTAATACAACATATGAACTTGCACCTGAACCACGTACGACATAATAAAGAACTGCCGCAAACCCAGGTCATACACGGTGACACATACTACCAAAACAGTTGGAATGCTGTGTGAGAGAGTGTGCGTGAGGACCATCGTAAATAATATGTCAAATACACTCAGAAAAACTATGAATTATAATTACAAAAATCAGCTATTTTTAGTATACCTAAATAAATATCAATTTTCCTAATTTTATGGTAAGTATAAATTAATGTTGAATAAAAAGTCAAAGAGAGTAAAAGCATAAAAAATATAATATTTTGAGCATTATTGCTTAAAGCTTACTTTGAAAATTATTATTCAATTTCTTGAATAGCCGCTTTATATAATTTTCACTTTTCGGATGGTTACAAAAAATAGATACAAACGGGTGAAGCTAATAAAAGAGTATTAAACATACGGTGTTTCTGGCACTCTTGATTAAATAAATGGCTTTTTTAACTGCTAAACATGTCATTCTAATTTTCGTCTATTAATTTATAGCTAGGCCAAATTTTTAAGAGTGCCGCAGCGGTTGTTGATGCGCCCTTTATTTTAGAAGGCCACAATATTTTAATGTGCGCTTCTTATTAACATATTCGATGTTATAACCCACGTATCTGACATTTGACTGTGCCACACATAAGTCTGTTAATAGATGGGGGGGACAAATTATTAACCACCAACGAAGGAATTGGGGTAAACAGGTCGGTGGGTGAAAGTCGACAAATTACTTGGCACGCGAGCTAGCCCAAACTTGATAAATGAACGCAAAGGCGCGTCCCGCAGGCAAGAAGACTCTAATTGTGCCACACACAGACACAAGAGTCTCCTGGTTGTGTCCTTGATAACAATAGCGCTTTGTGACTAACAATTCAATAATAAAAAAAAAATAACCAGCATTATAGATAAATGCTAGTAACGGGAGCACGCTTGTTCGCTTCGACGGCCATTGTTTGCAGTTGGTGTTGTTGTTGGGTGTCAACTTACCGTAATTTCCGGTGCCGCATAACGGACACAATCACCAGCATGTTGCCCAGTATGGCCGCCAGTATGATGAAACCAATAATGAAACACTTGACGATGACAAATGTCAAGTGGGCGCTCCCCGCCGTCTCGCCAGCCACTGCGGCTGCAGTAGCAGCAGCGCTTTCATTGTCCTGCGCCTGTCCCCCAACACCGACCAACGGTAGTGAGCTGCCGCCAACGCTGCCACTGCCATAGCCCTCCTCCACATCGATAAGTCCATCGGCAACGTAATTTAAATAGCTTGCATGCGAGGTGGACGCCGCCGATACCGATGCGGATGCCTTCAGAAGTATTGGCATATAAATGGGTTGTGATGGGTTCGCTTCTGACCCGCTGCCAACGCCATCGTCGAGCAGTGTCCTTGCCGCCGTTGTTGTTGCTGTTGCTGTTAGCTTGCGTATGAGAGTCATAGTCAATTATTATTGTTACTGTGTTATGTCTGTTGTCTCGCAGTATCGATAGTGCTGGATGGGGGGCAATGCTGGCAAAGTTAGTCCTTGAATCCAATGCAATTATTGGCTTGCCACTCACTGCTGACTAGTTGTTCTTGTTGCCTAATAGTAAAAGCATTCTTATAGTTGGGACTGGCACACGCTATACAGGACATTTTGATTGTAACTGTCACAAGTCGATGTTGTTTGTTGTTTTTATTGCCGTTTGTGTTGACTTCTTTTATAGCTTGCCAAAGTCTGCAATTGAAATGAAATCAAAACGATTTATTAGTGCTAATATTTCATTTATTGCCGCATTGTATTTTACATTTTAATTTTAATTTTTGTTTTTGTTTATTCGCTATCTTTATTCGATTTGTATCAATTTAGCATTTTCTGTGCCATTTATCTTCCATCTGCCTGCGCGGCTTACCAGCCCAGCTCCTAACCTATAAGCTATAAGCCATATCCGTCTTAGACGCTAAGAATTTGCAGAGCATGCAAATGTAAATCAGCCCCATAAACACCTTTCTTGTGCCTCGAATGGCATTGTCAAAATTTTATATATAGCCTCAGGCAGTTGACTACCAAAAAAAAAAACCAACGAAAAAGCTTTGTCTGAGCCTTTTGCCATAGAGCAGCAAAATGAAATAGCTACGTACACAAGGAGCTCAAGTTGAATTTTTTTTTTTTGCAGGCGTGGCCGGCACACCAAACGTAATCTCAAATCAACGCAACTCAATTGGCTCAATTTGCCATAAATAGCGCCAGTATGTCTGCTGGAAACAGATTTTCAAATGGCGCCAGCAAAACGCGACAAAACTCACTTCCTTCCGCTTACCGCTTACCGGCAGCTGTTGCCTGTCAATATTTGATCCTTATCATTAGCAAATGTCAACTTTCAAACAATCTACTACGTACTCATAGTCTCGTACTCAAACTTTTGCAATTTACTCAGCTCGGATGACTAGTTATCGAGCAGAGATGATAAATTTGCATGGTGTCGCACGTTGGAATTTAAGAAAAACAAAGCTTTAACTACCGCAGGTATGCAAAATCTGGCTATGGCTTATTATACAGTCAAAAGAGATTCAAGGTAAAGTTTGCAAAAACAAATGACTAACTTGAATTTTAAATCCAAACTATACTATACTTTTTTTTTAAACAGGTTTTGGTTTATTTTACTGCTATCATTATCTTCTTTCTATTGTTAAAATTTCATTAATTTAAAAAAAAAATAATAATTTTTAATAATTTTTAGACAACTTAATGAAATTGTCTCTCAGAATTCGCCATTAGATAATTTACAATCATAGAAACCTTAGCACAGAAATAACGCAATTTCTTAGAAAACATTAGCACAACACTAAAAGCCAAGTTTCTGATTTAAAGCATTTGAGATATATATATTTAAAAGTTATTGGCTATAATAATTTCATAAAAATGTCCCTTATGAATTAAATTAAATAAACTTTATACGAAAGCCACAAGGACTAACGGTGAGGATGAGTATAGACATAATTCTATATCACCAATTGCTGTTGGCAAAATGTTGCAGCTTAAAGTCATGGAGTCTGTGTGTGTGTGTGTGTGTGTGAGAAAGTTATCTGTGATTCGCTTCCGGCTCAGCAAACATTTGTGGCTTTGACTCGCAGGTCCCTCAAGTTTAGCACACAGTAGATGTGAGTGTAAGTTAGCTAACAAAATAATATAAGGCCAATGGGATTGTGCTATGCGCTATGCGCTTTGTGTGTTCTATACCTTTACGTAAATGAATTTCGTGTCAACACGCACACAGCGACACTTACACACAAAGCGCGAGCACGCTTTTCATTTCCCATTTCCACAGCTCAAGTGAACATTAAATCAATAACGAGAGGGAGTGCGATACAACAACAACAACAACAGCAGCACAAATAAAAATAAAAAAAAGCATGAAAATCTTGAAATATGTCATGCGGGGCTCGGCTGTATTGCCAAGTGCTTTTGTCAACCACATTGACAATACTTCACAACAATACAGCAGCAAGAACATACATAATAGATGCAGCTGCCTCTCAAGTGCCCAATGGCTTACAGGACGAGCGATGAAGCGTTGGCGGAGCCAGACGAAAGGAATATCTATGAAGTCGATTGAGATTGGTTGCCCTTCTGCCGTTCGCAACCACAATTCATCACTGCTCAAGGTAAGGACATTTCCCAACTGCAGACGCTAGTCCTTCTCAGCCTGCTGCCACTCCCACTTCAGTCGCTTTCCACACAAGTCTGCCCTAATTCCACTCCCAGTGCCAGACCTCAGTGCCAGCTTGAGAGTCCAGCTCATTTTTGTCCGACTCGCGTGGTACGCTAACTTTTTGGCTTGTTATTTTTGTTGTTGTTGTTTTCTTGCTTTCTGTCGACTTTTATTTGTTGTTAGAGTAACTGGGATTTGGCGGCGTCTGTTTGCTTTTGGGATTCATTCATTTAATGTATAAGAGAAGGTCAATGTACAATGGCACAGAATTGAGAGTTTCATTTCCATTTATAAAAGTAACATGAGCTATGAGATGGCTAAGCTAGCTTATGGCATAAGGCGATAAGTAGAAATGCTCTTTGTGTTTTCATTTGAAATTCATTACATATTTCACAATAAGTTCATAGCTATGAGTGTTATAAGTTCTAAATAATACTCAATGTTAGTTAAAATTAATTTTTCTTCTCCTACATTGATGTTGAAAGGTATATTTTATTTAGACAATGTCATATGATATTTTATCGGGCTAAACAAGCTTTTAGCCCAGTGTTAAGGGTTTCGTGTTGGGATTTTAATGAGTCTGGTGGGTCAGTGGGTCGTTCACACTACGCTTCATTCATATTGTGATGGGATGTGATTCATTTTGTTTTGGGTCGCGCCATTGTTGAGGTGCAATGGAGAATGATTCAGTTTGCTACCTGCGTCACAATTGGTCTGGGATATTATTTTTCTTGTTTTTTGTGTATCTTTTTTTCTTCTTCTTCTTGTTGTTGGCTTATAAGTTATTTATTCGTACTTATTCTCGCTTATTTGAATTCGCCAGTGTTTATTTACAGTTGAGCATTGGACAAAAGCCAGCCAGGCCACAAAGTATTTGTTTTGTGTAGCGGATGCTATTCAGTAACACACCCACCCTAATATACCCTTACAAAAGAACTAAAGGTATTTTCGCCGTATTAAGACATCAAACATGTTGTTTGTGGTTTCTGGATTGAGGGCTTGGACTGTGGTCAGTTCTGGCCTGGACTGGATATTGGGCATTAATTACTTTCTTTGTGCTGAAATCTGTGAAAGGGTCTTAAATAAGTTTCGCTCCCTTAGTCTGCTTTTAATTAAGTTCTCTATTTATGCAGGCATAAGAAATTTTAACCGAATCTTTGTGCTTACGCTAATTGGTTTTTCATTTTAAAGTGGGAGTCTGCTCTTTAAAAAAGGCCCAAAAAAAAAGCGATAAAGTTGTAGCCCCCGCAGTTTTGGTAATTTATCACAGATGAATTGATGTGGCCGATATCGACGTGGAGGCATTAAAATATTGCTTGGATCTTTGGCCAGATGCAAATTAGTTAAGTGCTTAAAATGCCAAAGACAATCAGTGGAAAAGATGCTCGAATAAAAGGCCGAATGAAATCAAGCGAACATTTTTGGCTTAACAAAAAACCACAAAATCGAATTGAAAGCGTTAACAAATCGAATGCCAACGAAACGAAACTAATTGGGCGCCTTGAAATATGCAAAAAAGATAAACCCGCAGCGGTCAGCGGATAGAAGAAAACCAAAAATAAATCAAAATCTTTGTTTATTGTGAACATTTAATAAATCAAATAGCACAAGAAACTTTTGGACTGCCCAAAAAAGCTGAAAACACACACAACCCCAATGCAGATTTGATATATATGTATGTACTTGTGTATGTGTGTGTAATAGAGTGTAAGACCTATGACCTTGCAACTGTTGCGAACAGTTTCAGGCAATCAGCTTGCAGAGCGGAAGCAGCAGTTCAATTATTCATCTACCCACAAACTCGTTATCCGTTCTGACTTGATTATGACGAAGCGGCATGCAACACGAAAATGCCACACGCATGTTAAACTATACAGATAAGTTTATGCCCGTACATAGAATACACTGACCAGCTGTAAATTGCCCATCTCCTTGGCCTCAAGCATTTACATTTTAAATTGTAGCAATACGAGTATTTGCATTTTCCATCCAAAATGGCCGCAAATACGCGCAACCAAATTTTGTGAATAGCATTTTTTTGTACACAATTTGAATTTAGTTTGCATAACCCACAGTAAAACACGCACACACACACACTCACAAAACTTGCAGATAGAGAGTGGAAGATGGAAAAAGAGAGAGGGACAGAAATGTTTGTGCTTGCATTTTAGCGGCTTTTGCACTTCTACATTGCTGGTGACGGCAACAACAACAGCAAAAGCAACCTAAAAAAAAACTAGCTTTGCTGCGGTTGATACTCTGCTGGCAAATGTGAATGCCAACTGAAAAAATGCCTCAGAGCATAGAGAAAAATGTTCCTCAAAAATTCCCAGAGTTTGGAAGTGAACTAGTTTCAATTACGAATGCAAATGAATAATGTCAGAGGGCATTGTGATTCTGTTACTTGACCTGATTTATTAAGATAAATAAAAATTTTGCCAAAGCTAACCAAATTTGTCTTTAAGAAACAAAAGCAGTTGAGCCTTATCTACAGCAATACGATTTAAGTAAACTCTTTATATATATTTGAGTTCAAGTTCATCATTTATTGAACATGTTCAAGAAAAAGTAGATAATGCAAGTTTGAAAAACAAATTCAAAGCGTCATTTTCCATTCTTTGCAAGTTGTGACATTTGAACTTGACACGCATGGACGAGCACACGTGTCAAGGACTCAGAGGCATCACAGAACCAATCGTAAGATTAAGGGGCTTATATGGCATGCTTTCATCCACGTCCTGACCCAAAAATAATCGAAAAACTGTGTGTGTGCCACTAAATGCTTATGCACAAAGTTACATCCGAGTACTCAACATATATTATTCTTCAAAGTTTTTTTATACATATATTTATATTTAAGACCCGCTAAATAATGTCTTGTGTGCGTTCCTGTCATTTACTTTGATTTAAAAGTCCCATGAAAATGCAGCTTTGTTGGGCTAAAATCTTGTGCCACAATCGATTTCAATAATATTTATGCCATTGCTCTTATGAAATTTTTCGCTTGATCAAATAAATTAATCAGCAATTACATTATAAAAGACTTTGCTGGAATTCATTTAGACATAATTATCTGTATAATGATATTAATTAATATTACAGTTTTATGAGATTTTTCACATTCATATAATATGGCTTTTTTTGTGCCAGATCTTTTTCCAGCATATGCACGCAAATATGCGAATTATGCAGTTTTTAATTAAATTTGCCTGTTGCTTATACACATATCAGCTATTTATTTCACAATGTTTTACCGTTTTTTTTTTTACTAGAGAAAAGCTCCTATTCATATTAAAATTGCACAGTGCTCCTACCTTTTCTGTTTTATTAAAAAAATAACAAAAAAAAAGGGGCGGTAATAAATGAAAACTGAGAAGCCAAGAAATTGGAGCTTCATTAAACTTGGTCGTTGGTGTGCCGTGTGTCAAACGACCATCATGAACTTTACTCATCTGAGTTATATTGCGAATACGTTGCGTTGCCAGCCAGTTTAATCGGCTATACCTTTATCCACTGCATACTTTTAAGCGCTTCGTTTCTGTGCCAACGCGTAACACTGTTGAATATTTTAGCGTATTTGCAGCTTTTATACTCAACATGTGTGAGCACACTGGACAGCGTAAACATATTTCATTGGCTAACGTAACGGTTTTTACTGTTGTTGATATAATTTGTATTATAAATATTTGATTGGCTGCGTTGGCATACATAATTTACTCAGCACAGGAATAAAAGTGCATAAGTCGACAGGACAAAACACTTCATCAGTCACATATGTTTACACACATGTCGTGACATTGTTACTACTATTGTTGTTTCTATCGGCAGTTGCTTAACTTTGTTTAGTATTCACTGTTGTTGTTGATTGTTTGCTGGTCTATGTTTATGTTGCTATTTTTGTGGCATTTGTGGTAAGGACCATACAATTTACGCACGCCCAGAGCCACATTAAAGCAAATTTAAAGCCCCGGAAATTACTTGCAAAATATGCCGACAAAGCCCAAAGCGTTGGAAATGATGCTGTCGAAAATGCCCAAAATATAACGGCCAAAACGTGCTCTTAACGCTTTAATTGATATATAAGGTGTTGCCTTGTGGAGCGCCGCACACAAAAATATTCAGCCTACTCTCTGTTGACAGATTATTTTTGGGTAAGCATTCTAAAAATGTCAAAAAATGTAACGCACGAGTGGGTCATAGATGTCTGTTTGTGTGTGTGTGTGTGTGTGTTGATATCAGGAGACATTGCCACAAGGGCAACATAATAGAGTAGTGGCTGGCCCTGCTCATGTGACTGCCGCACAGCGTCTGATTGTCTTCCGCATGATTTTGTGTGTTTGTGTTTAAAACGCAGTGGTGCAGCTGTATGTGTGTGTGTGTGTGTGTGTGTGTGTGTATGTATGGCAATGTGACATAAACTAGGCAGACATTTATTCGTACTTCAAAAGCCACTGGCTTTGCATGTGAATGCGTCTGACTGAAATAGAGAAATGCAGAACAAAGTACGTACAAGAGCATTTTGTTTTAAATACCAACCTTACAATAGAAAAAAAGCATCCTCCTCAAGGACACAAACAATGGCATGGTGGTTGGTGGGACAGACTTTACTGTACCAGCTGCTATTGGTGGGCGTCTTATTATGTGGGCGTCTGCTGGCAATGGCAATGGCATCAAAAAAAATGCTTCCAGGAAAGTACTTTCCTCAATTGTTGTTACTGTTGTGCTGATTATTTGCGAGAATGTTTGTCTATGTGAGTGTGTGTGTGTGTGTGTTTTCACGTACATTTTAATAAGGTAAAGAGGAAGGGGCTGTTGGCACGAGTGGCTGCTTCTGCCGCTGCAGACTAAATTCTAGCTGCGCAACCTGTGTCACATTGAGTCTCTTCTTAGCAAGGACTGAGCAGCTGGCGTCTATCAACCGCGCGCACACACACACACCAACACTTTTTGGCTTTTGTTTTGTGTTTAAGCACACGACCTTGAGCATGAGCGCTGCCAAAACTGTCTGCACCTGATTGCACTAACTCCAAGTGTCTAATACAAATAAGAACTTTTATACACACAGAAATAGACACACAGACAAGAGAAACAAAATGCGCTAGTTCATTAGTGTTAATTGATTACATGGCCCGAAGAAGTAAGAAGAGACAACGACAACAACAAAAACAAAGTTACTGCCACGACATTGACAAACGAAGCAAAATTGCAGACAGCCGCAAGGCTGCTGATTGGGATGAGGTTTCAAGAAGAAGAAAGTGGGGCAAAGCTTTGTTGGCACAACTTTAGCTGAACTGCAGTTGAGCCACAGCGAAGTAATAGCATGATTATCATGAAATCACGTGCACGGCACGGCACGCCATGGTCTCGATTTCGTATCAAGTCAATCACCCAACTCGAAGACAATGGCTTTGCCCTTTTGCCTGCCGCGGGATGAGGGCAACAAGGGGGCAACCTTCGTTTGCGATTGAAATTGACATTGCTTCCGTTGTGGGTCAGACACAAGAAGCAAAAATAAATAAAAGGAATGTCAATTGCCATTTGCATTGCACTTGAAATACTTTAATATTAGATATAATTATATATAGTATGTATGTGAAAGTGTGTGCTGCCACAAACAAAACTGAATATATGCTCTGTGCTGCGTGATTCGAGTCGACTTTACTTTGGTGTAGGAATCGATTAGCTCTAACCGCTTAAGCGTTTTATGGCAGCTGCGTACACTCAAGTGTGTAAGCTTTGGCACTTTTAGTGGAATTTCGATGCTTAATATAATTGCAATTTTGTATTTAATTTATTAACATACACACACACACCCACAGGAGCTCTCAAATCTACTCATGTGTTATTATTTGAATTTCTGATTACCAGATGCCGCCCACAACCTAATTTCGCCTACTCGATAGGCATTCCTTTTGGCTGACTTTTTTCGTATGCCATCCATTAGCATCAATAAAGCACATTTCAAAGAATTGAATTTGATTAGACGAATTTCGAGTTAGCAAATGCTTCATTTTCCTATTAAGCCCCTGTTGATGCTGAAGCCAAGCATCTTTAAAGCGAAATGCCTTTCACATTCAACACATTATCGACTTTTGCACTTCTTTTATATTACCGACATACTCACATATGTATGCTTGTACGCTCATTCACTTGAAGATTGTTACATTTTTATGGCCAGGTTCGAACAGCACAACTTACGCAGATTGGCCGTAAATAACAAATTAAATAAGCCAAGAATGTAGACCGAACCGAATAAAAAAAAAAAAAAATTGCAGGCCAGTTTCAAAAATATTTTACATGGAAAAACTATGTTGAATGATGGACTTAAATAACTTTCAATTATTTACAAGTGGAAAAGGCTGTTAAAAAAATCGAATGGCTCTTCATAAGTATAAAATACTAAATGGAATTAATTTAATGACCTTGACAACAATAAATATATCAAAAAAAACATAACTCTTCGAATGATTCAAGCCTGAAAATTATTTTATTGCATTTTAATAGGCAAGTTATGCAATTTTTATATTTTATTAAGCTTTTTAAACGTTTACGAGTCATATGAAAACCAAAATCAAATTGTGTAATAAATCTCATGTATGTTGTTAAGCTTATAGTCTACAACATAATTGAGGCATGCAACCATGCCTGCCCACAAATTGATATCTATTAAATTTTAAGGCAGGTTAACATGTATAAAATGCTGTTTTTAGCTTCAACTTGCCTCGATAAACGATAGAAGAAGTTATTAGAGCAAACGCACAATTTGTGTTAGGGTTTAGTTCTCCGCATGAATTTCAGAATACTCTTTTTGTAGCAAATACACATTGAAAGATAGTAAAGCACATGCATTTTTCAGCTTACAAATTCTGTTAACTAACGAGGCTATATCAGATTTGTTTCAAACATTTATGAACATTTTCCCACGTCTGCAACGATTTGTATGTCAATGATTTTAATTGGATTTGCATTGGATGCGTGAAACGTGTGCGTCAGAAATCAATTTCTTAATGCATGTGCGCTCGATTCAGGTATGCACTTTGAGTTCATATAGTATTTTTTAAACAAGTGAAAGTACCATAGTCGATTGACTTTAAAGCAAAATAAAGTTGTCTCAATGTTTCAAGTTTTTGAGTACACTTACAGTAAATTTAATAAGTAATAGGATTGCTGTGAACTTAAAACGGGTACACACGTCCGAACACAATCTAATTTCGTATCTATTGTCCGAACGGAGAAGCAATTTCAAGTTTCAATAAATGGCAGTTACGCCAGTCTATTTCCAGCGTGTAACTACCCCTATCACGGACCTGATAAAATATTTAGGGCACAAATATGAATGCTCATATTGAACGGTTTTATATGGTGCACAATTTAACATTTTATTATGGTATATATGTATATGTGTGAGTAAAATGCGATTCGGTCTCGCATTGTCGGCAAAGGTCATACCGAACTAAGCTCACCCTATCCAAAGACAACCCCTCCTTACCGCCCACCGTTTTATCACCGTTTGTAAGGACCTTGCCAGGTCTGGCAGGCCATATTGAGCACAGACACAGAGACAGAGAAAGCAGCATTTTGTGCAAAATGCTTTAAAAAAAGAAGAAAAAATACATATTTGTTACTTGGCTGACAGGCAATGGGAAGGGCAACGGCAACGGCAACGTCAATGGCAACAGAAAGAGCTAAAGAAAAATCACGACATTCAAGCTTGAAAAGAAACAAAACACGTACAAATACATCAACAGCAACCCGCTGGGCTGATAGCTTTTGCCTGATATTCGATTTGTGGTCTCCGCTCCCCGGAACCCAAACAAAGCAAACCAAAAAATTCAGACGTGAGCAAACCTTAAAGCGTCTTGTGAAACGAAATCGAAAAATATGATTTAATATGAGTGTGCAACTAAAGTGATTAAATTCATATTGGCAAAATATTAAGATGACATCCCGAATGGCCAAATAGTGCCACAATAGAGCAACCACAATGGAACTGACCGCCAGTTAGAACGCTTCGCACGAACCATGCTTATAAGATTGTCTGCTGCACACGCGCCACACAATCAGTGTATTGACTTGACTCTATATGTGTGTGTGCTGAAAAGAAAGAGTGGGTGTGAAGTGAGTGCACCCGCTGCTTTTGGCCACGCAACATAACATGTCAATATACTTAAACTCCCAAAACGCCATTAAAGTCAAATGCTCCATGGGGAATTTTCAAGGTAATAGCTTCTGAGGTGGCCAAGCGATCCAAGGACCATGAGTCAACTCTTCTTAACCAATAAAAGTTGTTGGTAATACCAAACATACCCTCTAAAGCACTTTACTAAAAATTCTGTTTGGTGTTTGCACAAAATTTCTTATAACTGTTGCTAAAATTTTGAATTTTATTATAGATGCTATAAATCGGGTAATTTTCTATCCTTTAAATAAACCAAATTGTCATCGAATTAACTTGGGACAGATTTTAAAAACTTGCACGCAAAAAACAACTTTGTGAAAAAAGATTAAAAAATATGTATTAAAACACGCATACAAATTAAGTTTGAATGAAGCTCTTAAGCTTAAAGTGTTATTGTTTACCCATAATGCAAACATTATTTCTTATGGGGAAAACAAGATAGAAACGCACGTTGTGCCGAAATAAAAAGAGATGAAGTCTTACCTGGGTGATAGGAAGCTTCTTTCTTAACGAGATTTGATGTCATTTACATAAAGTTTAAAAAAGTAGTAGTATGAAGTTCAACTGACATTGAAATTTTTCTTTGTTTCTTTTGATTTTTGGTCCGAATTTTTGCTTAGTGGTATTTCTTATTTCCATTGATCGCCATACACTACAAGGTATCTTGGTAGCCTATTGTTATGCTTAAACTGCCATCAGGCTGAAAACACAAAATGGCAGCAGCGACAGACAATGTGAGTAAAGTGTGAAAAAAAAGGACGAGCAAATGTTGAAAATCAAATTTGCCAGCGACGCCTCCCGTTAAGCGATGAATCCAGGCGGCAGGAAGCGCAGGCAGCTGCCAGGCATGCCATTATTCGCTGGTATACTAAAGCTGTTGTTTGTATTAACATGCAGGTGAGCGACATTTGTTTATATTTGTATTAGTATTCATGTATGTATTTGCATTTGTATTTGTATTCAATCAGCGTCAAGCGTGGCGCCAAAAACAAAAACAGAGAGCACGAAAAATAAAAATGGAAATGGAAACGAAATAAAAATGAAAAAAAAAAGAAAACGGCGGACCAAGGTTTTAACAACAAAAGCCAAAAGCTGAGCAGCGTCTGTGAAATGTGATGGCAAATCAAATAAAAAATAAAATAAAATAATGGCAGTCCGGGTGTCAGCGATTGCAGCTAGTATGTGAGTGAGAGTGTCTGTGTGTGTCGCGCAGGTGTGTATGTGTGTGTGTGCGTGTGAACGAATTTGCTGTCAGCCGATATTTGAGCTGCAATTTGCCAATGTAGCACGAGCTAAGAGCATGCTTACCATTGGATGGTGTTGATGGCTTGCTGCAAATACTTATGACATTGAAATGGCAACAACAACAAAACAACAATAAAAAAAACACACACACACACATTCACCCTTCACATTTAAGTTAACGAACTCAATTTCTGTTTACTGACAACTATAAGTGTGGGCTTATTGCCTAATGAGTGTTATTTTGGCTGTTTGGCCGTTCGGCTCAATATCATTAAAATGTCATCAATATCGCATATGTATAAGTATGAACAAACATACATAAATATTGTTCGAACATAACTGATATTATGTTGCTGCAGAGATGCTGTGTAACTATCCAACTGTCATATAGCCAGCAATAATGATGAAAATAAATATATATATTTCTTGAAACAAGGGCTGCTAGCAGCACACATGTTCCAGACCTCAGCGCTGTTGGGCACAAAACACAACTAGGACGCGTTGTCCTTCGGTGGACTAAGCTCAGCTACCTATATTTGTTCCATTTGCTCGATAAATTCATCGCCATGGCCGTAATGAAGCTATAATTAGATAAGCGCAACAGCAGCAGCTAGTCACTCAGTCGGTCGCTCAACCAGCCAGATGCTGCTCACAGAGATCTCTGCGAACTGTTTAGACAGGCAATCGTTAGCCAGGTTAGCTTCGGTATGTGTGTATCTGCTATCTGCTGGGCTTGTATTTTTAACCATGGCAAGCAGCGAAGTAGCAAACGTAACAAGCGTTTGACTAACCAATTGCCAGCTGAGGGCCGTTGGTTTGCCCGACCAAATGGACACCCATGGTGACATTCATTGGGCACAACGAATCTCCCATTGTTGAATGTAGCTTTGTTTTCATGGCAATGTCTGCTTATCAGTCAGCACTCTTTCTCTCTCTTTCATTTAGTCAGTTTACGCGTATCTATATGTGTCTATTTGGGCGACAGTTCGCAGCGCGTGTACATTAGGAACGGCAACAGGGCGTATGCTTTATGTGAAATGTGCTTTGACTTAGTTTGTGTTTACTTAAAGTTTGACATTCATGTTCGACTTGACTTATGACTTGATTGCCAATCAATCGAAAAACTTTTTGCCTCTTTCTTTTTAAAGCCTGTTGGCAGGTAATTAATATAAATGTTTAAATTTTACATTTTCAGACATGCTTCCAGGCAATAAAACCTATTCAATTTACCTTTAAAAAATACTACTTATTTGAATTACTTGTATTTGTACTTTAATATACAATTATATTAAATCTATACTCCATCTATATATATATATCTTTGTATATTTGGAGTCTCCAAATATGATTAATCGTTAAATTAGTTTATTTTGTTCAAGGTACTGTTTTAATTGTTTCAAAATTTGTAACCAGATGTTGCACCCGTATAAAAAACAACGCCTGCATTGCTTGTACAAAACTAACCTTGTAATGCATGTCATATTTAGCACTCGGCTTGACTATCAATCAAAACCAAAGGGGGACCACTCATCCAGCTGCTGCTGTTGCTGCAATGTGCACAGTATTCAAGGCTAATTATGTTACGACCCCAACCTAATTGACTGTGGCACTTGCAGTGAGCAGAGCACTTTGCTCCTAAGTCCCCCGGATCGACAGCTTTAAGTTGATATTGCTGTTTTGCTGCTAATAGCCTTGTTCGAACGTTTTCTTTTGCTGTGTGTGGTTGTGGCCAATTAAAAGCAGCCATAGAGAAAGAACCGAGCAGTAGTAAGTAACGGAACGCTCATACACTGCAAACCAAATCAGATACTCGGCCGAATGCAAACATCTTATTCTAATTGGGTCAGAGGGAATGACTGGCCAGGGCGGCTATTAATCAGGCAATCACTTAATTAACTGTGTGAACGCGAACAGTTCGTCGACAAATTTGCAAACTTTTTCGATTTTTAATTTGTTCGGCTTATTTTTTGCCAAATTTTTGCGTTAACTGAAAAAGTTTTTAGACCAAGAGAACTAACTGTTCAGCTAGGTCGGCAGCGTTAAACGATATAAATGCATTTAATTAAGTGCCGATGAGTGTTGAAAAGTTTTCATCCCAATTTGCATGCGGCACATTCAAACTTTTTAGCACAGCACCAATTTAAGAGCAATCCATGCGTTATTTGACATAATTCAAGTCAAACTTTCTATTGTAAACATGACCGATTTGGGCCGAATAAGTCCTTTGGTTCTTTTTGGCCAATTTGATTTTCGATTTGAGCAAAATCGCAGACAGGTGGGCGTCCACATTGTTTCTCTGTATGCCAAAGTTTTCCCAAATGTTGTTGCATGTGTGTTTGTATTTGTTATTGTTAGTGTAAGTGTTTCGTAATTTACCGAAAACTATGTATAAGTAATGTTAACATACGCAACTTTCCTCATGACCTTTTGACTGGCTGAGCTACTACAACAATCACTTCAAAATATACTCTATAAGGGATGCAGATATAAATAGAGTGCGGTAATGAGAGTGCTTTAAGTTCACAAGAAATCGAACCGAAGTACGTGACACTTGCCAGCTTAATTAAAATAAAATGCGCTAATGGAAAATTCTCGCACACGCACAGACACAAGCACTTATGGCCAGATAGCCACGTGTTTGAGCACACTTCGGTACAAAACTATATCAACATTGAGTGTGCAAAAGTGAATTATTTTAAAGGTCACAGAATAAGAGATACTTCTGAAAGTTTAATATTATACAAATGCATTTGAAATGCTTAAAAAAGCTGCAAGAAATAAACATACCTATTATGTGGTTTTTGTATAAATTTTGTATGCTCTATATTCAATAAATATTTCATCTGTTACCTTAGATCATATTTAATTGTGAGCGGGTTCACTTATTTACGTACACATTAGCTTGTCTTTAGATCTATGACCTACATATGAGTAAGTACTATCATGTGTTTGCAAACCATACACAAAAATAAACCAACCTATCTATTTTTGGTTCTTGATTTTTAATAGTTTATTTTTAAGGGTAAGCGCATGCCTTGTGCTATTTTAAGGTAATCGAAACAAAATAAATTTACTGAGGGTTTGAGATAAGTAGGCCCAAAACTGCCGACGCAGGACACACAAACACACTAAAGCAACGCTTGTGATCCATTTGAAGTATAGAAGGACTATTTAAATTTATGCGTGAATATGAGGATATACAACAACAACAACAACAAGGACAACAACGACAAGAGCCACACAGTAGCAAAGCCACTTTGATAACTTGAAAGACAAACTGCGCGATGACAGTGGTTTACACACACGCAAAAGGACATTGGTGCTTAGGCAAAGAAACATGTTAATGCTATCGAGGCTGAAAAGGAATTGGGCAGGTGCTAGATAATGTGACGGCTCGATGAAGAATGGACTTCGGCCGACTGGCCTTTGGGGTCCTTTTGAGACAACATGTCGTAAGCTTGAGGGATGAACTACTTTTACAAATTCCAACACACAGAAAAAGGTAAGGTATTAAGATAAGGATATGAAAAGACGCATTGATCCGTAAAAACCTATAAGAACTCATTTATTAAATGCTTACACGCTCGTAAATGATAATCTCTGTCACAAAAGGGGCTTTTAGCAGCAACCAATTGTTTTATAATCCCATTATTATTCATATTTACAATGTCAGCGTCAAATATTACGATAACAGTATTTAAAACCAAAAACTTGGAACAATTAAAAGCCTTAAGGGCTCATGCCATAAAAAAGAGGAAAAAAAAAATGAATACTTACCAAGATTTCTAGCAAGGCCCGGACAGAAGCTAATGCCTTCAAGTTGTAAAACACTTAGCGGTGATTTTTTTTTGTTATTCTTTTTTTATTCAGCTTAAGCGGGCACACAAACACAAAAGTAGCAACAGCAGCAGCAGCAGTAGCGCCAGAGCTAGCAACACAATTCGCGCCGTGCAAACTTTGTGCGTGCCAAAATTTTGTTGTAACTAATTTAAAGCAATTTAGGTGCAAATTTGATACGTTTTTGGTGGAGAAGTAGTAACAGTTGTTGTAGGCCGAGTAACTACTCTCGGTAGTAGTGGCGCACACAGGTGTGCAATTGGACGTTTCTCGCTACCAACTTAGTTAATTAGCGAGTAGATGGCCTGCCAGGCTGCTGCCAAGCGCGTGCACAACCGACAGGAGCTAAGGACAACGCACGACTGCGGCGCACGAGCAGCAACGATGACGAGGACGCCAACACCGACGCCGATGGTAACGAGCTTGGAAAAGCCGAACGAACACCCAACACCAAAGTCAGCAGCAGCAGCAGTTGGCACAGCGACGCGGCGTTGGCATGAGCTGAAAGTAAGTAAAAATATGAAAAGAAGTTACAAAAATAGCAGCAACCGATGGCTGCGAAGTTCACAGTGACGGCGACGGTGACTGCGACAGCGGCGACAGCAACAAATAAATCGCTAGTAGATTATACAGAACGGGCCCCCCCTTGCTGCTTGGCCCTTTTTGAAGTGCGCCTGTGTGTGTGCTACAAAAAAATTGACAGCCACAGCAGAAGGGACATATTTGCTATTGTTCTTATAACTTGCTGTTGTTGTTGTTGTTGTGGTTGGTAGGCTTCTTTTTTGGATAAGTAATTTTCGATGTTTCTATTTAATTTGTGACTCGTGTTATTCTTTCGTTTTTATTTGGAACCGTTGTTTGTGTGCTTGATTTTATTTGCCTTTTTATTAATTTGTTTGTTAGCGCAAGGCGATGCTCATTTCGCGATCCAATTGACAATAAGTTTGATTCTTAAACGTTAGACCAAAATACAAGTTTATGTAGTGCGGCACGCCTCCTTACCTATTCAGCCATACACGTGTGTAATTGTGTATGCTTGCTTGTGTGTATGTGTGGCTTTTGTGCTTGTGTGCGGCTTCCTGTTGCTTTGGTCCAATTTCTGAAAGTAAGTTGTGCGCTTGCTGCGTTGTTCGGATGTACTGACCAAAAATTCTCATCAAATACTGAATTCTAATCCTTAGAATTTTGAATATTAAAGAAATAAATATTTATTTTACAATATTATTGAAAATTAATCTATTTAAATAGACAAGATTATTAAAGCTCAAAAACATTTTATAGAAATTCTTATACTAAGGCATTTTATGCAACCATTTTTTTTCTGAGTGCAGTCTAAAGTGGCCTTGCAAGCTAACTTGGGCTAGCTAATCAAATTTGTTGTTGCTGCCAGTGTTGCATGCACAGTAAAGTCCTTTCCTCTGGCTAGCTTAAGCATTTTCTTGTTTCTTTTTACTTGTAATGAACTTCACTTAATACGTCTACAGTCATTTCATCTTGTCGTCATCCTGAAATGGTTAGCCTCTACAAAGCTGTTTCGTTGGCACTTGTGTGCCACTAAAAATGTAATGCTTGCCGCTTGTTGCTCACTTGAGGCAAGAAGTGCTATGGCTTAAATAACCCATACAGCACGCGTTGTACTGTAAGCTCAAGCCACGAAAAAGATTATGCTGTACGTAGAATTTTGATTTACAGCTTCGAGCCACTTAATTGACCACAAAAGCTGCACAGAACTCCATTAAAAGGAAAAAACGATGTAAAAGGCAAACCAAGCAGCAAACAGGCCACAAATGACACGTTCGGTGTTAAATGGAGGTCGCCAGTTTGTGTGTGAATGTATGTTTGTTTGTACGTACGCATGTATGTAAGTAGGTGTGCGTTGATGTGTGTGCTAGTGTGTGAATGTCACAGTTACAGCTAAAATGTTTGTACAACATGCATGTACAGCAAACATAAATCCCATTCTGGCATCAGCGACGGCCAGACGCAAGGAACAATAACTGAACGTGCGACGCCAAGCGATACAAACAGTGTCACACACTGCCCACCACTTCCAAACACCCGCATCACCATCAGCAGGGTAATTAAAGTCACTTCTACAAACGAATATATGTATGTACATATATTTTATTGTAGTCAGTATGTGTGCGTGCGTTATTAGTGCCCTTAAGTTGCCTTTAAGTTAACCGAGAACTTTGTCAGTGTTCCTACAGCTTATTAGCGTAATGTAACCGATGGAAGCTACTTAACAGTTACAATGCACATACATACATACATACGTACATTTGTGAAAGTGTTAATCGTATTACTAAACAATTACACACATGTTGCATTAGTATGTCTGTACTCTGCAGAAGGCATTTTCACTTTCCCGTGAAATTTATAAATCATTAAAGACTCTTCTTCTCGTTTTGCAACGGATTTGAGGACACCAATCATCAATGACTTACAAATGAATTTATGTATTTTACTTTCAAATGTTCAAAAGACAACGTTCGCTGTTTTTTCGGTTTTTAAAACAAAATAAAAGAAATAGAAAGACATGGATTTTCCGCTGGCAGTTGCAGCAATCATCGAACTGTCAGATTGTCAAATCCAATGCATATGAGCTTAATAAGGCTTTCGTTCAAAATTTATTTCCATTTGTGGCTTTATAAAGAATCGTTAAATTTATAGCTTATTCTTCTTCGAAATTTTGCATGTTTATTTATTAGCTAAGTAAAATGCAACAAAAGCTTACATATAGCTAAAAAAAAAAGGTTCTCTAACCAGCTAAATTGTCGCGGTTTTAATCGAAGATAGTCGAGTCTGCAACCAAAACTGCAAACACTGTTAACAGTATCCTTTGAGTATACTAGCAGATTTACATTAACATTTGGAAATACAATATTTAAAGTCGAGTTAGCAGTGCCGTTTTGAGTACAACAGAAGTAGTTTTTTAATGCAGCTTGGACATATCGAAACACAGCAAGCTCTCGAGCCTCGCGTGCGATTTAAATAATTTAATAAGTAAATAGCTTTTGAAAAATCTCATCAACGCTTAATAAATTTTCGACTTAATTCCATAGTAAATTTTAGCGATCATTATTGCTATTAAACGTGAAAACAACTCATTCTATACGTTTTTGTTGGCCTAGTAGCCTAAGCAAACAACCGTTAGATCAGCCATATTATTTTTATTGCGTATCCTCTTCGCCGCGTGGTTCGCTGTAGTGAATTTTTTTTCGTTCATTACTTAGATCTGTCATGAATCCAGAAAAAGAAATGGGATGCATAGTATGTGGCCATTCAGCCCAGTTGATGTGCCAACGTTGCGGAGAATCCTACTGCAGCGATGTGTGCCAGCATAAGGATTGGACAAAACACAAATATTATTGCACTGTAATGCCGTAAGTAAAAAATGAGTATATACATGTGTATGTACATATGTAAATATGTATGTATGTGATTCAAGAAGCGAGTAGCGCCTTTCATGAACATTCATATGTACGTACATACATATGTACATTAAATACTTAATGCAAGTGCATTTAAGTTTTATAGAAATTGAATAGTATTAATTTTAATTTAATTCGCATTTATACGATGGTTGGTACAAACATTACTGCATCTTATTAATTTTTTTTCAGAGCACTTGTCGCCAAAAAGGGGAAACTATTGCTGGCTAGGAACGAAACTGTACCAACCGTAAAAAAAGCAACAAAGCCTATCGAAGTACCGATCGAAAATAGAACCCGAAAATGCAGCATTGAATCAAAGGAAGAATATATATCGTTGGTTGAGTTAAGCCAAAAGTGGCGGGAAACTGTAATGCCACCAGAAAATGAATTCTTTGAGTGCCACGTTTCTCATATAGAACCGGATGGCCCCATTTGGGTTTTGGAAGTGACTAACGCTGAGAACCTGCAGCGCTTAACTGACAAAATAGCGAGCAGCATGCAGAATAAGAAGCCATGCAACTTTAATAAGTTGTCCGTGGGTGACTTAGTTGGCGTTTCTATTGATGATAAAATATTTCGAGGCGAAGTGCATGATCTAAATGCCTCCGGCTCTATGTGCGCCGACGTGCGTCTCATTGACTACGGATCAGTTGTTAGCTTCAATGCGCACGATATTTATTTGCCCGTGCAGTGCATGTCCGAAAACAAGGCGTTTGCGTTGCGTGTGAAGCTGCCCACCAACACGGGTGTGCAACTAAACATGGATCTCGAGTTGCGCCTGCTGGGCAGCAAGTCGCCCGATGGCATAGAGCAAGTCCAGTTAAAACCCAAAATGACAATTCCTCTGAACTTGCCAGTGGAAAAGCTAGCTATTAATCCGGAAGTAAGCGTCGTTCAGATACTTCAACATGACGTATCACTCAAGGAACCGCAAGTTGCGCTGCTGCAAGTAAAACTGGCTAGCAGTTTAAATGATGACTTAAACGCTCGTCTAAACGATAAACCCGTATCATCCTTTACTGGGCCGTTTCCGCAAGAGATGCACACATACTTTTTAGCGGCACGCACCAAACTAGGTTTTCGACGTGCCTTTTTGCTTGACATTATAGAGGATCCGCAGGCCTTTTTGGTCTACGAAATGGACGAGGGTCGCATCTCTGTGTCCACCGAGGTGCGCCGTATTCCCAGCGATTTGCTCGGTCATTCATTGCGTGTGTTTGCCGTCACTCTTGAAGATGGCGGCAGTCTTAAGGAGCTACTCACCCAATGTGGCCCGGACTTGTGCATTAAATTCCATATGGAGAATCTGCACGGAACAGACCAGGAGAAGATGCGTGCTGCTCAAGCAACACTTTTTTCCAACAATAAGCCCGTGTGCGCTGTTCGCGCTAACACCTTCCAGGGCCAGGTGATTGAGCTGGGCCACAAGTACTGGCGAGAGCCCATTGAGGATGGCAGCAAAGTGTTCATCACTCATGTACATAACTTTGCGGAGGTCTGCATCAGCTCCGTAGAGACCAAAAACTATGATTACATTTTCAAGAACTTAGTTTCCAAGTGCCCAACCTTCAACAAGTCTAGCGATATTTCAATAGGAAGTATTGTGCTGGTTGTGCCTCCCACTCAGGGCAACTACCGCGCTGAGGCAAGTGATTTATTGTTAACATTCTTTAAAGTCTTTCTATCATAATTATTTAACTGCTTTATGGTTTTACAGATCACTGGCTTTCAAAATGATAAGTTCATTGTCTTCAACATCGATACTGGGTCTACTCATACTGTGCACGCCGATTGGCTACGTAGGTCTTGCCGTTTTTTGGAACATTTGCCAGTAAGCCAGCGTCGCGCTAAAATCTGCACTATATGCAACTATCCGGCTGGAACTGTATCGCAAAATAACCTTGCTGTGCAGCTGCTGATGAAACTTTTCAACCAAAAAACAGAGCTGCAGGTTAAGTTTGAGGACACTAAAGGTACTACAATAGATTTGCTCGATTTTTCGGAAGAACAGCAGTCTGTTATGACAAGAATGCTACCTTTGGTTTTTTTGCCAACTGCCGTGGAGCTGAAGCCGGCTCGGAACCCATTTTCTGTAGATGTAGTTGCGCCAGAGCCAATCGAAGATGCGCCAAAACAAGGCCTGGTGCCCAATAATGAGCTACCGCCGCTTCCCCTATCACCTCCCAGTACTCCGATCCCACAAGAGTTAGCCACTAAACGTATTAAGCGATACTATGCTGATGATGTAGAGCGACATCTTGTACCGCTGGGCGATAAAATGCAACTTATGATCCTGAATGCAGTTGGTGTACACAAAACTGGCTACGTAACGTGCTTATATTTCTCCAATGAGAAAGACGCAGAGGATTTTCAGAACTCTATGGACGAGGTGCATAAGATTGGTTCTAATGACGATAAACTTCAGTCGGGATATATGCCTGAGTAATCAATACGCTTTTAAATTTAGTTCAACAATTTAACCAATTTCTTCATTTATCAGCGTTGACGAAATGTGCCTGTGTCTCTTTTCCGAGGACCAAACTTGGTACCGTGGTATTTGCCAGAAAGTAAATGGTCAGAAAGCTTTAATTGTGTACTGTGACTTTGGCAACGCGGAGGTGGTTCCGCTGGAGAGAATTAAACCAATTTCAACAGAAGCCATGCACGCTATTCATGCTACCAAGTGTTTTGTAGATGGTAAGTTAGTGAAACAGTTGTTATTGGCTTATAAAAAAGTTTGAGCTTAATTTTTAGGTTTTGATGAGACCAAAAATTTCTTGATTCTCGAAGAATACCTTGGCATGAAAAATAAAATAGTTTGCAGTGTTTTCGATGGACCGGAACCCAACTCGCGGCGAATTAAGATTCCAATTTTGGACAAAATTCTATCCAAAGAACTAGTTTAACTTTTAAGACTTAAAATTTCAGAATTGACTACATGGATAGATTCCCTTTTGTTTAAACTATTAACTTATCGCAAAAAAATTATTTCATTTTTGTCATGAAGATTAATATGAATTTTATGTTAAACTTTACATATACTATTACATTTTATGTTAAACATTATTACATTTTATTCCCTTGCAAATGAAACAAGCTGGGCTTTAACACATTACTATGTTATTAAAAATTAAATTTTTCCTAAAACTGTTTAAAATAAAATAAACAGCAATTTGCTGTTTGTGAAAAATCAACTATTGTAGCATATTTGATATGTTTTTTTTCAAAAACATTCGACCCTTATTTGTTGTAAGGTAAAAAAAGAACTGCAACTGAGGTAAAAAATTGTTCATTTTATGGTGGAATAACTGTTACGTAAAACATAATTTTTGTCACCGATATCAGTAAACAATTTGTTTAATTGGATACACACACTATATAAATGTCACTAAACTATATATATATATACAATATACCAAAGATATAAGATAATAGTTTTTATTGTTATTCGTTTATTAAATGGTTAAGGTTAACCTTTTTTAGACAATTGATTCTAATTTAACACAGACAAACTCAGGTACAACATCAATACTAAGTAATGAAAACAATATTCAAATATCAACCAGGTCGATTAAGATATCCATCAAAGTTGACATATTTCGCACAGCAATCAAGCCGTTCGCGTTACGCTTCCAATCGGAGTCAAAATCCTTTTCATTGGCCTCAGGAGCGTTATACTTTATAGGTACAGGCTGCTGCTGTTTAATGCTGGCAGCATAATCCAGGATATCACCGCCTAAAGCGCGCAAAATTGCTTGCGGAGCGCAGGTGTCCCACCTAAATGTAGAGCCCTTACTGAGTAAGTAGATGTCAGCATCATTGGAGATTACTTTAAGTGCTTTGTACCCGGCTCCTGCTGAGGAGACCAAAGCATAATTTGAATCGCCAAGACGTTTAAGTACTTTGCTCTCCTCGGAACTAGAGACAATTCCAATTTTAGAATTGTACTGACTGCGGCCATGTTCGAACCTGCAGTTGTGCGCCTGTATTGTTGGTAAACAGACGCCCCAATACAATGAGGAGCTGAACTCGCGCTCATTAAGCCTATGACCAAAAGGCTGCAATACAATGCCAATTATGGGCACACCAGATTCGCGTTCGTAGACGCCAATCAGTACGGTTACACATTCCAGGCCCGATGAGACGATGCCTGAACATTTGGTGAGGTTGCATTCACCAGAAATATACTCGGCTGTCGCATCTGCAATAGTATTAGATAAGCATAAAATAAATCGATTTAAAAATGCAAATCAGTCACCAATTGGATCAATCCAAATGCCTAAATTACTATAGTTAAGCTGCTCTGCTAAGTCCGGAATGTCAGTAAGTTTTGTGTCATAATCGACTTTTTTATGCACCTCGACAGCTAGGGCTTCTGCTGCGGTTTTTTGTCCATCAAGCACGGATTCTAAGCAAGTAGCGGTTTCGGCGTCTGTGTCACCAATCGCTATGGTAATTTTATGTCCAAGTTTGTTGGTAAACTGCGTGGATTCTTCGCCATGTATCGCCTCGCGCATAGCGGGAAATAGTTTACCCACATCATGTTTGATAGTTTCCTGTATGAGCACATCAGCAAGTGTCTTGAAGTCATGCTCGAAACGTTGATTGGCCTCGGATCCAGTTTTTTCTTGGACTAGGAGCGCCAACAGTTCTTCATTGGAGCGGCAAACACGTGCAATGTTTGCCGCTTTTTCACCACTATTGATAAGAACTCGAAGCAAATTTTTGCTCTCAGTCATTCTGTTATATTGTGTGTTAATTAATATTGCATACTTTTAAATTTTTTGCTTCGCTTTTAAGGTTTCGTTTTTGGATATTAATAACAGCTGACTTGAACCGTACAATTATCGAGTTTCGCAAAACCGCCACATTATCAAATCTATCGAAGTTGTTGCGATAGTTGCCCGCGACATTTGTGGTCATGCCAACTTAACGCAATAGGTTGGCAGCAAAAGAGCACAGTTTAAATTTTCATTTAAACTTTAAAAATCCGCCAACTTTAAACATTTATTAAATCTAATAAGTCTGTGCCTGTTTAAATATATTCCACAAATAAGATATACTTCAGGGCTTTTATTAAATTGTAAACATTCAGTTCTTTTATTATATTGTTAAAATATTAAAGGATTTCACAATTTTATTGGGACAAAATAAATTGGCAATTAAAAATTACGCACTCACCGCCCATTAAGTGTTTGAAGTCAAAATTATAAATCATGCCAAAAATGAAAATAAACATATTTTTCGAATTATGAAGCCCAGTTGATGCACAATTTGCACCCGATTTTATCGACGAGCACTGCTAATGATTCACATTAATGATGCTGATACTGAGCTTCATCTCTGTCTCTCCTCTCTCTCTCCCTCACTCTCTTTTTATCTTTCTCTCTCGCTGTCTGTATTTCCCTCCTTCTCTCTCGCTTTTGCTCCCGCACTACCGGCAACATCTTGTAAAATGAGACCATCAATCAGCTTGCGGTCTCCTGTCGCATCCCAGCAGCTTGCCTGACGCATTTGCATATAAATTGCTGCTAATGTCGCGCTATCAAAGTGACTGCATCAATGTGGCAACGACGACGACGCATTCCAGCAATTCTTTCGCCGAGCTTTGTCCTGCCCTGCCCTGCACAGAACTGAGTGCCCTACGGGGCCAGCGTTCATCCCAGTTATATGTGTATCGCTTGGCTTATGCTAATTTTCCCAGGCAACGCTCCGCAGAGGCCCGGGCAGGCCAAGCAATTGATGTTTGGATAACGTTTGACTTGATGACTTTGCATAATTTACGCCAGGTTGCCGCAGCAGCAAAAACAACAACAGCAAACATGTTTGCCTCTCTTCGAGCTAATTTTTCACTCAAACGCACGCGTTTCTTATAATGTGTTAATATTCAATGCGGGCAGCAACTAACACACACATTTACATACCTATGCCTTGTTTTAACTTAAGCCACTTTTTAAACTTTTGACGTTTCAATTTCGACGCTTCAACTTTTAGCAAACGATTTTTTAACTGCTTACCATAATTTAACGGCATTTGTCATCTCTGCGAGCTACTTTTGCTCTGTATACTTAAAGGTAAGCTCAAAATGTTTTAAATAAAATCAAATAAATTACACCATCTTAAGTTTGCAGTCTCGGTTTTTCATCCACCAAAAACTATATCAAAATTTTTATAGCATCTTTTAACTTAAAAATATTTAATATCAATATTTTTAAGAATAGCTCAGTTCTGGATGACGTCGCTGCTTTTATTCGTAACAAGTTTATCGCCTAAGTTTTTTGTCGTACATTGGATGGCGTATACTTAGAAGAAGCATCAGCTCATTTATAATTAAAAATAATCATTTAAGCTGCTATAATGTGTTATACATATCTACACATGTTTTGATATTATTTTATTAGGTTTGTAAATTTTCTGTTTTGTTTTTTTGTGTTTATATTTGGTACTCCGTTCAAGTCTAACAGCCTTTTAATTAATCGCTGAAGTTAAACAAATTCTTAATGAGCCTTTAATTAATCGCTAAAGCGGAATGTGAGCAAGTCGACGCTTCTCTTTCGATGAATATAAATATTTAAATTTGTTGTGACTTGATTTCTGTTCTGGCCACACTGTTGTTGTTGCTGATGTTGTTACTGCTGCTGTTGCTGTTGCGACGACTCCTCCCCTGGGGTGTTTTATTTTATTTTTAAACGAGTTTCAACGCTTCTATAAATTTGTTTGCTTTTATCATGTTGTGGCTTTTTACATGCTGTTAACTTGATTATAAAGACGCCACAACAAAACTAACAATGCTGATAAGCGTCTTAAATAATGCTCACTATTCGTTTACGTAGTTGGGCTCGCAGCCTCCCCGCCTCGTGTTCAAGGGGCGTTGCCAATTTGAAGCAGTCAGGAAAATACGTCGATATATTTGTCTAAAGCGATTAGTTAAATAGATTTGCGCTAGAAAGAAGTGGATGACAAAACACTGCTGAAACACATGAAACAGAGACAGCAAGAATGGGAGAGAGGGAGACTGCCGTTTGAGTCAATTGCAAAATGTCTACCCATTGAACATAGAACTTGTCTTTACCAGTTTTCGATTGGCGCAAATGCCAGCAAGCAGCAGGCATAAGACCACAGATTGCACTCTGCTCAAAAAGACCTGCACCCACTTGCCCCACAAAAGCTGCTTAGCCACAACGTCTTTTATTTTTCCAATTTCATTTTGCTGCATAAGAAATGCGCCTATAGCTGAAATCTTTCGCTTTGCTGACGTATCCTTGATTTATGTCTTAGAAAATATTTGCATATGGCTTTGAATTAACTTAAGATTATTATAGATTGGGGTTATCATAAAATATTTCAAGCATTTCTTATACTCTTGTTAGCAATAGCCAAAAATCAAAAATACGCACTTTTATTGACAGCCAAAGAATTTAAATTGGTCCAACGCGTAGTTATTGAATTTCATGGTCTAGCATTTGTCTAGATATGTCCAACGGAAATACAAATCGGTTGACTGGACCACGTTGCATATAAATTGTATGGATTTTGCACAAACTTTGCCATTTTGCCACTTTAAACATTATTGTTATGATGATAAGCGAGCGATCGTTGGCAGTCGAGCCATGTACAACGTGCTGGGTTCTGGCTGCCTGCGGAGCGAGAGCACGTTGGGGTCTCACCTTTTTGGCCAGCTGGGGCAGCGACTGTGAATGGGATTGTGACTGAGACTGGGGTCGGTTTGTCTGCCAATACCGAATCATGTTTAATGGCCTGTGGTTGGGTTCCAGCATCCAAAACGCATCCTGCCTACTTTTTGGTCATTGACGTTGTTGTTGTTGTTGTTGATGTTATGGTTAGTCGTCGTTCTGTTTGCTGATCTTGGCGCGATCAGCGCATGTTTGGCTTTCCACCATATTTAAAACCATTTCATTTACTGCGGGGCCAGAGTGTGAATATAATTTAATGTGTGTGTTTGTGTTTGTGTGTATTTGCGATTTTCAATATCGCTGCTTGTACTTGTGCACCCCTTGCCCCCGATTTGGCGATATTATTTATTATGCTTGATTGGTTTTCAAGTGATCATAAAGTAAATGATCGTCGGTTTGGGTCGCGGACCTGGCCCCGTCCCGTCTGTGCCAATTGTGGCGCTGTCTGTTGCCATTGAGTTGGCTCTCCATTGGCGTTAATATGTAGATTTTGTTGCGATGGAGGCGTTAGTTTGAAGATTTACGCGCCAGCCAATGAATTGTGGCAGCTTCATGGGGTCCTGACCCTGTGCATAGATAAAAAGAGAGAGAGAGTTTGGGATAGCTTTATTTGCAGCCCGACACCTTGCATTCCAACTGAAATTGCCCACATCCTGGTCAACTCCCACACACACACACACTTTTCTTTCCAACAATTTGGCATTAACATTTAATTGACATTGATGATTGCGGCAGCAGACAAGTCTGAGAACGCTTGCAACCTGTGCAGCGTGCTTGGAATGCTAAGGCCACAGAAATTATTAAAAATCATATCGGGCCAGAGTGACAGCTGAGCTGCGTATGTCAGCCATGCCATGCTACTCTCCCATAGCAGTAGTACTGCCCGTATGGAGTGGTATAAGTAAGTAGTTGCTGACATGAAGAAGACATGAAGGCATACAAATAAATTTGTGGCACTTGAAGACAGCCATGTGGCAGCGCAAAGCATAAAAAGGTGTGTTTAGGGCAGCCACTGAAAGATGAAAATTCGATGGGAAGCATAGAGCATAGATAGTTTGGTTGCGTTTCTAGCGCCAATCTCTCAAAGTTTCTTCTCTTATTAAATGGTTAAAATTAACGCCAGGCGTTTGCCGCTGCTTTCAACTTTAAAGTTAATATATACATATGTAGGTATGTTTGTGAGCTTGTTGCTTTGTATAAGTATATGTGTTTCGACTTGGCTTGTTTATTTGTTTATTTTGGTGGAGCGTGTATTTTGTTTTCGCTGCTTTAAATGAACGTTATTAAGAGATGTTTATCTCTGAGTGATTTATTTATTAAAAAGGCATTTATTAGCCACAGACAAGGCAATGCCAATGCCTGTGTGTTTGTGTGTGCGTGTTAGCTATACACACCTCGACACCTCCACATGGTCGACACACATTTGGAATTGACCATTTGCTGCTGCGGCGCGTTTGCTTCTGGTCGCCTCGTCGCCTCATTTGAGCGGCATTAAAATGCAAAAGCGTGTTTGTTCCTGGAAAACACTGCAAAATATAAGAAAAACACGTACCTGCGCAACCGGCCTATATTTGAGTGCGTGGTAGTAGGGTGGTGGAAAGGGGTTTCCCTTGTCAGCCTTGTCGGCTTATGTTGCATGCCATTTATTTTATTGACTTGCATATTTCCACAATTTGATGTCTGTATGCCTTTTTAATCACTTAATTAGCCAGAGGGAGAAAAAGAGAGAGAGAGAGATAGCTGTTGTTATTTTTAATTGTGTTTTACTAGAAGCTTATGGAATTTATGCAAAAGGTGTGCTTCAAGCCTTGCCAGTTGGCTGACTTGCGTGCCGCGCAGGAAATGTGACTTGCGGGCCAAGTTCGTGCCTTAAGTCTTTTGTTAGAAGGTGGCAGAAAGTGCGTTGAAATGAGCTTAAATGTTTTCTAGTTGGAGATTAAATAGTTTGTTTCCCTAATGTTTCTAAGCTAACTGTCAAAACTCGTATCAAAATGTCAGAAAAAATTTAATTTCTTCTTAAAAATTACTTTCCGAAATATGTAAAAATATATTTAAAAATAAATAAAGGAGATAAACAAAATTAAAAGTTGTGCCCCTTGTAAAAAAGTACACTGGCTCAATTTTAAAATTTATTTTTCTAACAAACATTTTACCAATCAAACTCAAACTTTTTATGTCTACGAGCAAAAACACACCTTTATTTGTTCTACTATTGCAAATTTCAATTGCTCTTGGTTAACGTTTACTGATTGGAAGTGAAATTGGCACATATTTAGACATGAACAGCCATTAACAATTGGCTTAACATAACGTAAACATTGACAATTGCTATGCTGACCACATCCAGCCAATAAGGCTAATAAAATGGCAGCATGTGAGGCACAGAGTCGAGGCACGAGGCCATCCCATAAATACTTGTTAGTCTATGTCCCCTTGAGAACTTTGCATTCGTATCCATGAAGACAGGCAAACGATGAAAAAGTCGTCTTAGTTGGTCGCCTGTTAATCACCTCCTCGCCTGGCCGGCCATGCATCATCAGCTCCTTAGCTTGGAGTTGGCATTGCCACGTTAGATCGTGGTAGCTTCTTCGTTTTGGTGTCATAAGGAAGCGTCTAAATGATTCATAATTTATTCCCAGCTCTTTGCCTTTCGCTGACCATTCTGGCCATTCCCATTCTCGTTCCCATACGCATTGCCAAAGTCATTCAGTTGGCCATTCAATGCTTTCGTTACTTAATTTTTTCAACTTAACATATTGTGGCTTGTGCTTGTGCCTGATCGCCTCTTCACCCATAACCCCTACCACCTCCGGCATTTCCATTCACTTGTAATGCGTTTTGGCTGGCTAAGTGCGTGGCCGTCATCGTTGTAGTCGTCGTTTGTCTGGGACGTTGATAGTTGAAAAAATTACTTACAAATTACATGCGTAGCTTATGCCCCCGTGCCGCCTTCGGCTTGTTTGCTTAATGTGCTTTGTGGCGGGTTACGGGCCCAATGTCCAGTGTCCAGGCACTCGTTGTCGTCGTCGTTGTCGTCGTAGTCGTCGTCGCTGCTGGTATTAGTATAATGTCTTGTGGCCAAGTCGTAAATTGCTTTTCCTAATTGAATTCTGAGCACTGTCAAGTCGAGTGACAGTCAAGTGGGTGTGGGCCTCTATCAACCGTGCAAGAATGGTTTTTTAAATGCAGCAACTGTGTACGAGTAAGCTCTCTGTTTCGATTATACAACTGCTTTTGTAGTTTTTTGCACATTTCTTCATTCTCATTATGAAAACTTTTATAGCTTTAATCCCACTAGCAGGTGTTGAACATACTAAGATGAAGGTGCAACTACACATTAATAAACGTATTTAATGTAGTGGCAATTACGCTAGTTAAATAATGCGATTTCACAATTACAATAATTATAATTGAGCTAACAAGCCTAACGAGGGGGCGAAAGAGAGTTGAGCTGTCTGCTTGTTAAAGGGCCCGTAGGTTGGAAATACAGTTAGCGGAATTTTGCATGCTTAAAAATGCAACACGAAACATAGCCATAAAGTGTACTTGCGTTTTGTTTAACCAAGTCGACAATTTAAAATGCCAATTTGCGCATAATACGGTGAACGTGAGCAAAAATCCTAAACAGAATAATTGAACAAAAAGAGACTGATGTAAATGTCAGCTCATTGACCCATTGATCAGTTTATTAAGAAAACATTAGCTTGGCTTGACCTATTTTCCCGTGGCATGCTAATCAGTGTTGTTAATGTACGTGCATACATGCTTAAGGCCCACCCAAACGTTGATTTCTTTCTTAAAGACTCGTTGCAAGACTGAACGAAAAGTTTGCTTACGCATTGAGAATCATCGGCATAGCCATACGTTGCTTAAGTGCTTTGTCTCTTCTTCTTATATTGCAATGTAAACAAACCATATGGCATTAGCGGTGGAACATTGTTGCCATGTGCTCTTTGTTTATGCCATTGAAAATAAATGTTAACAATTAATGTAATACCATGTTAAAAACATATTATAGATATTTTTATAGATCTAAAGCATTATATCAATGTGTTTATAAACAATAAAATGATGATAGAACAATTTTGTTAAATAATTTCCATAGAATAAAAAATCAGCGACAACTCTGTATTGCTCAGCATTCATGCATGTTTTCACTTCAGTCAAACCATGCATTCAGTCTTAACAGCATTCGTTAAAAAAATAACTCAACGAACTCTTGCGTAAGCATCGTTTGGGTCGATACTCGGCGTATCATATGTTCAAACTTTGCGTGCCGCGAGTCTTTAAGAAAGAAATCAACGTTTGGTTGGGCCTTTAGTTTTCTTGCAAATATAAATGCCATCTCTAACGCGATTATAGTTTGAAGCGTTGCTCAGCACTAACATAAGCACTGAACTGGAAGCACTTGTTAAAAAAAATTAAAAAATTAGCATTAATACGACACATACAATATTAAAATCAGCTGATAAAAATCAACTGGAAATTCGAATTTGTGTTGCCCAGCACTGACACACTTTTTTGTGCTTGCGTAGACGTACACGATCTAGCAACATTTGTGTATATAGCACTAAGCAATTCGGTTCGAGCCACATTACAAACAAAAAAATCAGTTTATCAAAAAACAAAAAATTTTTTTTTTGGGTTTACCCTCCTATCGCTTATTCGAATATTAAATTGCATTCGCACGCACTCGCAACAATAACTTCACGTGCTTAAAAGTGTGCAGTCTGGCAACGTTTTCGTAGAAACAGATTCGCAAATCAAAGAAGAAGAATTTATTTAGCTAGATTGTGAATTTGCAAGTTATTTGATCAAAATGGGTCGCGTTCGCAAAAAGGCCAAGAAAGTAAACAAACGTAAGTCTAAAATCGCCAAAAAGGAACCGCTACAATTGAAAGTGGGTGACTTTGTGTTCGCGAAAGTTCGCGGCTTTCGCGCCTGGCCCGGTCGCGTTTTGCGAGAAGAGGGCAAAAAGCATCGCGTCTATTTCTACGGCAGTAACAACATCGCGAAAGTTACAAAGGGGCAGATTTTTGAGTACGAGCCGAACAAGGTGCGCTTGGGCGAACCTAAGAAAGCCTACACCCTGTTCAAGAATGCCATGAAGAACGCGAAATTTATGATGGCCAACCCTGACGATGATGACGGCTTTTACCAGGCATTGACCGAATTGGAGTTTGACGAGTTGAAGAAACTACCGGATAAGGATATGCCTCCATCACCTAATCCGATAAAATCTCTTTCGCTGTCGAAATCGGAATCATGGTCTAGTTTGGAATCAGCGGGATCATTGCCTTCGCCCATGTCGCAAGGTTCAATATCTTCAAGTTGCTCGTCGATAGACTCGGAATCGGAAAATGAGGATGAAGGGCCCATTGAACACATCACCGGAGACTCAGATTAAACATTATCTTTAATCCGATAAACAATGTTCTCCTTATTGTTTTAATAAATAAGTTGAATTCTTGTTTTTGTCTGTAGCATCTTTTGTTTGTGTCAAGTCGCATACGTTTCCAGGCAATCCCGCAACACGCTGCAATTAGGAATTTTTGGCGATGCCATTTTTATTGATTGGGCGTGTCTGCGGTCGTAATGGTAACTGCGTGACGATTCGTGTCACTGGGAAAATACATACATAAGTGCGTTTCCCATTTAATCAAAAGCAAAGAGACACGTTTCGGTTGCCGCTCAAATGGCAACGCATTAAATGCTGCGCAATCAGCAAAACAAAAAACACCCCTGCACAAAATGAAATGATATGTGGGTGTGAGTGAGTTTCTGTTGAGCGGGCATAGTTTAGCTTAATGGGTATCGTAAAGAGCCCTGCCCATAAAACAGGAAAAACCCAGAGCTGAAGCAACATAAATGTTTTTTCCCACCCTACTTTTAAAGATGCCAGCTCTTTAATTGCACAGCCGCAATGGAGCTCTGGTCTCCGACCAAGTTCGATTAACATTAACAAATTATCGGCACTGCTGCAAATTAATCGCTGCAGTTGATGTTGCATCGCTGGCATCTGCGGTGGCAGCCTCGTAAAATATTTGGGTTAACAAGGCGGATGCTGTTTAAGCTGCTGTTGCTAACCACAAATCAGATTCGCTAGGCCTGCAATGAGATTTGGCAGCAGCAGTATCAATTTGCCTTGATCACGAGAGATTTTTGGGGCACTTTGCGGGCTACTCCAACAGCTTGCAGCAGCTGCATGCTGATGTTGCTCACGAAAGTTCCAGCATCCTTGGCAGCTGTCTGGTTTAATGTTGTCCTGTGTCGTTGCGGTTGACCTCTGGACAGATTTTTAAAAAGTCAACTATTTATGCAGGATTCGGTTTTTGTGGATTCTACTTACCATCCCCTTGGCCCACGACCAATGCAGTTAAATGTCAAATTAATGTTACGACATGTCCAACAACTTTTGATGACATTTGACAATGCAGACTTGGAAATTCCTGCAGGTGACGCAGTGCCCCTGTAATTTGTTTGGCCGCACGTACGCTGGACATGATGGAGCATTGTCAGCTTGTGCCTGCCTGCCAAGCATAAACAAAAACAAAGCGCACCAAGGGACCTGCAACAGAAACAAACTTGATAGCAGCCAGCAGGTGTGGGAAGTAGAAGGGGGAGTGCGCTGCTTGGGGTTGGAGACTTGGGTAAAAGCAAAAGGTGTCAATGTGTGGGCATGTCGCAAACGTGTGCTCAAGCTGCCCTGCGGCTATAAACTCACTTAGTTTATTTGTGGCAGCCACAAACAGCCGCAAAACAAGGGGCAGCTTGCAATCCATTGGCCAGTTCGCCGGAAATTTGGTTAGGAAATCAAATTAAAAAATTTGATCATTTATCAGTCGCATTTATATAGCGGGTGCTACGTTTGTCCATTTCGGATTGCTAATTGGCAGACCAAACAATCGGTGAGCATGAATTGGCGCATATGCAAGCGTTCCAGGGTTGCCAGCACTTGTGCATACACGTGTATACGTGCATATGTATATCGATAAGCACTATCACCCCGAAAACAAAAGCATTCTAATTAAAATTCCCAAATGTCTCATATGGGGTAACATATACCATTTCGCAAACCATCAATCAAATTTTATGACACAACCAGCAATTTAATTTTACTAGGATCGATTGAATTACAATTGGATTGAAAAAATCCCGATTAGAAACACAACAAAATGATTATTTGACGATATATCGATAAGCTAAATTTACATACAACTTACAGCCCTGGTACGCGGCTTTTAATTGTAAACAACCGTCTAGCTGGAGTCCAATATTAAGCGTCTGCAGTACTTAAGTTTAACCTACCCTACCTTTTACTTTAACTTTCTGTTTATTTCTTTGTTTTGTAGTGCGATGTAGTGCGATGTAGTGGCCCGGCGCTTGCGTTACAAAAACATCCCATAAATTTGATAGGCCAATCAACCACAAACTGATGTGATTTTTATTAGGACCATTGTTGCGCATCGAGGGTGCACATGTTATTATAAGTTGTTCATAAAGTGGATGACTAATTCATAACTACCCTGGTACGTATTCAAAAAAAATTTCCTCATTGGCTCATTTGTTACATTTTATAACTGTCATGTAATGTGTTACATACGCAATCGATTCAAATAAGGTCTGACAACATTGCAACCACAATGATTAATCAAGTCATAAATTGTTGCCTTATTATGATCTTGCTCTATGGGTCAACAGGTGAAAACGACATGAATCGATGCCATCATGCATAATTGAATGTTTAGCATTTAAAATCACACACATGATTGCCAAGTATGTGCACAAAACAAAAGCAACTAATTCAATATGCAAAACGTCTACGATTTTTATTTTCACAGTGGGTGGCACTATCAATGGGACACTGTCTGCGTTTTATTCCGACGGTTACTTCATGGTGCAGTAAACTTTATATGATTTGTGCCAAAAACCTAACAGCTTTTTAAGTCGTGACAATAAACGAGCAGTTACGCATGTGTGGGCCCCTAATAGAAAAAGAGAGAGCGAGCGGGGCTTTTGGAGCCTAACACCAAGCCCCTCATGATCGCATGGGCTAATTAAAGAATGCCAGAAATGGCAAATTAACATAAAACTTTGCAACATTAAATATTATACGTAGTTTATTATGCTCATATATTGTCATTTGTGGTGCTCTTTTTTTATGGTTACTTTGTGACAAAATTGATTAATGAATTAATTTATATGTTGCGATTGCATATGGATAACTTTTATGATACACTAAAATTATGACGAACTGTATTGATGTCTTTGATGTGTGAGCATCCATTCATGCAAGTGTGAACTTGGATTTTCGGGACATGTTGCACATGTTGAGTTTTTGTTTTGGAGTTGTCAGTGAAAGTAGCTTTAGTAGCCATTAAATTTTGACTATAAACATTTCTTCTTTTTTTTTTTTATTTCGACTGGTTGTCATTGTTAAGCACTAAGGTGTTGCGGGCATGATTATTTATATGATGAGCGTATATAAAGTTTTAATGGCTGGTAAGCGATTCTTATAAGTGGGAGTTGCATAAACGGGTTATTACATAATTTCATATATATATATGTATGTATATGTTTTTTTTTTTTTATATTACCGCCAGAAATTGTTGGTCATCCTTTAAACGTAATGAGAGTTTGTTAAAGCTAGACATGATTTGCTTGGCAGTTAAAACTTGAGTGAATGGCTTGATGAATCTTAATAACGATCAAAATACAACTCTTGAGCACAATGAACACTCAAATCATAAAGAAAGACAAATATTTGTATGATACGTGGCGAACATAAAATGAGTTGAAAACCCTAATAACTATTATAAAACGGATCGTTATATTTGGCCCAAGGCAATCAAAGTCGAATCACCAGCTGTCTTAGAAAGTGGACATTGAAATTTTTGTGAATGTTTAACAACTTTATCAACATTCTAAACAAATTCATTTCGGTACGCATTCAACATATGTGTACATATGTATGTATGTATTTGTATCCAAACCATGCACCACACTACGCCAGTGAGTTCGTTTAGAAAATGTGAAAATTTTAACGTGCCTGGTTGCGGTTGCTCTTCTAATTAGTTGATAGCCCCATATAAATTTGTGAAAGCCGTCGCCTTGGTGCCCACAATGAGTGTCTTTTATGAGTTTATAACTCTATTTACAATTTTGGGTATTCGCTTTGTCTGTCCGTTGAGATTTGGTGCCAGTTCGCATTGTGTTTGTGCATGCTATGTTTCTTGTTAATGGCCGTTTTTAAAATGCCATAAAATTGCTTTATAAGCTCATGATATTAATAAGCACACCAATATTGGTCATTATTATAATATATTGAGTATCTAGCGCACACAAAAGCGCTTCAAATGAGCTAAAGATTGACCCACTCCAAAGGCAAGTCGTATAATAATAATAATAATAATATGCGTGTGTGTACTATGTATGTGTGAGAGACGATCTTTGAATTTGTTCAACGCCAAGACAAAACCATTCACACCCTGCGGCGCACATTAACAAAATTCTAAACAATGGACCTTAACCAAGATCTGGCCAGTTCAGCGAGATGGAGCGAGTGTGGGGAGAAGGCAGCACAAACATTTCAATTTGTATAATGTGTATTTTGTAGTATAATGAAATTGTGTTGTGTCTTTCTACGCGGCTGTTGTTGTTGTTGTTGTTGTAGTTCTTGCCTGCTGCTCTTGTTCCTGTTGTTGGAATGTTTTGGGTATCAAATTGCTGGCATTTGTCAACGGCGCGCACTGTGCAAGATTTCCATAAATTAAGGGCTTGTTAGAGATAGCCTGAGCATGGATAGAACATATGGTCAACAAGTTGTGCTGATAGAACGGCGTGAGATAATCCGTTATCAAACTCACTTCATTGGCTCATAACTAATTGTTCTTAGTTCTAGACAGACAGCACAAGGATAGTCGCTGTGGGAGCCTGATAAGATGTTTTGTTCTTTCAGAAATATTTCTATATTTATTGCTACAAATTGTTAGATATTATTTTGTTCAATGACAGGAACATGTACTAAACTATTCATCATGTTAGCAAGCGTTACGATGTTACTCTGACTAAAACTACAAATATTAAAGTAATTCTATCAACTTGTCAAATTAATATTTGTTTTGAAAGCAAAATATTTTAAATCTCAAAAAGATGGAAGATGCTTGGGATATGGCTGAGGAAATGATTTCAGATGTTCTTATTTCTAATGTCTATCATCAATTTTTCCATGCTAACTCGTTGTTGTTCAAAGATAAGGTAAGCTAATACAATATATTCAGGACTTTTTAGTCCAATCGATCTAAACCGTGTATAGGTTGTATTGGATGTTGGTTGTCGGACTGGACTGCTTAGTCTTTTGTCTATTGAAGCTGGTGCTGTGAAGGTCTTTGCTGTTGGAAACATGCAAAATGCCTCTAATGTGATCAAAGCTTTGGAAAGCATTGATAGAGCTGATGTTTTTCATTATCTCGATGGGAGCATCAGCGAAGTCAAATTGCCGTTTGAGCTTGAGAATGTGGATGTCATTGTTTCAGAGTGGATGGGGTAAGACCGTTTATCTATTGATAGCAAACAATCAGTTTGTAACATTAATATCTTTCAGGCATGCACTTTTCGTTGATTCGCTGTTTAGACAGGTGTTGGAAGCACGTGACAAGTGGCTAATAAAGGATGGCCACATTATTCCTGGCATTGCGAATCTCTACATATGTGGCGTATCCCATAAGCCGGAGCCGCCAATTTATAATTGGCTACCACCCGTCCTATTAGCGGAAGAGTATGTGCATCCTGAATCGATCATGACGGAAAAGTTCATAGTGCAACGAGTCAACCTCTGTACGGCCAAATATGATGAAGTTTTACAAGTCGATTTTAAGGTGCACTCGTTGCGCAGGGGCAAGATACATAGCTGTATGTTGTTCTTTGATATTGGCTCTATTAATGTCAACGGTCAGATGCAAAGGATGTTCGAAACAGGGCCAGATGCCCCAAGAACATATTTAAAGCAAACCATTTTATCCCTTGACGACGATGCACTCGATGTTTTAAAACGGCAGCTACTGACTGGACGTTTTATCATGAAACTTAACAGTTGCAAACCGCGCGGCGTCCACTTCTCGCTGGGTATGCGTATAGACGAGTAGAACAGCGTTGTACTTAATAAGGGGTAATGCTGATGCGGATGCTGCAACTGATGCCGCAACTGATGCCTGATGTATTCATGCCAATATTTAGGCGATCTTCTTGCAGGAAGTTTGCCTTAAAGGCCAACACGTCGCTCTGGCTAAAGGCTTGCAAACAACTCAGCCCTCAGCCCAGTCTCTCAACGATCGTTGCCAGATCAAAATTTATGGCCGTGTTGCATCAATTAGGGCGGCAGCCCAACCAACGACAGCTACTCAAAAAAAACAAAAAAAACAGACCAAAAAACAAAATAAATTTACAAAAAACAATGGGTTTGGTGTGTTTTTGCTGTTTTGCTGACCTGATCGGTGTTTAGCTTTGACGTTGCTACAACGATTTAAAATGATGTCGCGCATAATTCACTGATTCACGACGATCGAGAATCGAGTATTGAGTATTGAAAATCGAGGTGATCAGCGTTCACGTTTTACCAGACTCTGCGTCGTGCTGGGGTCCCTCATCCTGTAGCTCTTCCTACCTCTTCCTCTGTTCTGTTCTGATCTGGTCTGCTCTGGTCTGTGCCCTCGTTTACAGTTAAGTTCTTTTGTTCAAAATCTCATAACTGATCACTGATCGCTGCTGCTTGCACTTGGTTAACGCTCCATACAAGGCGCTGTACAATGGGCCAGCTCCTCCTCGTCGTTGCCGTCGTCCTGCTGCCAGCACATACTCTTAACACAAATTCGTTCTTTAAATTATATCACTCGTCTGCCTCTGTGAATCGATCTGACTGACCGACCGCTCTCGCACTCGCATGCTTAAGTGACATTTTGCGGGACTGTGTAGGTCTGTGATGGATTAGCATCATTTTGCCGTGAGGATAATGTGTCGTCTGCAATGATTTTGGTTGACATGTTTTGTGTGTTTCTTTTTATTTTATTCGGCTGCCGCCAGAGAGATTTTTTTTTTTTTGAATGCTTCTCGGAAATAATTATGCTGCTTTTGCAGCAAAAGTAACAGCATTTTTGTACAAATTGCATAAAAATTTAAATTGGCCAGCAAGAGTTTTTCGGTTGCGGCTCGACAAACCTCACAAAATTGCTTAATAATGAAATGCCAATGGATTAAGCGCAATTTGTGCGGTATGCGGTATGCGGCATGCGGCATTCAACGGGCCCACTGATCCGCTCCACTCACTAAATTCCACTCTAAATCTCCCTTATTGTGTTATATTCTTGTGCTTTTTTCTTTGCTGTGCGCAATTCAAAAAAATTGCCCAACTCAGTGGAATGAATTTGCTCAAATTTTACTTTATTTTACACCTAACCAGACAGCAATACGACTGTTTCTTTCCATCTTCTGCTGTTGTTCTCTCTGCATCCCTTTCGCACGCTTGCCTTGGAGCGTTTTCATTAAATTCGCTTAATAGCGCAATATAATTTAAACAAGTAGTTCCATAAAATAAAACTCACAGCAACGCACTGAAAGGCATAAAAATAAGCAAATGATGCCAGTCAAAGCCCTGTTCAGTTCAGTTCTGTGGCTTGGCTTGGCTTGGCTTGGCTTGGCCCAAGTCCCCACAGCCAGGGTCCGAGTCTGAGGCCGGTTCGACGTTATGGCGCATGGGCGAGACGCCCGGCATGGCCTGCAAGTGCAATAAGTTCGCTTAACGAGGGTTTAATTTATGATTTGTTATGTTTCCGGTTCGTGTTCGTGTTGTAGCCGATGCTAAAAATTATTGGCAATAAAGCTAAGGTGTGGATTATAGTTGGCTGGTAGCCCAACGTTGCAGCCAGTTAGCCACTGGGAACTCAAAGTTGGAGGTGGATGCCAAGATCGTAAGGGTTATCACGAAGTGCCAAGCGATTAGCGATAGCTGAGCAAAAATAGTGCTACAAAATGTATGTAAAATAATAAATTCGCATAAGGATATCAACCTTAAAAAAAGATGCATTTGAAAAATTTTATCAATAGCTAATGTCGAACTTAAATACTATCAAAAGATTATAGTTCTTGTACTTGCATAACTACACATACATATGTATATTTATATATGTAGCACTGTATTCTTTCTTTGCCACTAATAATCCCTAATCCTTTCACGCTCACTGTGCATTTGCAGCAGCAAGCAGATCGTCGCAACAAGCCAACGAGGCATGAAGAATGGCAACAGCAACAAGGGGACAACAAGGGGAAACGAGGAGTTACGACGTACGTCGCATTGCGTTGAAAATCGATTTGTTTGGGTTGCGCCTGCGCAAACAACGCGGCCCTTGGATAAGAACGGATAAGAAAATAAGCAAAGACACAAGAAAGAGGGACAAGAACGCGAAATGGTTGAAGCCAACGCCAACGAGTATCTGCTGGAACATAAATTACGCGACTAACAAGCAGCGCCCCGTGCAGCCAACAAACATAACCAATGCCAACTTGGCCGAGAGCTAAAAAAGATACAAACCCTCGGACTGCCTGGCCCTGGCACTGGGCACTTGGGAACACAGTGCTACACTGGTCAAAGTGAGTTGCACAAAATTATAAATGAAAGCGGTTGTTGGACGCCGTTCACAGAATAGCAGAGCAGAGCAGAGCCAGCATCTCAGCATCAGAGCATCAGAGCAGCAACTGCATCCCAGCAGCATCCACGTCCACGATTAGGTGTAGCAATTTGGACGGGCTGCCTGTGATTGAGACCGGGGCAGTGTTCGAAACGAAGTTAAAAATCAAATTAGCGAATGTGTTGAAAATTAAAAACAAATTCACGGATAAATTGCATCTGCCAGATACGCAATTATTATGAGGGTAGACAGGGCACCCAGGCAAACAGAGAGTTAGGAGGGTCGAGCGTAAGAAAAAGAGAGAAACGTGAACTGCGACTGACTTATGGACTGACTTGTCCAGGCCAGGCCAGTCCAGTCCAGGCCAGGCCAGGCCAGTTGTTTAGCCTCTTGGCTCTTAGCTCTTGAAGCTGCTGTTCTGGTTCTTTGACTTTAACTTTAAGCTTTTGACTGTGTGCTGCTTGCCGTGCGCTGTTTTTGTGCCCTCGAGGTGTTGCAATTTGACGTTTTTTACGCGCGTTTTTATTCCATGAAAACCACATAAGCAACCGAGGATGAAGCAGCAGCAGCATCAGCAGCAAAAGTCACAGAAGACGCACGCAGAGCAAATAGTTGGCCCTAAATGGTTTTTGGCGAAAAACATGTCGAATTAACACGCTCAGTTGCTGTTGCTTTTGCTGTTGTTGTAGATGTGGCAGCTGCGAATGTGGATTAAGCAGCAGCAGCATCATCATCAACCTTATGGGGCAGCTACATGCACCTTCAAGTTCTCGTTGTGTGTGTGTATATTATATTTAAATGCAGGCAAATTAGCTGAAATGTTGCTTATTATTTTGTATTTACCAAAAAAAACACAATTTGCATTTGTATGAGTGAGTGTAAGTGTGTGTGTGTTGGGAGTGCAAGGTATATAATTAGTGTAAAGTTTTTGTGGCAAGCAAAAGCCCCTACCGAACAAGCAAGAAAGAGGCCTCAGCTGGCGCCGTCTGCGGCTGGCAAATAAATCGCGCTGCTGTTGAACTTTCAGTGCCTCCGGGGTGGAGTGGAGGTTTGCCACAAACCCCAGAATAGCCAGAGACCAAAACTCGAATGGCACTGCCAAATGCTGACACTGAGTTGGACTTGGAGAGTCGATGCCCGTCACGCCCCTTTGGTTGGTTGTCCTGGTCCTCTGTGTGCATTGTTGGCAAATGTTCTCAAGGCACATTCACAGCACAGCACAGCACAGCATTGGAGTTGAGATCGAGGCCGAGACCGACTATGGGTCTGTGAGCGCCGTAAAAAAGGGCGCAAATTTTATGAGCGCATCGTTTAACAAATGAATTTACAACCGTGCAACGCCCAAATGTCTGGCGTTCAAATTCAAATTCTTTGGCAAAAAGCAAAAAACCAAAACAGACATGGCCCAAAATGAAACTTGGCACTGACTGTGAGTTACGTGGCACACGGAGGCGTATGCGCTATATTCGAGTATAAAATATGTCTGGCATTTGGCCAAATGATTTAAAACAAATAGCCCGGCCACTCATCCTTAGCCACATCATCTACTCACCTCAGTCCCCCATCTCACCTGAGTAACTTCAGGTTTTCGTAGCCAAGTTAAATTAACGCTTTCATTAGCCCAGTTTGTGCTTCGTTGGCCGCCCTTTATATTGAGTTGCATTTTAGTAGCGCTCATAAATCGAAGTCATTGCCAATTGCTAACTGGCAACTGGCAATTGCCAACGCGTTGCTCCACTCGTTAAACGCAGTTTAATGAGCTACCCAAAATAAAAAAAATAAAAAAAAATCCAAAAAGTTACCTTGCAACCTTTTTTGCGACCAGCTTCTTAGTGCGTGCTTGCCAACGGGCCCGATCAGCGTTTTGGGTAATTGTAATTGCGTCGGCCTGTCAATAAGTCTTCATGAGTTTCAATAAGGGAAAGCTTCAACGTCTCCTTGCACTTATTATCCGTTTTGAGGCCTAATTTGTAAACTGCCATTAACGACACGATTCCTTTCAACCGATCGCCACATGAAGCTATGAAGCTGGTAATTTGGCAACTCGTGAGTGGTATACATACATATGTAAATATCAGTTGAAGTCCCATTAAAGTCTCCATTGTTCAAAAGCCCAAAGACATTTCAGTGCACTTAATATTCCATACATAAAATCAAAAGAACATCCTTTGCCCTCTTTTTGTGCACAAAATTTAAGCCAGAAAGTCTTTGAAAAATATAAAAAAAAAACATATATTTATCTTATCTGATTTTTAATCATTATTTTTAGTGTAACCGATTGATTCTCTAACATTAAATGATTTAAAATAAAATATTATGCACACAGGCAGTTTTAATTTGCCTGCGGTGATTTTCTCTTTATATATATTATATTAGGGAAAAATATGTTTCCTGCTATTAAAAAAAAAACAAATTGGACGCTTAATAATAGCTTGAACGTTAATGCCTTAAATAATACCATAATGCGTTATAGAATACTTATAGCATATTAAAATAATATAGTGTATAAATATTATTTCAAAAAATGAATAAAACATTTTCAGCTGAACTATAGGTTATGCCTGATAAAAATGTAAATTTTTAGGAAACGAAAAATCTTTATTCGAAAACTATTTCAAGTTAGAAATATCAACTCTATTAATTGAAAAAATTAATTGACAACGCATTGTTTATAATCTTTACCTGAAAATTTACTTAGTTTTGAAGTACCACAAATTTCACACTTCTACTCTAAACCATATTTAAATAGCCCACGGGGTATATAGTGATCCTACCGAATATGTTCCAAATGTATGGCTCAGCTGCTGCACAAAAAAAAAAACTTGTTAAGAGTACTATGGCAGTTGGCTAGCTAGTTGAGTGTCACTGTTGGGCATTGGCATTGTTTGCTTTATAAATGACTGGCCATTGTCGTTGGGTATAAATGTCAAAAGGTTGCTTTTGACACCCTGGCAGCGGTCAAGCGGCGACAAGCCGACAAAAACTGAAGTGTGCAACACAATAAAACTACTCTGAATTGTCAGTCAGCCATTTGAGTTTGCCAGTTTTGCAAATGCAATAAAGCCAACCCCTCCAGCGGACATTCACAAACGGATCATTTAAGTGTCATTAAGAGAGCATAGAGGATCGGGAAGAGGTGCAGCAGCTGTTGTCATTTGGCAAGAACAGCTTCTGGCCCATTCTGAAAGTTAGAGAGGAAGAGGCGCAGAGGCTGCTTGACTCCGTCACTTGATGTCGGCTAATGGAGGAGTTTGAAATTTTCCCGCCCATAGCGACTGATCGCTTCTGATTGCCAGGCGACGATCTTGCGAGTTGAGATGATAAAGTTGTTGCAACGATCAACTATCGACGATCGAGTGGGCCAATTTGTTGGTAACTCGTTTGACGTGTTTGTTAATTAAAATCAAATTCGATGCCATCTAAAAGCCAAGTGGATAAGATATCCTATGTACGTTTATGCCTATCATTAACCACTTAGGCGCGAGCGCAATAACATTTAATCAACCAATAAATTTGGTGCAATTTATCAAAAACTACACAAAAAGAAAATAAATAAAAAACAATATGCAGACCAAAATCTTGTTTCTGCAAATTGCCTCTAATAACCGCAATCGATAGTTATTTTTTGTGGTTATTAATACGACGATCGAGGACTTGAAACAGGAACTCAGACTAAGATTCAGGCGGAGACGGCGACTGCGACTGCGACTGGGACTGCTGTGTTGGATGCGTGTCTGTTGTGTCTGCGATCGCCGAGTCTGTGGCAACAACGGCTTCTCAGGTAGTTCACAAGTAACTGCAAATTGCTGCCGTCGATAAAACTCAAATTGGTGGCAGCAAACCGCGCCGCATCCGCGTTCCTGCCCCCAAAAACCATCGCAATCGATCGCTGAATTTGCCTAATGGCGACGGCCACTCAACACAAACACCGAGCGGGTGCTGGGTGCTAGTCTGCAGTCTGCAGTCTGGAGTTTTGGAGTTTGAGCCAGAGCCTCAAGGTTGGGCCTGGGACGCATCTTGATCTTCAATCTTGCTAGCGCTGATTGACAAAGAGGCGATCTCTGTCGATCCAAAGACCTTAGTCTTTGTCTCTCTCTCTTACTCTCTCTCTCTGTTTTTCTCTGCCCCTGCTACTGCTCCTTTCCCGGCTTCCCCTGCGTAGTCGCGCTGTTTACGCGCGCATTTAGCATGTTGTAAAAGTCTGATGGCGTCCATTATAATCAATTGGCCGGGCTCGTAAAATTAAATGATCCCGCAGGAGAATTAAGCGCCAATTACGCGCTGCAAAGGCAAAACCCGAAGAAGCAAAAGAATATGTTGCCGTAGCCGTTGCCGTTGCCATTGGCGCTGTGCGTAGTCTCAAATTTGGGACGCAAGCAGACGACGACTTTGCAAAAAGCTGAATAAAAAGCAAAAAAAAAAAATCAAACGGAAAAAAAGTTCGCTGCCTGAACTTAATTGCAGCATTTAAGTTGTCTTATTGATCATAATAACTCCATAATGGCGGAACATGTGCGTACAATATAATAATCAGACGGGCAGCGAGTGAAAATTGCAAACGGGAAATGTGAACAAAAAGCAGACAAAAGAGGGGCAAGTAGAGCGGGATCTCAAGCTGGAAGCTGCAGCAACAGCAGACAGAATTAACGACCAAGAAAAGAGGAGAGAACAGAGATGATGATTGCAAGGGCTGCACTAAAAAGTGGAGCAAGCACTCCATCTCGATTTCGATCTCGATCGCTCGCGAACTGGCTCTCATTTGCCAGTGGCTGCTGTTGTTGTTGGTGCAATGAGAGTGTGAAAGCAAACAAGGAGTAAAAATTAAATCGATGTGGAGCTGCCCCCTTGCGCGTTGCACAAAACTGTTGCACAAAACCGATCAGCTTGTAATGGCAAATGTGCTTAAAAACTCAACTCAATCAGCTTAATGGCCTGACAACTTGTAACTTACAACTTATAACTTGTAACTAGCTGCATGCAACTTGTTTACTGACTGCAACCATTGATGGCTGATGCGAACGATCGGAAATGAAGAACTGCGATCTGGCGAAGATTTTCCCTAAAGACAGTTGTTTTCGGCTGCCCGCCAGATATTTTCAGTTTGTTGGAAATTGTTGCATTGCTGCCTAAATGATAACTTAAAAAAAAAAAACAACAACATAAAGCTAAGGTTAATTTTTTTTGTTTGTGTTTTGAGCTCAACAGTTTTTATACTCGATACCGCAGGTAAAGAGTATATTGGGTTTGTGCAATGTCCGTCATGGTGTCTGTCCGTCCGTCCGTCTGTCCGTCTGTATGAACGCAACTTTTTTCCACACCCTTCAAGCTAGAGACTTGAAACTTTACAAATGTCTTTATCTATGGCATAGTAAATTAAAGTGTCAAGATTGGAGTTCTACGATAATAAGGGGGCTGGCAAATCGATAAACTCGATAACGCAAAATCGATAGATCCAGCTATTTCGCAAGCTCTTACAGCTAGAACTACCAAATTTGGGGAGAAAATAGCTACTAACAATCTTCAAAAAACTGCATTAAAAACAGAAATGCTTATATCTTTTACAGTTTTTGAGTTAGAGCCACCAAATTTTGTGCCAAAATATGTGATTATAGCCCCAAAATAAATGCATAAAAACTTTGGATGCCACGCCAATCCATACTGACCAAGCTGCCCCAAACCGCCCCAATGCTTCACTAAAAACGGGAATGCGTGTATTTTCCAAAGCGTTAAGGCTAGAGTCACCAAATTTGGTAGGAAGATAGCTAATAACAATCCCCAAAAAACTGCATGAAAGTTTTGGAGCCACGCCCCCCCTGATCCCGAGCCCCCTGCATTTTGAAATCAAAAACGCCTATATTTTCCACATTTTTTGAGCTAGAGCCGCCAAATTTGGTGCCAAGATAGGTGATGAAGAAACCCAAAAAAAGTGGATGGCGCCCCCCACCCATACCGCCCCCAGCCCCCCTTCCACCATATTCTACTAACTTTGAGCTAGAGCCACCAAATTTGGTATGAGGATAGCAATTAACATCATAAACAGATCTGCAGCAAAACTTTGGACGCCACGCCCCTCCATACCAGCCCCCAGCACCCAGCCCCCCTTCTACCAAATTCTACTAACTTTGAGCTAGACTCACCAAATTCGGTTTGAGAATAGCTATTGACATCATAAATAGATCTGCAGCAAAAGTTTGGATGCCACGCCCCCCCTTACCAACCCCATCCCCCCTTCCCCCAAATTTTACTATTTTTGAGCTAGAGTCACCAAATTTGGTATGAGGATAGCAATTGACATCATACACAAATCTTCAGCTAAAATTTTGATGACACGCCCCCCCCCCCCATACCTCCCCCAGCCTACCATCCACCATATTCTTCTAGCTTTGAGCTAGAATCACCAAATTTGGAAGGAAGATAGCTTTTTGGCATCCCCATCTGCACCAGACAATCTTTGAGGCAGCATACACCCCTGCAGCAGCTTACACCCCTGCCGTATCCACACACCATTGCAATCAGCTCTCTTTTAATCTGTTTTACTACTGGTATCGAGTATACCGCAGTCGGGTGCGTCCGTCTGCAACGTTTCTACTTGTTAAAAGTTGTTTTCCAATTTTCAAACACTTTTATTTTTTTCGAATTTTTTTTTTTTTTTTGGATATCCCCAAAAAAGAATTGCATTAATATATCAAGTTAATCACATGACAAAATTCAGACACATGTTCTTGTTATCATTTGTGTATAAATTTACATACCTCCGCAGGCACACACACATACATTTATGTATAAATATGCATTCATACACACGCACACCCCAAATGACATATCGCAAATGTGTCACACGATTAACGAAGCACAATCGTATTACAATTGGATGCCCCTCACTTTATTTTTGCACGGCAAAAGTAAACCAAACATAATAAATTAAGTCATTTAACATAATTTCGCTACCAGAGTAGAGCAGAGAAAGAAAAAAAAATAAAGAAAAGAGAAGAGAAGCGAACTCGATGCGACGATTGCAACAGCTGCTAAACGAGGGGACACAAAACGCATGTGCCAAATGCAACAAACTGCGGAGGCAATTCAAAAGCCATAGACAGATCGCAATATGCATACTATACAGGGTAGCAGCAGCAGTAGTAGTTGTTGCTTTTATAGTTGTATTTGTAAGAGGAACACACATGGCACGACAGTGGCTTGACAATGGACAATGGAGTGTGTGGGTGCAATCAACATCTGAATTGGGTATCGGGAGTTGGGTAATTTACAACGCTGCCGTTGCGCTCTCGCAGTCGCCGAAGAGCTGCTCAAGTGTTCGATTTAAGTGTGTGTCTGTGTGTGTGTGTGTGTGTGTGTGTGTGTGAATAGCGCAACTAATTTTCAAAGGAGGCCCAACAAAAGTGCAATAAACGCTGTCCACTTAGTCGAACAATGGCGACCAACAAAAGGCGACAAATGTGGGCGTGGCACACTCTCTATATACATATATCGTATGCCCAATAAAGTTGAGTGTCGTTTAATTAATGGAAATGCAATGACTCGAAGCAGCAGCAGATTCTTCTACCTTTTGCGCTATCCGTGTTTGAGATCTCCTGCTAAACAGCAGCTGTTGCTATCCACAAGGCGCTGTGGCATTCATTGTCTGTCTGCCTGCCGACTTGACAAATTTATAACAAATATTCACGCGTGCTTTGGCAGGCGGCCCTTTGTCAACTGCTGTTTTGGCCATATCTCAATTATTGCCATTCAATTGCCACCGAGCAACGACAACGACAATTTCATTTTTATTCTTTTTATTTCTTTGCTTTGATTTCACACGAAATATCGACAGCCAAACAACAAAAAAACAAAACTACAAATCTCGCAGGCTCATCCTTGGTTTTTTTTTGTTCTTGTATTTTATATTCTTTGTTTTGTTCGCTGGAAGCGATTGCTTTAGGTTTTGGCAAAAAAAAATGGGAATAAAGAAAAACACTCGCATAATGGCATTAACAATTAAAACACATTTTCGAATTGAATGCCTTGGATGCATTGTCCTGGCAAATGATCCTGTTGTTGTTGTTGTTACCCTTATTGTTTAGCTGGTTTCGTTTGGTTTGGTTCGGTTTGTTTTTCTTGACGCAGGGTGCGATTTCTATGGAATTAAAGCGTCAAATGCGCCAGTCATAACAAGCCGCAGTCACAAAAGTCAATAGGCTACCTACCCCCACCGCTTTGCTACCCCTCGCACCATAGTGACCAAATTTAATGCCAAAGAATAACATTGGCGAAATTAATTTGCACGCCTCGAACTCGAATTGGCTGCGAAATGGCTAAATAAATGCTGTTAAAACTGCCGGACAGGGCGTTAATTTCATTTGGATTTGCATGCTAACCTTTTATACTTTTACAATATGGTAACTGGTTTTTTGGCCAGTTGCCTTCGCCCCCCTCCCCCGCTCTGTTCTGCACTTAAGCGTTTCAGCGAAATCTTAACGATAAAATGCATAACAACTTCATTCACAGCAGGCGATGCCATAAAAGTGTTTTAAATCGTGTTAATAATTTTGTGCAGCGTTTGCCTGGCCAAAATCTCTGAATTGCGAAGAGTCCTGCTGTGACCGGCATGTCGTCCACACACTCTCGCCCAGCCTCCCTCTGGACCCGTTGCCATCTTGCATCTTGCCACCAATTCATTGGACCAACGTTGCATGTCTTGTTTATTCGTATTGGGCATTTCATTTGCAACGTCGATTTTTGGTTTTCTCTCTTGTTCAGTTTTGTTTAAAGCGCGTTTATTGCACTTTCATCCCAATCCTGGAACTGGCTGCCCCTTCGGGCAATGGCATCGTCTATTCACACCTGCAGTCCAACGCATAAATTGCGCCTGCTGAAAAGTATCTGCAGGCTGCTCAAGCTCCATCACGTGATCACTGCAATTAATTATAATTTGTCGTCAATAAGCAGCTAAAAAAAAAAAAACTTTATCAGAGATGCATAAAACTTCAGCAACTAACTTTAAAGCTGCGTGTTTAATGTGAAAGAAGGTCTTCAAATTATGTATTCGCTTATACTTATCATAAAACATTTATATACACCTTAAGTATGGACTTTGTCTTGTCTCTTTTTGAAGCCACAGTCACTTTGCAAGGTTGTGAAAATGTTGATGATGGCCAATAATAATTGACATGGGAGCTACCCAGAAGACAAACTCTTTAAGGCACAAAATTGGCATTATCACTTGTCTTGAAATGACTTTGAAAGTTGTGCCAAACTAATACTTATTATATATAATCCTGCAGAGGAAATACGAATTTATTTGTCACGAAAAGTGTTGAGTGCGTTAAAGAAGACGCCAGATCGTATCACGAATGCTTAAGTATAAAATTGATTGTACAGGCAAACCTGGTTAGTGTGTACAAAAAGAAATTCAAGTTGTGAAAGTTTAAATTTATCATTTAATGTGTAGATTTTATTCAAATACTTAAAAAAATGTATTATTAACAATTTTTTATCAGTGTAAAATTTCTAAAAATGTAAAGAAAAAAACGTGAACTGCTTCAGGAACAGCTTTCATAAAAGTTTTAATTTAATTTAAATATGTTGTTCACATTATCCAGGTTTGCCTGTATGTAGTATATACATACATATATGTAGGGTATTTTACGATCAACTTCATAAAGTGCTTTTAGGCACAACCGCCTTTTAAAAAGGGGAAAGTATGTCAATATGGATTATACTAAACTGATACGTTAGCTTTCTAACATATCGTTAAACCCTCTATCTTTGCTCAAGCATTTCTCTCTCGTCATAATTCGTTCAGTTTTGGGCGGAACTGGCGTTTATCGTGCAGCCATAAAGCTGCATATTTCACAATGATGAAAACCCAACATTGGGCGCTGGGGTCTAGGAATAATTTATGTGCCCGTAATGTGATAATAAGCATGCGCTGATATCCTGCGGAACTTTCGCAACCCAGAACCAAAAACCACACAATCAAACAAGTCCAAGTGGACCAAGAGCTGTGGCTCCGGTTCAAATGTTAAGACGCTTTTCGTGTTGCAACTCAATTGCTCAATTATTAGGTGTAGACGACACGGGGGTATGGCGGTGGGTGGTGGGCGACGAAATCTTTAAAATTATACAGCTGCGTTAGGCGAGTGAAATAAAAGTCCATTACAAATGGAATCAACAACTCATTGCTCATCGACATTCAAAGAGATCCAGAGACAGAGCTAGCGAAAGAGAGAGAGTGGGGGAAAGAGAGAGAGAGAGAGTGGGGGAACAATTGTTCCCAAGCAACATTATTATCAGCTGGATCACAGTGAAGGCTACGACGAGTGGCTCCCCAGAAGAGAAGCAATCCCTGCTTGCCACAAATCTGGCCGGAGCTGGTACTTGGCGATAAGCAGCAATTTTCCCCAAGTGAACCCCATTAAAATATGATAAATTGCGTCTATTTTACGGAGTTGATTTTAACAAGACAATTTAACAAGCGTAATTTAATATTTGACAGAGTATCAGAGCACTCGAGACAGCATGCTATGCAGCCATCTCGCTTCAACCGCAATACACAAAATGGAAGCGACCATGAAAATGATGTAAAGTCTCGTTCTCGTTGTCGTTTTCCTTCTCAGCTTGCTGTTGTTGTTGTTGTTGCATGACGAAAATGTATCTCACCCTGGGGAACACTTAAACGCCAACCGAAAAATTGCCTTGGTTCGAGTCTAGAAAGGGACAGAGGCGCTGACTTTAGCCGTTAATCTCGGCAAGCGCTGATGTTGGTGGTGGTGGTGGTGGTGCTGTTGGCTGTGAGCCTCAAATATGCAGCATACGGGGTGGGTTACAATTTGGGCTAAGGCAGGTATTGCGGATGGATATGGCATTGATGTTAAACATTCTAAATTAAGTGGCGCGCTGGCGATAAGGTAATTGGGGTGAAATGTGAGCGCCGCATTGTGTGTATTTGGAATGAGTGAGTTACCAGCTCGTTGAAGTGGTGGCATGAAGTGGCAGGGGTTGCAGTCTTGTATGTTTGTGGCCCAGAACAGCGATACAACAAATGCTAATCGCATTTCTATGAGTTGAAGTCTCAGGGACATTCACATAGACATTGTTAATGAAGTGATTTATGCGCTTATTGCATGAGTTCACATTATATTGCTGATGAGCTTAATTAAGCAATTATCACAAATCTGTGATGACGAACAGCTAAATTTATTTCGTATCGTATCTTAAAGTCAAAGATGCATCAACGTTTTAAGAGCTAATCAACTATTTTATTAATATTGCTATACTTGTGTTGATCACAAATTGAATGTTTCTCTTGTTTTTTGTACCTAATTGCAGGCTTACATTGCAGTTTGGCTAAACAAACTAACTGATCAACATAAGCAATATTGTCAGAATAATTATACATTCATTCAGCTTAATCTAACGGAATAAGTTAATATTTATTTTTTCTTTTTGTGCACTTTTAATTAGCTAAGTTATTTAATTGAAATGTTACCAGTTGCTATGTCAACCTTTAGTTTATTTATGTTTCGCATTAAATGGCCAATCGATTGCTATTTTTGAAGCATTACTTTAAAGAAACAATGGCTCTTAATTAGGCAACTAAAATCAATTTGCGGATAGCTTCAAACCGCATATATTTAATGGCATTAAGCGACCTCACAGCTTGCCGCAAATAACAATTCTAGATGAATAAGTACAGCTTGTGTATTTGAAGTGGCTTTAATGCGTGTGAGAGTTGTGCGAGTGGCACTCGAAACGTTGACAGATAAAAGTTCAGCGAACCGCAAACAAAACAAGAGAACCCAACCAACCAACCAACCAACCAATGGGGACGCATTGTTTAATGGCCGCCATATCGGCGCAATTATTTTCAAATTGTCTCGTTAGTTTTTCAAAATGCACAGCAATTACAATTACCCGCAAGATACTCAAACTCATCCACTTGGAGTTACGCATCAACACACACCCATAGATCGGCTAGATCGGGCACACACACACACACACACATATATATGGTCACAGGAAATGCGCACTTAAGTAGACTTTGAATAGTTTCTAATTAGCGGTGACAACGGCGTAACGGGGTTGACGAATGAACAAACTGACTGAATGACTAACTGACTCGCATATATAGGAAACACACATCCATAGAGGCGTAATCAATCAAATCAAAAAGGGTTGAAATTAAACTGAGTTCTGTTTAACTCAAGGAAACTTTTCCGTAACATCTACAAGTCTAAACTTAAAGAAAGATAAACATACCCATTCATTCTAAGCACATTATGATGCAAATTACACAACTCGTTGGAAGCATTTAAAAAACCGTTTTCAATATGGGTGGTTCGATTTGTTTAGGCCGCCTCACACGACGGCTGCCGCAAGCCGCATTGACAAAACAGAAATTCTTTAAAATGCCATTATCGGAGCTTATAAATTGTATACATTCTCGACTGTAAAACTGAACTGTAAGGCTACTGTTCGGGCAATCAATTGAATTGGCATCTGCATTAGAATTGAAGTGGTGGTCAGCCATAAGAAGGAACAAAGATTGGTAAATTTAAATGCCGAAGAGCGATAAATTTTTAGGTGTTAGAAATGGGCTTTGAATCGTTAACTGCGGCACTGGTCGAGCTTATAAGCCGAGCCGAGAGTTTGATTTATAGCAAAATTATAACGCATTAAGATCACAATATATATAGAGTGGCCAAGCTGCTGCGTTTCAAATCGAAAACCCCTACGATTGAGCTAGGTTGAAAAGCGAACCAACTAGTTTTTGACATTTTAATAAATCGCTGGCAAACACAACGCGAAGCGAAGCGGCGACAATGTCTTAAGCCGATAATATTATTAACTCTGTTAGAGTTAAATCGAACGTTTTGTATGTTTTGGAGCCGTTTATCAGCCGGTTAAGACTCACAGCTTCCGACATTCCAACATCATTTGACTTCACATCGTGTGTTAATTTAAATCATGGATTTAATTTAACTCGTTTTTAGTTTTGTTCATAATTGAAAAGCACCTTTGCGATTGGGCGTACAACTACTTATAGATACATATATAGTTTGCCCCACCTTCGTCGTCGCCAGCATTTGGTATGTGATTTTAGTTAATTACATAAACGCACACAGTTAATGGGTAGCTAGGTGCTTCAGTGCGTCCGTAATGATACCTTAAGGCATCATCCAATTATTAAATGAGCACAAAACCGAGCACTTGCCATACATAAATTAATGAACCACATTCAGTTCGCTTCTATACGTATAATTTCCGCAGCTCTGCGACACAATTATCTAAATTCTCACTCACTCTTTATCTCTTTCTAGCATTTAAGATGGGGGAGAGATTTATTTTCGCATGCGCTGGAAGTGTAGGCAACGCCCCAAAGTTATCTAAGCAAAGCCCTAAAAACCAGGAACTAAACAATGTGGATGCTGTTTCGTTTCGCTCTCAGTTCCAGAGGCTGCGCACTCTTTCGATCCACTAAAAATATAATATATATTTTCTATATATATTTGAGTTTTAGTATATAAAGTATATTGTTTGTATTTGTTAAAGGCAAAATGCTTATTATTAGCGCTGATGAAATACTTTTAAAAAAGTTTGAATTTTCTTTCTATAATGGATTGTTAAAACAATACAAATAGCTGTTAGCTAATAAATTGTTTAGAGCACGTCATCGTTGACCTCATTTTCAGTGTAATGAGTAAATTTGGAGTGAAATCCAAGCCGTGGCTGATTACATACGTTTTGCTTTAGTTGAGTGCCAACGTATTTAGTTGTTTATGAGCCGTAAAATTGTATTTTTAATTTGGCATAAAATTTAAATATCCTTTGCGCAAAGGACACACACACAAACACACACATGGCGTGCGCGCCACTTGAGTTTATTTTTTCCAACTTAATGCACCCTATTTTTGGGTTGATTGCCATAGCAAAAGGACGCATTATTACATAAGGAGCATGGACTGCATTCGCTTCAGTTGCACGGGTTTTTATGTACATATTTGTTTTTCGTCTGCCGTAGCTACTTGTTTTCGGTGGGAATTCAAGGAGCACTTGAACTTGGACCACACAACGAATGAAGTGATAAACTAATTGCTTGGGAGTGGCATTAGAAATGGGCATGGATGCCAGCTCGTAAAGTATTCAAAATGCCACCAGCAGCTGAGCCACTCATTCTCATTGATTTTAATGGCACATTAAGCATACGCCTCGTTGCCATACAAATTTTCGCCCAGATCCGATCCGCTCGAAGCCGTCAAGCCGTTCGTTTACGATTATTTCTCGCAATCTCATTTACATTCACACAATAACAAACAGAGAGACACTTTGGGTACACACATTAAATATTTTCTATAAAGAAATAATGCTCAACAATAATAGGCAGGGCTGCAGAAAAAAAAAAACCAAAAACATTTTTATTACAGTTTTAAGAATTAAACGAGTTTTTGTTGTGGCTTTGGAACGCGTTTTAAGTTTTCAACTTGGTGGAACAAATTTTGTTAATGACGCGCGATATAAACCGAAATAAACTAAAATTGTTATAAAACGCAATTTTATTGTTCGCATTTGTTTTTTGTGTTTTTTATGTTTTTTTGTTGGTTTTTGTGTAACGTTTTGTGGAATTTTCGATTAATTTTGTGTTAGGCTAATTCATTCTATTTCTATTTCTCTTGATTGCTTGTTTATGTTATGGCTCGAAACATGATCTTAAACACTCGCTTCCTATTGTTGTGGCCCACAATGCATCCTTAATGACAGCAAATTAATTTTGAAGGCCTTTTGTGTTTAGTTTCTGTGCAAAGGTATAAAGATCTATTGTGCAAATTCGCCACATAAATCATTATAATATTATTTATATACAGCTTTTAGCTAAACGCTTTCGAATTCTGGGCGTAGGCGCTGTCTTCTTCTCTTTCCTTTGTATATGTTTTATTTTTTGGTTGGACATAAATCATTATTATTATGCGAGAGTTTCAACGGTTTCAGCAAAAGGTGTCTAGAATTTCATTGGGGAGTGGCGGAAAGTCCAACGGAAACACTAATTATAGAAATATATATATATATTTTTTTTTAGTACCGAAAGCTTCAGTATTTATTTCGTTGCCTTCAATTATTATTTTTTATTCTTTTCGATATCATGCTAACAACCTACTTAATGCAGCAGCATCCCTGTTCCAAGCTCGTTTTGAGTCGCAAATGCACAACGACAGCTAAACAAACATTAGTCACAAAATTGCCTGCCAACTGGCGAAATGAACAATATCTATCTGCCATAAATATCTCTGGGGTGCCTGTGTGTGCCACACACAATTTGTTGCCGAGCCTCCCCGCCTCCAATGCCGTTTTCAGCGCAAGGAGTCGGGGATTCATGACGACCCGGCTGTTTACTTTCAAAACCGTTTGCCATGCGTAAATGACAAACGATTTTGCGAAATTATTATTGCCATTGTCATTGCCGCTCGGTTGGCTGATTCCGCCTCCCAGACTCCACAGTTCCCCGACTCTGTGTACCTGACCCCAAAAGCCCAAACACTTTCTCAATTTCCACAGCCATGCTCTGTCTGCTGTTATTGTTGTTGTTGCTGTCACACTTTACGCTGCTCAATTTAGCAAACAGCCAGCCGTTGACGTTATCCTTCCGCCGGCGCAGCAGCCAAAACCAATAAGCCACCAGCAGCATCAGCAGCAGCTACAGCCACCATCATCATCCAGTTACATTTACCGCCATCCATGTTGCTAAATCCCACAGCAATTGCCTTTGGCAATGCGCACTAATCCACCCAGCCATTTACTACTTTACGCTTTCAGCCCATTATCTCACCCTGTCTCTCTCTCCCTCTCCCTCTCTATCTCACTCTGACATACCCAGCACGCATATCCGGCACGCCCTCCCTTCTCTGGCCAAAGTCGTAGTGTATTTATTTTATAACATTGCCAATCAAGATGGCTGCGCAAACATAATCGCAATGGGGACCCAGATATTGACACAGCGTCGAAGGACGTAGAGAGAGTCCTCATCCTTACAGCCCGCATACCGAGCTGGCATGTGGTTCTTGTTTGCATTTCAGCAGCTTTGGCCCCAACCCAGCCCGAGGATCAATAACACATTTGGCTCAATTCCGGTACTGGCAGGACTTGCCCTCAGTCTCCTTTCACTGGCACTGCCATAGCCTTTTGTTGTTGTTTATTTATTTTGCAAGCAATTTCATCATTTTGTGCGACAGTCTCTCTCTCTCTTACCCCTGCTCTGTTCGAGCACTTTATCCTCAACGCTGGCGTACATTGTATGCTGTGTACATGTTTTGTGCTTATGTCCTTTTCAATTTGTTCAATGATTCGCAAGCAAATTGATTCCCATTCAATTTCGCACCGTTTCGTATGCGACAATACGATTTCGATTTTTATTATTATACTTACCCCTCTCTCTTTCTCTATGTTTTCCTCCGTTCACGCCGATTTCGGCCATTTTGTTGTTTGTCCCATTTCGGTAACGTTTTTATTTGTGTGTGCTTGTGTGTGGCTATCCTTTGTGAAAACATAATAAAATTGTAAATTGGTTTTTGTTCATTTATAGCGACATAGTTGTTTGTGCATCCTTATCGATATTGTTATTGGTCAGCGTTTGTGGGTTCGGGTAAACGTCAATAGCAAAGGGTCTGTTTGTTGGGGAGATCCTATTTGATGCTGATGGGTTTACTTGTCAGGCTGTCATGTAATAAGTTAATTGTAAACTTATGTTATTTGTTCTTTGGCAAAGGGTTTGCTTTGATAAGCTTTTTGGCAAGTAAATGCTCCGAAAAGTACTACAGGATGAGGAGTTAAAAGCATAAGATTGCAAAAGTAAGCAATATTGTTCACCTAAGAAGCATTTAATCCTTAGATTACCCTGCACCTTGTAGAGCATTAGAGCACATGTAAGTTAGAGGCAATTACTTGTTGGAACTTCTGTTGCAATTGAAACTAATCACCAACTAATTCCATCTACCAAGTATGTACATGCTCATAAACATCTTTGCAACGAACCCCACTTAAGAGCAACTGTCCAGTTTATCTGTGAATGTATCTGTATCTGTTTTCGATATCATCGGTGTAGTAGTGATGTGAGTGAAGCTGTGGCCAGCCAGCAAGTAGCAGCCGACTACCAAGAATGTTTGTCACAATACATCAAATGGCAGCGGAATGACACAAAACATGAACGCGTCACTTTCCATCACTCCAAAGTGCCGGAGCCGACGAAAGCTGCCACTGTCAAGGCGACTCTGTCTTCAACTCCGACTCCGACTATGAGTGCGAGTGCGAGAAATGTCAGCCAAATGGTCGGCTAACAAGCAATGAAAAGCAAACGATGGAAACAACCAGCTAACCAGGCAGCTAAACAGCCAGACAGTGTGACGCAGCTTCTCTCATACTCAGATACATATAGCCTGAACCTCAGATTAGCTGCGAGCATGCCCAACTATTTGTGCACATTTTAAATGGGCCGCGTTGCGGTTGCACAAAGCCATGGATCTTGGGTACAATGCACTTTCGCGAAAGAAAGATAGAGATAGAGACAGAAAAAGAGGGAGAAAAAAGAAAGATAGCGAGAGAGAGGGGTGGGAAATTCTGGTGACACTCTACAGACGTCGCTGGGTCTGGCCAGGCCAACAGTTGCCTGCCTTAATCCGCCAAGCAATGCGGCAACAACTCCAATAATGATGATCACCAAGATGATAATGATGATCACCAAGATGATAATGATGATGATGATGATGATGATCGTGACGATTATTTGTGGCTGTTGCTGCGCCCTCAGATACAACACATACATATACACACGGATTTTTTTGTCGCAGCAATCTTGTTTGACCAAAAACGACTAACGAGCTGAGCTGGTAAGTCTGGTAAAGAGGTAAAGGCAGAAGCTGAGCGACTGCCACAGTTGATATTGGAGTTGGCTTGAGCTCTTTTGGGCCTCTTTGAATCTGAATCAGTTGGCATCATTAATCCTTTGCCAGCCAGCCAGCCATGTGCAAAAAGGTACACAACAACTCTGGTTGTATTGGCAACGCCTTAAATGCGAAGAGGCCGCCGCCTCGTAAGTTGTCATGTTTTTGTCGCTTTATGGACTTCTAATCGTTCAATTCTATCAAAAAGCTTACGCACTAACAAACACCCCAAATCCAGTTGAACGTTTTCAGGCCCATTTCAGTTTCAGTTTCAGTTACAACTTCAGCTACAGCAACAACACCAGCAACAGTCACCAGATTAAGATATTTAGATTGGCCCACGACACAGAGACGATGGCAAAGAGAAGGGACGGTACAACAACTGAGAGCAACTTTATTTAGCACCTTTACGGGCTGAGCTCACGGGTCCACAAGCGCTCGAGGTGACAATAAGCCGCAAACTCTGAGTCTGAGTCTGAGGCCCAGAAATTGGATTCAATTTTTTGTTGCCTTTTTTTTGTGCTCGAGAGACAAGAGCCGACTTGATAGAGCAGTTCAATTCAAAAGCAGCAGCAGCAGCAGCAGTTCCCAGTCCCAGGTGCTTCAGTTCGGTCCTTTTGGCATTAAATGTGCGAATTTGTTATTTAACTTGGGGAAACACGCAATTGTCTTCATCGGACGATGGATTTGGGGCCTTTTTGGTCGAGGTGTGAATTGTGCATAAATTGTGCAAACGCTCCAACGATTTGAGCATTAGATACATTTCTATCTTTTGAGCTAGAGTGATTGACTCTTTTCTAGAATGATTCGAATATCTGAGGGGCTACTTGTTAAATTGTTGTGAACTATCGGCTTAGCGATTCGAGTGGCTTTTGATTAGGTAGCTGAACCGTTTTTGGTATGTAACACAATGCGTCAGGTGAAGGGTGTATCCAAGGCTGATTTGCATTAGGTTGGGTTAGTACGGCTCAACACATAACTAAGTAAGTATGTAGATTTATGCAGATCGAGATGAACTCTTGTAATTAATGCCAAATTGGCCATTAAACGCAACATTTGCATGTCAAACAGATCAGCAAATTTCATAAGCAACATTTTGTCATATTTTTGTTTTTTTTTCTTCATCGTTAAGCTGGTCGCATAAATTATTTAGTTATATTTTTGCTTTTTGGCGGAAGTTTTCATTGTGCGCTCGACTGAAATAATTAAATATTAAATATGATTAAGTTTTTGTTGTTGTTGCTGCCGTTATTGTCATTTTGCGCTACGACCCACGCTGAGCCATAAACTATGGACTTATGGAGCTGGGCAATGCTAAACGGCATTCAAATATAAATAAATGTCAAATTGTGCACGCTTCGCCATAATCATACGAGTTCTCTGACAGGCAGCCCAGCCTTTCTATAAAATCTTTTTAGTCTCTCCCTCATTCATTCACTCTCTTTCTCTCTGTCCAACTGTCTCGTTCTATCCCTTATGACAGCGGCAAGCTTTAACGGCTAAATGCAAATTAAAGCTCATTAATCGCACAAAAATATATTTCGAAACAGCGGGACATTAATGTGCTTCGCACTTGGCCAAGAATCCAAATACACGATTCCAATGCTCAACTCGTTTTGCATAGAAAGTGAGTTGAGATCAAGACAATGCTGTCGGGAATTGAAACTGGCATAAGGGAGCGGAACAACGATTGTGCTGGGTTGGGGGGGTGGTACGGGTGGTTGGTAGATGGTGCAGACAACATTGCGAGTGCTCGTAAAACATGCTATGATTACTTTATTAAGCCAAATGTTTCATAAACAATCGCCATGTCGTACATAAAAAACCGAATCCGATACTCAAGCGTCTGCGCGGGCGTTTCTCTCTCTCTCTCTCTCTCTCTCTCTCTGTTTGTTTTCGTCTCTGTCTGTATCTTTGAGACCCAAATCCCAGCTCCAACATCGACTCAAGCAGTGTCGCCCCTGATTCCAGATGGTGACGAACGGGACGTAATCAAGCGCTGAGCGCTTTGCTTAGATAAGTCACTTAAGATAAATCGCTGCGTATGCCTGTGTAGTCGTTTAGAAATTATGGGTTTCAGATAATGAAACTGAGATACAAAACGACAATATACAATACACCGACTGCCATATACAACACTCAGTGTTTATTTGTTTGTTTGTTGTTGCTTTTTTGTTTTATCGGTTGTTTTGCTCTAGCTGGATATTTTAAAATTCAAATTTGTATTTCTCGTCTCGCAGAGAATTTAACTAATTTTATTAAACAAAACATTTGTTAAATTTTGCTTAAAGATTGAAACTCGAATAGAAGATTTTTCTTGTTATTATTAACCATTTGCAATTAAGTGGAAGTTTAACATAATTAATTTGGATATTAATTAATGAGAGCTTAAATCGATGGGAATTATTTTTTTGTCCAACTCGATTCTATTAAGACTATAAACTGAAGAGTCTTAAATCAAAAAATTTTCAATGACATTTCTATCATTTTGCTTGGAATTAATATTAGTTTTTTTTATAGACTGCAAATCTTTGTACTTTTAATAACTCTATGCCGGAGACATTGTTGAACCCCACACTTTTATGATTCATAAATTGTACATGCTGATTGACGATCTGCTGCTTTGCTTATTCAATTAGCACATTTTATGCGTTTTTGCCAAGTGGTTGCTTAATTATGGATAGGCCACCACACAGCGTTTGATTTTATGTTTTGTTTTAGCCATGAAAACGCAAAACTAAATGACAATTATGGGCGATAGATACTACATTAATGTTAGAAGAAGGTGTAGCAAATACAAATTGTCATCGACCATCGTCATTTCTTATTCCTTAATAAAAGGCACTTCTGTTGTCTGTTCTTGTTGGTAGTTGGTTGAGGCTTGTTGCCTGTACGTCTGCTGTGTTTTATTATCATGTTTTGCCATCTGCCCCACCAACAGCACCAACAATAGCAACAGCAGCAGGCTAAGCTCATTGTCGCCATAGTGGCCAACATGGTCGTGTCTAGCGACAAATTTAATGACTTACTTAACCTCATTGAGAAAGAGTTGCATAGTCACAAATACATATAAAGACACGCACACACACGAATACAGAGTATACGCCTTGTTGCTGCCACAACACAAGAACAGCAGCAACACAATATCCACTTCACTTCTTCGTCGATGCAGCTCGCTGCCATTTACTGAGTTTGCTTGGTAACTTAGCATTTTTTAATGACTTAATTTACGTTCGCAATAGGTTCCACCTTCCATGTTTATTGTTTTGACTAAGTACACACACACACACACAAGCACAGTCGAGCTGCAGACGTTGCCCTGTCTTTTATTTGATGGCTTTATAGTTCGTCGTAGAGCGTGCGACGCCCTCGAAACTCAATTCGCGCCTTATCATCCGCTTGGATCGTCGTCGTCGTCGTCGTGGTTGCCTCAAATCTTGCCCGGCTTCCTCTTTAACGTGGGCTGCGCGAGTTTGTTGCCAGCTGCTCTAGAGGAATGGCCTCCATTTGTTTTAGTTCGTTTCAGCAGGCGGTCCACATTCACAAATTCACATATGACTTGGAAAGCCGAGCGCACGATAGCGTCGTTTATAGTTAATTTAATTGGGCAATTTCATGAAGGTGTTGGTGTGGCTTTATTTTCCAACGGTTCAATAAGTGTCCCTTCAGCCAAAGCAATTGGAAAAATTTGCCATAGATACAACAAAGTAAGCCTAGGACTCTTAAAAAGGAAGTCACAAATGTATTTATTTATGTATGTATGTGAGTTAGAGTTAGATTCGTTTCCAACTAATCCTAATGCTACTTAATATTATATAGCACAATATTAAACACTTCTCAGTGCATTTTTTCAAATTTAGGTTTGTGTCCGTGCTAAAACATTAAGTTCAAATGTTGTTTTTTTTGCTCACAGCTCTAAACTTTTAAGCTCTCTGAACAAGCGCGTGAGAATTATTGTTTTTTTGGTTGCGAAATGTTCAACGGCGTGGGCTGTTCCAAGTGTTAGCTTACGCGGCGTATGAGTTATGCGACATTTGGCGACCATTAAAACAGCGTCGTCACGGGTTGAACAAACGGAACAAAACAGTGTGACACTTGCTAAACGATAAGCGGTAAGCTTTGAAGTCAGCTACATACATATATATGTATTGACGGCTTACAAGATGCTAAATTAGATGACACTCACTTATATGGAGCGGGCATCGAGAGTTGTTTGCAAATTAAGCATACTACTACAAACAGCAAGAGCAAACTCAAAGACTGGACCCGTTCACATTTCAAGTTCAATGTCGCATGTGAGGAAATGTTTGTGTGTTTTTGTATCTGTCGTCTGGGAAATTTGTTTAACACGCTTATTAAATTCCACGCCCATTACTAAGCGAACAGATTGCAATTGAGTGTTTTTTTTTTTTCCTGGGATGACCCGAGAATGGACCGAAAAAGCGTGTCGCAAGTCATGTTATGCGCATGTAAACCAATCTAAATACGAATATCTTTCGAATCGCTGGGCTGTGTGTGTGTGTGCGTGTGCTTTATTGGACCAGCATCTCAAACAAACAAAATGCATTTAAAAGCAACAAAACTACATTTCAGATATACATACTTTGTATGTTGCCAGGCCATGGCCCAGGGCTCCGCTCCAGCAAAACCAACAAACATGACTTGACAACTCATCGAACATTGAACACGTTGTAATGTGATACTTAAATGCTTGATTGGCTCGTAAATATTTTCACTATGTGGCCCAACACAGTACAACCCCACTCCGCCACATCAAGTACCAAACTGCGATGGTGAGGTGCTGTCGATTTTGTTGTTAACAATCATTTCTACAAAGTATCACTTGGGTTTGCTGCTCTGGTTTTTTGTTCTTTTGGTTCTTGATTCTTGATTCTTGGTGCTCTGTAGTACCTTAGCTTTTTTTGCGCACCCTTGCGGCTGTTTGACAAAAGCGCCAAATCTTGCACTAAAAACACACCAAATACGACTTCAAAGCTATCGCAGCGATCGATCGGCATTGGCGCGTTGACAGAACCACACGAAAAGGGGGGAGGGGGGTGCAGTTGGGGCTCTAAGGACAAGTTCCAGACATACAATTGTAATTGTTGTGTGCAGGCCAAGCTTGAGCTTCGGCTGGGGTCTGAAGCCTGTGCTTGCAGGCCACACAAACATCGTCTGCGTCCTCGTCCTCATCATAATGTTAATGTAAATGCATTTTAAATGGACTTGCGTACAACATTTTTTTGTTCTCTCACAAGACCTCAAGTCTCTGGCATTGTTGTTGTTGTTGTTGTTGTTTTTATTGTTGCGCTTTGTGTGTGGACAGTTCGACAAGCTGTTTGCAACACGATGCGGGGCCTAGCGCAAAAATCATAAACAAAAAAAAAAAGCAACACAACAAGACAAACATACACACACACACACACACACAAAGAAATACGCACATACCGATTGTATATCCATACATACTATATTGCCATATGTGATCACATGTCGTGGCGTAAAATGCGACTTTGTGGCATTGGCAGCGAACAAAACGTTTTAAGTGTCTTACAAATGAAATGTGACAGTTTCGAGTTAAAAATAACAACAAACAAAATTAACATAATTTAATCAACACTAATTCGCGCTTTCAGTTTCTTATATATTTATTTATTTTTTTTTCTCAGTTTGTAGATTGACAGTTCTCTCCATAGAAGATGTGGGTGCCCTTAAAATTGCTTAAAATCAGCTCCGATACATTCAATTGGGCGGAGTTAGGAGCTCGGTTGACTGCCTGGATGGATGGTATTTCCGCTTGGCTAATTGCCGGTCTCAGTGTCTGTATCTGTGTTTGCCAGACTCATTAATATTCCACAAACATACGTGCAATGGCAGCCTCGGAAACAGGATGCTGCCTATCAATAACAATCAGGGACTGGAACACTGCCTTAAGAGGCTGGGGGTTGCACTTGATGAATGAAAACAACAAAGTGTTTAACAAACTCTAAGAATTTGGTACAAGTTCATTAGGGACGAATTTAGTTTATGTTTTTGAATCGAGTTGATTTTAATCGATCTTTCTTTGTAAACTATAGATAGAAAAAGTGTGAATGAAGTCAATTACGAAAGCGAAGGAAAAATATTGAATTATTTCAAGGAAAAATGCCAGGCAATAAAAATACAAACACAGTGGTGTGGCATGAAATCACCGAATAGGGGCTTTCTTCTAGGGTTTCCCAAAGATTTTAAATCAGATGTAAATGGGGGCTGATCCAAGCCTTTTTTTAAAAGGTGGAAACAATGTTTTTTGCCTTTTAATAAGTTTTTCCTTTATGTCGTATTCAATAAGTTTAAAGCTTCGTTGTTTGAAATTCCCTTTTTAAAACAATTTTTCTGAAACGCCACTGACTGACCACAAACCTGCAACTATTACAATTTCTAACGATTGTAGACTTTTCTGGTTATTTTTATGTGTAACCCCTCTACGTCACGTACGCACGAGATTCTGTTTAAATATAGCCACATGCACGACATATTAAACAGGCACGGGCTTAACTGAGCGCCAGCTCCCGAGCAGCTCCAATTTGGTTAGGCAGTTGGTAAGCGAGCGCACCAAATTGGTTTATGACTTCCTTCCAAGCCAGCCAATTGATGGGCAGATAGAGTTAGTGTAGAGATCTTTGCTAATGGTAAGTAACTGATTTAAAGCCTGTTGCCATTCAGGGTAACAACAGCTGAGTCAGATAGCCAAGGCTAACATAAATATAAATGGACCAGTCTATTGCAGTTGGACGGACAGCTGAGATAAGATCAATTATGTTAAGTCACTTGGCGTTAAAATTATGTTGACGCATGTTTACCAAAATGTTTTAACATTCGTATATACAAGTATAAACGATCGCAGTCACATCTATTTCTTGGACCAGGCTCAGGCGGCAATTATGCAAATCTTTTGACAATCATTAAAAGCTTTAAAACGCATTAGCTATGCGAAATGGTAGAGGGGCATAGTGGCGAGCAGGAGGGGCACACACACACACACACACAAACACACACAAAACTAAAGCCCCCAATAGCGCCAACGCTGTGTGATCGGAACGCACCTCTAACCCAATTTAAACCGACTTATCGACAGTAATAAAAACAAAATACACAACCAGCTCAAATTTTATACACATGTTGCGATCGATAACGCCAACGCCTCATTTGCATTAAGACCCAAAAGGCTTGGTGTGGCTTACGGTGCGGCGAGGGAAGGAATGGTGCGAGAGAATCTGTAGAGTTGTATGTACATATGTTGTATGTTGCTCTCTCGGTTCTGAGCGATAGCCAGCGTGTTTCGGCGCGACACTTGACATTGTCAAATCGCAGCTTAATTAAATAATCGATCTTCCAGCTGCCCAACCGATCGATAGATGCTCTTGCTAATTTGCAACAAGTCGAAGACAAACAGCATGTGGGAAACTTGTGGTGATGACAATAACTTTCAGCTGGGTACGAGGCTGAATTTGAGCTTTTTTTCAACGCCAAAAAAAAAAAAAAAAAAATACAAAGACGTAGTGGAAACCGTTATGGAGCCTAATGAGTGGCATTTATCTGCGCCAACAAATCTCAGAATTGTTTAAAAAGAAATTAACAAAAAAAAAAAGACCAACAGGCTGTGTCTCCAACACGGCCGCTAAGATTTTACGTAGAATACGTAACATTTTAAAATTATCAAACAAAAATTACGTAATGACAAAACAAATAAATAAATAAATTAAAAAAGAGTAAAATTTATTATAAAATTCAAATTTAATTGATGAGCTGGGTATTTGAATCCGTTAAATTTGCATAAAGTTGGAATTTTTTTAAGGGCACAAGATTGTTTACAAGTTTTGCAATAATGGCTAAAATTAACTTCATTAGCACATTCAGAAGGAAAATGTTCTTCAATTATGCGTTTATGTTGAGGCTTCATTACAAATAAATCTTTTTCGAACCAAAGCCTGTCGCATACATTACAAACATGACCGAAGTTATTATCAATAAACTGTTTTTTGAATTCGTCGTTTGCCTTTTGATACGATACAAGATAAAAGCTTGGTCTTATATACCGCTGGTGTTCCTGAATTTCACATTTATAATAAATAAATTTAATTAACATTTTACGGCAAATTTAAAATTGTATACAAAACCAAACTTACATGGCCTGTGACTGTTGTAGTTGTTGTTCTTGTTCTTGCTGTTGCTGTTCTTGCTGTTGTTGTTGTGCACTCTGTTGAATTTCACTGTTTTAATAAATGCATTTTATAAACATTTTACGGCAAATTTGAAATTGTTTAAAAACCAAACTTACATGGCTTGTGACAGATGTACTTGTTGTTGTTGTTGTTCTTGCTGTTGTTGTGCACGCTGTTGCATTTCACTTTTATAATAAATAGATTTCATAAGTATTATATGACAAATCTAAATAATATGGCAGTAGTTTCTACTTACACTCTTCTCCTTTTACTTTCAAAATATCTTGTTAAATAAACGCGCTTTTTAGGAGCCATTTTATTATATTTTATTCTTTTTTATATTTTCTTAGCGATGGTTTTGCTCTGGTTTCGTTTAGAGAAGACACACACACACGCAAATATTTGGCTCCCGAATTACATGCATATGTATGTAAATACTCGAAAAAAGATAAAAACCAACGACAACACGTGCTGGCTTGCCGTAGACCCACAAAATGCACAAACTAAAAATACCCCATGTACAAATATTCAGTAATAGTCAATAAAAAAACTCAAATATATAATTTAATATATAGATAATATACTTTAATTACACATGTTTTATTGATTATGAACGCCCAACCTTATTGCCAAAATATAAACAAACATATTACACAGACATAATATTAAAGTAATCACGTTTTGGTATTTAATGGCACAAAGTTCATATTGAGTTTATACAACGCTTCTAAGTTGGTTCGCATTAATAAGTATAAGTCAAATGTTGAGACGACATGAGAACTGAAGCGCGGTTGCTTCTTTTTCGAACACACACAAGCTTTTACCGTTGTTTATTGCTGCTGCACTATGGGGCGCTTTGCCAAAAAAAAGTCATATATTTATTTTTACATGTCCTAAAATTAACTTCTTGTTTATGCAAATCTCTAGTAAAAAGTATATAGTTGGCCGATATCGATGAATTTTTTGAAAAAATTTTAGTATTATATAAACATGCTTGACTCCCAGATTTCGACCTGATATGTTGAAAACAAAGGGCGGCAACAAGCCAATTTTATTAAAATGATTTTCCTTTGTTTCTTATTAACCTAACGCAAAAAACCAAATCAAAATATTTTGCGTGATTTGCAAGCCATTAATGAATGCCAGTTTTTGGTAAAATGCCCACAGTGCGTTGGCACGCCGCTTGCTTCGAAACACCACTGAGCGCAAGGGCAACTGAAACAGCACTATATGCACAGACTATCCGCTATAGCTATCACTATCGCGCCCGCTCGCACTTATTGATAATACATGTGCAAATAAAACACGCATATGAAAATTGCCGAAAAATGTACTGCGCTTAAAATTTCATTTACTTATGGATTCAAAAACTTTATATGTAGCAGTATTATAGTTTATATACTGTTCGAAAGCTAATAAATTCAGTTAACTCCTTTATAAAAGAGAATCCATTTGGGTATGTTTAAAGTATAAAAAATTCGAAATGAACGCGGCGAAAGCGGTCGCAAAAATTTTTACTTCGCATTGCACCCCTAACCTGCCGAATAACGTATTCTACGTTAAAAAATAACGTATACCCGCATGTGTTTGTGTGCGCGTGTGTGTGTGCGTGTGTTTCACTCTTTGATTTTGGGGCTCCTCATAAATCATGCGGGCTCTGTGACATTATCACACTAATAAAATCGCATGCAAAAGCCGCAAAGTCGCCAACAGCCGATCAACCGAGCAACAACAACAAAAAATAAATAAAAACAACAATAATTATTATAGCTGAGAGGCAGAGAGAGAGACATTTACAGAAAACGCACGAGGCTGAATGACAACAACAACAAATGATGCCCGACGCTTTTGTGGACATAAATGTTTGACATTAATTGAAATTAATATTAATTTCATATTTATTGTAATGCCAGTTAATGGCCAATGTGGATGCTGTGTTGCATGCTGTTGTTGTTGTTGTTGTTATATGACTGTGGAGGCGTCTCTCTACCCTCTCCTTCTCCCACTCTCTCTCTCTTTCTCTGTCTCATGATCCCTCACTCGCACTGAATGAGTGATGAATTTGCATATTTTGCTAGCCATAAGACGCTGCATGCTGTGAGCAACTGGTCCTCAGATGCTGCCACTTGCCACTTGCATATATGGTCAACGGAGCTCAGCATGACAATTCGCATGAATGTCCGAAGTCAATAACTTAATTTGTAATCGCGGCGCATTAGAATTTAAGTAACGCGTAATTAATGTTACAAGTCATGGACAAAGTTGGACGGGGATAAGGGGGGGGGGGGATTGATGTTGAGAGGAAGAGGGTGCAGGTAGGAGATTGTTGTATGCCTCGGCTGCAAGTTTTATTTATTGGGATCTAAGTGATTTTCGATGAGATTGCGTCCAGCTCTAGCAGCAAATTCAACGATTGAGGCATCAACGCACAGCAGGTGGCATTAGCAGCTAAAAGAGGGAATAAAGATATACGGGGTCGGGGTTCGTTCGATCTCCTGTTGTGCATTGCTTGGCGCATCAGGTGAGAAGCGCACAGCATCCAAATGGGTTTCACTTTCCTTATACACACAAAATCATACCGACGTCGGCTTCGGTATTTTGGGTGTGATATCATTAGCTCCCCTGTTGTAGTCCGATTAAAACCTGTTTCATTGCATGTTTTTTGTTTTTTTGTTTTTGTTTTACCTGATCGACGTATCCCTGCTCCCTCTCTAATCCCCTTCAAACTCCCCATCGATACGCTTAAATGTGAAATTTATATTATAAGCGTGAATAAAAATTGCTGCTGCCGATATTTGCGCATCATTAAAGCCATCAAATGAAGCCAATTAAAAGTCAATAAATAATACATTTTATGAAAGCAATCAAATCTCGCTTCTATATCAACCTCCTCCTCTGTCTCCCCTTCTGAATCTCTCCGAATTGTCTCAACTTAAGTTATGCGCAGCCAAAAATTATAAAGTTTTGTTAAAACTTAATTAGTCACTGGAGCGAAGGCACATACAAAGCGCAAAATCCGCTGATCCGTATGGGTTTTTGGCGGTTTGGCAAATAAGTATCGTTTGCCGTTTATTTTGTTGCGGTTCCGAAGCGGTTCATTAATAAATTAACAGCAAATAAAAGGGGCAGACAACAGAACAAATTTATTGGACATCTCAGCCCGAAGAAGAAGAGCTATGATTTTGGCTTTGCACTCAAAGAAAAGAAGAAGACTAAAAGGTTAAAATGTATGGAAATAGTGTTCCAAATGAGTTTGGCTTGCGATTTAAAAGCAATAAAGGCCGATTAGTGACTCTTAAAGAAAAGGTTGAAAAGCATGTTTATTTGTGGAATGTTAATTATTGGAGAATAGTATTGCATATTCATAACTTGAGCTTAAACAAATGACATATTAACAGAATAAACGCGTTAAAAAGTTGCTGTGCTTATTTGTGCAGATTGCCATTTAAATAATCCTTCCATCAGATGTTAATCTGTATGGAATTTTATTGGTACATTTAAATAGTTCTATGCAACATTCTACAGATTATAGATTCTAACAGATGCGAATCTTGAATAGGCAAAGTAGTTACCCTATGCCCCGATGTACAATGATAATGGTGTATGTCAGAAGTGATTGGTTCATTTAATGACTTCATTTTTATGCAGCTTGTTAGGTGTAGTTTACTGTTGGGTTCTATCACCTGCCCAATTGCTTTGGGCCTGGGCCTGGTCATGGGCATGGATCCGTAATCACATATCACCAATATGCATTGACTAGTTATGTGCAGCTAGCCACCCGCTGTGTTATTTAAGTGCCACATTTCATATGAGCAACTTTTAAAATTATTTACATGCAGCAACACACAGCAAACTAACACGAACACACGAACACATCAACTAAAACAACAACTACAACAGCTTCAACGCCTTCTGTCCAGCACCCGCTTGGTGTCTTAAGTGGGGACTTTGTTTGCCGTGTCTTTTGGCCTGAAGAGCTGTGCAGATAATTAATTGATTAAAATGTTTTTGCATATTATGGCCCGTATCATATTTCACATAAATGAGCGCATTCAACACGCTAAAGTGCCAAAGATTGTACGAAGCCAGACTTGCAAGAGATTAGAGCAAGTTGTCCATCAGTAAGAGAGAGAGAGAGAGAGAGAGGGAGAAGCAGAGGAAGAGCTAGATCATCTGTTGCGAGGCACTTGTTGCCACAACTTACCACCTAAGGTAACCAAATGCACCATTGTGGCGCACACTCATCATCATGTTGCTCATGATCTTCATAATGATGATGATGATGATGATGATGCTGGTCTTGAGTCTGAAGTTTGGTCTAGCCAAGCGCCGCATGTGGCGGAGAAGCGATTGCAGCGGACTCCAAACACCGAACAGGGTGTTTATGGTGATTTAGTCAGTTATGTGAATCGTAAACATTTTTGATAGCTAAATTTAAATAAACGACAGATATTTGTTGCTGGCTGCTTTATGAGCAAGCGTGGCTCCAGCGGGAGATGGAGTTGATGTCGCAACGCGAAGGCGCTTAGTCATTCTGTGTATGTTTGTGTTGGCCAAGTCGACACAGAGAGAGAGAATTTAAATTAATTTTATTGCATTCAAGTTTTTGTGTAGTTGACGCGCGCGCGGTGAGAGAGAAAATATCAAATTACTGTTGTAAAATATTTGAGATTAATGTCAGATCTGTGGGCCAAGAGATTTTGTTACGTTTTACTTTTATTCAGTTGGTAAATTGGCTATAAAAGCGGGCCAACAACAACAATGTGGGCACGATAAATGCAGTCGATAAACAACTGTGGAAAACGAGCTAAGAAAGCGACCAACTGCTATTTCAACCTCATCTTCGAAAGTAAACGATACGTCTCATCGGGTTTCTCTCTCTCCCGCTCGCTGCTCAGCCGAAACATAAACATCAACATAAACAAAACAAATATTTTGTTTAAATTTGTACGTTGACAAGCGTTTTAAATGTCACTCAGCCTTGCAGTCCCATAATTGGCTCTCATTTTTGGCAATCGATTCGTGTTTATTTATTTGGGAAATTGCAGCGATACGAGCATGTAAGTAGGCTGCTTACCTGCCCACAAAGAAAAGAGATTGAGCTGAGAGAGTCAGCGGGATTTTCGCAGTGTGTTTTGTTCGGCCTAAGCTGAATCCGGTTGCAGTAATGAATCTCTCTCGTGTCTCTCTATCTCTCTCTCTCGCCGTCTTTGTAACAGGATTATAGCAGACCGACTCTTGTTAAGCCCACAACATGCACTTGTGGCTTAACTTTGGCAATCCTGTTACTCCGTTAGACTTGTGCTTGGACTTGGGTCTGCAATTTCTTTCAATGAACCTAATCCTGAACTGCAGTTGCTTTGCTATGTGTGTGTGTTTTCAGCTTGTCATTGTTTGTAGTCGAGTTAGGTGCTGTGCAGGATTGGCAGGATTGGTCCAAAAGGGTTATTGGCACGCCCACGCATTGACTTATGCCTTTTGTCACAAGCCCTAGCCACAAGTCAAACAGACAGCAACTGCGACTGCTAGCCTGCTTCAAAATTCATATTTAATAAGCACATAATGGCAATAATCATAATTTTACAGCGAACTTCGGCACATAGCGTGCCCTCTGTCAGCGGGATGCCCCTAAAGGGTTTCCACAGGGTTCTGACACAATGCGCAGAAACAGCTACAGCTACAACTATAGCTATAGAAACAGATACAGAAACTGAAACTGGGAGGCGTTGCGCACATTTAATTAATACGTTTGCCTGTTGCTTAGTTTCTCGCCCTGAGCCTTCAACAGATCTCTCGCTCGCTCTTGCCTCAGTGGGCGTAACAACAGATGATTAGATTTTCTTCAAAATTTCAACTAAAGGGTATCGCTTTATGCGGTGTGTAACTTATTGTTTCAATATTCGATAGTTAACCAAAGCTTCGTTTAGGCTCGGACATTGGCAATCCTTCGGGCGGGGGGTTTTTGTCTTTCCGAAAATTCAACGGAAGCCAATGGTTATACCTAATATTGTATTTTCGCTTGTGTTGCTTACAAAATGAGTTTAAAGCGGGGTTTTCGATGGGTTTTGCCCGTTTGTGTGTTCTAGATAAACAAAAGACTTAGGCAAGAAACTTAGCTACTTTGCTGGAGAGACATATAAGATTTGTTATTATTATAAAGTGAAAGTTGACAAAATCTGATTTTATTTACTTTTTTTTTGGAATTCTATCTTGATTATTAGTCAAGTGCAAGACATAAATTAACTATTTCTTTTAGTTCATTAGCTCTTAGAATTTCTTGATAATTATACTGATTTTGTTGTAGCGAATTTTTATTGTTCCCACAGTAACTCTCTAACGGTTTGTGATCATAAAAAAGAAAACAACAATACACAAATACAAAAAATCAAGCAAGCAAACAACAAAACGCACCAAACCAACCACAACAATTGCTAGGCTCAAGTGCCCTAGGGCAAATCACGCAAAACCATAAGAGGAGAAAAATAATGCCTCAACCTCGGACCCATTTGTTTAATTTCCAATTAAAAAGAGCAAACACACTCACACTGCTCACACTGTGCACACACGCACACCAACGCCTACGCACAGCAGGTCAAATTCGATGTCCGATCTGGCTTGGTAGCATTATCATCATTGACATCACGACATGCCTTGTTGTTGTTATTGTTGATGTTGTTGTTGGTTGGTTGACAACTGTTTTAGAAAGACAGGTAGAGCCAGAAAGGATCTGGACACTGCGTGTGTGCAAACGCCACTGACACTTTGGCCCTGTGGCTGACCAGTTGGACCGATGCATTTGCTGGCTAGTCAAGCGTTGTGCGTGGGCCCCGTTGAAATGAGTGCGACGATGATGGCGATGATGATGATGATGATGAAGTGAGGTTTGCCGTTTCCCGGAAAATGCCACTTGTCAATACATAGGCCCAATGTCCCATTGTAGCTGTTATCTAAATTACGCCAAACAAAACAGCAGTTGCCGTAACGAGCCCAGACAAGGAACCAAAATAGAAAAGAAGGGGAAAGATTGGTATATACGACTGGGCCAAGCCCAATTGCTTACTGATATTTTGTAGCTGCCAGGGGTGGGCTCTCTCTCACTGTTAATGTTATAATTTGATTTTAAAATGATGTTTATCTAATATCTGTGGAAAATGTCAAAATAAAGCGTAAGGCGCAACAACAACTGTACAGTATCTGCTGAATGATTAATTAAAAGTCTAAATATGGCTTCCATTGGTGCTAATTGAAATGCACTTGCTGTGTTGCTCAATTTCAATGAATTTTCCATTTTATTACGAAATACGCTGTCAAAATTGTATTGGAAACTCTTGATAATCTATGGGCATTATGTTGACAATATTTTCCTGTGAATTTCATGTCTTCGGTTTCAAGTTGAACGCACTGCAATTGAGGAATGTCATCATCAATGCTGGTTAGCTGCCACTCACGCATTGGCGCGTGAATATACCTTAAATATATATATTTAATTGTTTGATTCACTGTATAATTTTACAATAATTTCACTGTCTTTCTGCCTTTGTCCCTCATCCTCAAACTGCCATGGCTGCTGCTAGATGGAAATTATTTTAGATTTGCTGTGACAAATGTTGGGCGCTGACTGCATTCGTTAGTTGTGTGGCATTAGTGAGCCCAAGTTCCCTTCTAATAGAGTGTGAATAGACGACGAGTGCGACTCGGGGTGAGTGCGTGTGGGTGTGCATTAGCTATGCAGTGGCCAGCTGTGTGACGAATTGGATATTTGGTAAATAACACATCTCTAATATAGCCCGAAAAAGGTTATGATAACAAAATACTTCGGCAACTGACCATTTTCATATGAAAAATAACTTGTTTTTCGAAAAAAAAACAAGTCATCCCGCATAAGTACATAATAAACAAATTGGAATACAATAAAAATTAATATTTCTTGTTAGTATTATATTAATTGCTCATTATTTAATGGCAGATTTATGATGTTCCGACTAAGTTCAAGCTAAACGCGAACAATTAATATGCTTCAAGGTTGTGTTTCATAGAAATACTTCACATTTCCATGCACATTCGCGTGACGTACTAGTTGCTATTTATAATTCGCATGCTAATTACGCTAAACTGTTGAATGCCCAGTTTCAGCTTCAGATTAAACTCAGTTTCAATTGAAATAGTGGCAGCCACGAACAACGTTTTTTGAGTGGTGCTGCCTCGATCACACCCGCTCTATAATTTAAATTCAGTTTACTCGCATGGCATAGCTGATGCACATTTGTTGGCAATATGGCAATTTTCATAATAAATATTCTAATTGGTTTTTAATTATATGAAGAACGTGTCTTCGTGTCTCGTGGCTTGATGGAAATTTTCGAAATGGTCTAATTGCAGTAGTTAATTGCAAAGATTAGACGCTCAAACCACAAACGCAACAGTTGGCGGCAAATGGACAAGCCCACAATTAATATGTATTGCGAGTACACTGAACTAACCAATATGTGGGAATGCAGGGAAATGGCCACACGCAATCGACGCATTTGGCGTAGCTGCACTGCAAAATGTGGCGCAATATGATAATTCAATAGCAAAATGCATAATTAGGCTACGACTAGCGGTTGTTAATTGATTGTTTATTCAACTTAGTCGGCGGAAGAATTTTTTACCTTTAAAACCCCTTTGAATAATGTATTGGAATACGGGAAAAATTCAAATGTTTGAAAAGAGACAAAGCTTCGATTGTTTGCCCCAAAATAAACAATCAAACGCCGCGTGGGTGCCAATAAAAACACTGACAGATAAAGTTGCAATATTTATGTGACTAATTTGATATAAAACTAAAAACATAAAACTCACCAAATAATATTAAGAGAATGCGATGCCTATCAACAATTAGAGGCAGCACAGACGCCCCATGGACGCATAAGAGAGATATTTGAGAAATTTGACGCTTTTACGAGCGCGCTCCACACACCGGCCAGGCAGCATAATGTCTCTCTTTGATATACCAAACATGGACAATGGACGAGAATCTGTGGATGCTTTGGGTATTTTGCATATGAGATAAGATGCGATGCGGCGCTGTGGCAACTGGCGCCGTGAGGTGAACAAACAAGTTGTTCGGGCAACGACTAGAAAACAACATAATTGAGCCAATTAGAAAACATCAAAATATTGGGCCGGGCCGAGCTAAAAAATTGTTAAATAAATAAATGCCAACAAATTTTGATCTTAATTAAGCACTTGAGCGTTCAGCTGAACGTTGTTGTTTATGTAAAGTCTGGGCCGGGCACACAATAGACAAGTGTACACAAATATAAATGTTCTGCGACTCTTTCGAGAGGGCACAATGTAATTAAAGCCAACTCTCAAGCGCTCAACAATGATACAGCAAATATTGAACGGGACATGGCGTAGAGTGTTGAGGGAGCTGCAGCCAACGCCCACCTAATGATCATTCAATTAAAACGCTTAGGAATTATTATTATGACAAACAAATGTCGAGAGTTTTTTGTGTGTCTTTTTTTCTCATTTTTAAATGATGCCAATCTCTCTTGCTCACCGCAGGAAGTTAACAAGAAAAAGGGCAGTCCAAAATTTATAGAAAAAAAAAAAAAAAATTACAAGCAATTGAAAGAATATGTGATCAATATCTTTGACCAACTGGCGGAAGTGAATTGAAAAAGTTCAACAAGCGTGGACAGCCGTGGAATTAGTCAAAATGGCCGCGTTTTATATGGTGTTCGGCTAGCAGAAGTTTGTCGCCTAAGTCTTTCGTTTCGTTTAGACAAATGCCCCAACATGGACTTTAAATTAATTACTTAATTTAACACAACACGCGGCCAAGCGACACCTCCAATGACATCCAACAAATAAAAGAGAGAGGGAGAGAGAGAAAGAGAGGGATGGAGAGGTTGGAAGGAGAGACGTTGACAACAACAGCATCGCAAACATCGACAACACAAAGCACTAACATTGACAATTTGCCTGCCGGCAGAAACCTGTTGTCGATCGAACAAACAATCCTTCGGACAGAGATTCGAACTGAGACTGGAACTGGGGCTGGCAGATGGGGGCATAACAGATTAGTTAGCATTTCCCATATCAGGGTAATTATTGTTAAATGAGATAACGATCTTGTACTGCGTTGACATTTATTTATTTTCCTTAATTTCGCTGTATTAATCTTCCTGGAAACACACATTAAACACACAGCACAGCGCGAAAGCACAGCAGAAATTTAAATGAGTAAAAAAAAGAAGAAGAAAATGAAACACACACGCGCGCGCTGTGACACGTTTGTATGTGTTTATAATGATCATTAGCGGACCATGAAAATCGACGGCATCGATTTGGCTTTATTGGCAAAATGCAATGGAACGAAGCATTCAACCAATTGACAATTTGCATCATGCAGTCAATCGATCAATATTCAACAATAACAACAACAACAACAACAACAACTTGAAGTCGGTTAATTAATATAATAAATATAAGCAGCAGTGGTAATATCAGCGAGCTTAACATAATCAAAATACTTGGCAATTAAACGAACATGTGAACGAACAACAACAACAAACACCTTTATGGTAGATGCTGCTGAGATATTGGGTGAAACAAAACTCAATTAAAAGCCAACAAGCTGAAATAAAGCAAGATAAAAACAACAACAACAACAGAAACTACACCAACTATGGAACAGCTGGCAACGAAAAGTTGAGAGAGAGAGAAAAAAAATCAACGATCAGCCAAAAAAAGACGCAGCTAATTTAACCAAATTGGATTACTTAATAAGTTTATTGGATAAATAACTTGGTCGTAGCAACAACAAAAACAACAACAACAACGAATCACAAAAGCATAAAGTGAATGTTTTGTTGTTGCTGTTTTTTTTTGGGGCGCGCCACAAGCGTACAAACCTTTTGTGGCATTCAAAAAAATAAAAATAAATAAGCCACGGGGCAAAACAAGTTGTATATAAAAATTGTGGTTTAATTTCTGAGAATTACCTAAAGATTCCCCCAACAGCTCCCTCACTCTACACGCTCTGCTCTAATGTGTGTTGTTCTACAGAAAATATTTGAAATGATATCGTAAAGAAAACAAAAATAAGAACAACAAGAGCTCAAGATAAGCTGCAACCAAACAAATGGGGGCATGGCAAAGAAGAAGGCTTCCAAGTCCAATCAAGTGGGCGTCTGTAATTTATTATTAATTATAATCAACTTTTGATAGACAACAGTCAGCAGAGAGCCAAGCCTGGGCAACTACAATCTCGGGATCAAATGTGCGTGCTACTAAACAAACAAACGCCTTGGACTTCTCTTTCTAGACACATATGCATTTAGCTCGGCCAAGCACTTAATTTGTTGTTTGTTTTATAGGTAAATGCGATATATATCAGTTTTTCTTGCTTTGTATACGAATGTGTGTCTAAGGCATGTAATTTGCTTTAAGGGCTCTCGGATTGTTAAAGTTCTGACACTGATTTATGCATGACTTTGTTGGCGAGGCTCTGTGTGTACTCGGAGCTATTCAGTTATTCCATAACCAAATCATAGACCAGACGCCCCCAAATCAGTGCATTTGACAGTCAGCTGCAATTTAGTGCTGTTAACAGCTAGTAATTAGACTCGATATGACTGTTAATTGGCCATATCAATTGGCCTGGCTCTTGCAGTTTGCCCCCATGCAGTTTTTATTTTCCATTGCATATTCATAAGATTCGCTGTGAATTTTTGCGAGAGAGATTGTTATATAGCTTTTCGTTTTGTTCGCATAAATTGTCGACCAATAAACATAAATTTTGATTTAAAAGCCATTAGCACACCTCAAGTTAAAAGTGCCGCGATGTCATTTCCAGCGAACCAGTTATGGGTATGCCTCCTCACACCTCCAACAGTCAGTGATCACCGCCTGCACCACCCCCAAGCCTGGCTCAAAGGCAGCCGTTTCTTTAGATTTTAAGCTGAATCGAGCCGAGCTGCGATCAATTAAATTCTACAATAGAACACGATTCGCATTTCAAATTGTGCAATTAAAATGCTTATGAAATCTATAAAATCGCTAAATGCATTTTATGAACACCTTACTCTTGCCTAGATCTCTCACTGCGATCACAACAACAACAACTACATAGCAATGTTAATATCACACTTTAATTAATTATCAGTGCATAATTTAACGCGCTTGTCGTGGAAACAGATGAGCTAGAGTCTATAGTTGTTACTATATAATTTTGCTATTGTTGTTTTTAATTCGACAATGAACTTAATGGCTGGCGCCTTTCTAAGTAAAAGCTGTTTCGGCAGGAAACTATTTTCACAAATTTCTTAAAGTGGCTATTTGAGTTGAAGTCGCCGCTTATTTTGGATCGTCGTTGTATTGTTTGGAATTATGTTAATGTGTATTTGTAAAAGCAACTTAAAAAATTTAAAAAACAAAACATGTTAACTCTATGTTTGGCATTGGCTGTTTGCCGTCGGTAAATGTTCATTGGAATAGGTTTTTCAATTGAGTTTATAGCTTGTTACTATAAAAAACGTATAGTCTAATGATGTCATATGATCTTTAAACATAATTTATTATCATGTTTTTGCAGCTTTATGTCGACTTAAAAATTAATAAATACCAATTTCTTACCACTATATATCATTATTAAAATATATCCAATGAATTCTGCTGCAAACTTTTAACTTTATGTTAATATTTGATCTTTACTCGCCATTAAAAGATCAGTGCAAATTTATATTTTTATTCTTGCATAAGAATATTTAATATTTTATATATGAATATTTTTTTTAAGCATTTTGTTTCTTATCAACTAAAACTAACTTAAGAAATTCTCGATATTCTAAGGGCTGAGCTACTGATTTGTGCACTTAAGACTATATATAAATACAATCGTATAAACGTAACTAGAGAGGTTATAAAGGAATTATATAAAAAGTGCAAGAAATTCGCTAATTAAAACTACTGTTGTGGCGCACCTTATTCATTTTCGGATTAATTTTTTTTTTTTATTTTTTAATATTTACACACTTAAATATTTAAAATTTGTACAATTTGATCTCTATATGTTTGTAAAGTTTTTTTTTTTAAAGATATTTTTCTTCTGCTAACTTTGAGCTCAACTCAACTCGTTTCGAAGAGCGCTGCCACGCCCTAGATTTGGCACATTTTAGGAGGCGTGGCTAGTGGGCGTCTGTCATATTCGTACTTAATACTTTTGTAGGGAGTGTATTTTTTTGTGAGAAATGCCTTCATATATATACACTAAGCCTAGCGCTTATTAAGAATATATCACAAATAACTAATTTTAAGAGTTTTCACACACACACACGCACACTCATTCTCACACACACACAACGCACAGCAGTTTTTGGCGCTTCTCTTTTTTTTCTCTAATTAAGGAACTCACGGCAAGAAGGCAAGAATCAAAATTAATGACTCGCATCGAGGTCATGCTCATCATCGCTAGCACACTCATCCATTTCCATGTCGATGAGCTCATCATCGTCCTCATCTCCACTGCCATTGTGCATGTGTCGCTCTGACCCAGAGCCGCCTCCCTTCTCATCCTCTTGCTGCATGCGTTTGTGTTTGGTTCGTCGATTTTGGAACCAGACCTTCACCTGCGTTTCCGACAGATTGAGAGACTGGGCGAGTGCCTTACGCTCCGCACCAACAACATATTGATTGTTCTCAAAGGCGTGCTCCAGCTTTAGCAGCTGTGACGGCGAAAAGGCTGTGCGAATGCGCTTCGGCTTGCGAAAAGGTTGCAACAGGAAGTCTGCAAAAAGTTGAGAGAAGGAAGGAAAAGGGTTAGTTAACTTGCATACAAACTCTGATTAACAACTTAATACTTACTTCCTGGAAAGCGATGTGGAAAGATGCGTCCATGGCGACTGAGCAGCCATGGGTACAGTGGATAACTGTCACGAGGCATGCCTGGGCCGCCCATAAAGGAGGCAGCGGCATGCGGAGGCAGGCCAGCCGCTGCAGCGGCAGCTGCTGCCGGTCCAAGAACATGACCGGCTTGCAGTGCTGCAGCCATTTGGAACTGGGCGGCGGCAATTAAGTGCGGATTGTGCTGCGGAGCCAACTCCGGAGGTGTGTTGATGTACGGTGGCAGTGCCTTGATGTCCGGCATGCCCGGCTGTCCTGGCTGCGGCGGCGGACCACCTGGGCCCATGGGAAAGGGGCGAACTAGACCCGAGGGTGGCATGCCTGGCATCATGAGGGGATTGTGACCATTGGTCGGACCAGCTCCAGGATGCATGCCAGTTAGCTTGGCGTAGTTAGGAGGTTGCTGCTGCTGTTGTTGTTGTTGCTGTTGTTGCTGCTGCTGCTGCTGCTGTTGTTGGGGAGGTGTATTGTGCGGACTGCTGGCCAGTAAAGTGGGTGACAAGGAGGGCTGCGACGACTGTGGTGAGACAGATTTGGGCGGCGTGTGTGGTGGCTGAATGCGCTGGGCTGGATTCTCTGACTGCTCCGAGCCAGGTGGGGCGGGAGACCGTTCGCGCTTGAGGGAAACAGCAACGTTGTCACCGCCGAGCGGGGAGAGACGGGTCTGCAGTGGACTAAGGCTGTTGGCAATGGTGGCATTATGATGGAGACGCTGCAACAGCTCCTGGATATCATGATGTGACTTTGGTGTGCCGAGCTGGTGTTGCTGCTGCTGCTGTTGTTGTTGCTGGTGTTGTTGCTGGAGTAGCAGATGTTGATGCAATGCATGCTGTTGGGCTGGCGAAAGATGTGGATGCGGATGAGGATGTTGATGCTGTGCCATGTGCGGTGGCAGCACGTGTGTGGCATGATGGGTTGGCGGTGCCATCATATGATGCGGTGGCGTCGGCGTAGCCGACATCAACGTTATTGCAGTTGGAGGCGTCTGTGGCGGTGAGCCGGGTCCGTTGCGATCCGGCTGTGGACTGCCCGGCTGTTGATCCGAATTGCCACCAGAGGCAGTTACCGTCGTCGTCGTCGTCGTTGCTGTTGTTGCATCGTTGCCAACGATGGAGTCAATGCTGAAGCCGATCTTCTGCTTGGGCGTGGGCATCATGACGGCTGAGGTGGGTACCGGCGGAATCATTTTAGTCATAAATACGCGCGTTGTTTGTGCGTTCGGCGAGGCGGCGATTATTAGTTCGGCTATCTTGGCGGCCTTTGTTAGGTTTGTTTGTCTTGAATCGGTTAACCTTTCGAATTGCAAATTGTTATTTCGGTTTGGTTTTTACACTTGGCGCAACATTTGAGCGCTCTGCACAGCACTTAACACTTGCACTTGGCTCGCTTTGTTTTTGGTATTTTTGCGTTCACCCTTTGACGACGGGGCGTACGTAAACAACTTTCTTGCGAGCGGGGGGGAAACCAAGAGTAAAGAGATTTTCAAGTTTTTGCGATCGACGCGCTCGTAACGTGTTCACTCGACGACGTTCACAGTCTGAATAATCGAGAGAAGCCACGCAGCGGCACCAAGTATACGCAGTGGGAATTATACTCGACACACGACTCACGCTCTCTCGTTCTCTCTCTCTCTCTCGCTCTCTCTCTCACTCTGTCAGTCCAACACTCTTCCTAGCTGTCTGTCTGTCTCTCTCGCTTTCTCAAAACACAAAACACGTCAAACCGGTCTAAGCTAACGCGTCACGGTTTCTCTTTGTTGCTGTTGTTATTGCACCCTCGGTTAAGCAACAGAAGAGAAGAGAGAGAGAGAGAGAGCGAGCGAGCATACTTACTGGCCAATGAGCGTTGCACGTCTGCTAGCCATTGCACTCATGCCTTCTTGTGGATTTTATCTGGCCACGCCATGCTGTCTCATTATCTGACCGGGTCAGCTGTACACTGGAGAGGCGTACACAATTTAATTCGCTACGTTCATTGTATTTGTAATTGTGTGTATTTGTGTGTTTTTCTGCATATGGCTTCCGTTGATTTCTCTGATATGTTTTTGTTGTTGCTGATGGTGGTTGTTATTGTTGTTGCTTTTGCATTTGCTGCTCTTTTTGTTGGCATTGTGGCCGTCTCTGTGTAATTTGGCTTAAACTGCCATTCATAGTTTTAGTGGTTAGAGTTCTATGTTTTTATTTTGTTGTTTGAAAACAAGTTAAATGTGCCCAAATACTTTGAATAGGAAATGTGCTACGTAGCTTAGTTGGCGGTTTTTATTAATTTGCATTAAATTGTTTAGCATTCAATCAAAAAGAGAAAATTTGACATAGAAAAAAGTAGCCAGAAGACGATACATATTTTATTTTAAATTTATTACCTCTTATACATCTGTCGATTTCCACTCAGTTTACGAATTCTGTATGCCATTTGGTTCACTTTGAGGTTCAACGCTGAATGCTGATTTCTTAATAAACTCTGCACTACTAGTATCTTGTACAACTTTCATTGAGACTATAGAATCAATCAAATTATAAATTCTGTGCCACAAATGCACTTCAAAATTTGTCAACTACATACTAATAAATCAAACTATCCTCATATTTTTGGCGACATTTTTATATAGCGAGCATATCGCTTACAATTTAAATGTTAATTTTTATTGATATATTTTTAGTTTTTCTGTTTTTTTTTTTTCATTTATTTCGATTTCCTGGCACAAGTCAAAGTTTGCATATTTTATGCGCGATCGAAATTCAAAATAAAATCAGAGCGTGAATTTATTTCGAGTGCGAGACGCAAATATCAATTAGTAATCAGTAAATAATTCACACAAATAATTTTCACACTTTTTAGTTGTGCTGGCTGGCTGGCTATAGGTTGGTCTGATTGTTTGCCTAAGGTTATCATTTCTGAGGGCCACGAACATAATATATGACTTTCGAAATAAACAAATATACTTGAATTTTGATATTTGTTAGTGCTGTTAGATTGAAATCAAATTTATGGCTAGCTAATTAAGTCAAGCACATTGTATTCTACACCCGAGTAGCCCCATAAAAGCATAATTAAACAGCCTAATGGGATCTGTTAACAAACAAACAAAATATGAACAAATCACTAAACTTTATAGCATTAAATGCTAAAACGTGCAAAACATTTTTGCGATAATTTCAATGTCACAAACAGAACAACGGTTTTTTATTTTCACATTTGTAATTTTGCAATTAGTTGAATGTATGAGACATCAAGTGTTTACTAGATTCACACGCCCACAACGGGATATCAGGCAGAAACACTCCAGAAAAGATAAATATAACAGCTTAAGCATGACCAGAACAAGGACGAGTGCCTGCCGCTCACCGCAGGATCTGTGCAACAATTGTGCTGTTAATGAGCAAATAAAGATATCTGCATGACCAGCAAGAGCAGCAGCATCGTCAGCATCAGCTAAATAGATGTCCAACTAACCAGCTGCCTGCCCAAAGCATTAACACCACCCGCTGAGCAACGAGTTTGACACTACACGTTGTTACAATACCCTGCAAAAGTAACTGTTCTCAATTTCATCAAACTGTTTTATTTTCAATAGACCTCATACCTGTTTCTAATAAAGTGTAGTTAAATGTTTATACCAAAGAAATCTAAATAAGTTACTCAACTTAATAGGCCTACATATCACATGTGGGTGTTAATTCAAATCAAATGCTATTGAAAATAAGATTAAAATCATATCAACCCCATTTAAACACACATCAACAAGGTATCAGTTCACGCACTAAGTTCGCACAGGCGCTCCTGTGACGGTGCAAATGAAAACCATAAAAAATGCAAGACAAGGCAACCAAACAAAAAACACAAACGTATTTATTAGATGGAAATAAAGAACGATGAACAGCCAGCCCCCGAGAGTACAATGCGAGCCCGGCCGAAAGGTGTCAAAATCAACAATTTTCGAGCTGCAAACAGTTCCACAGAAAACAAGGCGCACAGCATGATGCAATTTTGACCTTCTCCCTCTAACTTGATAGAGTAACAATTTTTCGGATGAAAAAAACAACAAAAAAAACATCAGCAACAACAACAATTTTTCACTTTTGCCTAGCTGCTGGAAAACAATGAAAAACGTGGCAAATTTCCCTTTGTTTAATTTAGTGGCAAGAAATTGTTTGAGTAGACAACAAGAAAATAGGAAAAAAACAAAAAAACAAAAAAAGTTGACTTTAATGATGATGAGTTGGCGATTAGAGGAACGCTTCGAGTGCCCCACTGGAGTGCCACTAAATTCATTCGAATTTCGTTTGTGTTTAATTCCCTGTTTTGTCTATTTGCTGTCGATGTTTTGTCTTTTTACGCTGAAAATGGCACAATTATATAGAAATCTCAATATTATACACTTATTGTGATTATACCTTCTGTGTGTGTGTGTGCTGTTGCTATGTTCTGGAACTGGCATTTAAATGTAATTAATTTAAACAGTCTTGATTGGAATTTTTCGTTAAAAATAGAATCTTCGGGTTCTAGGAACTTGAGTTTAGATTTATCAATTTCACAGTTCTCATAATAAGTACATTATTCCCAAAGAACCTCTCATAATTTGAACGCTTGTAAATCCACGCGGCTCACAAAATTATGATGGATGATATTGTGGTTGCATTTTCACGCTTGAAAACCGTAACTGGCAGGGGTGGGGCCGAATAGAAGCCAAGAAAAACTCGAAAACTGACAGCGCTTCCAATTCCGAATGATGATAAGCATGTGAGGATCAAAATTAGAGCCCTAACATGTATATATAAAGATGCGGGGGCGCTCGGGTGTGGAATGGGTAGATCAAACAACTGGACAGCGCTTGGGCATGTTGAGTTCTGAGAAAAACCTATTACAAGGTAAATGCCAACGCCAAGGGTTAAGGATCAGTATTTAATATTTCGTGCACGCCACGTCGAACGAGGCCAATCAAGAGCTAACCCAAAAGTCGAGTATAATAACTACAATGGCCATAAAATCATATTAAAACACAATTTTTGGTCAACTACTGCGAGCGTTAAGGGAGCCAGTGCCATAAAACATTTATATCTAATCCTTGACAATCATAAAAATCACAGAACACAGAACAACGACATGACAACGATAACGAAGACAATGGAGAATGTAGAATGTAGAATGGATAATGGGATATGCTATGAACTGTCAGCAGCGGCAAACATTGCTTTAAATTGTCGGAAAAGTACTCAAACTACTACTACAACGAGCCGCAACAAGGAAACCAAACCAAAACAGTAGTCAGAGAAATGTCATAAAAATGTCTAGCTGGCTCCCACTTTTCACTTTTCCCTTACCCCATTGCCCTTCGGTCGGTACGTGTGCAAAACATTCTACTATACTAAAATACAAGAGAACCTGGCATTTTTATGACACTTTCCGTAACGGGAAAGGACTACCCCTAACCCTATGCTATCCTATCCTTTTGGCCAACCGCATAACAATGACAAGAATATAAAGAGCTCAAATCTTAGTTGCTGAAAATACTAAAATCAAAGTAATTTTTATAGCTTTTCACCGCTAGTTTTTTTTTTAGTATTCATTCGTACTCGGCTTTTTGTAGTTTTAGTTTTTCCTTGCTCTGCTTACTACCCTATTTTGACACGTTGACAGTCACTTTTATTCGTGTATCATAATCGTTTGGCTGAATCTTTTTGGAAGAGAGGCCTTATCTTTCACTCGGATTTATGAACCGGCGGCATAGCCTAAAATAAAAGTTCTATTTTGATATAGCAAGAAGATAAGACAACGTTCCAAATGTTATGATAGTTGGTCTGTAAACTAAAAGAAATTTTGTAACTTCACCAAAGACAATAGTACGTTGTTCATCTTTGTTGCGAGCATTTTTCTTGTTGAATATCCTATTTCCTTTTCCAAAAAACGATTAAACTTTATCCCGTTCTTTTTAACGCTTTTATTCTCAAGTTAACTTCAAGTGAACTTCTCGTTATTACAACGTTTTGAAAGTCACCGTTTCCCCTTGAGGAAAACGTTTTACAAATGACACGCCCACACTTGTCAGACGCACCTTGCACTCCATCTTCCATCCGCTTTCCCCTCTAGCTTCCAACATATCATAACTAATGATGACACCCAATAAAAAAAAAAAAAACGCCAACAAATGTGTAAAAATTAACAAAATTGTAAATGTAAATTTTGTGAAAGCGGCAACAACTTTCATGAATACGAATAGATTTAGGGATATATGGATATGGTTGAGCGATTTGACGAGGGGCACGTCAGGGATGAAGACAAACGATAGAAAATTTGTGCATGTAACTTGAAATTGTCGCAAACAACATAGAACATATAAAAAACGAGCACAACAATGATAATGGAATCGAAAAAAATGAAAATGGCAAGCAAGGGGGTTGAGGATTGGAATCGCGGGGCGCATTGCAGATGACTCAATTTACACACAACGAGCTCTGTAAATTGCGCCTCATTTCGTGCGCAATTTTTCCTTTGACAGTTGGCCAAATGTCAAATGTGGAAACTGAAAAAACCAAGGAAAGCGCTGCATAAATGTGTAATCTGTTTTCGCTCTATCTCTCTCTTTTACTTTTTGTTGTTTATCTTTCGTTTCTGTGTCTCTTTCTGCCAGCCTCGCAAATTGGCAAACCTAATAAAAGCGAAATTAGCGCGCCAAGCTGCCGCCGCCCCAGGACACAATGACGCTTTTAGATGGGCCGCCATTTTGTTGGCAGCGAGAGTCGTTAAACAAATGAATTGCCATAAGCGCTGCCTGATTGCAATGTCACTTTAGATGGGTTTTATAATAAGCTGCGGCTCCTGCTTCCGAGCAGCTGCCTGCTGAGAGATGGCTTGGCAAAAAGCAAACAGCAAACAGCAAGCTCGAGTAAAGTGCTCGCAAACCCAACCCCTTCTAACAACAATGACAACAGTTTGCACACTTTATGAGGCGCATCATTATAAGGCTGCCGAGGATGGCATCCTGCTGCCGCGTCCTGCGACTGCCATTATTATACGCCATTTAAATAATATTCGCTTTCATGCGGCGATGCTGTCGCTGTCGCCTGGCACTCGCCGTCTGCCACGTTTTGCAACCCCTCGTTACCAACCCATTGTCGAATGCCGAATGCCAGCCCAATGTCACCCCAAAAACAAAAAAACATTACAAAGTACTAGTCGAAGTAGTCTATGCCATTTTTCTCAGGCACATAATCAGCGCACATCATCAGCATTTGATTGCGACAAATAATGCCGCTACTTTGTGTTGCCCGTTCTATGTTCTATGGTACTGCCAGGAGTACTTTTATACGCATTTTCCAAAATGGCGAAATGAGTAAAACGTGCGCTCGTGTTAAATTAAAAGGATTTGTGTGTTGATTAAGTGCAGCAGCAGTAGTTGTTTGTTTGTGTGAAAAGCAAAGGGGTGGAATGAGCTCGCTTTGATGGGAGAATTATATATTGTTGAGAATCCCATTTGAGTTTGATTTAATGCCAGATGGAATATGACAGGTTTGAATAAGCTAATCTCCAACAACTGCAAATTGGCAAAAAAAAAAATATATTCTATGTTACCTTCGCAAAACACACGGTAGCCATCGTTCAGCCACATCTAAGCCGATCTAACAATAAGATAATGGTACATATATGAGCTTCATAGCCCAAAACAAAACAAGAAGCCGACAGTAGCTGCAACTGTAGATGTAACTGGATCAGGGCCAAATCCATCAACTGCTGCCAATACAATAACACTGGCACTTGAGTTGTGAACATGGACTCTGACTTGGACAAGAGAGCAAGACAATGATCTAAAGAAAGGTGCTCAAAGTAACGGCAAGCAGCTGATGCTGATGCTGATGCCGATGCCGATCACTGATGATCTTTGGCGATCTCAACATTTTGATCTTGTTACAAAAGTCAGAGCGGCAGGCAAAAAGACAAACACGCGGGTGTTCCTAGTACGAAAGACAAAAGCAAACCATTCCTTCCCTACATATTTTTTCCCTACTTGCATGATGCATAGCTCTGAAGCGGAAAGAGCCAAAAAGTTAAGCCACAAACATACAAGAGGATCAAAACGGATTTAAATACAAAGTGGGAAATAATGAAGTGCCGCTTCACATAAGGGGAAACATCGCAATATATATTTCCAGGGAGGGTTTCATGCATGGACCTACGAGTCGAGTTGAGTCGAGGCGATTTGAGTGCGTGTTGCCTTTTGGCTTATTAAAGTTATAATTAAAATATGCGTGTGTGTGTGTGTGTGTGTGTGTGTGTGTGTGTGTGTGTTTCGCTAACTGACGATCTACACTCATCATCCCTGATGTGAGAAAGATCCAGTTGTTCAACTATACAACATTTTTCTTTCTATGAATTCAATTATAAAATTTCATATATTGTATATTTTCTTTGTATTTGCATTTAAATAGATTTACACATCTCAAGCACGAAACTACAAGAAAATGCATATATCATACACTAGGTGTAGTGGTTAAAATATGTTTCAGGTAATGGAGGGAAATAAAAGAGAATCTAGTTTTAGGAATTTACTGAGAGATCTCTCGTCACATCATTTAAATTCATTAGGATTACGAAACAAAACGAAATAGAAGAATTGTATTCAACAAGATGCCAAAATGTCAACAATCAAAAATAAGTAAACTGATGCACCCTTCAGTCCCAAACAATAGTTGCCCAAGTAAAAAAGGATAATGCAACTCATATTGCTACCATTATGAATTATTATTGAAAAGATGCCCAAAACATAAAGAGAGACAAAGGAAGTGAACCAGAGAGAGAGTTCATCGAAATACATACTCAACAGCCTAACATACTTGACTTAATTTAAGCCAATTTAGTGCCCATTGAGTGAGGGGATTACATTAGAAGAGGATGCGAGTGCATTTTCAAGCCTTAATTGTTTTTCTTGAAAAACGTCAGACGTCCAGAAACACACACACATATGCGCGGCTTAACTTCTGTGCCAAGTGGAACACCCGCAAGTCACTGACTTTGCTTTGCAACACTTGCAACACTTGAGCCATATAATCGTAATCCTGGAGTGTTCAGTAGCCGCACGGTAGCCAGGAGTCGGCATACTTATTAGAACTACACAAATTTGCGCATGCCATTATGTAATTTGCCCTGTCCCAAGTCAGAGTCCGTGTCAGAGTCGGAGTTTAACAACGAGTCGGCATTTTCTTTGTGTTGCCCCTTCGGGAACAGTTGTTCTTTGTGCCACTTGCCGTGTAATTCGATGTGTGCTAGTTTCATAGGCGGCTGTTTGATGTGGCAACCACGCCCTTGAAATTGCCCATCAATGCAAATGAAGTTTGCTTATAATGTTGTTTGGTTTTGTTTTCTGTCAAAAAATTCTATATTTTATTGAAATATATTTTATTAAAGCTAATTGGCCCGACAAAGTCGCCGACCAACAGCAACAGTTGAGCTTTTGCGGCCCGTGCCGCAGACCTCAAATCCAAATCGTAGGCATTAAAATGCCTCCACATAGTGGGAGCTGCTTGTCGTTGATATAATAATAATATATAAGTTGGGGTCGGCAAAACAATTCCATTGCATTGATTTCAATTGGTGTCAGATTTGTTTAAAGTCTGTATATTTGGAGAGCCCGTGGCGGCTTTGCTTTTAATCAGCTGCCTGCCACTTGCCACACATGACTTTGGAGTCCAAGTCGAATCGAGTCGAGTTGTTTCGAATGCCTAATTAAAATTGATTTGATTTCTCTGACACTTTTCTCTGCTGGCAAATCAAAGCGGCATTGTTTGACACGCCACTCAGTCAGTCAGCCACTCAGTCAGTCACTCAGTCAGTCAGTCAATCATTTGTTCAATCGTTTCAATTTCACATTTGATTGATATTTTCGTTGAAACCAATACACTGAGAATGCTGCTGCACGCTAATTAAGCCAGCCGGCGCTAAGCTCATAATTATACAAAAGCCTCGGCAACACATCGTAGACACCATGCCTTATGCCTTGGACTCCCCCCGCAGGAGAACGAGAAGAGTTCGAGATTGAGAATGGGACTGGGACTCGCGTTTGGTTGTCATCTTGGCCATATATCTTGTTATAGCCACGGCGCATGCGCGTTTCGTCAATTAGTTTGGCTGTCAAAAAGATGATGAACTCGTTGCTTGATGAGGGTTTGAGCCTCTCTCTCTCTCTCTCTCTCTCTAGATGCCCTACGATTCTCCTGGTCCACTGCTGCTGTCCACTGACTTATCACAGTTTCAAGCGAATTACGACGCGTCGCAGTTTTTTGTTTCTCTGGTATTGTCTGCTTTTGTTTTTGTCTGTTTTTTAATAGTTTTGGCAGTTTGGCGCGTAGTTTTGGAAATGCCTGAATTATGAGTAATATGAGCTGGAAGAGTTTGAAGAGTTTCAAGTTTGTTACGTGCTTCCAGATAGACATCGATATAGCCGTGTGTGTGTGTGGTCGTTTTTCTGGCGTCATGTCGTTGACATTTGCGACAAATGCCCTGACGCATGTCAAGTGTCTGTCTGTGGCACTTAAACCGCAAACTGTTAGCATCTGTAAGTGTATCTGAGTTGTGTGTGTGTGTGGTCCGATCTTTTAGATTTTGGGGGTGGTCCAGCCTAATTGCACAAGCTTGTAACATGTACTAGATTTCACTCTTCAGTTATGTTTTGAGTCAGCCACTTGAAATTTGGAGCCGCAATGACTCAAGCAATGATCAATTTGTTGATAAACTTAACCAAATATTTGTTGTTAGTCACATTTGTTTTTTTAATCAGCTAATGAAGGTCAGCACATATTATTCATAGTTTGGAAAGTCGGCGCTGTACAAAGACTTCCGTTTAATCTTTGGTTGGAAATGCTGTGGTTCAGCAATTAAAAAATTACATGCTGATAAGCGACACATAATGTCTTTGGCATAATTGGCGGCAGCATTGCTTTTAGTTAGTAATGTAATTTAATTTTATTACATGAACAACAAACAACATCAATATGAAAGTGCGCATTAGCACAGGTCAATTCTGAGTAAAAAAAAGTTCACTCTCTCTCAATCTACACAAAAAAACAACATTATTTCGGAAAAATTTGAGCTGGGAGCGAGTCTTTGCATTTGTGATTTGTGATTTGTTTGAACAAAAGTTCAATTTGATTTGTGTTTAATTATGAATTTCTTCAGTGTGTTCACTGTGGGAAAATAGAAATGCTGCAGCCAGCACTGAACGTTTGTTGCCTTTTGATTTATTTGAATTATTTTTAGGAACGCGGTGAAATGCGAGCGCCTCGTGATCGTGCCCCAAAAATGAGCACTATTCCTGCCCCACTGCTCCACTCATAATAATTAAGTAGTATTCGTTTTTGTTGTTGTTTTATTTTGTTATTTGTACCCTAAGCCAGGTCGCATTTATTTATTTGTTTGTTTTCGTTAATTTTGTATGAAACATTGTCGGTTAAGCGACGTAATTAATTACAGATTTTATTGCCATGACTTGAGGCTTGGCTCACGAGTACTCTCAAAGGTACTGTACATAATATTCATAATGTGATTTATATGGGAACACAACGTAAAGATCTTTCTTATGAATAGTTGTGTGGGTTGTCTGTTGAAAGTGCCATAAAATGTTTGAGCTATTTAAAATGTTCGATGAAATGTGAAAGGTAATTTCTCAATTTCATTTTATGATCTGGGGATATATTTTTGATCTAGAACATTTTGGATACAACTTTTAATTAGCCGGCAGGTTAACGGTATATTATAAAAAGCTACATTTCGAAATGGGAATTTTCTTTGTTCAACTTGTTGACTTGGGCAACCTTCCATCTACTTTTTATTCAAGAAGACAATTAAAGGCCTTCTGGTTTTGTTCTTTAATTGCACAGTTTAACTTGTGTTAAATGCAATTTAATTACCGTTGACAACAATTGAGCCATGTTAACTCTCTCTTAATTGCCGTCAAAACTAAACTCGCTGACAAAGTTTAGCATAAACTAACGCCAACCTTTTCATCGTCATTCGCAGCAGTTGTTGAGCAATTTGCAGACAGCATTTTAAGCCAAAGCCAGGCAACTACCAAAGTGCAAAACACATGCAATGCTGGCTAATTAAGCTCTGGACCGAGCCGGGCCACTGCATATGAATAAACAAAAAAAAGGAAAAGAGTAAGACAGCAGCCAGGTCGGACTGTATAGTTGTATAAATGTATTTTATTTTTATTTTGTTTTTCTGCATATGTGTGTTGGACTCTGCCGCGCCTCTCCACGGTAGCCCCTAACGGAAGCCATACTTCAGCGCTGGCAGCCCCAAATCTGACAACTCGCATCTAAGAGATGCGACGACGAAACAAACAAGGCAAACAAATGGCAGTAGCCCATGCTCCGCTCCAAAGCTGCCGAGCTGCCAAGCTCCAATGCTACAGCTCTCTCAGGAAGTGGGCTGTCGTCGTCGTCGTCGGAGGAGGAAGAGGCAGAAGCGACAGCATGGCTGATACGCCCCGTGGGCCGTTTGCATATTGAAAGCAATAAAAATTAATTTTCGCATGCTAACAGCGCAATCAAAGCAAAGTTGACAAGCATTTACAAAAGGCGGCTCATCTGGGACGCGTTTATCACCGAAATATTTCATCTCTCGGATAAGCATCACAGTTAAAAACCATTGCCCCAAAAAATGCAGTGTGAAGATGGTGAAATGAAAAGGTGTGAGGCGATCTCCAAAACCGTTTGTCATCGCATTTCCGCTGAAGCAGCCTTCCTCATACACACACACACACACACACTCTCCCATTCTCTCGCTCTCTCTCTTTCTCTTTCTTTGGTGGAGCAACTGTCATATCTGCGGGCATGCGCGACAGTTGCTAATTAGTCGCATGAATGAAATTGAAGACCATGCTCGGCTCACACCTTCACGGCTGGCTACGGATTGGGATTCGGATGCGGTTTAGGTTTAGATATGATTGTTGTCGCAGCGGCTGCTTTTGTCTTTTGGTCGTGCGAAATTTTAATGGTTCGCTTTTTGCTTTTGCGCTTTTCAGATGCTATCAGTTAGTTTTTATGATTGCCCTTTTGCTCGGAGAGGTGGTTTTTTCGCTTTAAATTTAATTATGTCCACAGTGGCCTTTACGCTTTTATTTACACTTATGCCATTGGTTTCTTTTTCTTGTGGCACAAGTGGGCAGCTAAGTTATGTGAATCAGTGGAAAGTTGTGCTCGAGAAATGGGGCAAGGTGTGGTGGCAAAACTAAGCTAAGCCAATCCAAGCGCAATGAGTCAAAACCAATTGTCTCAAAGAATGGCTAAAATTTTATTGAAGTGAGTCAACTTTAATGCAAAAATCAGTTTTGTTTAGCATTTACATTTTTATAGCACCCAATTAAAAATCTATTTAATGCCGCTTACGCACAATTCTCGACAATCGCATTCTGTTGGCCATATTAACTTGGCACTTGGCCAATTTTGCGCTTGCGGCTTTAAGCGAAATGCGCTTTTAATTGCTGGCCATAAATCAAAATGCTTGCTGCAGATGCTCTAATGCAATAATAATTTATAAATGCATGCGCCAATTGATACTCGACTACAAAACGAATTTCGAATTTCGAATTCGAACTCGCGGGATGCATAAATCAGTTGATTCCATGCCGGAATTCGTTCGGTAGCTGTTCGGTTTGTGCAGCGGCAACAGCTCGTAAAAATGCAATTGCCAATGATGTTGGGCGGCCATTTTGTAAATCTTTTGCGCGGCTTATTAATTGCCGCTGTTTGCATTTGCAGCAATTTATTTATGGTCTCTCTCTTTCACTCTCGCTCTCTCTGAGCATCACGCATTCAATTACCATCGAATGACTCACAAGTTCAGAGCGGGTGTTTGTTGGTGCTGCTGTGGAATGCAATCAGCTTCAATCACACACTGCAGCCCTGTTATATTTATCGCCTTAAACGGGCATAAATTGTGGCTTAAAAGTTTCCTAGAATTGTAAGTCAATGCAAGCAGCGTCGTTGGATACTCAAAATATCAAGACATTTAGCTTTGCACTGAAAAAAAGATATTCCCGCTTAACAATGAAAGTAACAACAATTTATGGGTTTTAGTAAAATTCAATGTATATTTAAAGCTATTGAAATTTTATTTATTTTTTTCTAGTTCTGTACCAGAAAACCTTCAATTTTTTCTTCATTTCTTGCAGTGCATAGTACCCAAACGAAAAAAAAAAGATCAGTTATCAATACCAGTGGCGTTTAATTAAAATTATACAAGTGCCAGTGTCAAGTCAATCGTCGTCAGTTTTATACCCAATTCCTCTGTCAAATCCCCCCCGTCCCTTCACCCAACTGCCTGCGTCTATCACTGTCTTCGAAAACACGTTAACAGCCCAAACGTGACAACGGCAGCGTTGAGGACAGCCCACAGTTGAACACTCAAAAACTGTCGAACAGTTGCATTTGGGTCCTCACTCAGTGTTTATTTTTAAGGTGATACCTAAATGCCTTCGGCGTGTTGGCGTTGTCTCAATTGTCAATTCATAAACGACTTTTGAGTTTTCTTTGGATTTTTGATTTATGCCCATGAATCTACAGCAAATGTCACTGCGTTGCGCAGAAGAGGTAGTGCTTGCAAGGAGAGTGGGGAGAAGGGGTATCCATGTCTGCCTGGTTATTGCGGCAGCAGCAGCAATGGCCGCCTCAAAAATTGATTGTTAATATATGCAGTTAATAAGTTATTTTTTGTTGATATTATATGGTAGCCAACGGGCTGTCAAAACTCACACAAGCAACTGTCAGCGCGGGTAATTGCCCAGCGGCCCACGCGATGCGTCTGGCCTGGCATATTAATGGGCTCCAATCGAACAGGCTTAAAGGCGGGTGAGTGGGGTAAATTGTATAGTAAGTAGTAGGAGTAGGGAGTGGGTCCAATTGGAGACGAGACAAAGTGACGCGCCGGCCATGTTTAGTAAGCGGCTGACAAGCTAATTTGTTGGGTAATTGTGCGATTTTTGACAAGCACAAGCGTTGCCAGATCGTCAGCTGCGAGACATTTACATTAAGTACAACAAGCAGCACATGTGGCAGCACCAGCTACAAACTACAAAGTCAACAAACCGATGCAAGCCAAGTTGGCCAATTTACTCCGCAAGTGAAATTACTGCAAGGCAAGTCGACTCGGTCTGAACCGTCAGACAGATTGACATTAAACAAGTTGTAATTCGATACTTAATTGACGCCTGGCTCGTAAATTTGCAATTGTTTGGGTCCGTCCGTCCATTCGACAGTCCCTGGTCCAAGGTACACACACAAACACAAACACATGCATATACATATAAACAGCGATCGAGCCCAATTCCAATTAAAGAAGGCCCAAGGGCCCATCGCAATCGCCTGTCGAATTGAGGTACATATATGTAATGCAAAAAGTGAGAATATTGCCCACACACCAAGCACGCGGTTTGGAAGAGGAACAGAGGCGGGGTGTGTGTACCAGGTTCCCCCTGTCAAGTCTCAAGTCACTACAAGTCTGTATTTGTGCCCACTTGACCTTTAAGCCAGTGTGTGTGTGTGTGTGTTTTGTTGATGGCCCAGTTTTTATTTGGTTTTAGCCCATTTGTTTTGTTAGTCTCTTTTTTAAAAAAAAAAAAAAACGCAGCCCATGACAGTTTTATAGTACGCAACTACAAACAACCCATCCAACCTTAGCCCAACCCACTTTAACCCATCGGGAAAATAAGAAGACTTATTGCACTTTTGCAATAAATTGTTGCCCCAAAAACTGAAACTGTAACTGTAACGGTTAAGTATAGCCGGTGCTTTCGGCGCAAATCATCTAGCCAAAAACTAAAAGGAGAATCATTGCCGGTCCGCAGGGTTTTATGGCCCACTGTTATATATTAACACACACACAGCACAACGTAAAGAAGAAAGCCTGGTTAAGCACTCCCTCGGGTCGGTCTGTGGCACATTGGCTTGAGAAGAAAGTGTAACTTTTACTCGCTGCTCTGTCGATTTTAAAGCAATAAAAAAATGTTTTATGTTTTTGGCGCAATACAATGGTAGTACAATACATATTTTTCCGTTTGTTGTTGCTTGATGCGGCGCTAAAACCAAAATTGCTTTACACCTTTTGCAGTCAGGTGAATCAGTCGAGTCTCTCAATATATAAAGTTTACAATATGCTACTTATGTACATTGGGACGCTTGATCGGTCGGTCGTTCGGTGGGTTGGGGCGACATCACCGTTATTGTGGCAATTTATTTTATTGCTAAGTTTATAGGCTTCGAAATTTGATTGGGCTTGCGGCGCAAGCCCCCGAATTGCCAATCGTTTGATAGCCAAATATCGAATTACAAATGAATTCTATCAAGATTTTTATGAGATTGTTGTGTCAATCGTTTGGCATGCGACGAGAATAACTACTGTATGCAATTCCAAGGAATGTAAACGATTTGCTGATTTGTGGAACTTGAACTGAGCTCATTTCGAAGCTATTTCAACGGTAGTCAAACACATAACAATTTCAAACAAATATTTATGATTATTAAACAACATTTTGTTGGGCATGAGAACTTATAAATTTAGTTTCAGACTATATTTATATGCTTAACAACATCACTTTGTTTATATTGCAAATAACTTGAGTAAAGTCACAAAGTCAAGATTTGATAGCTGATAAAAGTCACGCAATCCAAACAATTGGAAATAATTAAAATATTTGACAATAATTGTTTGTCAAGCAATCACAGCAAACATGGCGACGATCATAATTAGGAAGGGTAGCCCCTTTTGTTTTTGTCCAGAACATAAATGACAGCGATACTTCCGTTGAAGTAGGCATAATGCATAGGCCGGGGGCTGTAAGTAGAAGGAGGTGAGGTGCCGCTGTCGAAATTGAACATGACAAACGGGCAGCGAAAAATCTATAGGAAGTTTAAACAATTTGTCGAGTTCAAGTACCTTCAATGTCTTCGTCCGGGTAACGCCTAATGGCCGGAAAGTCGCCAAACAATAAACGGCGACACGTGGGCGCTGATAAGGCTCAGACTAACTGGCACTTGGTCTTGATCTCTGTCGCTGTCTAAGACTTGGTCTGGGGGCGGATGTGAGCGATTTGGTACAAAGCTTTTGACGCTTTCCGATTGCACTCTGCCAAATTGCAGCGGCAAACGAGGCAAAATTTAATGTCTTAATTAACTGGCAAGCTGGTCTGCGAAAGAGAGTTTCAAAAGACTTCAATGGAAGTCGTTTGTTTCGGGTTGGGTTCGAGCATCACTCGCTCTGCGCTTATCTATAAATGGTTATCAGTAATTAAATCGCTCCCCGACTAGCTCAGCGCACGCGCTTAAGTTTCAAGCTGAGGTTTTAGGACTTGGAATCGGCAGGGGCTTGAAATTGAAACTGGGATTGGGATTGGGAGCAGCAGCGACATGTGATGCGATTAAATGTAATCATGTGTTGATTTACATGCGCATTGTTGTTGTAATTTGATTCGCTTGTCGCACCATTGTTGATGTAACGGGTGTGCGTGTGTGTGTGTGTGTGTGAGCTGAGAGGATTGGCGTTTGGCCGATTGAATGCCAACGATATGCAGCAATTTAAATAAATGGATGAGGCTGATGACGAGATGAAGGATCAGCGATAATCGGGCACTACACTAAAAAAGAGCTTACTAACGCATTAAGTCGAACAAGAAGAAGGCCAAGAAGAAGTTAACTGAACGCCAAGTTTTACAGCAAGAAGCCAGCTAGCTACTCAAGCAGCCGAAAATTATACGAAAATTATATGAAATCAAGCTTAGCTTTTGATTAGTTTAAAATGCAGAAAGTACAGAAATTATGCAAATAAGATTATAGCTAACCTTTCTTAGACTTAAGACCTTAAACAAAATATGTTTTGGTATAAAAACTACTAAGCAAATAGCATAAATTCTTTATTAAGTTTATAAAGTAAATTTAATTATGATGCAATCAGTTACATATTTTTCTTGAATTTAAATTGGAATTTTTGAAAATTTTAATTACGATTTGTTAAGGCATAACTACACCTTTAAACGTTACTCTACACAAAAATAAATAAAGGCAAATCGAATTCTGCATAAACTTCAGCGATTATTCAAACTTATACAAATCCGATTGCATAACTCCCTAGCCTAGCGTTAAACAAAACGCAAAAGGCACAAAAACCAAAAACCAAAAAAAAAACTAACAAAACGTTTTGTTGCAATTTGGCATTGTTTTTGCTGTTAACTTGCAAATACATACATATACACACAGAAAAATTTAAATTTTTTACGACTTGAAAATTGCAACATTTAACAATAAATCGGAACTGGCAACAACTTAACTGAAATCGCAAAAAGGGACGGCCACAAAATATAGAAAACAACAACAGCAACAACAACACAGAAAGAAACGTAACAACGGCAGCAGAGGGGTCAAAGCAACAACAACCGTAAAATTAAAGCGCAAAATGCAAATAAACGAAACCTAATAAAAGCAATTTGTAAAATTAACTAAAACGCTTGTGCGCCCTCTTAGATCAAAGTGGAGAGTAAAGCGTTTAGCGGGGTGTGTTGCCTGGCAACTAAACAAGCAAAGCTGTGCTAATTTTTTGTAAATAAAACTACCGATCGAGCGATCAAGCGATTTGCCAGCCACACCACAGCAAGCCAGCAAAATAAAGCCCCCACTTTGAAAATCAACTGTGAAAATCAGAGAAAAAAAAAACAAAAACAGCAAAACCACAAACTTTTAAACTGTGCCAAATTGCTGTGGCTAGAGATCGTGAGGCGCAAGGCGCAAAACAACAGTTGCAATTCAAACGGAATGCAAATTCAGAGCCAGTTCCAGTGGTAATTACCCCTGTTCCAGCCAGCCAGCAACAACAGAATATTCAACGAGACCCCAACAAAAAAACAAAAAAATATAGCATTAGAATTCATCTCAAGAGCTCAGCATCACCGCATGTTGTTGCCTGCTTATTAAATTTGTGTAAAGCTGCACACACACAGAGTCTCTTTGTGTCTGTGTGTCTGTACAAGAGTCACGCGTTGAGGCGCTGTCTGTGCCCCTCTTGGTCATCATCAGAGAGCTTTGCTGCGCTGATTATTTGCTTAAATTGCTGCTAATAACATGACGTGGTGGCATTCAAAGAGAGAGATCGCCCCCCAGTGCTCCAAGACGCCCCATTTGCATGCAGAGCGAAGAACGATCCAAGCAACGATCCTCAAGACTCGACGTCTGTCCATCATTTGTTAATTTCTTCATGTTTAGATGTGGTGCATGGTGGGTCACAATACAGGCGAATTCGAGACGATTGCCACCGTTTGCCACAATGCGAATGCGAATGCGATTGTCTGTCTATCTGTCTGTCTGTCTGTCTGTTGGCCCCGGTTTATTCGTATGGGTTTCTCAGGCCAAATTGCAGCAAAATTAGTTGGCTTGTCTATTACACATACAGATTGCAACTGCAATTGCTGAGATGCGACTGCAGATGCTTCTGCCAGAGATGTTGCATGTTGGGGACTGCAATTGGCAAATGGTTCGGTTAGTTGCTCATAACTGCAGGGTATGCATATGTACATATATGTATACATGGAAAACTGATCCACTTGCCGCATGTGGCAATTATGGCCAACAATTACACATCCAATCATCCAATTGCTGGTGCACCTGATCTATAATTTGCATATGGCCAGTGAGTTACTTTTCACAGCTCGCGGCATCGTTTTTCGAAACTCAAATACAATGCAACAACTGTGTCTGTGTCTGTGTCTGTGCGTCTGCAACAAACTCAAACTTAATGAAAGAATAATAAGGCTGGGTGGCTGACACTGACACGGCGTGTGGTCAAAATATCAAAGTCAACAACACTGTGCCAGCAGCAAAACAGAACCAAACGGTGCAAAACACGCAAAATGACACACAAAAGTCAATGAGAGATATCACAAAAATAAATAATGGAATGGAATTTCACACAGGATGCAACAACAGCTCACACACAATAACAGCTGTGGAATGCAAAATCATATTTCTATTATTGCCAGAATCGGGGTGCAACAAAGCCAGGCAAAATACATATATGTCACCTACTTAAAGCAAATACTTAACATAAACAAGACTGCAAATCATTTTTTGTTTGTAATGCAACTTAAAGAAGCAGAAAACGATATTTGTTTAGTAGGTTTTTATTGTTGGAGTTTTAAATAATATTTTCATACTAGCTGTTAGTGTTTTTAAAAAAGTCATCTATGTATATGATTGAAACTGAATCCGTATATATTTTGGGAGCAATCACATCTCAACCCAATCAGGTATAATACATTCCTTTGGGGATTACGACGGCTCATTGTCAAAAGGCAACGGACAAGTTCATCTATATCAAAAAGTTCGAAGAGTATTCAAACTTGGCTGTCAACTTTTTTTGTCTGGCGTCTCCAGTTAAGCACAACTAATGAGGAACAAGCCCAGAAAAGTGTCAGGCCAACCAACACCCACAACAAACCAAAAAAGAATAGAATCTGAAAAAATACAAAACACAAAACAAATTAACGAAAACATTTTGTAAATGTCGAAAAACTGGGAATTAATTAATTGCTAGCCAAAATAACAAAAAACAACAACAGCTATTACACAGCACGTGTATCTGTTGTAACTGTGGCATCCATCCCCCCCTTCGAAACATGCGCCCCAAATAAATCAAAAAGTAAACTTTATTTGTGTATTCGATTTTTGGGCGCCATGCAGCTTAACAATAGCCAAAGATACACTAACACAGATACACAGATACATTAACAAATTCAATGCCTCGGACTGTCTAAGCTGACTGACACTTTCTTCAGCCTGGGAAGCTTTAACCGTTACAAAAAGTTGTTGTTTTGTTTTTGGTTTTTTTTTGGTTTTTTTGGTGGGCTAATCTCAGTGTTTGCTGTTCGGTGATCAGCATGGCGCTTGCAGAGATTATGATGAGCGCACGATTCTCAACTTGGCTCTTGGTCTTTTGAGATGATGCTGTTGCATGCATTCGTGCGCTACGCTGCGCGAGTGCAACTAATTGCCGCACGTTCGCACCCAATTAGCGGCAACGAGTTGGCCTACAAGGCAACAACTAAGTGCAGCTATCAACACTTGCAGGCTGCATCTTATAGATACTTTGGCAATACTAGGAATTATGATTGCCGAGCATGTTTTGTTACTCTCCGATGGATCAATTGATTTACACGCGTCAAAATATTTGGCGGGGCTAAAAAATAAAACCCAAACCATTAAGTGGGGGGTGTTGACAAATGTCTTTTGTGTCACAGATGCAACTGCAGCCGAATTTGCTGCCAACCGCAGACAGAAGATCGTCGCCCTTCACTTAAACAAAAGAAAAAATAAAGCAGCGCACAGTGGTACAAGACTTATTTTTTTGTAAAGAATTTTTATAAAAAACAAGTAAGAAAGTGGTCTAAAATCTTAAAAATAAAACTCAGTCCATATTTTTTTAATGATTTGTAATTGCATTGCAACCACTGTGCAACAACAATAGCAGCTGCTTGTAATTTTCACGCGGACTTAAAAAAAAATAAAAGGAAAGGAGAAAACATTTTTCACTTTACGTTGTTGAACGGGGGCGTTGCCAAAGACGCAGGGCGCGGGTAAACGGGGGGGGCTACCATTTGTATCTATCAACGCCGTCAGAGTGCAATTTGCGGTAGACACAATTATGAGTTCAGTTCCAGTTCGAGTTTGAGTTGCAATCGAAAGTCAATGCATTTGCATTTGCCGGCAATGATGAGTGAATATGAATGAATATATTAATGAGCAGCGATTTGTCTATGCATTGAAATCTCACACCCACCCCTCGCCATCACCCACTCGCTTTTTCCGCCCCCCCTGACACAGTGCTGCCCATTTATGTAATGGTAAATTTAAGTGGGTGAATAATGGTCAAAATGTGTGTTGGGCTTTTTATTGGTTCGGTCTGCAATCGTTTAAATAATTACGACTTGCTTTCAATTTGATTATTTATGATACACAATTATCAAATAATGATATATGTACATATAATGCAAGAGTACCGAAACAAAGCCAAAAAATCTCAAATCTTGACACCAATAGATATATTTACATTAACTATAAAACCAGTGAAATATTAGCATAAAGTGCCCCCAGTAAGTGCAACATAATATTTTGGATCGAGCAACGGAATCCAGATAAAATACGCTGATGCCGCAGATCATAGCAAAGTTAGTCCAGCTGCACAAGGATCTGAATACATACTGCAACAGATGATCAAGGTTGATCAGCAGTGTGTTAAGTGCGGCAAATCCGAAATTTAGCTTGGAATTTGTGCGCTTGAAAGCCCGTTGAAAATCCAAGATCAATATGCTGGACTAGCGTTTTGGCATGCGAAGAGGATCATACAGGATCTGCGGATCAACAAAATCACCGGATAGCGCATTTAATCCAATTAACGATACGGCGATACTCGCGGCCTTGCCTAAATTGTAGGCGTTTGAATGGCTAAGCTAGGTTGCAAGGTAGGCAGGTAACTGCCACCACACTCATTTGGATCGGTTCTTGGAATGTTTTTGGTCCCTGCTCGAAAGAGCCAAAGAGTTCAACGCTATGTGGCAGGCAGCCCGAGCTGTTGGCTGTTGGCTGCTCTGATCATGGATAAGTTGATTAATTAAAATTTCGCTCAGCTTTCAAACGATGACCATTATTTAATGAGTTTTATGACAAGCCCCTGGGGTGTGGCAAGTGGCGGCCTGACAGAATGAGTGGGCTTCGTGAGCATTCACATTCAGTTTCAGTTTCGGGGCAGCTCATATTCGGATTCGAGGCGCGACAACTGCCGCAAATTAGCGCAATTCGCATGGAGCGTGGGATGCACGCCAAATATTTTATTAGCTCATTATGCAAAACGAATTGGCATTAATATTAAAAAAAAAAACAACAAAAACAACAAAATGAGTGAACAAAACAAAGGCAATGGCAGGTACATATGTATATGAAAAATCTCCAGTGTTAAACGAACAACTTAAAGAGCCATAAACGGAATGCAGAAAGAAAGTTATAAAAAGAATGAATAAATGAGTATTTATACAATCCGAAGACAAGTGTTTGATCGAACAAAAAAACATGTCAAACATTGCTTATTTTATATAAATTTTATTAGTTTTTTAAAATTAGTTAAAAATGTTAATTCTTATTCATAGAACCAGCACTTTATTTACAAGTCAGTTTTCAAAAAGTAGGAAAAATGTTTTGTTCTCATTGGTGATAACCCTTTCAACCTTTCTTTTCAAATATTCCGTACGGTAGTTTAGGTAGAGCCTCGCGTCGATTGTGTGTCGATTGGTCACGCTGATCGCCGGAAAACCGCATTGAAATTACGCCAGGACCTGCCCAAGTTCCATAATTGCGGTAATGCCGATAATCTGTTGCTTATACCAGCCACAGCGGCTGCAATCCAACTCATACTCTCTCTCTCTCTCTCTCTTTCTTCTAGTCTTCGGTAGCGGCTGAGGATGCGGATGCCATCGCCCATTGCCTGTTGGTCTGCACATTACGAGCGTTTAATCCCATGGACCGCCCACTCATAAAGTTGAGTCAGCTTCTAATTGTTTGTTGGCCCGAAAGGATTGGCAATGGGCCCGAAGCGAAGCGAAGCGAGCATCGATAATTGGATTAAATACGCGGCAAGACGGCAAGAAACTCTTGGTGATCCGATCGTTAGTCCAGCGCTGATCTCGGCTTTCCGCTGGCTTTGAGGCGCACAAATTCCAAGTTAAGTTACGGATTTGTTGCAACTAAACAGATGAAGCTGAAACTACAAACTGCAAACAGCAGATCCTTTTAACTAAGCGCTCAATTGGCTGCAATACAAATCCAAAATATTTATTTGCATTTAATTAAGTCGCAAGCTTAGCGACAACACATCGGAAGTATGAAAAGTATCGGGCAGATGTATAGGTCACGCGGCACATAAATCTCGCGCAATTAAAATTCAATTAAAATGTTCGCTTTTGCAACCTAAAAAACAAACAATGGACCACAAAAAACAAGATAAAAAAAAGGATGACAACCCTTTTTTTTGGCAGCGCATCTCCAAGGCAGTCTGGACGAAAATTTTAATTAAATCAGTGCGCCACATCGTCGTTGCCGTCGCACCAAAAATGCTCAATTATTAAAACAAATAATGCCAATTAGTTGTGTCAACATTGAGAGTCGCCACAACGTTGACAATCTGCTCGGAGTCTCTACTGATATGTATACTCCCAATTATGATGCGCTAAAGAGCCAGTCGTCGCCAGGAGTCGTGGGTTGGACAGACAACAACAAAAACAACAACAACAACAAAGAGCAGCTGCTTTAATTGACACTCTGATGCCGCCGCCATCATCGCCATTAACTGGCCCCCACAACACACATTGCCGCCCCCAGCACCCTCCCTCGACCTACCCCATCCATGCACAGAAATCAGAGATCAGAGACAATCGCTGTCTCCTCATTTGTGCGTCTAATAAAAACGCTAACGAGACACACACACACATACGGCAGTGTATAGCTTCCATTAGCTCAAAACTCTTAGGCGGCGCAATCAATTCCCTTCTGATTTCAAATTTATTTGCGGGGGGAATGCTGCATCGAAATATATATATGTATATGTACATACATATATCCATAGCTGTAGAGCAGTTGTAACTGTAACTAGAGAGTGACAGCGACAGCCAACCAGATATGACCACTCACTCACACACACACACTTGCAGTGCCCCATTCTCTCTCACTCTCTGGCAAAGCCGTGCAAAGTACTCGTGATAATGAGCTCCATCTCGTTGGCAATTATTAAATGAATTGGATTTATACTTTGTTGCCGGCAGCACCAACACCAACAACAACAATCTCGTTAAACTGCCGCCCCCTTTAAACAGTTACGCTCTCTTTCGCTCACTGCCTCTTTCTCTCCCTCCTGCACAGTTGCTCACTTACTTACTCAGCTGGGCAGCCAATGGCAAACGTTTGCCTGTTTCTGTTTTATCTGCGCTGCGAGTGTGGAACGTGGAAATGTTTTGGTTTGTGGAACGCATTCGGCTAGCGCTGCAGTTTTACATGGTAGAGCTTTGTATATACACGCACTAACATATGAACGCCATTTATATACACTTTAAAAACACACTCACTTAGCTTAAGCTTTCGTTATGTATCCTCTGTCTGTATTAAGTTGATAATTTAAAACAAAGTGGCTTTAATTAGTTGCAAAATGGACGTGTGATTTTCACTTTGTTTCTTTTGAACTTTTTGGCGCTTCTGGCGATGGGTGCGTAAGCAAACGAAATCAATGGAATATCTCAGGCAATAAACAAAGCTTTCTGATTGCTGTTGGCCATAGCTTTGGTCAAATTTCAATAAATTACAGTAAAAAATAAAAATAATCATATGCAACACGCCTTTTTCGCCATTGGCAATGCAAAATCAGCATGAGCAACTGCTAAAACGGCGATAACCTTTCGGCCGGAGAGCGCCAAAACAGCAATGGCGTCGACGATGATGATGATGATGATGATGATGATGATGACGACGATGAGTAAGAAGCAGAAGCGTTGCAGGCGCAAACTCATTGTCTGACTAATTAAATGATTTATCCCGAAACGTGAGGCAGCCAAACACTTTGCAGCAGGCAAACAACAGCAACAACAACAGCAGCTAAAGAAGAATCCAGCTGGCAACAAAAACCAATTACAATTACCGCACCCAAAGGTGCCACAAAAACATACACACACAGAGAGAGAGTCAGAAATAAGCTGCACAAATGCAGCAGAAGAGAAACAAACTGAAGAACCAGAACATAATCTGTATACGGAGAGCAGCGACGACAGTCAGGAAACTTTATCTAGATGCATACAAATCCACAGCACAAAGCTCACGTCAATTTGTTTGCCAGCCTCGAACGTCTGTCGAAAAAAAGAGAGAAAGAGCGACAGAGAGAAAGAGCAGCCTGGAGTATATACAGATATTTACTTATGTATGCCAATGCCAATGATGACAATGACGATGTCGATGTTGGCGCTGCATGTTTTATGCCTCCTCTGCAGCTTTAACGAGGTGTTTATTTTCACAACTCTCAGGGCCAAAGAGGATGCTAAGCTGTTTGTATCCATGTCTCCTAGGAGTGTAAATGTATGTGTGTGTGCGATTGCAGTTGCTCTTTATTGAAGAAGGTGCAGAAACCAACGAGGGCCCGCCCCTTTTCGTGTTTGCCGTGTCTTGGGGAGCCACAACATGATGAAGATTCGATGCCCGATGACGATGCACTTCGTGCATCATTTTCTGCAGCAGGCAGGGGCAATAGGGCAAAAGGGATGCGGGCCAAGAGCGTGAGGAGCCATAGAAGCCACTTTGACTGCGGGGCGTCCTATGAATCTATGCAATGATGTTGACGCCGTCGCAGAAATGTGATTACTGTGGTTAAAGTTTCTTTGGTTAGCGCAAGAATTTGAATTAAAATACAGAAATATTATACTAAACACAAAAATATTGAAAAACTGCACACAAAAAAAAGCTCCATGTGCAATAATATTTCTTTCTTAGCAAAATAAGTTCCTGTTGCGATAAAAACAAAAGAAGATAATTCTATGCATTGACTTACAATTAATAAATTCATACAATTAAACACCGCTCATAATAATACTGTTACATCAAAGTTTGCCCTCATAAGCTAACGTTCGTTTCATCAAATTAACTTTCTGTTGGACAACAACCACTGTGCCCATATTGCTCTGACTGCCCACTTTCCAATAGCGCCTCACACCAACGGCCAACACCAATACAATCAGGCCAAACATGTGTGTGTGTGCTCTCTGCCAGCAGCAAGTTAGGCACTAAAACCACAAACGCTTTAATGATGCTGTTTTGTTTAGCGCAAATTGTTTGTTTCGCTGTCATAAACTGGTGCGAAAAATGGCCAAACGCTGCCCCGCGGAGCGCGAGAGCAATGCCAAAAGAGAAGACGAGAGAGAGCATGTTAAGGAGAGAGCCCCAATTGTGGACCAGACAACACAAACACAAACACACACTGGCAGGTTTTGTGAATCGGTTTATTTATCTGCGCTGCTTTGGCGCATGCGCCACATGCCATGGGGGCAAGCGAGACGACAACAGGGCGACAAATTTGCCAGCTCCCCGTTGGAATGCGAGCCACGAGGCCGAAACAAAAAAAAACAAAAACCAAAGAAAACAAAAATGAAGCGACAGCCAGCTTGCTTTTGTGATTTTCTGTGCCCGAGACACACAATCCGCTCGCGCGTTTAGCGGCAGCCGCCACGCGACCGCAAAATTCACGTTTCTTCAAAATACATACTCAATATATATTCGACTCTCGATTTGCCGACGCCCCCACCAAAGAGCAGCAGCAGCAGCGGCAGCAGAGCTGGCCATTAGACGCCTTTAGACGCGCTCGCATAATGCTAATGGCGTTGACAGTGCTCATCAACAACGCGACGACCGCAATCGATGTCGGACGTAGCCGTCAATTGTTAAGTGAAGTGCGACGGCAACGCTTCAGTGGCACCAATGTTGAATACGCGCTCCAGTTTATCAATGTCAACGACGGATGCCAATCGTTGATGCATTCAACTTAACTACTATTGTATCAACTACTACTACTACTACTACAGTTTATGTGCTTCCGTGTGTGTGTGTTGTGCATTTGTGTTGTTTGTGTTGACCACAACTGAAACCGGACCGATTATCAACTGTTTGTTTGTTGTCCCTTGTGCGGCATTTTCAATTAACCGTCTGTCGATTTGTTTGCCAAATGGTCACGTGCGGTAGACAAGCGTTCAATATGCTGCCGATGGCGCCGACGAATCCTTTTGTGGTTTCCGTTAGCTCCACAACAGCAACATCCGCCCCAGCAACATCAGCTGCAGCAGCGCCATGCTCCACCGGCAGCAGCAAGCCAAAGTTGGCCTTCAGCATTGACTCCATTGTCGGAGCGGAGTCCACCCCGCCAGCAAAACCACCACCGCCACCGCCTACGACGCAGCGTGTCAGCGTCATTGCATCGCCGGCACATGGTGAGATTCCAGTGGTGGCGGCTTCACCCACATCACCTCCAATTGAGCGGCGAACTCCTCGTGGTTTCATCTATTGCCGGCGACGCATCTCTCTGGACGATCGTTCACGCAGTCCACCACCGCCGTCGGCCAGCCGATCCCCATCACCATTGGGTGTTGCTGCTAAAGCTGCGCCCAGTGCACCCATTGCCCTGCCTGGACTTATTCGTCCATTGCCGCTGCCACCAGCTCAGAATCAAGCTTTACTTGGCGTGCCTTCACGCACCACAGACAGCGTCTCACCCACTGGCACGGCGCCGAGCAACCCATCGCCAGTTCGACCCACAGCAGCGGCTCCACCGCCATTCCTTGCTGCCCAGTTTCATATGGCCGCCGCTCTGGCGCACCATCATCAACAGCAGCAACAACAACAGCAACAGCAGCAGCAGCAGCAACAACAACAGCATCCTCAACATCCGCAAGTGCCAACGGGACCACATCATGGCCCACCTCCGCCGCATCTGATGCCTGGACATCCGCTGGGCATGTTTCCAGGTCTTCCACATCCAGGTCATCCACCGCCCCATGGGCATCATCCATTTGTGACTGCACCCCATCTAATTCGTGATAGCTATCCGCTGTATCCCTGGCTACTTAGCCGACACGGACGCATCTTTCCACGTTTTCCAGGCAGTAAGTACCAACGAAAAAGCATTTGAAGCATCGATTCTTCAATTGTCACAAACTTGATTTTTTACCTAAAAGTAACTGGAAAGTACTTTAGGAGACATTTTTGTACCATTTGGCATTTTCCCTATGATAAATATAGAACTTATTAGAATAACTTGAACATAAATTGGATAATTCTTCTAATACGTAAAATACATAGCTGAAAAAAGCAAATACATTTAGAGTTTCAGCAATGGGTTTTTTGTAAAATTGGTCAATATATATTTGAGTTAAAATGGTATAAGAATTGATCGGCTATAACCCAAATCTTAGCGCAAAAATAAAATGTTTTTAAATTGTCTAAAATTAACATAAAAGTGGCAACATTCTTATTAAAACATCAAATGCATGTGGCATTTTTTCTTTGTTATTAAGAGTTTATCAATTAAATTATAAGCCAAACCAACTGCCTAAAACTCATCAACAAATTGCACAGATTGAAAACAATTCAAATAATAACTTTAAAAAAAATCGTGCACAACATATAAAAATCAACATGCATTAAGTTCAATAGCCTCGTGTAGTCTTAGCCCTTTTTGAAAGTAAAAGTTTCAATTGGAAACTAACTGAATATGAATGTTCTTCAAGTGATATTTTTCTATACCACGCAATTACGCACTTAAAAGTAGCAACTGTTGTTGTTGTTGTTCGCTGCACCTTATAATTAAAGTTAAATAAGCAAATTGCAAACATTTATTACAAGTTAATTAGACTTCTATCGGCCTCATCATCATCAACATCAACAGCAGCAGCAGCAGCAAAAGCAAAAGAGAACAGGGGCAGTAAGGAAGGGGGGCGGGGGGTTTAAAGATTATGTGTAGCAAACAGAGCCAAGCCAAAACCGAACCCATTTTCATAAGTATTTCTCAAACAAATTACATTTTAATTAAATTGTTTAAACAACATTACACACATCGTTAGGTCAAGCAGCGTACCTAAATGCCCAGCCAACTGTGTGTGTATGTGTGTGTGTCGACTCAAAATTACCAATTAATGGCGCTTGAAAGCGACGGCGCCATTCGCTGCAGAGCAGAGCAATAGAGAGCCCCTACGGTGTATATGTAACACAAACTGTGGTAAAAAAAGAAAAAAGAAGTGCAACGAGTGAAATGTTAATGCGTTTTTAATTGAGGTTTTGGGGCATCCAAGCAAACACACACAGAAGAACAGAAAAGCCAGCACAAGGCGAAAGTCAAATTCCCATTTACCAGTTTTACCATTGTCGTCTGCCTCCTCATCCACTCATCCATCCATTTGCAGAATGATATCCCAAAAACAAACACAAACACTGTCATTTATTATAATGTATTATTATTATTTAACCTTTTTATATGCCGTGTTGTGTTTGAATACTTTTCGCTCGGCTCTCATAATTACAATTTGAATTTTCATGCACCGCCATTCCATTCAAATGTTACAGTACACATGAGGTTAAGAACGGTTTTTTTTTTTCCTTTTTTTGGCTTAAATTATTTTCGGCACACTCACACGCCTTTCACCTGCTTTCAACGGACTCTGTTACGCCTTAATTATGTTGTATGATGTTCCATTATAAAAAGCAGGCGTTGTTTAATTTTTTTTTTTTTTTTCGTCAGTGTCGGGTTATTTTTGTTAAGTGCTGTAATTTTCGCTTGATTTATGAACGTGAAAATGGAAATGTCAATGTTTCGCATAACGATTTCATTAATTGTTAGTGTAGCGCCTAATATTGTATTATGGTAGGGCTAAAGGTGTAGGAAGTGAAAGATCATCATGATAATAATGATGATGACAGCTTAATTAGAGCTGTTACAGCCAATTCAAACTCAAAATACAAGTTGTTTCTAAAGGATTGAAAATGAATGAATGAAAAACTGTTGCTAATAATAGAAAGAACATTTCTAAGAACGTTTTTAACTTGGCGAAATTCTTCCAATTTACATTTCATAACATAAAAGTTAAATATGTAGCTTCATTTTATTATTCAACCCCTAACTAAATTTAAAGTGTGCATAATCCACTTTGTTGTTTTTATCACGTCATTTTCCTAACTGACAGAATATTTGATTGCGACTTTTGATTTGGTCTGCGATGTCAATGTCTTGCGGGGTAATTGCAATTCCTGCAACGAGTGCCAATAAATTAATGGAAAAAACCTAAGCCGAAACTCAGTCACATATATAAAAAGCAAAAAACAACACACATAAAAAATGCCAATTGTACATAAGTGATAAATAATAAGGTGAGGAAAAAAAACAAAAAAAAAACAAACAAACACGAGATCGATCAGTGTTGGGTAAGGGAGGGAGCTGAATATGGCAACTGAGCCTGCTACTTCAATCATATTGAAACAAAAACTAAAGTATATAAATGACAGCTGACAAGGGTGTGAGCAGCAACTACAACAACAACAACAAAAACAAAAGCAACAAGATAAAAGCAAAAGCACAGCGGACACATCAATTAATTGTCAATTGCGCGTTTTTTTTCGCACGGCGGTTTCTTTGTGCGCCATAAAAAATAATACAAAAAAAAATACAAAAATCGAGCTAAACGAGAAACTCAACGAGCAACCCGCGCCGAGTTCATTGAGAGAAAAACGTTCGATGAGTGGAGGACAGTCTATGAAAAAATAATTAAGTGGCCATTGTGTGTCGCACAACTATCAATTATAAGTCGTGCAGTTGTTGCTGCCACAGTTGCAGTTGCAGTTGCAGTTGCATCTTGTTGCCGGCGTTGTTAGCTGTCAAATGTAACAAATGTCAGGCAATCGGTAGGCAGCAGTATTAAATCGAAAGAAAACAAAAAAAAAATGGATCACGGCAAAACAGTTTGCGGGCAAGTTCGAGGCGCACGCATCTCGCGCCGAACTAAGTCGCTAGCATCTGTCAGATACAAGATACACACATACACACACACACACACACATTTATGAAGTGTCAAATTGACAAGTTCTGGCTCAATTCTTTTTGTTGTTTTGCCCGGCACTAAGCACTAACAAGATACAAAAAATACAACTAGATACACGGATTGTGCTGCCTGAGAAAGGACTGAACTAATGCGCTGGCATTTGTTTATTTGTATTTGTTTGTATTGCGAGAGGTTTAGCTTCTGCTGAGCTAAATATCCTTTCGTGCTGTGTTATCCTTTGCCAATTTGCAATGTCAATATTGATTTTGTAATGTGACAAGCTAAATAGAGTTTCCTGCAGCTGAAAGAACCAACTACTTCTTACCTAATCATTATAATTATTAAAAAGATAGATAGATTAACGGGCTGCTTCGTTTCGTTTCGTTTCGTTGCAAATCTTAGCTGCTGCATCTTGAACAGTAGCTTGTGCACCTCCACGTTTATATCCATAACCATATCAATATTCAAATTGTGGCTCAATTGAAAATTTGCTAACTCCATGCCGCGCGTCACGTGAGAGCTTTTCGATGTTTGCTTCGGAACTGAGAAGAGTCGAAAGCCATAAGCCACTGCAGTGGCTTATTCCACAAATCGTGATAAACGTCAAAATATCACGTTGTGCGAAACAGGGCCCCCAAGCTGGAACAATGGGGCCATGTCGGTGCATCGAAGGAGGCGTCGTTGGCGGCTTTTGTCGACATTTAGGCGCGCTAAAGTGTTCAACTTGGCGTTCAGCCGAGAACAGAGAACAGTGAAACCATCCAGGTCCACGTCCACGTCCACATCCAGGCTCTGGCTCTGACTCTGGCGGCTTCTGCGCAATTGTTTCGCTTATCAGCGATGTTGAGACATGGCAGACACAGCGCCGACGCCGCCGACAGCAGAAGCGGCACGATCCATTCGCCTTTGTATTGTATATATGTATGTACTATGTATATTGTTTGGTTTTTATTTTGGTTTGTGTATACCAGGGTACCATCCATGTCTGGAAATTTGTTTATTGTTTTGTAATGAGTTTGCCGAGGTCTGAATGTGCGGCATCTTTCAGCCTTTTGTCGCGCATTCGCGGAAATCATAAGCAGCAAATTGAGGAGGCCATGTCGCCTAATTGGCAATTCCACCACCGCCAACACCACACCAATACCTTTGTATGTGTGTTGTGTGTGTGTTGCCAGCTTGTAATTAACAAATTATAGCGCCAATTTTATTGTGCTGGTCACGCTGGCGCAGCCATTTCGTTGAGGCGGCCATGTTTGTATAATTCTCAACACCCGATGACAAACCATAAAAAACAAGCTGCGTCACGCTTGGAAATTCGCTCAAATTTGAAGTCAACAACAAATGTGTGAAAGCTACTTTAAGAAGCAAATAAGTTATAGCGGCGGCATTCATAACTGCAACTTATTTAGTAAGTTTTTAAGTTGTTTAATTAGCTGAATATATTTTATTATTAAACAAAACTACTTTAATACCGTTTTTATTTGATTCAAACCTCAGTTGAGTTTAGCTATTCATCCGTAAATGTTTGCATTGGGAATGAAACAATATTGTAGGATACGAAATTTACTTTTAAATATCCATACGATAGTTGACTTTCAAACGGGGAGCATTTAGTTGTTAACTTGTTAATAAAATACCAGTGCTAAACTACACATTAAATCTTTATCTTCAACCCTTGCAGACTTCCTGCTCCAACCGTTTCGCAAACCAAAACGGGTTCGAACCGCATTCTCACCGACGCAATTGCTTAAGCTGGAGCACGCCTTTGAGGGCAATCATTATGTGGTGGGTGCGGAGCGTAAGCAGCTGGCCCAAGGACTGAGCTTAACGGAGACGCAGGTAAGCGGCAACAGCCCCATTCCCATTCCCATTTGCAACCCACAAAGGGGCGGGTTAACCCTTTCGTTGGCTGTGCTTAATGCGCATCAAATTCAATAAATTCCTTGCCCAATTGGACAGACTCAACCCCCGTTGGAGTTGGCGGTTGCAACCCCTTATGGCCGAGTGTTAAGTGATTGCATGTCAGCTGGTCGTTAGCCCACCAAGTGCCGGGAGTTACCAAGTTATTAGCGCTAAGAACGGGGCAATCCGGGGAGTGGGTACCTTTGGGCACACATAGCTGGGCGGCAGGCGCAGGCAGGCAAATAGAATTAAAAGACTCGTTAAACTTATTTACGACCTATATCGCAAAGGGTTGAGCTCTCCAATCATTGCACTGCACTTAAAAATCAAGTAATAAAGTTTAATGTGTGTGTGTGTGTTTCTCTCGCCCGGGCAGGTCAAAGTCTGGTTCCAGAACCGTCGCACCAAGCACAAGCGCATGCAACAAGAGGGCGGCGACAGCAGCGACGCAAAGAGCAACAAGGGCAGCTCCTCCGGCGGCGGCGGTGGTGGTGGTGGTGGAGGCAGTGGCGATGGTGATGACGATGCCAAGCACGACGGTTCCCAGCACAGCTCTACGGACGTGGAGGACGAAGAGGACATTGAAGAGGATGATGAGGACGAAGTGATCGATATGGATGACTATGGCAGCGATCTGGATGCCGAGGAGCATCAGCGTCTGCGCGAACAGTTCCAGCAGCAAATTGCACAGCATCAGCAACAGTTGCTGCAGCAGCAGGGTGAGGCAGCCGCTCTGACACCACAACAGCAGCAACAGTTGCTGCAACACCATCAGCAACATCTGCAGCAGCAGCAGCAACAGCAGCACTTCATGCAACAGCAGCAAATATATTTGCTAGAAAAAGAGCGGGAGCGGCAACGGGAGCGTGATCGAGAGCGAGAAAAGCAATAAAAGCCATCATCATCACATTGAATTGAATTGACCAAGAAACAAAAATTCATATGTGTCAGCGACTTTGAGTTCCTTTCTTTTGTAAATTACTTAATTTAAAGTGTATAAATTAATTTAAAACATTTACTAATTATTTTATGATACTTAAGATGTGTGACTATAAAAAAAAAGTTAAATGTAAAGAAGCTAAAAAGAAAACAAGTAAAAATCGCACTTCTCAATTTGCAGAGCATAAAAAAAGGATCTAACTTCATATATTTGTTCAAGAACTTGATTGATTTGGTTGGGGTTGTAGCAAATTGTATATAATGATAACACGACCATAATAAATATCGATCAGCTGCCAAAGAGCAATCAGTCAGTCAGTCAGACAGTCAGTGAGCAAGCCATGACATGCACAAATGCTAACAAGCGCCCTTATTGAGTTGTTGATTTTGATATTGTTGTTGTTGTTGTTGTTACCCCTTTGGGTCAAAATGCTGGCAAAGCTAAGCGCACGTTGTGTGCTAAACGTTGACAGTAAAAATGCAATCAACAATTACGAATTACGAGTTACGGTCTCATAAAGCGGCCAAAAAATAAACGTCAGTCAATAACGGAACGAAGTATTGATTGGATGCCAAAGCAGACTAAGAGACTAGGACCCCAAAAACGAGCCACCATGCAACCATGCAAAATTGATATTAAAATGCAAACGATTGACTATAAAAATTATTTACTACTATATATAAATAATAAGGATTGAGCGCTCGCTCCGGGCGATTTCGTTTCGTTTCAACTGGCGCAATATGCATATGGAGCAAGCAGCTAATGGCCCAAGCAATTTGGCGTCATTTTGAACGTGAAACGTGAAATAAACCAAAAAATTAAACTGACAAAAACCGAAGCACAAAAACAAAAAAAAATCTAGACAGACAGTCAGACAGCCAGAAGGAGACAGACAGACGTGCCCGGGGCAGCTAACCCAAAGTACAATATAAATAAATTTCGTTTTTGATATGGAAAATATGTAAGCGAGGGTTTCCACTGAAAAAAAAACTTTAACTAAAACTTAAACAGTGCAAAAAAGGCCAGACAAAAGTTCAAGGTAATTGCCGTTGTCAAAGCAGCGCAACGGAAAGTGGGCGTGACCCGTGTGGAAACTTGGCCAACAATTTATGGGCCACTTGAGTACAAGCAAAGGGTGTTGAGGTTGCACGCGAGCAAGCAGCTAGAACTGGGTGGCAGAACAACAACAAAAAATAAAAGCGGAACCCACACTTGGATGGAACACTTGAGTCTGTTCTGCGGGGTCGACGAGTGACAACAAAATTCTCGATTTTTGCATAAACGATGTGAGAATTACTTAATTGCTATTAGAGAGGGCTGTTGTATGGTAGAGGCGTTTCTCAATGGTGAAATTTATGAGCATTTAGGCATAAAAAAAAAAACAAAACAAAAAACAGCCGGCAACAAAAGCCAACAAACCCAGAGACAATGAAGTTGTCTACTGCAGTTGTGGCATGCCCCGCATGGGAAGAGGTAAGTGCAGGTGCTTGTAAATAAACCCTTCCGTTTATTATTATTATTACAATATGCATATGAACATTTCCCCTTTGGTATTATGTCAGTTACTTTGTTGTAGGTACTTTGCTATCAATAGCAAAAAACCAACAATTAAAAGGGGAGCGAAGTGGAAAAACATATTTAATTCAGTAGAAAATATACAGTAGAAAAGCAAAACATATCAAACTGCAATAGTTACTCTTCAATTTAATAAAGTTTTCAAATTTCATAAATGTATTATGACAAATATGTATATACATATATAGTTCTAATTCTTACACAGTCGGAAGTCAAATCGGAAAAAGCAGGAATAAATTAAAGGAAAATATTTGCAAAAAGAAAAAAGCAGAGTATCTTACATTTTAATCAAAAGTAGATAGCAAAATGGCAAAATGAATGCCTCATACTCATACTAGTATATTGGTATTTTTTTAAGTTGTAAGCATATATGCTTAAATGTTTTGTTAGGCCAAAGAGTGCGGCAAAGTATTTCGTTTGATTTTGGCGTGTCTACAACAACGGCGACGACTTTGAAAACAAATTTGCGCAAATGAGCCGGGGGAAATGCGAAGGGAAATGGCTTTCAGCCAAATCAACAACCAAAACCGTCAACTGGCTGACGGCAACTTCAGCCAGCTGAGGCCAGGCACTTGGAGCATATTAAGGGCGTCATTAGTGCAGCAGGCAGTGCAAATTTGACAACAGCAGGTGAACGTGGAATGAGTATCAAAGTGAGGCATAGAGCAAGGAGCTGAGGGGTACTCAGTCTGATGGCCGCCTGACACATGCTGCAGTGCAGCGTGGACGTGCTGGCGACAGCGTAGGCGTCTCAGTAGTTTGGTATTGTTGTTGCAGTTGTTGACTTTTGCTATTTAGCGGCCATTTGTATGTATGGCAAGAGATGGGTGGCGCAGCAAACAGAGGCAGCCAATATGCAAACACAATTGCAGTTTAAACTGCATTTGGCGCATTTTATGAGCCAGCCCGCAACGTGGGCGGTCGATTAATAAAGAAAAGCACAGGTAAATACACTTGGTATACATCCCAGTACAGGTACAAAAGTCTTACTTTTCTTGTAGTTTTTGTGGCACAATTCGATATCGAGTATATTGGCCATAAATCAGCAACAGACGCAGTACGAGAGATAGAGACTTCGAAGACTTGGCACCTACATACGTATATGCCAACGGGATAGTTGCACATTTGTGGCGCCTCTTGCCGCCACATAAATTCAATTGAAATGAGCAGAGCGCCGCCAAGACGCCAGCGTTTTAAAGTCTGGGTTTTGGGTTGGGTCTAGGTCTAAAATGCCCAGCAAAGGCGTTAACCATTTTGTAGCCTGGTATACGCCAAGGCGTCAATTGGCAAATTGGATTCCATGACAGCCAAGAGGAAAAGTTAATTTGCAGCAAACCATAAATAATACAGTAATCAAACTTGCAACTGAAATAAAGTGTTCGAAAGGTGAAAGCTTCCACTTTGCCAATGTGGAATGTGATCAGGCACTTTGTCTTGCAGATACTAATTTTTGGAATTGGCAAAAAAAAACTGTGCGTTTTTAATGCGTTTTTAATTGCTTGAGGCGAGAGCTCAGTTTCTTTCAGGTACGTACTGTCATAACCCTTTTCTCTTGCCTAATTGCAATAAATATTTTTTATAATAAATTTAACATTTAATTAATAAAGTTAATTGAAGCGTTTGCAACTAGTTATAGTTCTTATTTATTTGTTGTTGTTGCTATTTGCATAGCCTGACTTTGTAACGAATAATAATTGCATACAATAGTTTATGGGCATTTTGAACAGATACTAATTTGCAGATCGTGTGGAAAATTGTTGGTGGCGCGTGCATTTTTCACTAAAAACTCGCATGTTAAAAAATGCACACATTTTTTGAGCACGCCAACGCAGCAACAACAACTACAACAATAACAAATTCAATTTAATGGCTTTCGGCTTTATTTGAAAACTCATTTTCTGGAAATTAATGAGCGCTCATTTGGCGCTCATTCGGCCACGCCCACATTGCGCACGCAAGGCGGGCACAGAGAGACAAAGAGAGATAGCGAGAGAGAGAGAGAGAGAGTCAAGTTATAGTAGTAGCCAAAGTGGCCAGAGCTGAAGAGCTTTGGTAGAATCTGCCTTAGTTATATTTATAAATTAATGACACAAGACAAATGGCAAACGATTTGTATTAAAAGGCGCTTTCAAGAAATTGGGCGCCGTCCTCTCTATAATGAGTTTGGGCTTAAGTATTTCTCTTCTTCTTCTTTAGTTGCTTTTTTTATCCGGTCAGGGGTGGTCTTCAATAGTTGATCCCGAATGGGTGTGTGCAACTTGAAGACACTGACGGATATTTTTAATGTTCTATGCCCTCAAATTGTTGTAGGAGTCAAGGAGTGGCGTTTTCATCATGCAGCCTTTTTACTTATCAATTATTATTTAGGCCAAACTCAAATATTATCTACCCTTTGCCGTTGACTAATGATGATGATGATAAGTCGGTGTAAGCGGTCAATTTGGTTAATTCGATCACAAAGCAGTTAAAGCCAAGAAAATGTACTACAAAAACTAAGACTGCATTTCATACATTAGCCAAGGTTAAAAAATGGATAATCTTGCTAATCACAAACAAAAAAAAACAATGTTTTTTAACTCTCCGCATAACATGCGAGCATGGCAAAGTTCAAGTTCGAACAACCTGTTTGAACAATTAGCCAATTAACCTTTGTCCCGGATTGCTCGCAAGGAGCTAACAATTGGCTATATTAAAATCAATAAGCTTGTTTGCGATGTGGGCGCGGCCACGCCCATATCAAATGCGGCAAGCTCACTTTATTAGCCATTTCGCATTGTCGCCGTCAACCAGCCGTCTGATGTTACCAAACAGCGGTAGGAGGTTTCTATACAAAGGCTTATTGTGGGCGTGGCACACTCGCCGAGAATCGCAAAAAAACTTTGACTAACACAGTCAATAAATCTAGTCAAAAGTTGTGTTGTAAAAGCGACGTCGCGTTCGGCAACTACTTTAAAATAATTAGTGGGTGCAGCCCCAGCAAAACTAAACTAAACTAAAATAAAACTAAACTGAAGTGCACTGAACTGAGTTGAGTTTGCGGCTCTGACAATCGAACAAATTATGGGGTCGCATTCCCCAATAATCCAATGCACTGAAGGTTGCATTAAAAGCTGCACCGAAAGAAACAAAGTTGCAATAAAATTCAATTGAACTCGAATGCCTCACTATGTTTTTCTCACTGCGTAGAGAGGCAGAGGTTGTAGTTAGTGCACCTGGCGATTCAGCAATCAGAAGTAAATGTTAAATCACAATAGCAGCTGGCACAATGGGCCGCTTATTAACACTTTTGTGTCTTTTGTTAAGTTTTTCAGTTTTTTTAATATCCAGCTGAGTTGAAGTAATTCTGCGTAATAGCTGACAAGAACGTCTAAGGTGTGAAAATTAAGATGTGTGTGCTGTTCTTGTTTTGGTGATGGTGATGGCTTGAAATTTGATTAAAACTAAAATGTTCAGCATTGCAAATGATGGTTAAATAAACTTAAGTTAATTAACTGTTGGCTGGCATTAATTTATGCCACATGATTAATTACAACAACGAACTGGCAGCAGACGTCTTTTGTACGTTGTTGGAGTTGCCAGTTTGCAGTTGCAACTGGCCCTTGGCCATTGGCCTGTCTGTCTGTCTGTCTGTCAGTCTGGTCAGCTACTGGGAGGCAAGACGCGTCTGTCTGTGTTCCATGGTGGTTTGGTGGTGCAATTTGCACGCATTCTGAGTGGGCACCACAGCTGCGCCAACCAGTTTAAACGCCATTGGTCATTTGCAATAGCAACAGCAAGCAACTGAACAGCGCCAGCCATTAAAATGACATAGAGCCACAGACACAAAAAAAAAAACAAAAAACACGCACGAGTTGCAGATTCTGGGCATTCGGTTGCTGTTCTTTCCGCAACAGTTGGTGGCGCACGGAACGTATGCGGAACTCGCATTTGCCACTGCCACAAAAATACAAACACAAGCGTGTTGCTGCTGCTGTCGGCTCACAATTATTTACCCAAACACATTTAAAAAAAAAAAAAAAAACCAGAACCGACTGCTGCTACTACCACTAGAAGCTTGCATCTGAAAATGAAAATGTGTTCATGTGTTAATGTGCGGCACAGAGCCACAACAATTAAATTCAAATTAGCACAAACACAAACACAAACAGAAAGCCATTAGTCGCTAAATTAAATACGTTTATTTGTTTTTTAATTCACTGTTTGTATGCACACGAGCAGCAGCAAAAACAACAACAACAATACCATTTTTATGAGCACATTAACAAAAATAGTTTTTCATAAGTAATCATTCATTATTGAAGTCAATCAATTTGCAAATTTTGATGTCAAAAGATTCGTGTCAAAATGTCGAATTTAAACATATATTTTGCTGTTCAAAAAAAGCCAACGCTTGTTTAATTAAAACTAATTTTTTTTAAGCTACAAATTGGCATTGAGAAAACCCTGCTGCTTGGAAGACCGTCTTAGAATAGAACATATCATTTCTATGCAAAGAAAAAGCCAAATAGTACGTGTAGTTTTTTATTGCTGTTTGAGCTTTTTACTGGCTGAAAACAACAAATTCTAAAATTAGTACACTTAAGTCTTTATCGATGGTGCTCTTGAGCCCAGCATGCTTTGACTTAACTTATCTAGTCAACAAAATTCGCAAAGGCAATCACATTGCATTGCTGAACCGTCCCTTTTAACAGCTTGCAAATTTATGTCTCAGCTTAAGAAAACACTAAATGAGTGCCATGCATTTTTTTTTATCGCACGCAGCAGCAGCAGCATCGTCCGAGTCTCGAACAACGGTCGTTCGAGGCCCAACAACTAATTAGACATGTTAAAGAACTTGTTCAAGTTGTTGTTGTTGTTGTTAGCTGTGCTTGGCATTAAAATGGTAACACCACCCGACCGAAAAGCCAGCAAGCAGCAAACACATTTAAAAATGCTCAAGTTAATTAATTGCGCAACGAATGCATACCAAAGGCAAACGGCAAAAGGCAGACAGGCAGGCAGGGCATAGGACACGTCGGTAACGACCAATGACTTGATTTTTGCAGCACGATAGGAGGCAAAAGGGATTTCGCTTTCATTAAACAAATATCCAAACACTTTTGCCGCTGATGCGATGACACTGATTAGCATTATTCCAACAAGCCGGATTCGAGAGACCAGGACGTGATCCCAGACGTTTCTTAATTTTCATTGCAACCGGCAATGGCGACAAAAGGTCTGCCAAACAACCGACTGACTCGGTGTGCACAACCTGCCCATGAAATTGTTTCTCAGTCGATTTTGGCACAAAATATTCAAGGATCTAGTCAAGAGTGCCAGAGTAGCAGATACTCTATATATATATATACTTTATGGGTGGCAATTGCCAACTTAATTGAAATTTAGATTTTTGCAGTCCCGAAATCGTGTTGGCAACAATTCGAATCGTTCCTAGCACCGAAAAGCAACTTCATTAGGACTGACACGCCCACAACGAGAACAGCAACAACAATCAATGAGAGATGAGAGATGATTAATTGATCAGACAAACGATGGAAAAACATTCGACGGCACAATCAAATTAAGGCAGCATATAAATGTGAGCCAATTATTAAAACTTAATTTTGATGTAGACACCATCGCCAGACGATTCCCAATTTCACAGCCTCCTCAGCGGCACCAGACTAATGAGCAACATGCACTTTGGCTGCCAAAACGAATGTTGTTTGTTGTTGTTGCTGTTGCTGCTGCTGCCTGTGAGCTGTACAACAAACTAATCAAGCTGTTCGGGCTGCCAACTTTGATGCATTTCCCAAATTGATGCCCCAGATTGATGGGCATTCGGCGCTGGACATTCGACTCTGGCTATGCGTCTCTTCTGACATATGCAAAACATTTTGTGGAACGCTGGCGGACAATGCCAGAACAAGGTATGCAAACCAATGAGCTGAAAATGCAGACAAATGACTAACAAGAAGGTAAAGAAGTTGCCAGTTAAAATATCCGATAATCGACCTAGGCGACAAGAATGCGAGCTACAATTATGGTTAGCAAACTGTTCTGTCTCTAATAACTCGATATTACAGCTATAAAGCTAACATACTTTTTATCTATTTTAATCGATTTTTATTCAAAGCCACTCAGACGTCACATAAAAGTACTAACTCTTATACAGTATAAGACAGTTTTGATCGATTAACTCGATACAAGCATATCTTTACAGCTATAAAGTTAACATACTTCTTGTCTTGTTCTGAACAATAGTTTTATTTACAATCGATTTCAATCGATTTTCATTCAAACCAACTCAGGCTGTACATAAAAGTCTACAAAATTTACTTAGCGCCTGCCTTAACTGATATGCCCCAACAACTAATAGTTTTTGTAGCGCAACGCAAATGTTAAATAAAGATATTCAAACAAATTTCAATTTCGTTGTTAGGCCAACTTGTATTGAACTGCGCTAAATTAACCGCAGGCATTCATTTCAGTTTGTTTCGTGTCCAAAACGGAGTTGGAGTTAAAATTCTATGGCCAGTTCATTTTGATGAGTATTGATGAGTTTTAATAATTTGCTGATGAGTTTTCGAGCGCGCTTGGTTTCCCAAGCACAACAAAAACCAAAAACAACAACAAGAAAGTGTATAGAAACGGAAAACAAAAATACATACATACATCTGAGGTGAATTCGTCTTCTTCTACTTGCTTGTTTTGGGTATCTGTAACGACTGTGGGCACATAACAAGCCTCAACGCCTTGCAACATTTTGAGTGATGCGTTTTTGAAAGTGGCGTCGAATTTCTCAACCGTGAAGCGCCATGCAGAGCAGCGGTAATTGAGACGCTGATGCTGATGCCAAAGCTGTTATCCCAGCCAACAAATATAGAAGAGAGCTGAGAGGTGGATTGTGGTGCATGCTGCATGCTGCATGCTGCATGGTGCGTGGTGCAGCCGTGCAGTCGTTTAATTGCCGCCATTATTAAACTCATTTATCGTGTTTTAATTTTAACGTTGAGCTTCAGCAGAGAGCACCAGCGGCAGCGGCAGCAGCAACAGCATCAGGTGTCTGCCGGAGGAACGGAGCATCTTCACTTTGGTTATCTTGTGGGGCTCCACTTTACTCTCTGCAGATGGTGCGGTATAATTAGTGAGGCAGACGGTTACAGCGGCGACTGCAGCTGCCATGATTTGGCGCTGATGCAGCAATTTACAAGAAAATTATGTTGTTTGCTTAATTAATAAAAGTAGTTTTTAATAGAAAGGCATTAGAGCTAACGAAAGACTGAGGCAACAAACTTGGCTGCGTGATTGATGAAAATGTGCGACAATCTTGGCCAGGAAATCAAGTTGTACGAAAAAATGTATGGCTTAAAAGCTTTTTACTCACTTGACCAAATAAATGTGACTATGGTGCGTCTTGTCCAAAAGCAGCTTCCGCATATACGAGTTATATTTATGTTTAACTCAACGTTTCCTTTATTTATGTAAGGATTTTTGTAGTTCCTATGGCAATAGTTGTTGCTAGTGTTATTAACCAGCTGCTAGTTGTACATATTATTCGCCTACGCGACCCTTGACCGTTTGTTTGCCAACTCACAATTAAGCAAGCAACAACGTGTTGGCCAAAACGAACTTAAAAGTCATAATTAATGGTCGCATGTCACACTTTCGAGTTCATCGGAGTTAAACCTGAATTTCGTCCAACAAGTTTCTACTGTAATGGTATGTGGATGACGTCCGCCAAAAACTGTCGCATATAAAATCATATAATTAACATAATCATAATCAACAAAGTATAAACGTTAAATTGAGGCTAATTACTTTATAACCGACACTCAACTGCGAAACATTGTCCATAACGATGATGAAAAGACAGAGAAAAAAACAGAAAACAACAACAACGTGCTCACTTATGGCAAACTCGTTTCAATTATGGGGAATCAAGCGGTGTCTCGCCAGTGCTCAACATAGGAACAGTCTCAACCTCAAACCATGCCCCTAGCTCCTCCATCTCTAGACACGGCAATAACTGGACGGCAACCGGATGGGCCAGAAGTGTGCGACAGTGCAACATGCGAATGAGATTTGATTTCATTTTCGTCTAAACGAAGCTATGACCACGTTTCCTATGTCTGATGTTATAAAATGCAAGTGAGTGTGATTGTACTCTAATACAAACGAACAAATTGTAAATGAATGCACTGCACGAAATATTTTTGATTTGACGTTTGAGCAAATTCGTTTGTCATTTTTATTTGGTATTGGTATTCCATTAAATAGATTTTAATATAACTATGGATAGTAAAAACATCTCACAATATATATAAAATTACCTCACAATATATCGTAATTTTATTCTCATATTAACCAACTTATTTTCTACTGTGCAATTCGGTCAGCCAATTCAATTGCCGGTAGATGGAGAAATGTTTGTAAAGTTAACAAGCTGCAACTATTCACGCTAAACAAACTTAACACACACACACACACAGTATGGCGGCTGGCCAACAAAGATAAAACGAAGCAAAGTTAACTGTTTTAAATTTTTATGACAAGCTCATGAATTCGTGTGCAATTGTAAATGCGCCATATAATTTACAGATTATTATTATAATTACTGGTTACTTTTTCAGTTAACATACAACATACATACATACACAAGCACACCGATTTATTAAGTTTTATTTGTTGTTGTTGCAATTGCGCGTGGTTGGTTCGTTTGTTGTTGTTGTTGTTGTTATTATTATTGCTGGTCGAATGCCCACTGTCTGAAGAGATTTATTTGTTGTTGCTGTTGCATATGTATAAATGGCAAGCAATTAGATGAGTTTTTAGCTTCAAAACTTATTTAATAAAATAAACATTTCTACGCTTAAATTAGGTTTTTGTAATTAGGCAGGTATTATTAAGCATTGCTTAATACAAAGTCAGTTAATTAGCGACTCAAGACAAATAATTATTATTTTTTTAAAAGACTTAGACAACGAACTGTTTTACTCTTTTGAAGCTTAGTTAAATCAACAACATATTAATTTTAAGCATTTCTTACCAAAACTTTTACACCGTTTTGCTGGATGATTTAAGAAATTCTTTTAAATAATATTGACAATACATTTTACTTTTAAATTTTAAAAAAAATTTTGATTGTGCAACTTGTTGGGGCTTATGAGTCATTTAGTTACGCCACCTATTTTGGTTCATCTCATAACTCCAGGGCCAATTGAGCATTATGGTTGCAAACTGTAAAGAAAAAAAATTAACAAAAGCTGAATTATGTTTGCACTGGTCATAAATAAATTTGGCAGACAAAAAAAAAAAGTGAAGTGAAACAAAACCAAACAACAAAAACCAAAACCACTAACAATCTATGGTCGTTCCAGGGCCGGGCGCGATAAAAATCGCTGGCAATTTGTTAAATTTAACGATTTGCAGCTCAAGCAGGCGAAAACAGTTCCGAAAGTTGAGCAGCCCCAAAAAATAAAACGGCTAAAAGCGGCCAGCTGCCGCCTCCTGCTTCGACCGTTTTATGGCCAAATAAATAATTAAAATGATGCGTGGTGTTAAGTGCCGCCACGTCTCACAAAAATCCAGAGCCAGAATCGCTGCCTTAACAACAACAATAACCAATGCAAAGTCCGAGGCACACACGCTGCGTGTGTTCATTTCTTTTGAAAATTTGTCATAAATTTATAGCTTTCGCGCAGCGTACGGGTTCACTGTGCTACAATACTATAGTATGTACGTCTCTGGCACGTACGCACTTTGACACTGCCCCGAACCGGGCTTAATTGCTTGTCATGTGGCACACATTTCCAACGCAAATTGGTCGTCAGATATGCCAGATTTAAAGAATCGTCGTAACAAACAGACCACACAACGTTCCATTATAGTGCCGCCAAAAACAAAAAAACAAAAATACAGATTGCCAAATTTCATTATAACTAAACCTTCTAGACCCAAATGTTTTTTAATTGCGGTACGCCCTTTGAACCGGTTCTTAGTTGGCGCAATTAAAGCGAATCGCGTTGGCCTTTTTTTTTGTTTTTAATGAACTAACTGTGGAACATTAAACTAATATGCTTTATGGCACTGCGGCTGCTCGACTTCGTGAAACCAAATGTCACTTGTTGCAGCTTCTTGTCTTTGGGATCTTCGAAATTCTGTGGTCAACATGTTTTTTATGATTGTTGCTCGTTAAAACACGGCCTTATCACTTCGCATCGCCAGGTCGCATAAAAAATAATTATCTCAACTGATCTACAGCTCTACTAAGTCCTTCTGTTCAAGTAGCAAGTGGTCTTGTCTAAGAAATCGCTTATTATGTTTCCAAGTAAATTCTGACAATATTGTTGAACTTAGTTTGTATGGGAATCGACGTTAACATTTATTATTGCTGCAAAAAGGTGCCACGATGAGTTTGTAGAAATTTTCAGAGTATTAACTTTAAGTAAAATTTATGTAGAACATCCCGATTAAGAGAGAAGTTTTAAATGCCAACAGCATAAACTGTAGAAAGCCAAAGAAGTTTCATTTTCGTAGAATTTTGCGACCCTTTCCAGTGTGTATATCATTTAAAAAACCCAACTTTACTTCAATCATAATAAGAAAAGTCTTTTCTCCTTTGAAGTTCCCTTAATGACACGATTCTAAACTGTCCCAGTAAGAAAACATATCTAGCAAAATATGACAAAACACTTACACAACATTCTAATTAAGCCAGAACCAATATCAATTCAATTCTGGCAAACACACTCCGATGCCAATGTTTATGACTCTATTAGCCGGGTCTTCTCATAAAGATCACGCAAAGGCCACCAAATGCCTTTAAAGTTTACTACCTTCGACTCCAACTGATACTCACGTATAGAGTCATCTTATTCTCTTTATTGTTGTTGTTGTTTTGTATCTGCTGCATTTTGCGCGTTGAGAAATTCTTTAGCATACAACATAAATAATATTTTATTGGCAATTTAGTTGCGAAATTAATGTTCATACAGTTGGCAACTTTGGTAATTTATGCAAATAAAACGATCGTAAATTTGGCATTAAAACGCTTATTAAATGATCGTTTATTAGCCAAGGCCCAAGCCCCACTCATACACACACACACAGACACACACACTTAAGCAAAGGATTAGCTCGCAGCGCCCCTTTTTGTACGCCTTTGTGGCATGCAACAAGGTTGCGATTTGTAGCAGCCATATAAATTAAGTGATTAACCGAATTGTTCTTAAATCTTGGCAGCTATTTACAAGATTGATATTATTTACGATTTGCTGAACCGAAAAAGAGAGTGAGTGCCATTGATATACTATGTATGTACACAATTACATATATACAAACATATTTATCTATATGTTTGACTTGATCTGTAGCTCATTTTAGGCTGAGCAAAAAGTGTCTATAAGTTCTGGGAAATGCTGCCTGGCTGCTGGCTGGATCGCATATTGTATAATGTATTAGCTGGCGCATTGTGTGTTAATTTGACAACGACATCGGTCTGAAATTCCTTGGGAACGGCAGCATTTACAACAACAACAACAACAATACTTTGCCGCAATGGCGACAAACGAGCCTTGTTGCTGTCAAAAGTCAGAAATATAACCATATAAAATCAGTCGGCATGACCATTGAGCTGCTTCGCTCCTGTCTCAGCCTTTCCCTCACTGTCGTGCCCATCATCATGCCCATCATCGTCCCCATCGTCATAACAATCATCATCATCATCACCATCATCATGGTGAGCGCAACAGGATTAACAAAATTATTGCGGCAAAAGCTTTAAAAGATTTTTCACTCTCTCTCTTTCGCTCTCTGCCTCTTTCTCTCTCTATTTTTTCTCCTTTTCAAACTTTAGTCAATGAAGCTGCGATCCCAGCTGTCAGCGCGTGGAGTCCTCAACTTATCAGCTCGCTATAATCAAAAAATTTTTGCTTCTTTGTTTAGTATTTTCGACACGTTTAATTCTAGTAGAATTTCAAAGGAATGTTAATGTACCCCAAATGTATCAGAAATTATTGGTTTATATTATTATTATTTGTATTTGTTTAATAACATTTTTGTTTTTATGTTAAAAATTCAAAGTCTCAAAGTTCCAAAATGCTTTTGATACATTTTGTATTAGTAAAATAAAGTTTTGAATGCAACTAATAAAATCTTTTGATTTCAGTAATTGATCATTTCATTCAATAAATTCATCAAAATTTTTATAAAAATCCTATAAGTATGCGTGAAACGGTACATTTTAACTGACAAACAGCTTTTTTTTGGGGCATCTTTTATGATGTTCAAGTTTTGTTGGAAATTTAAAATGTCCCATTCATAATCTTGGAGAGTCCATTGTGTTTTATTTTTTTTAACTTATTCATTCAGAAAATCAGTTTTAACTTTAGACACTCATAGTAAAGACTGTTGGACATATCTTCAGCGATGATGATGATGATGATGATGTTAATAATGATGATGACTCAATAATTGAAATTTATCAAAATAAATTAAGCAAATCGTCTTTAAATTTAAATGCCACATTAATTACAACGTCTTAGAGCATAAAAGAGAGATGCATTTAAAATGTGGATGACAAATGAGCCACCAATTTATAACAAGCCCACCGAGCAGCAAGCCAGCAAATGAAAGAAACGAAAAAGATATTCTGTTGTCTGCCCACAACACACAAATTTATCACAGCCAGAGTTAGACAATGATATCGATGATCGATTTAGCGATCCAGCGGGATTATTGTAAAAAGAAGAGAACCAACCAACCAACCTTTTCAATGTCACAACTGAGGCCAATAAATTGTTCAACAATTTACAACTGGCAATTCATAAATTTATTAATGAATTAAGTTATAAGATAATTTACAGTTGATGCTGATGCTGATGCTGATCGGAAACGCAATCTGCTGAACAAAATGATCATCACTGCTGATCGCTGCAATATATCAAGAAGCGGGGACGTGGCCCAAGACCCGAGACCTAATCGAATTGTGGCCAAAGCAGAAGCAGCGTACAGCGAAAGCGAAACGCAAAACGCAAAACGCAAAAGGCACAAACTACAGTGAATTCTCGGAATTGAGACGGCCAAATGGGCAAAGGCTGCAAAACAAAAAATAAAATACAAAAATTTAAATGAAGCTGTGGCAGGATCGAGACGGGCAGACTTGGATGTGGGTTCGGGTATCTGGTATGGCAAACTGGCTGCAGTTTGTCTGCTGGCTTATTGCTGAGCATTTCTAAAAAAAGAAAACTAAAAAAAAAAAAGAGGGGGCGAGAGAGCTGCACATGATTAGCCTGGTAGGTAAGCCTGGTTAGAGCTGCGGTTCCATAATCGTTATCATCGGCACCATCATCGACAACACAGAACGAACAACATTCAACGACTGAGAATGAAGCTGGGCTTTTTGCATTTTGTTGCATGTACGTATGTACAATGTATTTTTTTGTTGCTTATAAATTGGAATTTAAAATTAATTAAGTTGTCGTTTTGCGCTTTTATCCAATTTATAACTAATATGACACCGATTATACGAAATATGTTCGCTAATTAACGAACAAACACCGCAACCAACAGCAGAATACATACACATAACTGCCTACCTATCCTGCCCCCTCTCTCTATCTCTCTCTCTCTCTTTCATCCTCTCTGACAGTAACAGTCATCTAACTGGCCAAGAAACAAGGCAGACAGACAGGCAACATTCGTTGAAGAGAACTTCTTCTTTTTTTTCTAGAGACCCGAGACCCGACTCCTTCTTTGAATCGTGTCCGCGTGCTCGTAATCTGCTCGCTGAAGACGCGTTGTAAATTGTCTGACAAAGCTTATTTTATTAATTTAAGCCATAAGCGTTGGCCTCGTGTGTTGCTGCAGCTTTGGCTTGTTTGTTTGCAGCCCCTTGCGTATTTTTATTTTTTTTTTTCACTTTTTTTTTGCATACCGTGCTAAGGCAAGGCAAAGGCATAGCATCGGCAAAGCAGCGCCAATTTATTGCGCATCGTAAAAAGCCGTTTGCGTTTTAATAAGCCATGCCAAACACGCGGCGGTTGTTCCGTTCATTCGTTTAGTCGTTCTTTTGACTGTTTTGAAACTGCAGTTGTTAGCAAAAGGCGTCGATGTTGACGACGTTTTGGTCATTTGACTTTAAGCAACACAGCCATTTCGATAAAGGAAAAAAAAACGCTGTCTAAACCCTCTCACTGCATTCCTGGGCATAACGAATTTCGAGTTTTCACTGTGTAATCGAGTATGAGTTTGGCTTGTTGGTGGTTGGCTGGTTTGTTTGTTTGTTTTGGGCAATTGGGCAACTTGAGTGACATTGGTTTATGGTACTTTAAGGCGACGCATAACGGCATTTAATGAACAGCCAAAATGGTTAAAAACAAAAACGAGTTTGGTAATAAACTTAATTACTTATGTTATTGCAGCTTTTAGACATTGTCTAGAATTGAGTTATTACGTTTGCCATTTTGTATGTATGGTTACAAGTGTTAGCTAGACAAGACAATGGCAAGGACAGTTATCAATTCAATATTAATTTTGTTTCTTCTGGTTATTTCTGAAAAGTAACTTATATCGACCAACCTGCACAACATCAGAGAATATATCCGAGCATTTCAACTAAAAAAAATAGCCCTGAAGCCTTCGTGTAAAGTTGCACCATAAATTGAACCTGATGCTAGATTGAACCACAGCTGTTAACCCTTGCCCAATACTTAGCTGTAACATAATAAAAATAAATATGTCAAAATTAAGTAAGCAGCCACAAATTTACACACCACCACCACCACACTAGTCAACAATAACAAACACAACAACAACAACAAACTTACGATAAGCTGGGCCGCAATGGATGAACCACAAACAAATGCAGGAGCAGCGAACAGGCAGAACACGAAAAGAGAACTTTTCATTGGGAGAGTTGTGTGTTGTTGTTGAATGGTTTCAAGTTGTTGGCGAGTGAGCGCGCATAAAAAAAGGCGTTGAAATCAGTAAAAATAGCCATGCATGGCTGAAATATACGGCTGCATGGGTCTGGGTCTGGTCGGGGGCGGAAGGCAGTTTGAGGCAGGTTTGAGCAAACAAGGCATTCGGGATCTAGATGAGGCCATAGGGTTTTTGGGGCGAGCGGAATTAGAAGGGAGTTGGTACTAAGGTCGAAAGAGATGGGCAAGCAAAAATCGTTTACAAATAAATCAGAAAGCGATAAATAAGGATTTTGTCTCGTAATAACTCAGCGGGAGCCATTTAACATGCAATCATAACGAATCGATGCTGAACGCTTTAGCGAATACCAACACCAAGCAGTAAGGTGCAGGAGCACGGAACAAGGAACAAGCAGCAAAGGGGCAAGGCAGGCTGACATGGGCCCAGGGCTTGCTTGGAGAGGCAGCAAACACGCTTTCACACCAGGCAGCCGAATGTGGCAAGTGTGTGTCGAATTGTTGTTGACTTGTTGCAGTTGTCGCTGCTTCTGCTTGCTGTTGTTGTTCTTGTTGATGTTGATGTTGTTCTCGCGCCTTGGGCTTGAAAATAAAGTTGCAAACAGGCACGTAAACTTCTTATGGCTCGACCACAACGCCTGATCCCTTGCAACACAATGACAAGGGCGTTCTTTGGGGTTTTTTTTATGAGCGACGGGCTTCAGTTCTCTCGTTATGCATGCCCCTATCGCAAAACATACCCAAAAACATGCACTTCGCTGCACTTCATAACTTTCACAAATGACACTCCATGCCCCATACAACATAACCGATATCGCGGACTGAGTAAGCAACAACATGTTCGCTTAATTATGTTGTTAAACAATCTGCCGTCATTTGCGCCAGCTAGTACCGGTAGTTCAAGCTCCTACAAGTCTAACACATCCTTGGCTGCGAGGGAAGTAATTAAAATTATGCCCTCAACAATGGCTGCTAGACACGCCAGCCACGAGGCGAGCCCACACGATTTTCTATGACTAATTGCGAGAAGTGTGTCACAGGAAAAGCGGCCCACTAACGATCCAAACGGACAAGTCCGCTCGAGTCTGCACACCTGACAGGTGAACTACCTGGCCTGAGCTTATGGGGTCAGGCACGCATACGTGAACGCAAGGGCTTATCCCGATAAAAATTGCAAACTGCAAACAGTTAACCTGGCTAACAAGAAATTAAATTTCATTACGCGCGCATAAGTCAATTTGCCCAGCATGGGCAATGGGGGTTGGGTTTCTAACTAACTCAACATTTTACAGTGGGTAAAAATAACACAAAACCCTTAAATAACTGACAAGCTAGAAAATGCAAAAGTATAAATAGTTAAAAGATAATAATAGGTATTGACTTTGGCATGTCAAAAAGGTAAAGCAAAATCTGAAAAAACTTCTACCATCTATTTAGAAGTTCTTTGAAATAAATGATAGCATATCAAGTATGTTTTCACCACAGTGCACGTAGCTAATGAAGAGGTGGTAATTTATATGGGTATATTCACCTGTACCTAGACACGTTTTAATAAGCCAAAGACTGAGCCATGAATGGGAACTAAGCCGAAGCCAAATGGAGACGTGGACATGGCTAACCATGGCCAGGTCTTTTTAGTTGTCTGCTAACTGCGACCAACTGTGGCCAAGTGCAGGATTAATTAATTGCCTACTGCTGCAGTTGCTGTTGCTGTTGCTGATGCTGATGATGTCTGCAGCACACATGACGTATACGTGACACTTGAGAAATGTTCAGCCGTTTAATGTGCGACATTTTGTTTGTTTTTGCCAACTGCTAACAACTTTTGGCAGCTTGCAGGCTACGCTCGAACCTACCAATTGCTTGAATGTCAACAGTTTCGTTTTTTCAAAGAGGTGAGTGAGGGGAGAGAGAGCGAGAGTCTGCTTTTGCATCCAAGTTATAATGATGAGGAACATTGAGCCAGAGGCGACAGCGTTGTCAAATGACTTGCGTAAATTTATCGTAAATGCCATCAACGGTAGCGACACACAATCCCAGCTCCTTACCACATTCGACATGCATTTTAGACCAACTGCCTGCCGATTTGTTGGCCAAGTCAGTCAGTTGGCCCGGGCTCGTCTTGGCTGCCTGCTAGGCTAATCCTCGTTAATCCTTCTTATTGTACTGCTGCATTGCTGCCCATACATAAATTTAACTTTGATTCCTTTTGTTGTTGTTGTTGTTGCTGTTGCTGTTGTTGTTACGGTGACACCCACCCCCGCCACCCCAACCAGCGAGAATGATATGCTAATGAAATGCATCGCAGTGCAAATATCTCTTTTGGGCATGCGCCACTCTGCCTAACAAAATTTGCATCGAAAGTCAGAAGCTGCAAAACTCAAATGCGGATATCGAGAATTGGACTTAAACTTGAGTTGTTGCGTGTTATTGTTGTGGTTGTTGCATGTTTTTTATCGCTTGACACATTTAATTGGAAGTCAATCGCTTGGCATGAAGTTTAATTTGTTTCAGATGCCAAAAGTGAATGTTGCGAAGATCAATAAAATTTCAATGTGCACACTATTATAATTGAAAATCTTTTCAATATATGTATTGCTTTTCAAAAGTACTCCACATTTACTTTAATTGTCCCTGATCATTCCAAATTATAATAGTTCTTAATTTATAATAATAATTTATTTCTAGTTTTCCGAGTACTTCGATAACACAACCTAACTGAGAAACAAAATACTCTTAGTTCAAGTTTCTTGATGTTCCAAAGGCGGCGACAAACGGCGCTCCAGTTGAACACACTTGGGTGACATTCAATGGTTGGTCTGGTTGCTTGTAGTTTGTGTCTCATTGTCATGCCCCGCTTATTGATTGGAATACAATGGATCCTTAAAGTGTGCTTACAAGCGCCGTAACTCAAACAAATTGCAGCCGCCTGCCTGCAAACTCTTAACTGAGTTGAAGACGGAGAAGACCCGGCAGAGGATGACGACGGGCAACGACACTGATCAACAGGCACAGCGACGCCGTGGATACACAAAGCAGTTAGGCAGGCAGAAAGGCAGGCAGGCAGAAGCGACCCAATAGGAATGGGGTTGGGCTCAATGCGTTTTACATGATGGCTACACGACAAGACAGGAGCGGCAAGAGACGACTGCCCGACTGCCAGCTTAACAAGAACAAGATAAGCCCGCGCCTCAATATTGTTGTTGTTGTGGTTGGAGTGTTTTTTGCTTTTTGTTTTCTGTTTGGCTTTGGGTTTTAAGTTATTCCAAGCTCGCAACGAACACACAGTGGACCAGAGGCGCTACTGACGCGCTTATGTTAAATTTACCAAACAAGCGATTTGTATGCAATTTTGCGATCGTTCAAGCGCAGGGAAGCGGTTTGCAAGGGGAAAGCACGCTGCTGAAATCCAAATCCCAGCGAGACATCATGACGTCGTGGATTTGGATAGGGCTGCTTAAGTTGCTGTTGCTGCTGATGTTGCTATTGTCTTTTTGTTGTTGTCTGCCGCACTGTCTGCGTCGCTGCTGCCGTCGCAATGTCTAGTTTATTGGCGTGATTTTTTATTTGCATTCGAAAATGTTTGCTTGCTGCCACAGTCAACGAGTTGTTGCTGTTGTTGTTGCTGTTACTGTTGCACGTGATGTATGCGATTTAACCGCCCGGCTTCGAGTCCGGCTGCATTTGCTTAGTCGCTTGCCCGCCACACAATTGCCATAAGTTTTGCTTGGCAATGCTCCGCAATTATTTGCGGAATTCCTTTTGGAATAGTATATTGACTCTGAGTCTAACTCTCTGACTGCTTGCAACTGGAAGCTTTACGTGCCTCTTGTGTCCACATGTCCGCATGCACAGCGCCTCTGACTAGCTTTGACAGCCATACAAGGAAGCTTAACCCAATGCCAGCACTCTTCGTTTCTTGTCGTCTTTTTGTCGTGGTTTGGGCATTTTACTTGTTTCGCTTCAAGCGCTTGACATTTGGTTTATTCCTTTGTTAATTTGTCATGAAAATTCGTTTTTAAGCGAATTTTTTAAATGCATGCAATTTGTAAAGTGATTTTGAAATTGATTTTATATTAAGCATACTAATTAACAAAACACATGTTTGAAAGCGAATTCAATTGCTCAACTAAATCAAAGTTTAAGAACTTACTTGATCAACCGATTAAATAGTATTCAACTGAAACTGCCTTACAAAACTCTACAAGCAGTTATTGCCCCACAGCCTAATGATCAATTCTCAACAATAACAAATTTACTATAATCAATTGAGCTCCCAACGAATTTGAACATTGCACCAAACCGTTATACAAAATAACTGGCATATACGAATCATTCAATCCACCCACTCCCATTAACACCCATTGAGAATGTAATTTTTCATTGAAAAAAAAAAAAGGCAAAACTGCACAACTGACTACTTTGTATGCAAGTCAAACCAAACCAAACCAAAAAAAAAAAAAGTAGAAAAATAATAAAAGAGGCGCCTCGTGTACTCCACTACCTGTCCGCCTGCAAGTCAATTGTGCAACTGCCCCAAGTGTCAAATTAGACAAAGAGCAGGCACAGACTCAATACAAACTTGCAACTGGTAAACGGGGCAACAGAGCAACAAAGCAAATGAAATGCTTGCTGCTGCTGGGTAGTGAAAAGTTGAAAAACTAAAACGCCTGGCGTCTAATTTTCCACGAATCGAATTCAGGTGGACTGGGGTTGGGATCGGATTGATTTGCATTTGCATGTGGGTGGCCGGCAAATTGCCAGAACGTGAGCACAATTGTGAAATTAACGGCAAGTGGTTAGAACAGCAGCACTAAAGGAGAGCGAGAGAAAGAGAGAGAGGGAGAGGGAGAGTATAGGAGAATGAAACTAGTAAAACAGACAAAGCGCATTCCAGCCACAAAACTGTTTCAATTAATTGCATAAAAGTTCTAAACCGACAGCATATCCCGACTTCCCCTCTTTTATCGACCATTATTCCGCTATAGAACAATGGCGTCTTGTGCAAACTGTGCAACACTAAAAACAACAACAAGCGTGGCCATAATCGGAGCCACATCGTCGTCATGGTCGTGCCTTTCAGTTTGAAACGTGATCGATAGACTGACTACTAGCCAAAGCAGCAACAACATCAACAACAACAACAACAACAACTGCAAATTGGTCTCTTTTAGCCAAAGACGTAGACGTACACGTAGCAGACGTTGCCAAATGTTTTGGCCTTAGTCAAATTATGTTCTTTGCCTCGTTTGATAATGAAACTGCAAATTGAAGTTGCTGTTATTGTTGTTAACGTTGTTGTTGTTGTTGCTGTTGGCTTTCAAACTGTTTGCTCACACCGTTGTTTTATGCATCTGAGAGCAACGCTAATGATTACGTGTTATCGTGTTGGCAATTTTAGCATAAGACTGAATTGTGCATCCAACTGAGCCATGGAGTCATCCATCTAGTGATCGATTCAATGCTTGGGGTTATATGGTTTAGATCATGGCAGCGGACACTAACTAGTCTCATCATCGAGCGTTAACAAGCTCATTTTTTTTTTTTTTTGTTTAACCTGACGTCCCGACTGAACAACAGCAACAAATCAAGCAAACTGATCCGCGAACTTGTCCAATTTTGTTGCACTTACCGCGTTCATAAATCGATAATAATGGCATTTATTGTGTTATGTTCCAAACACCATTATATGCACAGCCTAAGCATTAATATAGCTGGAGTATTCGCTATAGTTGGTGTCATAAATACTAACTGCAATTTAATACCCGTATTATTTGTAAGTTAATAAAAAAAAAATACAACAACGATATTAACTTGGCCATGGAGATGTGATTTATGCTTATGGGGTTAATTTTACATAGCTGAAAAACCAAGTTCAAACTAACTCAGATCTTCAAGTATCTGTATCACACATGTCATAATTTTCAACAAAACGTTCACATTGACAATATCAACAAAGATCATTGAATCGTTAATTTTCCATCTGGCAATCAACACCTACAACAAAATACGTATACGTATGGGCCATGGAAGATGGTAAAGTATTTTGCCACATTGTCCAAATTGACACGAACATGGTTATCTACATTGATTGAACTAAATTTTCATTAACTGCCTGCCGCAAGCCCGTAGACAAAACGTTTTCCTGCTAAAAACCCACTCCAAACCGAAACCAGCTATCGAACTCTCGCAAGCATATCGTATTAAATTGAATTTTTATGTTCTCACAAAGTCATGGAAAATTCATGGGCAACCAAAACGTTGCACTGGGAACTGGGATCAGCCATAAAAACCTCAAAGCACTATGGACATGGTCAGGGACATGGTCAGGGGCAGCTGACTGCCGAATGCTGTGTGTGGGTTAATAAATGCGCCAATGAACCGCAGCGCGAAGCTCTGGCTAAATTATGGTTATTTAAATAAACAGCACACGATTTGATTTGTCCAAAGCAAAAGTGTTGCTGCGGTCGCGAAATGCGAGCGCCTTTAAAATTGGACAGGGAATCAAGCAAAGTGGAGACGCAAGTCTGGAGTCTGGAAAGAAATTATGTTGTAGCTGCACTGATCGTGCGCACAGGTCGCTAGCGATAGATTCGTAGTCGTCAACGTCGTCTTCGTTTTGGTCTTCGTCATCGTCGTCATCGTGGCTGTCTTGGGGGTTGTGCCATCAGGCCATGATTGAGTAACGCCCAGGACTGGCACTGGGCCCGTCTAATTATGAGTCCAGTTTCTGGTCAACGTTGATTGCAGCAACAATAGCAACTGGTCGCATTGTGGCATCCCAGGCAGCCATCATTAGCTGATGAGCAGCGTTGCCTTTTGATGAGCTTGATAAGCAAACACATAAAATGAAATGTGCGTTTGGCAATCAGACAGGCATCATGATGACCTTTGCACCCCCCCCCCCCCCCTATTGCAGTGTTGCATCCGTGGAGGGAGAAACAGAATCCTGTTGAAGCCGTTATTGTGTTTCGGGCGTTGCGGCGTTTTGTTGATTTTGAAGCTATAATTTAAGCGAGTAATTGCACGCTGGGGGCCAGAAATTGTAACTAAACTGCAAATTAGCAGCCAATTCTCCAGCCGATTAATAACCATAATTATTGGCTCAAACGCTGACGAGCGAACGTCGCTATACGAAGCAGACGATGCTGATGCTGCCACTGCTACTCCTGAGGATCTGGATCTTGATGAGGAGACCAGAGGTGCTCAGCTTGGCTCGGCTCTGTGCAAATTGCGCAAGCTCGGACTGAGCTCAATTGCCAATTCGTGATACAGATACACGCAGAGAGCCAGACAGAGACAAAGAAAGACAAACAGAAGGGGATAGAGAGAATAAGAGAGTGAGAAAGAGGGAGAGAGACGCATATGAAGAACGGACAGCAATTTAAATTGTGAGCGCGTCTGGCTTAATTACATAAAACTTTGCAACACAGTGAATACTAATTTGTGCGAATCGCAAAATAGTAGAAATTTAAGATGATTAAGATTTAGCTACTAATTATTTGTTCAATTGCGATACATAAGCAAATTATTTAACTAATTGCTAACTGGCATCCGACCTGAGAACCATTCAACACAAAATAAAAGCTTAATAGGATTGTCCATTATAAGAACTATCACTGTACAATACACCCGACATTGTGGAGATGGCCGCTGGCGCACTTGTCATAGTGTTGCTTCCATGTCTGAAGTCCCAGCCCCAGCATGATGGGCATGTGTCTAATGAAAGGGCCTAATTAATGGGAGTAGTATATATGCAGCTCTCATTTTTGTACGCAGGCACAGTCGAAATAGTAGGGAATTTGCCAAATGTGTTGAAAAGCAATGGACCCAAAAGGATTTGGCCTTTTAACTGGCCAAATTGCAGAGAACGAAGCATAATGGCCAACTTTGTTTTACGTCCAGGACAAATTAATAAACGTCGATAGTCAATTAAACTGTCGGCTGTAATGCACGCTATAAATTTTGCAACTGCAGCCAAGAACGAAATAAAGATATCGCAAGACCAAGGCAGCCAATTATCAATAACAAATTATTACTTGCTGTTCTCCAAGGACTGTAAGACGAAGACAAATAATGACATAAGTCATTTAAAAGCTTAATGCAACAGCTCGCAAACTGTTTTTCGATCTCATAGCATTATTTAAACTTTTTGCTCTATAATCGAATTAAAAGATTTTTTTATAAACTTCGCGTTATTTTCAAAAAACATATCAAGCTTATACAAACGGACAGACCAATCACACTTAACAGCAAGCATAACTGAAAAATTTAACAGGAGCGCCATACCGCGTTAACAGACCTTGCTTTGCTATTGCAGAGTTGGTGTGTGTCTTTGCTAGTTTCTAGTAGTAGCCGAACTAATTTGTAAATACTCAAAAAAATCACAAAGTAAAAAGTAACGGCAATGGCATGTACATTTTTTTTATATATATATTATTAAAAACATTAATTTACGATTATTTGTATATAAATAAAATTCAATAAAATAACAGCTGTCAATATATCAATTGATTGTTAAGCTTGCCGTTGTTAACAGCTACAAATGAAAAGAAAAAACAGTACACGCTTTTGTTACTTTAAAAACTACACAGTACAACAAAGTTACAGAAATGTGAAAAAAAGGCACAAGAGTTTTAGTTTTGGGGATTAATAACATTGAATGTTAGAAGTGGACAACTACAAACAGATAACTAAGCGGTCGGTTTGTGCTGAACGGCAAAAGGCACTTTGACTTTGTGTGACGGAAAACTGGCAGATGCTGGACGCAGTTCCTTCTTTCACTAGACATTCTTCTTCATTGTCATCTCGTGGGCGTTGCGTAAACGACGTCGTAGCTCGTTGGGGAATCGTTCGTAACATTTCTTGCACACTGGCTTCTCATCGTACTCGTAAAACTTTGATTTCTGCGTCATTTTTGTATCGCACACGGAGCAGGCAAAATGATGCACACACCATGCCTTGTTCAAAGCGGTAAAAACTATCAAAAGCAATGCAAATAACAATAATTAGAAACATGGCATATTAAGAAACAGTAAACAGTAACATACCATCGCCTCCAATGACCTGGTTGCACACGAAACACAAGTTTCCAAATAGCTGGTGATAATGCGTCTCGCAGTATGCCAAGCCCCGTTTCTCGTAGTGTCGGTGTCCCAGAAATGGTTTCTCGCACTTGGCACACACGAAGTGCTCGACGTGCCAATGCTTGCCCAGCGCTGTAACCACACGTTCCTCAATCGGACGACGGCAGGCTCCGCAAATGGGAATGCCCATTTTGTCATGACAGCGAAGACAATAAAGTTCATTCTGTTTAATAAAATATATATAATTATTATCAGAACTCCAAAACAAAGTTTTAGCTGATACCTACCATATCATTTGCAGCGAGTCCAGGACGACTCTTAACCTCGCGCGCTGTGGCATCCAATTCTGTGCCACATGCGGAGCAATTAAAATGATAGCCATGATACACTTCACCCCGGAAACGTAATGGTTCCTCGTCAATAAGGCCGCTATAAGAAGCGTGGATTAGTGAGTGCATTATAAAGATTTTAGCCACGTCCACTTACTGACACTTTTGGCATACATAGCGACCAGTTATCTCTGCCTTCACCTTGGCATTGCATTCGTGGCAAAGCGCACGATTTTGATTGCGTATGAAGCCACTGTCTGCCAACTCCTTGGCGCACAGCTGGCAACGGAAGCACTGTGGATGCCAGCTGGCAGACATTGCTTTGATGACACGTCCAATAACGAATTCGCCGCACTTGTTGCAGCACGGTGCAAACAGCACATGAAAGTCCCGTTCACAGTACTTGCGGCCTTCGAACTCGTAAAAAATACCATCTTGGAACGGACGAAAGCACTGGGCACAACTGAAAAACAAACAAAGCAAATTATATATAAATTATTCTTGGTTTACTTTCTCTTAAAACTCTTACACAAAACACTGTGTGTGCCAAAGTTCGCCGTTGGAGTTGACAATCTTTTCGGTTGGCTCGAAACCGTCGGCGCATCTCGTGCAATGCATTGCACCCAGCGACATACTGATAGCCTGGACTCTGCAAAAGCACAAAACAATAAAGGTTTAGTATATTATTTAATTATAATTGAATAAGTAAGGAGTTACACTTCAGCTTTGGAGTACATCATGATGATGGCTTAAGCGTACAACTTTGGTGCAGAGTATGATAAATGCAACTGAAAGCGGAGACGCATGAGGCACAAAAATGTTTGCGTGTTTTGCTTATCAATCAAGCAAGCAATGTTGACTGACCGGCTGAATCATATTTCTGACGAATAAACAAAAGCTCACATCGCATTCCTTTTAGACTGAGAGTTTGGCAATGTAATCAGACAAAGCTTTAACTTTGGCAGTTACGCGCGAACGCAGTTGAAGTGCAGTCGTTAAGCAGTGCAAAGGTGCTTAGGCAGGATTAAGACATCAATGGATTAATTATTTGAATGAACCGCCAAACCAACTGAGTTCCACAGACACCCACACAAGCACTTACATGCATACTGCGATAGGTAAACAAAAAACATCGACTCACACACACACGACCGCGACACCGACGTCTTCTAAAAATAAATTTGAATGTTGCCCATGACGTCATCGCTGTAGTAAACATCTGGCGCTTTAAAACCAAGTAAAATTAAACTTATGCGGGCAACAAGCATCCAGCGTCTGTCTTATTGAACAGCAGTGCATACAAACAACATATGATTTGCATAATTGCATTTCAAAGTTAGTTTTACGATGTGTTTTGGTTATCTTCAGTTTAGCAGCTTTTCTACCTTGACCAAGTGATTAAATGAATGAAGCAAGCAAATTAATTTGGGTCACATTAAGCACTGGACCACGCACACAGTGGCGTTATGATGATGTAATGTCGTTAATATGCGATATTAAAAACGTTCTTCTTGGGTCTTTTGCTTACTGAACGGGCGGCATATTTCTGGGTAATTGGCTTTCACTTGTTGCACTTGCAGTTCGCGTCAATCAAATTGTTTGTCGACGTACGCGCTTAACGTTTTTAGCTCACTGAAAAATGGCAAACAAAATATCAGAAAAGTGTCTCTTTGGTCGATCAGTGCTGTTATCTCAGCTATTTTCATGCTGAATCCGGTTTCCTAACTATATTTCAAGATGTTTTTTTCTCTCAATTTGGCTAAATTGGCCAACACTGCTTGAATTTATGTTTGTGGGCAACAACACAAGTCTTGCCAAACTGGGCGTACACGCGAATCTTTCATTTATATATTTTTACACTTGATTCGTGACTAATTTTTAGCATATCATTAAAGTTATGCATTCTTTTTACCTATATAGTCACTTTAATCAACTGCTTTTCAATATATCAGCTTATTTAATTAAGATTCTCACTCAAGAAGTATTAGTTGTAGTAGAGTTTGGAATAAGTTCGATCGAACGAATCAATGAACTGAACGAATCTAGTTCATCTCGTGCTATCTGTTATTGTCGTTTCACCTGAAAACTTAACATTTAGTACATCTGTTATAGACTAATCATAATCTGGTAATTCTTTTATGATTTGCTTTCTTCCTAACATATTATTATAATTATCTTAAAAAGTAAAACTAAGCGCTATACGTTTTATTATGCTTTAAACAACAATGTAGTCAATAAAGTTTCGAAAGGCGACTTAATAATGCTGCTATATTTATTTTAAATTCGTAAATTCATAATAATGTCTAAATTTATTTAATTCGTTCGGTATAATTAAATAAAAATATTTTACAATCATAAATGTTAATACTTTTTAAAATAGCTAAATTATAAATATTCATTAAATTATTTAAATCAATCCAAGCGTTAAGCTACCATTGTATACATTTATTGTTTTCAAAAATTAAAATTCTTAATCTGTAACTAAGTGGGGGGGTGAGTAGATCAAAAGATTCGAGCTCCGTTGATTTTAGACATAAACACAAGTACTTCTAGACTTTATCTTACACTTGGATCATAGACCAAGTAACAGAGTTCGTTAGTTTGTCTATGAGTTGGATGAGCTCTGTTTACATAAATGTAATTTCGGTCTGCATGGCAGGTAAATAACACTTTTTGAGTATATTTATATATAAAGATGTATTATGCATGTTTGTATGTATCGCAACTATAACTGCATCTGTATCTAATCCTGTAAGTGATAATCGTTTATCTACTAGCACTTGTGGATCCGCAGATGATTTTGCAGCGTACTCTTCTGTCGGAACTGTTTAGGGCAGTAGGAACAGTTGTAAGGTTTCTCTCCGGTGTGGATCTTCAAGTGGTTGTTAAGCGTGGCCACCTGCCGGAAGCTAGCATCACAGATCTTGCACTTGTACGGTTTTTCACCCGTGTGTGTCTTAATGTGGTTGACCAGCGTGCTCTGCTGCGAGAAGAAGCGCCGACAGACGCTGCAGCCAAACGGCCGATCCGGATTGTCGCTTCTCAGCATATTGATGTTGCCAACATTTAAGCGAGGGCCTTGCTCGGTCTGGTTCGGCTCGATTTTGGGACTGACTGTCGCTGCTGTTACTGATGACGCTGCCGCTTGAGCTGCTGCGTTGCTAGCAACTAGAGAGCTGACTGTTGCGTTGCCTTCGAGGAAATGCAGCAGCGGATGGTGGTCCAGCTGAAGGAAGTTTGGAGTTGTGCCATGCAGATTGTTGGGCAACAGACCGTTGGTCAGCTGCTGTGCTCCTGATGCTAGGTGCGCCTGCATTACTGAGTGATCCGCTCTGACTTGCGGCTGGTTGCCCAGATGTGTGTGCGTCTTCATGTGATTGATGAGTGTGCCCTGCTGCCTGAACTGCATGTGGCAGTAGGAACACGAAAACGGCTTGTCGCCGGTAAGAATTTTTCTGTAGTTGGCCAGCTTTGTCGGCTGGCTTAAATGCTTGTCACATAAATATATTAAGATATATTTATTTAACACCCGTCTCACACAAAGTCGATGTGGGCTCAGCAGCAGCAGCGAAATCGAACTGTATCGACGATCCACCACAATTCTTAGGTATGTCACAAACGAAGTAACAGTTACATTATTAGTCTATGATGTGAATAGTGTGGATTGCAGCTTGAGCTGGTTTATGTCGATAACAGTGCTATTTAGGATATTGGCAATGTTGACAGTTTTGATTCAGTCTCACTTTTATACTCTAAATATAGTTCTTAAATTTCGGATCATAGTCCTTTCAAACGGTGCCATCCTAATTTTCGATACACAAAATTCATGTGGATGTTGTGGATTTAGTGGGTATTAAATTAAGTTGGCAGCCCTTTGAAAGAGCCAACGCAAAATAGTAATCGATAAATGCTAACGCATACATAGTTTGTAGCGGTTGGTAATTTAAATTTAAAAGACTTAAAGTTGAACTTAAGCTTGTAAAACTAATAAGTAATCGATTCAAAGCTAGCTAGACATTGATATTCCCTGGAACCTTAATCAAAATATAATTATTAGCAGCAATTCTCAACAGTTAATACGAAATTCTAATAAAACTGCTTTTCAGTATTATTCCGCCTTTACTATTTTCATTTTAAGTTAACCAGCTTCCGCGTTGCTGTCTAATTGTTTTTCGACTTTCTTTAATAGCTTTTATTCGTTATTCTGCACACATTCACATATATTTACACACTAAATCAAAAATTTTATTTTTATTATATGCATTTGCCTTAGTGATATCTTTATCGTCTAGCAGGTCTAATGAAAACAAACAAACAAAGCGCCGGCAAGGTCGAGTAAAATGGATGCCAATAAAATCAACAACAGCAACAACCGTTGGCTTGTTCTGCGAGGCAAATGGCACGTAGCAACATTTGGGACGCTTTGATTAAATTTAATTAATACTACATATATTGTATGTGCGAGATGGCTATCAAAATTTTAAGTATGCTAACATTTATTTTTGACACCCTTGTGAAACTGGCCAAAACTTTCCACTGTCTTACCTTTGTTCAAATCAAGCAATACTTTCCACCGAATGTGCTATCAACATTTAAATGCACATACATTATATATACAATCATATGTATATACATTGTTGAAAACAACTTTGCTTGAATAAAAAATATGTTGAAATTTTAAACTACTAGGAAAATTGTCTGCTACAAGCGGATAGAGTGGGTGTCTAAATATAACTTCAATTATGCTATTTATTATTGCAGCTGGCGGAAAACCGGCAAACCAGACAAACAACAAACTCGCCCCCAGTTTATACAAACAAACATATTTACATACGTACACATGCATTAACATGTGTTCATTTTATGCATTTTGTAGGTGGTCAAACCAGTTGCTTGAAAACTGTTGCAGCCATTGATCGTTCTTCTACAGTTTCTAACACAAAGTATTCAAAAAATGCGAGCTTGATTGTACACAAATACTAATGCGAAATTACAGCAATTCTTAAGTTCATTTATGGTGCTTATTGGTTTCGAAATGCTTTTGCTGCCCATTTGAGGCGTTTTTTTTTATCATGCTATTTCGAAACAGAAATATACATACATGCATGTATGTACATATGTATGTGAATATATTTTTGTAAGAAATTACAATGCTTTTTATTTTTTTTTTTAGCATTTTGAATGCTAAAATTTATTCAACGACACGTGAATATCATCAAAATGCTATTAAACCGAACAAGTGGCGGTGGAGGGAAGATGCATCATTATACATATTACGAATAATATTAAACATCGAAGTAAATTATCAAATAAAATATTTTTTACTCAGCTTATTGAAGCAAAAATTCTTTTTTGTTTTAGTGTACATAAAATTTTTCTTTTGTTAGTTTTGTTTTGACAAATCTAATCTTTCACGGGTATTTATAGCCCTAAGTGTACTATGAATGTATGTATGGTATATACATACATACATGTACATATACGCGGTAGTTTTATTTCAAATTAGCTATGATTTTTAAAAGCGCCAGTGAGAGCCTTCAATTTTGGCCAACAAACTATATGAGTATTATAAAATAGATTATCTTAAAAGCTATCAACGATCAACTGAATACTCGAATCAGCGCAGCTGTCCCTGAATGAATTAATATCAATTGAATTTGTAATGGGTGGGTGGAAAAGTGAGAGTCAAAATCAACATCAACAGCCATATCAACCCACCAGCAAATAAAGAAATGCATATAAAACATGAATAGCCGCCGGATACCAGCTGAAACGTCAGCAATGTCTGCGACCTCCGTGTGTGATTTTGAGCAGCCTTAGTGGGGGCAGGGGTATTCAAGTGGAGCGCTGCGGTTGTTTGGCCAAACCAATTGACATTTTTATTCACAAAGACTTTTGTATGTATGTATGCACTTCACAAACGCGTGCTATTGGGTAAGGTTTTATAAGCAGTCAAAGTCTACGATTGAGTTAATGCCAAAAAATTTTTTACTTAGCAACAACTTAAAACAAAGACGAAAAGCAAAAAATTATTTTGTGCTGTGTGTGTGTGTGTGTTTACTAGCAACGACCTGTTGGGCGCGACGGTCACATTGAAAGTTTCACAACCTGGTAGCAGCAGCTGGGCATACTTGCATGACCACCCGCGCACTTCAACACCTTACATGAAGCTTGTGTGAGGGTGTGTGTTAAGGCAGTGTCAATAGCACTAGCAAAAAAGTAGCAAATTGGCAAAACAACAGATTAGATACATACATACGTGCATAAACTGAATGCAGTCAAACATCTGTGCACACAAACGCAAGTATATACATATGTATGTATAGATGTATGTATGTGCGTATTTATTTATTTAAAAATAAACTATTTGACCTTAGCGATGTTCGTTGCCATAGTGACGTAAATTAAACTTGGAATCAAAAATAAAAGATTTTTTCGCAATGCACTCGAGTGTTTTTCAAATGAGCACAACAATATGGGCGATTGACGCGGACACCTATTGGTTCGAGGGTCAGAACAGAGAGGGGTGTGGTGTGGTAAGTGGAAATTGTAATCACCGCTTTTTACTAATTATTTGTAGTTGTTGCACAATGAACACAGCAAGCCACAACCACAACAACAATTCGGACGTTTAGCATTGCACAATACTTAATTGAAACAAATGACGATAAATAGTTGTAAGAAGAAGGGAAGGAGGCCATCAAAAACAACTATAACCGACTCTAACAAGCGCCAACCGGTTGAGCTTTGTCTTATCCGAGAGGATGGGTCAATAAAATACTAAGCTACATAATATATTGTTTTATTTGTTTACGAAGTGCTGAGAACAACAAACACTTAGAGAAAATTAGGAATTAAAAACAAATTTTAAATACCTTATACATAGTGTGAGCTGTTAAGTTTTTATTCTCAGACTTATTAAAAAATGGCACGTTCTGTTATGTAGTAGATTCCAGTTATATTTTCTCCAAGTGAACGGCCACACGTGATGAATCACATGAACACAATTCGCAAAAAACACACGACACACATACATAATTGAATATTAAGTATGTCTGTATGACACAGCTTCCCAGCTAATGATGATAACGCCATGTTTGAAGGTCGATTCAAAGGTAGATTGTATAAACATTCGTATTTATATTAAAATAATTCTATATGTATGTACCATAGATCGTTATCAGGCAATGCATACGAACTTAAGCAAAGTCTCGTGATCACTAACACTCAAGTAAATAAACATTTTGTATTTTGATTAAACAATTTAATTTAATTTTTATTTTCCTTTATGCATTTGACTTTATTGGATTGACCAATGATTATGTGTATACTATAGTGTTTTAATATGGTTTTAAGATGCAAAACATTGCAGTTTGTGGATCCAATAAATAACAAAGCGCGACAACTATTACAATTTATAAAAGATGCTTGTATTCAAATATTATACATTTTTTGCAGCTGCTTATTTTCTCTCTCCCTTGCTATTTACAGTTATTATTAAAGAAATATGTACGTTATTTTGTTAAACTAACTTAGTCTTTTGTTTGACAAAGGCATACATATACATATTATAATTGGTTAGGCTTATATGTAGTTTGTTTAGCTCAAACACAATTACTTATTCATTACAAAAAATAAACTTTCGTAAAACAGAGGCAACTGTTCTTTAGCTTAAAAATAACTTCTTTTTTTATAGCAAAAATCCAATAATTATTTAACTTTTATATCTGCAAAATTGTGCCTAAAAAGCAAATGTAAGCATGATTTTTATGTACATATTTATGTATGTATGTTGATATATTGAATATAGTGAATGTTCGTTAGTTTTGACCTACGTTTGTTCAACTTTTAAGCACCAAAATTTAAATTAAAACTATTTTAATTGAATTTTTTATGAATAACTTAATAACGTTTTGATTACAAAACAGTCAAAACTTGCGAGCGACCACTTTAATGCATATTTGTAAACGTATGCAAAATGTATATAAAAACAGACAGAAGGCACTTGAACAAAGAGACAAAAAAATAACAACAAACTAAACTCATGTTGCACAGAAAACGTGTAACGTGGTGAGCTCACTTATTGATAAAATCTAAATCTATATAACTGTATGCCATGGGACCTTAGTCTAATAATAATAATATCGTATCATAGTAACTTAAATCCAGTTTATACAATTAACGACAAGCCATAGAAGTAATATATGTATGTACTTAGATGTAATACAACTACACCGAGAATTCTTTTTCAATTGCTCATTTGGAGGCCACCGCTGCTCCGACTACCTGTCGAGGAGGAGCCACTTAGCCCAAATTGTGAGACGAGCTTTTCATAATCCTCTAGCGATGTCTCAAACTGTTCCAACTGTCGCGACAAATCATCCATGCTGCCCTCTGTTGCTGTACTGCTAGCCAAGACGGCAGCTGCTGCCGCTGTTGCTGATGCGGATGCTGCTGCAGTGACGGCACAGCTTGCCACATTCGGCACCTGTAGTTCGCTCAGGCCACGCAGTGGTGGCGCATGATAGCATTCCCGATAGAACTTGGCCAGATCGTTCACATGCGATGTGGGCGAGGCAAAGGGAAAATGCAGCTCCTTGAGCAGGCTATCATCGTCTAGCGGCTGTTGCTCCTGCAACATGGGCGCTGAATTGTGACGCAAGTTGGCACTGCTGGCGGGTATCAGTAGACTCTTTATGGGTGAGGTGGCAACAACACTTCCTGGCTTTTCAAAGCTCTTAAATGCCGTTGAGTTATTATTATTATTGTTGTTGTTGTTGTTAATGTTGATGTTAATATTGCTGTTGCTGCCATTGAAGTTAGTCGAGTTGTTGTTGTTGTTGTTGCTGACAGGCGACTCACATTTACGATTAAGTGACTCAATGGATCCGCTGCCATTGCTCTCGTGCCGCTGTCGCCGCAACAGCCACTCAAACGGCGGCGTCTCGGGCAGCACAAAATCGTGTTCCGTAAATTGACGTAACTTGCCGAGATCCGTAAATGCGCCCGGACGCAATGGCTTCTCAATATCTATGTAGCGCTTATCAGACGGCAGCCCATTGGCCACGCCCCCAGCAAATTTAACCGTAGACTGCTGCTGTTGCGTGGGCGAATTTGCATCGCTTGCGGGCCGAAAATGATCCGACTTAAGCATTATGGTATTATGCTGTTCCGTCTGATGGGCGGCTGCTGCTGCCTGATTGCCAGCAGTGGGCGAAATTGTTAACTTTGTGCGATAGGCAACGGACATGATAAGGGATCCTACAATTGTATTGAGCTGCCCGATTTTGACGTGTTTGTGGCCCTCGCCCAATGTGTGAACCTGTGGTCGATCCACATAGATGCGGTAGAAGATGACATAAGAGTCCGGGCACTGGCGACGTGACAGCTTGTAAGCTGGCGTCGTCCTGGTGAGCGAGATTAGGGACTTAAGCATGATGCCCATGCGATTATAAATGGCATGGGAGGCTTTCAATGTTTGACTATCGTTGTCTTTGCCATCATCTCCAGCTGCACAGCTGCCTCCACTGGCTGCTGCTGTTGCTTTATTATTTTCCACTGGCAACAGATCCAATGACCACACTTCGAGTATCATTTGATCGCCTTCGCTGGTCTTGAGTGAGATTTCCACACACAGCGGAAGGCGCTGCAAAATGCTGTCACCTGGCTTAAGTGCCAACGCCCGTTTTGTTTCGTCTAGTACATCGGGATGATCCTGGACGACAATGTTGAACCAATCATTGCCAGCAAGTGGATTGCACTGCGTCTGTATTTTTTCACCAAGGCGCGACTGCACCACAACTTGTGTTGATTTGAGCGCCAGGAATTTTATAAACTTTTCCAAGTCTTTTTCCACCGCGTTTAAACGTTGGGTAGACATAATTGTTTTGTTTTTCTCGTTTTAATTTTTTTTTTTGCAGCGTACAAAGTACGTTTTTGTTTTGCCTTTTCTTTTTTACACTGCTTCCGCGTATTGTCTGCTTAGTTGCCCCTTCGTAATATTCTGTAGGTTTTTTTTCTTTTTGTTTTTGTTTGTGCACTTTATTTGTTTGCACCAAGATAACCGATTAACACATGCTTGGGCATTTAATCAGACACTACAACTTGGCATTTGCCTGAATTGTTTGAGTGTTTTTTGGTTTTCTTTATGCTTTAAATTATCTAAATTATTTGATATAAAAGCAAGACAACGATCACTCCCACTTTTTTCATTACCGTCCGCCATTGAACTAAAGCAAATGCGACGTGCTGGTGTTGCCATACGCTCTCTTGCGTGGGCATACGCAGGGTTGCCATGAGTTCCGAAACTACTGTAGCTGTTGTCATGTTGGATTATTATTTAATCAAAACAACATATATTTCATTGCATCGTTTTAATTTATAATACACAATTAAATTAGAAAGACGAATGAGCGTGCGAGCTGTGATGTGCCTAATGATATTGCTTGCACAATGTGAACAGCATACCGGGCTCATTTTTTGTTTACTTCTTTAATAAAAAGTGTGGCAGCGCTGAGCTGTGAATGAGACACGTCACGTAGGCCCGATGGGCGGTTTGGGTGTCTGTATTTCAAATGCCAGCTAAGGATTTTTCTACAACATGATGAATATACATTACAGAATAATTTTAATTATAAAATAACCTTGAACCAATGTTTTCATTGGTGTTTAAATTATTTTGCTGCCTGCTGCTGTCATTGGCCTTGGCCGTTTCTTTTTTTATGTTAAAATATTTGCGATCCGAATCTGAAAGCACTTGTTTAGGTAAATATTGAAGTACCGAAGGCGGCACAGAGCCCAACATTTGGAGGCGCTCCTCCTGAATGCGCTCCTGCAATTCAGCCTCTGTTTTGGCTTTTGAATCAAAGAATTGCTTATTTTCCGCAGCTGCTTCGGCTCGTTTACGATGGTTCTCCTCAATCATGGATAGCAAAAGGTCACCATGCTCCTTTCGCCGCAGACGCTCCTGCAGTTCCTTCTCTTTAATCTCTTGCTCATTGGTGCATTCAAGGTTTTTGTCAACCACTTGCACTAGCTTAAGGCGTGCTTGTTCCATATTCCGTTCAGCAACCTCAGCACGATATTGTTCCAATTCCATACGGGCACGCCGTCGCTCCAATTCCTCCTTCTCGAGCTGCTGCCGGTAGCGTTCATCATTTTTGGCTTTGAGCTCGGCCTGCAGCAGATCCAGCAATAGGTTGTCGCGTTGGCGTTTCTGATTCTGCAGGAAATATTAAAGAATACCGTTATACAAAGTACTAGTTTCCAGTTCGTTTTAACTTGCCTCAACTGCAAACACTTGATTACCAATGCGCAAACTTATCTCCTCTTGCTTACGCAGTGCTGCTTGTTTGGCTGCATTTATTTTGTCTTTCTGAACAGACATCTCCAGTTGGTCCCTTAAAACTTTTGCCATCTCCTCGTTCGACTTCGCCTTTTGTAGCTCTTTGTATTCTCGGTGCTGTTGAATAAACTCGATCATTTCGATGCGTTTACTTTTTTTTAAACGTTCTAGCTCTAGTTGCTCCAATTTGTCCTCCTCATCGATTTGCCGTTGCATGGCCAACTGTTCCTCCCGATCCGATAGTGTGTGCACATATTGTTGCTGGCGACGTTTACGAGCCTCTTCTATTTGCGTTGAAAGGGTCTCGCGCAGCTCTTGTTGATGCTCCTTTTTGCGTAGTTCGTGCTCAAGTTCCTTGGCCAATTGTTTTTGCCTCTCAGCCTCGGCACGTTGAAAACTCTCTACTTGTGCATTTTTGGCCAGTTGTCGTCTTTTAATATTTTCCAAAATATTCTCGTTAAGGTCTTGGGTTATTGATGCCAATCGCAGCTGCTCTGCCAGCACCCGAAGCTCCTCGCAATCGTTTCGCAACTGTTGACGACGTTTTCGATCGATGAACTCCTTATGCTTTATTTTTTGAAGTTCATCAGACACAGTGGCCTCTGTGTAGGCAGCGCGCTGGCGCAGCGTGTTGTCCTTAGACATCTCGGTGCTTTGACGATCCATTTGGTTGATTAAATCGCCGAAATATTTAGCGTTCTTGAAGGCCAGGTCCTCGTCAACAACTACGTTAAACTTGGGCCTTCTTGTGATATGAATTGCGGGGGCTGCATCCCTCAAATCCATGAATGGGTTTATTGGCGTTGTCATGGTAGCAAAAATAAAATTAACAACAAAATAAAAAAGCACTCTTAAAAAACAACAAAATCAAAAAAAAGTGTATAAATACTAAAGACAATTATTTGCTTGACATACATATGCTTGTACATTGTACATATATAAATTAGTTTTGAGTTTCTGTAGCTGCGCGACCGCGACATTAATTTGTATCGATATTCTTTACATCGATACGACTTAAATGGATTCGTTGACATTTAAATTAACATGTGAACGACAAGATTTTATACTTATCGCTGTTTGAACTGTGGCGGGCTGTGGGCTCGCTCTGAAGAACTGTGGTCGCTGAGAGAAACAAGAAACATTAACATTTTCTGTAAGTATAAAATCTTGTTGGCAACGACTCTGCAGGCTATTCAGATAAAGAACATCTATAATTTATATATATGTAAGATGCCTTACAATTGAACCACAAAAAAACTACAAGATTTGGCAGTAAAAATATATAATGACCTTTAATATATATTTTTAGAATCAACATGAATGTATAATATGCAGCCTTTTTAATTTGAATATGCAACCGGGAAATATTTCTTATCTTTCTCTACTATCTGTTCAAGCAAATCATCTATATCGGTGGTGGGATAACGCTCTACCCACGACTGTATATAGCCTTCATGGGTCGCATCGTAGGTCTTCAACTCAACTTTGTTGCCATCGACGACTGTGTTGGACTGAACCAGAATAATGCGAGGTTTCTTGTGAGCCAGGCATATGTCACGCCACTTGGCCCAAGGATGTGGACCACTTTCGTTAACCTCCGAAAAGTGCTCATACATTTTTGAAGCTGCTGTGATGTCGGCTGTAGATTTGTAGACTTGCAATTTTGTCAAGAACTCGCCCAGCGCTTTCTTGCCAACGGTTTGAATTTTACTACGATCCATTGTTAACAGCAGATTCTTGCCATCTACGGTTTCTTCAACGGTGACGAATCCCTCGCCCGCCTCGAGCAATACCTTCATAATAACGAAACGTGCGCGCGAATGAGCCTGCAGCCACATTTTTGATTTGGGGTTGTACATTTCCAAGGCAACGCCCATGCCATTCCAAATGAGGCTAAGCCAATTGATGTAGACGATATCGTCCTGTTCGGCGACATCTTTAAACCCGAATATTTCCAGTATATCACGCTGCAAAGACAAATATAGGCCAACTGCTTCAGCGCGGCATTCCTCGTACGATGAGCCAATAGCACCGAATTTTGTATCGTATGTTTCGCCCGGTAAATACCAATTAGTAATGGGTTCGCCTGTGATGAGGTTCTTGACTGTTTCCACATCGAAGTTGTGTGTACCATTCTCGTCGATACGGAACAATTTACCACTGCCGTGTCCTAGCAGCTCATGCAAACCCACTTGCACTTCAAAAGCCTTTATTTTGTATTCCTTCATAAGTTCCTGATCGGCGTCAGAAAGGAAGGGTATGGGATCTTTGCGATTTATGTTGGCCAGCACATTACCCAGAGAGACATTTTTAAAGCCCTCATCCTGACGTATTTCATCATCTATAAAAAATATAAAATTGATAAATACTGTTTATAATCAAGCAAGGAAAGTCGATTACTTACAGTTGGGTATGTTGATGCCAGCAGGCACACCGCTACCAGCAAAAGTAAGCACATCCAGAGATGTGAAGTCTGGCTTTAGGTACGAATCCTTCTCGTACGGCTCTGTCCAGGGCAAATATTCAAGTAGTTTCTCAGCCCGATTAACCAGCTCTGCAAATTTGGCCGAGCTCTCTTTGTTAACCATAGCCACAAAACCTTCGAATTCTGCGCGACCACCAGCCGGATCTCGGTATGTTTCAATGAATCCAATGTAAGTCTCTATAACCGGACCCTTGTCTTTGATCCACCATCTAGAGCCGTTCTTATGCTCGTCCAAAGAGCCATCCTCAAACGAGTTAACATAATGCTCAATCATTTTTTCCTGATTATTATTCGCAGCATATTTCTTGGCTTTTAGTAAATTCTCATTTACACGCTTCAACAGCGGCTGATAGTCGCCGCGGGAAACGCGAAAGCTGTTCCCGTTAAACTCCTCCATTGCTAGTGTAATGCCTTCCTTGGCGGATTCCTCAACTGATCCAAGCTTAATGTCGTAAAAGGTTTTACCGTTTTCAGTCACCTTAAATGTACGACACATGTACGGTTCAATACGCTTTGATGTCAGCCATGCATTGACTATTTCCGAGTCCTCTTTCGTGCAGTTATCTGACCAATATGTTGTGATACCATCCGGTGCAAAACCGAGTACCTCATTACGCGAATCCAAAGCATAAACGAGGTCCCTAACCTTCTCATAAATCTTGGCCACACGTGGCTCACACGCATAGGCTGCAGAAGATCGCACAATTGTCTCAAATTTGTTCTCAGTTAAATTTGGCAATATTTTGCTGTCTCCCATGCCTTTGTAGTTGCCAGCGTTGGCAAAAACTCCGCATGCGTAAACAAGAAACGCCTGAAAATGTTCAAATTTGCAGTTTATTATTAGTTATCTTTCTCCTATCCTAACCACAGTGTGTTTGTAATTTTTGTTTTTCGGACTCACCGTAAAATCATCTTCGGTTGCGCCAGCGTTTAACGCTTTGGCTTTTAGCTCGGCGGTGCTTTCCGCAACGAAAATACGATGCAACAGCGAGAAGATAAGAGGCGCCTCAGGGCTGGATTGTATCAGGGCAACGAGACCACCGTCCCAGGAAGCCTTGCTAAAATAATGAGCATACAGCTTTTCCTTATCGGTCAAGTTCTCAAATGCTTTCTTGCAATCCAAATCGGCGATGGGCTGCGTGTTTGGCAGTACGAAATGGGAAGTTTTGCTGGCCATTACGCTGGGTTGAGGTAAATTAACGCTTGAACTGAAATAAACAAAATAAAACAGCAGATGTACGTAAATTTATGCTGTTAACATAACCAAACTTATACCTGTAGTTTACGGCTTTATATGCAGTTATTTTAAGCTGACCGAAATTTAGAAGGCGATTTGCCTGTTTCTGGAACTGATGCGCGTATGTGTAACTGCTGGCCGTTCGTAAACTGATTTTACAAAGTCGACCCAGTTGACGGCATTTATGAATTTTCTGAACTAGCAACATGACCGAAAACGTTTACTGTGAGAATATTTTAAAATTTAAAACCAAACGATTTACAGCTGCATAGCTGTTAAATTTAAATTGCTTTAATTTTGGTTATAGGTGCAAACGTGCAAACGATGAAATGTGATTTTATGAAAGCTATATAATAATACATCGCAAATGTTTGTATGAAGGTACGTGCATACACTAATACAAATACATACATACATATGTACGTGTGATGTGGCCTAGTGTGCCCTAGCTAGTTTTAAGAGATGTTTGGCTTTTTTTGGCCAAATTAGAAGAAATCAAATATTCGGAGTATGAACTTGTAGAATTAACATTAATATAAAGTCGTACGTACCTTAAGAAGTATAAATGCCAGTGCAAACAAAGAAAATGAAAATGCCGACAAAGTGCACGTTGTCATTAGATTTGAGCGATATTTAATACATACATATCTTAAGGCCTGGTGTCACATACACCGTAAACCGAAACAGAAACAGAAACAAAAATATCGATTGCACAAAGAATTGACCAGCGTCAAGTTATCTGCGTTTGTAGAAAACAGGTGATCGTCTGTTAACAGCAACAGAATAAAGTCAAAAGTACTTGTTTCGGTTTCAGTTGCTAATGTGCTGAATTCGATTACTATTGCTAACAATTGAAAAATACCGATGTTTCTGTTGCAGTTTCTATCGCAGTCGCAAATGTACTGAATTCTGTTTCTGTTTCGGTTTACGGTGTATGTGACAACAGGCCTTTACCGATATATCTGTAAGCTTTTGCCAAATGTTATTTAGCATAACAGAAATATCATACTTTTTTTCTCGCTTTAATTTATGTTGTAAACAAATCTCAAAAATTTAAAATTGACCGTGCTGGTGTGTAGGCGTAGTAAGTACATAAGAACTTACAAGTATATATATATACATATATATATGCCTCCTATTTATTATTGTTATCGAATGCACATGCCAATCGTTGGTTGTGCAAAACCTTCCCACCACACTGCTGTTAAAATCACAAGTGTAATTTCTTATCACCTTCAGGTTGACCCGCTCGTGTAAGCAGAAAAGTCGATCAGCAAGTCTACGAAAATGGAGCTAATGGGTTGGGTAAAATGTTATGAATGGGGCAAAGTAGGCATCAACTCTGCTGTTGCCCAAATGGCAATGGCCAACGATCCGGACTTTGTACTGAACGAGGAGGAAACGTATGCCGAACTGTGGATGGGCACCCATTTTTGTGGAGTTTCCATTGTCAAGGAGACTGGTGAGTCTTTGGACCTTGTGCTTAAGAAAGATCTGCCGTACCTGTTCAAGGTTCTTAGCATAAAAAAAGCACTAAGCATACAAGTGCATCCAAACAAATGCGAAGCAGAGCGCCTGCACAAGGAGCGACCAGATATTTACAAAGATGATAATCATAAGCCAGAGTTGAGCATCGCCCTTACACCGTTTTTAGCGTTGGTGGGATTCCAGCCAGTCGAAGACATAATTGATTACATTGATGAGTTCCAGCCGCTAACCAGGCTTATCGGCAAGGAAGTCGTCCAATCACTGCACGAAAAGCGAAACGCAGAGAGCGTGAAAGAATGCTTTGAGATCCTTATGAAATCTGATGTATCAGATATCGCCAAGTGCATTCAAGAGATCGGCAAAAATAACAAAGAAGGTAAGGTGGCGCTAAATTTACCGCTCATTGCTCATTTAAATAATTATTTGTCTTTATATTTTGTAGAGCTAAAACACAATGATCTGCTTGAAATATTTATCACCATTTATACGGACTTTCCTGGTGACGTGGGTGTACTGTCTCTTTTCTTTCTGAACCTGGTGCGCCTGCAGCCTGGCCAGGCCATCTACTTGGGCGCCAATGAGATTCACGCATATTTGTCTGGTGACTGTTTGGAGTGCATGGCATGTTCCGACAATGTGATTCGTGCAGGACTTACACCCAAATACAAAGATGTGGAGCAGCTTATATCATCCGTTATATTTGAGGGCAAAGCCGCACAAAGGAAGATATTCTTGCCGTATCGCATCGACGACACTTTAAAGGTGTTTGTGCCACCTGTTGATGACTTCGCAGTCATGCATGTGGCCATAAAGCATACCGTCGAAACATACAAGTTGCAAATACAGCCATATGGTTCCATATTGTTAACTTTGGAGGGAGTGCGTACTTTAAAACTAAATACTAAAGATGGTCCCAAGGAGATAACACTGACGCGAGGAAACATTGTATACATTCCAGTCGAGGCAGCTCCGGAAATTGAATTTATTCACGCCGAAGATTGCGGGGAAAATTTCACCGCTTACATCGCAACCTATAATTATTTTAGAAAAGCTTAAAGTTTTTTGTGCATATGAAAATAAAACGAGCATTCCACAGATGCGAATAAGTTTAATTTTAAATTATTGCAATTTATATAAAGCTAAAATATAAACTAAAGTGGCAATATCAATTATTTTAAGCAGTTATCGTGACGGTTTTTAAATATATGTATCTAATACAGTTAATATACATTTTAATGCCAGTATACAATAAACATTTATTTGAATAGTATTTTGTGTACAAACAACATAACACGTTGCAATTACTATGTCTAAGGAAAACTGGGTTTCTAATTTGGTTAAATATGGTATAATAATAGTATGTGTAAGTTTAATAAGAAAGAGGATATAGATAAATATACACACATAGTACATATAAATGTAAGTAACTTGTATAGTATTAACAAACTCGCGTACACAAAGAATGCACATAAATTGGCTAAGAATATGACACTACTCTTAAATAATTAATTGCTCTCATCCATCCGGCGTTTATTCCGTCTTCTCTTTTTTCTACTTATAAATGCCTCACTTCGGGGTTCTACAAGTTGTAAATGTTTTATCATAAAGACTACATACAAAGTTTGTTTAGTATTGATTCATAAAGGTCGTAAATTGCCTCCAAAAGTTTGTACCAAAAACATGAGTACTATTTTTTACATACATACATAGATACGAAAAATCTCATTATAAAATTTGTGTTTTTTCCTTTCTGCTTTTGTGTAAAGATAGTTAGTTTAAGACGATAGGTATACATATAAGTATTGATGGGTTAGTTTCAGTAGTCGTTATAGTTTTGTTTTGTTTTCTTTTGTTTCCGCGTTTGTTTGTGTATGCGTAATATATATATATATAAAGTTTTGATATCGCAGCGACAGCAACAAAAAATATTAACTAATATGTCCGCTACTGGTATAGTATATTTGTGCCCACAACAATTTGTTCCCTGTTGTTGTTAGTGGTGGTAAAAGTTAATGTGAGATAGTAAGTTAGTTCGAGCGGGTGAAGAAAAGGGAGGAGGAGCTCTGTGATTATCATTATAATTTTGTTATCATTGTTTTGAGTATTTTTATAACGATTTGACTGTTTAACTTTTGAGCAGATTGTTTGCTCGCTTATTAACACCATCCATGCGAATGTTGTTGGCATCGCCTTTGGCATTTATGCGATCGACTTGCTTATTTTGGTTTTCCAGTTCGGAGCCCATGTCAATAGCCATGTTACGCAAATTGCCAAGCATTGAGTTTACCTGTCCCAAGTTCTCATCCATCTCATCTTCGCGCGCATCGTTGGTTATGCGGGCAATATAGCCGGATTGTGGTGGTGCGCCCATGCCACCACGTTCGCGTTCATCGACGACTCGCTGCGGCTGACTGGCCACCACTTTGCCATCGTCGTTGGCTTTCCAGGCATTATCACTGTCGTCCTTGATGTTGACTTTCTTCCAGGGTATCACACAAATGCCGCAGCATTTCTCCATGCCGCTGAGATTCTTTTCGGCCTCACGCATGTCTGCATTGATGCGATCCATGCCCTCCTCGATGCGATCCATCTGCTCGCCCTGGTCGTCCAATGCAACCAAAGTTCTAATGCCAGCCTCCTTGGATTCATCCATCAAACTGAGCATGCGACGGGTGCTTTCCAGCGACTCATCGGCAACTTGAGCAGATTTAAGCTGCAAGTCCTGCAGCTCCGAGCGCGGCTCATTTTCTAAAGCAGCCATTGCGTGATTGTATTGAGATGAGCTTTTAACGTCGAACTTATTGATGACTTAGCAAGTGGTTGTGAACTTTTTAGCGAGACTGGGAAAATTTGTGCCAGTGACTCACAGTCGATGTTGACGCCACCTCTCTGTACTAATTAAAACTATATAATTTAAGCCCTCCTTTTGTTTTACAACTGAAGGAACTTGTTTTTAAGTTTTTTTAAATAAATGTTAATTAAATTTGTACAATATTTTGGCAAATGTTTTTTTGCAAGAAAAGTATGAATTGTGTATATACAAGAACTATCGAATTTGCATATATGCACGAGACCGATAAGCGATAGGTCAGAGGGCTGTAATATATATCAGTGCTGTAAATTGATTTCACAGTATGCCTGGTATAAGTAGTTGTTAAACATTTGTTCTCTTTGTTAAAATTTCTTAAAAAGAGCACAACCATACGTTAACTAGCTTTATAACATTATAAAATTTTATTTTACTTCCACTACGAAGCTGTTATTTATTTCTAGCGCCGTTCATTACTTTAGTGACTTGTTCAGTGTTGAGTAATACATTTGAAATATTAACGTTTAGTTGTTGGTACAGCCAGGCGTCAGTGATCCTCAGCGCGAATTCAATTTGTAGTAAAAAATTAAGATTTATTTAAATTTTTGACGATCTCGAGTTTTTTTGCGCGCAAACAAGAGCAAGTTTATACCGAATAGAAAATAGTGGTATCATGGATAACTCACGCCGCTCAAATGCGCCCACCGAAGACAGTTTTAGTATGTATTATTCTTTCGACACTGATGCCGATGACACGCTCGCCAGCAAATGGCAATCAGTGATGGCTGCTCAAACTAGTCATTATATGGAGATGCAGAGCATTAATGTTGACCTGAAGCAGGATGACACCCTCGAGGAGAAAAATAATGACATGAAGTCGGTGCTTGGCAATATAATTAAAAATGATGCTTCCAAGGACCAAGTCTCCCCCTTGCGCCCCTTTGACAAGAGCCTCTTGAATAAGCACAATGCTTTGTGCTCGACACCAACAAAAATTTTACAACAAAATAACATAGCTGCTAATGATGCTGAAAACAAGGAGAACTCACAGCCAGATGAACAGAATTCCACACTGTCGTCCACCATAGATGCCACTGCCTCAACAGTGAAGACCAATACAATGTTCCCCGATACAAATGCATCGCTTGATGATACTTCAATGAAGGAACACAACAAGACTAATAATGTATATCCCTTAAGCGCCGATGTTGTGCTAGAAAATATTACTGAGGGTAATTTGTTTTATGAATTAATTCTATTTCCATATTATTAAACTGACTTTCAATCATCAGTGTCGAATGAAGAGCTTTCAATGACAAATCCCTCACCATTGGCAGAAAAGATGATTTCAGTCGCTAAAGTTGCTGTCGCTAAAGTTGCTGAAATGGTTACTCAGCAGACCGCATCGACTATGCCAGCACCATCAAAAGACAGCAACAAAGCAGATGTCGTAGTTCCTTGCATGGTTATAGAAGAGCCTGTTCCCGCACCATTTGAAGACAAGGTTAAAACTGACGCTGGTGTTAACGACAAGGTTAAAACTGACGCTGGTGTTGAAGACATGGTAAATGAGGTTACCCAGCTGTTTGTAAAAGCTGTGCAACTATCCGAGCAACCCACAAAGCCTAAAGGACCACAAAAGCTCTTGCCAAAGCTGCCTGGAAATGGTTATCCGCGACTACGTCGCTCCTACCTTCCCACAGCTAGTGGAACTAGTTCTTCATTTAAGCAACGCATGTCTATAATGGTAAAGACCACACTGAACAGCCCCGCACGCAAGCTGGCTACTGGCAATCCTATTGCACGCCGCAGCTGCCTGCCAGCTCCAAAGGCCAATCCCGTTGGAAGCACCAAGTACCGCAAGATCACAACGGTACGCTCTTCCTTAAGCGCTAGTAGCTCCGCTTGCACTTTACAATCTATGCCAGCAACTGCGGCAGTAACAGCTGTCAAGGCCTGCCAGACTCAAGCCGTACCCTTTCAATGCAAACTATGCAGTGCCAGCTTTTGCATGAAGAAGCTCCTCGATAAGCATATGGATACGCATTGGAAAAGCAATCCAGCAAAAAACAAAGCTTCAGCTTCTTGCTGCAAATATTGCGACAAAAAATTTGTACTGGAGCGCGCGCTTCACATACATCTCATGGAAAATTGTACTAAAATACCACCAAACGATAAGCGTAAGCTTCAATATACGGAACTGAATCACGTGGAGAAGGCAAAGTTGCCGAAAATGATTTGTGGTAGCGACGGGTCTAAGCCGCGTGACAGCGTTTTGCCACCGATTAAAAATGAACCGTCAATGATAGGTCAGTCAGTTGGTAGAAAACCCATTGTGGCATCCTTTGCAGCACCATTCATACCCAGCAATGAAAGTGCAGGCACACTTATAAAGACAAAAAGTGAGCCAATGGCACCGCCCTCAATGAAAAAGGTTCCCAAGAAGGTTGCCCACTCTGGTGTCTTTCGTACGCCGACCAAGACAGTGCCCTGTCACATCTGTAAGCAGTCTTTCAAAAGCATATTAGACTATACCACACACTCTCTCACAGTTCATTCGAAAAACCGGAAGCAAGACACCGCAAGTGCACTAAGTGCTCCAAATCAAGATTAAATCAAGTTTTTATTAAGCTTAAGTTGCGTTTACTTTAATTCCTATTTACAGTTAATATCAAATATACGATTGAACTGCAATGACGTTTATTTAGATTTCTTCTCTGGTGGCGGTTTCATATCTATGCTTTCAGTTGCTATGTCCAAGGGACCGTTGGCATGATTTTCCGAAGAGATGGGCACGATGCCCCCATCGGCACCAGTTGCATTTGGCAGCTGTCCAGCCTGCTGTACATTTTGCAGCATTGGTGGTATTGGTGGTGGGAATTTACGTAGCAGTTCGGCTAGCAACATGTCGACGCGTTGCTTTTGGAAAAGCGTTCCACTGCTATCATCTTTAGCAGCATTCGCATCCTTTTTGTCAGTCTTGGACTTGTCGGTCACTATTATATGATCACAAAAATAAAAATTTGAAATTGTATTAACAAATATTATTATATAGTTATTCTGGTTAAAACATTATCGTCGTCGTACTTACAAACTTTGTTGGATGAGAAGTCCCAGGTATATCCTTTGTTAGGATGATAGCGCGCATAGCTACTGGCTTCTTCAAAAGCAGACTGCAGGTTTACAACCGTGTTAAGCTGAATGAAAATAAGTCACAATAGACAAAGTAAGAACAGAGCCAAACTTTATCTTGAAATCATGTTGACAATTTCTATCTTTTTCTTATTAACTTACAATTCGCGCATTTATCACATTTGCCAGATCGGGTGCTTTGTATATAGTGCCTCCAATGATGTAGTAATCGGCGATCGGGGTCGCCTCTGCCGGGTTGTGGCGATGCTGTTTGCGTATTACATAGAGAATCGGTTCGGCAACGTGCAGCAGAATATACTCCAACCCAAGCATGTTGCTGCAAGGAAACAAGGAAAATTATAAAAAAAGACACAGTAACTAAAAGCAGCATATACTTACTGCAAATGTTCTACGCCCAAACGCTGCATGCGTATAGTTTCATTGTTGCACATGTGGTCATAGAAAGGGTTGCTCTTCCGGCAGAAGTAGTCCATAACAGTCTGTGGGCTTAGTGAGGCTATCATTTGGGTATCGTGCCAGGAGAGACGTAGATGGTTTTCTGGCGGTTGTACAATTTGTCTGTTCGCCATTGCTGCTACACGTGAATCTGCTTGGTATGCGAATCACAATTTTTCAACGTCGGCCGACAGCAAAAAAATGGTAATCAATCAGTGGGTCAGTGTCAATGCCTGACCCTCTATTTGATTGCTCTAGCGTCTTTCCTATTTGTCGATTTGTTTACAAATTATTTATAGACTACACGCTGCCAATTTTAGGATGTTGCAGATTGTCGATATGTCTTTATTTGATTTATTTGTTGTGTAATAAAAATTTCAGTGTCGCCAACAAGATAATACAACAGCTGCTCCTTTACATCTACCAAAACGCTGACAGCACTATAAGTTCGCAGCTCAACTGTTTTCAATATTTTGTGTAAGTTTGTTATTTACTTCATTATGTATCTGCAAGCAGCGCAGGTATTTCTTGCACTTTTCTTGTTTTTTATATTTTGTTTATAATTTTCGATATATTTATAAATGTCCGATAAGCCATCGGGGCCAGCCGATACATTTCGGCACAAAGTTGGCAGAGCGATCGATTTATGAACAAGGTGGCAGCACATGTGCTTTGCTCCACACATCAAAATATTTAACAAAATGTTTAAAAATAATACAAAACGTAACGGTTGTTGTTCAGACAAAACTAGTATTTAAAAAAATATCATTGATATAAAGCGAACTCTCTCACATATCAAGCATATTCTTTTGTACAAGATCAACGAAGCGTGTTGCCGTCAACGTCGTCACTGCCGCCACAAACACAAATACAAGCACACACAAATTATCATCATCAATTGTATATTCAACATTTTACTCGGCCAGCGGAACTTGGCCCATTTCTTGGATCGCCAGTATTGGAAACTATATTAGTTTGCTTTGTATATTTCGTCGTGGCGGTCGTGGGGAAAATCAAAGCACCGAGCAAAGATTGCTCGCAATGGTAAACATAAAAAAATCAATAATTATTACGCACAATATAATGTAGTTGAAGTGTGTGCGGTTTACTACAAAAACATGACAATTTTTTTATTACATACATTTGTACATATGCGCATACTTTCTATGTTGGTTACAAATTATATGTGACGTTTACCAAATCATTACCAACATTCTCCTAAATGTGCTCAAATAATTCTGTGCTATAAATTTGTTGCTGAAATTGGCCAGTCAAGGTCATCGTTAGCGTTTAGAACTGTTCTTTTTTTATGCCTCACCTTGATTTTCGCGGACAAAATAATACGCACACATATGTATGTACGTACAATGCATGTAAATTTTTCTGAATATTTTTCTTGACATCCACGCATACTATCTATGGAAAAGCGCCTACACAGTCCCCGGCATTAAAACTAAATGAACAAAATTGTGTTAAAAGTAATTTTAAAGGATTAAGATTTCATTGAAATTCTTTTGTTTATTCAAGGGTTGCTCAAGTTATGGTCGGAAAAAATAGCAGTATTGTTTAAATTAAACTCAATTTAAGTATTCGCGAATCTTTTGTATTGTCTATGTGTGTTTAAGTACTTTTATTAAAATTTGTTAAATATAATATTGAAATTTGAAGAAATATATTAGAAGGTTATAAAAAGATCCATCAGATTAAGGTTTTAACGCGATAGGAACAGAAAATCTTAAATTGGTGTGCATCCTTCTCTTAACACTTTGCTTCAAAAACTCTTGACCAAGTTGTTAAATATTTTAATAAATCTCCCATCATGGCTTTGCTCATAATATATGTATGTATACGTATTTTGATTCTTCTTTGTGTAAATAACATACAAATATTTTAAGAAGTTGTTGCGTAGAAACGAATAGAATTTAATTTGTTCTTTTTTAGATATTGAAATACTTTCGTTGCCCGATGCTGGCACAACGACGACAGTCGGCCCAGTTAGTTTGTCAGTTAAAGCGATATGCGCTATATTAAACCGGAGCCGTATTATGAGGTAGTAGTTGAACAGGTAGCACACAAGCGCATTTATCAAACAGATCAGGAGCTATTTAGAGGTTGTATCTAATACATAATGTTTACTTACAGGGTCTTCCACCGTTCAATGTTTCTGGCAGTCCGTTCAATGTGGTGCCCATACATAATTTTCCGGAGCTAATGAAAGATACATGCGCGCTTATCAATTCGGAATGGCCACGTTCCGAAACTGCGCGCATGCGCTCTCTGGAAGCATCATGCGATACGCTTCCCTGCAGTCTGGTTCTAACAACGGACGCCATGTGCCGTGTGATAGCACACCTGAAGCTCAGCCCCATTACATCGAAGAAGAAAGCATGCTTCGTGGAGTCTGTGGTTGTGGACAAGACATATCGCGGCCAGGGCTTTGGAAAGCTGATCATGAAGTTTGCTGAGGATTATTGCCGTGTGGTGCTTCAATTAAACACCATTTATTTGTCGACCATCGATCAGGATGGTTTCTACGAGCGCATCGGATATGAGTATTGTGCCCCAATTTCCATGTATGGACCGCGCCACTGCGAGCTGCCGAGTTTACAAAATCTTAACAAGAAATACATGAAAAAGGCTTTATAGACGTCAGCACCAGTAGTAGTAGTAGTGTTGGCATAATCATGCTGCGAACGCTTCTAGCTTTAGAAACGGAGCGTGCCAGTTAAACTAGTCAAATTTGGCAAACGCTCTTAGGCTCATATACATCTTCATTTACATCTACAAGTATATATATATATATATATATATATATATATATATATATATTCATATATCAAATACTGCCCAGCGGTAGAGCCGCAACAGCCTGAAATATCCTTATGAGCGTTTGCTTCTAATTCCATTACGATTACTCAAAAAACAAAATAACAAACAAAACATTCGAATTACGCTCGTGTTGATTTTTAAATATTACTTTACGCATGTATTTTTTGTTACCTTTGGTAAAAACAAAGCTTGAGAATCACCAAGCACGCTATCGGCCGTGTTATTTAATATGTATATTGCTCATAATATATTCATGTTATTTTAGTTATGTACTAATTTATAGCTTATATTATTATAATTTGTTGTGGTGTTTGCTCAAAGGCTGACTTGACAATATCTAAATCAATTATCTTCCATCAAAACATAGCATAGATATATACATATCGAGTTGGTAACTTAGTAGCATTAAGCAACAAACGAAAGGCAATAAACTATATAAGAGCTGTAGATATTTTAAAATCAGTGTTTTTTCATTAACGCAAAACAAAAATTTTTAATAATAAAGCGGAAACATTCGTCTGCAATCCGCCAAAAATATCTTTGACAAGTTCAAGTTCATGATGCTGCGACAAGCCAAAAATTGATGTGTGCCCGGTAATGTTATTTTTATTACAGCTGCATCAGATAATGTCGGGGTGGGTAATTCGGATCTGGCTGCCCAGCGACACACACGACATGCACAGTGAGCTTCAAAATGTTTATTCTACACAAAAATAAACTAGCAGAGAGCATTTATCGGCTCGGCATTTGTTTATCAAGTTTGTGTGTGTGTCTTCATTCTGATGATTCAAATGATTTGCCTAATACATATACTTAGTGAACTGTTTAACTGTCCATAAAATGTATATGTTTAGTCGACTTAGTCCCACTGTACTCAAAAGCATGTGTAAATTTTTGCCTATTTTTTGTTCTTTATACTTTCTCAATGAAATTGTTGGCATTGGACCCGACAGCGGAAGTGACTTTCAAAATTTGCTGTAAGTTTTGTGCAGGTGCACATTTTTGAAATAGCGGCCTGACGTGATATACGACAGCTGTTAATGGCTTGAAATTTCAGGTGTCTGACCGTACGTCGACGATTGCCAATTGATACCACACGTAAATGTAATCAAAATGTGTTTATTTTTTTATATTTGAAATGGAAAGTTTGTTGTGCGCCTACGTAACACAATTGTAAATACACATGTATGTACATAAGCATATACATATGTAAAGAAAAGGTAGGGTAGTTAGACCTTAAAAGGCTTTGTTATATAATTTTAATAATTGAACGCTTGAATAGAACCAAAAGCAATTTAATCACATTTAAATGCGAAGAAAACGATTGAGTGTTGAATATAAACGATGTACTTAAACCTTCTTAGCAATGCCGCATACTTTGCCATAATGCTCAGGTTGATCCAGGCTGTCTACAATAAACTTAGCCAAATCATCTTTGGAAACCAGGCGTCCGGGTGCTTCATCGTGCACCACAGTAAAACTGCTGGCCGGCTCATCGGCGATGTGCGGTGGAAGTATTGCTATGTAGTCCAAACCGGATGCTTTTGTCAAATCCAACATGCGCTTATGCTCCTCGTTTAGTTTTTGGAATACAGCGGGTACCTCACTAAGGGGACGCAAAAGGAACGAGGACATCACAATGGAGAATTTTGTAAGCTTTGCCTCCTTCATGGCGGCTATGACGTTCTCGGTACCGAGTGACAGTTCAGTGGTGGCCTCCAGTTTGTTGCGAGTACCAAGTATTACACAAACACCATCCACTCCTTCATCGCCCTCGATCAGACGTTTCACGTCTTCCAATTTGGTCGCATCGCCCTGAACCAATTGAACTTTATTTTTAAAACGCTCGGGGACGGTAGGCTCAGTGCGGTAAAGTAAACGCACTTTGAGACCTGCAATAAACCGATGAATGAACCCAGTTGAAAAAAAGCAAAGAACTCAGTGTACTTTACCTTTTTCCAAAGCGTAATCCACCACAGATTGACCGGTCATGCCGGTTCCACCGATAACAGCAATCCGTTGCATAATATTCCTTTTTGTTATTTACAACAAATTACAATAGGTTCAGCTTTTTAATGCAACAATTAAACGCAGCTAGCTCCAGACTTGTCAAGCTCTGATCGGAATTAAAAATGTATTTTATTTCTGGTATGTTCGTCGACTGTGCTAGAGACTTCCAGCTGATAATGACACTTACACAAACGCACACACGCACGCAGATATCAGATGTGCGTAGTGTTCGTAAGCGCCGGCAGCTTTAAAAACAATCAGTAATTACTATTTTTATAACAATAATTATTGCATTAGATAAGATATCATGTTACCTTTATATATATACATATATTAAAAATTTGCACTGGTGGTAATTGTCGTGAAGACGATGGTAAATCTGACGAATTTTCTTTTACTAATTTTGGTATATTTAATACATTGAACAAATATTTTGTGTGTTGTACTTTACTTGATTGGGTAGATAAATAAAATATATTAACAAGAATTTCTTTGACATACAAATTTGGAATAAAAAGAATAGTCGATTCAATAGTAATTAACCAAGTGTTGCCCAATCATGAAAAGATTTCAAAGTAACGCGCGCTTCGTCTTCTACGCTTGCGATTCGTCTGTCATTGCGTTTGCGTCGGAATAAGGATTATCCGCTGGGTTTTTTACGCGTCTCAGTGTGATGCCTAATTTAAGTTCGCTCATGAAATCCATTGGCACCGGCTTCTTCTCAGCACGTGGCTTAATGCCACTTATTGTCGCTGCTTTCTGATTGACCTTCTGTAAGATTGTTTGTGTTATAAATGGGAAACGTTACACCAATAAACCACATACCTTCAACGATACTCCCGAGCGTATGCTTTCCAGGAAAGCGTCACGATTATCGCCTCCTCCCCCTGCGACCACTTTTGGTTGATCAGACTTTTTAATTGCCATTGGAATTCCAGCTCCGCCAATTGGTGGTGGTGGTGGTGGTGGCGGTGGTCCCCCTCCTAAAGTAAACGCCATAGCTGGCGGTGGTGGTGGCGGCGGTGGCGGAACACCTGTGCTTGTTTTTGGCTTCTGTGTAAACTGCACAGGTGGCATCCGAGGCGGCATCGCTGTAGTCTTAATAGAAGTTGAAACCAGCACTGGTGCCACTTGTGTTGCCATTGGTGTTGCCATGGCTGTCGTTGGCGTTGGCTGATTAACTGTCGCATATTGCACGGTGGTTCGAAACTCGCTGGGCACAATTGTTGGCTTGGGCGGCGCTGGAGGCGCTACACGCATTGTGCCTACCTTGCGATGTGTTTGCGGCGCAATTGTGGCATATGTTGCATTCTGAGGCATGGTGTTCTTTGTGGCACGCACTTCGATAGGCGACTGATAGGTTGGATGCGTATTGGCCGCCATAACTGATGAGGGAGGAGGAGGAAACTTTTGTTTGTTTGGCTGCACCTGAACTGTTACAAATTCACCAATCTCTGGCTGTTGATGGTGACTGTTTGGAATGTCCATGTCCGAGATGTCCTTGAAACGCGATGTAAGCGATGCGTAATTTGAATACGTTGCAGTTGAAGGTAGCTGCTTGAGCGCTGGAGCCACTTCAGGTGGAGGTGGTGAAGGTGGTGGTGTTATTTGATTATTGGTGGAAATGGTGGCATAAACCAGTTTTGGCTCCGACTTTTGCTTGTCCTGCTTATTGGGCTGTTAAAGAATATGTTGTACTAAATATAAAGTCATTGTTTTAAGGTTATTCATACCATCCAGGTAAAGTTGGAGTGAACTATCTTTTTGACAAGCTCCTGCCGCCGCATGCCAGCCACATCCTTCTCTTCGATGCCACGCTCCATCATGTACTTCTTCAGCACATTGTCATTGGTGCCGGCACTTAAGTCGAAGGCATTTCGTGTCCGATCCCTAGTCACATCGCCGGAGACATGATGGAAATCGACAGGTCCGCTAATCTCATACTTGGAGCCCTTGTTGCTGACAACGACGCTGGTTGCAAAACTGGGTCCCGGTACGGAGCCACCAGCACCACCGAAGCTACTCAAGCTGTTCGATGAGGAGGATTGGCTCATATTTAGGCTGGCGGCGTCAGCAAAGTAGTGTCTTTCGCTACCCGGCGAGGCTCTAATTGTGGGCGGAGGCAGAACAGCTGGCGGTGGTTGGGCAAAAACGTCATTGCTCACCTGCATGCAGGGTGGCTACAAAAATAAATAAATTGAGATAAATTCAGCAGCGAATTAAATTGCAACGGATTAAGAATGCCCAGGGATGATTAAGCATGCTGTTTGTTGGTTATTTTGTTATTTGCAATTACCACCCAATAACCAGGGCCTTTATTGCTTCTTATTATGTCATAGACATAGGCGCGTCTCTGCATCGCCGGCATGTGCTCAACATCATCGGATAAGTGGGCCTTGCGCAGATATAATTGAAGCATCTCATCCACACCATGCCCCCGCACATCGAACGTCTTGCGAAAGTCGATGGCCTTGCCCTCCAGTTGTCGAAACTCTACGGGATCGGAGATGTAGGCGTATGTCAAACTATCCTTATTCATCGTCCTGAAATACGATACGTAGTAGGGCTGCTTTTAGAGAGACAGATACGTATCTGTTTTGATTCACACGGGTGCGCATTATCTTCGAGCAATTTTTTTTATTTTTGCAGATAATAACCTGTAGTATTTTATTTTTTATCAATTCTCGTTATTTTTGTTTTTGTAACGGTTTTCTAGTGTTTAGTGTGCTTTGCGGGTGAATCATACACTGCCAGATTGGCAAAGGGCGACGTCAGCATCTGTATGTATGCATATTTATTGTAAATTTGCATTTACCGTTAGATGGCGAACCGTCTGAAGTTAAACCGAAACAGCTTTTGCACCAATTGTATTCAGTATTCAGAATGCAGTAATTATATATTGGGTATAGCGTGCCTGTCTAGAACAAGCCAAGGTATCAAACTGATTAACTTAGGTGGTATGTCACCGCGTTTACTCATTTTTTTTTTTTGCATGGCTTCGTTATCTTGCGTTGCAGACACTGATAACTCCTACAGCCCAAGTAATCACCTACACCTGTGGGGAGGTGTGTAGCTTTGACTGCTTATGCCCAAAAGAAAATATAAACAATTGACAATGGTACGAGAGGTTGTGAATTGGGATTTAAGTTAGCCTGTGTGCGTTGTCCAACAATTTTGCTAGTTAATTGTAAAGATTTTCAAAGTTGGTTGGGTAAAAATAATTAGAAAAATAAATAATTAGGAATTTTAAAGAGTTTCCGTGTAGGTAGAAGTTGCTACAAGTAAAACTCTGAATCATAAAAATAAAAAAAGTTCAACAGGTTTGCCATAATTTTTAAAAAAGATTTTCTTGTGTTCATTGTAATAAATTAAACAATTAAAAATTTACCAACGTAAAATCATTTAATCGAACTTAAATTTATTTCTATAAAAACAGAAAACGATGAAAACTATTTAGGTAACTTTTAATTGAATTTACATTGATAAAGCAACTAAAAAATGTTGCTGCTACTTAGAATGGCGGACAGAATTAGCTAATTGATGGATTAAGTTTTTTGTTTTATTTGATGAAACATTTTTATCATTTGTGATGGTTGTGTGAAGTTTGAAATGACATATCATGTCAAGCCTACTAAGCTTGTTGCAACCCTTTTTTTTGTTTACATTGACACTTAATGTAAAAAAAAAGTTCCTACTACTTTAAAAACGGCTCCTTAGTTCTAGTCGAGCGTCGACACTGAAAGCATCGCAAACAAATATTGGAAAATCATTTTTCAAGTAATTTTTCGTTTGTGTAAATTTGTATTCGTGTTTTGTGTTGTGAATAACTTTGTTTTGTAAGCCGAAATGGATTTAAATGTGGGTTTTTTCGATGGTGATCTCGTGATGGCCGAATTTGAGCTCGACGGCGATATGATGATGGATAATAATGAAATCCAGCCAGGCGCAACTGTGCTCATGTCCAACGAGGTCGATGGACTTGTCAGTAACGAAGATTTGGCCCAGTTCTTTGAAATTCATGGCGGCAATGGCATGGTGCAATTAGTCGATGAACAGATTGTTGAGCGCAAAACAACGGAGCTAGGATTGATGGAACTGGTGCAAGAAGGCAATATCAATTCTGACTTTGATAGAGAAGCTGAAGAACAAAAACTACGCGAATTTTTATCGGGCGTAGAGTTGGAGCCTGTGCCAGAAGTGATACCCCCCTCAACAAATAAAGCCAATCAATCTATTCGCCTTATTATGTGCTCCAACTGCAATGGTATTTTCGATATGCCAGCATTTCAAAATCATTGCTGTGAGTTTGATACAAATCAGAAACCAATTCAAGCTCAGGAATTGCTATCACTAGTAGAGCAAAAGGCAATGACGCCACCCACGATACCAAACAGCGAGCGCATCATTGTCGAGAATCAGGTGCGCATGCGTCGCTATATGAAGGATGAGCTCAAATATGATTTGGAGGCGGGGTGCAACACTGCCAAGGCCAAAGAGGCAACGGCTACCAACAAGGGTTCGAACGAGTGCAGCATCTGTGGGCGCAAGTTTGTCCACTCCTCTGGCCTGGTGCGTCACATGGAAAAGCATGCTCTCGACCTAATCCCCACACAGCTAACGTTGCAGCAACAAAATGCGTCTACATCAAGGCACGGTATTGTTATAGTTGTCAAATGCAAACATTGTGGACGGGTTTTCTTAAATGTCAAACAGGCGCTGGATCACATCATTGTGCATGAGTCAGCCGCCAAAGAGGTTCGGGCTAAAACTATTCTTGAGGACAAAGCAAATTTGAAGCAGGAGCTTAAACTGTTAATGTTGGGGGCACCACAATTAGTATCGATGACGGACCAGCTGGAAAAGATACCACTTAAGCAGCTGAACGAAAGGTTCAGTAGTCATGTCGTTGGCAATGTGCTTCAGTGCGAGTTTTGTGAGTACATTTTTGCGGATGTCTCTTCGCTGTTGCGCCACTCGGCCTGTCATATTCCAGAGCACCGCTTTGAGTGCAACGCTTGCGATCAGCGCCTGAACACCGCGAAGGAGGCTTTTGCTCACTACCAGACCGAATGCATCTATATGCGCGAAGAATTTAAGCAACTGCAAACAACTCCAATTCGCTTATTTGTGTGCAACGTCTGCCAACAAAAGTTCGCTAGTCTGGAAGTGCTTCTGGAGCACCGGTAAGTGGGCAAATGGCCAATCACTTACAGCTGATGCTTACGTTTCCTATTGCTTTCCGAAGTTACACCTCCTTGCATTTCTTTCCGCGCATCAGCGCAACGGGTACACGAATGATGTTTGCCTGTGAGTTTTGTCCCACCAACTTTCTGTGCGCTAGCGAGATCCCACTTCACTACGAGGAGAAGCATCTTCATAGAAAAAAACGCGAAAAGGAGCAATTGCGTAACAACTCCAATCCATCAGCCTCCAAAACCCGATTGCGGCAATATCTGTGTGACATCTGCGGCAAGTCCTACACCCAGTCTAGTCACCTGTGGCAACACCTTCGCTTTCACCAGGGTGAGTCATTAAGTTACATGTCTTTTTTATAACATTCTTAATCATATTAACTAAACTGTCAATAAACCATTTTATCTCACAATTCTTGTTATTGTTTGTCAAAGTTTCGTTAAACAATAATTATAATAATAATAATTAATATTACAAAATACATACAGGTGTTAAGCCATTTGTTTGTCCGGAGGAGAATTGCGGACGCAAATTTACCATACGTCCCGATCTCAATGATCACATACGAAAGTGTCACACTGGCGAACGGCCTTATCATTGCTTGGTTTGTGGGAAGCGATTTCTTACCGGCTCGGTGTTTTATCAGCATCGACTTATCCATCGTGGTGAGCGGCGATATGAATGCGAGGAGTGCGGCAAGCGTTTTTACCGAGCCGATGCCTTAAAAAATCATCAGCGCATTCATACCGGCGAAAAGCCCTACGACTGTCCATTCTGCACGAAAACGTTCCGGCAGCGCGGGGATCGGGATAAGCATGTGAGGGCGCGCCATTCTCACCTAGATGAAAATGCCCGTTTGATGATGCGCTTGCAGAAGTTTGAGCTGGAACAGGCAGCTGCGTTGAAGGCAAAACAAATGCAAGAGGTAGGAATTGAATATATGGTGGAATCAGGGGAAGCTGTGCCTGCTGATTCAGTCGCGTCTCCCCCGGCACATGAGCAACAATTCGATTATAGTGAATTTACTGAAGAATCTGAACTTTTATCAATGCCTGTTAACAATGAGGAACAAGATTTAATTTCCTATGCCGATTTTGAGGGAATTGAATCAAATGAAGTGCCACCTTTTCAGCTGGATAACAATGATAACGTCAAGGTTGTCGTGGTTGAAAATAGCTCCTCACAACCATTTTATTTTTAATGACGTGTATTTGATATGATATTTTAAAGATTAGTAAATCAACTTTAAATTTAAGCTGAAAGTGTTATTTTCGGTGCTGCCACTGGGTGCGATTCGATTAGCTCTAGATAACATTTATCGTTGATAGTGCTGAAAAACGTATTTGGCCGGCGCGCTTGGTGGCAACACTTGCAAATGTCAGTCTATTTGTCACGCTGCCAGTTTTTGCCCTCTTTCTTTTCGATTTTTCCATCGTAGACGCCAACATGGGTTTCGCTACTCTCTGGTATTCGCATCCTCGCAAATATGGACAAGGCTCCCGTTGCTGGTAAGTTATTCGTAGACCTTAAAACTGTGCGTTGAAACATGTATAAATTGCATGATTACCTGTTATATTTTGAGTTTGTATTTCGTTGCATAGTTGATTGCTTTGAGTTTTTGAGGTTAAGCACGCTTTCGTATCGCATGGTGACAACATCCAGTACATATTTTATTTTATTTATGATTTGTTTGTATTTGTTCGTTTTAATGCTTGTCTAGTGCAAAGTGCCTGCTTAAACATTATTTTGCCCCCGGTTGAGTACGGAAATATGTATTAAGAATTCTTGAACAATTTCCTTAATAAAGGGTGGCCAAAGCAAACGTTGCCAGCTTTCGCCAGTTGTTTGATAATTGAATGACACCGACAGCTGCAACAGACATCTATGCAACTAAATCCAATCAAAAAGGCAGCTATTGAATGAATAAAATTATGTTCCCATGCTTAAACTAATTAGAATCCTTTATTTCTAAATTCCAGCCGTGCCTGCTCAAACCGACACGGTTTAATCCGCAAATATGGACTGAATATTTGCCGTCAGTGTTTCAGAGAATACGCCAACGATATTGGCTTCAAGAAGGTAAGCGTTTAAAGAACAAATATGCGCTGTATTTTTAAAATACTTATTGTGTCACTCTACTTTACTTCAGCTGGATTAAATGTCCGCTTCAATTTGTGACAGTCGTCGCAATTCTTCAGCATATTAATATAGGCAGTCGCCGAAAGATTTATCTATTAAGGAGACTGCGTACATTAATATGCTGGCAACAACAACAACAAAGCAACAACAATATAATCATTTGGAGATTTTAATGACCCAAAGGCAAAAGCACGCCTCAGATAAAAAAAAACAACCAGGAATATGCTCCACTGGACAACAAAAACATAATCTGGCGTTCTACGCTATAACCAGGCTTTTCATAGCCATAACCAGGCGTTTGCACGCTACAACGGTAAGGTTATTCCGGTGTTGGAGTTCCTACCTTTTAAAAAGGCTCTTTGTTTAAATCTCCATTTGATTAAATACATAACAAGTAACGTACACAACTGTCTTTTTTTATATAGTTGTTTGCCTTGATTTGTATCCTTATTGCAGCATGTCCATATCGCTTGAAATCACGGAAGCTTAAAAAGTGCAATGTCGCTCTCTCTCTCTAAGTTATAACTTCCTCATTTCTATATAATATTGGGTTAGTGGTATCCACTGGGCCTGCATTCAAGCTGCTCTTGTAGTAAAGCATCAGCAGAAGTCGCTAACAGAAACCAGTTTGCTTTATGGATCACTGAGTAAAAGAGCAGCGCGCTCTTAGCGCTGCGCCTACGCTGCTCTCGGGTATCAGCTGTTATTATTACTGTTGCTGCTGCTGCTGTGTTGGTTTTTTGTGTCTTTCTGCCAAAAGTAACAAGTTTGCACATTCACCTCGCTGAGTTGCGTTCGGCTGTTTGAGGTCTCAACAACAGCGCTTCGCGTGTGCAGATTTAGCATAATATTCATTGCACTTCGTTTGGGTGTTTAAATGTTAAGTTGTTGCATATTCGCGATGCTAAACATTAACAAATTAGAATTTAAAAATAACCATTAGCCAGCATATACAAATTCCCATAGATGTGCTTTTAACTTGTTGACCTGGTTTTGGTATAATTAAATGAGCAATGGAATTGCCAGTGTTATTTTTATTGCTGTTGCCACTTCTAAGCAGCTTATGCATTGTGTCCACAATTAATGATGCAACAGCAGCAACGCGACGTCACAGAAATGCAACAGAGACGAAAACTCCAACAGAGGCCTTTGTCCAAAATCGTGGTAGCCGTGTCAGCAACAGTTCCCGCGGCCACAGATCGCGCGTTGTTGCACAATATAAGCTGCCGCTAATTGATACACTGGATAGCAATCACAGCAGCAGCACTCGAGTGCAGCCCATGCGCAGGCGTACTACTGAAGTGGCTAGGCGTCGCAGGCCTCCGACCACAACAACTACAACAACAACATCTACCACAACCACATCGACAACAAGTGAGTTGCATTAACTTGACTTTAGCATATGTCCATATGACCGCTGCTAAGGCAAGCAACAAGTGCCTGGCACTGACCTAGCTTTCAGTATTTAAGATTGGTAAAGGCGACAGCAGCAACTACAGAAGCTGTCTGATAGCAAACGAGAAAAACGATAACTGGAGCAGCCGCAACGAAGCTTTCAAATTCGCATTGTTTTTTTAGTTGTTGCGAGAGAGAGAAACCTTGGCGAAACACTTGGACTGGCTCTTGTTAATTGTAATGATTTGTACGCGTTCAAGAGTCGTTTTACACTAATCATGGATATTGAAACTGATCACCCATTTGTTAAACTATAATCGCACGAAATGTAAATTAGGCACACCTTGAACTTGGCTTACAATTAGTGCGGTTTATGATGTGCGAAATTTGTATTTTATTTTTGTGTGTTGTGTTTATTTCATTGAGATTTAAGATGGCGCTCATTGAACTAATCGAGGCATTTGAGTCGTTTGCCAGTCTCACTTAAGTTTCTCAGCCGTGGCGTCTATTGTGAGCGCCCATGTTAGCCAATCCCCAACAACTGTTGTAATTGCAATCACGCTGAACTCAGTAAAATGAAATACTCAGAAAGTAAAGGTAGTAGGTGCCATGTGTGATACATCGTGATAAATTTGCCCTCTTTTATTGCCTTTAAATTCAGTTCATTGAAAAGTTCAGACTTTAATTGATTTGACAATAAATCATACGTCGAATGCAATTTAAAGACAAATGGAAAACATTTAAACAACGGAGATTATTATTACCTACTCTAGTTCTCGCTGTTCAAAGCTCAAAAAAATGGCAATGCCATTAAAAATAACTTTAAGCAACTCAAAATGTTGATAATATGTGGGCTTTTAGTTAATTATTTTTAATTACAATGGTGTTAAGGTTTGAATTCTCAAAATCTATGCGTGTACTGTGTACTAGAGAATATTATCCCGTTTGGTTTTGTAAAGGTGGAACTTGAATCAATACCTTTAATTGTGCACATAAGCTCTAACACAAATACTATTTCATGTTACGACCAACGACAAATTAACAAAGTGTGCTGCAAAAGTAGGCCAGCAGAAAGAGTGAATGGAATTAACTATTGGTAACAGGCGAATAGTGTGTAATGGGGTATGGGGATTGGAGGTGTTGGGAGCACATTTATCGCTCCAGTGCCAACAAAAGCTCTCGTTTTCTGACTGGGTTAACCAGGTGGCGGGAACTGCGCTTGCAATGGTTGTGATTTGGAGCAGAACAACTTGTTATGACCATTGTTGACTAATCCGAACATGCACATCCATATATCTCATGTATAGCGGCTCGTCCGAGTTTGGCCAACGGCTTTAATTTCTTCAATCCCAGCTTCTGGAACTTTGGTCAGCAGAGCCTTATTCCAGTAAGTGCACCCACAAAGCATCCGTATCCGCCCAAGAAGTTCACCCACTCAACAAACAGCGCCTCTAAAGAGGAGAAACTCAACTATCGCAACAGCCAGCAAAAGACCACACAAAAGCCAGGACGCAAATTAAATCGCACAACTACAATTAAGACCACAACAACAACTTCACGTCCAGCGACAACGGAGGGACCCTTCCGCATTGCGCTGCCAACACTAACGTTTCCCAGTGCCGCGGGCATTGACAAAGAAAAGGACAAAAGAGCAGCTGCCGATCTGCGCCAGCGTTTCAATTGCCCACGAGAGAATGAGGTGCGATTTCAACTCTTTCCCAAGATCTGCAAGTCAGACAAGGACTGTTTGGTATGGCAACGTGACGAGATCTGCTGTGACATCTTCGGCTCCAACAGCTGTGTGTCTGGGATTGCCAAGCCATTGGAGGAGACGGCACATGCTCGTATGTTGATTGTGAATAAGTTGGAATAACATTTCTAAAGTGAATACCACATTCTTCATTTGCAGCCATACTCGGATTGATTCCGCGCAAGTGTCCGACTCGTCCACTAGCTGAACTCTGGTGGGATGTGCAGGAATGCCGCACAGACATGGACTGCTGGCCCCGGGTCTGCTGTCCAGATGGACGACGTCGCTATTGTCGAACATCGCAGCCGGAACTCGAGACGGCACCGGTGCCAGTCAAGCGCTCTTTTAACTATTGTACGAAGGTTTCTGATAATTTGTTTATTATGATCTAACATTATTATTCTATGTACAGTGACAGAGTATTTGGAGTGCACCGCACCGCCGCCACCTATTTTCGATCTGCATCCCAAAGCGTGCACCTCAACACTTGACTGCTTTCCGAATGTGTGCTGTCAAGAGGCTGGATTGCGGCACTGTCGTCCACCAAAGAAATCTGTGCTCACACTGATGGCAAATTTTCTCAACGTCGACTTTGTAAAGCGACTGACACAAAACATTGTTATCAAATAGATACAATTAAGCAAACAATTACATGCTTATGTACATACAAACACGCACACATACCAACATACGATTATGAACTTATTTATATTTCGGTTATACGATCAGTTATTGTAATTTGTCAACGCTTTCAATTGTGTTATGTTAAGTGAAATTAGTTGTTTCGATAATATCGTTTATTATCCATTTACTTTTCAAATTGTTGTGTAAGACTAGAAAGAAATGACTAGAGTATAAGCTTAATAGAATACACATCTTAATATTTATGCGACTGAGTTTTACTTTTATTATGAAAATGTGCTAAGAATTTATCTCGTATAAGCGAGTTAATTCTTGCAGTGTATTTGCTCAATTTCAAAATTGTTTTTTCAACTGATAAGTGGGCACATTACATACCTACATACAGTACATACAGCCAGCAATGAGAGCTTCTTTAACTGTACTTTTAATCTTAGATAGTAAATGCGAGTTATCAACGCTGCGACATTTTTATAGCCAAGCTACGTCTCAACTATCGGCTGTGGGTAGCTAATGCCACTGTTGTTGGTTTTGTTTTGTCGAAAATTGTTTGTACAAAAGGTTAAATGGTGTCGTGTTACCTTTTGGCCTATGAAATATATGTACAAACAAACATACAAGTGTGCAATTTCATTATTGTGGAAATAGAATCAGCGGAGACCTTGTTCTTACCTTGGCTCACAACTTTAAGTGCCCATTTTCCATGCCACATGCTTTAATATTCTTGTATTTACATTTGAATGTATGTATGTATGTCAAGCGCTGTCTTGTTACAAAGATTGCATTTGCATTAAACTCTTAATTGGCGCTTTGAGTGCGTGGTGAACATAAAAACCCGTTGGAGAGAAAAAGCTACAGAGTAAAACTGTTAAACTGAGCTCTCACAGTGCAGGTATATTTTTGTGGTTAAATCTTATGCAAGCTTCTTAAAAAAAAAAAACCTAGGAACATTGCATTAACTTGCGCAATTGTTAGATATATTATGCTAAGAAATTCACAGCAGAGTCAATCGTTGTCGCTCACCACAAGAAAAATGGTTTCGAATTTCCCATTAGCTGCGAAATAAAACAAGTGTCAGACATCAACTGGCCACACCTAGAAAAACACTTGAATAATTACTGAACTTGGCATTAAGAGAAAATGACGCAGAGCAGCTTTATTTAAATTATGGTTTATTCAATTCATTGCAACAAGCTATTTATTTAATGTGCATGTATAAGTGTTTACATGAGATTTACGATCTAGGTATGGTAAAGGACCTTTAGTCAACTTCATTTTGAGGAGCATTTGCAATCAGTGCCACAGTTGCAGACACCCTTTGTGGTCTGGGAGGCGCATTTGCAACCTAAGAAGAAAAGCAGGCAATAATAAGCTGGAGCATTTAAATTGCTTCAAATCCTTTGATAACTTACCACTTCCGCATGGGCAAGGCATTTTGAATGATTATTTAAGTGTTACGCTTGAAGACACAAGAAGAAAATTCGATATTTCACTTTAGTGATGAGACACTTTACTTTTGCTGCAGAACAGAACTGATGCACAATTGACAGATGTTGGCCGATTTATACGCTTTCGAATCGAGGCTTTCCACACGGCGGGCGGTCGATTTAATTCCAGTTTTGCACACGCCAACCAGCCGGCAAAAGTATTTGGAGCCGTGCGCAAAATGCACACCGTGTTTAAAAGCTTCAAAGGTTTATGTCTTGGATACGCTTTTGGTAAATTTGTTGCGACCGTTACGCGCTCTGAGTAGGTTGTTACCCTGCGCAAGCGCTTTTACGAAATAAGGTGTGGTGAATTTTTCGGCGGTACTGGGACTCTTATCGTACAACGTTCTCAATGTGGTCCCTTGTTGTCTGTCTGTCCATTCATCATCGGCTTCGGCTGTGTGCCTGTGCCTGTGCTAATGCGAATGCGAGTACGGCAGAGAGTTAGTGTTTTTCCGATTTTTGAGTGCTGCGGCTGCAGCAGGCAAAGTCGTGCAACATTTTAGCAACGAATTCAAGTGCAACGAAATGCAAGAACTGAATGTAAATAATACACATTTGAACGGCTATGATTAATATTCAATAGTAGCCTTTTTAAAACGCCAAAAGGCCAGCTAAATATTTTGTAGGTATTTTGTAGTTTAATTGGCAATAAATTGTAAATGTGTGTGCGTGTAACATGTACATGGATGTACATATGTAGGTGAAAATGCAACACACATAAAATCAATAAATCCAAGCCAAAATAAAATAAGGAAAAATCAACGACAGGCGCTGATATAAAATGTTATGCGTGTGCGTGTGCGTTAGTGTAAAAGTGTGTGTGCTCGTGGGCGTGGGAACGAAAACAAAACTGCAAAACAGTAAAAGGTGGCAGCTCACGACAAGATTCACAGGACACGGTGTGGCGGAAGTGAACAATTAAAAGTTTGTGGCCAAATAACACAAACACATATTTGAGTGTGTGTGTGAGTGTATGCACAGGAAAAGACAACAAGCGATTATTTTGCTCACCTACGCATTCAACTGATGTTATTATTGTTGTTGTAATTGCTTGCTCCTATTTATACCCTATATACTCAAACGCATAAACGCATGTATGTATGTTGGCACTAGCGTAGGCGTGTGTGGCTGCCAAACTGCCCATAATGCGGCCGACATGATACCTGATACCTCAGTAACTTTGCCACCCGTAACCCTCCCTACCTTCCACCTACGCTTCCACAACATGCCCACGCAGTTGTAATATTATGAAATCATAATCATTATTATAACAGTAATGATGATGATGATATTTGGCAATGACGTTGGCATCGGCTTTCAAATTGCCAGATCTGTGCATTGGTTAATTTTGTCATAAAAAAAATATATATATATAAAATAACGTTTAGAAAATCAATACCCTTCCTCAGCAAAAATAAAATTAAATGGCACATGGCTAAAATTAAAGCATCTCTCATACTCTCATACTCATTTGACTCGGTTTTTCAAACCAGACGCTAGCGGAGCCTCTGGCATAAAAGTTGTGCGTGTGTCGGCGTAATATTACCAACTGATTTGCTTCTTAATCGTTGCAGGTAAAACGTAGTATGTCCCTCAACTAAAAGCATACAGAGTCACACTCAAATTCGAGTGCTTGTTGAGACCTAAAAACCGGCCGAAAGCCTCCCAATATTGGGATTACTTAAACTTCCAAAATAAAGGCCGCCACCTGAATTCCTTTCAAGATGACGGAACAAAAGAATCAAGTGACGCGCGCTGCGCCGGAGCAGAGCAACGATTATCGTGTCGTTGTCTTTGGCGCTGGCGGCGTCGGCAAAAGTTCTCTGGTCTTGCGTTTCATAAAGGGAACATTTCGCGAGAGCTATATACCCACCATTGAGGACACTTACAGGCAGGTCAGTAGTAAAAAGTTAATTATTTCTATTAATACCTAGTTTAAGAACTTATGAACTAAATTTATAATGGTGTTTCAGGTGATAAGCTGCAATAAGAACATTTGCACTTTACAAATCACGGATACGACAGGATCACATCAGTTTCCGGCTATGCAACGATTGTCTATCTCAAAGGGTCACGCATTCATCTTGGTCTACTCCGTGTGCTCGAAACAGAGTCTCGAAGAACTCCGACCCATTTGGGCTCTAATCAAAGAACTCAAGGTAAATATTCCGTACACTTGTACGTATGTATACAATTAAGCACATTAATTTTAAAGGGCGATGTGAACTCCATACCCGTGATGTTGGTGGGCAATAAATGCGATGAGAGCACTGAGCTGAGAGAGGTGTCACAAATCGAGGGACAGGGTCAGGCGACCAGCTGGAGCATATCGTTTATGGAGACATCGGCCAAAACCAATCACAATGTGACCGAGCTGTTTCAGGAGCTGCTCAACATGGAGAAAACACGCACCGTATCGCTGCAATTGGACACGAAAAAGCAAAAGAAACAGAAAAAGGAAAAGAAATGCAAGGAGACAAATGGCGCCATACCGGAAAATGGCGAGGCAAGCGTCAGTGGCGCCGGTGTTAAGGACAAATGCGGCGTTATGTAACGAGTTGGCAAGCTAACATTTTGGTGACAGACAAATACTCGCATACTTGGGACAAGAGCAGGACTCACAAAAAAAAAAATATATATTTAACGAAAACTCATCCCACACACACAAACACACACAGCATATACTATATACATACAACATACACATTATATATATATATATATAGATATATATACCATTTTGGGACTGATGTTATCCGAAAACGGCTTGCATAGTAAACAAAAACATATATTATTAATAATAGATGAACACAGAAATATTGATAATAATAAGACAGCATTACGAATATATTTTGCATACATAGATTTTATCCGCAAAACACCTAGTCAACGAATATGGAAGGCAACCGCCATCAATCCCGCCACCCAACCGCACAACAACACAGAGATCATAAAGTATATACTACATACACACACATTCATAGATACAAACGAATAGTTTCTTTGGATTCTCAAAAACAACAAACTGCATCTGAAACGTAACGGCATACATATCAAATACATGACATACATTAAAGCATGACATACTCGCACATTGCATAATAGATGTGTACATTACATAGATATCATATATATGTATAATATACATTGTATATGTATATGTATACGTGTGTGTACTATATATGCCACATACACAATGAAAAGCCAAAGTACCTACTTAAAAGACATACAATTTTATCTCTTATACTACTCTAAATGATAAACCAATAACTATACTATGTATGTATTTACTACATAAAACACCCATTTTCACTCAACATGGTCGAGGCAAGCACTTAAAAGACAATTTTGGAGCATTTGTAGCGTTACGATATCGAATGTCCTTTGTAATATGGATCCGTTTCGTATGCTTGAATGTTTCTATTCTGACTATCAATCAATTGCTGTATAACTATTTACCACCAACAATGTTTTAACAATATGTATGAAGAAAAAACAATTGCTAATTGCATCACTTATAATGTATGTTACAAATAATAATACTCATACTTTCTCAAATCTAGCATGATGATCCGAAGGAAGGGCGCTAAAAATGTCTCGTGTCCATTCTTAACAATTGTTTTCACTAGGAAAGATTTAAAGAAGATCGATTAACAATTATTTGCTGAACTTTATTAACATTTAAAGTACATATAATGCAAATGGAAAATAGCTTTAGTTCCAAGGTTAAGCCGCGATGTTAATGGATCGTTACAGATCCTTATGCTTGACAATTTTTGTCGCTCATTCAAAAATGTAGAGTTAGTGCCGAGGAAAAAGAAAAAAAAAATTAACCACATTCGCAGCGAAGGATATGTGTGAAATCTTGAATATATATGTTGCCTATTTTTTTTATAACTACTAAAATATATTTTTAGCTTGAAGTAAAAACTGTTCACAGATTGTGGTATTTGCTAAATATAATTGTTTGTTGGCTTTTGCTTAATAGTAGGAGTTTAGGTCTATTAGACGGTTAAATAGTTTTGTCGCGTCGATTTTGCTGTTGTTTGATATAAAATTAAAAAGGCATTAGTTTCTTAAATTATGTATACCCTAATCAGCTAAGAAATTATATCAATTTAAGTGCTGTTAACCAATTGTAATTTATTGACCAAGTTTTTGGCAAACATGAAGGACAAAACAAGTAATTATATTAATTATGACTTTGCTCATTTCTTATGCACACCGTAAACACACACAATAGAAAAGAAATCATACACACTTGCATATATACATTACGTATATGAACAAAAACATATATATATATATATATATATATATATAAAACATAGAACATAATTTTGCCTATATTGTTGAATTTGTGTAGTGAAATTATTAACCAAGATTTTGATAGCGGACCAATTTGCGTATAAGATTTCTGAAATCAATTTAGATAAATTCTCTGTTTGCCATAGAAAACAATGCATGCGTACATTGAATTTATACATAGTATGTTGTATGTAAATCAAATGCCAGCCTTAGTTGAAACTTATGTACAATTTTGCATGATACTGAGTACTTTAGGTTTTTGCTTAGATTCCCTAGGTTTAGTTAGGTTTGTTGGGCTCTTGACAGCGATAATGGTTATGGCTTAAATGTACGTACCGAGTATTGGAGTACAATATAATAATAAAACAAAAAAACAATACATAAAATGGATAATTAATTGCAAATAATGTTAAGAAAGTATGTAATTTAATTGTATAACAGCATCAATGAGTAATGTTACATGTTATTCAAAGGTATAATTTAAAATACAACGAATAAATATATTTACACCGAATTATTTTTAATTTTTTTTTATGAATATATATACATATATACTTATTATACACACAACATATTAGTTGAATATTGAACTTGTTTGTTCATGATGAATATTTGATTATTGCTTACATTTTAAATATGCAGCTAACTCAGACAGACGCACTTAATGCTATTAAGATGTTGTAAATATGATCAATAAAACTCAGCAACTAGTATTATTGGTAATTACATATATATACACTTTTGAAGCGGCCATTTAAATAAACATGTAATAGACAGTTTTGATGGCCCTATTATTGACACTTAATGAAATCTTATTGTTGGAGATTTTACTTATAATAATTAACGTGCAAAAATGAAATAAGTACACGCATAAATAACTTAAATAAAAAATAATTTAACTATGACAAGTATCAACTGATAGCAGCATTATTATCGACTTTAAAATCTTAACCAATTAGTTCGTAAAAAATATATAAACATAATCACGACATAACAAATTATACAGCTTCCAATTTGTAACAAAATGCTAAAAATTTTCGATGAGTTCATCATTTTCATTATCATCCACAACCGTAAAACCCGCATCATTAGCAATATCTGTTGAGGAATTGCTTACATTGGAGTTCTCCTCTGATAGTGAGTTGGCATTTAAATTGCTTTCGTTTAATCGTTTTGGTGGAGCTTCCAGAGGTTCCAGAAGCTCTTGGACACCCGACACAGGCAGTTGTAATTGTTGTTGCTCTTGGGTAACTTTAAAAGTCGAACTACCGATAACGTTTAACAACATCTTCAGGTTTTCACCAGACAAGCGATCTGTTCCTGCATCGTTTGACAAAGTGGCTTGTTGCATGTTTGCGTCCGAGGCGGAAGGCTTTTTTTGCACCAGCCCTATCCATGCCTTCGGACTTAAAACGTACTTAAAGATCAGTTTAAGCACAAAGCCAACCATGCAGACCAGTGCAAAGGGAGCAATGTAGCTGTACGGAAATGGTAATCCACCTAAAGAAAATGCATTTGAGTTTTATAATTTCTTTTATAATTCGTTATTATATACTTACTACTTAAGAGGGTGATGCTTTGTGCTGTCCTTTCTAATATCATCTCAATTTGCTTAAGGAATATGTCGCTCATATACATGATGAAAACGTGATCCGGTCGACAGTACGGCAAATTTAATTTGCTCGATTTTCTGGAATGCATTTGTCATAATCTCCTCGACGTTTGCTTCAAAACCAATATACTCACAAAAGTTTCTGCTTTTGTTGCACCGTTGGAGACGAAAATGAAAAGAAACTAAACATCTTGGAGAACCAGTTTTTTTCATAATTTGTGGGATTTTCATGACTGTCAAGTACTTCAATCATTGCATCAACTTCTAGTTTCTAAAACAAAAATAAAATTATAAAGATAACGTACTTGTTGTTGGTTCTTTGTATTTACCCTATTGCACTCCAAATAAGTAAAAAAGTAGCCGAACAGAAAAACACCTCCTAGAACAACGGCTATAGCGGAGTATCGAAACCGTTTCTTTACAATCCATCCGGTTGTTATGATCAGCAGCACGGTCACCATAAATTTAACCTGGCAAACCAGTTTTGCTATAAACATACGTTTATTTTAGACAAAATTGGTCATGCTTACCTCGGATATTCTGAGTAACTGTACAAAATCCTTGAAAATGTCCGTAATGAGCGCAAACACTCCCATTCCTTGGTGCGTATATGAATAGTCATTATAGCTCGTCGGTAAAGGCACATCTTTTGCGTTATCCAGTATTGACGAGAGCATAATGTCAAGATCACGAACATCTTGCACAGTTTCAAGCTTATCTATTTCGAACTGCTGCAGTGTAAATAACAGCGATCGTTTATATTGCTTTGATGCATTGCTGTACTAAAACGCGGAAGGAAAAATACAATTGTCAAAACAAATACCAACTATATGACGTCATGGGCCCAAATTTGACAACAAAACGCACGCCAACTTACCTTCAATTTGTTACGAATAAACAAAGTATTCACAAACTTCTTAAAGTACATTAATGCTAGTTGATCCTCTATGGTTGCAAGGGCTTTATCTGCAGGCACATAAGATTGGCATTTGCAGGAATCTTCCCAACCGTAACTGAGCTGATCTGTTGACAGTTCCGACCATGCATGTGGCTCATCCCAGTTATCATTGTCACAGCAAACATTGTGAAATACCAGTAGTAAACAACTAAGTATTGCGTTTTGTCGCATTTTTAACTTTATAACCTACTACAAAATAATTACGATAAATTTACACAAACTTTACAAGCCAAACACCTGATTACATTTGCGCGGTTGCTGCACTAGTGTTATAAAGTTGTATACTAGCACATTTTATGGAGTGGTTGGTTTTATTCGGAGGAGACAACGATAAACAATTAAATATCGATAACAGGGGCTTGATATAAAAAAAGCAAGCGTTATTTTAAGAAAAAATATTTATTTCTGCAACGTTATGCTCCGCGCAGTTATGCTCCATAAGGATTTGCTATCGAATATTTTTCTTGTGAACGCTACCACTCCTCGATAGTGTTGGGCATCGAGCATATAATTTATAGACGAAACACTGCCAGCGGATTTTTTTTTGCTACGCACTTGTTGTTTACTTGCACAATGGAACCCTTAGCAGTTCAGATGTCGTGCCGACTGTGCGCTCTCGCATTCTTGCTCAGAATTATTTTTGATTAAAAGCGCAGTTAAGGCTCAGTTTTAGGCTCAGTAACCCGAACTTAAGTCAAGTTAAGGTGAGGGTGTTTTTCGTTAAGTTAAATAGATCAGCTGTTTTTAATGTTCATGTTCACGTTGAGTAAAGTCTGGGTAGCTGAGCCTTAGCTAAGCTTTTGGCTAACCTTTGCTAATTTGACAGACATAAGTTACAAAAAAAAAATTAAAGGACACTTTTAGATAACATACTGAGGGCAAACGCATGGTGATGACAAAACTATAACTAAGACATAAAAAGACCAATGACTTGCCGCACGATCTTAATTAATGAGAACAACAACAATGGACTGATGCGAACAGTTGTTGCAAATGTCTGCCAAAAAAAAAATCAAAACACAGCCACAACAACAAACACAACAATAAAGAACAAGGAAACGAAAAGAATAGAACAAAACCGCAGCAGCAGCAACAGCATGCAACAGCAACACCGACAGCTCAGCAATAATAACGGCAACACATTATTTGCTACAACCGAGCGAATTGCTAGTTCTGCGTTACGTATAGGCAATATTAAAAATAAAGTACGAGCGCCCAGCGAAAAGACAAGAGCATCACCCAAAACGCACAAATCGTTCAGAAGATGAACAAACGCAGCATCATCATTGTGTGCATCATTGCCTCGGTGCTCTGCACTGTGCTCGGCGCTAACTTCTACTTTATGTACTACCTCAATGCCGAGGATGGACAGCTGGCCAGTGTTCGTGCTCTGGAGAACATGATTCGGCACAATATACGCCATCTAAAGCCGGCCTATCAGAATCGCAATCCACGCTTTTTTATGTTTCGCAATAAACTGCTAAAGAATTTCAAGCAAACAGCATACGAGAATGCCAGCGTGCTTTGGGAAATCGCCAATTGGGTAAGTTGCCATCTATTTACATGTGTTCAAAGTGTACAAATATGTACGGCTGATTGACGACACTGACTGTCTGACTAACTTACGCACATCACAAACATCAAGAGCGCTAAATAAAAAACTCACATTTACGCAGTGATTAAATGTACTATAAACAACTTTGTTCAACGAGAAAGTTTGATGCAGTGGTGTTAAATTTTAGTGTGATCGCTCTCCAAATTTTATCTTTTTGATTAATTGACTCTTAAAAATTTAATTTAACTTAGAATTTTTTGCTGTTTTGCAGTGGCCACACGAAAACGAGATCTATCCGCAGTATGACTCCTCCATGGGTCAACTGTTGAAAACGTTGCGAGATGAGCCCATCACACGAGCAAATAATCTTGGACGCGGAACACAATTGAAGCTACTCTTGCGTCTGAACCAGCAACAGAAGGTGATCTTCAAGCCGCAATGGTATCCGCGCGATGTGGTTATTGAGGGTGTCGTTTATAGCGGCAAGGATCGACATGTGGCTGAGGTGTATGCTTTTTATTTGGGCGCCGTACTTGATTTTCGCTGGACACCTATTGTAGTGGGTCGAATTGTTAATCTTAAGAATGAAATCTATAAAAATGGTGATCAAGAGCTACAGAATACCATTACGATTGAAGTGGATGAAGATGGCAAGGAGACATATTGCTTATATGGCAAGTGTCACTACTGCAACGAGGATGAGACCGTTTGCGGCGATGACAAGCACAACATTGAGGGTGTCATGATCTACATTGTGCCTGGAACATTGGCGAAACGTCGCTCGCCCTGGCAGCGCACCTACAAGGATGATAAGCGAGCAGTCTGGGAGGATGATATGACATACTGCAAGTAGGAATCCAGCTTTAAATTGATTTGCATTGACACCAGTTTAATCAATATTTGTTTTCTTAGATCACTGAAAAGTAAAATGGAAACCATACGACTGTTGGACCTTATAGACGTTGCCATTTTCGACTATCTTATACAAAATGGTGACCGTCATCACTATGAGACACGAGAGGAGCGTGTGGTGCTCATCGATAATGGGAAATCATTTGGAAATCCCAACAAGGATCATCTAGACATTCTAGCCCCACTTTATCAGTGCTGTCTGTGAGTTTTTACTTTATAAACATTCTTATATATAAACTCTTAGATTCGATTTTTTTTCATTTTCGTTTAGTATACGGAAATCTACTTGGGATCGCTTACAAATTTTTTCCGGTGGCGTGCTGACTGAAATAATTGACCGTCTGTCCAAGCAGGATGCGCTCCACCCACTCATCACAGAAAAACACAAGCGCGGGGTCGAGCGCAGATTAATTGTTGTGTTTGCTGTGGTGGAGTACTGCATGGACAGGGAGGGTGATAAGATGTTTAAAACGCTTTAGATCTAGTTATTAATATAAAGCATAGGTTGTTATTAGTTTTAGTAAGCAACTGGCAGACATCAAGTGCCAAGTTAAAAGTCGCTTAACCAATGTCCATAGTTGTTTAAAGTGACCAAAATACTTCCTATAAATATGTATGTATAGATTAATTGCGCAATCAAGTTGATTCCAAATTACAAATATGTAATACTACATGGAAAAGTCCTATTTATATTTATATATTTTATTAAAACAATGGTTTTTATAGATAAATTTTCCAGAGATTGAAAAGAAATGTATTCAATACAAGTAATGTTGCTATAAAGGAAAATCAAATTACAGTTTTATCAATTGTTATATTTAATAGTACAATGTCACACAAACATTTAGTTTGATTCATTTTAAAGTTTGAATTAAAAGTATGTCAATCCAAAGGTAATTTACATATTCAATGTGCAAATAACCACATAATTGGTTTATTGAGTCAAAATGTTTTCACTTCTTTGTCGGTTACTTTTTTCTTCCTCCGTTGACTTTGCTGAATGTAAACAGTTTGTTGAACTTCTTGTCATTGCGATTATTGGGTCGGTTCTGTAATGTTCAAGCAAATTAGTAAAGATTTATTTAGTAGTTCTTAATAATTTCACATACCTTTCCACGTATTTGTGACTTGATTTCTGTGCCCTGTGCTCGCTTTGCGCCACCCTGGAACTGTCGGAAATCAACATTTTGATAGTCAAAGTTTTGTGGGGTAGCGGCGGTATCTGGTAATTGAATAGCTCGGTTTGAGCTTTGGGCCGACATTCTTGATTTTGCCTTAAATCGCTGGTTTTGCTGCTGACGTTTCTGTTGACGTTTACTCAGCGGAGGTGTTGGCATCTCTGTGGCACTTTTCTCAATAGGAACTTCAGTCACAGAATCGTCTTCGCTATCTTCAACATTTTGTGTCTTTTCAATTGGTCTTTTCTTTGAATTAGACGTACTGGGCGTGGCGTCAACTTCCTTTTTATTATGTTTTGGATGGTTTGGTTGCTCCGATGGCGATGGCGGTAAATGCTTTCGTTTAAGTTGTTCTTTTAGCGGGACACTATATGCAGGCTCATCTTGTAGTTCCTCCTTGAGTTCGAGTTCCAATTTGATAGCAACCGGCGCTGGATCTGCGGGACATAGACGTCGTTTCATAAGCTCACTATTTTCGCGAGCAGTTTGCTCAAGTTTCTGCTGTTGCATGAGTGGCAAGATGGCCAGGTAACGCTTGTAGGGCATACGCATTGTCTGACTCTCCTTGCGAGCATGCATCCAAAGCATCTCCTCCTCCTTCGTTGGCTTTGCTGTCTTTTGGAACAATGAAAGAGCCGGAGCAGCCAAGGACACCTGAGAAGCTTCTAGTCTCGGTTGGCAAGTCCGTTGCAATTTACCCGTCTTTGTGTTACGACAAAGTAGTGTGGGTAGATCATCGCGCACCTCTTCCTGGTGTGAAAAATCATGTGGACAGTTTAACTTGCTGCTAAAGTCTTTTGTTGTACGAGCTACGTTCACAGGATCTGGTGCTCCGATGCTTGTTTCTAATATCGACTGAAAAAAAATTAAATTATAGGAGTTATTAATCATTATTACCCCATTAGAATTGCAATCGCTAAGTCACCTTGATCAAAGATTGTTCACGAGCCCGCAGCACGATTTGATGCAGTGTATGCAACTGCTGGCGCACCAATGGCGGTATGGGATTGCAGCAGGCCAGAATGCCTTGCATTTCACGGGGCAAACTTTCAGCAATCTGTAGCATCATATGGTTAGGCAGCACATAGCCATAGCTCTCGTCCTCTTGTCGGGCGGTCACATCACGCCAATCAAATATGCCACGCAGGGCATACAATTGACGATTGTCAAAGGAGCGCTTTGTCTTTCTCACCAAATCCATATAAGAGTCGGGTCCAATGTGTGGCTTCGAGTAGCGTTTCTTGCAAACGTCGGTGCTCTGCTGATAGACCATGCGCAAAGAATTCGACTTTCCCTGTTCCGATTGCAGCAAATCGTTGACCAAGCGCTCGTAAACAAAGATGAGATAGTGTGTATCTTGGCGCGCATAGTCAATCAATTTCTGTGGCAGTGGCCGCATGCGCCAGTCCGCCAGCTGCAAGCTCTTGTCTACATCCAGATCAAGGTAATATTTCAGCAGAAATGCAAGCGATAGACGAGCCAAGTTTAAAACCTTAGCAGCGCGATGCGTGTCAAACATGTTGACTATATAGAGGGAGAGATCGCGTTGCAACCACTCAATATCCAGATCACCACCATGAAGTATCTTAAGCACCTTAGGATCCGTCAGCACAAGATTAAGTATGTGCATTTCTTCGCGCAATACCAGCGTATCAAATATGTAGTCTTTTGTACGCGTTGACATCTGCACCAGGCACGTGATGCCCATAAATGTGCGGTACGAATGATGCTCTACATCGATGGCGATTTGAGAAGCCTGGCGTAATTCTTCTAGCGCTTGCTTTAGCTTCTCTACATTGTCCACCAGCATGAGCTCGGTTTTTTCAAGTGGTTCGGGCATCACTGGATTTTGCTTTTGCATCTGCTCTTTTGGCGGCTCAAATTTCATCAGCTCAAACTCGTAAGGATGAAGAAAAGACACAATGTTGCCATCGTCATCGTATTCAGGCAGCAGTGCCAACGGTTTCAGCGAATTCGGCTTATCTGTGAGTCGTGGGTGAAAAGGATTCTTAGCACTATTATCTACTGGCACTTTGAACCGCATCTGTGGTCTCAATATATTCGGCGCTGTGAATAAACGGGCCGATACGATGCTGCGTGTAGGTGTGCTCACAGTTGAGCTGGTGCGATTCCAGCTACCAGCACGTGGTGTGACTGACTCTTTTGTTATTGTTGTTGGTGTTGCTTTTGTTTTGGTTTGAACATCCACCTGAGTTTCGACTACCATATGGTTATTGCCGCGTCGTTGACCACTTAACATGTCAAGATTGGTGGTGATACGCTCAAATAATATATCATTACACTCCTGCACCAATTCCAGCTGTTCGTCACTTTGTCGCCTGTGTAAACAAGAAACAACTCAATATTGTATTTGTTGCATGCTGACCATAATATTTAAACTGCTGCTCACCGCTTGATGTCGCCAACGACTTTTTGCGACTTAAGAATCTTGCTGATCAGGCCTAGAACTCGCTGCTGCTGCTCTTCCAACATGCGTGCATAGCCCGGATAGCTGAGACAAACATCACGTGCATTACCCTGGGGAAAGGAATTGCAGGCGCGTTGGGTAGCTACGACGTTCTTGAACGCTTCCTAAATTCAAAAGTTGAGTTAGGTTTATGGAGATATATAACCCTTAATTCTTACCGTTGTGAAATCTATTATGTTAGTTGGCTTGTTTTGCGACGTTGAAGGTTGGGCATCTGCATCTGATTCCTAAATTCAAAAGTTGAGTTAAGTTTATGGAGATATATAACCCTACATTCTTACTGTTGTGAAATCTATTATGTTAGTTGGCTTGTTTTGCGACGTCGAAGGTTGGACATCTGCATCTGATTCCTAAATTCAAAAGTTGAGTTAGGTTTATGGAGAAATATAACCCTAAATTCTTACCGTTGTGAAATCTATTATGTTAGTTGGCTTGTTTTGCGACGTCGAAGGTTGGGCATCTGCATCGACATCGCCATTGGATCCGCTCGAAGGCATAGATTCAGTTTCTTTGATTTTTTTTGGTGGCGGCGGCATTTCACTTAACTTGCTCCCTCAAAATGTTGTTAGAGTCTTTAAATACCGAAAAATTCGGCAATTTATATGTAGCTGGCCGCTCTAGATGTGAGTGCAAGGAAAATGTGCGCTGTTCTTCTTCTTCTTAATCAGTTAAAAACACCGATAATTTAGGGCTGTCAACATTACTAGAGTCGCCAAAAATTTTAGTAGCTCAAGGAATAAAAGACTTGAAAACATTCCAATTTGAGCTGACAATTCAAAAAGAGTGCAAAAAGTTATAGAAGCTTAAAATAATTGATAAAAAGGATTACAACTTCAGACTCTAGCGTATAATTGTTTTTTTTTTGTAATCTGTCAACTCTGTGATTTGATATCGGTACAAATTTCATAGCGATTGTTTTGCAAATATATCAAAAGCAGACGAAGGGTTTTCATAGCTGTACCAGCAGCAAAGATGAAATTGTGATAGTCTAAAGCTGTGCGCCCAACAAAAACGTAATTATAAAGTTAATCTATTGACACAGTGTCAGCTAAACTCAAACTAACAAAACCTGCCCACACACATTGAAATGCTGGACTTATACAGGCGCACAGTGACGCGGTTTCCACTAGGCAATGTCAGTTACATGTTTGCCTATGGGTCCGCAGTTAAACAGCAGGAAGGCTATGAGACGCCAAGCCAAAAGCCGGATTCGAAAAGAGTCGTCGATTTAATATTTTGCGTGCGCGATACACTGGGCTTCCATGCGGAAAATATACATCGACACTCCACACATTATTCGGCACTGCAATATCTCGGAGCAAATTTTGTGGCACAGTATCAGGAGCGTTTGGGTGCACGCGTTTATTTCAATACGCTGGTGGCGCTAAAAGATCTTGGCCTAACTATCAAGTACGGCGTGGTACATGAAGATCACTTAATTGACGATCTGCTTCATTGGCGCGACCTTTATTTAGCTGGACGTCTACAGAAACCAGTTACCGATCTCGTCAACCTCACAGACAATCCACGTCTCCGGTCTGCTGTGGAGCAAAACTTAGTTTCGGCCTGTCAAGCTGCTCTTTTGCTGCTGCCTGAAAAGTTTACCGCTTATGAGCTATTCTATTCGATTGCTGGACTCAGCTACAAGGGTGACTTTCGCATGGTATTTGGCGAAAACAAGCAAAAGGTGCACAATATAGTTCAGCCACAGCTGACCGAGTTTCTAGAGCTTTATAAGCCTGCGATGCGGCATCTGGCACAGTACATGGCTGTCGATATGCATGGATTTCAGCCGGGCTCTCTGCAGCCAGCTGTAGTATTCGAGCAGGATAAATCTCAAACGGCCACTCGGTATCATCTGCGACATTTGCCCCGAGAGCTATGTCGACGGCTGGAAAAAAATGCCGCCTGCCGCGGAAACTACGCCGACGTCGTTGAACACTTATCGCTGGCACCGCAACTACCCAAAATTGTTCAGGTCTCGGTAAATGACATTGTTTGGCGCAGCAGTGTGGCACAATCGCTGAAGAACATTGCGTCTGCAGGCATATTTAAGTCACTTGTCTATAGCTATCGCAAGGCAATGAAAACATTCGCAGTCCAAGTTTAAGGTCAAGGGATAGTATTTCGCTTGGGTTGGTTGACATGCCGAATGATGTGCTGTTCCATAATAGATGTAACTGATTCGAATTAATACAGATTTCAGGACCGCTAATTATCCCTGCCTTTTATTGACTAAGTTGAACGTTTTGTGCTGTTCTGTTAATTATTTTTAAGACTTAAACTTTGTTAACATCAATAGAAAAGCTATAGTTTAAATTAAAACTTAAACGGTTGAGTTTCATTATCAACATAATTTTTTTGCCAATTTCAGAAGCCATGTCCAGCGATTCCAGCAGCTCCACCGATGAAGATGAGCACAAGCGCAAGCGCAAGCAAAAGAAAACAAGCAAAGAAGCCGATAAGAAGCACAAAAAATCGAAAAAACATAAACATGAAAAGCGTCACAAGGAAAAAAAGCAAAGCAAACGAGACGAACCGGATGTGCAGAAGCAACTACGTCTACAGATGCCAGTGGCACCGCCAAGCCAACCGCTGGAGTCTGATGAGAATGATGATGCTTTTGGACCAGCACTGCCACCGCATTTAGTGAAGGAGGTTAAACCTGAACCCCAGCCTCAAGCAGTCATGGTTATAGGACCCGTGATGCCTGACAATCTTAGAGAGACTTCGGAAGGGCAAAGTTTTGCGGAAGAAGAAAACGATGACGACCTAACGGGCACGTTTGGGCCTTTGCCAAATGCAACACAAGCGGAGCTTGAGGAACGCGCTCTAGCCTTAAAGCTGGCTGCCTTAGAAGGTAGCATTGGGTCAACAGCCGATCAAGATGTGCGTGAAGAATGGATGCTGGAGCTGCCCGAGGTAGGACTAAAGAGTGGCTTGGCAGCCTTAAACAATATGAAGCGCACATTCTACCAGGGCAAGGAGCGACCAGACTTTAGCGATCGCAGCTCATGGACCAAGACACCAAAAAGTGAAGCAGCAGGTCCAAAGCAATGTAGCTCCAAGGATTTGGAACAGACAGCGCAGGCAAACTATGAAAGACAACGGGATGAGGAGCAAGAAACGATTGCCAAAAAGCACAAGAAGAAACACAAACGAGATGAGTCGCTGGTCAAAATACACCAAAAAAAGCTTCGCAAGGAGCAGCGCGAACGAGTTAGTTATTCATCCAATATCTTGCAATAAGTTATCAGTTTAAATTAATTCTTTTTTTTAAGGAAAAAGAACTGGCTGCTTCAGGATCCAAACCGGAACGTAGACCTTTTACCCGCGACATAGACCTGAAGCTCAACAAGATTGATAAGAACCAAACAAAACAAATTGTTGACAAGGCTAAGATACTTAACACCAAGTTCTCGAGCGGACATGCCAAGTATCTATAAGAATTAAATTAAACAATATTTATTCTAAGGTATACAATTAAAAATAAAATGCTTATTTTAACGAGTCTATAGTTTTAGTAAAGCCTAACGTTGTGGCGGTGGCTTCGGTTTGGGTATTTTGGCCAACAGCATTTGAATTTCATCTTTCTCCTTCCAGTCTTTCCACAGCTCATACAGATTGACAATGGCGCGAACAATTTCCTGCACCTTGTCCAAGTCCACATTCAGCTCGGCAAACCACTGTTTTGTTGCATCCTTTTGCAGAATGACGCAAGCGATTTGCAGACATGCAATTGCAATCTGTAAAACATAAATTAACATTTAAAAAAATTCGAAAGTATAACTCAGAATCAACATGTTTTACTTGGTATGGCGGATAGAGCAGACAGACATCGGTGCGAAGCGAATCGTTAACTATGCGCCAGCTAAGTGTTAATAGCTGATCCTCCTGGCCCATGTCTTGCACGAGCTGAAGCAACGGTCGGTACGGCTGGAATACAATTAGGCAGCAATCTAGATTTTCTAGCAAATAAAACTCGCATTCTAGTATATGATTAGTGCGATAAGGAAACTCCTGTGTATACGCATAGCTGAACTTCGTCTTGATGGCCGATTGGCAAATGGAGATGAGGCGCGAGTTGGATATTACACCAAACTCCTCCACTTTAGAGGCTAGCAGTATGCAGGTTGGCGCAAGCAGCAATGGATCAATGTTTTTCAATGAATTGCGCGCATAAAACCGCTTGAAATAAACTGTTGCCGTGGCAATAACCTGCTGGCGCAGTTTCAACTGCTCGCCAAGCACTTGGATGACGTTCGCAAAAAATATGAATATCTTTTGATACTCATCCTCACTGAGCGCAAGCAAGTCGTTTTGGCGTTCTCGCAGCAAATCCTGTTTGTCCAGTATCCATTGCTGTGAGTGCGAACTCTGCCAGAAGTTACCTGCCATTGTAAGGTTAGTCAGTTGGCTTTGCTTTTTCGGGCTGAAAGCTTTAATTAAAGTCTTTCGTTTTTACAATTTTACACAAATAAATATTCAAAATTAAGAAAAATTGGAACACAGCCTGAAAGCCGCACAAAATTGCGTTGCCAACTTAAGAAAGTGTGCCCAGAGCTGTCAAACACCAAACAGCTGATTTGAAACGGCCAACTTAACATCTTTGTGAGCGAGTAAAATTTTCAGCAGGCGCCGCGACATCGGGAACGCAAAAGTTTTAAGTTATTTTAAGTGCTTAAAATATTCAACTAATATAAGAAACGATGGCGTTGCGTGTACTTGGTGTGGCGCAAAATATGCGCACATATATGCGCGGCGTTGACCTCATCAAGGTATGAAATAATCCTTATTTTGATTACACTCTAGGATTTAAAATTACGTAATTGTATGTTTTGTAAACTTGGCATTTGCATTTGGGTAAAAAAATGAGTTGCAAATGTCACTAGTTAAATACAAATGTTGGGGCATATGCATGTTCCGCTTAAAAGAGTAAAAAGTAATCGAAATATGTTGTTACAAAACTGCTGTAGCTGAAGTGAGGTTATGTATCCAGTTGCTCAACCAATCAAAAATATTAATTGGTTTTTTTATTTATGCAGCGTTACAAATCGGCTTTAACTGTGAAAAAGACGCTGTTGAACATACCCGCTACGCAGGTAACCAAGCTAGACAATGGCCTGCGCGTTGCTAGCGAGGATTCTGGTGCCGCCACCGCTACCGTTGGACTCTGGATCGATGCTGGTTCGCGTTCCGAGAACGACAAGAACAACGGTGTTGCTCACTTTCTGGAGCACATGGCCTTCAAGGTGAGCTTTAAAATGTCAACAAACTATTTTTCAATAACAAAATGAGAGTACCGTCATCACTAGGGGACTGACAAGCGTTCGCAAACCGATCTGGAGCTGGAAGTTGAGAACATGGGCGCCCATTTGAACGCATACACATCACGTGAACAGACTGTGTTTTACGCCAAGTGTTTGTCCAAGGATGTGCCAAAGGCAGTTGAGATTTTGGCTGACATCATTCAGAACTCAAAACTGGGCGAGTCTGAGATCGCTCGCGAGCGCTCAGTCATTCTGCGTGAGATGCAGGAAGTCGAGAGCAATCTGCAAGAGGTTGTTTTTGACCACTTGCACGCTACCGCCTACCAGGGCACACCCTTGGGCCAGACCATTCTTGGCCCCACCAAGAACATTCAGTGAGCTCAAAAATGATCATGCTTGTGTTCCAAAATTTGCTTACATTTTTGGTTTGCAGGTCGATTGGCAGAGCCGATTTAACCAATTACATTCAGACTCACTACAAGGGATCCCGCATTGTATTGGCTGGTGCCGGCGGCGTTAAGCACGACGAGCTGGTTAAGTTGGCAGAACAGAATCTGGGCCGCTTAGAGGCTAGCCTGGTGCCAGCAGAGGTGACACCCTGTCGCTTCACCGGCTCTGAGGTGCGAGTGCGTGACGACTCGCTGCCATTGGCTCATGTGGCCGTCGCAATCGAGGGCTGCGGTTGGACCGATCAGGATAACATCCCACTAATGGTGGCCAATACTCTGGTTGGTGCCTGGGATCGCTCTCAGGGCGGTGGTGCCAACAATGCTTCTAATCTAGCACGTGCCAGTGCCGAAGACAGTAAGTAAAGAGTAGAATTTATGTCCTTAAAAATGTTACAAATATTTCGTTGTTGTTTTTTTAGATTTGTGCCACAGCTTCCAGTCGTTCAACACCTGCTATAAGGATACTGGGCTGTGGGGCATCTACTTTGTTTGCGACCCACTTCAGTGCGAGGACATGATCTTTAATGTGCAAACCGAATGGATGCGCCTGTGCACTATGGTCACTGAGGCTGAGGTTGAGCGCGCCAAGAACTTATTGAAGACTAACATGCTGCTGCAACTGGATGGCACTACACCCATTTGCGAGGATATTGGTCGCCAGATTCTGTGCTACAATCGTCGCATCCCATTGCACGAGCTTGAGCAGCGCATTGATGCCGTCAACGTGCAAAATATTCGTGATGTGGGCATGAAGTACATTTATGACAGATGCCCCGCTGTCGCTGCCGTTGGACCCGTCGAGAATCTACCCGACTACAACAGAATTCGCTCATCGATGTACTGGTTGAGGGTGTAAATTATTCCCAGCCGTGTCTCAGACAAGTTGTTGCTAGCCGTGTAATTAAATTGATAAAATGAAACATTAAAAACTAAAATAAAAAACAACCAACAAGTAATGCCAATTTTGCTTGAATATTTGTTTGTTGTAATTTAATTTGATATGATCAACATTAATGTTAGCCTAATTGTGCGTGTAATTAATGGGAATGCCGCTGAGACCCTGTTGCAGTTTTGCTGGTTCGGTCTGGCCCAGCGCCGGATCCAATCCCTGCCAAGTGCGATCCTCAAATGTCAGACCTGTATCCGTTGTCATCAGCGCCATTTTAGCTTGTGAAGCAACCGTAGTATTGCTTGACGCCTCCACTGTATCATTACAGCCAGTTCCACCACGCATGCGTCCGCTTACCAGACTCACGTCTTGCGGCTGCACAGCTTGCTCATGAAAAGCCAGAAAGCTGCGACCTTCGGGCAGCAGCTGCTTAAAGTCTGTGACATATGCCTCGGGATACTTCATATGCCAGGCGGGGTTCAATGCCATTTCCGCTTCAAAAACGGACACAATGGGCTTATAGTACTCCTTGGAATTATACATGTTGTTAAAGGGACACCCAATTAGCACAAAGCAGTCTATTTCCAAAAAGTTTGCTAGCTTGGCAGGATTAATGCGACCTACGGAAATAAGTTGTGTCTTGATGCCTAGGCTCTTGGCCATTGTTTGCAGACGTGTTACCACATCCAAATAGCCAACAGCACTCAAGGTAGCCACAATCAACCCAAGAGTCTGTGCATCCTTGCACTTCTCTATGTAGTAATAGCGTTTACGTATATATTGGGCTGTTAGAGGATTTTTTGCGCTTAGAGTTGCTGTGGCACCATCCAAAATATGCCATTGCAATGCCTTTGTCGTTAGCGATAGATTGGCAAAACGTTGATTATCGGCACCAACAAAAATGCAGATGCGCTCAGCAGAAGATTCAGATGGCTGCTTGCTTTCTGCACAATCTTCAGCTGGGGGTGGATAGACCTCGACATGTAGCTCCTTGGGACGCAGCACGTTACGCAGCTGGCTATAGAGCGTATCCTCGCCCTCGGCTAGTTCGACACTGTGTGGCTGTTGCTCGCACAGATGCTGATAGCCAATGTCTAAGTAGACGCACACCTCACGTTCACCGCACTCCGGCTGCAGTGTGGCCAGCTGTTGTAGCACTTTTGGCAGCTCTAACGGCAGAACGGGATACAAATAGAGCACTGGCAAGCGGCTGGCTTTGCTGCGACAAGCATTACCAAAATGTATTACACTGTCTGACTCGACATGAGCCGCAGCTATTTCATCAACGCAACAGCTGCCATATGTAGTGTCTGCCAAAATATAAATCTTGCAATCCTCTGATGTCAGCGCTGCCTGAAGACAAGTGCTGATGGCGTGGCTATGTGGCAAAAATTCATCTGGGAATTGCAGGCAAATCTGAGAAACATGTTAAGATCTTAACTTGACTTGCATTTTAGGGAAGGTCCCAACGCACCCGTTTGTAACCATTCTGTCGTATCCAACCACTGCTAACTCTTTTGTGATTCTCGTTCCAGATTTGTTCAAATGTGACAGGCAGTTCGACTGCCACGTCCGTCTGGCGTTCAAGGGCAGCCGTGTCCAAGCTTGAAAATGCTGATGCTGTTGAATTGCTCATTGTTCTTAAGAATTGTGCAAAAATCGTAACATAAACAACATAAGTGAAAGGCCGATTTGTATATCGATATGTCATTACCAATCGAAGTATACAATTTATTGTACAGCAGCCGTTGTCTCGCTTCAACAAATGCATTCCGCGCGGCTCATATAAAAAGCCATCGAGGTAGCTCCGAAAAGTTTGATCGATGCTTACACTTTTCTCACATCACTATGTTGTAACAAGTCAAGCGAATTTTGTCAAAAACGGACTTGATTTTTTTTTGTGGAAATCAGACGCGCCAACATATGCCGATACCTCGCACACAACTCGGCATCAGCGGACTAAAACATCTAGCTCTTATAAGTAATAATTTAAAATTATTCGCATACCTTTAAGCAAACAAACAAAATGGATGACTCACGCGAGGAAAGTCAATTTATTGTGGATGATGTGAGCAAAACAATCAAAGAGGCCATCGAAACAACAATTGGTGGCAATGCCTACCAGCACGACAAAGTGAACAACTGGACCGGCCAGGTGGTCGAAAACTGCCTAACAGTGCTTACCAAGGAGCAGAAACCATACAAATATATCGTCACGGCCATGATTATGCAGAAGAATGGCGCCGGATTGCATACGGCCAGCTCCTGCTATTGGAATAATGATACCGACGGCAGCTGCACTGTGCGCTGGGAAAATAAGACAATGTACTGCATCGTTTCCGTCTTCGGTTTGGCTGTTTGAGTGGCAACAGCAACACCAAGCAAAAAACAAATCACTAAACTTACAACTTATATAGGGGGAGGGACTTACAAAGATTGCCTTGCATATGTTTTGCGTGTAAGTATTTTACTCCCAAATTTATAATTTCCAGTTAAAACAATTAACATTTTCTTATTTTACAGCACGAACACACACACACACACAATCACACTTAACCAGGTTTTTTCAACCCCTTTAATTAATTTTTTGCGAACTGAGCCAATATAACAAGGAATCTTTACAAAAAAAAAAAAATCAAAATCGACTCGCAAAGCTTGTCGAATTCTAAGAACTCAAAATTTCCAAAAGTCTTAGCAAAATGAAAATTATTATGGATTATGTTTTTCCAGAGTTATGAATAACATATTCAAATCTTCACAGAATACGTCGAAAGTTACTCACTAATTTCAAACTAAATCTTAATAAACAATAAATGTAAAATCAAATTATGTGTGTTTATCAATGGTTTGTTTTTTGGTTTCTACATTCGGCCTTGAAACCAATTCAACGCGAAAGTGTTTAATCGATGCAACTGCTGCAAATAATACAGGGTGAGTTGTATTTATCTCGATGGAGTTTTATATAACTGCAAAAATCCAACTAGTATTTTTAAAAACAGATTTTATTATCGTCTGCTTAATTGAATGCAACATGTTTAAAGTAGTGCTGTTTTTTACTAAACCCTCAAAAGTTGGAATCTACCGCTGCTTTTTGCGCTGAAAACGCCGAGAAGCCGTTAATGCCGGCACTGTGCTAGGTAACCGAAGTGAAATCACATCTGAACGAGATTTCGGAAGTGCATTGACGACGTGGGCAAAAGTTAGTATGCGCTGCTTGGAGGTACACAGAATGCGGGCCAACGCATTTACGTCCACTTCGTGTTTCTCGCTGATGAGCAGTGCCAGAACAATGAAATGTGTGAGTGCCTTTTCTGTGCTGAATGTGGTGCGAGTGCAGGAGGAGGCAACGTTGGGATCGGCAAAACGATGTCGTATATCAGTCTCAACTTTTTCAGTGATGTGTGAAAACTCGGCACGTTTCATTTGCCGCTTTCGCAGCGCGATCAGCGATTGCAGCGCATCCATATAGATAATCAATTTGATGTTGAGAAAGTCCTTTTTGGAGGTTATTTCCTTTTCCTGAATGCGCTTGATGCACTCACGCAGATAGTCCGACTCAATGCTGCAAATGTATTATGATAAGATGTTGAACAGATACATTGTGGAATGTACTTACGGTAGTTTCTCCAATGGCGAAGCATATACACTCTTTGCTTCCTCTTCCATACGATCTAAAAGTGCTTTTGGAACTACATCCTCCACTTCGTAGACTTCGCTTACTTTTGTTGCCGCCTTATCGCACTTGGGCACAATGGTTGCCAAGTATGCAGCATTGGTTATGTCAACCTCGGGTAATGTGTCGTCATTTTCAGCGTCACCTTCGTGATTTACACTATTCTGAACGGATTCATCCAGATCCATTCGCATCACACCCAGATTAACCTTCATCTGCTCGTCCTTAGTTACATAGCGTGATGTTTTGCGTCCACCAAACTCCTTAAGCATCTTTTTCAAAGCAAGCTCTTTGCTCAGCATCGGTTGAGTTGGCGCCGTACCCATCTTTTCGTATATATTGTTAGACAAAAGCGCCTGCTGCACCGGAACTATTTTTGCTTTGTTGGTGGATTTGTTGCGAATGCAGATGTATGTATCATATTCCTGAGTATCCTGCAAGTCACCAACATACACGTTATCACCGGCCATAACCAGCGCTCGCTTGCGTGGAATGCGTTCTTTCGTACTTTCAATTAAAGAAAAATCAGCTTTGGTTTCCAAACACCCGTTCTGAAAATTGACTACAAATGCACTCAAGCAGTTTTAGTTGGTGCATCAAACAAATATGTACTCCAAAGCACTTACGAATTGTTGGTAAATGTGTACCGCTTTTGTGATTATCAACATGTTCAATTAATGTTTTTTCATCCATTCTGTTTTATTTAAAAACAACTAAGATCTAAATTAAAAAACTTGTAAATGCCAGCGGCTCGTGTTAAAAGAATATATCTCGACAAAGCAAAAAAAAACAAACGCACAGAAAAAGTACTATGATTACTAAAATCCGCTGGCACGTGTAAAAATGACAGGCAGCTGGTGTTAAGAGTTGCCAGATCGTTGTTGTTTTTAGAGCTGGCCTTGTTTCTCCCATTATTTTTAAAACATGGGTTTTCTGTTTTTAAAAAGCCCGCCCCTATGGATGGCGACCCACTTCAGCGTTGATATTAAAAGCTGAAAAGCTGTAGTGTTTGCTTTTTACAATTTTCACCACTTGCTGTAAGAGTAAATATTATTTAGGACATTTTTTGGCAAGTTTTATATGTTTTTTTTATACTCACAAGCACTAATTTGATTAAAAACACTGCAAACGTGAGAAAGTTAATGCTCATTAAAGCAGCTTCCGGTGGAAAATCTATATTCGATTCATCAAACAGGCCGCGTCGTCGTCGTCGTCTGTGCCGTTCAGGTGGCTGCCACAGCACCGCAAATTGTTGTTCTGAAAAGTATATATAAGTGTGTGCTTGTCTATCAGACCAACTCTTACTATTATTATAAATACGCACCAATAATTTTCATCATATTGTCGCGCAGTCGCTTTAATAGCTTAATTTTATTTTCTATACTAAGCGCTGATTTTGTAATCCAAGTGTTTTGCATGGATTTCAGAAATTTTAAGAAACCTTGCATGCTTGGCAGCTGCATTTGGCCATCATTGTTGTTCTCATCATTATTATCATCATGGGTCTCCTCCCCGCTTCCCGACTGTTCCGTAACCGTTTCGACAACTTCATCGGCGTCTTCAGCACTTTCCACATGAGATGAGTGACGGCGCGATGTGGTCTCCACTTTCGGTGGCAATATCACATCAACTTTCACCGGTGGCTTATCCATGACTTTCTTTACCACCAACTTGGTCCGGGCATGAATCACCTGACTGCTATTTGGCACCACAATTTGTGCACTGTTCTTTAGTCCACCTGCGTCGCTGACTACAAAAGGATTACTGTGACTGTTGCTGTTGCTCTGACTGTTGCCAAAACGTTCGCGCTGATACTCTATCCAAACGGCGCTGGGTGTTGTAAATCCTTCCGCATTTTCGTTACTCTGTTGTTGCTGGACAGGTTTTGACTGTGTCTGTGATATCTCCACCCACTCGGATTTGCTAAAGTGGATAGGAGCGAGCAGGAGAACCAACTTAACCAAGTAGAAGTGTCTCATCTTGTTCGTTAAACGTTCGGAAAGCGAATGCTAGAAAAAGCTGAAAGCAAAAATAGAAATTTTCATTTTTCTCAAAGGGTGTCAGCCGTTTCAATTGAGTAATTTTGATCACAGATAAAAATGAATTTAATTTTTAAAGCATTAATTTGTTGCATTCTTTATTTTGTTGTTGTTGTTGTTGTTGCAATTACTATACTAACCCTTTAGTGTTGCAATTGCAATTGGTTCTAAAATACGAGTACATCTGAGCTTTGCATACGTTATATATATATGTATATATACTTTTTTTTTAAATATTGTATGCATATTTATAATCTTTAGTACCGTATTTCGTTAGTTAATTGTTATAAGCTAGTGTATAAGTACTATATACTAGATTTGATTCTTAAGAAAAATTTTAGCACAGAGATTTCAGTTAAAAAATGTATATGGAAATGCGTGAGAAAATTGTAATTTGTGAATATGCAAAAAACACACACATCAATATATCGCCAATGATTAGATTATAAGAGATATTTCAAAATTCATTCACATTATAAATGTAGTACAATATGCATATATCTTAGTTTTGATCAATTATGCTTGTATCCGATTATTAAACATACATATGTATATATTTTTTGTTGTAATTTTCGAACAAGGTGCTTTTTAAGATATACGGTAATTTACAGTCTGATAATATTTATTGTATAAACAAAAAAGCTATGATGATCGCTATTTGATGTGCTTGCAAAGATGAAAACGCATCCATTTAAGCGCCTTATCGCCAATGGCTTCCACTTTGGGAGAAGAGCCAGACAGACGATGGCAGCCGGCACAATTCGATGGGGATGGATAGGTTTCGTTGGGCGCACTATGGCTGCCCGACAGTGGCTGCATCAGTTCGTTATCAGTTGTTAGCTTTTTGGCTGCTCCTACTCTGGCGCCAGGTCAAATGTCGTCGGCACTGTCCCAGCGCACATCATCCGCCTCGTGGGTCAAATAACGTCCCAGACCCACCTCCGTCTCCAGATTACGCAGATCCCTGTACGTTTGCTTATCCTGCAGCCAGTAGTGCATAAGACTCTTGTCGCAAGTATAGCGTTTACGTTGTTTCACTTGCAACAGATTGTTGATGAGGTCAATGGCTAGAAATTGAAAATATATGAGAAAATAATATTTTGATATAGCATTCCTATTCCCAGCGATAAAATCTTAGTTCAAGATCAAAACACTTTAAGGACTCAGCTTACCGTTTGAAGAGATCTCTTTCCATGGATTGGGTGGATACATAAAAGCAGCATTCTGTATCTGATCGTTAATATCTTCCTCCTCGTTGAAGGGAAAAGTCCCGCTTAGGCTTACATAGATGATCACGCCCACACTCCACATGTCCAGCGATCGATTGTAGCCCTTGTTGCGTAAGACCTCCGGAGCCAGATAGGCGGGTGTGCCCACAACAGAACGTCGAAATGATTTCTCGCCAATGATGCGAGCATAGCCAAAGTCACAGAGTTTCACTTGAGGAAACTCTGCGTCCGAAGAGAGAAGAACATTCTCCGGCTTCAGGTCACAATGCACAATATTCTGGGAGTGCAGATACTTGAGTGCAATAAGGATTTGAGTGATGAGAAATTTGGTCACACGCTCACTGAGGCGTCCCCGGGAATGCGAGAGTATCATCTCCAGCATGTCGCCCTTAAGTTTCTCCATGACAACAAAAATACGCTCGGGTGTTTCGAACATGCGTTCCAGATTGACGACGCCACAATGCGTTATGTTCTGGAGTATGGCCACTTCGTTCTTTAGCTGTGCCTCCTGCTTGGTGGGAAAGCGCAGCTTGTCGATGACCTTAATGGCCACCTCGCGCTTGGTTTTCTTGTGAACGCCACCGTAGACGACACCGAACTGACCCGAACCGAGTACTTCATCGGGAAAGATTTGATAGAGTTGACCCATATCCTGCACCTGCTCTTCCGACTCGCAGCATTCTGTGAAGGTTCGGCAAGGATTAGTAAAATAATTCAATATGAAAGTTAAGAGTCGACTCACGTGTATTGTTAACATGCATATAGGCCTGTCGGATGCTCGTCTCCCAGCTCTTGGCAATATCAGCACCAATGCCACTGTCCGGCGCTGGCAGACGCACAGCATGGTCGTCGCCCACACCCAACTGTGGATCCTGCCCAACATAATAGATGACACTGGCCGTGCACAGTTCGAAGCAATAATTGTTATCGGCACGTGGATCATGATTCGTTTCAATGGCAAGTAGCTCGGAGATTGGCAACTCTTTGTGGTACTTGCTGCCCTGCTCCGAAATGAACAGCGTTATGGTCTTGGAGTCCATGCGCCAATAGTAGCGTTTGAGTGCCTTGTCCAATGAGGTATAGTGCACCAGCCAGCCCTCCTTTATGGCTTGTCCACCACGCTTCTTTGTGTGCTTTACGGATTGAACGATGCGCATGAGGGGAATATTGGCACTGGGTGAGGAGGAGGCTGAGGATTGTGATTGCTCCGATTGGCCATCACTCGATTTAGTATCACCACCAGCACTGCCATCATCCCGAACGCCATTGACCAGTTCCGGTGGTGAATTGTATGCATTAGTCAATGCCTTTGGCGCCTCACGTGGTCGTCCAGCTACCAGATTTGTCACACCCGAGGCTTTGTTGTATTTGGCAAACTCTTGCGGTGGACCATCCTCAAAGTCGCTGTCATCGAACTCCTCGCGGAAAAAGTCACGCTCCTTGCGCGGCGTACTATCATTAATCTCTGTCTGCAATTGGCTTAGCTGTGCCTCGCCCGTGCAATCCAGCGGCACCTTATCCATGCACTTCTTGTGAGCATTGTACTGACAGTCTTTGCACTGTAATCCCTGCTTGAACAAACCCTTCAGCAGCTTCTTGCACAGCTGACAAACTGTGGGTATACCATAGGTATGCACCATAAATGTATGTGGAATTCGGAGAACGGTCAGACCGTTTCGACTGCCAGATGAATGTGTACGCTGATGGCGGATGACGTGACCGGGTACGTTCTAAAAAATTTGAAAAATAAGAGTTTTGCTAAGAACTTGATCAAGAGCATAAAGGTAAAGGTATTATGTAGCTAAGTTAATCTGATGCATAATTAATATAGAATAATGTTTAACATGAAAACTAACTTAAACCTTTTTGAAATAACAACTGCATAATTGATATTGTTGGTTTTTTAAATGATTGCTCGGAAGTCTTCTAATCGACGTTAAATAATCTAATTACTTATAATATTCTGCATTAAGTTATTATTCTCCGAAAAATGTCTAAAGCTTACAACTTTTTAGTAATCAAATTGTTCTCATACTGCGTTATTTATCTGAAACTAACGGTGTTTTAAATGTTTCCACTACGAGTATTTTAGTGATGGACATCAAATAAAAGTCATCTAAACTTTTTACGTAAACCAAAAATGATTGTTTATTCAACTGAAAATAATACAAAAGTTAAGTTTTAACAAATGCAATAGGCTAATTAAAACAAAAATACTCGTAGGGAGACCCGTTCACCGTTAACAAACAAACCACTTAAAGCTAAAAATCAACACACAATCGTGCATGTATATAGTACGTGATATATGCATGTGTCAATTCTTGATAATATCATTCATAAGCTCCGACATGCGTTTTACCAGTGAGCTGCTGGAGTCATTCCGACCCGTTGACTCCTCGTTGGAGACAAGCGACTGTTGTGAACTTCCGGATGGGCTACGAGGCGGGTGCAATGTAAACGACCGTCTCGATGTAGCATCACTCGAGCGGTTGCAGTTGTTCGGTATTTTTACCACACATCGTTTGTGATAGTTTTGACCGCAGCCTGTGTGTGTTTGTGTGTGTGCATGAAATGGATTAGAGTGATATTGAGTATATTATGTACACAATCAAGTTAGGTTTTCGTATGTGTCGGTTGTCGTCAGGCTGTTATACTAGTACATACCATCACACTTGAGTCCTTGACGCACCAGACCAAACAGCATTTCACCGCAAAAATCACAGAATGTGGGCGCCTTATAGGAATGCACGTTCAGGCTATGCGGCTTTAATGTTGGCATTTCCGACGTCGGGTACAGTATGGCTATGTGTTTGTGTGTGTGCGTGTAAATAACGGTATAGATAGATAGGTTATATTTTGCTGATGACATTTCTTTTTAAATGTTTCTCTTTTGAAAGGAGGTTATATACTTTGATGTTTATAGTCTGAGAAAAATAAAAAACAACTTACGACTCGCTGTTAATACAATTTCCACCAATGTCTCGTCCAGAACTTCCGCTGCGGAATTGATTATGTGCAGCACATTGGGCGTGCTATAGTCGTGTATGAAGAGTAAAATCCGCTCCGACAGATATGTCAGTCCACTATCCGGTATCTAAGGTAAGAGAAAATTCAGTTAGTGATGCCAAATGGCTTTTATAATCAAATGCCAACGGTTTCATATCTTAATTGATTATATGATAAGGCACACATGTCAACATATAAACAAACAAATTGTGGTATCGATATCAATCGATATGGGGCAACACAAATTGTAGATCAAATATGCTTTACTTGAAATACCCTTTAAATAAGGAATGATTCAAGAAGGAGCTGTCTCACTTACTTTTATTATTATAATGAATCTCTATCGATTCGAACTACTTTCATATAACTACTACGCTCAACCAAATCATCATGCATAACTGTAGAAAATGCATTTGTTATTCGATAGCTCAACATATTTTGCACTATTTTGTGTGCCCCATTGATTTGTAACCCTTCTGCTTTGAACTACTTAGTAGCTTACATTACCAAGTTGGTAACAAAGTCATTATAGCCCCACTATTTGATATGGACATTGAAAAATGATACTATTGTGTGCGGTAGGAGCAGCTGTCAAAGCTGAGCTAAGCTCGGCCAGACAGAAAGTCCGTAGAGTAGTGGAAACCTTGCGCAACAAAATGCCATGCCTGATTGGTGTTGGGGGCATGGGGCAGGCAGGAACAACTAGTAGAAAGAATTGTGACGCAGCTGCGAGCTGCTGCTAGTTAATTGAATTGGTCATGGATAACTGCGCACAATATAAATATATATATACTATATATATATCTGTATGTTTAGCTCTGACTAGCTTAATGAAATTAAGCAATTATTTTGCGCACATAAATTTATTAGATACACACACACACACAGACACAGACGTGTGTGTCACAAGGGACATGGATAATGATGGCCTGTCTTGTTGACTTGGCCGCATTTCGCTTGCGCGAACTATTAAAATATTGACCAGAGTTCTGTGTGACCCTTGCATAATTAAGTCATCCGTTTAGGGGGCGCGCCGCCCAAAATGCTTACCTTCGTGTTAATGAAATCGCATGCCATTTCTTTGAGAGATTTGAGCGTGAGTGCATTCACCGGCACACATACTGCATCGCGTATGCTGCCAAATTGGAAGAGGAATGTCACCTCTGGCCCCTCCATGATGACGGGCACGCTGCCAACGCCAACGCCGCTGTTGCCGTTGTTGCCGTTGCTGCTGTTGTGATGATGGGGATGGGTATGGGTATGGGTATGGGTATGGGAATGGTGCTGATTTCTTTGAGCCACGATTGCGCCTTGATTCGCTACGGCTCCGGGTTTAGGCCCGGGGTCGATGCGGTGTATGTGAAAGTGTATAACTCAATAAAAATAACTTTTTCTCTCGGCTAATCCTGCTTGTGCTTCTGTTCTGGCCTCGCCAAATGCCAAGGACGAAATTGCTTTGTTATTGCTTTGTTGATGTTGTCACTGGACGTTTTGCGGTTGGCATCGGAATCAGTTGGCGGCGGGTTTTTGGCGTTTTGTCTCTGATCCTGGCACAGTCCGTTGCGGTTTTAATGAACGGAACTCGGAGCCAGATAGCCATTTACGGATTGTACAAATCTACTAAAAATAAAAAATACAAAAAAAACTGTTAATGTTAAGTAAGAAGTTAAAAAAATACTATAGTATTTAAGGCATTATTTGTTTAGTTAGTGGATGAGCACTCCATTAACTCTCACTATACAAAGGCAAAAGTCAAGAGCAACAAAAAAGGAAAACACGATTACAATTTTTATTGCCTTTACGGCTTAATGCAAATTGGCTAAAGAAAATAAAATAAAAATCGCAGCTAAATAGAATCAATATGCATCAAATAAAAAAGCATCTACCTTTTTCTGTTTCAAATTCGAAAACTGTCACACATTTATTTATGTCAAGAAATAAATAAACTATAGAGGAAAAAAGGAAAAAATATCACAATAGACGACCCTGATTTTAGTGTTCAAAATTAATGTCAAACTATTAATATTGTTATGGCTTTAAATGTGCATTGTCTGCTTAAGATTAAATATTTTTTATCCTTTGAAGCTTCAAACACACAAGTTTGTGTAACTTATAAATATTTTAATATATATATATTTATATTTTAATCTATAAAGCCGGGAGCAATATGTGATCTAAACTTGATTAAATACACCTAACTGGCCCTCAGTAAATTGCCAATGTTAGTAACAAAAACTCAGTCATAATAATTATTTAAAAGATTTAGTATGTTAGGTCATGGAACGTGTCTCTCAAACAATGATTCTATAAATAAAATGAGCGTGAATTCAAATGCCAATTCCATTACGCTGCCGATCTATAAGATATTCATATGAATATTAAGCAAAATGTAATTGGGATTATTAAGACAAAAACCGGTTGCTAATCGCTCTTTGCTAATCGACAATGTTATTGTTTCACAAACATATATATACAAGGTCTAATAATTGACAGGCTTTTGTTAATAATTTAGCCAAATAAAAGGTTTGTCGCTACAATGAATAACAAAAATGCAAAGAAATTATTAAGCGTACCAAAAGTATTTCTTGCCTGAGAAAAGAATGTTAAGAACCAAAAAAGGGAGGCAAGTATGCAAGGTACACACATACATACATGCATGAGTGTACACAGACAACGAAATGAAAGCCAAGTTAAAGAAAGAAAGAAAAACAAAATACAAAATATGACTCAAAAGCATGGCGGGCTGACAAGCAACTTTCTAAATATTTTAAGTAGGTGTATGGTGTGTAAATGTTTTTTTTTTTTTGCTGTTTGCTATTCTGCCAATGCTTCTGATGCTGTTGATGGCAGAGGGATAAACGTAGTGTAGGAATCAAAGCTAAAAGTGCGTTTCGTATTTCAATTGAAGCTATTTAGATAACTGAATCGATGGCCGGCCAAGTTGAGGGTAAGAGTTGAGAAACAGTTTTGATCGAAACACTTCAAGTGTCTGACAGAATTTGGCTGCAAATGACGCAGCACTAAGCTTAAAGCCAATTCAGGCCTTTTAACACACACACACACACTCGCACAACATAACATTGTTTTCTTTTTTGGGCTTATCCATGAGATACGAAATTCTTTTTCTAACATTTATATAACACTGAAGCAACAGCTGCCACAAAAATTCGATTTGTTGCTTTGATTTTGTTATATATATTAATTTTTTGCTTTTTGTTGCCTTTAAAGCATTTTAAAGTTTTAGCACTTAATGACCAACCCGTTATAGCGTTGCTGTTGTTGTTGTCGTTGGTGTTGCTGCTGTTCTATGCGTTGCAATTTTAATGTCAGAGCGCCATTGCCGCCGCGGCGCACGTTCTGAGTTAACTAAGCCAAAAGAGCAACTGACTTGGCCAACTGACTGAAAATGCGACACTAGCAAACAGAAAGCAGCAACACTAACAACAACAACAACAACACCAGTTGGTAGTGGCAGTGGCAAAAGCCAACTCAAAACCCGTTTTACTACACCAACACACACACACATATGTAGAACGAAAGCGCAGAGAGGGAGAGAGCTAAAGAGAAAGAGAGAGCGAATCAAGCTGGTTGTGTGTGTTGTTAGGTATGAACTAAAGCAAAAGCACTCGACCCAGCTTGAAAGCAATACCCCGCTAACCCCTGCCATTTTCCTAACCCATTTCATTGTTATGTGCCCCATCGTTTTATAGCTCTTCGCCCCATAATATTTGCCACTTTGTTTGTTTCCTTTGTTTGTTTGTTGTAACGACCGTTGCTACTGCCGCTGTTCGCCTCGAAAAAATAATCAACTAACATTGTTGCTTCGCCTGCCTCCGATTTGTGCTCTGTTTTTTTGTTCTGTTTTTTTTTTTTTTATTTTTTTTTATATCTCTTCTTCTATTGTTGAAAGCGCCCTTCTATACGCTACAACTACAAGTGCCACAACTATGAGCCCATTTTATTTTAGCTGTCATTGTCAAGGCTGTGCACTACCTGTGGTATCTGACAAGCGATGTTCATTGCGACGCGTCGGGCTTATGGCCCAGAGATGCGCAACATGATGAAACACAATTATTGGTTATTAAAATCACATAATTTTTGTTAAAAAACTTGATTTCTAGGAATATTCAATAACTTATTTAGTTAATTAAATAGTTTTGTTATTAATTTCTTTATTAACTTTAAAAATCTTCTGTGTTGAGAAAGAAAACTATTTTTTTTTCCAACAAAAAATTATTCTTATCCATAAAAAATACAATTCAACTGAAATTTAAGTAAGATAATACATAATGTATTCTGTTTAAAAGTTCCAAAGGCAAGTTCATTAAAATAAGATAATGAAATTTAAAAAATAAAATAATTTGTATATTATTTATTTATTTTTTTTTATTACCTCAATTTCTTTATATTCTTAAACATTTTGTTAGCGCAGTTTAACTTCTTACATTGTATTTCATAGTTGCAGTTAATCTGCTACAAGCTATACTATTAATCTCGCAAACATCTTACAGGGTATTTTAATAGGTTTAATTATAGAGCTTACTCTTATCAGCACAATTTAATAGTATTTCCCAGACATATAGACAACAATAAATGTTGAGTTGAATATAATTAATAAGAAACTGCGCAAATTCGAATTGTACAAAAGTCACTTTCACCTATCCGTCATCTGCTTGGCGCTGTTCAACACTGCTTACATCGCCTGTTTTCAGCACTTGACAATTGTTAAGGACACCGAGAGTGCTTACCTTTTGTTATTTTCAAATATTATTAGATTATTGTTTACTGTATTTATTCTTCTTTTTCGTAAATCACATTAAGCAAACAGAAATGAAATGCAAATACTTAGCTGGCTGAAATCACAAACAATTCGAATGCTATAGCTGATAAGGCAATATAAAGAGAGAGAGAGAGAGAGACAGAGAGAGAGAGAGAGGGCACTTGGCAATGAATGGCATCATCATCATGCTCATCGATAGATAATTAGCAAGGTGATAATGGGGGCACAGAGAGTAAGATGCTATTGCTACTGCCACGCCACGACAAGTTCAAATTCCAATGTGGGTGGTGGACAAAGGCAACAACAACAACAACAACAACAACAACAACAACAATAAAAGCCATTAGCTTATAGTTAAAGTAAGTAGAGTGTGCTAGAATAGGGGAAAAAGGGAAGCGAGCGTTGAACTCATAAATCCCATTTACAGTGTTGATGTCAAGTGTGGGAATACAGTCTGAACGCACTGGTCATAAATACCATAGCGTGGCTAGGAAGAATAACTTGAACAAGTTTTTGTGTTGTTCTCGTTAGTCTTTTCAGCCACGCTCCACTTGAATGATGATGGCACATAGACAAACATTTCTATGGCAAAGTAAATGACACATTCCACTATAAAGCTAAGCTCATCCCAAACTTACTTACAACGACAACTTAGTTTATGTTATTTGCAGTTTTCGTGTGAAATTTCCCATTATTTTGTTTCTTTTTAAGTTGTGCACGTAATATTCAACAATTAAATATAATTTTTATTTGAAAAAAAAAAACACAACACAAACACAAAACAATAAAATCAACATGGTCTGGCGTCATTTGGTCAAGCTAACATTTTCTGTTCATCATAATGCCAGCTTGTATAAGTTTATATATATATATATATATTTGCTTGTGGATAGGAATATAAATTATGTATGTAGCTACTTGTACACTTGCAGCGAATTTCTTGCAATTAATTTGAATAATTAATATGCTCTGCTAGCCACACACACACACACACACACACACACACACACACACACACACATACACACACACACACAAGCACAGAGAGCAATATAGACACCCTCAAACAGAGTGGGGCACAACCAGCGACACACCTTCACTCGTGGCCCATTTTGTTGTTGTATTTTTTCTGCTGCCAGGCGTGTGTTTTCTTTAGAATTTGAAATTTTCTAGTGTCAACGCGACCGTTTGTGGCAGCAGCAGCAGCAGTAGCAGCATTGTCCACGCGTCGTTACCGCACACGTTGTAATCAATGTGGCAACGCAAACGAGGATAATTCGCACGTTTGTACTTTGGCTCGTTTGCCTTGCAACTAAACTGAACACACAAAAAATTGAATTCACAGCAGCAACGTCAGCTCAACTCAAAATTTTTGTATAATTTTACTCTCTTCCAGTGCTCGGCGCTCGCTTGGCTCGGAGTGAAGTTAAAGAGAGGGAGAGAGAACGTTAATGTTTGTGTTGTTTATAATATTTTGACGCAATGTTCTTATTCTGATTCTTGATTCTTACGAGCCGTTGATGTGGCCCCCTTACAATTCCTTTATTGCATTATAGTTTTGTTTGTTTATTTATATAATGTTGTTGTTGCGTTAGGTTTTGCTCAGTGGGAATTATTTTTTGTTTACATCGCAGCCACTCAATAGCCGCCTAATTTAATTGGCTGCTTTCACAGGTGTCTGTGCTTGTGAAGTTCTAAGTTAACGAAAGAGAGTGAAAAGCGCATGTGTAAAAGAGCAAATGTTGTTGGTTAAGAGTAAGCGGTTTATAGAGTTGTCACAGTGTGTTAAGAAAGAAAGTATTATTATCAAAATATTAGACAGTTTAATAAAAGGTTGTTTAAACAATGAAGTTATTCGTTAGCTAATAAAAATAAACTCAAATTTTTAATGGGGAATATTTTTACAAATATTTTCTAGCTATATATAGTTATATTGAACAACAAATTCACGTTTCTTTAAGCTTTAGCTTTTTAAATAAATAATCAGTTATTTCGCTCTTAAATAAACCCCCTTCGTATGCGTAATATTCTCCAGGGTGTTAAAAGCCTTAAAGAGTTTCAAAGCTTTTAGTGAGCTCTTTAGGAGAAACTCTTAGTGCTTTTACTGCGCTCTCACGTAACGCAACGTTCGAAAGCTTTAACGTACACTCAACAAAATAACACATACGCAACGTAAGCTAACGTACCGTTTAAACTGTTTTCACAATGTTTTAAATTAAGCAGCAAAGCATTAAATCTCATTAAAAAGGTTTAAATGTTTATTTCGCTTCAGTCGCATTGTTTGCCCCCGTAGTATTCCCCTAATTGAGGCGTGCGAAAACTGCACGGCACAACGGAAATGTAAACGGAAACGTTAAGCTTTTGGCAGAAATGTGAAAATCGTTTTACCACGCTAAGAGCTTTTCATTTTGGAACAACCGTACAATTACGGAGCAACCTGGAACTGGCACACACAAACACACACACACACACACGTACACACCCACGAAAGCAACTTCAAAGAGGAAGCTGAAAATTGTGCCAGCAACACATGGCACACCCAATGGGTAAGCTGTTCGCTGGCGGCATAAGGCTATTGGAGTTGTAGGTAGGTCCGCTGGCATCAGACAACAAAAGCGTCGCACGTAATATAATAAAGAGATTTTCCATAGCATACAAAGCGGCATCGTCGTGGTCCATGCCAACAATGAAAATATACAGAGCAACATTCTAATGAAAATCGGTTCCTTTTAGCTGTGCAAAAAATAATTGGCTTTGTATTTTACGATTCGCCCTCTTTGCTTAGAGCATATGAGTATGTTGCTGACATCGTTCTGTGTATATCGCTAATCAGCAGCAACAGATTGTTGGCACACTTTGAAGACTCACTCATTAGATAGTTTAACAGAGAGCCACTTGGCAATTATCTTAATCATATGACACAGGTATCAGTATACCTTCAATCTCAATGCTTTTTGGTAAAAGTTAATTAGCTGATTAGTGAGACATATATGCATGATGTAGTATTTATAGCAACAACTTTATGAACAACAAAAATATTAAACAAAAAATCAGGGAAGGTTTAAGCGAAAGAACATTTTGGAAAACATCTTCTGGGATGGTAAAAAATAACGCCTAAAATTTTGCATTTAATTATTTGCTCTTTATTTTAGGGCAAATATCAAAAAGCACTAAACCAACTCGTGGTCGGAGTCCACAAGAATTATAAAAATATAAAAAGCTTTCAATGGAATTTTGCCACCTATTTTGTTTATTTTTTTATTATTTATATTATATGACGTGGCAACACTATGCAGTTAATTTTGTGAGGCGTTAGTTCCGTAGAATAAATATTTTAAATATTTTTCTTGGCTAAAATTCAATACACAGGCACTTCGCACGAGCTTTAATCTATTGAATGCATTATGAAAATTTTCGCAGAATAAACAAAAACAATTCGAAATAAAATTTAGCAAAAATTTCAATAGAAAATTTATTGTTTTTGTGCTTTGACTGTTTTGGGAAAAACTCTTTCACAACAGAAAAACAAATTATACTACAAACACAAAGTTAACCTTTTCATCAAAAGTTATCGCGTGCATATGTTTACATATACTTTATACTCGTACAAAAAACAGTGGCATACAAACCTTGAGTTAACCTTTAAAATGCTTTGAATAAATGCATAAAACTTTGTTCACAAGGACTTCGTGGGACAGAGTCGAGGAATGCGGCATGTGAGTACGGCAAACGTATGGTGATTTTCTAATTGAGCGCATCTCGTAAATCTGTGGTTTTGACGGGTTCATGTGCCTTCCTTTTTATACCATGCTAATATTTTCGGAAAAGCAGGAAAAAAAAGATAAAGTAAAACACAAAAATTGAGAATACGCTCCTTTTTATACTCGATACCGAAGGTAAAGAGTATATTGGGTTTGTGCAATGTCCGTCATGGTGTCTGTCCGTCCGTCCGTCTGTCCGTCTGTCCGTCTGTCCGTCTGTCCGTCTGTATGTTCGCAACTTTTTTCCACACCCTTCAAGTTAGAGACTTCAAACTTTGCAAATCTCTTTATCTATGGCATAGTAAATTAAAGTGTCAAGATTGGAGTTCTACGATAACTAGGAGGCTGGCAAATCGATAAACTCGATAACGCAAAATCGATAGATCCAGCTATTTCGCAAGCCCTTACAGCTAGAACTACCAAATTTGGAGAGAAAATAGCTACTAACAATCCCCAAAAAACTGCATCAAAAATTTTGGAGCCACGCCCACCCATTCCGCCCCCAGCCCCCCCGCAGTTAACACTAAAAATGCCTATATCTTCGACAGTTTTTTAGCTAGACCCACCAAATTTGGTGCCAAGATAGGTGTTGACGATCTCCAACCAAATTCATAAAAACTTTGGATGCCACGCCCATCTATTCTGCCCTATCCGCCCTCAACCACCCCAAAGCTTCGCTAAAAACGGTAGTGCGTGTATCTTCCATAGTGTTTGAGCTAGAGTCACAAAATTTGGTAGGTAGATAACTGGTAATGATCCCCCAAAAACTGCATCAAAGTTTTGGAGCCCCACCCACCCATTCAGCCCCCAGCACCCCCGCAGTGTAAAAACAGAAATGCTTACATCTTTTACAGTTTTTGAGTTAGAGCCACCAAATTTTGTGCCAAAATAGGTAATTATAACCCCCAAAAAAATTCATAAAAACTTTGGATACCACGCCAATCCATACTGCCCAAGCTGCCCCAAACCGCCCCAATGCTTCACTAAAAACGGGAATGCGTGTATTTTCCAAAGCGTTTAGGCTAGAGTCACCAAATTTGGTAGGAAAATAGCTATTAACGATCGTCAAAAAACTGCATCAAAGTTTTGGAGCCACGCCCCCCGTTCCCCAGCCCCCTGCATTTTGAAATCAAAAACGCCTATATTTTCCACATTTTTTGAGCTAGAGACGCCAAATTTGATGCCAAGATTGGTGATGAAGAAACCCAAAAATGTTGGATGGCGGCCCCACCCATACCGCCCCCAGCCCCCCTTCACCATATTCTACTAACTTTGAGCTAGAGTCACCAAATTTGGTATGAAGATAGCAATTAACATCATAAATAGATCTACAGCAAAACTTTGGACGCCACGCCCCCCATACCAGCCCCAAGCCCCCCTTCCACCATATTCTACTAACTTTGAGCTAGAGTCACCAAATTTGGTATGAGGATAGCAATTAACATCATAAATAGATCTGCAGCTAAACTTTGGACGCCACGCCCCCCATACCAGCCCCCAGACCCCAGCCCCCCTTCCACCATATTCTACTAAGTTTGAGCTAAAGTCTCCAAATTCGGTTTGAGGATAGCTATTGACATGATACACATAGATCTGTAGCAAAAATTTTGATGCCACGCCCCCATACCGCCCCAGCCCCTACCTTTAACAAACTTTGAGCTAGAGTCACCAAATTTAGAAGGAAGATAGCTTTTTGGCATCCCCATCTGCACCAGACAATCGTTGAGGCAGCGTACACCCCTGCCGTATCCACACACCATTGCAATCAGCTCTCTTTTAATCTGTTTTACTACTGGTATCGAGTATACCGCAGTCGGGTGGGTCCGACTGCAACGTTTCTACTTGTTTTTTTTTGGCTTGCTTGCAAATGCTTGCATTAAATTTACATATAATTTCTAAGAGTAAAACCTAGTGCAGTCTTCAGCAGCCTCAGTTGCAGACCCTTAAAATTTGTGGGGCGTCTCTAAGTGGCACAGTTGGAGTTGGCGAGGTTTGGGGAATGGGAATGGGAATGCTACTAATGCGGCAATTGTTAAGCCAAATGCAAATAGATGTTGAAGTTGCAAGCAGGCAGTCTCCATCTCCCGTCTGCCGTCTCGCGTCTCCTTTTCCTTTGGTCTCGTACACCACATAAATCACTTTCCGGATTCGGGAAGCTGCAGCCGTGTCGCCATGGTGCACGCCTCCTTGTCGACTGTGAGTTTGGTAACGCGCTGCAGCGTTTCAATGGTTTGCATGTACAATCTCTTGGCCAACTCCTTGTCCTGGCCAGCCTCCGAGCTTGCCGCAATTTCGCAGTCACTGCAAGTAGCCAAGAATTGTGTGTGTTTAAAATAAAAGAAGTAAGTACGAGGCAAAAATGTAATTCGACATCAGCTGGTGCCGGCAATGGCAACTCACTTGAAGTACTCGCCGGTTACTTGCTTCAGCTGTGGATCCGTGGCCAGGCGTATGGCACACTGGGCACCCTCGTAAGCGTTCTTCATGAATAGCCACATCCACGGGTAGGTGATCACTTTAACACAAATGGCCGACATTAGCGGAGAGCTAAGAGCAGAAGAAACAAAATAAACAAAACAAGGAAACAAAAGCTAACTAATTTCATTTCCATTGTAATTAAAACGCTCAGCAAGCTGGCTCAAGAGGCCCTAGGAATTTAGTGAAAGAGTTCCCTTAAAGTTTCTATAAAAGATTGGACTAATTGCTGAATAAGTAAAAGGTATTAAGCTCAACAACAGAGAAAGAAAATGAAATTTAAATTCATTCCTGATTAATGATCGATTTAGTCAATGAGAACAGAAATAGATTTGTAAATAAGATAAAAACATTCTTGCTGAAACCGTTGTTCCAAGGAGCTTAAATGCTTTACACTTAAGTAAGTTTTAGTGTTTTTCCATTCGCATAAATTCTTCTTAGGATTATTGCTTTAATTGACATAAAGTACAATCAAAGAGATATTAATGTTCGACTGTCCGAGCTAAAAGCCTTTTGGCAACTTTCTTTGCGCTCTCTTGTGAATATTTAAAATTGGGGTATTAATTGCTCTCGAAAACAGATAAATTCCATTAATTTGTGACTGTTGGTTGTGCTGTGTGATAAAAACAGAAAAGGTTCTTCGAAAGTTCGAATTGGGTTCTGATGACAATGCGCTTCTGCTGCTGCCTAATTCGAGTAGCTTGAAACTTGAACGCCTTCCATTTTTAATTATGGTGACAAGACCAAAAACAATACCCTATTTTTTTTAGTAGAGGGGGGGGGAGGGGGCTGTGCTACACTTAAATGTAACGTGCGCCAATTCAACTTCAACTCTTACCCTAACCTTTTCAGTTTCTTTGTCTCTCTCGCTGGTCAACGAAACACATTAAGTATACGCTATGTGGAAGCCCTTTTTCTGTTAAGCAGGATTACGAGCTCGCGCTCAATTTGCTTAGCTGTTGTTGTTGTTGCTTTTTTTTTTGCTGCTGTCAATGGTCGTTAACACTGGCGTCCAATGGCGCAGGTTCACCGACACTTGCACATAATAAAACGATAAATAAATAATTAATGCGTTTAACTTTTTCATTTACGCTTTTTCCGTGACTTGAGCATTAACTGCTATTCATTTTCATTCATTTCATAGTACGCTTAAAGCACAAAACCTCACACACACACACACACAAATGCAGCTACACAAAAGCGAACCAAACTGTGCGTAAGTCTATCTGGCTGCTCATCGTGTGTTGTGTGTGTGTGTTTGTGTGTCTAGTCCCCCGCTAAGAGCAAAAAATTATTCCATTCACCGCAGTCAAAGCAATTCAACGTTTTTTTTCTAAAAAAAATAATGTGTATAACCCCTATCGTTGGCCTTGCCACAAACATCACCAGCACACCCCTATCTTGCCCCTAATTCTTTAGATGCATTTCTGAATTGCATTAAGCGTAGAGCTTGAGGGATAAACCGCTAAGCCAGGCAAAGTTCAGGTCCATCGACCTAACCTAACCAAAGTGCAGCCCGATTACAAGAGAATGTACCGATGTTTTCACAAGCATTTAATATTTCAAACGTTTGCTGCAAGATACTTTTACTGCAAGCTAACTTTTTAAATAACCAATTATACTTCAACGAAATGCGCTTAATATTCCCTTTGTTTCAAATATGGTATGCAAAAGTTAGTATTTAGTATGCTGATAGTTTTAATTGAGGTTTCTGTGAACCTAAAAGTTGCTCCTTTTACTTATTGTACATTGTACTTGTGTTACTTTAAATAACAAAGCAGAGTTCTCGCATGGTGGAAATTTGCTTAGTTAAAATCCATTTTTCTAGAATAGTTTTGAAGTTAAAAAGTTTTTGTTAGTTTTTATTACAACCTGCTGTAAATTCTATGTAAAAATACAAATATACAAATGTATAAAAAGTATCAATTAAAAGTCCTGTTCCTTTAAAAGTGCTTCAAGACAAGCTTGTGTGCACTAAAATTTTAACACGCGCAAACACAAGGACACATAGTCATCAGAATTTATGTGTAAACATGTATCTTTCATATTCTTGTGCCTAATAAAACTTCACAACTTTATGTTAGCAATTTTTTAGGTAAATGTTTATTATTCACATCCATCAGATACTCTGTTAGTTAGTTGAAAGTTGTGGTTTATTTGATTGCCAATTGCTTAACTTTGACAGAATATTACGAAACAATTGTTTCTAGACTGCTAGCATTGAGAGATAAGACTGACAGACAGACAAACAGCTTTGAAAACCAATCAGTTGCTCTTCGCAATGAATTATAGCACAAATCAGACTGATTAACTGACTGCCTGACTGACTGACTGCTGGCTGGCTGAGTGATGGACAGGCAGCGTATTCTTGGCATTGGCAAAACTCCTTGACCGTACGTATGTCGAGAAGGAAACTTGAAGACATATGAAAAAGTGCAACATATAACTGACAGCTGTTTCAGCAGAAAACGATACGAGGATCCTGCCTGCCTGCCTGCCTGCCAGCTACAAAAGCAACGAAAGCCAGAGTGTTATCTCACAGATGCTTCTCTATTGCGGGGTGTGCATGTGTGTTCCAAGTATAACAAAAGTTCAATTTGGCGCTACAAAGTCTGTAAATAGAAAATCTACTTGAAGCAGCAAAACATGTACACATAAAAAGTTCAAAACGACAACCACGACCAAGTGGAACTAGGAACTAAGACACAGAGAGGGAGAGAGAGACGCGGCGTTCTGAAACGGATGAGTGCAGGCAGCAAGCCAATGGACAGGAAGTAAATGCATGCAAGGTATGGTTTATATCTGTATGTAGAAAGCAACATTCACATGGGCGTAGCTAAGTTGCAAAGCTTGCAAAGACAACTGTTGCAAAAGTACATCATAAAAAACTTTCAGGACTCATCTTAATATAAATAAAAATTGTGTTGCTTTTGATTATCAAGAGCTTTCAAGTTGTTAAAAACAATGAAAAACAAATAAGAAGTTTACAAATAGTTAAGGTAAAACTTGGAAGACATAAAAAACAGCAATAAAAATTTTAATTGCTAATTCCAGAAATTTCTGGCAGAAGCTAAGTTCTTCTAGTTAAGCTTTTTAATATTTAGAGTATTTGACATTAACTAAAAGTTCTTTATGCTTAACAGTTAAACAGCTAAAAAGTCCTTCAGCTAACTGACTTGAACCCTTCTAAAGGTACGCCCATGTTAGCACAGACAAACACACACACACACACACACCATTGTATAGATCTAGGTGAACTGTCGGCCATCTTATGCACGTCCACTTGACGTTACTTCCGCTGTTCATTTGGTGTTTTATTGCCGCAACCGGAGGCATTTTTTGTGTGGCATGCATGGTGGCATTGTTTTATATATGCTGTTGTTGTTGTTGTTTTTGTTGCCACCTGGGTCACGTGCCACGTGCCTATTGCCAGTTACTAGCTGCTCGGCCTCCTCATCCGGCTCGTTGTTGGCCTGTCAAGGTGCTGCGTTTTATGTCCATATGATTTGTACGCCAGCTCCGGCATTTGATTTCTTTCATTGTTTCTTCGTCTTTTGTTACTGTGTGTGTGTGTGTGTGTGGGCAAGCAGCAAGCACAGCATGCCACACGAACCATTTTGCAGATTGTAATGACGCATGTTAACAATGTTTTGGTGCTAGAGCCTATACATACATTCACATGTAGGCATTACAATTTCATGTCTGTGATGGATTATGCTATAGTGGCTTGTGACAGCTCAACTTTTGTTCAACTTGGCAAAACGACTAGCCGACACACACATATTATTTCACCTAACTATATTTCAATTATTCCCAGTGCCTTATTTGTGCTCACACACGCACTCAAACATATATTTATACAGGTGTGTGTGTTAGGATTTCTGTTATAACATTCGAGCATGATTTCTGATTGTAATCGCTTGCAAGCCTGCTTGCTGTCTTAGTGTTGCCACGCCAGCTACAGTCGTATATTTGAAAACTTGTTAAGCCAACTAAATTCCGAATAATAATACCTGACAACAACTTCGTTTAAAGCTTATCTAGCTCGATAAAGGATAAAGAAATCACATCGTTTTACTTTCACATGTCTTCAACATTTCAGAGAAAGTTTCTAGACTATAACAAATGATTTTAATCAAAGGAAATTAAAGTGACACGGAAAAGACATCTGAAAGGATTCGCAATTCGTAAAAAGACAGCAGCTCCCTTTCAATTGTGTGTGTGTGATTTCTGAGAATGCGATGCACTTTTCTGGAAAAATTCATTGTAGTGTGTAATCTTTTATTTAATTCTACAAATTAGTTGTACTTAAACTTGTAATGAAACCAACAGTATAAAAAAGACAAAATACAATCTCTTCCAATCTATTTACACACACAACAGTCGTTTAGTGTTTTAAGTGTTGCAAAGTGAAACTTAAAGTAAGCTTGTTTAAATTTTCACAAATTTGTACGCGCATAAAAATTTTTGGAGAAAACTCTAATAATAAAAATAAATTCTTTCGCTAGTTGAATGTGAACCCTTTTCAGCAGAGCACAGAGTTAAGCTAGAGTAATCTTGTTTCATTATCAATTGTCTTTATGTGTCGACAGACTTAATATGCACAAAGTCATAGGGAAAACTTGGTTGAAAAATGAGATTTTGGTTACACATTGTTTGGGCAATGACTAATTTGTAGCTGCCAGAGAACGTTGCAAGTTGCACAGAAGACAGCCAACTGAATCATCATCAATAAAACTTGCATTAATTTTATGTCCATCAAGATGCAGCAGGCTGGGACGACGATGCAACATACGCTTGTCATTTGAACTTGCTTTGATTTGCTGACAAAGCAGTCGAGGCAACAACAACAACAATCAAACATCTGCGTCAACCATGCGTCGCCGGGCAATAACTCAAAACGGCACGATCTAGACAAAGTTTTCGAACCCAAGTTTTATCCTTGTCCTGACCTGCAAAAAAAAAGTAGGCAATTGTCGAGAACCGCGGCTCGTGTTTGGCATTTAAATTATTTTCTAACACTCTTGTTGTTGTTGCATAAGCAGCTGCAAATGTGTGGCAAGTGACACTCGATGCTGGATTATCTATGCAGTTGTTTAATGTGCGGCGATGGTGTGCGAGGGGGGGGGGGTTGGGGAGATTGTGGTAGGCATGATGATGAGCACTCGTAAGTTGGTTGCACAGCTGGTTGGTTTGGTTTGGTTTGGTTTGGGATGGTTGCTGTTCATGCTGTTGCAGCATGTTGTCATATTGTCCTTTAGCAATTTGCAACTGTTTGTCGTGTTTGCACGTCCTTTTCTGTGTTTTGTGCAAATTTGGCTGGCTGGTTTTTTTTTTACATTTGCTTTGCGAATGAGTTTAGTGCAATGTGGGTGTTGTGAGTGTAGAATGAAATAGAGAGCGGGCCACCAACTGCCAACTGGATTTAAGCCTATGTCATCAGGCCTCCAAAATTTTTCACTCAACTCTTTTTGCTGTGTATGTGATAAGCAATTGCAGTCCTTGACAGTTATGCTAATTGAATTTCTGTTTGTTTAGATTGATTTTGAATCTTTGAAATCAATTGTTGAAAAAGCATTTTAAGCATAAAAATCAATTAAATTTTAGTCAATCTACGAAATTATTTAAGAATGTGTAAAAAAAACATGTTCCTGGTTCAGACAGAAAGCATTTAGGATAAAACTTTCAAAATGTTTTCTAAAAACAATTCACAATTTACAAAAGAGAAAGTATTAAACGGGGAACTGGGTAAAAAATTTTTTGAAAAGATTAAGTTGAAGTAGGTTTTCCAACTACAAAGAGGCATTGAAAAGGCAACAATTTATATTGTATTAAATCAGACTTTTGTTTAAACTTAACAAGATTTCTTTGACGCTTAAAATCAACTTTTATACCATACAAAAGTGATTTTATTAATTATAATAAATCAACAAACAACTTGGCTTCTATGTGGCTTGGTTTGGTAAGCACTTAGCTGAAAAAGAGCACTTCAAGGCTTTCTTTAATTACATTTGCATTTGGCCTTTGGCATTTGATGATGATACCTTGATGCGATGCCAATTGACTGGCCACGTTAAGGGCTTCAGCACTTGGGCAACGTTTGACCGACCCACCGGCAACAACCGCAGGTCACGTTTCTGGCCAAAATGAAAATGCAGTTTCCGGCGAATGCAACTTTTGAGCTTACAGCTTTACGGGTAGGGCAGGAGGAATTTCGGCTGGTTTTCAATTTCAATTTGAGTTTAAAGTGTTTACTTTTTTTTAGCTCGTTACTTACTTGCGCAAGTGCCGAGTACCTCTAACAAGTCCGGGCGTACAGCAGTTCACCGTAATTGGAGTATCTGCAAAAGAGAAAAGTCAGATAGCCAAATATCTAAATAATTCACCAATTGAAATTCTGCAAAACTAACCTTTGAGCTCTCTGGCCAGCCAACGTGTGGCCAAAATCAAGGCCAACTTGGAATGGGCAAAGGCATCGCGTGCATGAAACTTAATCGCCCAGGTGCCCACATTCAACGGATCGTCAAAATCAATTTTGGCCGCCTGATGAGCGTGCGCTGATACAAACACAATCCGGCCCTGCTCCGAAAGTCGCAGATGCGGCAACAGCAGCTGTGTCAGCAAAAACGGCGCCAAATAGTTCACCTGACTATGCGGCTCAAAGCCATCCGGTGTCTTTAGCCTTGTGTCGCCAAACACAATGCCCGCATTGTTCACCAGCACATCGATGCGCTCAAATTCAGCCATTAGCCGCCCGGCGAACTCATGAACGCTCTGCAACGAACATAGATCCAAGTGGCGTGCCTCAACAAAATACCGTTCCGCTGGGTTTCTGCTGTCAGCGCTGGTGGTTGGTGTGCGGCAGCCAAGCTCTCGCTTAATAATGGCAGCGGCACGTTCAGCATCCACCATATTGCGGCAGGCAAGGATTATGCGTCCACCACGTCCCGCTAGCGCTTTGGCAATCTCAAAACCAATGCCGCTGCTGCCTCCAGTGACGACGACGATTTGCTCATTGATTTGATTGTCGTTGGGACAACGCTGGCCGCTCATTATCGTCCTGGAAATGCGGGCAATGCACAAGCAAATCCAAAAAAGGAATTAAATTTGTCAAGTCCATGAGTGTTGATCCAAATTCAAAAGTAAAGTTTCATTAAGTTTGTAGATTATTGTGACTTAACTTAAGTATTGAATACTCATTGAGGATATTCTGTGTATTCTATGTAAATGGATTAAGGGCGTGAGAGCTATGTGTGGTTGTGGGCGTGGCAAGCCCTAATGATGTATAACAATCGTGTGGCTCGAAGCGTTAACCATCTGTTTGCGGCTCGTTGTTGTGTTTTCGTCCCTCTGGCCCATTGATAGGCGCCACTGAATTATGTTGGCCAATTAGCATACGCAGACAAGTCAATTGTGAATTGTCTTGGCTCGATTTACACAATAATTTATGTGTTATTTATATACCCCTAATTACCAATCCAACTAAGGACATCGAAACTTTGAAAGCATGGAGCAAGATTAAGAAAATCGATTGAGTTTCGATAGAGTTGTGTTAAAGGTTCAAGAAGCTTAAGTTTAATGGCTTTATTCACTGTTCTCGAACGTAATAATAACTTGAAGACAAGTTCGAAACCCCAAACCAAATTTTCATTAATTTTGTAAGCGCTTTGCAGATTTGATTTATATCTCTAGCAATCGATGTCAAAATTATTTCACTTTTATTTATTTCGTTTATTACTGCACTTGCTTGGCAACCTTTTGAGTGTGTTCGGATGCTGTGTGATATTCGAGCATTTCAACATCATTGGCTGACACTTATTTGGCACTTAAGTTAGTTTTGTCATAACCCCCGCCCGGTATTTTGCGGCATTTCAGACATTGCAATTTACTTTTTAGCCAACTTGAGCAAATCCACTTTACAAATATTTTTGTAGCAGCTTTTTGGCACTTGCCGCAGTTGTCAGTTGCCAGTTGTTACATATTTCGATTGCAGCACCACAAAGTCAACCCCATTCCATCCCTTCTCTGATCCATTATCCGCTCTTCTGTACACCCGAAGTTGTTTTCGTTTTCACCTGCAGCTTGTGGCAAAGGCCACAAAAACCGCGATGCTCAAAGCGCAACGCGCAAAATATAATCTTTAGATATTACATATTATCGTAGCATCATCACTGCCGCTGGGTTGGCCCCATTGGAGGTGAGCTGGCAAAGCAAGGAAGCGAGGAGCAGGTAGTGTTCTTAGCACCGGCCACGCTCTTTATGAAATCCACTTAAAAAGTTTCGAGTTAAGCGAGAGTTTTCTTTTTTTGATTTTATTTTTTATGTGCTTAACTTGGGCGCGACAATTATGATTTTCATTTTAACGTACGTATACGCGTCCGGCGAAAAGTTTCTGCAATCGCCACAGTTTATCGTTAGTGCTATATGCAACATAGAACGCGTATCCGTTTTCGTGCTTCATGAAAATATATGAGCCGCTGTGGCCTCAAAATACAAAAAGACCACTTACCGCACTGTTATCACAAGGCCAACCACCACGGCGGCTATTGTGGGCCACCAGGTGGAGAATGGATCAGCCTGCTCGAATATGGTCAAGAGACGTTCCATTGTAAATGCACTCTGTCCTCAAGAGAAAATGTGTGATTGTGAATCTTTGGTGTGCACTGTCTGCCTGCTCGAACTCAACTGTAATCATTATAATAAATATAAATTCTGATTGTCTGCTGCAGCCCAGCACCACAGCAGCTTGTGGTTTCAACTCTCCCCCACTCTCTCATTCTCTTGCTTTCGCCCGCTGTCTTTCTCTTTTTTCACACGAGTGACAATTGAATTTAAATGGCTGCCCCGTTCCGGCATATTTTCAATTTACATAAATGCTTGTTGCGCGGCATTTAAATGAGCGTTAGACAGCGTTCGAACCAGAAAGAGACAGAGTGGGAGCGTGAGTGAGAAAGCAGTCGGCTGCCAGTGTTACCAAGCACCTGTCGCTGGCGTTTAAGTAAGGTTAAAATTTACCCCAGCCCCCCCCCCTCAGCAATTAAAAAAGAAAAAAAAAATAATGCAAACGCAAATGCTATTTGCACGCGTATTTACCATATTTCATTAGGGGTTTTTTAACTTTGTTTTTCTTATAGCTTGTTATATTTGTTTTTTTTTTTATGTCGGCTCTACGCATTCGTTATGCATATTTTTTTCTTCGTATTTACGCTTTGGGTGGCTAATTTAATTTATTTAATTCATTCTGCGGATTTTTGCCTTGCCACAGCGACCGCATTGGCCAGCAATATTAATTACGTTTAACAGATGCCGGATGGCGCCGCTTTAGGCTTGAGTATAATGTTTTTTCCGCTACTTTCAGCTCGATGAAGATGCTGACAAATGTAATAGAAAATTACAAATAATTTGTTTAACCACAATATTTGTTGTGAGGTGAGATCAAATTATAGCTATAATTTTCTAGTACTTAAAATGTTTAAGTGTTGAGTAATGTTTATTGCTTCACAACTATTGTGACTTAACTCCCCCACCAGGGCTGTCTCGTAGCGTTCAGAATAAGTTCTATTGAACGAACTAAGCGATCGAACTATATTCCGGGTTGTAGTTGTTTCGGCCTTTTGTTTTCGACTTTTGATCACTAAATTGAACGTACTAACTAACTGAAGAAACTTAATAACCCAATAGAAAAAACCTATCAACTAACCCTAAGCATAACCTAACAAATGAACGAACTCAATGACCGATTACTTTGCTTAGCGAAAATTGAGCTACTAAACTAATTATTTTAATTAAACTATAATATGCAACTCTTCTTCACACCGACACACACGCACACACATAATAAAAGCATATAATGTGCACCACTCTTTGTGACTTCAATTTAATTCAATCTAAATATGTAGACACAGTTAAGTAGAAGTAGTTATTTATGTATATGTATGTATTTGAATGTATGTACATAATTGTAAGTTTGTTTACTCTCACTTACTGACCCCCATAACGACAAAACATTCAATCACTGACCGTTGCAGTCTTTCGTTTCCATTTCCGGCTGTCCAATTGAATGTTTGAACGAATGCTCTGCGTGGAATGTGTCCCAACAGACCAGAATTGCCTGCCAAGCACCATCATACTATATTGATAAAGGCATTTAGAAGTACAGACTACTTCGTTGGAGTAAAAAAAGAGAGAGATGGAATTTAAAATAGCTTGGTTTTGTTTTTCATGTTTGTTTTTATTTCGTTTATTTAACGCTTCTTCATTTAACATTTTCGTATTGTTCTTTTTTGGTGTTGTTGTTGCCTTTCATTCATTAGCGTTTGGTGTTGTGTTTTTTCACATTCGCTTTAGTTAGTTTGCTTTAGCTCAGACAGTTTTGTTCGTTAATATTTAATGATAATTGTCAAATTGTTTTTTGGATATTCTGAATTGATGTGCCCTTTTGTGATGCAATGTTGTAAGCTGTGTGTAATGTGTGTGTTGGTGTGTGTGTGTGAATATTTTGCAAGACTTGCTTGGAACATGTTTTCTTATGCGTTGCTTAGTGTGTTTCTTATTGTAAATGTGCCAGTGTTGATAATTTTTTTTTTTTTGTTTTTGTTTACGCTTACTTAAGTGCTTTACTTTGCATTTCGAATTATGAGAATTTTCTTATAACTTTTATTTACAATCAGTTTCAGAAATTATCAAGTTTGACAGAAATCACTTAAATAATTATTTAAGCATGTTTTGGTTTAACTAAATATTCTAATGCCTAAGACATTGTTTTAACTTTGTACAAGCTTAGTATATTTGAAATCTGATGCTAGAAAGCTATTATAAAATATTTTTAAAGGCATCTTTAGAAATTTAAAATATTCTTTAATAATAAACTTATCGGTTGCATTATTTGGTGTCACTTAGTTTGTTGTTTAAAATTAATATCACTAACAAGCCTTCAATTTTTTTCTTTTCTATTTTCTCGTAAAGAAAATCCTAATATGTTTTTCATATGAAATTACAGATAAGCAAATCTTAAAAAAAAACAACTGGCATCAAAGTCATTCGAAACCAATCTAACTAGATAAAAGTTAAATGTTATTATTGTAAGTATGTAATTTAAGACCAATGAATAAGTTGATATATTAGTTTATATGACCAATTCGCTTACATATGTATCTCACATATGATATAGTTCTTTAAGATTCGCACTGCCTTTAACTAGTCTATTAAGTGGGCATTTAAATATGTATTTTAAATTATGATCTTTAGAGTATTTCTTAATATAAAGTTAAACTTTTGTTTGGTCGTCAATTGTTTAGATATATAAGCACAGAATTTGTATTATAATTACAATTATTAGATTCATGTATTCGATCCCATTGCTTGAAAACTAGTAAATATTCTTTACATATTTTCAATAGTTTAGTTTTAGTTTGCCTACTTAAATACTACTGACTAGAAGAGCTCTTCCCACCTTAAGGCAATGAATCTTAAACCCTTAACGTATCAAGTAAGTAACAAAGTGAGAAATTAAATATTTAAAAAATACTTACTTTAATATTTACAGCTGCTATAAATGATTTTCTTTATCAAAGCACTATTTGCATACTAAAGCATTTGAAAGTTTTTATGAAATTTTAATAAAATTCCTTTGTATGTATATTTCATTGGTATTTGTTTGTTTGTCCCTTTGTTTTACCAATTTATAGATTTTACAATTTTTGGAATCTCAACTATCTATTTATTTATTTATAAAATTATTCGTATGCTTCATATTTGCGTTGCAATCAATAACTCGTCAGCGCTTGTCTGATCAATCAATTATAGCTACTATGTGTTTGTGTGTGTGTGTGTGTGTTTGCGTTTTGGGTTAATAAATATTTAATATCCGTATGTCGGCATGTATGCGGATTTAATACTACTCCCCCCATCGATAGTATGTATGTACAAATTGTCGCATGCTCAGTTCCGCTGATTTCTATTGCAGCGTTTTTGGTTTTTGCTGCTGGCATTTTGGTGTTTTAAGCTGTTTGTTGTGGGTGTTGGTTTGTCCTTCTACTGCTGCTTCTTGATTTAAGTGGTCACTATAGGGGTCATAACATAATCTGGAAATATTTGTAAGTAAATAGGCAAAAATTCGATTAGTGGGCTTTATCTAGCATTGCAGCTATAAATCATTCAACGCCAAATATTAAAATTTAGATTGAAAAATATTTAATGCATAAATTATAGAGTTTTATATACGTATTGGGAATCTTTTTATTTATTTACTTTTTTGTTTAGATTTAGGGTTAAACATGGCAATCCAATATATATTCTATACTTTTTGAGATTTTATTTTTCATATCAATCATTTGTTGTTTTGAGTTAAATGTTGTGACACTTTTCATCACCATAAAGCAGCTTTTATCCTCAATTAATAAAGATACCTAAGATTTTGATTGGCTCATATTAGTAAAAATAAATTGTTGCACATTTCTTTATTTCACGCCACAACATCCTTGACCAAAGTCTCTACCAAACTCTTGTTATTAGCCATTATCCATTTTAAGCTGCCCTTATTGTGCATAATGTGCTATTCAGTTATTTTTTATTACCTTAACGAGCCTAACATCAACTTCCAATGTGCAGTTAAGTATGGCAATTACCATAAAAAAAATCAATCGATTCTAATAGCCATATTTTCATAGATTGTCTGTTTTGCGGTTGGTCTTTGGTCAATGTTCAAACTTTGCAGCACTTTTATGTAGCATACTTTTTAGGGATTGCAAATATGCAGCTGTCGAAATGCTCTACGAGGCTTACAAAATATTGTGAAACCCTTATTAGCATTAAATAATTTGATTAAAGTTTTGCCAAATCAATTAAATGAAAATCCTTGGCTGAAAACTTTGAGCCACATAGGAATGCAGTTATGTTTTAACTAATCGATTTAAAGCGACGGAAAAGGCTAATATTAAAATATATCGAGTGACAATGGTATTTGTTTCAAACTTAAAAAAAACCCCAAACCATAATTTATTGTTCATTAAAATCAGTAAAGTATTAACAATGCTACAAAAGTGAAGTAAAAGTTTTTTCTATTATATAAAATTCTGCTTAATTTAGTGGATATTCAACGAGAAAGTCTGCAAAGTCTGACAATAAAATATGTGTGTCAACTGTTATAAAACAGTGTGTGAGTAATATGCCACTGTAAATAATTATTTTTATTTTTGTAGACGGAATGAATGGGACCAGTACGGACTGAATATACACAATTTTCAGAGCCAGCTTCTGTATAAATGTTATGACCATTTTGGCACGTGCTTACTTTGCATTGTTACTGTTTGCAACTGTTGTTGCTGTTCTTTGTTGCTTGTTCAGGGATTGTAGTATGAACCTTGATTAACACGACACGGGGCAAGCGGCAACACGAGAAAAGGGAGAAGGGATTAGCTGGTGCTACATTGCTGTTTGCCAAATCTCTCGACGCTGTCTCTCCAAATTTTAACTATGAATGTGCCCAAAACTGGCAACGCCTTCGCGCCCGCCCCCGCCCTGCTTATGCATATGCCGTTGTATTTGTGTGTGTCGGTGTATATATTTGTTTACCAAAACCTTCTTAGCTTGGCTTAGTAGCCCCACGCCGACATTGTTTGTGTACTATTTGCATTTGTCCCTCAACTTTCGCAGCCCGTTCGCTGGGCGAGTGTGAAATGTCATGTATGTATGCATGGGCCAGTGGAAAGGGACACAACACTGTGTAACTGTGTGTGAATTTTATATGTGTGTGTGTGTGTTTGTGTATGTATGCTGCCTTTTTGTCAGTTTGATCTTTGCTGTAGTAGCTGTTGCTTTGCACGGGTTTTGTTTTTCCTTTTTTTTTATTCGCAACATTTGTTCTTGTTAGCTTTAAGGCAGTTGCAAGCCTTGGAATCTTTGATATAAAATAAAATCGAAGCGCTGACCAGCGCATTAAATTATGTAAATTTCTATATGTATTTGTATGCATGTGTAAGTGAAATGTAAAATGGTCGCTTCTGTCTATTGTTTTGCTCTGTTTTTTTCTTTTTTTTGTGCAGCTGCTGTTTGCTGCTGGCATTTTAAATTTGACCGCATAAACAACGGCAGCAACAGAGCGAAAAGAAACAGTAACTGTAAACCAAAGCAAACCGCAACAATGTTGGGTATGCAAAAAAAAAAAACGAGAAACACAGAAACCAAACCTAACTTGACGCCCGGCGATGTAGCACGTGTTTAAGGCCCAACTGGCCAGGTGGCTAACACCCGACCGCATTCTCCTGTGTCCTGGTCAAAAACAATTTAACTGTTTTGCTTTGCTTTGTCAGCTATCTTTTTTTTTCTGCTGTTTTTCTCTCGTTTTCATTTTTTATTAGATTCACTCAAAAAGTTAATTTAAATATCTAAAGCTCTATTGTTTTGTGCTATCCAGTTTCAAATTAGCATAAGGTGAAAATGTATAGACTTTTTTTTGAGAGAGAGAGCTCATTAAAAATGATTTCCTAAGTAGATAGTAAAAATTGCTGGCAATTATATTTAATAGCCACCCGACATTATGCTTTAAACGGCCATAAACGAGCCGTAAGGCAACGAGCCGGCTCTTAAGACCGTCACACATAAGCATTATGCCAAAATGTAACAAAATGTTGCGCATAATGCAAGTCTATTTGAGAGCTGACAACATGCAACATAAATATAAAAAAAAGTACTAGATGCAAAAGAAAATGTAAGCTAAATTTAAAAATTTCACTTGCATTTTTCTTTCCATTTGGATTTAGTTTTCTTGTAGTGCATTTGAGATTGCACAACTTGATTATTGAGTAGCTGAACTCATAAGTTAATTAAATTGTTTAATGTTTTGTTTCAATTAAGTTTTCGTTGCCGCAGTTGGGGCTCCAATCAAACTTTGACATCTCTCAAATATCCCGGAGAGCCCTTTCGATGGCAAAACTTAGCCAAAGCAAAACAAAACATAACACACAGCGCAACTGAGGCCGCAAAACAATCAGAGCAGGCCACTGAGCAATGTGCAAAACTTTATAGGTAAGAAGGTTTTGCCCACAGTATGGGCGTGGCACTCCCACTCTCGAACACACGCACACACACACAAACATACGTGCTGGAGCAAAGTGGCAAACAATAACTTTTATTGTGAATATTTTAAGGTGCGGAAGTTGAAAGAGCCAAAGAGTTGGTAAAATTGTTTAGCATTAAGCTTGGCTGTGATGAGGTGCGCCAGGCAAAAGGACAAAGTTTCGTGCAGTGCAACCGTTAAGGAAATGGGGCCAACAACTAACTTCTGGCTGCAAGGCGACAGAACACGACACGTTGACTTTGATCTTGGGCCAGCGACCCCGCACATCCCCCTTGCCAGCTTGGCCACGATGCTTTTGGGCTGCATTGTTTGCAATTCAAACGCAATTAAGCTGGCCTCTCAACAAATAATGTGGCACAAGCAGCAGCCGCAGCAGCAGCAGTTAAATAGCGCAGCATCGAGCCAAAAATTACCTTCAGATAAATATGTATACGCGCGCGTGTGTGTGTGAACAAAAGTTAATTGGTTTTATATATATTGGTTTAATAAGCATAATAGCTCGCTGGCCCCGCCGGCCATTGTTAATTAATAATTAAATTAAATTTCGCCCAGTCAAGGGCATATGCGCCATTAAAGTATTAATTGCATACGCCGAATCTGGCATAAGTTTCAACACAGGCCAAGGCTAAAGCCCCGGAACAGCACTCTCAAGTGCTCCACACACACACACACACACACTGCGATGAATGAACGAGAAAGAAGAAATGTGAAAAAGTAAGAGCAACAACAAAAATTCCGACAAACCAACAACGTGTATATCACAAAATGGCAGCACATCCGCTGTGAAGCTGCACCAAAACCAAAACAAAAAAACAAAAAAAGTGTTGCCAGTTGTTTCCGGCGCCAACAGCAAATACCGTTTGCACATACGAACTGAAGCTAAACTGAAGCTGACTGAGATTCGGATTAAGCTTTAACAAAAAGCCAACAAAAACCAAACCAAACCAAACCAAAGAAATAAAGATGAAATACATGATGTATGTATGATAATAGAGTCGCTCGCACGCTATGTGTGCTTGCGGGTACATCCGGTTTGTTAGTCCTTGGATGCTGTGCCATATTGACAAACCCACTCTTATTAATATTAAATCAATGTGAAACTGTCGTTCCAGCACGCTCCCAATGGCCACATAAAATGCTCAAACACTCAAACACATCTCTCACTCGCTGACTGACAGCTTTGTGGCAGCCATCAGGAAATGGCAAGCAACCGTTGCCCGTTCCCAACAACAAAAAAAAAAAAAACAAAAAAGGGAACGAGTCGTGAAGAGGGAGAGATTGAAATTGTATTGCAATAAAATGATTTATTTGCACGTATTTTTCTTCATCACTACTACCGTTCTGGAGGTAGTAGACAAGGCTAGTGACATCTTGAAAAATATATGTCTGAAGCTATTTGCGTATATGCGTTGTTATTGTCTTACGGACACGCGCGCTGTGCGAAATTCCCATAAAAATGAAATAGTTCCATTTGCAAGAACGCAGCCAAATATCGGCATGAATTCAGCAGCAGAAGGACAAGGAGAACTGTCTGTGCGGCTAAAGATAAGAGACGTCTGTGTCCGGGCATAGCAACAGATTTGAACAAGGATTCGCCGCACAGCTCAGCGCCATTGGTGCGTTTTTATTGTCGCCGCAACTTTTATTAAAAGGCCAAAGGGGAGCAAAAAAAAAAAAAACCGAGCACCAAAAAGAAATCTTATCTGGAAATGTCGTTTATTTGGCGTCGCCATTGCCTATGTTATTTTTTTTTTCGCATACCCATAACCCATTGAAAAAGAGTACAATTGGGTATTATGAAATTGTGCAAGAGTATGTAACATAAAACACGACCCGAAAAAAGCCATAATTTATAAATCTGCCTTTTACAGAGACAATAGGAACAAGAGGTCGTGTCATTTTTGAGATAAGTATTATGCTATCGATAGTTATCTATAAAAAAACTTGCATTCCATGATTTTTTTGCACTAAAACAGAATATATACAATCTGAAGAAAAGCAAAATATATCTCTATATATAACTTGAAGACAAAAAAAAAGATTTTAAAAATCTACCAAAACATTTCAGCATGTTTTTTTTTTTTTTAAATATATAAGTTTTGTGGGTATCTCTTAGTCAAACTGTCTTCATCTACTCATTCTTATTTGGTTTATATTTTTTTTATCTTCTACGCCCCAGGTCTCCGTAGAAAAACAAAGGATTCTCTTTGGCCCTATTGGCCAGCCTTTAATGGTCTTCAAATACTCGCTACTTGGTTCTTGGACACACTTTAATGCAGAGTTTATCAAAACGAATGGCATTGTCATTGACTTAGATACATTTTATTTGCATCCTTTTTTGCCGATTTCGTAAACACATTTTTCAGAACGATGTGACGCACGCTAACGGCTTTTGCAAACAGCTTATCAAAGCAGTAAATTGAGTTAAGCCATCGCAAAAAGGGCTGGGCAAGCAAAGGCGACTGATTCCGCATAGCTTCGCGTATAGTCACTCCATATAACGTATACGAGCCGTGCGGAAGTACAAACGTACAATTTGATTACGCAATATTTTGGCATAATTGTTGGCCCAATCAATGTTGTTATTTTGTTAAACAAGTTCTACGCACAAATGTACATAAAAATATGCAAATTGGCTGAGCAAAGTTGAAAACTTATATCAACATTCGCAAATAGACTCAATTCCAATTGAGTTACACAAAACAAATAGACATACACGTTTTCATGTAGCCAGGCATTGACGTTATGTTTTTGCGAGTTTTAGATTCACAAAATTCAATTGAATTTCTTATGGCTTTGTTGCGTAAATAAAATAAATTCTTAATATCAGTATGGCAAACATTGAACAACCACTGGTAAATAACTGTTATTAGTCTGTTTTTATTACCTTTGCTTTCATTTTGTATGTAAGGCAGCCAATCATTAAATTGCAATTAGAGCTGCGTTACGGCTTGTCACTCACTTTGTTCCTAACGTGCTGCCCACTTGCTGGCTAACTGAATTGACGAGCCAATTACAGCAACGGTAGTCGAAAAAAATAGTAGATACTTCAATCATTTAAGGACGACAGTTTAAACGCAACGGCAATACGACCTAAATAATTAAAATAAGGACAAATTAAAATGCCAAGCAATTATGTAAGTACCTTTTATACTTCTGCCCACAATATCCTGTTGCCTGTGGCACACAAAGTTAAAGAAAAATTTCTAGCTTAATGACATTTTGATTGCAAACGCAGGACACGTTTCAAAGCTTTTCGATATGTAAAATTGTCTTTTTTGGCCCGTTTAGGCGGTTTCCTTTTTTTGCCTTGGATTAATGTTGCAATGGTTGTCAGTGGCTTTTCATTGTGGCTAACGCTTTGCCTTGGCTATAAATTAAAGTCTAGTTCTCGTGTCCATCATGTTGAAACGCTTGCATTTTTCATTGCTTGCATTTCAATTTCATGGCCAGCCATTAAAATTGACAGCCAGCAAAACCGACACACAAACACTCTCTCAAACACACACACGCGTTTATAAATAATGTGTTCATGGGGGTGAGCTAAAAATATGGTGACCACCATACTTATCTGGAACAGCATGACGAAAGTCTTGCCAAAAGCAAAAAAGTGACAACAGGGCCAGCAGCATTTTGATGGTTTTTTTTTTGTTTTCCCTTTTGCTTTATTTTTTTTCATGTTTGTTGGGAGCATATTTTGCAATCAGAGCAAACATTTTCTTTCCCATCTTTTTGCCGCTCTTAAAAGCATGTTGCATAATTTAGGCACTGGCAGCAGCAGCAAGCGAGTTGCGAACTGCAAAACTGGGCGACCAAATTGTTTTTAATGCTGACAAACTTGCTGCAAACGCAGTCATTATTTTAGGCGCTGAAAAGTATGCTACAAAAACTAGTTTTCGTTTCGCGTGTTGAGTTTGTTTGCATTTGCGCTTGGAATTGATTTTGTGTGTGCTGAATGCCATAATTTAGTCTCGAAATAAGCGTATGCTTGACTTTTGACAGCGAACATTAGAAGTTAATGAAGTTTGTTCGAGACGTTCTTAAGTACCCTCATCTAAGTTAAAGCATGGGTTTTTTTACGATAACTTTCTCTATTTCGATATATTCATTTAAATGATTAAGATATAATCTTCAACTTTCAAAATTAAGTTTGATTTAATATAAGTGCTATTCAAACATTTTCAACATATCGCCTTGTCGAACATTCTTGCTTGCATTATTGTTATTGTGGCATGAAAGTGGCAAGTGTTAACTAATTGCCAAAGGCGAACAGACAATTGTCGCATAAAGTCAACTTTCGACCCGCATACGTGTAAATGGTTAACTTTAACACCGACGCCCTAAGGCCCGCCTGCTGTTGTGTCAACAATAAATTGAAATATTGTATTTGCGTTTAACTTTTGCGCAAACTTTATAATTAATGAAATTCGCATAATAAATGAACTTAAAAATGAAAATGAAGAACAAACAGAACAGCTGCCAGTTGTGAATGCGAGGCCAGTAGGGGTTTGTTGGCGTAAGGGTCATTAGTATGTCTAATGTGTAGGAAAGTGCTGAAAATCTGTTTAGTTTAGATCATTTTGAACAGCATTATATATAGAATAAAGCGTATACACAAACAACAAGCGACAACAACTACAGAATTTAATGCCGCTCACATGATTTTAATTTGTGTAAACTCAAATTCCATTTGCAGATTGATATTAGTGAGTAAATAGGCTAGGCAAACTAAGGATACTCAATAATATTTCTGTTTATTTTTGTGTGAAAATATTTTATCATTATTTATGTACTTTCATTGACAAATAGACAAGAAGCTAGGCAATTCAATCTAGATGGTTTCTAGTGATGCTGCTTAAAAAGCTTAAAAAAGTTTACAAAGCAAATTAGCATATATATTCTTTCCATGTTATTCACCTGCACAACTTTAGTCAAAGCTTTTGTTAACAATTTAATGGTGCACGAATAAGAAGCAACGTTACAAAAGTACAATGTTGACAGTGTCGTGTTGTGGTTGTGGTTAATGGCAATTGTTACTGCCTTTGGCAAATCATGCAATAGAAATCCTTTAAAACACAAAACAACAAACAAACAAACCGAAAAATCCCTCACATCTCACTCCTACCCAATCTTGGCTCTGATTTAGTATACGCTATATGTACCATATCATATTGGCTGAATGTTTGTTTGCATAGGGCGCTTTGTGTTGTGCAAACACACACACACACACGCACACACAAACAGAGCGACCGAGTGGCAACAAATAATAGAATTTGTCTGGTTTTAAGCATGACAGGCACAAGAAGGCAGAGAGGATAATGTTGTGCATGGCAAACGAGGCGCAACTGAAACCCATTTCCTTATACACAGAGTCAGTCACTGCACACCGCCCAGGATGATAATGTACGAGCTGTGGCTCCCAGTGCGACAGCGCCTTACCTAACCATATAGGCCCAATATCATCATCAATCAACCCCGAACATATCAGATGTGCATTCACATGTGTACAGAGCTCACACATACACATGTACTGTAGTCATAATGTGTATGTTTTGGGAGGGAGGCAAGGTTGTCTAAACGATGCTCGGTGGCTCATAAATTTGTAAACGCAAATACTAGAAGCTGACATGATATACTTTTAAATCAACTTATGTTTCTGTTTTGCTTGCTACAACAACATGATTGTATTAATTAACCAATTAGTAAGAAACTTGTTGTCTTTGAACTAAGTAGCCTTTGTGCAAATTAGCTTACAACAGAATAGGCCTAAATTTTGCCAAAGCTTTGGCATAAGATTGTTAAGATTTCCTTTAGTCGAGCTAATATTTCTTAAGCCTACTTAAGAGCGCCTTTACTAATTTTTCTCGGAAATCGTTATTCAGTTTGATGCTTAGATAGATGCTTCGAAATAATTTTCAGCCTAAATGGATGATAGACAAAAAACCCTTCGGCTTAATTAACAAAAACAGTGAAAAGTTGAGCTTCCTTTTTGTTTTCGTTAAGACTTTTTTGCGGTCAAAAATCAGTCGGTCAGGGCAAAGAGTTATAAATTAGTTAAAGCAAATGACGTGTACTTTCTGAGGTAAAATTTATATGTGTACTGGCGTAATGGCTCTAAATGGATTTCCGATTAAAAAGAAAAAAATAACAAACTATTAACATGCACTGACCTCCTTGAACTTTAAATGTATGGTAATAATAATCACATAACTGCTTCAGGGCAGTTCCTGCACGTTAGCACGACTTATGCAGAGCGTGTGCACTTAAAAATGTTTGTAAGGGTGCTTTTAGAGTGCAGTTGGCACTGACAAATGCCTATAGGGAAGGCCTAAATATGCAAATGTAAGCTCAAAGCGGCCTTATGGGCAGTCACGTGGTAATTGAATCGTGCTACGAATCGTAATGCAACTTTCACATAAGCCTGTAGCCAGGAGCCATTAGAAAAATGCACAAAGTATATAATTGCATGAAAAGCATTGATGGGACGGTGGGGTTAGGTGGTGTCTACAGTTAGCTGTTAGTGTGTGTGTGTGTGCGTTTTGCGAGAAACATTTGAATGCTTTCAACGCACTAGGCAAACTAACAACCAAACAAACAAATATCATTACAGCGAGTTACATATGCAAATGCCTGGGCTGACAACACATGGAATATGTATATGCACACTCGAAGGGATATGAAAGCCGTTGACGACAACGCATATACATAAAAGATGATGAAGGGATTGCATATAAATATTCGAATGACAAGACAGCTGCACAATGACGGAGCAGGAGATGCAGGGGGTGCAGGGGGTGGTGAAGGAGGTGGCGACAGCTGTAGAATGCGATTCTCAAGTGGTTGTACAAGAGCGCCCGCTTTTGATCGAACTTGCCGTGGCGTATACGTAATTTATGCATATAAATACACGAGTACTACAAGCATAAACACGCACACAAACACACGCACACAAGCCTCATATTTGCAATCGCATACATCTTCGTTCAATATGCATGCATGTTTTATCGCGTTGATAGCAAACAAAAAGAAACTGTGAAATAACACTACGAGCAATAAATTTAAAAAAGCGCCACACAGCTGGGTGGCATAACTTCAAATCAACAAATGTTGAAATAATACAATGATTCCTGATCCCAGGCTTAAAGTGCCTTAAAAACGGAAACAAAAAATAAAAGGAAGGAAAATTGGCTTTTGGGCCTGTGCAATACCCGGTCGGATGTTGACAATAAAACATATATGTATGTTGGGTAAATACATATTGTATATTCCATAAGCACGAATTTGAAAAGAGAAAAAAAAACAAGATTGCGCAGATCGAAAGTTAACATTGCGCTCTGTGTCGCCACAATGTCACAGTAGGCAAAAAACTGACGACTATTTGGAAATGCTTAATTTTTTAAATGCAAGAATTTGCTTGGCTTTCTATTTTAGACTTTAAAAAAAAACATATTTGAAAAATGCAACTTACAAATTTTTACTTAGATTAATAAAGTTTTAGCATTAATTCTGTGAAATTTATGCCCTAAGAACCTGCTTTATTGTACATTTATTTCAAGCTATTTCTCTCAGCCATTTGGTGGCTATGTATTAATTCTTAGTAGCTTTATATATAACGCTTTTGTTTGTTGTTGAAGCCTTGGCTTTCGCATTTTCCTTGTCAATTCAAATCCTCCATTGTAGTGAACAAGATGATGCTTGCCAACGGCAGTTGTTACTCCATCACTTTTGCTTTTCTATTGACAGCATTTACTACGAGCAAGCATGAAAATAGAGGAATTAGGCTGCAGGCTAGTTTATCGCAGTAATAGGGTAAATGGGAAGTGTTGTGCCAGCAACATTTATGCAGTAATCTTTGCATGCACAATGAGCATCCGATGTGTTCGCGTTAATGCGAGTGTGCGTGTGGCTGTGGGTGTGCTTGTGTGCTTGTGTGCACAACATAACTGCAGATTGCAGTGGCTGAAAACATTTTGCCCGAGCATGGAGTGCACACAAACTGCTTGCGAGAATGGCCAATGATTTGATCTGCAATTAACAGGCTGCCCCTCCCCCACCCCCAGAGACAAATACCTTAAATGTGCATCACGCATCGGCAATCCAATTATTCTTAATTGTCCTAGATGTGCTCTATCGTATTGTTCTAAATGAATGTGCAATGGCTTTAGTGAGCAAGTTTTAATTACATCCGTGTTATAATCAAAGATTTTTCACACTGAAAACTATATTATTTAAAAATGCAAGTTACATAATTCAAGCTTGTAATTACGCAATTCCTTTCTTTGATGACATCTTCAACAAATATTTGTTAATATTAAGCACAGATTTAATAAACACTTTAATTTTATATAAGGTAATTTGGTCAAGTTAAGGCGTAATAATTGTAATAAAGTTTGTGAAGCTTTACAGATATGGCATTTGCATGACTTATTGTCGGGAAATGGCACAAATCAACCCTTTAATATAATTTCCTTAACTCGTAAGCTCAGCAGCTTAAACTCCGGTGCCACAATACCAATTGGCTCTTGCTTTAGCCACAAATGTGTTGAGAATTGACCAACGCCCCAGCAACCACAGACGCAAGACAAGAAATATTCGGTTCGTCTACCTTTTAGTTGCAAAAACACACTCACTCAATATGACCATTAAGCATAAGAGTTGGTCGACTTAACGTTTATTACTTTAACAAACACACACACACACACCCGCACACACAAACAAATTGCGTCACGAATTGTGGCATGAGTATAATAAAATATGAGCACATATGTTTTTCCTTTGTTTTTCCTTATTTTAACAACTGACAGAAAAATCAATAAAAACACTGCCAGTTAAGCCAACCAAGGCAGCCCAAGCCAAGCCAAGTGCGCATTTTATTTACCATATGTATTGAGAAACATGCGATAAGTAGGTAGTGCGAGTCGAGCAGTTTATAATTTAAGCGAATTAAGTAAATCAGCTCACGAACGTAAGCCCTCAAATATTAATAACTTGTCGAGCTGTGCATAATGGTTACAAATTTAATGACAGCAACATAATCGGTTAACAAGTGGAACTGAATCGCAAATAGAGATGACCAAATATTGGATTTGATCACGAGTCCTGAAATCTTAATAACAAGTATACGATTAATACAATGCTTATTTATGAATCAAATATAACAGCTAGAAAGCAAATATTACCACAATGTGAATATTATCGGCACATAAGGTTATTTTGAATATAAAGGTTTTTATGCAATTTTATGCATTCGATAAATTCTAAACTTTTTTTTTAAATTAAAATTCTCGAAAATAAGTCACAACTGCCGATTGTGAAAAAATAACAGTCGAAGTGAATCCTTATACAATTTAAACAATAAGTTTTGAACATTCTGTTTTTAATTCGTGAGTTCGTAATGTAAAAGACAACGTCAAGTGCCCATCTCTAGGTAACTTGAGTATTTTTACGACGTATGGGAATGCTCAATGAGTGTGTAAAAGCAAAGAACTGTGTGTGTGTGGCCTGGGTCGACTCCTGTGCGTCAGTTCTTAATATTTTATATATTTTTAAAGCGCTTGCCTCACACACGTAATCACCGCCTTAACAATCTTAATTCGCGGACATGGGCATATTAAAAGGCAGACAGCAAACGTGTGTCAAGCTAAAGAAGAGAGAGGCAGATAAAATCGAGAGAAAACTGTTAAAAATAATATTTTTGCTGATGATGCAGAAAATTCAAGCATTTGTCTCGTTTAGTTACGTGTTGTATAAGGTGCTGCAAGGTTGCGGGGAGTGTGTGTATGAAGCACGTTAAAACTCCGAAACTAAATGAATATAATGAGAAAATAACAGGGAGATAGCAAGCTCATTTTTGACGCACTTACGATTGCAGCGAGTGTGCCGCAAGTGGCAAGCAGAGAATGTGAATAGCTGGCGTTGTCGATATGCCAAGATAAAGGCAACTTGTGCTCGTTGTTCTCAATGGTTTTGTTGCTTTTGCTTTTGTACTACTTGTTCAAAAGTTGCATGCAACTTGGCGTTTCTTTAACAGTTACAAACACACACACACACACACACACTGAAACAGTCGACAAGGACTGTTGTTCCTTTATTTCATTTCATGTTTGCAGCCACACACACACACACACACACTCGCACTCTCGCACACACGCACATTCATAAGTCCAGCGAACTGTTGGCGCTGTGGCACCAGCTGCACTTGCAACACAATTGTTGCATTAAATAAATGTTTTGTATTCTAAATGCCATATGTAGTTGCAAACGTTCCTGTTTTCATTTCAGTTATGTTTTTTTGCGCCTGCAAGGCACAAAGACGTTGATAGATTTGCTTGTATCTATGTATGTGTGTGTACACACAGAGAAAATAGGACTGACAAAGTCGCAATGAACCAAAATCCAGTTTACAAAATAAAAGTTTGAATAGCTTAACTTTCTTATTTATTTTTTATATATTATATAAAATCTGCAAACGATTCTGAAATTTTGTTAAATCAAATTGTAATAAGAAAATCTTCAAGATTTCTCTTCGTGCACAAAACTTGCATGCTTGCATGCCACACAATTGTAACAGTTCTTAGAAATCCACTTGGGACATGTTTGCGTTGTTTAGTACTGAGCTTAAACAATGCATTTTAATGAGTTTTTGTTCGTTCGCAATTATTCTTTTACATTCGTTGTTTTAGTTGTTGCAAGCACATGTAATCAGCAGAGTGATAGAAAAAAAAAATGGGCCGTAATGAAAAAACTGTCTTCATAGTAAGAAATAAAAGTTGTCAAACTGACAACAGCAAATGTGATTTAATGCGGCAACATATCAATAATAAAACTCTTAAATTGTTTTAATTAAAGTAAATACTCTGGTTTGAGTTTGCCAAAGTTGCTGACTCATTTGTCACACAATCAATTTGTCAATTATACTCTGACAGCCTTTGCCAAATATTATTTGAGTTGAACTTAAAAGGAAATCACTGTGGCAAATGCAAATTTTTAATTGTTATTTTATGCCAGAGAGAGAGAGAAAGATACAGTGCGAATTAGCATATAATGTGAATTTGCACTAAATACAATGCAAAATCAAAATATTTGACAAAACAAAGGCCAAATGCATTTATCAAGACATGCTAAGCTCAGATATTATGTTGTTGCAACTGTTGGATTTATAACAATGCATTTGCTGGACACTGTTCACAACATTCGTGGCAAGAACTAATTGCATTCTATGCCCCATTCTTCCGTCAGCCCTCTTTCGACCAATTTGCTGCTGCAACTGCTGGCTGACAGTCAATTATGCCATTGTTTACATTAATTTGACAACAAATTGCATTTGATTTTAAATGCAAAGCTTGCACATCGAAAATTACAATTTCTCTACTCCGCTGTTGGACAGAAGTTGCCAGATAGGCAGCTGGGAGAAAAGTAAACAAATTTGAGCAATTTGTTGATTTATACTAAACGCACAACGGCTGTTTAGTTAATTTTAATGTTATTAAAAGCGACGACGTCAACATTCAACGTCAACGGTGTCATTAACTGCCAAAAATGTTCGCCCCTGTCATGGCAAATTGTCGGATTTTCAATTTTAGTATTTGTTTGAATTTAAAGTTGAACAAATTTCGGGACTAAATTTAATTTTCATGTATCAAGAATGCCTATGATCAATGTAAGAATATTTTATGATTATATCATTCTTATATTTAGTTTAATTCAGCAATTTAAAACTTTTTTTAATCAAACATAACAACTCGCTTTTAAGTTGCCATTAGGCTTAGTTTTATATCAGCTTATGGCAATTATAAGGCAGTGCAATTAAACTAATTGCTGATTCGAATTTTAAATCAAATAAATGTTTAACCACAAAAGCAGCCGCAAAGTTTTTAATAACTTGTAAGTTTTAAACTGTTTGATGTTTTGTACTGTGGCTGGAATTATAATTTAATTACTAAGTAAGTACCCATTTATTAAAATCACTTTGAACAGGAATGGAGCAAATCGATATCAAATTAAAGACTGTGAAAAGTTGAAAGGTTTGTAAATGAAATATAATGATAAAATTATACACATCTCACAAGCGTTTGGTGTACTTTCAAATGGTTGAGTGGCTAAGATGAATAAAATACTTGATTTTTATTTTGTTTAAAAACAGAGCACAATCATTTTGTTTTGTTTTTAGGAACTTGAGGGGCTTTCGCTAAGAGCTCTTAGAAATAATTGCGTTTAGTACTTATATACATCCATGTTCAGTTTATAAACGAGTGCATAAAACAGACGGATTTTTTTTTAGCTGCTACGCTTTTTACAACAATTTGATTTTAATATACCCTGTACTTAATAAGTTGGGTAAGAATGATAGACGAGTATTTAATGTCTTTAATAATGTGATCTACATTATTTTGTTGTCAGTATTTTTTATGTTTTAGTTTAAATGTTTCCCTTAATGTACCTTAGTTATATTTCTATAACTGTCTATAGGGTATCTACTTGACATGAACTTTAGACTCAAGCACACTTAACGCGTTTTCCGTAGTGTATATATATATTATATATATGAAGCTCACGGATGGTTCGTTGAACGGATGGCCATCGGGCAGAGCTTATGCCGCAGTTGCTACGGGGCCTGGGGCCCGGGGTCTGGGGTCTGGGAAACTGGCAACAATTTTATTTTGTTACGCTGCCGTGCAATAGCGTTAAAATGTTGTTTTCAATTTTCAACACTTTTAATAGCCAATTAATTAAACGGCCAAACAACAACAAATAAGGGTATATGGTTACAGTTGTGTGTGTGAAAAAAGTATTCAGACTGCGGCAGCAAACATTTTTATAATTGCTGTGCGAGCATTTTTTAGTTTTTTAACCCACACGGCCGATGTTAAAAAATAAGTAGAAAGCAACATAAATCATACTGGCATTAATATATGATATAGGCAATGAATGCTTCAATCCGCAAGACTTATGCTAATAATTTATGCTTTTAAAAATAGCAAATTATGCTTTTTTAAAAAAAATGTCTGAAAGATCATAAATTATAAATGTTCAAGTGGCTGGGATAACAAGGATGCTTAGGTGGGGGAAATGCGGAAGCAACAAGAACACAGTCAATTAACAAAATTACTATTTATGGGATTCTGAGAGACATAATAAATGTCGGTGTGTGTGCGTAGCTTGTTGACCCCCATAGGATTAGTAGCAATTTGCTGTTTGCCCTTAAATGTTCCAGTTACCAGGAATATCCAAAGGCACAGTCTTGTCAAAGTTTACTTATTTATTTCTATGCATGAATTATTTATGGGACAAAAACCGAGTTGGTCTCTAAACAAAAGACTTCGGTCGATTAATGTGCCGGGCCGAAAGTTGTTGTGCACGAGGTGTTAAAACATTTGGGAAGGGGTTAAGGGTGGTATGTATATTAAAACTTTTCGGCAAGCTCATACGTTGTGGCAGTCTATACTGCTACTCTGAAGGCCCCAAAACACCGAAGTACTGAAACATTTAAAGGCATTTTGTTGCCCGCCAAAGACAAAACAAGGCGTGCGATGAAAACTTTTTTTCGGGCGTATCAAAGATTCTTTTGATGAAACTTTTCATACCTGCTAGTGTGCTATGTGTGTGCAATCAAAATATATTAAAGGACAACAAGTGGGTGACAAAAGCGCAAAAATGTTGTTGTCATCATATATGGACAAACGAACACACTTGAAACGACTCGATTCTCTCTAGAGACCGCACTCAGCTATTGTCCATTTTGCTTTTTTTTTTGTATTTTCGAATAAGCACGTGGTTTTCTGAGGGGGTTTGAGTGCCATAAATTGGACAGCGACCATTTAGACTTATTTTTTGATTTGTAAACATCTATAGGCACGGGTATCTATTTCTGCCAGTTGATGCAAATAATGCAGCGGGCCGTGCTGCGCTGGTCTCGACCTACGAACAAATTTAGAGTGCTGTCGTGTCATATACATATTCATCTGAGTAAGGTTGTATTGGTTTAGCGGCAGAGAATAACTGTAAAATACAAATTTTAGAGTTTTGCCTCAATCAGCTGGATACAGTCCTAGTTGGAAGGATAGTATAAACTTAATATGAACTTTGTGCAGTTGAATAGCAAAACTTGAGATTCTTAAATATAACTTCAATTCTACATATTTGTTAATTTTCTAGCATTGTTTATTGTTTAAATTCTAGCATAAACAATATATATATATTAATATCATATATTAGAGTTTTCATTGACAATTATTGAATATTGGTTCAAGGGGTATTTTTTCTTTGTGAAATTTGTGCGTCTCAGCCAGCACGTTGTTGTTTTGTTCAGTTTCCCTTTGCGTTCAGCGGCCCGTCGATTAAAGGAGTGGCGGTGGGTCAGCGGACAGCAAGAACGGTAAAATGTTGTTGGTACATATTGTATGCAAGTGCGTTTGAAACATACATATATTTCTTGCTATGCCTGCTTATCGAGGTTTTTTTATTATTGATATTTTTCCTTTTTCTGTGTCAGCGGCAAACGCGCGCTTACATTTACATATGTATGTATCAATGCACAGTAGCACTCATATTTTATTAGTGTGTCCAACATTCGCTAGTTCATTCCATGGTTGAATTATACATGGTTAAGTCGTGAGAGCATGCTCGCTCAATTTTTAGGAGCCTGTTGTTAGTCGCAAAGCAGCTGTCAACGTTATAAGTTGTGAGTGCGGACGAATTTTTCGTGGAATTTTAAGGTTACGTTACTTTTTTAGAACTATGTTTATATGTTTTATACGTTTATACATGTTTCATGTCATTTTATTTCATTTACATAATCAGTTTAAAAATTTAAATTACACATGTAGCCAAAAACACACACGCTCTGAAATTAGAACCTCTGTTGAAAAATGTAAACAAAATCACACATCGTTCTATCTCTTTTTTGCTCACTCAAACAAGACGATGAAGCAATTTCGAAACAGCGACTGTGCTTTCTCTCTTGCACTCGCATGGTCTTATCAACAGGCTCTTTCTGCCGCGCATGACTTAACCTTGTATAATTCAACCATGGTTCATTCTCTCATTATCAAAGAATTCCGTTATGTTATCCGAACAAGAGAGAAAAAACGTTGCCTGTTTAGTTGTTGCTTCACACAAATGTACACCAACATCGCGAAAACGGATATTAAAATGAATGTCTCGCTCTAACTACAGAGAGCGATCGTAAGCCTTATCCACTTTATCCGCTTTATCCACAAAGGCAGTCAGCCTCAAACCTAGCTCGCCTTGACAACGCACGAAGCTTATCGTCCGCTTATTTATGCAATTAAAATTGATACGCGCTATATTAAAGTTTAAATTGTGCTTATATAAATAACTGAACATACGCAAAGCGTTTGTTACATTAAGGATCGCCGTTTAATTGCCTTTGAAAGTGGTTTTTGAGCAAATCTAGCTTGAATAAAAGGCCGCCAATTTTTCTTGCCTTGTCGGGCCGCGAAAAAATTTCAAGAGAGAGAGAGAGAGGAGATTCGCGCCCATACGTGTGTGTTGTTGTTGCTTTAAACTCGCTGCAAATCTTCGAAATAAGCGAAGCGTTTTAAACAGTATTAATAACTGTATATTTGATATTTTTTGATATTTTTTTTGTGAAGTGCAGTAAAAATGAAATATTAAAATAGTATTAATTTATTACATTTTATTTTTTTATTTTATTTTTTTTCTCGTGTGTGTAGTGCAGTGAGCTTTTTGTTTTTGTGAAAGTGCTCAGCGAAAAGAGAGAGAGAGAGAGTAAGCGAGCGCAGAAGCCCTTGCATTAAACTGCGTTGTGTTGTTGCTGCTGCCGGTGAGTGAATTTTGCGTATTATACACCTACATATGTATATTATATTATATTGATCACCCTGTTAATTAATCACCTAGTAACAACAGTTATATTGGATACAATAGAAGTAAGTTTCATTGCTGCAATGCATTTAAATTGTTATTTTAATTTGTTGTCGGCAGCAAACGACATCGACAAATGAACTACTAAATACACTTTCGTTATTTGTGTACAGCTTTGCATAACTGTATGGCAAGGATACTGTCTGTTTTTGTGAAACTAGCGCATGTCGAATGTTGGATATTCTTATAACATACGTATCATACTACAGTTGCGCTCATATTATATTGGTGTGTCCAACATTCGCTAGTTCATTATCTTATTATTTAAGAATTTCGTTATGATATTCCGAAGAAGAGTAAACTCGAGTCGTGCTTTGGAGCTGACACACACATTTTTATGCTAATATATTGCAATCGAACAGGTACAAACAGGTGTTTACACATCGCTCGTGACTTCTAACACTCATTAGTTTTTTTTTTTATTATCTGTTTGCCAAAACATGTTGGGCTTTGTTTGCCCAGCAATTAAATAGAGGGCCAAACCAGCAGCGAGTCAAAAGACACGAAAAAAAAAACAAGTAAAACTTTAAAGCAGACGGATTGAAAATTGGCGTTTGTCTGTCTGACTGTTTTTCCGGCCACACACAATTCAATTGAACTCAAACAACAACAAAAAAAAAAAAGGAAACAAGAGAAAATATTAAAAAAGCAAAAGGAAATTGGTGACAGCTGCGTTGAAAGATGATTGAATAATAGCAAAGGTAATCGTATTCATATCCTTCGACTCTGGGCAACACGTGCTAGTTATATAATACTTTGAAGGCCTTGCTTGAATGATACACATTTTATTGAGAAGCGGATAATCATTTAGACATTTTGTCAGATGTTGCCTAGCGACAAAATTGATAAGACAAATTGACCTTTAAAAACTGATTAAATCTGTTGAATAAGTTGTCGCAATTCAAAAAGCTATGCACGAAAGTAAAGCTGTGGAAAATTGAGCACCGATTTAGGTATTACAAATATTGATTTTGTTTCATTTCTGTTTAGACAGCAAATTTTTCGGCAACATCCTCTTAAGCCCATCCCAATTGGATTAATACATTTTTGAATTTATGACCTAGATTATTGGTCTTAGCGAGTTTTACCAAAAATTTGTCGCTTGTCCCCCTTCTCAATAAATCACATTTGTTAAATGCATTGACTAAAAATAGCAGATAGGGCAAAATTTAGCTCAGCAATTCAAACAGGACCAACATCAGTATTAAAATCGCATTTAGTTGGTTTCTTTAAACTGAAGTTTAGCATTGTTATGAATATATATTTCTGCCAATAGAAAGTCTAGGTACTTTCCTAAGGTGTGGCAAGCCAATCTTGCAACACGCATGCTTTAGATGACATTTAAAGTGTACAGAAATAAGGTTTCTTAAAATTAAAAAAGCAAGCTAATACTTACACATGGGCCTCTTGAGGTATTCGATCGCCTGACACTATGTGCTGCTCGCCGAATCGTTAAGTGGTGAGGCAATATTACTGTTGCTGTCCGACGAGGAGAGGGGTCGACAAATGCCAAGGCACGTTTTACCCGGCGGCATGCCTTTTAATATGGCCACCGCCTCATCCAATTCGAGACCTTGGAGTGTGTGCTCGCCGACACTGATGAGACGATCACCCGGAAAGATCTCGTTGGTTGCTTCCGCAGCACCACCGCGTATTAGGCCGCGTATCACAATAACACTGCTTTCCGCATCGAGCGGATCCTGATAGTCGAGTATGGAGAAGCCGAAGCCCAGCTCCGACTTATCAATCTGCACAACTGTCACCTCGCTGCTCCATAGCGCCAAACCGGACACGTTTTCCAGCGACTTGGAGCGCTGCAATCCGGCGGCAGAGGCAGCGACAGCAGCAGCAGCAGCAGCTGATTCCGTCAGGGTTGCTGTGCTTGAGGTGTACAAAGAGCTCTCCGATTGCGCCTTGCTCAACAGATTCTGAAGACTCTTATGGCCGCCGGGCAGCAGGCTGCGTGACTCGAAGGCCTCCGGATTCTGTGAGGTATTTATGATGGAGGGTACGCGGGTGCCACGAGCACATACCAGCTTAACTTTGGCTGGCAGCTCCCTAAGTATCTTGACCACATCGACGTGACGCAATCCGAGCAACCTGTGCTCATTGACCTGGAGCAGCTCGTCGCCCGGCCGCAGGATGCCCTGTTTGCCGACGGGACCGTCCTCGAGTATGGAGCGTATATAATGATGTGGACGCTTCTCAATGCCGCACTCGACGTCGACGGTGCCCTCGAGGCTGATCCCTAGACCTAAAATTTTATTTATTTCGGCAACTAAAATTTCACTTTCGGGAAACTCACTTTTCCAGGCCACCCTCAGCGAGGCGGCGCTTGGACTAGCTATGGCTACAGGCGTAACGATCGTGGGCGTGCCAATGGGCGTAACACTGCCCTTGAGTACAGTGGGCAGCTCATCATTGGTGGGCGTCTTGCCATGCTCTGGCTCAGAGGGAGCTACATCCAGTTCGGGCTCGGGACACTGCTCATCGGTGTCATTGCCACTGTCATGATCATGTCCATTGCCATTCGTTAAACGCGGTGCACTTTGAGCACTTGGATCACTTCTATCCAGGATATGCGACAAATTCGAGTCGACGGTATCACGGGATGGCAGGTCGGGAAAGTCTGCCATCAGCTGACCATCACCGGCATCGGCATCGCTCACTATGGAATCGGCGTCTGCGGATTTCGGTGGCAGCCAGCTGAGCGTTGCTATCGATGGTGAGGCTGGCATCGATAGCTGAGACTGGGCGTCACCATCATTGATTCCACCAACCTTCATCTCCGTAAGGGCCACCTGCAGATGCTCGAACTTGCGACCGCGCAGGAAACGCTCTAGGGTCAAATGCACCTGAATATCCGTATTGCGAAGCAACTCCACAGCCTGATGATTGGTCACACCGGCCAGAGTGCGTCCATCGACGGCGACAATACGATCATTGATCTGTATCTGACCACTCGTCTCGGCCGCACTGCCCTCAATGATACTCTTCACAAAGATGCCAGATAAATCTTCCTCTTCGCACACATAGCCGGCTACGGTGATGCCCAAGCCATAGACATTCTTGTGCAGCTCCACAATGTACGTTTCAGTTTCTGGCGAATCGACATAAGTGGAAGGTGACTCGGAACCCAAGGAGCAACAATCAACATCATCGGGCGTTATTTTTGCCGACTTTTTGCCGTCAGCTATCACAGTCGCATACTCTTCATCATCCTCTGTGCCCGTCCAGCGCTGACCCAACGGCAGTTGCAGCGATTGCCTTGCCGTCAGCAGCGCTGTCGTTGGCGGTGGCGATAATATTGAATAGGGCACAATATCCAAATCCTGCAGTCCAGTATCCGAGCTGCTTGCATTGCTAATGGGTAGAGGTGGCAACGGCAGATCGGCCAACTCCGTATCCGGAACGGGCAGCAGAGCAGAGACATTGCCTTGATCGGCTGTGTCCGTTGCGGGCCCGCCGGTGACAAGGCCAACCAGACTGCCAACATCTAGGCCGGCAGCTGTTGCTGTGACTGTGGCTAAGCTCGGATTATGAAAGAGATGCCGCGACAGTTCTTCCGGGTCGGAGAGGAGCTTAGTTGGTATAATTGGCGCATTGCTAGCTAACGTATGATAATCGATGGCCGTCGGCTCCACCGGCCGAGCCACAATCAGACGCACCTGAGCTCCGGTCTGACGAAGAACTGTGGCCACCTGCTCCGAGCTAAAGCCACGCAAATTCACCTCGCCAATCTGCAGCAGATGATCGCCCAGCTGCAGACGCTGATCACGCTCAGCGACCCCGCCCGGTGTCAATGCCTTAATCACAACGCCCGTGCTCCGTCCGCCAACGAGTATAAAGCCCAATCCGTTGCCATCATTGATCAGATCGATAACCTCCACCTGAGACCATTCGGTGCTTAAGACCATTTCGCTGCTCTAATTCCAAATGCAACCGCTCCAGTTGTAATTACGCTTAATACTCGATTTCTTTCTCTTGCTGCTAACATGACGTGCTGCTTTTTGGTCGGTGTTGGCGGTGCTGGTGGTGGTGCTGTTTGGCAATCTTGTTGGTTTTAGCTTTAACGTTTTTTTTTTTTGTATTTTTATTGTTATTGCATTTAGAGTTAGTTCACCACATTCAACGAATGATTATGGATTGGCTGGATGAGCAGCTCCTGGCACTGGCAGCTCCAAAGACATTATCGACTTGCCTGTCCCGCACGTCTGCAATTGTTGAAGGCAAAAAAAAAAAAAATAATAACATATAAAAGAACGACAAGAGCACTTAGAGGACTGTGCGGCACACGTCGCGTATACGCAACGCGACGCAATTACGTTCCGTTACGGGTCGCAAGTGAAAGCAAACGAAGCAAACGACGACGCAGACGAGTTGCGTGACGGGCGTGAAATACGTATTTCACTTTGGCTAACAATGCATTAACAAATGCTCTTTGTTGTTTGTCCTCCCTTGCAGTGGATATTCTTATCTAAAACACGTTAAAACCATCTAAAGCCTGCTAACTTAAATTCAAATTTAAAGAAGAGGGCTTAGAATCCTTGCTGCAAGGGTATTTAAGCTTCGGTTTTACAAAGCTTACTGTCTCTTTTCGTGTTTTTATTTATTTATATAAATGCGTTTTTTTCATTTAGTTTTTTGTGCGTTTTTACTGGTTAGGTAGCGCCGCGTGCTTTTAGCGCTTTTTTTAATGGCACCTTTTTTGCACGATTTCGTAATTTACATGCACACACAAACACACACGTATCACACACACACACACATACATCAGAATATGGAGCGAGATGTTCACGTGCCACGCATGTTTGGCATTCACCTGTTCCAAACTCGAACCACCCGCCGCCACTATGCCACCCCATTTGCCTGGCAATTAATTTCGAAAATGAGAAAACTCCCGGAAAAACCGACAAGTGTGCAAGGTTTAGTAAGGACTTTCATGCAGCATAGTGCTACACACACTCTCACTATGTATGTATGAGTATGGGTGGCACAACAACAAATTGCACTCAACGACAGCCCGAATTGGGTACCAATAACTGGCAAATGTCCCCATATATGTGTAAGTATGCATACTAAATATTGGTTTGGAGCATCCGACTTGATTGCAACGAAATTTTGATGTGACTTTTCTTTTCTAATGATATGACACTTTCAGAGATGAGCAATCTTGGATGACAGTTATTTTAGATGAGAATTTTTTTTATGTCTGGCTTTGGTTGTATTTTAGGTGCACTTTTAAGTTTCTTTAGGAATATGCAGCTTACAATAAAGTTAAAACATTCAAGCTAAAAAAGACTTTAAAAAAGTTTAAAAGCCATTCTGTTGGCTTAAGTTTAATTTTGAAACCTTTAAAGAGTTAAGAAAAATATATGAAGCCAACTCAAAAAGCACTCAAAACAGATAAATTTATATATAAGATAAATATATTTTAGTCTACACCCAAATTTATAAATGATTAATTTAACGGTCTCTTAAACGTCTCAATCATATAATCAAAACTATGCTTTTAACTCTGAGTAATTTTATAGATTGCCAAGAACATAGTTTTGCTTAGAAATTATAATAGCTTATTCGCAAGAACAGAATTTACGATGTCTTTACGTTGAATTTAAATATTTATTATTTTATGCTCAAATAAACAAATATATATATATTTTTCTTGAAAGGCCTTGATTTTAAAATTCTTTGTTGTGGCAGATAAAGGTCATAAATCAAGTAGAAACTATAGATAAAAATAAATTTAAATGCCGCAAATTCCAATTATAATAACGACAACGAATAATTTTTAATCGAACATATTTAATAATTCATTTTTGGTTGAATAAAATTAATGTCATAAGTCAAATTATGCAAAATAATTAAAATTTTAACAATAAAAATTGAAAGCTAAAGAAATTTAAGAACAGCATTAAATCAAGTGATTTAAACCCATCACTGTTGGCTAATAACTGAGCTAATGTCTGAAGGGAACGTAAGTTGCATGCCAACGCTATTTTCGGCTGCTGTGGCATTTGCAGCCTGCGATTGACTGCTGCTGCAGCTGTCAATTAAACGCTGATTGACTTTTCGTTCACGGTGCACAGATTGCAGCACGGGTCGTATGATTAACGTGCAACTTAGCTGCTCAGCTAAGGTGCTTCGGCTTTTGGCTATTAGCACCTCCCCCTGCGTAATGCGCTTCATTTAACCTGGTTGCGGTTAGACGGTTGGCAAGTAGTGAAAGCGATACGAGGGCTTGGACGACAATGAGTGCGCGTGCGAGGTCTTTGGCATCCCAGACCATTAAGCACAGTAAAACAAAAGTAGGCCAAGCGCGTTTGAAGTTTACAATGCGTGCGCGTCTGTGTATGAGGGGGTTTTTTTCTTGTGTGTGTGTGTGTGTGTGTGTGCTTGTGTGATGTGGACTGTGTTTGTAAAGTCTGCTATTTTTATATATGTCTCGAGTTGGGGGAACTTTAACAAGCTAGCTCCAAAACTGGTACTGCGCCAATTTTCACTCTCATTATTATACCCTTTGCAGGAGTTATTAAATAAGTTGTTAAATTTGAAATGAAGAATTCGAGGAAGGATATTTTTAAATGCATTTTTGTAGTAGTGGATGGCTTGTGAGAAAGAAATAACAACCCTGTTTCAAACCATATAAATCATCCGACTTTGGCAAGAAATTGGTCCTTATTGACCTCGATGTCCTTGTGTAAATATGCAATCATTCCTAAATCTATATTTTAATTTCATTTCCGAATAGGTAAATGTTAGCTTTGAGCACAAATCCATATTATTATTATACTTAGATTTAACATTTTAAGCTTCCTGCTGCTCACTGCCGTGTTGTTGTGCGAAATAAAGCTGAACCTTTTTTCCTTTTTTTTCTTTACTTTATTGCCACTGCTTGGCGATTGTTGCTTCTAACGCACTTCAAAACTGCCCGAGCCGGTGACCTACTGAGCATTATTAGCCGGCTCACAGTTTGTTTTTTTTTGCTTTTGTTTTTTGTAAGGGTTCGGGTAAGGGGAGGGAGCTGCCAAACGCCGCCTCTTTGCCAAGCCAGGTCAAGTGTCAAAAATCGATAAAATGAAAAAATTCCCATTATGTATGTGTGTTTGTTTCAAGGATGGAAGAAAGTCTGGTTTGTTTTTATCCATTATGTTTTTGTTTGCGTGTGTGTGTGCGTGCCTAGCATTGACGCCTACATTAACGACCATGCCCGCGCCTAAAAAAAAGCTAATGAATTTGACTTTCGGCTGCTTTAAACAGCACTCTCTACCTTTGTTGCCAGTTGTTTGTTTGTTTTTGATGTTCTTGGCTTGTTTCCGCCGCAGACTGAACAGGCTCCAACCGCATGACTCTGCTTGTTGCGACTGTTGCTGTTGCGGCTTTGGCATGTGGCTGCGCCTTTTGACCTACCTAAGGGCAGCAACGATACCAAATATTACAGCAGCAGCGGCAGCGGCAACGGATTGCGACGGCTTTCAACCAAATTGCGCGAGCATCGGCTGCACTTTGGCTAGGCTTTTAACAAACAACAAACACAAAAAAAGAAATTAAAACCACCACAAAACTTGTGCAAAATCGTGCACACGCAATTACTTAGCTAGGATATTGTCGCTTTGGCATTAAAGCTAGCACGCATAGCGCGTAAGTATATTTTTCTATTGATTTAACAAGCTAATGCCGCAAGCAGGAACAACAACATCAACAATGCCTCGCACCATTGTGTGTTTGTGTGTGATGCTGTTAACTCAATTGTGCAACTGCATTAGTGCAGCTGTTGAGCATTATTTATTAATTGTAAGTGCCACTGGTTTGGATGGCTTTAATTAGCGCATACTTGCACTTGCTATGCCCAAACATTTCGCGTATGATTTCTTCATTTAGTTTTTTGCTAGCCACCTTGTTGCCACTTCATTCGCGTTCATTCACTTCGTAAACACACACACACACTCACATACAGACATTGCCAGCATTGGCTGTATTCACTTCGTTTTTTTTTCTTTCGGTTTTGTTTGCTCTGTTTTTTGCACTTATTTTCTTCAATTCTAATTATTGTGCTGTATGCTTATGCCACTGTAAATTTTTCTTTGTTTTTTTTTTTTGTTTTAACAATTTTACGCGCGCGCTTTTTCCGGCACGATAACACGCCCGCACGCCACGAAGCTTCTTGGCCAAATGAATTGCCCGCTGGCCAGATTGCCTCGGCTCCGTTACACTCGCTCTCTCTTCGCTCGCACGTGGCGGCTTCGCAGGGTAGCTGCTCTCTCTCTAAGAACCTGCGCTGTTGTCAACGGTTTCGCTCTCTTTCTCTCTCTCTCAACTGCTCGGCAATCGGCACTCGGCCAATATTTACATATGAAGTTGACGGCTAGCAGCAGTTGACTTCCATTGAAGTTGCCGCTGCTTTGCATTCATTCAACTATCCCGTTGTGTGAGAGTGCGTAAGAATGCTTTTTGGCACAGTGGCGTTGTCAAAGTAATTTTTCAAGGGGGATAAGATTTAATGAGGAACAAAACAAGCTTAAGTAGCATCTAAGAATTTTATGTTCTATTAAAAAAAGCTGTTTTTAATCGAAGAAATATAACTTTAATGCTCATTTAGTTGGATTGTTAGCTTAAACGACTTCTTGTATTATTCAAAGTTTGTTGTTATAATCTTAATAGAAAAGATTGCCAAAAATATCATTCATACATTCAAACTTTTCTATTAAAACCATCAGAACTGAAAACTAGTTCATTTATAATCCAATTCATGTTTAAAAGTATTTATGTTCGAAATTATTTGAGCTAACTACTAAAAACATTTCGTCGCATAATATTTTCACCGATAGAACTAGAAAAACTTCGGATATGACATGATTATAAGGCTGTTACAAGAATCGCACAACAAGTGTGCGTTTTAAAAGTCAGCTAGCGTTTCGACTAACAACAAACTTTATGCGCCTGCTCCGTTGCCTATAGCAATCTCAGTCTGCGAGGGCTACCAAAAATAAACATAGAACTTCCTGGTGACAGGTGGAAGTCGGTGACCAGCAAACAGTTAGCAGCTCCACCTCAAGACACTCTGAAATCAAAGTAAATGCAATCAAAGTCTGAAAGAAAACTGACATATAAAAAAAAAAAATTGTTAAATGATAACACTTGCCTCAACCTAAGGCTCAACGTATGAGCGCAATGGGGTCAGTGCACCATTTGGTCGGACTGTCGATATGCCACATTTTAGTTAAGTCTAAAAAGCAGAGCGAGAAATCAAACTCAGTAAGCCCAGTACGTTATGTTATAGTCTTGAAAAAACTATAAATTTATGTTCAGTATGCACGGGACTATTGTCAACAACAATACTCAATAAAAACTATATTATATTTGTTTTAACAAACTCACAAAAACCATAAAGCGAAAAACATAACACTGAGTAAACAAAACAACCAGATAGTGATTACAAAACAAAACACTTAAAATGACAGCACCGCCAGTCAACTCTGATGAAGATTATTACATGGACGAACCCTTTGACGAGGAACTGCTGTCAGAGCTCGACGAGGAGCAAGAGATTGAAGAAGGTTTTCTGGACGACAGCGATTCACAAAGCGAGAGCGATGTCGAGGCTGAGTACCTGCGTGGTAATGTAAGTTTAACACAGCAGCAGGATAAACTGCCAGAGCTGACCATCAAACAGTTTAGCCTCAATCCTGTGCCACTCTTCCCACAGCCCCATGCTCGCCGTCAGCAGATCTATGCCAAGAAGCTCAGTGGTGGCGGCAGTGGTTTCCCCCGTGAGAGACAGGTGGCATACAACACCTCCTCTTCCGATGATGAAATCAAAGTGGTCATCCATGAAACGTTGGCCGAGGTTAATCAACTAACATTGCGACCAGAGCAGCCAGATGAAGATGAGGAAACAGTTTCAGTGCGCACACTTGTGCCCTGTAACGACCAGATTGATGACGAGGAACAAACTGAAATTGAAGACAATGATGTTGATGGATATGATGATGTTGAGGTGCAAGACGAGTTTGGGGATGAGGAAGAAATCACTACTGAAGATGAAGACGATGGCAAATCCGAGCGTAGCCATGACGAAGAAGATGATATTCAAACCGGCCAACTAGAGGAAAAAGACGAAATAAGTGACGGAGACGAAGAGGACGAAGATGAGCAGGAAACTGAATTTAAAGCTGAAGCTGTTCAAATTCAACAGCCAAATCAGGATCTTGTCGATGTTGAAGATGCCAACGATAGCAATATGGAACCGGATGACAGTGAGTGTGAAATTGAGCCGGAGCCAGCACCACAAAAGAATAAACGGATGCTAAAAACCCAGCCGAAAGAGGCCATGAAAACCGATGCTGTTGTTAAAGGACCGCTTTCGACACAATTAAATTTCCCTGAAGACGAAGGGAACACTTCAAGTGGCGATGGATTGGGCATGAATGAGCAACTGAATGTCAAATTTCTGGAACAGCAAATGAAACAAATGTCGGAGATGATCATGAAAACATACCGCCTTAATGGCGGTTCACCAGACAATAGTGCCTTCGAGCAGCTGGCCATGGCCACTAATCTGTTGCAGGAGCCAAGCAAAGAGATGCCCGTAATGTATGAGGATGAAGAAATCGAAGAAACCGAAGCAACCAACTCAGTGCGTTCAGATAAATTAAATCGTCCTAGCTGCCGCTGTCCATCAAGCACAGATGTTCATGAACCAGAGCAGGATAAATTTTTGATGGATGAGTGTGGTCAAGGCGATGGTTTATTGCGCTATTCCAATGCTAGCCTTAGCCAGCAGAACTCATCTCGCATTAACTGTCGCGTTTCCAGCGTCACTCCAAGCAGCTATAATAGTGACAACAGTGGCTATCACATTGAAGTCGGCCGTCGTCCACGCTCAGTGTGCTCATCAGATGTAAAGTGAGTAACGCCTGATATATTAAAATAATCCTGGTACAAAAAGTATCCATTTCCAGCTATAAGAATTTGGGTCGCAAAAGCTTTAGCTTTACCAATCCGCAAGTGCGTGAAATTGAGCGTGCAAATAATATTTTGCTTAAGAAAATGATGAATGTGAAAGCCACAATTAAACCGAGTTTCAATGCAGTCAAATCCAATACCAATCTGCAGGCTAAAGTGAGTATACATACTTCTAAAGCAATGAACAGTCTGTAAAAATCAACATAATTGTAGAAACAGCCATTGCCTCGCTTGACATCCGCTGCTGTCAATCGCAAGAAGTATCAACGACAGATCGACTTGGATAATGATGTGCTTAAGCGCAAGTTGGAGGCGGTTGGATCGCGCCGTCCCTTGTTCAAGTGAGCGAAGCGAGTTCAATATTATAATTATAGTTATAGAAATGTTTAAAGCGAATTTACCAAATTAAAATTTATTGCAAGTTTAGATGTGTAATAAATGCGTGTGTATGTTTGTATATTTGTGTATAAAAGGTATAACAAATTAAGCTAAAGTATAAACTTATATATAATGCGCTCTAAACGACGCCATGTAGGAAATTTAAATATGTTTATGAGAGTTGATACAAATATTGGTTAAATAAAAAAAGGTTGCCTTTCAAAAGATTCGACAACAAAAATTTGAATCTCTTTGGTCGTATTGGCTCAAAAAGATCTAGAACTAGTAATTAAACTAAGTATTTTATAAAGATGTCTAGAAAAAATAAGAAAACTTTGGCTTAGATTGTCACTTCGTTAATCTTGCCTAAAAAGGTTTCGCCCAGCGACTTAACTGCTTTAAATGCAGCATCACCATTTCGATCCTTAAACTCGGCCTCGTTTTTGATCTTTTCTTTCTCACGCTTTTCTAATTCGCGATAAATAACTTGTCCAATCTGTAAGACAGTATTTTTACCAATTATTAATTATTAATTTACCAAGTTACACTATTTTTTACTTACATAAACATCAATGGCTGCATATATTAGTTGATTCTCGTCCAGCGGTATAACATGCCATTTGCTCATTCGCACCTTGTTGCTTTTGTCCATGGCTTTCTTGGCTATGAAGTTTGCCAATCTTTCCAAGCTCCATCTGCCACCAGTCTCGCACACTTCGTTGCACCACACGCCTAAATCAACACATTTTGCAATTAGAGGCTCGGCTGCGATCTCAGGAAAGTCGCGTTCCAGCTTCCGAAAGTCGCTAGATATCCAACAAAATTGAGAATAATTAATATACATTCAATTAAGTATGAAATATTCTTACGCTTTTATATTCACGCCATGCAGACGCACTTTAGGATGGTTAATGAGAGCTGCCAGCGCAGCGGGTATTTTGTTCAATTTGCTTAGCTGATAGACATAACAGCAACGCTCATCGACGCAAATTTGTATAACTGCTGATTTACCGGGACCAGTTTGGAACGAAAACGGCCATTCCATGTCAAATGCCATGGGTACAACATCTTCTTCTTTGCTTTGCTTCTCAACCCATTGCCTGAACAAAACTTAACCTTAGCAATCAGTTTTAAATGCATTTTCTACACTTACATCACTTCATCTGCTGAGGCAGCGATCTCTTGGCTTTCTGTATAGTATTTGATAGCTCCGCGGTATTTGATGAATGGCAACTTCTTTGGTTTTTCCTTCTCTGGGGACTCTGGTCCGTCTTCTGCCATTGATCGGGTGCTACGCGTCACCCGGCTGCTGCTGCGTTTCGGTGGATTCTCACTCTCGGCGTTTTCCTTGTCCTTAATCTACAAAACATTTAATACAAGTTGGTTTTATTGGTTACAAGATACGGGTAACTCAACTTACCACTTCAGGTGTGCCTTGATTTTTTCGTTTATTATTACTCTTTGTTGTCGGTTTTTGAGCGGCTTTGGTTTGCTTAGCTGCATCTTCCTTAACAGCAATTTGCTTTTGAAAGTTAAAGATAGTCGGCTATTTGATTTTGCTAAAAAAAAAGATTTTTAGCTTACCTTCTCGGGCATTGCAATATTTTTCGACTTCACAGGCATTTTAATCAAGAATTTATCCATTCCTCTTTTGATGTGTTTGCAAACAAACAACAAATTGCCGCCAAAATTATATTTAGTGCTGGTGAAGGCATAATGTTTGGTATTTTTCTTAGTTTATTGCTTACACTGCATGCGCACGATCTGGTAGCTCTGCTCTGTTGTTGCGCTGTAAAACTCAAATATGCTCTGTTGAACAACAGAATAGCCAAAACATATGATTTTGGAAAACGACCGGCACCGTTTTTATTTATTAGCTTGTAACTTTTTTGATAAAGTTAATAAATAAATATATTGTTATGGCTGCAAATGTATCTGCCCATTACATTTCGGAGAAAGTGTCCAAGGTGCGCTGGCTGACAGAGGAGCTGCAGCAGAGCGAACGCTTTGTTACAGGCAGCTGGGATATGGACAACAATTTTGTGCGCTTGTGGCGCTTGCAGCCAAATCCATATGCACAGCAGGTTCAGCACACGCCGCGCTGCAATGACAAAGTGGCCATGGATGGCGACGTCACAGGCTTAGAGTTTGTCAATGAGGACACTCTGGCTGTGGGCTGTGCCGACGGTAAGCACTTTACAATTTCACTTATTTCTGTTACTAATATGTTCTTTAAATTGAATAGGACACCTCAGCCTGTTAAAAGTGCACAAAGCTGTCGAAGAGGATCAATTGGAGCACATGGCACGCAGTGAACGTTTGCACGAATTCAAATGCAGTAAACAAATTGCGCCTTGCACAGCAATTAGTGTTTATGGAAACGACATAGCCACTGTTGGCGAAGACGGTTGCATCAATGTGTTGAATGCGAATAATTTGAAGCAAGTGAAGCGTGCTATCGATGCCGACAGCATATCTCTTTTGTCCGTATGCTTTGTTAACCAGCATCAGTTGGTAACCGGAAACCGAATGGGCGTAATTAGAATGTTTGATATTCGAGTTGATAGCTCGGGACAAGCGGATATATCTTTTGCTGTTGCCAGTCAGGATTCAAAAAATTCGAACTTTGTTTCTGCGATGGCCACGCATCCCATGCAACAGCACATCCTTATATGTGGCAGCGAAGAGGGCTCTATTACCGTGTGGGATCTGCGGAATCTCGAATATCCAGCCTCATATCTCAGCGCACACGGCAGTCCCATCACGGACATTGGATTTCATCGCCAAGATCCCTCAAAGCTGTTTACTGCTGCCGCCGAAGGTGAAGTATGGATGTGGTCTGAAAAGAGACAGCATATTGATGTGGGAGAAAACGATGGCAACAGTGCCTGGCTGTGCGGCAATCGAGTTCGCTCGTTGGTCAGTGTGGATGGTGTCCTGACCAACATTCGCAAGCCCATCAATTCATTCGATATACGCGGCTCAAGGCTTATCTGTGGCAGCGACAAAGAAGCCGTTTTTATTGTAGACGATATTGAATAAAATTAAATTTTCTATTATTTCTGTTGCATTTAAAATAAACTTTGTACTTTTTTCTTGAAGGACACAAAATGTTTTTAAGTGTATATTATATGCATTTAATTTCAGTATACGCAAAATTGGTTTAAATCTAAGCACCTGACTTACAATTATGCCTATAACTACAATTAACTCTAAATATACAATGTCTTAAATACAGATCTTATCTGGGTGCTGCTTCTATTTGGTAACTACAAAAGCGTAACCAAGGAATTTATTTGCAAAACATTCAGATTCAAATGGACTTATATAATGTTGCAATCAGAATGTATTCACTTTAGTTTCTTTTTCAATATCCAACAGTTTTAAAATAATTATTTTGATAATCTTTGTTGTATTGCCTAGGTTTGTGTTTGACTTATGGTATTTATTTATTTGTTGGCTACTTTTTGATAGATTTATGCGTGTTTTTCAACTACCATATTAAAGACTAATTTCTAATGTGTGAATATGCGGATGTGAGTAATAAATACAAAATGAATTTAAGTTAAGTATTATTAATATATACAAATTAAGCACTTAGGCCTTGGTATTTTGTTTTGTTTTTTGTTTTCCTCTTTTATAGGTTTGTCGATGTCAATTGGACTTTGAGCATTTTTCAATTGCATTGCAATGTGGTTCTAAAGCCCGTGGCGTTAATATTTACGAGTTTAGCAACCAAAGATGTCTTGGTATTTCTGGCCCTTAATATAAACGCTCGAATTTGTGTGGCTTGTTGAGTGCGCAAAAGTAATACCCTGAATAGTTTTGTGTAGCGCCGGGTGGAGTATAGTCGCTGATGCTGTAATTCCCATAGTCATAGGCGTGTGCATGATGATGCACGTGATGTGGATGTGAATGCGGATGTGGATATGGATGCGGATGCTGGTGTGGGTGCGGGTGCGAGGGGTGATAATGTTGAAAACCGCCTGCACTGCGCGGCTTTTGTCATGTGATGAGATTGCTGCTGCCACCAATGCCGGTGCCAGAGATGTTGCCACCATTGCTGCTGTTGCTGCCACTACTCGTACCATTCGCATTGTTGCCATGAACGCGCATGTGCCGATTAAGATTTCCAGATTGCGAGAATCTATGTGTAGAAATGTAAAAGAGAGGGTTGGGTTTTAGTTCCAGTTCCAGTTCCAGTCAGATTCGAAACTAAACACAAAACTCACCTGAGCAGACACAATTTGCATTGATAGGGCTTCTCGCCGCTATGGATGCGCAGATGTTTGGTCAGCGTGGAGCTGTCCGAGAAGGATTTCTTGCAGGAGGAGCATCGATAGGGCCGCTCACCAGAATGGGTTCGCATGTGCGTGGTGACGCTGGAACTCTGCGAGAAACGTCTATCACAAATGGGACAGCGGAACGGCTTCTGTCCCGTATGTGTGCGTACGTGTGCCGTCAAATTGGCGGCCTGTGAGAAGCTCTTGTTGCAGTCCGGACAGCGATATGGTCGCTCCCCGGAATGGGTGCGTAAGTGCGTCTTTAGTGTGCTTGGTCTCGCATAAGTCTTGCCACACAACCGACAAAGATTCGGTTTCATATCGCCACCGGCACTGCCCTCGCCATCGCCATCTCCATCTTCGATGCTTTCCTCCTCATCATCGAAGGTTGTAAGACCAAGACTCAGAGCAGCTGCCTGATAGCTGGGACTCTTGTGTGGCGGCGTATAATTATGTCCACCACCACCACTACCACCTCCACCACCACCACCACCACCTGCATAATAGCCCAGAGCAGCTGCTGTGCTGGATGCCGGCGGCGATGGTGACTCCTTGTCGGATAGCGAGGGAAGAGCACTGAGTGCTGTGGGCGGCGGTGCACGAAAATCAGCCGTAAAGGAATATGTGGCCGAGGCGGGATAGTGCGTTGGACTCAATAGCGGCGGATAGAGCACATTAACGGCCGTTGCAGTGTTATTCGGTGGCGTCCAGTTCATTTGGGAGCACTGCATAGGCACGGCACCAGCGTCGGCACCATAGCCATGATGCATGGTCATGTTCATGCTGACATTCACACTCATACTGGGATACATGGGCGGTGCTGTTGCATTCGCAGCATTATCATAGTAGCAGGCACTGCCCGTTCCGGAGCCACCTGTGCCAGGTGCATTGCCAATGACGCCGCTGCTATTGTGATTGTGATTATGATTATGATTGTGGAGCGCATTACCACCGTGCGATGCCTGGTTGAGTGCCTGCTGCATGTGCTGGGTTTGAAGCTGATGGGGATGTGTTGAGGATGTCTGTGAACCGTGAAGCTGCTGCTGACTGCCATTCGGTGAGATGAGCATCTGATGCGGGTGCACCGTGTAGGAGAGCGAGGCCTGATGTGGATTGCTTGCAAAATTGTAGGAGGCGCCGCATGGTGAGAAGGGAAACAGACTGGGCAACGGATCGATGTCTAGCGGTGGTAGACCAGGAAACGTGGAAGCCATCTCGTCGGTGCTCCAGTAGCTATTGCCGTTGCCAGCTAGCGAATTGCCGTTATTATTACTACCACTGACACTGGCCGGCGGCGTTGTATTGATCTGACTGCTCAGTACTCCAATTGTGGGATCGAAGCAGCCGCCGCAGTCGAAATCGCTGCTGGTCAACGAGGAGATGGGCAGGGCGGTGTTGCCTTGGCACGATAAACAGCCGACGCAGGATGCAGCGCACTCTTGCTAAATACGAGAGAAAACTCCGTTTAATCACAAAAAAAAAATAAGCAAAATTCGCGACACGATAAACTTTTAGCGATTGAATGTAAAGCGCGTTGAAATACCTGCGGACTGTCCAGCGCCAGGCCGAATAATGGATTATTGGGCACATAGCCCGTTTCTGGTTCCACAGGACCACCGTTTGAGACATCGCACGATATGTACATAGCTCCACCCTCTTGATCTTCCAGGGAATCTGCGCAGGTGTGTCAAAAAATAAACACAAAATGAGACAAAAATCATTTGGATGGAATTCACCATAGCAACGGGCATCTAACAATAACATTTCACACAGTTAACAGCTAGCTTAAGCACACTGTGCGCGAAACTCCGCCCCTTAGCGCACACAAACTAACACACACACACTAGCGCGTAATGGCCGCCATTTGCATTGCTCGTTGGCTATGTTCTCAGTTGAAGTGTGTGCTTTGAGTGGGCTGGTTTTTGGGGGCGGCTTTTCTTAACTTCATTAAACTCAACACTCACCCAGAATTATTTTCAAGAGTTTGGAACCTTTATATAACAATCCCATGACATGACTCCAGCTGGCGTTGGCGTTTTATTTCTGGTTTTTCTACGTTTCATTTTGCTGCGTCATTTGCCATTTCCAACTACATAAATTCACAAACACAATTTAGAAATTTTTAGTTTAATGAACTGTTTAATTATGTAGTTAGTAATAAATTAAATAATATTGTATTTTTGCTCTTTTAGTTATAAAAGTGTTATTCTTCACCGTATTTAGTAGTTTTTATGTTATTTTGTAATAGAAAACAAGAATTCTGAATTTTTTAGGTTTAAATTAAAATTAATTGCACTTTACTGCAAAGTGGAATCTTGTTCGACTTATAAATAAAAAGCTTTGTGAAAAGTTTGAGCTATGTCTTTTATAAAAGAATCAACTTCGCATTTGACGAGCCTTTTTGGCAACAAATATATTATAATATTCTAATTTTAATCATCAGTTAAATTATCTGATCTGTTTCACTTGCTTTAATTTTTATCAAATTTATTAGCACAAATCACAGAATTCAAAGAAAAGCGTTTATGACACAAGAATTTCAGAATTCTAGAAAAAAGCTTCACATATTTTCAAAGGTGTTTAAATTTGTATACGTTGTTTTTGGATTGGATTTTTGTAGTTGACATGGAAATAACCATTTACATAAAAATCAGAATTTTGAAGTAAAAAATATAAGAAGTTGTTTGTATAAGTTTTGATCCGAATCTTAAAGTTTTTAGTTCACTTTTGTAGGTGCCAGTACATATGCTTATAAAGTTTTTAGTTAGTAATTCATGTTCAATTTTAAATTTAAAATATTATAATTTCACACCTTCTTGTAAAACACATATATCTCTTAGAGACAGCACTAAATAAAAGATTTTTTTTTTGTACAGATTTTTATAAATCCTCGTAACACTTGATATATTCACAAATATTTGATTTTTGTGATCAATATTTTATTATATATGTATTTTCTTTTTAAATTATTCCTTTTGAGTGCGACACGATTGCTAGATGTCGTTTAGTGAGAAGAACCGTTATTTAAATATGTTAACTTTAAGTTAATGCGGGGGGCAAGAAGCGACTTTCGGCGACGAGCATAAGACAGCAACTAATTGTTCAATTTCAGTTCGAAGAGTCTCGGCCGATATTGGCGACAGGGCCCAGTCGAGGCAGCGTCAAAGCGACAACCACAAAAAAAATGCTCACTTAATTACAAACAAGCGACAAAAGGGCGCAAGAGACAACGTCAAAGCGTCACAAACACACACACAGTCTCAGCAGATACAATGACATAAAGTGCCCAACTACACATGAGAGACCCTTACAGTAGTGTGTTACTGTTGTTGTTGTTTTTGTTGTAGACACCCCCTCTAGCAGCAAGTACCGCCACCATGCCATCGACAGCCAACCAATACGCTCCGCTCCGCTCCGGTCACCGTCTTCGTCTCAGGCATGCCGGCTTTTGCGGCAACTACCAACTAACCCAACCCCCGAGCCCGAGCCCGTGTCCACCCCGTCAAACAAGCTCATTCATACGTAGCAGCAGCGGCAGCAGCAGTTTTTCAGTAGTTTTTATTTGTCACCCAATATCTTTACAGCTCGACACCAGATACCCCCGAGCCGAGCCGAGCCGACCCGGGCTGGGCCGGTCCGGACTGCGACCATTGATCGTCTTCAACGGCGGCATTCTGCTTCCTTCGTTCCATTCTTTGTGGTTAAACGTGTTTGCCTTTGCCACTGCTCTCTCTGTGTGTTTGTTTGTGTTTGTGTGTGTGTGTGACAGTCCATCAGCCCCAGCTCCATCTCTGTCTTGTTCACACACTCAGACTACAGCAACAACCCTCTGCTTCTGTAACTTGTATCTTGTATCTGTTTATTCTCATTTCTAGCGACCAATGACAATTGTATGTAGTATTTAAACCTATCGATCGATCGATCGTTGCTCTTTCGCATAGTTACAACAACCCGACAAATGTGAATTATATTTTTTTGTCACTTGATATCTCGGATTGTGGTCGTGTTTTGTTGTAAAATGATTGCAAAAACAATATAAAAAAAATGATGAAACATTATTATTTTAACAGCGACTTGTCGTCGACTTGCCGTTTGTCTGACTTTTCTTAGCAACAGAATCTAAGGTAACTAAAAATAACTATTTTTAATAACAGTAATTGATTGAGTCTAAATGGAAGTAAATTCTTTAAGGGCTATGTTCTAGCATACATTCGGGGGCCACCGAAGAGTGGCTTTTTTAACCTTAAAAATCATAGCCAAAACTAGCATTCATTTTAAGCATGCAGAAAACTATACAAAGTCACTTTCTCTAGATGCATTTCGTCTTGAAGTAAATCAAAATTCACACGCACATGACGTGCTTGACAAAACAGCCAAAAAAAAAAAATGTTTAAATTAGTTGAGTCAGTTAAGTGTAAAGGCTTTCAGTGATTGCCTCATATCATCTTACCTTTTTGGTGGGAATTTCGGCCAAGAGACTACAGCAACAACGTCGTGTGTGTTAAAAGATTCAGCCAACATAATCAAAGTCTGCCTGAAATACTAACCTGTTTTTATTATGTTGCTGCGATCAGTTTCATGTCGACAACTTGGTCAGGACATGAGCTAAGCTTGAGCCCAAACACTGCGTACATGTTTTGCTGCCGATTGTCGGATCGCATTAGGCTCATTTCATAAATCAGTTCATGGAGTCTTGTAGCTGGTAACAGGTAACTAGTATATGTGTATACGCGCATGACTGGATATCAATAACAATTTTTGGTTACTTTACGATGATTAGAAATGGATCGCTTAGGTTGCCAAAGTGTGCTCAGGTGTCATACAGCTGTGTACACCACACGCCCCACACACATTGGTGGCATCCCTTCTTTAAATTAACCACAAAGTTCTTAAAATTCATCATCATCCCGTTGCTGTGATTTACTGCAACTTATTAAGCGGTGGGATAAATAGTTGAGTGCAAAGTTTAACCCACCACCACCATCTATTGTACCTGTTATCACACCAGCTCATCATTGAAGCTCGTTACAATTTATCAAAATGCGATGCACGTGAATTTTGTTTACCCCAGGGCTCAGCTCATGGGCAATGTTTATTCAAAGTATTTACCTTGGTCCTGGTTTTTGATCCTGTTCGTTTTGCACAATAATTGTTGCTGCAAAGCAAATTCAGTGTAGTATTCATTCGTTTCATTTTGTGTTGCGTTCAGTATTCTTGTAGTATATTGTGTTTTCTGTGTTCTCTGTGTGAATGGACGAGGCTTCTAAAATCAATGAAATACTTTTCGGGCGGCACTCTTAGGGCTTCTCAAGCTTGGCTACACTTTGCTTTAATGCTGTTGGTAGTCAAGTCATTCGACATGCTAATGTCTCTCTAGATGACATGTTCATATAAAAATGTTAAATATGTTTGCTTAAATCATTCAGTTTGACAGTTTGCACCAATTTTAATTACATTTCTTATAGATAGCCAACAACCATTGCTTAATAGTCTGGTTTGCTTGGGTTAAACATTTATTGTGTCTTGCAAACTTATATGCTTTATGGTATTGATGGTAGGGTACTAACATAATATACTTTTAGTTTTTAGACATGTAGAAAGCAATAGTACTTAAACATTTCTCAAAATAGGTTCTATTTATAGTTTAAACAAAAACATTCAATGCATTCCAGAGCCAACCAATTGAATGAAAAATTTCTTTATATTGAATTCGTTCGAAGAATCAAGAACAAATTATTAAGCACTGAAATAAATTAATCAAAATGAGCAAATGGTGGTTAAAAGATGTTTATTAAAAAGATTTTTTTATTAGACAGTTCGAAAAAGCAACAACCTAAAACATATACAAATTGTTAAAAGTAATGAGCATACTAACGATTTCCGATTAGCTTTAAAGTTATAAACATTTTAAATATTTTTGTGGTCTGTGTTTAAACAACTGTTACTTGTGGGATATTTTTAATGCCACTGACACCTACAATAAACAGCCCACAATTGACGTCAGCCCGGTTGAGGAAAGTATCGATGTCCAATTGACAGTTGCAGCCGTTGCAGGACACCATACTTACCACTGCTGACAGCTGTATGAGTTGGAAAGCGAATTTAGCTCATAGTGCATTTCTTATTAAAAACCTAAGCCTGCTTATTAAAACGACGACTTATTGCTAACTGAATGCAGCCTGAATGCGGCACTTCTTGAGCAACTGACTGTGCCAGGATATGTCCTTTGAGCTGATCGCCCCCAAAAACGACTTGAGTTACAGTTGAAAATATGTTTGTGGATACTATGAATGTACACTTGAGTGAAGCGCGCCAAATTGAATTTGTAAGGCGATACTTTCAAGGGCCACAAGCAAGAAGCAAGGGTTCTTGTCCCTTATCAATAACTGAATGTCTGTCTGACTCTCTGACTGGCAGCAGCTAACAAGCCAATGTTACAATAAAACGCATTCAACTCGTCAGCTACTGTTTTATGTTTTAGCTGTTTATTTTTTTCTCTCTTTCTTTTTTTTTTATTATTTAACAATCACTTCCGCAAACAAAGCCACTAAAGATAGGGCTATGACAATTTCACACAGCAGCATGGGGGATGGATTTCGGAGTGCGGTGTGAAGTGGCACGATATCTATTCAACGGCAATTATTGGCAGTGGCGCGGTTCGTTATCAAACCGCAAATGATTATCCTGTAAGCCTTTGGATAAATATTAAATTTCAATTATAGTCGTTAACATATTATTAGCCAGCCCAATCATTATCATTGGCGCCAGGCGCTCTACCATACAGCAAACCATTATCGCAACAAGAAGTCACGTGTCAACCAGTCGCTGATAATAATCAGCCTCAACAACCGCAGAGGGTTGCCATCGAACTGTCAAAGAGACAATATGTGATGCGCTCGCAATTTTATCAGATTAAGACCCTCAGGAGCAACAGCATTGTTCTTCGTGTTTATCCTTTGCCTGGTCCCTGCCAGCCCGCCTGCATTGAACCGCCCTCAACAGGTGACAACAAAGTGAACGAACATTGTGTGAGAAATATTTTTGCGGGCCGTTTAGTTATTCTTCTTTGGCCATATCGAATTTCTCATTGACGCTGTGATTTGTCGTTGTTATTAATTCTCATGAACTGAAATTGAACCTACTATAGGAAATTAAGCAAGAAGCAGGCAGTTGACTTTTAATATCAAAACAATCAACTTCCAACAAGACTAGCAACAGCTTTGGAACTACTGGTTCTTATTAAGTTAAATGTCGTTTGGCTAAAAAAAAAATACTAAAAACGCGTTAAACAGCGCTGAATAGTTTAATTAACATTTGACTTAATGTTATTAACAGTGAGACTTTGCTGCCGTTTAAAAAGTAAAAGAACTGCGTTTTTTCAAGAGTTTTATTATTTTATTTATTTATGTGGAAGACTTAAGCTTATGGTTTACTCCCCCCAAGTTATGGATAGTTTTATCAATCAAAATATGTAAAAAATGAGAATTATGTTTTCAAAGCACTTATTAAATCTTGGGATCCTGTGGCGTCAACTTGACAATCTTTACAGACTCCTCCCAAATTTGTCGTGCCTTTTCCATATCCATAGCACCGGCATTCAATGTCGCTTCCTTGCAGTCCATAAAATACTTGCCAGACACATTGGCCACCTCATCGGAGGCCGCCAGATAAATGGTGGTCTGTGCGCCCGCTTTGGTTGTTTTAAAGAAGCCCTTCGTGATCGCCATCATGGGTAGGTTCAATGGGAAGGGCACATTGCGCCAAATGCCTGAGTCAATCATGCCAGGATGCAAGTAGTTCACTGTTACATTGGTGCCCTCCATACGCTTGGCCAACTCGCGGGCAAAGTAAATGTTGGCAAACTTCGACACATAGTACAAATAGGCAGCGGGAAAAGTGCCAATGGGATTCAGTTTGTTCAAATTGACGGAGGCCAAACGATAAAGCTCCGAGGCAACAATAACAATGCGTGCCGGTGCGCTTTTCTTCAGCACATCGATGAGCAAGTGTGTCAACAAAAAGGGACCATAATGATTGGTCGCCATGGTTAGTTCTACGCCATCTTCACTGGTCTGGCCACGGAAAGCAAGTGCCATGCCCGCATTATGTATGAGTACATCGATCTTTGGCTCAGTCTTGACAATATCGGCAGCAAACTCACGAACCGATTTCTGAGAGCCCAAATCAAGTTTCTTAACTAGAATTTTATTATTGTTGGTCTCCTTTACGATTTCATCTGGAAAACACCGAATTTATCTAAGTTAGTTGTATTTGAATATTATAGTATTTTAAGCTATTACCTTTTACAGCATTTGCTGTTTCCAGATTTCTGCATGCCATAATTATGCGTGCTCCACGTCCGGCCAGATCCTTGGCAGTTTCCTTGCCAATGCCACTGTTGGCGCCCGTTATTATGACAGTTTTTCCCTCCATTTTTGTCTGTAAGAAATAAAAAAGTTGTTATTCAATTCCAAGTGGAAAATTAGTTGGAATCGTATTAATTGAGCGGGACTACTAAATATTTACGACCTAATTTTAAATTTGTAATTATTGTAATCTTCGCTTTTTTACTTTGCTCGTTAAGAACGCTAATACTCTATAAGCTTTAATTGTTCATAAGTCCATTTGATGTTTTTTAAGCGATCTCGTCAGCTGTATTACAAATACCGTTATAAGATCTGCTTCTTGACGTACAGAACTCTAGCGTACTTTGAAAAGGTAATTAAGTGTCAACGTCATGGTTTGGCGACCGAATAGAGTGGAAGAATTAAGTTAATTTTCATGATATTCATTTCTTAAGTTTGAGTATTCATTACAGATTTAATTTCTCTCGCACTTGTGCCAATTTCAGTAAACGATTTGTTTAGTGGGAAAACAGGGCATTGGGCGGAAGGAAGTACGAGTTTGGACATGGAACTTTGGGGTTGGGTTGAGTTTACCTCAGTGAAACAACGGCCGGCCGTAATGCGCAAATAGAAGCGAATACTCAGCAAGGTGGCAGCAAAAGCCGCTGTGAGTGTTATGGCCAAGATATCACGCACATAATGATCGCTTGGCAACCAAGACAAGATGAAACCCATCCTAAAAATAATATTGTGCACAGTATTATGTATATGTATGTATATATGCAAATTAGTTTATATAAACAACCACGTCGATTGTCTTAAAATCTAAACAAGTTTTGTCGCTTCAAAAATTTTCATTTCGGCTTACCGGTCAGTTTGTGTCGGTCAAAGCTATTTTTTTTTTTTTTTTTGGTTTTCTTAAACATGCAACCGTTGCAGACGTAATCATTAGCTAAAATATTTGAAATCAATTTCAAATGTAAACTTTCACTTATTAAATGCGCAAGCTAAATATATACTTATGTATATTATGAAACAATGTTGAAACGCTAATCGAGGCCAAAACAAAGTTCATTGCCGTTAAAGGTAGGCAAAAGAAAGCCAGAAATTGTATTGTTGTTGTTAATGTTGCTGCTGTCGCTGTTGTTGTTGCCTTGCAGCAACGTTGATTGTTGCTTCTTTACTTTTTTTCTTTGCTGTCCACGTCACTAAAACTTGGCTTACTGGTTTACTGGTTACGCTTCTCTGATTCTCTGCGTATGCCTCACCCTGAATGCAACTTCTTCAGTCTATAACGGACCCGTTTTTATTCTTTTTGCGGTTAGTCAAAAACTGCTGCGTCAAGTTCATACATTCATATATGTGATATTACTGCATTATTATCGCGCACACTCACCTGGCAAAGTGTTGATTTATGTGTGTATGCTACTATATGAGTGCAATCGGTGTAGGTTTGTACTTTGAACTACTACTGCTAGCTGCTGAAAGATGAAGAGTCGACGATTCAATCACAACCTTCGCCTTGAACGCTTGCTTGGAGACTGGCTGCAGAGCGACTTTGTAGTTGGAACTTCTCGCGATCGAGTTGCTTCTCATTATTATATATGTTGTAAATAGCCGCAAATAGTTGATGTTATTTGTTGTTGGCCGGGTCGGCCGGCGAAACAAGTTAAGCACAAGCTCAGCTTGAATGCCGCCGCTGAGAGACGCTGCTTTTTATTTTCTTTTCTTTACGTTGGTCTTTCGTTAGTGTTTATGAGTAGAAGAGAATAAGCTAATGAGAGGCAGATAGAGAGAGAGGGCGAGAAAGCGCTTTGGAGAAATGAATTAAGTCTACAATAAAGTTTTCCATAGCTCTGAAAACAATTATTCTATAAATATGAATTTTAAGCTAAATACATATGTGAACCTAAAGCTTCAAAGTTAAATACCATCGGAAAATACAATGTACTTGTAACAGTAAACTAAAGCTAATCTAAATTAAACAAAGATTAAGCGTTTTTAAAGATAAAATTAATAGGATGGGATAATAAATTGTTTATTATTTTCCCATTTCGGTTATCCGATTTGACATAAGAAAGCAACAAACTAATAAATATCGTGAGTAGTAGAGTAAACAACATTTGTTATTTTCCATTTTTTTTTTTAATAATTTTACATACATACATATTTACATTATGTGTCATAGATTTCTTAAGCTTGAATCAAAAGTGTTAAGACTTATCTATTTCTTTATAGCATTGGCACCTCCATTGCTTGGAGTCCGAAGTTTTCCCGTATCATTTTCCAAGTGTTTTGACAGTGTGTTGTACCACTCATTCATATGGCGTGAGATGATGCTCATAAACTTGGATACCTTCGACTTTACGGTTGTAACTATCTTATCCGAAAGTGAGACCTTGTCAGAAGTGGAGTTTTGGGATTTCGTTGCACTGATCTTCATGATTTTTGATTCAGTTGGTTCCTTGGAAGGTGACACCGTTGGTAAATCCACTTTGTACTCATAGAACGAATAGCTTCCGAGCGGCAGCAGATCCTGCTGATCGTCCTTGTGGATAACATTTGAGTTCAAAGCGTCATCAGCGTAGTTAAAAGGCAGCGCACGACGATGCCTCAGTGCCGGTATATCCCACCAGGAAGCAATGACTTTTTTGGGTAGGGTCATTTGGAGTCGCATAGGTGCAGGAACTGGCGCTGGGGTTTTTTCTGTCTCCGTCTGGGGACCAAAGTAATCCTTCTCATTGTCCGTGGCATGCACCGGTTCTATGGTAGGCTCTACCTTGTGCTCCGGGACTAGGGTGACCGTTTCAAGCGAATTTTCGCGCATATTCTGAAAATCCTTCTCATGCGCAGTGATGTGACTAAGGAAGTGTTTGCCTAGTTCGCGCTGAGCCTGCAGAAAGTCAGTGGCCACCTGGCCAATCTTCGGTGAACGTTTCTTGTTGCCATCTTCTTCGACTGGCTCCACTTCTGCCTTGACATCCGTCTCCTGCTCCTCTTCCGGCTTAATAGGGCTAGATGTTGGGCTCTTTTCTTTGCCCTTGTCTGAGAAGGGTTCTGGAAAAAGCAGGGAGTTTAAAGTGGCACCCAAGTTCAACCGTTTACCATTCTTGGTTTCTGGCGCTGGAAAACCCTCAAAGAATTCAGTTGGCAGTAGAGACAACTTGCGGCGTTCCTGTTCTATGAGGGTTTCCGGCAGATCCTCCACGCTTGCTTCCTGCGACCGCTGTACAATTTTCAACTGTTTTTTGAAGGATGGCTTACGTTTCTTATAAGTTATTTGCTCAAATTCCGGCTGCATTTCGATTTCTTCGCCATCAGGCGTTTCTATGTGCTTTAGATGCACATCACCCTCGGGCAACCGGGTATACGATGGTGGTTCTGGCTGCTCGCCCATTTTCTTAAAGAACTCCTCTTCATCAAACTCGGCCAGATCGAAAAGTGGCTTAACCTTGCGTTCCGGCTTGCGTATTTCGGTTATTTTCTTGGTCAACGTTGACATCTTGCCGTGGCGGTTGTTGAAAAAAATACCACCATAATTAGGTGCACTGCGTCTGCTGCGTCCATTTCTTAGCGCCACTTCCCGACTCTGCTCCATTACCTGTCTTAGCCAATTCAATGCCTCACATGGACGTACCGATGCTGCCTTGGACTTAGGATCCGTTTGTATTTGACGCTTAACGGGTGAGACTCCTGCTGACTTTTTCTGGGCCGCCTTAAAAGGTTGCAGCAATTTACCAAGCAGAGATCCAGGCTCTACTGTATCAGGGTTATCCAAGACAAAGCGACGATTGCGATTCATGGAACTCTGCAGGGATCCTCGTGATACAGCCGCTTCCTCGATGAGTCGCTGGAGCAGGCGATCAGCAGAGCTATAGCCGCTAGGGCGTGCATTGTCAGAAGATGCCTCAGCACTGGAATCAGCTTCGATTTCGGAGTACTGACAGTGCTCAACATCAACACTAGGAAGCACCCAGAAGCCAACAGACATACTTGGCGTTACTAGCTGCAGTGGCTTAGTGGAATCCTTAGATTTGATCAGTGGACGCAGCGTGGAATTCAGGGACATCCTCATGCTGTTCAGACGCATACGACCCTCGTCATTGGTTAGAACATATTGCCAGATGTCACTGCTGGACAGACGACTAGTGCTTCGAACAGTTATTGTCAATGGCTGCTCCTCTGTATTAACCACCATAAAGGCCAAGCCACCAGAAACAGCGTTGGCACAATGTGTGTACAGTTTATTGCTGGGTGCCAGCACATTTAAAGGTCTTGCTGGAAATACTCGAGAGCCCATAACCTTTTTGAAAACAGCAGTCACATAGTAACTGAAGTTAGGCCTCTCAAAATCCTCAAGACTCATACGCTTGAAGACCACATCGAAACCTCCACTGGCCGCATCTCCCAAGGTTTGTGCCCAGCGCAATGCATCCGTTGTCTCATCTCCCAGTAGCTGCTTGCTAATTGCCTGATTTCCAGATCGCTCCTCAGGCAGCGTCAACCAGAGCGGCACCCGCTGCTGCTGCAATGTCCTTAGTGCCGGATCACTGTCGTAAATGTAGCTACCCAAACTGCTTGTAGGTAGCATATTGGCAGGTCTATCGATGGGTGAAAACAAGATTCTTATCACTCTCGAGACTTGTTTGACTCTATTTAAGTACTCACTGTGTCCAGCCAAATGCCACATTCAAATCCTTGGACATATCCACATATTTGCGTGTCTCCTCAGCACTGCTACCGGCTGATATATCAGCGCCCATTACACGCCAGCTATTCACATAGGGGCTAAAGGTGTCTGTCATAAGCTTAAGTGTGCTCAACTCCTGCACATAATCCCTGGCACGTGATGTACCAAAGTCGGTGCCCAGTTGCCAAATACAATCCGTAACGCCCACCATATAAGAGGTGTTTAGTATCTTTAACGTATACATTGAATCCCACTCGTCGGGCGCATATGGCACAGGTATAATCATTGTCCAATTCACAGCACTTAAGAGGCAAACAATTAAATACAAATTCTATCAAAAATAACCTTAGATAACTTACCTTGTCCAACGATTGAAGCCCTTCCATATGATCTTGGTGGGATTGCGTTGTCGTTGTGGTGCATTTGCGGCAAAATAAAAGTCACCCACAAATTTAACATAAGCATCTCCCAGCAAAGCGGCCATGCTGGTGACTGACTTGCGATTCTTTCCATCCAGTGCATCGTACAGATCCTCCGGCTTGACGGCAAAGCTCACAAACTTTTCGCTGACATCGTTATAGGGACGATTAACATGCAGTTGCACTAAGGTGTCTGCCTGGCACACAGCCAGCAGAGCGAGCAAAAATACTGCCACTGGTAATCCCAACATTATTCTGTTTGACTTGACTGGAGCTGGTTTGCTCGACAACTGCGCAATGCTTGCCAATGGATCGGTCTAATAAGCCACACTGGCGCTGGCGTTAAATTCTAAAATTGGTAACTTCCATGGAAATCTGCTGCAATTGGCAAGAAATTTTCGCTGAGCGCTGCCCTCAATGCAATGACCTTTCTCAGCATTTAACTGCAATCACGTCGCTTTGTAGGCCAACTAAACTACAAATTAAAATAAAGAATTAAACGAACTCGCTTTGTTGTGGTATGCTGCATTTTATTAATGGGCGCTATTTTTGACCCACTAAGATTACATAAACGTCTCTTTTAGGTCTCTTCTTCAGCCGTCAGCATGGCCTTGAAACTTAACGGCTCGAACTCATGGCCAGTGCCCGTATAGAACTTGCTCATAAACTCCACCCAATGCAGACGCAGTGTGTGTAGGAAGGCAGACAAACCCTCCATCATCACCATGATGGCAATGGTAAAGAACACCCAGACGGCAAAGATAACGAATGTAGCAATGCAGCCAATGTAACCCTTCATCTGCAATGCCTCAGACAACACCATGGTCCACAAAACTTCTGAAAGCTCTGCAAGCGAAAGGTTGAGCTATGAGTATGTTTATTCAAGTCCTTTGGAGTAACTTACCAGCGTGAGCCAAGGACAAAGCCCAGAGACGAAGATATGAGGCAGTATGGGAAATCGTACTTAGGATATACTCCACAGTATGAATAGCCTGATGAATCCAGATCTCACTCATTGGCTCCTCCTCCTCCTCTTCCTCCATGAGTGCTCCCTTGCCATGAGGTCTTTCCACTTCCGTAATAATGACCTCCTTGCCAGAGATTTCAATAGTCTCCATGATGGTGTCACCAGTGTATTCAACCTTTCCCTTCTATAGAAATATTATGAATAATAATTTATCTTAGCAAGATATTTCTACGCACCATATACTTGCGCTTGCACATAATCCACAGAGGCATGCCGAGCAGAATCCAGGGTATGCATATCATTGCCACAACGAAGAGTATTGTCTCAAGTGATCGCTGTGCTGGGAACATGCTTGGCATGCAACCGGGTGAAGGAATCTCCTTTTTCATGAGAATCATGTCGATAAACATAATCAGCACAGACGGAGCACAGCCGGGTGAATCGGCAATGTTCGTAGCGCTGGGCGAGTACTGCACCCACTTGTAGAACATCATGAAGACCATATAGCCGAACAGCATAAGCAGGAAAATTACCTGGGGCACAAACTGTAGGAAGATGTAGGCATACTTCTTAAAGTACACATAGTTCTCAACAGACACACAAACGCCAAAGACCATATGAAGAACACCAAATATAATTGAGAGCTTCATCTTGTAGGTGTTTAGGAAGATGATTTTGTTGCTTGCCGACTGCCAGATTGGATCAATGCCCATCGGATAGACTCCACGTTGGTCTGTAGTAGGGTTCAGTTGAAGAGCAGGATTTGTGAGAACCGTTGTTCGATTGTACTGCAGAGCCCAATGTGATCCAAATACGTTAAACGACTTTGAGAAGCAATCATTATATATGAATCCCGTATACATGGCAAAAAGTCCCATCAGCATTATGATATAACGACCACCAAACAGAATCCTCCAGATTTCACCAGCACGAGCCTTGGAGAGACGGTTTTCGTCCAGAACCATCCACAGACCAAGTAAAAAGACCAAAAGTCCATGTCCCATATCACCAAACATGACGGCAAACAGGAAGGGGAAGGATATACATGTGTAGAGTCCCGGATTAACTTCACGGTAAGTGGCAATGCCATAAGCATCAATCAACACTTGGAAACCGTAAGTAAACTTGTTGGTACGGAAATACGTTGGCGGCTCCTTTTTCGTCTCAAGGATATTGAAAATGGTGGGCACAGTGCTGCCCAATGCAAGCGATGCCTCGGATAACACGGTCTCGACCTCTTCGAGTTCACGCTTCGGCACCCAGCACTCACCAATCAGGCACTTGCTGCCCAGATCGACATTAAACATGTTTAGAGTGTAGTAGATGGCTTTCATTTTCTTGATCATGGCAGTCCAGTTGGGTATCTGCTTAAGAATTGCTTTCAGCACACACGAGCGATGATCCTCGGTCTGGTCAATAATGGTTTTCAGATCCTCAAGGCGAATGTGCACGCTTTTGATCATATCCACGCGATCCTCATGGGAACTTGGACAAGGATACATGGAGGCATGGAAACCAGTGCAAACTTTACGTATACGCGACTGCAACTGATCGCCCTGGAAGAAAACAACAAAGATGGTCTTATAGACCATCTCACCCGTGCGAGGATCCTTAACTGGTTCTTCCATTTCGCAGCTGCGCAACAGGATATTGCCACGCGAGATGCGCCACATCATTCGCTCAAAGGCAAACTGGAAAATCATAGAAGAAAATTAATTTGATCGAAATGATATCTATGCTTTTGAGGCCTTCCAACCTGTCGCTCTCGGCGAATAACGCCTGCAACGAAACCCAGGCTGCCATCACATTGCTCCGGATCTTTGTGAGTGCCACGCTTGTTCACATCAAAGTTGTGTGATTCCTGGTCAGAGAAGAACTGCTCTGTTCTCTCAAGCACTTGAATCATTTCCGACAACTCCAAGAAAGTTGTCTGTAAACGAACATTGTTCGCAGACAGCTCAATGATCTCCGTTTCCGTTTTCTCAAGCAGCGTCTCGAGTTCGATAATCTCCTTAGGTTTGGGTGCAGGTGGAAAGTTTTCGATTAGATCAACGACTTTCAGCCCATCCTTGCTCAGCTCCGATGTTGCATAACGGATCTTACGCTCCAACTCATCGCATCGACGAACCTCATTGACAAACTTCCTCTGCAGCGCTGTAACACCCTCGTTCATCTTCAAGGACATGGAAATGAGAACCCGACAGGCTAACATATGTAGTGCCAACTTACATCACGAAACTGCACACAACCCATCTCGCCCAGCTGTGCTATGGTCTCATAGGCCGCCTCTGGCTGCAGAAACATCTGCGCCAAGGACATCTCCTCACTGCGGAAAATGCTGTCCTGTTCGCCAGTGCCACACAGCCATCCTTTTATTTTGCTGGTCATTTTGTTAGTTTTTGTTTTATCTACCAGTGGCACCTCTGCGCACTTTGATGACGCCAGGTGAACTGATCGTTGCGGTCAAGTGACTTTTACATTGAAGCTTTGCCTACATTAGTTTTTCCCATGAACAACTTTTTTACTTTCTAGGCTTATCTTGGGGCGCATGCTTTGGATAAATAGCACTGTAAGAAGGTTACGAAACGAGCAACCTGATGCATAATTGAGCCATCTATCAACATGATTGAATAGTTGTTATCTATTATTCACTAGTTGATAAAGAAAACGACACTTATACCCCTGTGCATTAAAAACCTATTGGCAGACAATTATCAAACCATTTTCAGAAAGTTCTTATGTACACAAGAATTTCAGTTGCAGTCTAAAGACAGTTGTTCACGATTCTTCAGTTGGAGAGGTAGTCAAATCGGTAAAATAAAGTAATTTAAGGAAAAATTAATCTTGGTGCGAGTAAGGAAAGCAGATCTCGGTAGATAGGTAAAGTGAATTATATTTATTTTCTATGAACATCTTAAGGTAAGTCTAACAATAGATTTTTAAATTTAAAATCTAAATACATTAGATATCTTTTAAACAAATGTTTTTGAACAGCGCGCTGCAGGGCTTAAAAATCAATCAAAATATCAAAGCATACTTTTAGGATAAACAATAAATAAATTTGTGCGTCTTTATATCTGCTGTTGGACACTCGCCCTTTTATTTCTCTAAATTTCTTTAAATTTCTTCTTATCAACAGTATATGTAATGAAAACAAGAACTTTTTGCTCTCTTCTTGCTTTATTTTATAAGTTTAATATTTGCTTAAAACTTATCGTAAGGATATCTCAAGGCATATAGATATCCATATAATAAATTTTAAACAGACAGTAATTTACTTATTTACTTTAAAATTATTTGTAATAACGAATATCAAATTATTGCTTTGAAACGATTTTTGAGAATATACACAACAAAATACACGTTAATATTTTGACAACGATTGGAATACAATGACTGAGGGAACATATGGAAAGAGCACCACAATACTGACAGTATTGAGAAATCAAAAATACACGATTAACAAAACGGAAAAACCATAATAAACGAGCTCAAACAAAAATGTAGAATATTGATTTATAAAATTTGTGTTTTTGGAAATTATTCCTCTTCTTCGCCATCAATGATTGCCTTGAAACTGAAAGGCTGGAAGGCATAGCCCATGCCCTCATAGAACTTGCTCATGAACTCCACCCAGTGCAGACGCAGGGTGTGCAGGAAAGCGGACAAGCCCTCCATCATGACCAAAATGGCCAGTGTGAACATGCACCAGGCGCCAAAAATGACAAACAATCCGATGGCGCCTGTATAGGGAGGCATCTTAAGGCCCAGCGACAGCACCATGTTCCACAACACCTCAGACAATTCTAAAAAAAAAAACAAACAGGTTCATCAGAATCAAGTTTCAAGTGAAGAAGTTGCAACACTTACGAGCATGAGCCAAGGACAGAGCCCACAAACGCAGATACGAAGCTGTATGCGAGATAGTACTGAGTACATATTCGATAGTGTGAATGGCTTGGTGAATAAAGATTTCGCTCATGGGCTCATCTTCATGACCGTGAGCGCCACCAGCTCCTTCCTCATGTCCAGAAGATCCAGTTGGCAATGGGGTCTCGCCTTCAGCCAACTCCATGTTGCCGGTTAGCTCACCATTGTGCTTGACATGTGCAACAGTGTTGCGACGAGTGAACTTGATGTACAACGGCTTGCCCAACAGCATCCAGGGAACGCAAATGAGACCAATAATAACAAATACTTGTTGTAAGGTTTTCTGCTCTTCGAACATGTGCTCTTCGCAGCCCTCAAATGGCGGAGTGCTCTTGAACAACATCATATTGATGAACATGATCAGTACGGATGGAGCACAGCCGGGTGACTCGGGCTGGTAACTGTTGAAATCATTATATTTGAACCATTTAAAAAACCTGCAAAGAAAGTTAACAAATATTAGACACTTGCATATACAACAAACATAAGTAGAAACTCACATCATGAACACCATGTAGCCAAAAAGCAGCAATAGGAACAAAATTTGTGGCACAAACTCAAGGAAGATCGATGAGTAACGTTTGAAATGCACAAAGTTGCACACAGACATACAAACACCAAATACCATGTGCAACACACCAACAATGATGGACAACTTCATCTTGAAACTGTTAAGAAATATGATCTTGTTTTCAGCCAACTGCCAAATAGGATCTAAGCCCAGAGGGTAGACACCTTTGGCGGAGGTACTTGGAGGGAACTGAAGATGTGGATTCGTCAGTACTGTTGAAGTATTATAATTGTTAATCCAATTCGAGCCAAACAAATTCATTGACTTCGAGAACACATCGTTGTAAATAATGCCGGTGTAGCAGGAGAAGAAACCCATTAGAAGAATGATATAACGACCGCCAAAGAAGATGTTCCAGATCTCACCGCCATTCTTAATGCGTGCCAGCTTCTTCTCACTGAGCACCATCCAAGCGCCGAACAATAGCAAAATAAGGCCATGGCCCAAATCGCCAAACATCACGGCGAAGAGGAAGGGGAATGTAATGCAAGTATATAAGGCCGGATTGCACTCGCGATACGAAGCAATGCCATAGGCATCGATCAGGTTCTGGAATCCACGAGTAAACTTGTTGGTGCGATTGAAAGTCGGCGGCATTTCGTTCGTATCGATGACATTGAGGAAAGACGGAATGGTGCTGCCCACAGCAGCTGAGCCATCTGACAAGGCCTTCTGCACAATGTGCAAATCCTTGGTGGGCACCCAGCACTCGCCGATAAGGCACTTCTTGGTCACATCCATATTGAACAAATTGAGCGTATGATAGATGGCCTTCATCTTCTTGACCATGATTGACCACGAGGGCAGATTCTTAGAAACCGTGGCCAAGACTCGGCTACGATGATCCTCGGTCTGGCTAAGCACTAGCTTCAGATCCTCGAGACGCGTGCGCACATTCTTGACCATCTCTTCGCGCTCGTTGTGCGAGCTGGGGCATGGATAGAGCGATGCATGAAAGCCTGTGCAGACCTTCTTGATTCGATTCTTCAGCTGCTCGCCCTGAAAGAAGGCAACAAAAACGGTCTTGTAGATGGGATGGCCCGTTGCCGGATCGTTGAGAGGCTCATCCAAATCGGAACGCTTCAGGAACACATTGCCACGCGAGATGCGCCACAGCATGCGCTCAAATGCAAAGACACGCTCACGGTTGATGACACCAGCCACAAAGCCCAGACGTCCACGATGCTGAGCAGTTGCCTCATCGATGACAGCGCCGCCACGATTGCTCGAATCCAAATTGAGTACCTCCTGGTCGGAGAAGAAGCCCTGTGTGTTCTCCAGCACTTTGCGCAGTTCGGTTAGTTCCAGATAATTGGACTTCATGTTCACCTCATTCTGGGCAAGCTCAATCATTTCTGTTTCGGTCTTCTCGAGATGAGCCTCCAGATCGATGATCTCACGTGGATTTGGTGCACGTGGAATATCATCTTGGATATCGGGCAATGCAATGCCGTCCTTCTTAATCTCCGTCTCAATGTAGCGAATCTTACGCTCCAATTCATCACAGCGACGCACCTCTGTCACAAACTTGCGTTGGAAGATATTCACATTGCCGTTCAGCTGTCGAATGTCAAACAACAAAAAATCAAAATAGATCAACAATGATGTTCGCTTTATAGTTTGTTTTTGTGCGTGGTACTTACATCGCGAAACTGCACACAGCCAGTTTCACCCAGCTCTGAGACGGAGGTGTATGCGGCCTCTGGTTGTATAAACATCTGGCATAATGCCATTTGCTCACTACGGAACATATCCCCCATCTTGGCGACTTTTCACGTTCACGTTCCCTGCAAAACAGAAAGAGAGGCAGAGAAAGTGGTGGGGGTTAGTTGGAACACATTTGTAGACATGCAATTAAAAATCAAATAAGAAAAATCCAATACAGACAACGGAGACGTCGTCGTCTCCTGGCAAAGTGAATTGGTTGTGATTTTTGTTTTCTTTTTGATTTTTGGCCTAACCATGACAGCCAATGGCTTCTTTTGTCTAACATATATTATCCACGATCTAGACGATGTATTTAAATACATTCATTTATATAGAAGCATATGTTTCAAGCAAGCTAGCAGCAAAACAACAAGCAGTCAACTTTTTTTTTGGCCCCACTGGCGCTGTTTCTAAACGTAAAAATTTGTTTTGTATTTATCTAGTATAGAGTAGAGTTTAGATTTTTCTTTTCTTTTGATTTGTTTATCATATATCATTTCTTTATACTCGTGTAGAATGTGTTTGAACTTACTTCTATAGATTCCGATAAAAGAGTAATTAATTATGATTTTACTTAACATAATAAATATCTCAAAAATAAACGATAAGAAATTTAAAAGCAAATAGTCAAAAAAAAAACTAATTTTTTATTTACATGTTATTTTGAGCAGTACTGTAAGTTGTGTTTACATAGTTCGATGTACGAATTTATTAAGTTTTTACCTTCTGGTAGATAGCCGATTTATTCTAAGAAAACAAAGCTTTTCAAGTATACATTTTCAAAAGTTATTAACTTTTGTTTCTATAAACTTTGCTTTTCTAAAATCACTTAAAACCAAAAAGTTTTCCTAGAAACTGTTATATAAAAAGTGAACTCGTTAGTCACTACCTCAAAATGGCATTATTTTTATAATTATACGCCTTGGATGCATATTGAACATGTAATAAAGTTAATTAAACGAAATTGACTGATAATTGTGTTTATTTTTTTTTATTGTTTTATCAAAGTGCTGCTGCCAAAAACATATGAATACATTACGACTGTGTCCCGTCCAAATCGGGGGCACTTAGATAATGTGTGTGATGAATATTTTTGATTTAATTAGAGCGCGAAAATGTAACTTGTGCCTGTTGAGTGGGGGCAGCGGGTGGTGCTACTTCTGCTGGCGCTCCGTTAACGCTGCTGTTTATAAATATAAAAAAAAAACAACAACAACTACAGACAGAGTGGTCGCGCCAAGGTTCATTGTGACATCATCATCAGTCTCGAAACAGTCAACGACACGGGACGACAGCGCGACGCGTCACACATTATCGAACTATAATGGACTGGCCAGGAATTAGCTTTAGCTATTGCAAAACATACATAGATGTATATATGTACATAGATATATACATATAATGATAAATGTGCTTAGCATGTTAAAATTCGTTTGTAACATCCTGTTGTGTATTAAGTTTACGAAAAAACTCTTGGCTTGTAGACTACAAAGAGAAAATATGCAAGTTTTATCATAAAAGCCCACATTGTAACTTTTTTCTTTTTAGTCCTCCTGTTGCACGAAGGGAATTGAGTTTCTTTCGCTTTTTTGTTGTGATTTTTTTTTTTTTAATTTTGCATTCGACACCCGGTTTGACTGAAGTTTGGAAGTTTATTACTCATTTTATCAGAAGGAACTCTGTATATAGCCGTTGCACAATAATTATGATAACAATTTACTTTAATATTATATACATAATTATAACTGCATAAAATAAGTTTGAGAAATTCAACACATTGTTATTTTAAAGATATGGTGCCTTAAAAGGAAGTGTATATTTATACTTTGCAATAACATACATATGAGTGCCAGCTGACTTGAGTGAACTTGATCGATTCTAGTTTGTAAGGAAACGAAAGCTTTCTTAAAGCACACAGTTACCATACAGTGTAGTGTATACATGTGAATGTACATGCATTCTATTTTGAGACTATAACCAATAAATGCAAGGACTCATAAATTATTGACAGTTCATTGCTAGTCGATATCACCTTCAACTTAAAAATGTTAAGCAACTTTCAATACTTTATCATGCATACGAAAATTGTTATATAGCACTGTCAGCAAGTGTAAAAAGCACACACGAACACACAAACACAGTAGCATATCGTTTTAATTAAGCTTCAATTAATTGGAAACGTTTTTCAGTCCGAGTTGCAAAACACGATATGCACTTTCAATAAATAAAAATTTGAGCCTGCATATTTGTACAAACAACTGATGTATGTATGTATTGCATTTCGATACTAACCACAAAATAAGCAAATAATTTGCAGTTTCTAAACACGCGCAACAATACAAAAAATAATTAAAAAAACCAACGGCACAGCAACTGTAAACCAGTTCAACTTCAAAACAACTAAACACTCCGTTGCCGTCGCTGAGCCTTTGGCGTTTGTCATTCGCTTTTCGCTGGTCATTTTCGAGAGTACTATGTCTGACTGGACGTGTAACGTGTGGGAGTTGTTGGGGGTTTGTGTCTCTCCGTTTGCCTTTTCAATAATACATACATACAGTTGTATAAATGTATGTAAGTGTGCCGGTTGTCGCGCCCGCACACAAGCAAGTAGTGGGTGAGTCTTAATTACATTTTAACGAAGCAGCAACTCGTGTTTAACGCCGTTGGCGTTGACGACCCCCATTTACGCACGCCCTAGCTAGTCGTAGTTAATATCGCTACAACAACGGAGTTTCGTTAAATTGTTTTACTGTTTTGTTTGTTTCTCGCTCTTACGCGCTCTCCTTCTTCTATGCGCTCTCTTGTTTGCGTGTGTGAGTGAGAGTTTTTATTTGGTTTTTTGTTAAAAAATCATTTATTGTACTACTATTTCCAGCTCACTATACATTCATAGCTACCGATAGAGAGATCACTTATGTATGCGTGCATTGGCATAAAATTTATATTTTTAAATTTGACAATTGCTTTTGCAAGTTATTGATAAGAAATTTAGTTGATAAACTTTTGGTAAGGTTATTAAAAAAGTCTTAGCAGTAATGCAGAAATTCCGCTGACACATAAACCCCGCCCAAGCGTTGATAACTGTGGCAAAGTTACATAAGTGGGGCCTACGAATCGAGTACATTTCAAGCGCCTTATACGCTGAAAAAGTGTATATCACACTTAAAATATCTTAAGTCTGGGCGCTTATTGGCTTTTTATTCATCAATAATCATAGAAAACGTTTCGGAAATGATCTAATCGGAATGATTGATTTGGGGTGCTTGTATAAATTTTATGATCCCCGGTCATAAAATATTATTTTATTACAATTCATTGATGCCATTCAAACAATATAAAGAAAAGTGAACAAATATTCTATGCTTATTCAAAAGATGTTCTGGGAGTATAAAATGCCGATCACATGATATTCGGATTGCATAAAACCATAAAACTCAGCTCTGTGACGCTACTGAAACTGCTGCCTAGCGTGCGTAACTCGAGAGCCACACAGATACAAACAACAAAATAGATACTCTCCCTCTCTCGGGGCAGGTGTCGGGTGTTGTCAGCTGCTGATTTAACAGTAGTCTCATGACCACTTAGATGAAGCTATGGAGGCTGCTGCTAAGTGGGATCACGTGTGTGGAATTTTTATAGTTATTGCACTCCTTATTCACTTTCGAATCGTATTATTTTTTTTCGTTAAAGATCACCTTGAAAACACACGCAAATTCATATAAATGTACATAAATACATATGTATGTACTAATATATACAAATATTTTCAGCTGTCTCACGAATTTATCTGTCGCTTTTATCTAAGTTTATTGCTTTATTGTTACATTTTTCGTTTGTTTTTTTCGTTCGCTTACCTTTAATGTTTTTAGACGGCTTTTTATACAACAAATTTCAAGATTCCCCAGAAAAGCAATCGTACGCTCGTTAAAATTAGAACTTGTTTTGCCCGTTGTGATGCGCCTGTATAGGTTAGTGAAACGATCTCGACGGACCCAGAAAAGCACACGTCTGGCCAACACCAGCGTTCAACTGCTTGTGATATTAAGCATTTAACTGATGCGAGCGCTAAGCCAAACCAGAGCGCTCTCCTGTTTTCGCTTTTGCGCTCTTGGTGGTTGTATAGCGGCCTCCAAGCGCATGGTTGAATCAAGGTATACTTAACTAGGTAGTCCCGCTCTTTTGCTTGCCCTCTTTTTCTGTTGCCTTACGATTCAGTCTCGTTGCGAACGTTGTAAGCGACGCACGTACGCGGATATTTCGTTAGGCAACGAGAGAGCGGAGTGAGACTACCTAGTTAAGTATACCTTGGGTTGAATTATACAAGGTTAAGTCATGCGCGGCAGAAGGAGCCTGTTGATAAGACCATGCGAGTGCAAGAGAGATAGCATAGTTGCTGCTTCGATATTGCTTCATCGTCTTGTTTTAGTGTGCAAAAACGAGATAGAACGATGTGTGATTTTGTTTACATTTTTCAACAGAGGTTCTAATTTCAGAGCGTTGTGTGTTTTTGGCTACATGTGTAATTTAAATTTTTAAACTGATTATGTAAATGAAATAAAATGACATGAAACATGTATAAACGTATAAAACATATAAACATAGTTCTAAAAAAGTAACGTAACCTTAAAATTCCACGAAAAATTCGTCCGCACTCACAACTTATCACGTTGACAGCTGCTTTGCGACTAACAACAGGCTCCTAAAAATTGAGCGAGCATGCTCTCACGACTTAACCATGTATAATTCAACCATGTCCAAGCGTGCTAAATATGCATACAAATGTGTGAGAATGTACAATATGTATGATCAAGTTTTTTCTTCTCTTATCACAAATGGAAATACAAAAGTCCAAGCCCTTTAGAGCTAAATACATATGTGTCTATTTTTTTAATATGCTTGTATTATTGTGTGTACAAATTCATCGATGATTTTCAAAAGACACTATCAATTATAATTAACAACGCTTCAAAACAGTAATTCCCTGGGTTTGATAAGTCAGTTGATATTGATTATGTTATGTGTAAGTTCTGTCAGCAATTTATAACCGCGCTAAGCATTCGTTGGTAAAAAATGCGGGTCTTGGCAACAAAATACGTTGGCTTTAAACGAATACATATACATATGTACATATATCTATAGTACACCAGGGCTGCTTTATCAAACAGTTGTTGAGGTGGCATGTCGATAACTTACACTGACTACTCGATTTGTTGAATTTTTTTTATTGAAATTGTATACAGCTGTTCAACTAAAGAACAAAACAGTTTTTACTTTATTAAGCTAACTTTTAAAGTCTTAACATGTCCTATGGTGGATACACCCAACTGCCCAGTGGCAGCATCGATCATGACCAGCGTCAGCTGCAGGTAGCAGCTAAAACCTACGATGTACTCCAGCGCACGACCGAAAGCATTCAAAGATCCCAGCAAGTGGCCATCGAAACGGAAAATATAGGAACCGGGGTAAGCACTGAAATTTCCACTTCAGTCATCGAACTTTATACTTTATACAAATATGCAGGTACTCGGAGAACTGGGGGAGCAGCGTGAATCATTATTGCGCACTACCCGCCGACTGGAAGACGCAGATCAAGAATTGTCAAAATCAAGAATAGTTATTCGTAAACTCAGTCGTGAAGTTGTTTACAACAAGCTTATTTTAATATTAATTATTATTCTGGAGGTAGCCATTCTCATTGGTCTGCTTGTTCTAAAGTTTGCTCATCTGTAAAAAGCAAAAGTCGAAATTCAATTCTATTCCAAAGTTATGCTGTATTCGGTATGGATAAGGACTTTAATTTAGTTAGTATTTTCTCTTTGTGTCTAACATCTAGAATTAAGAGTTAATGTATATTGTATATAAGCGATATTAATAAAAACACAGCTAAAAGTTATGGAGATTTTCTCAGCCCCTTGTCTACACACACATTTCATATTTAGTACATGTAGAAATAACAATCATAATAATACTCATATATCGTTTATGAACAGTAGAAGTACATGTATGTACATACATCGCGATTCTTCTTTTGGCATTAAGCAAATTGCATGCTATGAATTAAAAAATGTAATACTTGAGTACAAAGTTTTAAATAAATTCACGCGTTTCCCTTTTGAGTATAACAACTAAACGCTAATGATGTGTTCGGGAGATATTTGCATCTTAGTGTTTTTTTCTTGACTGCAGTGCAGCTCGACATTTAAGTAATTTTCAATTATCCTTTGGTAACACTATGGACCAACCAAATACGCGTCGATCGAAGCCGCAAGAAAATAAATCACAATTCAGCAACGGCTCCTCCGCCCAGGCTACCGATGAGACCATGCGACGATGTCCTTGTCGACTGGTACGCGGTAATCGAGCCACCCGCTGTCCATTCACATCGAAGAGTCGAATTTGTCGGTTGTCGTGCGGTATAGCTATAATACCTCCTGTTGATACAGCCAAACGATTAACGGATGAATCGGTCCGTATGGTGGCTAAGGCTGAGCGCATATTACGCAACTCCCAAACTTTGATGGTGCGATCATCTGAGCCTGACACAACTTTATCGTCTCGAGCAAATACGCTGGATGTCACTGTTTCCGTGTGTCCCTGGAAGACGGATACAGCGGGTATCGAATCGCGGAAGTCCCATAAACGGAAGGTGGTATCCCTGGAAGCGGTTACAACCAGACGCTGCGTCGGATGTGCCGATACGTGTGTTAGCTCATGATCGTGGCCGGTTAAAGGCTGCAACGGCTGTGCCGTCTCCACATCCCACAATATTGCAGTGCGATCCCAACTGCCGGTGATGATCTGATCCATGCTAGAAAGCCAATCTGCAGCGACTACAACGGAGAGATGGCCACCTGGGCCAGTAAACTCACACAGAGGCGTGCGCAAGGAGTCTACACGATCCCGATCCTCCAACTGACCGTCGCTGTCATCAAGCTCCTCTTCAGACGAATGACCCTTTCTAAAAGTATTTTAACTATTGTTATTATTGTTTTTTATATAACATGTTTTGTTTTCTTACTTGGTTCCCTCCCAGTTGACTGCCGCCTGCCAAATGTGTGCGGTGCCATCGCCACTGCCTGTCAGCACAAGATCCCGATGCTGATGGAACTTTATGGAGTTAACAGATCCAGCGTGACCTTGATATTGCAACAGGCACCGTCCACTTTCTACGCCCCAAATGCAAGCGGTGTGATCAGCAGACGCTGTACCAATAATGGGTTGACCCACCTTGGCGGCCACTTGCCAAATACCATCCTTATGACCACCAAATTCACGCACTACCGTACTGACTACCGTTTGTGCCTTGAAGCTGGACACAATCCGACTGGTCTGTGCTTTAATTTTATTGCTTGCTTTCACTTTGCTGCCGCCGGTAGCGCTGCTTAGCTTGGCCTTGAGACTTTTGTGTGTGCTGGAGGCAGCTGCCAGTAGGCTGACACCAATTTCATCGCCCAACGGTGCCAATGGTGTTGCAGGCGTAGCTGCCAATGAGGTGCTGCCACCGCTGCCAGAAGGAACGAGTGCGCTAGAAACGCCACCCGCTACGGAGCGTTGATCGTGTGGCGTCAATGATTCTTTGTTTGTGGTGGCATTTTCGAGCTTATCTTGTACTGCATGAATCATAAACAATGTTATCATTTGGTGCACTTCTTAGAGCAACTAATCTACTCACGGTTTTGGTTTTCCAAGTAAAGTTGATCGAACTCCTTTTCGATCTGGGCAAATAGATAGTGGAGGCGGGCACGATAGGGCGCATCTTCAGGTATTATGGAAATGTCCTCGGTGAGACTTGTAAGTCGCGCTTTACTGGCAGCTGAAGTTGTTGCTGTAGTCGCCTTCATTATGTGTTTTAGTGTTTGTGTTTTACTTCGTGTATATGTTACTTCAGGTCTGCCAACTTGTTTTCGATTTCCGCAACCGTGCGTTTCCCGTCAACAGCGTTCTTTTTACGCCAGCTAGTCTACCTTTATTGATTAAATCCCATTATAAGTATCTGTTTTTGTTGCATGGATAGTTGTCTACCTACTTTTTTTCTCTTGCAGTATTGGAAAACTTTTGTTTGCGAAATGCAATCTTTTTCCACACTGCATCAGAAACAGCTGTTTCAAAACATTAATGATAAATCAGCTGTCTGTATTAACCAACATGTGGTGCAACTGTCTCTTTAAACACCTACTACGTTTTTGCAATAAAATTATCTAATTGAAATCAATAAATTGTCTGTAATTTACACAGTATTTACAATAACAAATTCAAGTCCCTGAAAAAACAAGTAATTCACAGTATCTAATCTAAAACGTTATACGTACTAACAAAGTCTAGCTCAGATATGTTGGCACGCACACATAAGGGCTAAGACTTTGTTTTTTTTTTATGTATGATACTTGGCCACATAGCTGACGCTGACTGACACAAGAAATAAACAATAATCTGCAAAGCTTTCAATAAATATCCACGGATACTGCAAAAAACAACATAAAATGCGCAAAACATGGGTAAAACGCGAGAATATTTACTTCAAGCCATTCTACAAGGACAAATCAAAAATATTTATGCTCTTAATATTTTTGGTTGGAATCTCATTTATTGCCTATCAGGTTAGTAAGGAATTTCGTGGTTCTTAGTCAGTTAATATCTTTATATACGTATGGCTCAAAATAAATAATAGGCTATTTCGCTGAATCAGTTGCCCAGCGTTCAGCAGCTGAGACGCAAGCACAAACAAATGATGCAGTCCCTGGGGAGCAAACAGCTTGATGTTGACGATTTTGATGGCGGAGGGGGAGGAGAAGCAGGAGGATTAGGGCGTGGAGCAGGCGTTAGCGGTGGCAGTGCCGATCTCTCAATAGCAGCAACTCAAGATGCTGACTCTATAAAGATAATACGGTAAGCTACAATATGCGTTATACAAAGTAAGCATGCTAATACAATAAAAGCCACGTTAACTAATTTTAGAGGCATACGTCTTTTTGACTATGATTCATACAAGCCCAATTACAAAGGCATGTTCAAGTGCCTAGATGGAAGCAAAGAGATTGCGTTTAACCACCTCAACGATAACTATTGCGACTGTACTGACGATGGCAGCGACGAGCCAAGTACAAATGCCTGCGCCAAGGGGCGCTTCTATTGCAAATACCAAAAAAGACATATCACGGGTCGTGGCCTGGACGTCTGGGTTTGGACGTCTCGGGTTAACGACAACGTTTGTGATTGCTGCGACGGCAGCGACGAGTGGACAACACATGCCAAATGTCAAAACAAATGTGCGTAGTTTTAGCCAACAACCAATATGGACTCTGTAGATACCTACTATTCTCACTCGCATCTCAAAGATTACTCCAATCGAGTTAGAAAGTATGTTAAAGTTAAAGCGCATCACAAGAGATATTTTTTGTAGAATATTTTTTACAATACTGTAATTTATTAAAGTTAAAATAAAAAAGCTGGGCATTAGATTTAAGTAGATCGAATAAATAAACTTTAAGCAATAAGATTTTGAAGATTGCAATCTTTGATGAAAGAAAAAGTGAAATAAATTGAATGATGAAGAAAACATTTTACCACCCCCATTAAGTTTGTAATACGGTTGGTTTATGCATAGTTTCTTTTATTACTAGATTTACATAAATCAGAAGAATGTTATACATATAGAACTCTATTTTATAATGACGAAGACATTTAGCACAGTTTAATGCTCTAAACATAATTATCATTTTTCTTATGTCTTCATATTTGGTTTAAAATTCGCAGCATATTTTATTTGTTTTCACTTTGTTTTATTTTTCAAGCTGTTTTTTTACTGACAATTTTGAACTGCAAATTCTACAAAGGTACGAAATGGTTGTTATTCGATTATAAGCATTATTTTAAGTATTTAATCACTTTGCATTTATGTATGTATTTCTTTAAAACATACAATATATATGAATAGTCTGCTGTCTGCTGCGTTCATCTGTTTTTTCTTTTATTTAGTATGTGATAGGTGTCGAATTAGTTGTTGTTTTTATTAAGGAACGTGTTTGTAATGTAAAAGTTGTTGTTTTCCTTTTTTTTATTTTCATTAAGAAGGGCTACTTAAAGTTTTGCAATACATGGTGAACTACGTACACAATACATAGAGCAAAATAGTTTTTTGTAACCTTACAAAACTCTTCAAATAAAGTACAATCAAGGCATAAGTCTTAATTTGTTTTTGTTTATATAAGCATAAATGCTGTAAGTTTTTGAACTTAAATTACACTCACTTAACGCTAAGTAATACTTAATCAGAGTTTTTGTTTTCTTTATTGAATATTGTTTGGATACTTGCGGCTCTATGTTAGTGTGTGTGTGGATAAGTTGTTATTATTGATATAAATTCCATGATCGGAACGTTTCTACTAACGTCAATAGATCAATTTATCGCGTATAAAATTTAAAAAATATTACATAAACGAAACTATTACAAAAAATATATATGTATTAAAAAAAATTATGTATTATTGCACTGACGAGATTTTTTGCTTAAGCTTTAGTTATAGCAAATCATAGATAGTGTGTAGAGACGTGCGATATGTATAAAAGGACAATACAATAAAATAAATAAATAGTTTGGACGACAAAATGTATAAATAATATCTAAAAACATGCAATCAAAATCTGTTCCAGCACAATTGACACAACTTTTGAACCTAAAACTTAACTTTACAATGTATATAGTATGTATAAAAAGAGGGTTGAGTAGGTTAGCTTAAGCTACTCTTAAACAAAATAATTAGTTGCATAAAATGTATATATATAGATACTTAATATTAAGGTGTACAAGTCTAACGGCAAAGCGTATAATACAATTTTTGCAATCTGCGTTTCGAGCGACAGTGATGATGGTTGTGCGAATGATTTGGCTCATGGTGATGATGATGATGATGATGGTGATGGTGGCGATGGTGATGCCTGTGAGTGTGTTTATGTGTATGTGGCTGTTGTTGCTGCTCCTGCGGTTGTTGTGGTTCCTGCACGTTCAGTTGTTGTGGCTGATAAGGGATTACTAAATTGTCTTGTTGTAGTGGTAGTTGTTGCATATGGCTTTCGGGATGTTTATTTACAAGGCTCGGAGTAGTATCCGCTGCCGCTACCGCTGCCGAAGTGGACGCATCACTAAGTGCCACAGCTGAGGAAATCAGAAGCGCAGCCAAACGCGACGACTCAGCTGACGTCGATGCGGCACCCTCTGAGGCAAGAAGCAGTTTTTGTCGTTGCCGCAGCTGCTGCACCTGCAATCGCTTAGCTGTGGCGGCGCTTTTGCGCATCGCATGCAAACGCCGCCTATGATGATGTGGATGCAGTTGCAGCTGTCACTTTGCCTCCTCGCTGGCATCCAGCATATTATTGGCAGCAACACTGCTAGCGCCATTGTTGGTTGCCACAATGGGCAGCTCATTGCCAGCCGGCTGCTGCAGGAGCTGCTGTTGATTCAGTGAATGGACGTGCTGACAAAAGGCTTGCAGCACTTCAAAGTGCGTCATCAGATTCGCCGGCTGGTTATCATAGTGCAAATGTCTTGTTAATGGCGCATTTAAACGCCGCAACATTTCTGTGAAAAGTTTCTCCTCCTTGCGTATCCAGGGCCGACGATCATCCTGTACCTGATATGGTGTGAGGTGCACATGTATGTTCATGCCTACGGAATATATATGGTATATGAATTTTTGCATTACAAATAAAAGATTATTCAATAACGGAGCTTACCCATCCGCGTGAGTGTCTCTAGCAGGCTTCGCGATGTTATCCATGTGTTTTTTTGGCCACCATGCCCGCCGTCAAGCCAATACATGTCCGTTATGCGCGAGAGCAGTCGACACATGCTGCTGTCGTCCGGCGTCAGCGTTTTCAGATAATGAAACTCATAGATAAACTGCAAAAACAAAAAGACAACAATGCCACGTATAAAAACATGCTACTTGCAAGAGCCTTGTGACGGCTTTAAATGAGCCAAAATTTGTCAGCGATTTTTACACTGAATACGACTCACTTGATTGAGCACGACGCAGCCCTTGCTGAAGCCAATCAGCACCAGCTTGGACTTATCCAGATTGAGATTCTCGCGCCACCACAAGGGATTGTTTTCAGATGTTGGCGTTGCCGGACGTGGCTGTTGCGGTTGCGTTTGCAGCTGTGGCTGCAATGCAGAACAATCAATGCTGCTGCTATTTATGTTGTTGTAGTGCTCCACATTGTTCGCTAGTGTTGGAGATGATGCTGCTGCCGCTGCTGCCTTTGTAGCGATTTGCTGCTGCAGTTGATTATTCAACTCCAGATGGCTATTGGCAGTTGCATCTTTGTTGTTGCCGTTGTTGACATTCTCAGCAGCAGCTGGCGCTGTATTATTTGTATTTGTGCTTGTTTCCATAAGACTAGCGGATATAATGGGAAAGATCACTGCACCATCTGCATCGACTGTAACATTCTCCTGCACCTGCAATATATCTATATCCATCTCCTGACTGCTCTCATTTATCGCTGCTGAGGATAAGCTAGAATCTGAGTTAGCCGTCGCATTGGTGAGCGTCAATGCAGCGGCTGCAGCAGCAGCAGCAACAGCAGCAGCTGCTGCCGCTGCCTGTGCCGCCTGATCGAGTATTTCATTCTCGGGAATTGAGATCAGGCGTTGCGAAAGATTCTGTAGCAGTCTGCGAGAGGGTGATAAATAGAAGTAGAATAATAATGAAATTTTCTTTTAGCATTTATATTGCTGCACTTACTTTTCTAAATGTTGCAACGCATGGTTCATGGGCGTATGATCCGGTACACCAGCATTGTTACCACGTACAAAATTGTCAAAGCAGCTAAAGGTCTTGAATTCCATGCTGAAAACGAAAATATTAAAATTTTTAGAAACACCTTTCAACATATTCAAGTTCAATAGCAAATAATTACCGAACCGGCCGTATGACTATTATGTGTGATCGTGGAAACGCTTCACGCAGCAATATCGCAGAGTTCTCTAGATTGTATTTCATGTAGCCGCGACTGTCTCGATTCGTTTCCATGCTCTCCGGAAAGTCTTGCACATCGCCGCCAAAATAAATGATCGCCTTGGAGTCGTCGACATGCTGCGACTGTGTACGCACAATGGGTGGACAGTAGACAATGTCGTTGGCCCGATTCTGGAAGCCGGCCACGGAGAATATGCGAAATGGTCCAGCCGAAGTGCTTGGCGTGCATAAACGCTCCCCGCTGCTGCCGCCAAGCATGCCCTCAAAGTTACGTATCCGCTCTTGCAGTTGCAGAAATTGATCAATAGTGAGCTGCGGATATGGGACTATGGCATAATTTTAGAGCAGGAAGCCCAAGGGAGTCACAGCAAATATAATACATACAAAACAAACACACATACACATAGACAAACTCTTGCCCACACACACACACACACACAAAAACTCTTAGTAATAATCATTTTCATAGATATCCCGTGGATCACCACAGCAGCCAACGAAACGAAGACGTGTATCCTCTACACATAATTTGGCATCCTCCTTCATCTCCTTGAGCTTGACACGCACCTCCTCGCGCATCAGATTGCGACACATGGCCACCAGACCCATGCCCAACAGCATATAAATAAAATTTATGGCCAGCTTTGAGTGCTGATCAGTGATACGCTGTAGATCGGTAAGCTCATTGGGATCAGCAGCAATGTCTTCGCGCAACTTTTGCGTTGCCGCATCAACATCGGCAGCAGTGGTCAACGATGCGCCCGGCACAAAGTCACCAAAACCAATTTTACATAGCGATGTCATGCAAAAATAGAAGCTATTCAAGAAGCTCCACTTCTCCCAGTTGGCAAACATAACGGTGCCCGTCAGCACATAGAATATTATGACCCAGAGACATGCCGTTGATGGCACAATGATCTTCTTGCGCAATGTCAAAGCACCCAGACTGCCATTCTCCAAAGCCTCCAAGCGGGATTCGTAACTGCGTTCCTGCGTGCAATCGTGCATCGAACGATACAGAAACTTAAAGGCTCGCGCCAAAACGCGTCCCATATTCAAAAAGTATAGTATATAGAGTGGTATGCCAAAGGTGGCATAGATGACAGTGAAACCCTTGCCCCAGGGTGTGCGCGGCACCATATTCCCATAGCCAATCATTGTGATGACCGACAGGCAAAACATCAAGGCTGCCGGAAAGCTCCAGATCTGTGCCGGACTGCGTCCCACATAGCCATTCTTAATGATCACCGCTATTTGCAGCTGATATTGCCGCAACACAGCATTCGTCTCGTTCACCCATCTGGGCTTGTCAATTAGATTATGCTCCTCGGTTATGTTCCACAAGCGCTGCGAGCAATTCTGTCTCAATTCAAGCACATGTGCCGCCGTCTTGTCCACATATTCGCGCTCAATGTTCATAAAGGCAAAGGCACCACAAATCGCATAGAATACGATGAGAGCACCAACGCCCACCTGTGTGCACATAAATGTGACGAAGTTCCTGCAGCAGCGTTTGACGCGTTTACGTGGCTGATTGCTTGTTGCCGTTGAGGAAACTGTTGATGCATCTACGCCGACGCCAACACCGTCAAGAATCTGTGACGAGTTGCGTTGAAATTTGTTGGACATTTTGTGGTTATTTTCGTTTTTGCTATATGCGCTCTATTAAACATTTACATAGTTATATAATGTTGTTACTATTGTTTAAGCAAATATACACACTGTGTATATTTTACTTTGCTTTTAATTGATATGCCGATATTTGGAGTCTATTTTGCCGTGTAGACAACGTTTAAAATCAGTACGCTTTGAATGCTATAAATAAATCCACGCACTGCCCATACAGCATTTTCCGTTAAATGAGGACCCGACAACCGACGTTTTACGATCCGTTGTCGACACTTTATGTAGATGCGCTCACGGCGAACGCCAAAATTCAACTGTGTGTGTGCTCCAAAAACTATTTTCTCTTGGGCAGAAATATCAACAAGCTTTTTAACCAGAAATCAAGTAGGAAAATATATCAGCGAGTTGGTAATAATACTCTAACAAAACATATAATAATGTTCAATCCTTGTTTTAGGCACCCAATTTTCTTTTTGTTATATATGTTTTATTGTTAGTTAGAGAAATAACGGTTTCATGTGGAAAGAGATTTTTTTTTTTAAAACATATCTAATGAAAAAGTATCGATACCCTCAGCAAAAGTATAACAACAACAGCTTATAGCATCCCATAAATTTTTCGAAGAGCATCATTTTTTTTTACGATTTATGAACTATGGAATCTAATTTGAAACCTATTGAAAATCAAACGGCATTAATGCTACTAGATGTTTACGTTAAAGCGAATGGAACGTGGGCGTGTGAACAGATACCGCAGACAAATAGTCTTGGAAGCGTCTGCGATTATACCAAATCTATCTACATACATATGCACATACATATACAACGATATATGTTTGTACTATAAAAAACCAGAACGTAACATATTTACTTGATTTGAGCTCGTATATCAGACAAACGGCGTCAGCGGCAAAATGCAAAATAACAGCAATAATAATATGAAAGCAAAACAAAAGTGTATGTAAATATAAACAAAGAATAAAAAGCGCGAAAGAAAGCGTAAAATAACAACAAAAAAACGCGCCACAGTGCAACTTGACCCAAAATGGACTCACATATGACGTTGCGCACATGAAAATAGCTGCATTTTAGCACAGGACAAGAATTTGTTTTGTTTTTTTTTTTTTATTAATTTCGCTTTCAAGATGTGTGCATATCGCACTTGCATAACACACCTCCCTTTTATTTTGTTTTTAAGGGTCGTTCACATTCGGCTTAGCCGGTTTAACCTGTACAGACAACAGACAACAGATACACAAGAAGAGGCAGAAGATCAATGAGTGCGCAAAAAACGGGTCAGTGGCGGTGGTTTTGCGGTAGGCAAGAAGCGTCGCATTAGGTGGGCGTCATTTTAGGGGTGCACTAAAGAAGTGACGGGTGACGAAAGGTGTAAGATAAAGCATTTTTGAATCCACATACGCGTCATTCACTCAAGTGTGTTGATGCAGTTTTTGCTCACCAATGACCCTGAAGTTGTCTAGCGAAGGGCCAAGCGCAGCAGCAGCAGCAACAGCGACACCAGCTCTTGAGGGGTGAAATGCGTAGCGAAGAGATGGATTTTTTCAATACACTCACTAACGCACACACTCTAACACTTTACTCTCACAGATACACGCGCGCATACACACAAACGCACACACTCACACAGATATAATTCACAAATTTATGCAAAATTTTCAGCGCACCGCGCGAATTTTTGCACTGGCTGGCACCGTTTATTTCACGCCATGTACTTACGCCGTTTTTCGTATTAATTTGTTTTTGCTTATTCGCTTAGTTATAAAAATATTCCCGCGTCTTTTGCTGCTATCCCGTTTTCTTTTATCTTTGCGTCTGTATTTTAATTTCGTATTTTTACATAGATATTTTCACTCAGTGCAAATATGGGCACACAAATCCTGTTAAAAATCCCAAAACTGGGGACTGTGGCGTCAGTGTGACTGCAAAATCGCTAACAGAAATATCACAGCAAAAAATACTAAATAAAATACTAGAATTAGACCTTGCATGCTGTCTATATTTTGCTGATGTGGCATCCTTGGATTTAAATGCTGGCAGTGGATCGTGAAAATAAAATTTATTTTTACTTTTTAGCACATTGCTCAAGGCATAAGTCTTTCGTAAATTTAACTATAACAACAAAATTTCCCACCATAAATAATCAGTAGTTTATGCTAGCTTCACCTGCAATAAGAATTTATTATATATTAATACTTACCATGGCTTTAACTTACTTAAATGTTTTAACATATGTAATACACAAAGTGTAAGACGGCTGAAATTATATAAAGTTCCCTCAACATCACCACAAAAACCTAACGACTTGAATTGTGCTTCCAACAAAGAGTTTAGAGATACTTATATCGATTATACCCATAATAAACTATGTTATTAATAATAATCATAAATTTTATTTGGTTTAAGTTTTGTTGACAATAAAATGCTGCTAGTGATGTATATTTTGAATTTAATTTGAATAAATTTGCAATATGTATATGCATATACTTGTATATTCATGTATATAGTATATTCATTTAAATAGTAAACTGTTAGACGACGAAAAAATTTGTTTATAATATTTGCCATTTGTGCCATGATTTAATGTTATAATAAATGGACCATATTTGTATTTTAGCACGTATTTTGATTAGTTGCTGTTGTTATTTTCTTTTTTTTAATAGATATAAATACAAAGTTGTCGAGTGCATAGTGGAAAAATAATTACATCAAAGCTTAATTTGTGTGGTGCAAGTTAATCAACGTAATCTCTGTTGATATCTTTGTTTTATTCTTCAGTTAGTATGCCCCTATATAAGCTTTATTTTTAAGGTATTTATATATAAAAATACTCCATTTTCCATTTGCTACAATTAAAAAAAGAGCTCCAAAAGAGTTCACGCTTTTTAGTATTCTTGCATTCCTTTGGTTATAAATAGTTAGGGTATTCCCATTTTAAATACGTTAAGTATGTAGTATTTTGTATGATTTTTTTTTTAATATAATTTCATATTTATTACATTTTTGGTACATAAATCTGTGTGTTGTGTTTGTTATGTTGTTTAACTTTGCCTTCAACTGTTGTTGTCTTAGATGTTTTGCTGCAATTTGTTGTTGTTGGTTTATGTAAAGTAAATAGTTATAAAACTAAATAAAATTATAATCATATATATTTTTATATACACACATACATAACTTAAAATAAAACAGTGCACGAAACTAAAGTCATAGTAGCAATAAAATTATGAACTACAAAATTATTTTATACATTTTGTGCTTTGGACCGAAATATAACAATTTTGATTACTATGTAGTAAAACAACGGCTGTCCTCAATTAAAAATATATATATAATTAAAAGGCAAGCAACACAAATTTAATAACCAAAAATTAAACATTATATCTATGTTGCCATTCCTTAATTATATTCGATTGTTATTTTTTTGTTTTATAATTTTGTTATGTAAAGTTTTGTGCCGAAAATATCACATTGATTTTTTATATTTTTGTTTACTTTGTTTCTGTTGTTGTTGTTGTTTTGTTTTTTTGTTGCCATTATTAATTTCAATAAGTGCCAAACCATAATTTTGCTTATCACAAAATGTTTAAAATTATTACATTTTTGCAGGGGACGTTTTATTAATTTTTAATAGCAATTAATCATATGATTACAAAGTGCTGAAATAATCCGATTAGCTCTAATAGCATTAACTACACTTTACTTACACAATTTTATTTTTTTTTTACATTTTTTTCAAAAGCTTTTTTGTATAGCAATTTTATATTTTATATATATATAGTTTCCTTACTTGCTTTTGATATGAGTTATTTGAATTTAACGTAAATTGTTTATTTTTTTTAAAACTTTTTTATGTTATGTAAGCTTAATTTAAATGTTTAACAAAATTGTGAGGTGGTTCAAGTGGTTCGCATTAAGTCTAAAAACTTACAACTTATAAAGAACTTTAACCATACAAAAAGAATTAAAAACACATTCATAAACATTATTTGCCATTAACATTATGTTTTTTTGTTTTTATTTTTTTTTTGCTGTGTAAAATTAAAATAATTGCTATATAGTTATTTACTTTGTATTATAAACACAATTCATTAAAATTAAGCAATCAATCAACAATAAAACTGAAATGCATCTGAGGTATATCAAAATTTCTTCGTAGTTCATTGAGTAATAATATAAGTATGTACTCTTTTTTGCAAAATATATTAAAACTATGTGTATATGGTAAAATTAATAAAAAATATATGTATATATATTGTTTTATTTTTAATATAAGTAGTATGTTTAGTATGTATTTATGTTTGCAAACTAAATAAACTAATGTGATAATATATGAGTAGTACGAGTAGGTGTGACTGTGACTGCCTTAGGGAACGGCTTCAGGAATCTTGAATATGATTTCCCTGCGTTTTAACATTTAGATATTGTTTCTTTAACGATTTACATTTATCGCGTTATACATAGATGTTTTAGGAAATCATTAATGTTGTTTTTATCTATTTTAATCTTTTTTTTTTAGTTTTGTGTAGTTTTCCATACTTTCTTTTCTGTATGCATTAAGTTCAAGCATTCGAAACCATTAAGCGCCAAGTTTTGATTAGTTTACACATAATATTTTTTTTATAAAAAAAAAGTTTATAGCTAGCCATTTATATGGTATGTTTTTGTTTGTTTAATATATTTGTTTTTATATATATTGATTTATGCCTGCTGTATCGTAGGTATATTTTACATACATATATGTTTTTAGTAGTAGTATATTGTTGTTTGTTTAGCATCTTCGGTTTAATATATATTTTGGGTTATTGCTTGTGGCGTTAAGAAAAACTGAGAACTAAGCGGAAATTGTACAAAAGCGACTCTATTAAGGCGACTAAATGCAATGAATTACAATTATGTGGTTTATATATATTTTTTATATGATGGAGACGGTACATTAAGACGATCCGAGACAGAAAGAACTTACACGTTAGTAGGATAAAGTCGCGAATAAAACGCTTAACAAATCTTTTTTTTTTCTTTCTATTATGTCCTTAACATGTTGTAGTTGTTGCTTTTGTAGTAGTAGTTATTGTTGTTGTTGTTGTTTCATCTTTAGATGGAGGAGTTGAGTTTGAGCAAACGATCCGGATGTTTGACCCTTAGATGCGAACGCAACGTATCGATCCTACTATATGTGGCCGGGCAATAGGGACACATGGAGCGTTGGGCGGTGTGCGAGTGAAAGTGATGCCAACGATTGGTGACCTCCTTGCCGCAGGAGCGACAGCGCCACATGGTGCCCGGATCGCGGGATGGCGTAAACATATTGTGATACGACATAGTGTGATGTGAGTTGTGACCAGTGCTTGTGGGTGTACTGGCGCCACCCAAGGCGCCCGGCTGCGCCTGGTTGTAGGTATGGCCAGGTGGGGTGCCACCGGCATTGTTGTGTCCGTTGCCCGTGGAACGAATGTAGTGCAAGGGATGATGGTATTCGCTCTTTAGTGCCGCCGATAGATGCATGCCAAAGGGCGGCGGTGGGGGTGAGGCCGACGAGGAGGTCGAGAGCGGTGTCGAAAGATGATGGCGAGCGTTGACGCCTGTGTCGAGAACGAGAAAGAGAAGAACAGACACACAACAGCCCGTCGAGCGGGACGAAAATCAGCCCAGAGAAATAGAATCTTTTTGTTTTTTTTTTGGTTTGTTTTTGTTTTGAATTTGGTAAAATTTCATATTATTTTTTTTAATTTTTGTATGATAAGGATAGGCAGGAGAGTGTAACAGAAATAGAGAGAGTGATAGACTTATGATAAAATATAGAAGGAGACAGACAGAGAGAGAGAGAGAGATAGAGAGTTGAGTATCGTTTTGTGAGCAAAAATAAATTTTGTCGATAGGCGCAATAAAAAAAAACTAACAACTAAGTACAGAAAAGAAACAAAAACAAACTATACACATATATATTTATACATATAAAAAATATATATATATTTATGTATGTATGTAGGTGGATGGTTAACTACGATCAAGCAAATTAATCAACATAATAATAATAATGAAAGAATCAAATACAAACAGATATGCCTAATTGAATAGAATAACTAAAATAAAATTAAATATACAAGTCCATTATCATACGTTAGCTATAAAATATGTTGGTTTTTTTTTTTTTTTAAGCTTTCTAGGAGCAGCATCAAAAATTCCCTTCACATTCAAGCGTGCAAGTTTTAAACATAAACATAATTTAGAATATTTCTTAAACTCATTTAAATCTATAGAAAAATAATATATGTAGCTAAAATGCCTCCGTTGAGTTTTTGCTCACGTTTCGCTGGAAAATGTTTTGATTTGATATCATATAGCTTTGATATATAAATGAAATTAGTCACAAATCAGCTGATTCAAATTATGATTAGATAAACAAGTACATTGAGTAAGATATAGTATGTATATATTTTAATGTATATATTATAGTTAAAATAAATTTTGAGCACAAATGGGAAACACAATTGATCTGATGGCAAGTACAAGAAAGATTTTTCAAATGTAAGTGTTTGTGTGTGTGTGTATGTGTGTGTGATTGATCAAGTTAACATAAACTTAATTTTAAACACATTTATTTTGGGTGTAACTCATTTGTGCAAAGAACCATTTGCATTTCTTTTTATAATCTGGGTTTCTTGTACTTAACTCAAAGTAAAATCTAAAAATGTAAATGAATGTTTAAAAAAAATAAAATAAAATTAATAATATAGGTATATGATAAAAAATATATATACATAAGCATATATATAAAATAATTTAAATAAATAATTATAAAAAAAAACAGGAAATTGGGCCGAGGTTTGAAAATTTTACACACAATGCATATGTGTGTCGATCATGTGTGCGTGTGTGTGTGTGTAAAATTATGCATGTATATATATTTATATACCTATGAATGATAAGTTTCTATTGGGCACCCCCTAAGTTATCGATTGGAAGCACAATTCAAAGCTTAAAACTTAGAAAAGAAAGAAAAAAAGTGATCACCATTTTTGTTTTCGGTTCCATAAAATTCAATTTATTTGCATATTGTTTTTTTTTTTTAATTTTAACTGTGTTTGTTTGTTGATTTACGCCCGTTCAGTTTAGTTGTTATCATTTTGGGTTATTTGTATTATTATTTTAATTATTTCTCATGTTGTTGTTTTAGTTTGCACTCATTTGAAATTAATATAATGCTGGCATTATGGGTAGAATTTTTTATTAAAAAATGTTTTTTAAATATATGTAATGAAACATATTTAGCATATAATAAAAAAGATTTTAACAAATGCTGCACGCAACTGAGGCTTGCTTCAATTTGCTTAGCGTTAACTAAAATGATATTTATGATGGATATTTTTTTAGTTTATTTATTATTATTGTTTTTTTTTTCTTTTCATATAAATAAAACTAAAATTATTTGTATTGCGTTTTATTAATACAAGTTATTATTAGAACTTAAGAACTAAGATTACACATTTGAAATTAATTAAAAGTTTAAAACTTTTTTATTTTTAATTCCTTTATAAATCGAACTGAAACAAATGCGCTAAAATTGCTCGGCTTAAAAAAGATTAGTTGAACAAAGTTAAAGAAAAAAATAGCACTTCTAGAGTGTTTTTCCTAAATATTTTTTTAAAAGTCTTCTTTTTTGGGGTGTTAACAAAATTAATAAATATGCAGGGTAGAAGAGGAGTATGGGGCGGGTGGTTGATAATGTTGTTACCTGCTTGCTTTGTGTCGTGTGTTTTTGTGTTTGTTGTTAATTGAATTTTCTCTATATATAGTTATGTGACATTTGAATATTTTTGTTTGAAATAGACACAGAAATGTAGCGAATAATCATTGCCTAACTGCAGTATAAACGTATGTACTAATAGATCAGATATACATATATATAGTGTGTATATATATGTACAAATATATGTATATAAACGTGGTGATATGCTAACATTCATTTGTTTATATATGGTATAGCTATTTATGTATATATTTTATATATATTCGTAATTCAAATGGTTTGCTTTTGAAATAGAATAAACCGTCCCGCAAAAAATTCTCAATCCATATTGTATAAGTATATAAGTATTCCACTTTTCCGCTTAAACAAAAACTAGTCATATTGCACATACATAAGTTGAAAAAGCTGTTATCTCTCTCGTCTCTGGGGGTATAGCTTTGCATTTAAAGTATATATTTGGATTTAGCACCATTTTGCATACCACAAATTAGATGTACATATATCATTATTATTATATATAGACTTCTTTCGGTTCCATATTCTCTTTATAATTAACATAATTTCATTTTGTAATGTGTGTGCGTGTGTGTGTGTGTGTGTGTGCATGTGTGCGTGTGTGGGTTTAAGTTTAACTATAGTTATCACATCATATACTATTTATTTAGATATATAAATTTCATGTTGTTTATCAAAGCAAAGTTAAAATAAACATAAAACAAACATTAATTAAGTCGGGGCAGTAGTTGATGTAGCATTAATTACTTAAACATTTCATGTTACAAATTAGAATAAATAAATAGGTATTTTTTTTAATGTATTATATTATTAACATTTTTTTGTTTTTTTTTTTTTGCTTTTTTTCTCAATTAAATATTTTGTGGCAACAAAATGTACAACAACAAAATCAAATATACAAAACTACTTAGTGAGGAAAATAAAACATTTTAAAAGTGTATATACAGTGTCTTATAAAGAAATGCTGCAAAAATGAATTATAATATTAATGTATATACATATACATAGCTAGTCTATATATATAGACTTGATAACAAACAAAACGCGCCCTAGCCCAAAACTCACATGCATTTATCAGCTTTTGTTGTTGATTTGATTTTGAATAAGATCATTTAGATTGTTATATGTATAATACAGGGAAGGGATGATTATGGGGATTGGGTTAAAGTTTTGCATTCACAATAACACACACACACATACACACACACACATACACTCGTATTTAATGTATAAATAAATTAACGTTTTATATTTGTTAATAATAGGGCATCGTATGCATGTCTTCCAAAATTTTATTTTAACATTAAAAACGCACAAAATCTGTACATAATAAATATTTGTTTAGTATACACTAAGTATATATATGTATAAATATATGCAACTGTACTACATATGGGTAGAAGTATGATTTGTTATAGTATTTTACAGTGTTTGGTTGTATGTTATCGGAAGTGAAGTAAATAGTTTATATATTTAACATGAGTACTACTACATTGAGAATTGTATTTTTAAACAAAAATCTCTCGCTCCTTTAACAATGTCTTAAAAATGTTTGTTTACTTTGTGCCATTTGAATCTCAAAATGTTTGTTAATAGTTTTTTTTTTTTTTTTTAGTGTATGTGTGTTCGTGTGTGTGTGTGCATTAATTTGCTGGTAAGCATATGTGCATTATTATTGTGTTAAATGCAACAACAAAGTTGGCACCAAAGATTTGACAGGAGCCAGAACAGCTTTTTATATATAGTATATTGTATATATATATATATATTGAATATATTTTACTTGGCTAACAATAAGAGTTATTTGATTAACTATAATTTTTTAAGCTGCTTGTCGTTGGCCTTCTTTAATCTTCCGTTAAGTCCTCTGTTGGCTGCCTTGAGAACCCTGTTTGCTTTTTTCTACTACAAAATTTATTAGTTGCCTTATTAATGTAGTTTCTTTATGCGTTACTAACTGCAACATCTGAATCCAGTTGAAACCATGAATCGTACACAGGTCAGCATTTGATTCCATTCCCGTTCTCATATCCATTAACTTATACATTTCTCGATTCCTACATAATTGACAAATAAATTTGGCTTACCATAATATTTTGTAATGCATGGTCAACATTTAAGATTTCATTCGGTTAGTGTTTGTTTGTTTGTTTTTTGTTTTATTTTGATATATAATTTGCTTAGTTTGAGTATCAATCGGTTGCCATTGTTGATGCTATTGTTGTTGTTGTTTGTTGCCACTGTTTATGGTGTTTCGAAGCTTCTGGGATTGTTAGCATAACGATTACAATTATTATTATTGTTATTAGCATTGTCGTTATCAATATGGTTATTAGTAGAAGTTGTTGTTGTTGTTGAAACAGTATTAGCATCCATTTGATTGGCATTTGTTGCAGTTAGGCTGTTGCTGTTGCTATTGCACATGGTTACAGCGGCAACATGATCACTGCTGCTTGGTGTTAATTGCTTCAATTGTGCCATATAATGATTAAAGCTACGTCGCATACAGTTATCCTCCTCCAACTCCGTATCGCTCTCATCAATGACAATTGTTTGTGTTTGCTGCTGTTGCTGTCGTTGCAGTTGCAGTTGCTGTTGCTGTTGAGCTCTCATGTTGCCGTTGCTGTTAAGTGTATTTGTTTTGGCCTCATAGTTTTGTTGCTGTTGCTGTTGTTGCTGTTGATAATAGTTGCGTGCATAGAAATTGAAGGGCTGTGCAACACGTGGCTGTTGGTGTTGGTGTTGATAGTTGGTGGCAAAGTGCGGCTGCTTGTTCATGGACGATTCGTCGGGACTCCATGCACCAAAGTTCCAAGCCAGATACTGGCTGTATCATTCACTTGTTGCATTATGTTGCTGCTGCTGATGATGTTGCGGCTGCAATTGTTGATGCAACATATGTTGTTGAGCCAATGCGTGCGCATGTTGCTGCAATTGTGATTGTTGCTGCTGTTGCTGTGACTGCTGTTGCTGTTGTTGTTGCTGCTGCTGTTGCTGCTGTTGCTGCTGTTGTTGCTGTTGCGCTGCTGAGAAGGCAGCTGCTGCCGCCGCTGCCATTGCCGCTTGTGATGCTGCCGCCAGCTGTGTGGCTGTAGGCGTGGCCGCACCACCGCCCACAGTTGTCGCTGTGGCAGACATAAGGTTGTCGAACTTGCGGGTGTCCGGATTGTACATGGGGTGCTTGAACTTGCAATGGGTGCGCAGATTGTCGCTGCGTGTATAGGTGGCGCGGCAGAGGGGGCATTCGAAGCGGCCGGGGAAGTGGACATGATAGTGGTTGCGTATGTGCGTCACGACCTTGCCGCACAGCTTGCAGCGATGCAGGTTGCAGCCACCAGAGAGGCGCTCAAAGGTGAGCCGCATATGCCAGGCCTTTGAGCCTACGTTTTGCAATTATTTTTATATTTATTTCATTTTTATTTATCATTATTGTTTAATTTTGTATTTAGAATGTATTTTTGGTTTGGTTTTTTTTTTTGGTTTGGTTTTGGTTTGGTTTGTTCGTTCAAACGCGTAAAGAAAAAAGAAGAGAAAAACAATGTTGTTGTTGGTGATTCACAGAAACAGAAAAATTATTTTATAATTATTCTTAAGCTGTATAATTGGATGATTTCATATATTGCATTATATTTATTTTTAGGTTTTTTTTTTTTTTTGTTTTTAATAGCATTCTCTAGTTTTAATTGTTGCCCTCAATATTTTTTTTTTTTGAATTTTTCTTGCTTTGCCAATGGAAATAACGAAAATTGTTTTTAATATAAACTAATTCCTTAAATGGTTTTATTTTTTTGTTTTAGTAATATATGTATTGGAAACTAAGTGTGTTGCTTGGGAAAGAACCATGATAGGTAGTGGGAAATTAATTAAATAATATTCAATTTCTTTTTTTTGTTATCAATTACAAATTTTGTTACACCCAAAACAATAAAAAAATAACAAATAAAAAATTAGTATAAATATTTTTAAAATAAATCTGCAATATTTATGTATATGTTGACAACACATGATTCAAAGGGAATGGTAAATTAAATGAAGTGTACAAAAGATAATTTAAAAAATTTAACCAATAAAAGAGTCGACGCATTTAGGCATTGGGCAAGTGATATATGGCTTAAAAGATAAGTTTATAGTAAAAATATTATTTACAATAATAATTAATATTAATATGTCGATTATCTCAATACTCAATTTCAGGTGCTGATATTTTGAAGAACCCAAACCAAATAATGTATTAAATGTATACGATTATAATTTAATTAAGTATATATGCAATGATTTTTTTTTTGTTGCCAATTTTTAAGCCTTTTTGAGTATATTTTTTTTTCCTTGATAGAAATACTAAATATTTATATAATATGTTTTAATGGTTTAAAAGATGAGTGTGTATTGGTTGGATGTATTTGTGGTTTAACTGACTGTTAATACATTGTTTTTGTTTTATACTAATTTTGTGGTTGTTGTTTTTGTTGAAGCCGAAACCGTATTAGTTTCAAAATGTTGTTGATAGGGCGGGAATGCTTATATATGAATGTACAAGGGATAACGAAAAGGGCCAGAATTTAAAACAAATATTCAATATTGAATAACTTTAAGAAGAAATTATATAAAAAAAAAAAAAAACAAAGAGAGCAATGGGTGTGTGCCAATTCAATTTTGAATGAGTTACATATAAGATCGAAGCATAAAAACATTGATATCGAACATATTTTCAACACCCCTCCTGCCTGCTGCATACAAATACAATGTGAAAGAGAGAAAGAGCTCGAAAAACAATTTACACAAAAAAAAATCCCTACGAAAACAGAGCGAGAAAGACAGTGACAGCGAGATAGAGATAGATAGGAAGTGAGTGAGCAAGAGATAAACAGAGCAAGTGTTTCAAAACATTATAGTAAACATTTTCAATCGTTTGGCCAATTCCTGTTTTTTTTTTCCAGTTTTTTGTTTTTATAAAAATTTTAAATTTATATTTTTGGTATAGTAGTTTTGTTGTTGTTGTATAGATTATAGAAAAAAAACACATACATAATTCAAAAATACGTAACTTAAAGACTTATGCATTTTAAAACTAACGAAACATATCTAAAATTAAACAAATTACAAATTAACTTGAGGTTATTGTTATTTAGAGCTTAGAAAATGACACTTACCGTAGGAAGACAGTGCGCTTGTAGTTTTATTATTAATATTATTATTATTATTTGAAACTGATTTTGATTTAATTGAATAAACGGGGTTAAGATGGTTGATCTTGTTGTTTGTTAATTAAGTACCTATGGGGCAATATTGTGATTTATTTTTGTTGTGGTTTTTTTGTTTTAAGTATATTAAAAAGAACTGGAATTCGATTTGAAAGAGATTTATTAAGTAAAGTTTAAAGAAGTTAAGTATTGTTGTTTGCTGTTGCTTTTTTTTTTTCTATAGAGCTTGAATTTGCATAAAACTTGATTGAAATTACGACTATTTTTTTTTTTTTTAAATACATTTGACTTGCTGTTTTTCAATTGTTTTTGTTGTTACTGAGTATTGAGTATGTCTTAAATAATGTTCCTTTAGCAAATCCACTTTCAAATACATTGTTTTGTTTTGTTTTTTTTTTTTCATTTTATTTTTGCAAAGAATTTAATAAATAATTTTTAATATGCAACTAATGAACTTCGGTGGGTGTTTTGCCAAAGATACGAGTACAGGGTTTTCTCAACGTGCGCATAATTTCAATGCAATATGATTTTAAGATCTGTGGGGCTCATTTTCACATTGATACTTAGCAATTGCGATTGAAATTAGGCGCCTTTTTTTAATTTGTATAACAGAAGTTTTAAGATATATTGTTGTAAGTTTAATATGCAAAATAGTTTCTAATACTTTTTTTTGAAATCTTGTTTGATTTCTATTGCTTTTGATTTCGATTAATTCTTTCTTTGCCATTCAAAAAGTTTCAGCTACACATAAGTCTCGTTGTTGCATGCCTCACTCGTTGCATCTTGTGTTTAAAATTATTTTAATTTTTTTTTTTCAATTGGACGTAAAATTGTTTTTTTGTTTCGTTTTCTATTTAAGTACTAGCATATAGTAATATGGCACACAAAATTGTATTAGTCAAAACTCACTACAGAACATGTTAAACATTAATATAACACAAAAATAAATAAATAAATAATTATATAAACATATGTTGTGGAATTCTAATGTAATACTTTTTAAAGTTTGCTCTTAAGTACTGGTCTCGGTATATATAGAATTTTTGTTTTGCTCCAAACGTTTCAAGTACCATATTTAATTGATGTAAAAAAAGCATCTAAAGGTTGTTTTTTTTTCTTTAAGTAACAATAATTGAAAGTCTTTTAATTTAACTACGAGAGACATATTTGTTTAACTTGTTCTTTTTTGATTGAGCTAAAATTCGGTCATCTCATCAATACAATATTTTAATTACGTATGTGTAAGCTTAGTATTTGCTTATAATTGTGATCAGATATTTATTGAATTGTAAAACCTTTGATAAGTTACTATGTAAAACTTGAATTTGCGGTGAGCGCCGAAGAAACTCTCAGAAATTCTTAGGGATCTAACTTTTGGGTGCACAGACTATTTAAAATGTTTGAGGGGGGGAGTATATCGTCACAACGATCCACGATTCATGTACGGCTTACTTCTATATATCTAGAGAAGTGATCACATATGTACATAATGGCTAAAAAATCGATCCTTGATATCCGCATGCTTAATCTTGCAATGCGCCTTCATATTGTCCCGTCGCGTAAACTTTTGGCCACAAACTGGACACTCGTGACTCTGGGGCCGATGAATGTTGGCATGATGCCAGCGATTCGATACGATCTTGTTGCAGCTCACACAGCGATACAGTGTCGGCAATGTGCCCGACAACTGCACAAAGAGTGTCGAATAGTCGATGTTGTGATCCCGACGATTTGCCGCTGCTGCTGCGGCTGCTGCAGCTGCTGCTGCTGCCGCTTGCGCCGAGGTGCTGCTGCCCGAGGCGGCTGATGAAGAGCTCGGTTGCGGGGAGAGTGGTGCTATGGTGGCGGAGGTGGAACTGGACTGATAATGTGGCGAATGGTGGTGATGTGCGGCGGTATGATGATGATGATGATTATGACCATGTTGATGCGCATAACCATGCACCAACTCCAACTGGTGACTGGACGATTGTGTTGGCGATTGTTGCAGGGCATAGCTCAAGTGTGACTGCTGCTGTTCCCGATAGCTGCTGCTCGTCGTGGGTGTGGGCGAGTAAGATGATGCTTCGGCGGCACACAGTGTCTCTGTGCTGTGCCTGCCTAGATTCAAAGCCGTTTGCGGCGCTGTTGCCATCTGATGAAGATGTTGTTGCTGCTGCTGCAGCTGCTGTTGCTGTGGATGATGTTGCTGCCGATTGCAGCGTATGGCACGCATATTTCGCTCCTTGCACTTGTACTCGCAATTGTAACTGTTATCCGCATACATATCCTGTGCCGGCATATCCTCATTCTGTGGCGCATAGATAATGGCACGTCGATACTTGGGTGCAGCATGATAGGCAACATGACTCTGCGCCTCATCTTCCTCCTCCTCCTCCTCCTCCTCATCCATATCGTGATCACGTTCGTCAACAATAACGGGTGCTATAACAGCCACTCCAACATCGATGCTGGCCTCGTCCGTCTCGTGCTTGCGGGCACTGTTAAAACATTTAACGCGACCTGCAAACATTTGCGTTTTCGTATTATGCGTTATCACTGTGAGAGCGAATGGCGAATAAGTTTTTGTTTTTGTTTTTGGTGCGACCATGGAATGCAAAATGCCAGGAACCGTGGGATGCGCTCTCGTTTACATTCCATGCGCACGCACAGTGGGCTCGGCACAATTTGGCCAATTTGTAAATTTTGGAACTATTAGGTGTGTGCGTAAACTTGGCAAAGTCGTAAGGTTGCATATTTTCTATATGATGTATATATAGTATTTGGTATAATATGGTGTAGTAGGCATTTTAATTAGGTACTAAGAGCTGTATTATAAGGTAGCTATAAATGTACGAGATAATGCTTTAAGGTAGTATGTATGCAAAACGAATGGAATAACAGATAGCTACAAGAATTTGTTCTGAGTTTTGATTCATATTTTGTATATATATAGTATAGTATAATGATAATGTGTTGTAAAACATTTGGTAAGAGTTCTCATTTCATTTCATTATGTTTTTGCGGGTATATTTGTGTATTGTGTATTTATAAGGCAAGAACGTAACAAAAAAAAAAAAAATTACATTTCAAATTTAATGCATTAACAAATGGAACTAGGAATAAAGCTGGCTTTTGGCTTAAGCTGGGTGTTTTCTAAAATCATATCGAATTTTCATAGGTAACACAAAACAAAATTATAATTAAAACGAAAACGTATTTATATATATATATAGTATATATTGTAGCATCTTAAAATTAATTGTAATTGGAACATTGTTTGTGATCTGCTAGAATTAAATTAATAATTAACACAAATTAATCAAATTGGACTTAAAAGCTAAGGTATCATTTTGTTCAGCAGGTTTTGTAAGGACATTGGAGGCTCTATGTAAACAATTCAGCTATTAAGTATTGTATGTATATATTGCATTATACTAAATGGCATATAAAGGAAATCAACGGTGTGAAAAAAAAAATCAAATCAAAATGTCAACTTTATATGTTTGTGTGTCATTTGTGGACATTAATAGTATATAATACAACTTTTGTGTTCTTTCATTTTAGTACTTCAATGTTGCAACAAATTATTCAGCAATATATGATATAAAATCATTGTTTTGATTTATATACTTATTATATATTTGTTTTTTAATATTTTTTCTTGTGCAAATTCCAGTTCTTTTTTGTTTTTGTTTAGATCATAAGTATGGGTAGCTTGCAAATAGTTTGGTAGGAGGGGGTTTTTTTATGGGGTTTAATTTTTTTGTTTAATTTTTGCGCAATGTCGAGCCAATGTGCAATGTATAACGGTAATTCCTTTCACTTTGCCGTGAGCTTATGCATTTGGCGTACTTGCTTAGAAGACCGTAAGACTATACACACACACACACACACACACACTCATACGTACGCATACATACACACACACATATATAACAACAAATACACATAGATATAGTTTATGCATATATAGAGAGAGAGAGAGAGAGATGAAGAGAGAGAGGCGGAAAATAAATTCGAAAAACATTTAGTAGATTGACAAACCAATTAAAAAAAACAGACATCAATTAACATTTCGTTTAACAGTGTGGCAAAAGAAATTGAGCTCACATTAAATTATATTATATGCAGCAAGGTTAGTGTAAAATATTGAACATAAAATTATATATATTGTATATAGTAGAAACTGAATGAATTTTGAAGCGTTTTGTTTTTGGATTTATATTTTTTTAAAACTATTTTATTTTTTTTCTTACCGCAAGAGCATTTTGTTTTTATTTGTTGTTGTTTTTTGTGTATTCGATTTTCTTAGACAATAAGTTGCAACATTAAAGACGAAAATAGAGTTTAAAAATTTGGTATTTTTTCTTGTAAGTTTATCAGAGTTATGAATAAGTGGTGAGAGAACTTTTTTTGTTCAAAAATTTGTTAAACAGAAACAACACTCAAAACGACTTCAAAAAAGAAGAAGAAATCATTCGAAAGAAACCTATATGAAATGCAAATATTAAAATTAAAATTTCAGGCTAGTCAGTGTGTGTATGTGTGCGCTTGTATGAGCATAAGTTTTTCAGTATTTTTTTCTGGGGTATTTTTTTTTAATGAATTGTATTTATATTATGTTAATGTAAATGTAAATGTGAGTTTTAGTTGTTGTGAGCCAATTATATAGAACTCAACTTTATCGTGGTTGTCAGCGGAGGCATTTTCCTATATGAGTAAAACTAAGTTTAAAAAAAAAATAATTGTGATAAAAAATAACCTTAAGTATAAAGTATAAAGGGAGTGAAATGGGTAAGTGATTAACAATAAAAGATAAGTTTAAGTAATAATAGTAGTCGTGTGTGTATGCGTCATAAACATGCAACATGCGGCAACATACAGAACTAAACCGCAACTAGATACGATAACGATAACGATACGATTACGATAACGATTACGATAAGTCAGCTAAGGTAGAATTTGCCTAATGCTTTACACTAAAAATAACGACAAACAACAAAATAAAAATAATTAAAATACATTTTCAATGTATATATAGTATAATATAAAATCTTTTTGGTAGGAGAGGTGTTGATCTGTTGCTCTAGCAAGTGGCATTTTTCTTTCTCATAAGAGAATGATTTTATTTATTTTTTTTTATCTTTCGCTTAAAAGTTATCATTCAAAACGGCAAAAAAGAAAAAAACTAAATGATACATACGGAAAATAGATAAATACATAATTACAAAAGCATTAAATGTAAATAAAATTTTTGATATACATACTAAATAGGTAGGGTAGAAGTTACAGAAAATCTTGTCTAGGTAAAAAGAAGGTGTTGGATGTAAAGGCCCTTTTAAAACTGCTTTATACTATGTGGAATGGGATTTTGGGGTCTGTTTTGGGCGGGGGTAACGATCAAATGCATGCAGGATATACCTTCGGGGGCTTATCAATACAGGGAACACTTGAATACAGTGGGCATAAGCATTCATTTCATAATAAACTCATTTAAACCCACCGTGCACAAGTTATTAAAAAGAAAAGGGTTTTTTTGTTTTTCTACAGGAAAGTTTCGCTGGGATAGTTAGGAACGGTAAAATTAAGCTAAAAAACTACAGTTTATTTTTTACATTTGTTTTTACAACGCTCAGACTTAACGAACAAAAAGAAAAAAATATAATACATAAATCAAAAGCTAACTAATTTTTTTTTTTGTTTTATTGTTGTTTTTTGTACTATCGATATACTAAACTTTTCATATCTGTTTAGTAACCGAGTGCAATAGGCTTTCACAGCACGGATAGAAAATAACAAAACACATACATATATGTAAAAAAAGATATATATGATAACTATTAAGTTTGTTAAGTTTCACTACTCACCGTCAATGTTATCCGTTGGATCCAATGGCAACTGTTTGGCATCATTATGCTCATCCCGCGCATCTGCTGCCTGCAGTGCATGTTGGCTTAAAAGCGTTGACATATCCTCGGCGTGCATTTTCAAAGCAGCGGCACTCTACGGAATGTGTGCAAATGGGATAGACATAAGGTAAGATTGATGTTTAATTAATTTTGTGAGTCAAAGTTTCAGTTTCTTTCACATTTTTATTTGTCAATTGCAAAATGCTTCAAAGCTGCCTATATCACTAATTACAAAAGGCTACAAGCACTAAAAATAATAAACTATAACTAAAACCTGAGCGTGTGTGTGTATATGTAAGTGTGTGTTTGTTAGTAATAACTTTTGCGGGTTTATGTTCAAGTTGAGCTGATCATCAGGCGCTTTCCTCTCCCACATTTATGGTAATGATATCAGGCAGAGTTGAACGTTTTGAGGTGTTGCTGCTGCTAGTTGGTGTTGCTGTTGTTGTTGTTGTTGTAACGGTTGTTACAGCTGTTGCCACAGTGGTATGCTCTTGCAACTCACGCTCGTAGCACAAACGATGCGATTTGCACTTGTTGTGATGATTAACAATCTCCAAGCGAAAGTTCGAATTGCCCTCAACGAATGAGGTGCGTATATCGGCCAGCTCAGTGCTCCATTTGCGGCAATGTTTGCAGTACATTGTATTGGCCAATTCATCATATTGCAGCCAATCGAATTGATATAGCCAATTGGCACGAAATCGACCGCTTTTGCGCGAGCTTGTACTTGCAGCGGGGGCAGGTGGTCCAAGCAGCTGTTTAGGCTGTTGTTGCTGGGATTGCTGCTGTTGTTGCTGCTGCTGTTGTAGCAAACGTTGCACGGCACTGTCCAATGTTTCTTGCTGATAGTGTAGCTGCAGTGTCTTAAGTTGCGCCTCCACCGCTTGTTGCAACAACAGCTGATGATGCATAGAGTTCGTTGTTTTGTTGTTGACTGAAAACGCGTCAGTTGTGTCTTTTGTGCTGCTGCTAGCTTTAAGCTACAATGCACATCATACAACAAGCAAACAAAATATAACGGAAAAAAAAGAAGAAAAACAAAGTTGGGAATCAACTTAAGAAAAAATGTTGGCAAAACAATCTACTGGTAGAAGGAAGGATTTTTCGCTGTTTTTTTTTTGTTTTTTTTTTTTTGATTTGTTTTTAATTAAATTGTTGAGATTTTTTCTTTTTCTGGGCCGATATTCGCATTCAAAGAGATAAATCTACAAACAAACAACCAATCCTTCGTTCTGTTCGCCGTGTTGCTTTACGCGATTTTTTCTTAAATTTTACAAACATTTTTGGTTAGCAGCATATCTTTTGAATTTGAAGCATTTTGCAATTGGCTTAAAGAGTTAAAACAAAAAAAAATAAACATGAAAATTCAGCTGCAGATGTATATTTAAAATATGAAAAATATGGAACCATCGCACCGGTCCAAAAGAAAAAACCTTAACAATTAACTTATAGAGCAAGCTAGTATAATAAACAAGGCAAATTTCATTTTGTTTTTTAAATTGGGAATTGGGATTTTTGTTGTTGTTTTTTTTGAGCTTACCGGCAAGTATTCGGGTGGCAGTGCCACATGATGTTCACGATGCTGTTGCTGATGTTGCTGCTGTGCATCCATTAGCTCTTGCTTAATACTTAGCGACTGACTGAGACCGCTTAGCGCACTGGCCGCGCCAACATTACCACCGCCCAAATGGCCGACTGTCATTGACAGTGGTGAATCGCGTCTGCCACTGCCGCAGCCGCCGCCGCCACCGGCATCCTCTGATTCGGAGGTGCTGCCGCCCGTTTTTGCCACAGGACTCGATTTAAAGTTGCCGTGTGCACTGGCCTGTGTAAAGATAGCCGAAAGTATACCAAAATTAGCATACTTTATCTTAAGTTTGGGGTTATAAAATTTGTTTCTTTGGTTAACGGTTAATTAATGTTATCAGCACATACTATAAAGGTGGTATACGAAACTAAGATTGTGGCAACATGTTAAATACAATTTAAAGATTACTTTAATATGTCTAACGTATATTTACTTAATGTTGCTGTTTGTGTTTAAGCTCAGTTTGATAACTGAAAACATTTGACACAGATACATTTTTTTTTAGCTTTTAACGTTAACCTATCTGATTCTTTAAAGAGTTGTTATAAGTAAGAAACTCTAAAACTCGACAACTTTTAACATTTCAAACCTTTAAATAAAATAATTTGTATACTCTGACAGCTTAGCTCTTTATCCTTATTAAATATGCAGCAGTTGCTATTAGTTTGCAAAATTTAATTTTATTCAACTAATTATAAAAAAGTAAAAGTTACAAAACAAAAAATGGCAAAACATAATTTCAATTGTCGTTTGATATAATGTTTTTTTTTTTGTTGCGGTTTGAGCTCTAATTAAATGTAAATGATGCCAAACATAAACGGTTTAGCAGTTTAACAAATCGACCAAACGGCAAACCGAAAAAAAATTAAAATAAATTATTAAATAGCTTAGAGAAAAAACGGATTTAAGCACTTTGAATAAAATTATTTATATCTTTTTGGGATTGAGTATCTTTCTGACATATTATATTAAATACCAATTTTCAATTATTTATACCAAACTTTAATGTGAAATTTAATGTGAATATTATCTTTTTTCGGTTTCGCTTACGTGAGAGTCCTGCGCGTAGTGTCTGTCCTGTATGTGGGCCGCATTCGCATGATGGCTCGAGGACAACGAATTATCACAGTTGGATGATGAGTTCCTACGTCTGCGCTTACTACTACACAGCTGATCAACGGGCGTAGTGGACAGCTCCCTATCTCGATCTCTATCTCTGCTATCGTTGCGCTCTCGATTGTTGTTGTTGTTGTTGTTGCTGCTGCTATTGTTGTTGTTGTTATTGTTGTTGCTGTTGCTACTGCTGTTGCTGCTATTATTGTTGCTGTTGTTGTTGTTGCTATTGTTGTTGTTGTTGTTGTTACTATTGTTATTATCTTTAGTACTGTAGTCCAGCTGCAGCAACTCGTCGCGACTATCCGCCCGCTCCAACGTGCCCCTCTCACTGCCCCGATCGCTGCATGCATCACGACTATTCAAAGCATCAGCACTGGCGCTCCTATTTGCAGCGGCAGCTGCCACAGCAGCGGCAACTGCAGCCGCAGCAGCACTGGCGCTGCCCACGCTGGGAGATCTTTCACCACTGGTTGTCAAACCCAGTGCGGCCACAGCAGCATTCACATTGCCACCAGCGGCAGCAACAGCAGCAGCAGCCGCCGCCGCTGCAGCAGCTGCCGAGCTGCGTTCACTCAAGCTTAAGCTGCTGCTGCTGCGCTGCAGATCGTCGCGCAGATCGCGTTCGCAGCGGGAGCGCAGGGAGTCACGTGAGTCGCGCAGATCGGTGCCAATGCCGCCATAGCTGGGACCACGCCCAGTGGGCGAACTGGCCGCCGAATCGCGCAGCTTGTCGCAATCGGAACGATAGTTCAGATTGTTGTTGTCTGTGAGACCGCGGACCTTCAAACAATATAAAAGATTTCATGTTGAGTAACACAGAAATGCAAAAACAACCTTTTAAATAGGACCGCAAACCTTCAGAATATATTTTAATGTACTATAACTTCCATGTTTCTTGACCGATCTTAATGAAAATTTTCCAGATGATTAAAATACTGACACATTTTTGGAATATTCGATTTTAATGCTATGCGTATATCGAAAACGTAAGGACCTATCGATAATTTAAAACAATGTTAAATGGGCCTATGACAAACGGTTTGCAATCCTGATGTTTATGGCATTTTGATGCTTACCTGCAGACTTTCAGCGGTTTTTAGAAACATGGGTAAACAACTTTGACCCACATTAACCTCGCCCTTGTACATAAAGTCGAGCAGGGAGCGCATCTCTGAGTATCGAACATCTTTCAAATAGATGATGGGATGTGGATGCTGATTCTGTAGGAAAATCGTCTCAAAATATGGACTGCAGGCTGACAGTATGGTTTGATGTGCCTACAAAACGAAAAAGTTTATACATATGTGTATTAGTTATAGCCTCCCGGTTTTGTTAAGTGTTAAATAGGTTATACCTTAACTGTTTCACCCTCACAGGCAAGAGTGACATCGCAGAGCGCCTCACGCTGCAGCAGTGAGGTTAGCACGCCCGTCAAATTTGTCGGATGATTGTTCCAGCGTAAACAGAATTGCTGGTCCATAGCTCCTTGTTCAGTGTTGTACCTGCAAACAATCAAAAAAGGTTAATAAGTTAGATAATATTTATTTCTTTGTAGTAATAAAAACATTAAATGATATTAAAGCTATTCATTAACATAAAGGCTTAACACTTCCTGTTGCATTTAAAAATATTACCACTTTCCTATTAAACATCTAACTAAATTTCTAATTCGGAAGCGGAAGTGCTTGCCATTTTTTGTTTCTGCAGCATGTTATCGTTATCGGAAACACCATTAATTAGCCCGTGTTACCAGTAACAATTTGTAATTTATCATTACCAACTAAAGGTAAGGGGTTGGCGTGGGGCAATGCTGGCTTCGATACGGGTTTGCTGGGGCCCCAAAATTATTAATTGCATTTCCGTACGGCGATAACGAGCGCCAGAGTCGTGTGCCAATTTTATCTCGCTCTGATTGCGGTTGCGTGTGCGTGCGCGACAAGTGTGTGGGTGTCAATGTGTGTGTGTGAGTTTGAGTGCGTGTGCACTGGTGTGCCGAGTGTTAATTGACGCTAGTTGGGGCCATGTTTCGACTCTTTTGACTAACTGTTAATTGTCCGAACATTTAGTTGAAAGCTTGGGGGATAAGCTAAAACATACATACATATTCAATTGTTTTGCGGCCAAATGTAATGGCCTAGATAAGCCATTGATAATTTATGAAGCTGCATTCAATAAATTGGCATAAGTCCCAAAATTAAAAAACCATTGTTAAAAAGTGCCTTTAAGATTTTGTTACATTTATTTAAAGCTTTAGGTGCCACCCTCGCATTTCGCATGCGTATGTGCTTTCAAGGACTATTAATAGACTTTCTTCTGATTTGTGTGTAAAACTGTACAAAAATGAATATATACATATGTATATATATGAACTTCTGTGTATGTGTGGGTAGGTTAACTTTTTTCTTATACAATAATTTTTATGCAGCACACGCTAATCTTAACTGCTTTTGGGCAAAGTTCTATTGAAAATGAAAACGCAAGAGGTTGCGGGGCGCAGCGTAAGCCAAACCAATTGATAAGAAGCACTTTTGCTTTTCTTTACGTTTATTGAAGAGAACAAAAACAAAGAAACGCAAGCAAATCAATGAGAGGAAGAGCGGCGCGCACATTAATCAAAGAGAGGGAGAGAGAGAGAGGGAGAGAGCTTTGTGCAAAGCTTTTTGTAAGAGAAATACGAATGTTTTATTGTTGCCGTTGCTATTGTTGTTGACGACGCGCGCGCAGCTTAACAAAATAAATAAACAAAACGTCAAAGAACTTTTTCGCAAATGTGTGTGACCGTGCCACAAGTGTAAGCGAGAAAGAGCAATTGAAAGAGAGAGTAAGAAAACGACTGAGGGGCGATCGTTTGCGCTTCTTTGCTGTTACGTGTGTGTGTGTGTGTGTATGTTGTGTATGCTGAGCAAGTTAAAATAACAATAATAACAATTACAACTACAGGCAACAAGAAAGAGTGTATTGGGGCCCGGCGCTGTTGTGAGCGCTTTTTTTTTATTAACGACGCCGACGCCAGCAATTTGTGCTTTATTTTTTTATGTACATACGCTGACGATGTTTGTGCGCGGCTTCTAAAATTTAATAGCACAAACAACTGCGAAGACACACATACAATAAAAATACATACAAACATACAAACAACGGGCATTAAACTATCTCTCGCAGAGAACTTTCGCTTTCAGCTGCGAAAACTTTTGCCGTTAATTTGGTTAGCATTTTATTTGTTTATGTGTTTGTGTAAGTATGTTTGTGGCATTTGTTTTTTGTCGTATTCTGCAAACGTTCTAAATTTTTAACAGGCGCTGAGAAGAGACAATCACGCGGATTTCATTTGGTATTACAATTTGATTGCCGCTTGCGTCGCATTCAAATATACAATATACATTTCGATTTTATATATTCCTAGCATCGTTTCGCAATGCAATAAAAATTGTGCATTCGTTTTGGCAAAGATTTTTATACAATATGTATTTGTTGTTGTTGTTGTTTTAATTTTATACTTTTTTTGATGTAAAAAATTTTTTATCGAATGCTATAGATAATGATTATAGATAAATGAGATTTTTGTCACTATTGGTTAGCTATACTATTTATATTATTAGCTCTAAGAAACACTGAAATTTGACCTATTTATGTAAACAGGTTTAATCACATTTTTATTTATAAATAATGAAATAAATACTTAACGTGATTTTTAAGTATTCATTTATTTAACAATAACCGCTTTTCGTATCGAAAGCAAAACAAAATTTTATAAACATTAAATATTATTATTCATTAAAATACAAACATTAAATGGAGCGACGGCGCCAGTTGAGTTTATAAATAAAATAAAATAAACAAATGTTCAAAAGTTTTATTTTTCATTTTAATATGCGGTTTCTTTGAAAACGTTTTATTTATTTTATTATTTTTTTACACACAATGTGCTGTTGTTCGCAGTTTGTAGTTCGTAGTTTGCAGTTTGTAATTCGCGATTGCGCTTCTCGCTTTTCACTTGCATTTTCAATGCAAATTTTCGCAGTCTATGCAAACACAATTTGCCCCTGTTGCTGCCGCCTGAAGTGTTTAATTAATGGGTGCAATGGCAGTAGCAACTTTTACTTTCAGCTTGCTTACGTAAAATTTGTTTTAAACTTGTACGTGCTAGTGTGTGTGTGTGTATGTGTGTGTTTGTTTGTTTGCTCACATTTGGCGCTTATCAGAAAGCGAAAAAAAACCCAAACAGAACAAAACAAACGAAAGATCTTCGTCAAAAAATGAGTAACGACAGTAAAGAGAGTAACGCGAAAGAGAGTTGAGCTAAACGATAAGCAAATTGCGCAATATGTTAAATGCAATGTCCGCATTATCCGTTGATCTGTTGACTTAGTTGATGTAATACTAGCTGACAAATATCTACGGCTACAGAATAATGATATAAGTCAACAAACTGGATATTAGTAATAATATGTATAAAGAAGTGCCGGCTGACCATAACATGTTATATTTAACAGCTGTTAGTTAACATTGCTGTTTGATAATGTTAACTTTGATGAGTTAAGATTGAAGTATTTCATTTGTATGTTAATAAAGTAACGAATATTTATATTTTACAAAATTTATAATATTATTTTTCTAGCTTTTTAAGAATTTGTTTGAAATTCATCTAAAATACTGTTACAATTAAACAAATAAAATATATAAACAATTCAAAAATTGTTAACTGTTTACAAAACTGTATTGTTTTATCCCAACGCACTCATATCTAAGAATCTAATATCATATCATTTATCAGCATTTTTTTTAATGCAGATAAAAATGAAAAGGGAGAGCAATGTTGTAACATTTTGTCACGTGCCCAAAAACTTTATTACATAAGTTTGTAGTCATATGTTCGTAGAGTACTAAACACACTACAAAATTGCCAACACACGCGTCCCACGCGTCGTATCAGCAATGGCCTTCAACTTTTAGTTAGCTGCGCCTTATCGTGCGCAACAGCGTCGTCAACAGCTTCGTTGACGTTGACGTAAACAGCGACAGAGCACACAGCACACAACACATAGTTGTTTCTGCTTGCTGCTTGCTGCCAATGTAACAGCCAAATAGTTTTTCAATTTACACGTTCTAAATTGTTCGCTGCGAACTCAAAGAGTATCTGCGAAATACACAGACTTGAGCGTTTTTCAAGTGCCGGACGGACGGACGGACGATAAACAAACGACAGCAACTACAATAATAATTATAAATACAAAGTAGTTTGTTGATATTTGTTGTTGCTAGTTTTTTTTTTCGTTCAATTTTTTTTTTGCCTTTTGTTTATCTTTGGCATTAGAAGTTTACATATTGGCGTAGGCTTTTTTTCTCTCGTTTTGTCGTGGGCATTGTTGTTGTTGCTTTACTTGTTAAAAACATTGTTTTTGTTTTCCGTCTGTATTGTAACGTTTACAGTTAGGTTGAACGACCGCTGAGCGGGAAAAAAATGGCAGCGCGTGAGCGTTACAACAAAAGCCAAAACGCCCACAGGGCCACATTATTCACACACGTTAATCAATCAGTCCGATACATATATAGACAAGTTTACATACGTGTACATACAGCTAAATAGATCATAAATAGTTGTGTGTGTTGGTTTTTTGGTTTTTTGATTTTTGCCCTTCAACATTGGCGAGCAGAGCATAAATCAACTGTAAATTGCTCAAAAAAAAAAATATGATGCGCAAATCCCGATAACAAAATCTATATATATTATAATATTTCATAGTTATTAATGCTTTTATAGATACACACACACACACACACGCATAGATCAATGCAAAAGGTAAACGAGATCAAGATTAGCACTTGAAGTTCACCTTGGCTCAATGGTCAAATGTGCCAAATGCCTCGAAAAACGTTAAATGTTGAATATGAATCAGCCAAAAGGCAACGGCAACAACAACAACATCAGTGATTTAAATAGCTTTAGGTTTGGCCCGAACAACAGCAGCAGCCGTAGCAAATTGTAAAAGATGAAGGTCAACGCAGTTACAGATACATAGATACATAGATGCAAAGATACTTGGCAAACTTGGTATGATTGATTTAGCGTCTAAATTAAAGGTTATTTAGCTATTGACTATTGGGCCAAGGGGTTTGGCGCAACTCAACTCAACTCAAAAACAAGGCCAAATGCCATAGGTTATTAGGGTGAAGCCCTGGACATTAAATGTGGGTCGAAATTTAAAAGGTTTTTCTAAGCAAATAAATAACTTAAAATTTGACAAAACATCTTATTATATTAAAACCATAATTTTGTTATTTTTTGTTAAAAGTTTACTTATTTAATTTAAGAAATATTTTTTAAAATTGTTTTTTTTTTGTATCCCAAATTTTTAATAGATACAAAAGGTGAAATGAATTTTTCTCGTTGCTACAAAACACTTAATTATGTTATTTATATTTAATTGTTTGCATTTCATTATTTCAGCACTTGCACTGCCAGCTAATAATTTAACTTGTCCGACCACCACAGTGAACCAAATTATTAGGCACGCCAAAAAGTAGAAAAAGTGCAAGTGAAACGGTTCAAGATACGAGCGCACAGATTGCATTTGTCAGATACAAATGTGTTAATTGCGCTGCACTCTTTTTTGCCAGTGCGTTTGCCAGGAATAGAACGCCCACACGCAACTATGTGTTTACACTGTCCAATAGAAGAGGGGCGGCGAAAGGGAGCCTTAGAAAAAAATAAAAACAAAAAAAAAATAGCAACGCCAAAAAGTTAAGAAAAACTGTGCCGAGTGTTGTTGTGTGGGCGGCAACAAGGCGCAAGTAAAAAACAAAAAAAAAACAACAAATTTGAAAAGAAAGAAAAAAATATACTGCAAAGTGCGAAATTGTGTAAAGAGCGACAATCTGGAAATTGTTGATGCCGCGCGACATCGGGCACTATAGTATTAGACTACTAATAATAATGTGCACGACTTTCCATATATATATAAAATGCATAAAAAACGATGCAAACGAGATGTTGCAATGTGAAAAACAAACCAAAACTAAGGCAATTCAAAAGTTCTCAACTAAAACTCAGCTGATAAATCTAGTCGGAAACTTATTTAAAGTCGATTATAATTTTGATTTGTATAAATTCTAAAAATACCTACAATTCAAACTTTTTTAAGCTATTTATAGCCCTTTATTTAATACTTCAATTCCCTGTTTTCGGTTAGCGTTAAAATATGACCTGTTGCTGTATTTCAATTGAGTTTCTATCGTGATGTGATGATGTCATGCTCTGAACCCTAATGAATGATTGTATCTCATTGGCTGCAATGCTCAATCGACCACGCACCAAAAACCAAAGCCGAATTGTTGAACTTCTGTCGATTGGTTAGCGCCATGACTCACACTAAAGGCAGTGAAAAAACCGAGAGAAGGTGAAAAACGGGGGGGTGCAAAGAGTAACGCCTTGTAATTGTTACAGTTAAATGTGTCGCATAGTAGTTCGTTGTGGGTGCCGCCCAAACTAATGCCATAATCTGGCATTATTCAGGGGCAAAACTTGTGGCCGGCTTACACACACACACACACAAATAACGGATGGAGCGGCCAGGGAAGGGCAAGGTAGTAACAACAAATTGTTAGCACTTGAAAAGGCAGCGCCGTTCATATCGATGCGATGGTCGTTTTGTTTGGTTGTGGAATTTGCCGTGGGCTGCCAAAAACATCGAATGTGAGCAAAAAAAAATACAACTCTTGTTCAATGAATCTTTACAACAATTGAGGCTACGACTAGACACTGAGAAAAACAGCATGTAAGTTAAGTGCAAAGGTTTCCTCACTTTCATTAACTGAACCGCCAAGAAAGATGCTTAAGAATATTCTGAACTTTATTTAAAGCGAAAAAAGAAACCCGACTTGAAGCTCAGTGCTCATTTCTTTAAGTGTAAACTCAAGACTCCCTTCTGGCAGCTTGTCGTTATTGTCAGGCACTCGGCGAACCGCAAACTTCAACGCGATGTTAAGCATCTCTCCAGCTGTCGAGCAGCCCAACATTTGTTGCTCTCCCTCAGAAACTTGGCTTTGTGTTCGTTCGCATGTTTATGAGTTCGTAAGTGTGTTGACAGTGGCACAATATTGTGATGGCCATTAACGCAATGTTAATTGTGTGCAAAAAAAATCAGAAAGAAAAAAAAAAAAAACAGCAACACCAACATACATGTTGAATTAGCATTAATTAGGCCGAGCTAAGGGCTAAGCGGGGAATGCCAGCGAAATACTTGAAGCCTGTCATAAATCAATAAAGCGATTTTACAGAAAGTTTTTCAACGAACGAAAAGAGTAAAAAAACGGGAATAAATATGAAAATTTTACTAAGTGTAATGCATGAAGTAATGCATAATTCAGCATCATTACTTGCATGACAGAATGCATAATTCTGCGTTTTTATCTAAAAAATAAGTTTTTTTCTATTATGAGAGTTAAGTTAAGTAAATAAGTAATAAAAAGGGTTTTTTTTTGCTGCTAATTGGAAAAGTTTGTGCAAAATCACGCGTAGTTTTTAAGAATCTACTAGTCGTATGCGCGATGTTTTGTACAAATATTGCGCATACATCACGTGCACCAAAGTTAAATTCAATTAACACAGCGTCAAACAAAAAAAAAAAAAATACACACACACCCAGGTTGTGTTCGAGCAGCTGCATTATAAATGTACTCAACGACTATGATGTACCCTAATTTAAGGTAAGTTTGAAATATGGCTAAAATCTAACGTGTCAAATCTTAGAGCTCAAAGCAATCTCGCTTTTTTATAAGTGTTAAATAAAACTTATAATTTTTTAGCTCTTTACTTAAGCCAGAGAATATAAGGTCTTCATATCAAGGATAATATTGTGTAAAAACTTAAGTTTTAATTAAGTAAAAGTAATTTTTTTTTCCCCTTTACAAACTGTCAAAAAAAGTCTTCAAAATGCATGCAACCTTACTTGTTTAACATACAAAATTCATATTTATATATCATATCATATATATATGCATATTTGAATGCTACAAAATAGACAGGCTGGCAGATAGACCGAGCTTTGTGGATCTGTCAAAAATGCGCGATGTGCAAAATGCAAGGCAGAAAGTTGTCTGGGCAATTACGTCAAGCGCCTTGTTGCCGACAATTGTTGGTGTTGTTGCTGTTGTTGTTGGGGCATGTTGTTGCATGCTGTTGCGTCTTACGTCTACTTGGCAGACACCACATTTTGGGCAATTAAATGCGCTAATTTTCATTTGGCTAGTGTTGTTACAAGCACAAAATGTGAAATCAAATCAAATGAAAACGATGACAATTTGCGTTTGGCTCCTCTTTTAGTGCGCGTGGGCAGAGAACACGCTGGCGTATGAGTGATATTTTTTTGCATATACATATATATATATACATATGTATATTGTGAGTAAGTGAGTGAGTGTCGCTGCTGTTGCTGTAGCTGCGATATTTGCAATTACAATGACACTTTGTGGTCGGACTGACTGACTGACAGGCAGGCAGGCAGGCAGCGTCAGCGTCACTGCGTAGAAGACCTGACCTAAATTTGAACACACTTAGAAATTGTCTACAAGCAACAACAACAACAACAACAGCATCGATAGCACTAAGTACACAACAAGAAAAGCAAACACATCGCATGTGTGTGTGTGTGTGTGTGTGTGTAGGCCCACTTAAACCCTGCCGAAAGCAACCACAAGCATTTCAAAGAACCAACAAGCAAAATGTAAGCACACAAAAAAATATTTCAGCAAAAAAAAAACCATACGAAAAAAAAAACAAATACGAGCTGACAAATCGCGTAAATTTTTGCGCGCGCATTGCGTGGGCAGCAGCAGCAGCAGCACTGAGTGCGCTTTGTTGTTGTTGTTGCTATTGCCGGCAAACGTGGATCGCCAACATGTGGCCCTAATTCATGCAAAAGACGATGACGCGCGAGAGTGAGAAAGAGAAAGAGCAAAAGATTCAGCGATCGCAATTATGTATGTGCAGGCAGGCAGGAAATGCCTAAGGTAATTTAACGTTAATAATTCAGTTAAGCAAATCAGTTAACTGCGTTGAGATGTTAAGGTAAAGGGTTCTAGGACGAACGATATTGAAAAGCTGTGAAAAGGAATTGAAGTGAAAAGTCAGAGAAATATTCAAGAATATTTGTATTATTATTAAAGAACACAATATGAATTTTATAAGTAAAATTATATAAAAAAATTTAAAAATTGTAGTTTTAAAGAAAAAGTCGAACAAAAACTAAAACTAATTTAAATAATATTTTTAAGTATATAATGTTTTTTAATTAAATAGGATAAATTTAAACTATAATAAAAATTAATAATAATATTTAGGAGTTACGAAACAACGTTAGTTTAGTAGAAGGGAATCCAAGAAAAATGTTTGAAAATTTGTTTAACTACTTTTCAAATCAAAGTTCTATCTCAGACTTGTCAATCTATGGCTCTTTCAATTGCCAAAGTAATGTAAGCCGAACCATATTAATTTTCTTCGTCCACACAATCGAATTTGATAAATATGAAGTGCGCAAGAACCAACGTCAATACTTTGAAGTGACGTTAAATATTATTTGGAACCGATAAGCTAATCACATTGTTTCCGATACATTGAATTTGACTTGAATACAAAGTGCTTAAGCATATAGCAATATAGCTTTATTTTCTGCGAAATGTTTGTTAAATGTTTTTAATATAATAATTATTACTTAAACTTGAAGCGATGTATTAATAGGTAAATAATTTAATGTGTGTTTTTTTTTATTGTTTTGTTAACAGGCATTTATAGATATGCGTTCGAAAAAAAATAACTCAAGCGTCTAAATATACAACGTATATGCGCGCCGAATTTATGTTTTTGTTTGCAAATACTTTTCTTCAACTATAGAACGGCGAGTTGGCAAACGATGGGCCCAACAAAAACTGACAACAGGAACAAACCAACCGACCAACCCGACAAACCAAAGGCTACATATGAAAAATTATATTAAAAATGTGTTTTTTTTTTGCTCAACATTTTGCCAACAAATTTATTTTTAAGCTGTGCGAGCAACACGTAAAAACAAAAATATCAGTGGAAAATGAGGATTGAGGGAAATTCAATACTCTATCAAAAATCAGGCTGATTTAAAGCATTAAAAAAATTTTGTTTATTGATAAAATTATTAAATGTGTCTGATTAAATTTTTTTTCTTCTGTATATTTTGTTTAAGTAAAACAACCCTTTGGTAGAGTATTAAGAACAAATGTAAAGAAACAAACTACAGCAAGAAACGATTTGCGCCTCAGCTAAGGGAGCGAGGCAACAACAAATGAGGCGTAATGGGCACACACACACACACACACATACATATAGATCTACTACGTAAGCAGCACAAGGTGTGCGGTAGGTGGGTGGCTGGTTAGGTAAATGGGGTTGGGTTGGGTTGGGTTTGGTTTGGTTTGGCTTGGTTGTTCGACAAGACTGACATACATCCCCCAAATATGTACATATGTATGTGTGTGTGTGTGTGTGTTGCTGCTTGTAGAATTATTTTGCCAGTGAACGATCGATTTACATCATTTGGGCACAGGGCACGACAATGCAATAGATACATACACTCAGAGAAAATGTAAAGAGCGAAAAGTTTTGAAAAAAGTATTTAATGCAAAAATATTTATATATATATTTTCATACAGCAAAAGTAGATAAAAATTTCGCAATATTTTCGCATGTTTTTTTAGAATAAGATACTATTATATTTTTCTCTGTGTGCTCGTTCTCGTTCAATACACAACAGCAACAACAATAATGATAGTGGAAGTTCGCAATATTTGCACAGTTGGCGAATTTGAATATTATTATTAACAAAACAACAACAACATATAATAGTAATAATAATAAATGTTGCATAAATAGTATATACAACTAAATAAATAGCATGCTTTACGAAAATAAAAAGGCAACAACAACAACAATGCGTTAGCACTGTGCTTTGAAGCGAGAGTTCCTTTTTTGATTATTAAAAAAAAAATAAAATGGGTAACCAACATTTTGTATACTTTGGGACATTCTCGATGTTTTTTGGGGCGTGGTTGTCTCATTGCTTTAATCAAAATTGGCGCATTGTTGTTGTTGTAAATGTTTGTGTGTGTGTGTGATCGCTCAATTTTTACACATGTATCAAATATTCAAGCAAACATATCTGTTTTAGGTTCATATCTCTCTCTATTCCCCTCTCACACACACAAACACACACACACACTCGCTACGCGAACACCCTTAATTGTGTAAAATAAATTGGCACTGCTTGCGTCGCAGTCGCAGTTAACGTCGCCGTTTGACGTCAGCCCAAAGCTTTTTGCTTCTTTTCGTTTTTGGGCAGCACTTTTTTGTTGTTGCTTTGTATAATCGCACACAGATAGTAAAAATTTAAATTTATAGATAATTTTCGCATTTTTCATCGTGTATTTAAAATTTTAAATCAACGTGCATGTGTGTATGTGTGTGTTAGTGTGTATACCTTTACGCATGACTTGTTAATGGTTGAGTAACGGTATACGGTTTTACATCATAATTAGAACATATGTTATATAATGTTCGAGATATAGCAACGAACGTTATCTTTAGGGCTCATAAAGATGACATGAAATTCTTTTGCAGGTACGGAACTTTGAATTTTTGTACTTAATCTAAAGAAAAGTATTTTTAATATTTGCGAAAATGAAAAGTGCTCATCTTATACAACCTTATGGGAGGCATCATAAGCTTAATCTTGTTGGCAAAACACAAAATAATAAAAATTACATATTATAGCTAAGGTTTGTTTATTATGACACTAGGTAGAGCGACTTATAAGGGTTTTATTTTGGCAAAACCTCTGCGGAGATAAGATAGGTTAAAAAATAACCTTGTGTCCACTGGACAAAAACACTTCTTAACAAAGTTATATGACAAGTTTTTACAGTTGCGAATTGCAATTATTACAAAAAAAAAAGTATCCCCTCGAGTTTCGTGCTTTCTTGAAAGAATTCTTAATTTTAGATGCACAAATATACTTTTATGATTTTAAAAAAAGTTTCGATCTATTTATCACAAACAAAATATCATACATACAAAAAGGTTTTGCAAATATTTTAAACTTTTATATTTTTGTGTTAAAAATAAAAATTAGAATCTAATGAAAATGTTCTACAATTTGTTAACTTGCTTATTAGGTTTTTAAAATTATAGGATAGAAAAATACATAGTAGAATTATTTTTATAAACACAACACATGCAATGACTTTTAAGTTCATTTCTTTTTATTCCATTTCTTTTTCTAACTCTTAGTTAACCTAAAAGTCTTTAAAATTGATTAGAAAAATACGTTATCAGCACTTGTACATGGTATATATCATCTAGTCCACGTATAAACCTTTGTTTGTGTATTTATTATAACTAAATGGCACTTTTGCTTTCGTTTCAATTGCATTCATTTTTTATTGGCGCACTTGGCGTATACTCAATTTTCGCTGATCATTATTTTTATGTACGAACCTTTCACAGAGCGAGTGCAGGAACCAAAAATTATTGTAATCCAATTTGATGTGGTTTTTATTGGTACAGTTGTTCTAGCTCAAAAATATTTTATCCGTTTACTAAATAAATGTATTTGTCGTTCAATTGTTGTTTGTATCTTTTCACTTATAACGCACAGAATTTTAAGATTGTATAAACGCACCACATTTTATTTAAATAATTGATTTTATTAGATTTTATTTATAAATATACAATATATATATGAAAAATATATATTTTTAAAGCACCGCAAACTCTTTATAATTATTAAACACAAAATTTATAAATTATTAAAAATTTTATTTTCACTTTCTTTTTGCGAAATTCTAGAACATTTATTGTTCTTCAGTAGATCTTATTGGGGATCATCACCATCATTATTTTCGCGTATGTGTATGTATGTATGCGCGTGTGTGTGTGTGAGGAGCTAGTGTAAGTGTGCGTGTTTAGAATCCGCGCAAGCAGCGTCCGTGTCCGACGCGTATCTGCCACGCAACATCACAACAAAATTGTAACTAATGTTCGGCTCGCGAGAAAATAGGTTAAGAGTGTCGCGCAGTGGCAGCGGCGGCAACAACTGCGTTGGCGTTGGCGTTGACTGCGACGTAAACGTCCACAACAACAAAACTAAACTAAACGCGCACGCGAACGGAGCACACGAAACGACGCGACTACTATGTTGATCTCTGCATTGGCAATTTGCGAAAAAAGTAAAAAATAAAATTCAAGCAAGCCACAGCTAGAAAAAGGCGCAACCGCAGCAAGCAGCGCAGTTAACAATAGCAGCGACAGCGACAGCACCAGCAGCAGCAGCAGAACAACATCAGCAATGCCGGCGTTGACGACGCGACCTACCAACCGACTGAAGCGGCAGCACAAACCAAATTGCCAAAAACCTTGATACCGATCGCGCCGCTCACACACACACACGCACATACAGTCACAAGCTTTACAGCTTTAACTAAGTCCTCGACCACAAAATACCCCTTAATAATATGCTTTACACTGTTTTTGCCCAAAGCTCATTTGGAGTCCATTTTAGTGAGAGCGAAATCAGCTCGTCAATAACAGCTTTCAACCTTTGTTTACTTAACTTATTTGTTTATAGCCTCATTGCATGTTGTTCTATGTCGATTTAACATAATAATATTCCCTTACTGCTGCCTGAACACAGGGTATCGAAATCGCAAAAGGCAACAGCAACAACAAACAACATTTGAGCACAATAAGAGCGGCGTTGCCAGCAGAGCAAAAGAGCAAAGCAAACACAATCAAAGAATAAGAGAGCGGCAATGTTTGCAAAAAAAAAAAAAAACAACAAAAGCAAAAACAATAGCCGCGCAAAGTAACGAAAAAAAAGAAGCAAGCAAAAACAAAAATCGAAGCAGCAGCATGTGCAGCGTCCTCGCCCCCGCTACGTGCAACGATCTATCTGATCGACTGACTCTCTTTGTAAAATGCGCTCACAAACTTTAGATTTTGCCTCTGCCGTACACATTTATGAGACAAAAACAAAGGCAACGAGACAACAACAACGACAACAACAACGACAATGCACTATGGGGCATTTTGCCAAAAAACTGGCATTAATTAATAACTCGGGAACAAAGCGAGATATTTCGATTTGGTTTTTTGCGTTGGGGTTTTGAGAACCACAGGAAATCGTTTTTTATAAAGTGGGCGTGTCACCGCCCCTTTTTCAAAAAATATGTTTTGTATTTTTTTTGTTTTCTAATATATAAGGCTCAAATCTGGCAGTTAAGCAAGTTTTCATAGTTCTAATATTGTTGCAAAATATCATCGACATCGGTTAACTATATCATATAGCTCCCATAGGAACAATCGGTAAATATTCGAATTCCCGGATGAAAAATTGGCATTTCTCGGGAAACACGCAAGATATTTTGGTTCTGTTTTTTTCCTATGCTATTCACACCTTAATAATTTTTTTTTGCAAATGTGGGCGTGGCACCATCAACGCCCATTTTATTTTTTTTTTATTTTATTCATTATAGCTAGTTATAAGATGGAACTTTAACATAATTTTGTTTAACTTTATAATAATATAATTTTCATACTAGATCACGCTCATAATTACATATTTGTATAAAAATCAGCTATTTCTTCTTCTGCAACGTCTGTGTTAAACATATGTTCAAGGCATTCTTCCTCTTCTAATTCATCTAGATCTATAGAATCCTCCGCGCTTATTAAATTGCATTCCAGTAGCTCTATAACTTCCGGTGGCAGAGGAAAACGCTTATGCTTGCGAATGCGCCTCTGAAGATTTATTGAAGACACAATTGGGTCTGAAGTATTCATAGCCCTCAGATAAACGTCAGTAAAATTACTAAGACGACTGTGCTTTCTCGCATGGTGAAGTCTGTCAGACTTATAAATTTTATTTCGAGACTCAGCAGCCTCTTCACCAAAATAGCCGATTGGAAGTACTGTATTTTCGATAATGTCCCTCGAGTGGACAATTATTTTATGAACTGGTTGCTGTCATAGGAAGCCAAGGATAGTTTTCAATAATAAGTTCACCGGTTTTGTGACAAAATGATCGAATTTCTTGTTTCGCCATACTGCGAACAAGTCAGCATTCAAAATAGTGAGGTTGCTTCCTTAAAAATTGAATTTCTCAAAAAGTGCAAAAAAGTGCAAATTAGGGTTAGTAGCGCTAGGTTACGAATTAACAGATCTACAAAATGGTGGTACACATATAACTAACAATTGCAAACATTTTTTTAAAAGTCTATGCAAAGTTAAATTTTCTTACCAAAAATTACGGGTGGACATCACTTTCTAAATACACGCACAAAGACAAAGACACGCATTAAACATGAAACAAATGATGCAAAACACACAGTACTAACCTGTATTTTTTACTTGCATCGCCAGTTTATTAATTGCTAACGTTTATTTTACAATTTGTTCACTTTCAATCACGTGCAAAATTTGTGGTTAGTCAGCGTTTCCGCTGACATGTTAAAACAGCTGAATTCAAATGTTAAAAAACTTAACATAGGTCTGTTAACTAAAAATTTCTGTTATGTAACATAAAACATCAATGTTTTTACAACAGGTTTGCATTAACAATTAGTTAATTTTCGAACTTTTAAAAAATGATTAAATGCCAGTTTTTTGGCAAAATGCCCCATAGTGCAATGGCATGCACATAGCGTCATCGTCGGGCGCAGACGGCTTTTTAACAAAACAAAAACTTCAACTGGGCGCAGCATAGCCACAGCGAACACAAAAAAAAACCTGCAATTTTTTGGCCAATTTTCGTTGTGTGTATTTGTGTGCTCGTATTTTGAAGGTCAACTTTACGACCCATAAGCGCAAAATTTGTTGTTGCTGCCAGTTTTACTTAGCGTTAGTTGCGTCGCAGTCGCAGCCGCAGCCGCTGTTGACGCTAGCGTTTGCAGTAGTTGTTGTTGTTGCTTTATTTTTGGCACATTCGGCTTTTTGGTTTTGCGCTTGCGATCGTGGCTGTATGTGTGTGTGCTCGGGTAACTTTACATGCGCGTGTAGGGTCCGCTGCCTTTTTAACGGCCGCTGTTGGCGCCGCTGCCGCTGCGCCGGCTGCCTTGATCACACACACACACACATACACTTAAACAAGCTGCCCAATTTGTTGTAGCTGTTAGCGAATAAAAGACGCACATGTATATTTGTAGCTACATATGTACATATGGAGGTTTGTTGTTGCCTTTTTATAAATTTAGAATTTTTGCAGTTTTTTTTTTGCATTTATATAATCAAAACTGCTGCTGGGCTCGTTCCGTTTGGGTATTTTTAATTGTCGTGTTTTTTTTATACAGCTACATGTTACACATACATACATATGTACATGTATGTGGTGGCATTTGTAATTAAAGTATGATCTTTCTAAAGTTAAAGTTCCATTTTAAAACCTTACCAATTATTCAAAGTGCGAAATTATTTATGAATGAATTACAAATTTAGTTCAAAGCGGTTTTGTTTAGATTAAAATATCTATTTCAGATAGCCAAAATAAATTCTTATTCGTTTTTTTTTACTAATCAAAAGTTAAAAAGTCAAATTAAAATTTTATTTGTAAGTTTAGAAGTGACAGAATTCAATGTAAGTATGTTTGCACATATGGTAGCGATTGACAGAACGATTATTAATGACAAGTGATTAGACGACGCTAAAAATACGCAATATTATCGCATCGGCTTCGGTTTTACACTAACGTCAATTGTGGCTTGCAATTATTACAAGGAGCTTTTGATATCAGTAAACGCAATACACTCACTTTCAGCACATACACACACACACACACACACCTTAAAACTTTTCTTTCAGCAACAGCAACAGCGCGAGAGAGACGATGGCAGCGCAGAAAAAAGTTCAGAACGATTAGAAGAAGAATTACACCGCATGCCGCTTAGAAAAGAACTGAACACGCAATAATGTTGACTGCGGCGTCGCGCTCACATAAAAAAAAAACTGACAGAGCAGCAGAGCAGCGCGCAACAACTAAAACAAAATTATTAAATAAAAGCGCACACGCACGCACACTGTGAAAAAGTTATGCGAATTTTAGCGAACAAAGCGTACAAATTGAAAAGAACGGTATTTGCGTCGCAGGCAATAAAGAGAGTGTGAGAGCTCAACAAAAAGAGCGCAGTACAGCAGAGCTTGCTCTTATTTTTGGCAAAGCGTTTTGCGCAGTCGACGTCACAACACGACGACGCCTATCAAAGAATCTTTCGTGTGCCTTCGTGTGTGTGTGTGTATGTCGTAGACGCTGCAGCGCGTCGATGGTGCGCCTGCGCGTTTCACGCTGAAGGGCCGAATGCAGAGAGTTGGGACAACGGCAAATCAAAGGCAGCGAGTGCAAAGAGAGCAAAGTTTTATACATAGATGGTATTAACACTTTGATGAACATCTGTTAATAACATAAACTTTATTTCAACTCTATTGATGCCCATTAAAAAGAAGCCGCCATTTGTAGTTGATCTGATCTATGGCACAATTTGTGGCGAGCTTGAAATATGAAATCTAAAAAAAAACGAAATAGCCATAAAAGGCTGATTTTGTTAGTTAGTTGTCGCTCTTGGCGCTGACAGTGGACGCCAGTTGGACTCCAACACACACAGAGACTCATACATGTAAGTTAGTTAGTTTATACAGTCGCCTTGACACACTCGCCCAAAACGTGTGGCGCATGCGCCGTGCCAAAACTCAACCCAACCACAGCAAAAACAAAACAACAACAAAAGCAAATAATAAAAGGCCCAAACGGGCGCTTGTCATGTAAGCGCAAAAATCGCAGGCAACAGAACCTTCTGGCGCCCAAAAATGGCAAAATCTTGGCTGGCATTTTACCTGTTGTACACAAAAAAAAAAAACAACTCAAAACCATATTGTGAGCGTGAGAAACAGCTATGGATATGTGTGTATGCATGTGTGTATGTGTGTGTAGTTTTATAGATACAGTTGGTGCGCAAAGTTCACGTTCACCGTAAATGGCTGATTCGTGGGGGGTACTAGTTTTTTTCATCTGAAAAGCTTATATCAGCAAAGAATATTCATAAAAACTAGAAGAAAATATAAACAAAGCGCGTAGTAACCGTTATGCTGCCAAGTTGCACGTAGCAAGTGAAAAAGAATTTATTTTCAATATCGTTAGCGAGAAAAGTGTATCGTAAATTATATTTTTTTTTGCATATATGCAACAGCATTTTCTCATTTAATTTGTTGTTGTATTTTTTTGATTATTAATAAAACTTTTGTTTTCTAGTGCTAATTCGTATGTGGGGCAGCCATGAATTGAATGAAGTGGTTGCCATTATGCCAACAACTCATTTACTGCGCATATATTTGCACTAACAGTTTAGACAAATCAACTAACGTTTGCCCAAAACAAATCAGCCAGCCTGGCCAGCTGCTGTACGGCCCACAAATCCCACTTGACCGGGCCCGAATAAAACACAAAAACAAAATTTGTCTAAAAAGTTTATGCAATGCGCTAATAAGCTAAACAAAGTGTTGTGCGACGAGTGCAATTTGTAATTAACTCGCAGCACAATAATTTATTGTCACAACAATGCATTTGTTTGCATTTCGGTCATGTAACTAACACACACACACATACACATACAAATATTATACATAAATTGCAATAAATAAAAAGCACATTTTATCTATATAGACGCAAAAGGGCTTGTAGGGCTTTGATTTAAGTAGTATACATATGTATTAGAACAACAAAAAAAAAGTTCCTAAGAGTATATTGATAACATTAATATTTTTTTGGCAAAGAGAAAGCGAAAAACTTTTCTAATTTTCTTTGTGCAGTTTTCTTTAGTTTCTCCTTAAGATCTATGACAAAAAAAATTAGTCTTATTGAACAAAATGAACTAGAAATATTCTTGAGAATTTTCTACATTTTATTATATTATAAGGACAGCCTAAAATGTTAATATCTATAATACAAACAAGTATTTTTACAATATGCAAAATAATAATTATATTTAGATGTTTTTCGAATATTTATTTAAATTCATATAGAATACGAAATTTATTTCACTCTCGTTAATATTAAATAAAATACATGCCTTCACATACATGTTGTACTATATATAATTTGATTTGCAAGTGTGGCCACACATTATTTGTATTTGAATAAAATAAGCAAATTGTATAAATATTGCTGGGCAGTAGTACCACAGAAAACAACAAAAAAAAAAAGGAAAAACCTAACAGACAAATATAGCAAAAATTTGCATAAATAAGAGAGAGAAACTTCTGTGGACAAATGCAATTGGGAATGGCGATTGGCAACGCTTTGAAAAATGTTTTTACAACATTTGTATGGCCCAGGCGATAAATGTACATATTTACTGTATATCCTATACATACATATATTTTTGGTAAACATTTTGTTTTTTTTTTGGTTTTTCGAATTTTTGTTCTGCATATTTTAAGGCCGCCTGTGCTGAACGTCCTTGTTTTTGAGTTCACATCGATGTCCTCCGGGGGCGGGAGTGTGTAAAAAGCAATAAACAAAATTCGTATGTATATTAAAACTGCACAAAAATGCATTTGCTTGTTTAATTTAATTTTTAATGCCCACAAAATATGCATAAAATATGAAGCGTGCAGAAGGTTATCAATATCAGTTTTTTTGTTGGTTTTTTTTGGTTTTTTTTTTGGTTGTCAGTTGAAGGCATTTGCATTTGCAGTCTGTAAAACGCACAAATACAAATATCAATGGGACATTTCAATGCAGCGCCATTAAAATCAATTAAATGACAAATTGAATTTCGGAACACACACAAAAACAAAAAAATAAAACAAGAAAATAAAATGAAATAATACAAAAAATCGGCGAGCATAAAAATTACACATCCTTCTGCCGGGAATTGCAATCAACGTGTCATCCATTGCCGAATGTCAATTTAATAACTGTGGCACAAAAATGCCACGACCACACACACGCACACACACAAACAACAGAGAGCAACCCCACTGTGCACAGTGTGCTCGAATCGCGTAAATTAACACAACAATGTTGGCTCATTAACAGCCCCAGCAACTTTTTTACAACTCAACAAACCCAAGAGCTGGGCAAATAATTAAAAAACAAAAGGGCAGAATAAAAAAAAAGAATAAGGAAAGAGTTGAACGCGGTTTGGCGACATCGCCGCATTACTGCAAAGTTATGGCGCAATTAAGCGTTGGTCAAAGGAGGCAAAATGAAGGAATTGCTGTAAATCTGTGTAAGCAGTAATAAGCCCGAGATTCTGTCAAGCAAACTTTCCACCAAACAACACAAATGACAGGAGATGATGGCATTAAAAGCATGTTTAAATCAGAGCAGCTCGAAATAGCCCGAGTTTAAATTGTCAACGCGAAAGCCTTTTCAATTGGCCATCATGGAAAGGAGTTTATTATTTTTGCGGAAAAAAGAGAAAAAATAAATAATGTAATTGACTTTAATGGCATTTCAATTTGGTGGCAAGAACAACTGCATAAAATTACAAAAAAAAAAAAAAAATAAAAAAAATACTGTAATAAATAAAATGTAAATGCCATAAATATGAACAATAAAATCCAAATGTCAACGCATGTCATTGTAATTTTATTAACGCAAACGCATATCATTATGAGCGGAACGAAATCATTGATCAATGCTTCAAAAATACTCTGTAATTTATGGAGTAAGAAATTTAAAATAAATAATAAAAATTGGAAACGATTTCATTGAACTAAATTATCATGAAAAATGTGTTACAAAAAATTGTCATGCGATGTTTGTTAATTTTTAAACATGACTGTATCTTTAACTTTATAAACAAAACTTTCAGAATAAGACTGAAAAATCCGACAGAAATTAAAACAATTAAAGCCCATTACATAGGTTTTCAGGTCTTGGCTTTCATGCCCATCAAAAATATAATCCACATTGCAAACGGAGACAGCAACCAAAAAAAAAAAGAAACAAAAAACAAAAATGTTAACGCCAATCCACATTGAACTTCCCTGTTTTAAAGCCAAGGTTACATGCTGACCAACAAAGCGACTAGCATTGAAATGTGTTTTTGCCATTGTTGTTGTTGTTGCCTTTTGTTTGCAAAAAAACAGAAAACAGCGAAAACCAAACCAGAAACCAAAATTTGAGGCAATGTAAAATGTGTTCGCACTGTTGTTGGCGGCTGTCTAACCAAATGACTGCGCGTATGGCTTGTGCAAATGTGAAAGTGTGTGCAAAAAGTGTGTGCATGTGTAGCACATAGATACAGATACATTCAAGAGAGAGATACACAGCTGCCGATGGGTGCGTCTAAGCCGCGTAACGCACTCAACTGTGAAATTAAACAACGTCAACGAGAATTCAAGCAAACCCAAAAAAAGGAAAAAATACTTAAATAACCGTTATGCGCTGACCCGCACTTTAATGCGTTAAGCATAATGTCAAAGGCCAAAAGCAAACCAGAGTAAATGAGCCGAGCGCACTTGACGTATACGTAATCGTTATCAAGTGAAGGCTGCCTTGACCCCGAACAGAATGAATGAAGTGAATGCTTTTCACGTTACGTTGGTGAGATTGACGAACCGACTCACTGACTGACTGACTGACTGACTGACTGACTGACTGACTGTGGGTGAACGAAAGCAAATGAGCGAAACGTGAGTCAGTTAACTTAATGCCTTCGAATGATGACTACAATGTCGACCTTCAGTCGTGAGCGGCGTTTTTGGAGTTTGTTGTTGTTGTTGCCGGTAATCTGTCTGCTTTGACAGACAACAATCGAGTAACCGACAATGCATGCAACTGCTTGTGGCACGATGTACTTTTTGAACACCGCGGCATTTCTTTTCTTTATGCTTTAAAGTTTCCTGGACTTTTTTTCACACAGTTCTTTGCTTTATTCCCGGCATTAACAAGTTGCTGCACTTAATTATTGTGCTGTCGGCGGCCAATTAGCCAGTTTAGAACATAAGCTTTTTGACCCTTTAACTTGCTTGTGTTTACTTTTTCTACCAAATTGGCAAACTAGCTAAAAATTTGTTTAGAATTTAAGGTTAGACCGACGTATGCTTAATAAAAATAAAGTCGGAGATTTAGTTGTATTTTTATCTTGTTAGCTTCTTGAACTATACGAATTTAGCAAAATCTTTTACAGGGTATTTTTGTTTCATTGTTTCAACCAACTCTGAAAAGCTGTCTGCTCTTTGCTTTTGTTCTGTTTTTTTTTTCTGTTTGTTGTTTTTCGTTGCATCTTTCACACCCAGGTCGACGTTGCTGTTATTATTGTTATTGTTATCGCTGCTGCAGTTTATGAATCATGATGATGATGATGATGATAATGATGATGCGAATGATGGCACGTGCCAGTGATTGCAACAATAACGACAACAATTACAATACTTTACTTCCAACAGATATGACCAAAAAAAAAAATACGAGTTTTTTATTTTTTAATTCAGTAACGCTACAGTTTGCAGCTTAATTATATGTTTTTGTTGTTGTTGTTGCTTTTGCGTTTTTGATTAAGGGCAATGATCAGCTTAAATGGCTGATTATCTGTTGGGCAAATTAAAATCGTTTGTAAATAGCTCGGAAGGAAAATTTGAGCCAGATTTAAGTTTGTACTGCAATCAGAACTATTATTACTTTTAATCTATTAGCACAGACTAAATATCACTTGAGCTTCAGCATTTAATTTATATATATATGTATGTGTGTGGGTGTGTGTGTGAGTGTGTGTGTGTGTGTGTGAGTGCAATTGTGGCAGACGCCCCACAACAAACTGAACGCAAGCGAAACGCTTTAGCCAATTACTCGGAAATTAACTGCGGCTGCTTACTGGGCGAGTGGTGCACACTGAAAAACCGTTAAGTGGCTACATGAGATGAGCAAACAAGCACACAAACACATACACAAACACATGCACACACCGACTGCGAATGACGTGTAGAAAAACAGAGTGAGAGAGAGAGAGAGTTGAAGGAAGTCTGAGGGTAAAACGTGTGCTATGTGAAATATGCAACGTTGATGCGCGCGTTGATTGCACGCTGCTTAACTGCAGTCAGGTTGCAGCTTGTTGTTGCAGCTTGTTGCTGATTGAATGAGTGCGCCACATTAGCGGCAGGTGAATGATGGCGGAGGCGAAAGGCATTGGCTAAGAGGCAGCAGTACAAAAAAAAAATACAGAAACAAAAACAAAGGGACGAAACGGCACCAAAACGTCTGCTCAAAAATTATGCTCGTAATCATTATAATAATAATAATAATAATAAACACAAAGGTAGAGTCATAAAAGCGGCAAAACAACAGAAAGCAAGGAAAACAATAAGCAGCTTTATATATGCTTGACTTACAGATATCCTGTATAAATGTGGGTGTAAATGTGATGAAAAATATATCATTGATCTTTTTGATAATAAAAATAGCATTAAAGTTAATTCAATATGTCTTGGCTAGTTGAATAAAAATGCAAAGAAATTCGAAAATATATATGCATATATAAAAATAAAGAATAAATAAAGGAAAGATACAAACTCTAGATTTTTTATTAAGCATAAATTGAACAACTTAAAATTACTGTTGGTTCATAGAATTCAATATTCAAGGTTGTTCTTTAATAAGGAATTTATATAGCTTCAGTTTTCATTACGAAAACATTTTCAATGCCTGCGTATACGTAATATCTTTTCTAGCCAAACTGTCGTTGGTTTTATCTTCAGCTTAGCTATTTTATGTGTTTTTTGCAGGGTATTAAAAAACACACAAACACACTCACACCGATGTGTAAGGAAACGTAGCGCCAAGCAACCAAGTGCAGCCAAGCCAAAGTCATGAAGAAAACAACAACAAAAAAAAAAACAGCCAGCAGCAGTCATAATATGCTACGAGTATATGTACTGTACCCCCCCGAAGCCACCAGACACGGCACTACATCTCTTCTCTTTAGCCCCCCTCTCCCCTTACTTCCTTGCCCCCTTCTTCTGCTCGTCTCGTGTTTATTGGCTAGCTGGCTGATTCTTTGCACGCGCCTGGGCTCATTTTATTGATGGATTGCCAACTACGCTCTGCCTTTGCGCCTGCAAGCTAAGTATACCAACAACAAAAAAAGAAAGAAAGAAAGAAGAAAAATGTGCCACTGCCTGACTGCGTGACAGACAGTATGCAGCTGTACCCCCCTGAATCCCTGCATCCCTTAGCCGTTTAACTGGCTGCCTGCGTTGCTGCCTCTCAGCTGACGTTGCATGTGCAGCGTAGTTTTTTTTTCTCGCTTCTTTCACTTCGGCATTTATTTGCCACTGCGCTTTTGGCCAGTCGTGGCTGTTGTTGTTGTTGTTTGTTTTTGGTGCTTAATTCTTTATTGTTGTTGTTGTTGTTGTTGGGCTTTTTTGCTATGCAACTGCAACTGCAACCGCTTTTGACCCACGAAGCGTGTCGTGGCGCCAGCGATTATGTTTTGTTCATAATATGCTTGCTTTGCTTATTTTCTTCATGTTCTTTTTATTGTTGTTGTTATTGTTGGCCAGATCACAGCTTTACTGTTTGCTTTAAATATCATATATATGTATATAAATGTGTGTCGTGGTATATTATTGCTGGCTTTTTTGTTGCTGTTGCTGTTGTTGTTTGGGTGGCAGGCACGCTGCAGCGATTTCTGACGTCGCGCATTACTTCAGCACCGTTAAAAACATATATTTACAAGCCACGTTAATTCTTAAAGTGTGGCCTTAATTTGATTTGCTTAGATTTGCTTCGTTGCCCTACGTGATTTGCCTTTTTTCTCTTTTTTTTTTATTTTTAGCATGACTTGAATGCTTCGCGGATTAATATTAATTATAAAAGCATAAATTTTTTAATACAAATAGTTTTTTAATTAATTAAGGCAAGTAAATAAGTATTTGTTAAAGACATAAATTATGTTTCATATTTATTATTAAGGGGAAATATAAAGAAATTCCGAAAAGTTGTTAACAAAAAGAAAGAAGTTTGTCCTTAGAACTACAATATGTTTAATAAAGATGGATTCCAGGATTGTATTAAAAACTGATGAATATTTTTAGATTTCAGTGCCCAACGGTGTGAATTTGTTGTGCCTTATTCTTTGAAACTCTTAGGGATAATTTGTTCTTTGGAAATATGCAAATTTTATATTCAAAACGATCCGAAATCAAATTGATTAGCGTGCGGGTAGTTTTTTTTTTTTTTGGTTGGCCAACGCAACGTTAGTTTGACTTGGCTCAAATTGATATCAATTTTGGGCACACACACACACACACACACACACAAAAATGGCGGCCAACAATTTTGGACACGTTGCACATTTTGGTTGGCCCAAAGTTAAAAGTCAAATGTGAACAAAAGCAACAACAAACTAGAAGCCAAAAATGCGAATTCTTTGGGATTTATGAGCGCGCATGCAAACGAAACCGGCTTAGGCAAGGGTTTTGGGCCAGTGTGCCGAGGTGCGGTGTGTATGTAGTATGAATAAAAAGCCAGCAGAATGCCAGCCCGACTGGCTCTGCCATGTCTTGGCTCACTTGGCTCACTTGGCTCAAGCTGGGGCCTAGGGCGATGTCTAACCAAATACGAGTAAAGCGGCAAGTCAAGTGGCATGCAATACTATTTTTTTTTAGCTAGCTAGCAAGCTAAATGCAGTATATATATATTTATATTTTAGCCAAATATGGCGATCGCATGCTGGCCATGTGGCAGGCAAACGGGCAACGGATTTTTTGCAAAGTTGGACTTTGAATGCGACGCAGTTAAATGCTGCCGCCACTTTGGCCAATTTTTGCACTTGCGCAAAAGGTCTTAAGACAGGTTACGCGCCTGCGGTGATTTAACCGTTTTTTCATGCAACCAGCTAAAAGCAGCAGCAGCAGCAGCCACAGCCGCAGCAGCATCAGCATTGAAGCTTAGACTGTTCGTGCCGCCTGACTTTATTGGCCTCGCTGTGGTCACGCCAACGCCAAATCGCTGGCCAACCAGCAAAAAAAAAAAAAGAAAAAACACCACCATGCAAAGGGTCAGGCTAACAGCAACAAACGTCTTACATTTGCCATCTATTAGAAAGCAATCCGTCAGTGCGGTTTAGGCCAAAATAAGATTCGTTGTTGCGATTCCAAATCCGGCTGCTGCTGTACAAAAAGGTACAGGCTTAGGTACCAGCACTGGCTGTTGCACTGTGGCACACCCACGCCTTGACATGCCACACAACAACAACAAGCTACAGGTAAGTGTGCTTGGACTAAGAATGAATGGCTACAAAATGCTCTACACTCAATTAAATGGCAGGAAAAGCACTTGCAAAATGCGAGATTTTTTAACTTAACTTTTTGTTGTCAAGTTTGACCCATAAATAATCAAAAAGGTTTTTTCTTGTAGCTGTTTGTTATCCTATTTTGCCAAAACACCTGGCCACCTAATTTTAATTGGCTTACAGGGTATACACATGCATGAAAAAAACCGGTCGCTTGGTCTAAGCTGACCAAAAGTTCTCCTTGACTTTATTACGGAATCACGAGCCAAAGCCAAAACACAGACTGACAACGATAGAAGCAGAACAATGCCAAAAAGGAGCTGCGACAAAGTAAAAAAAAACAAACAACAACGCTGACCCAAAAACACGCCAACGCAAAACTCCACCGAAGAAACGAAGAAGGTTTCTCAAATGTGGACAACACAATTATGACTAATGTTTTGGCTTTTCGGCTTAGTTGGGGTTTTAGTGTATGTTTTTTGGGTTTGTGTGGCATTAGCCAGAAATAAGGTGCACTCAGATAAGGCGATCGGTGGCAAAAAAGCGGTGGCGTGGGCAGCTGCCACGGCGGCAGGTGACAGCCGGAGCGAAGCGCAACACGCCAAAAAGTATCTGACAGATGCGCACTGCACAAGCCCACATAGATACATTTGTATCTTTTGCATGTGTGTCGCGCGCGTCGGCTGCTGTTCATTTTGGGCGCTGACATCATGCGACTTAACAGATTTGCATAGATTTCGCGAACATTGAGTTATGTCGCCAACTCCATCTCTGTCTTTGTCTCGCTCTATCTGTGTAAGATGTCTTGTTTATATGTTTAATTAATTTGTTGGTATTTGTGTTTATGCTTTATGGCTTTATTAGCCAATGATATGCTGCCCACGCGGCGGCACTTGCAACTTGCTATTAAAGAATGCAATTGCAAATATTGCGCATACGCAATGTTGCAACAATTTGAGACGCTGCTGCTGTTGCTACCGCTTAAACGAAAATTTATCTGTGCGCATTAAAGTTTATGGCATTCAAAATTGCTGCTTTTATTTGGCCAGCAATTATGACGCGCTGTGGGCGTGGTCGGGCGTAGTGGGGCGTCGGGGGCGATTTGCATTCAGTTTATTATTCGGGCTTTTTTATGACAATTTTGCGCTTTTACTTTTGCTGCCGGCAAATTGGTTGAAAGACCCTTAACACAACCCCTTGCCACGCGGCCTTTTTAAACGTTGTTCCCTTGTGGCATTTGTTGTTTGTGTTGCTCTTCAGCTGTGTCGCTCTTTACCCTTGTGGCATTTTGTTTTTGTTTTTGTGGCTTTTATTTACCACTTTTATGTTGTTGTTGTTTGTTTTTAGCCTTTTTCATTGCTGAGGTCAAATGTTTTGGACGCCGGAGCGGAATTTTAAAAATGGCCAGCAAAAAAAAAAAATGTTTCACACTTTTAGTTGCAAGTGCGAAATTCATAGAGTTCAAGTTGGGCTTTTTTGAAGTGAGTGCATCCGTTATTTATGCAGCTTAAAACAGTTTTTTAGTTGATTTTATTGAAATTAATTTTTTTCATTTTGCTCAAATAATATTAACTTTTAAATCTTTGTCTTTGAGCTTGATTAAAATCTTAAGTTTTTCTCAGGCTCAGCATTAATATTCTTAAGTAAAATTACCTGTTAAATCGTTGACTTTTTGTTTTAAAGTTAAATGGTTTTGTAGATCCCTTAAAAGTTATTAAAATTTTCATTCAATTGAACTTACCTAAAAATAGAGAAAAATATAAATTAGTCAAGGGTCACAAATAAAATGGTCAATAAAAAAAAGAATAAAACAAATGCATGATAATGATTACAAATAATAAAATAATATAATATTTATAATGATCTAATATGCATATTTTTTTGTACAATTTTTACACTAAGATGTTTTATTTGATGCTTTTGTATTGGTTTTAGTTTTTATTTATTTATTTATCTATCTATCTATAACTATATATAATATCTTAGTATGCATACTTAAGCTAGTTTTATTGGTATGATATGTTTCTATTTTTCAATTTTTGACCAAGACAATCTATTCTAACACAGGCAAAGCAATTCACAGTTTCCTAATAGCTACTTACAACTAAGCTACAATACACACACACACAATTGTCAATATTTATACCAGATTGTCTTACTTGACTACTGAAACAGGTGCAAACACGCCTCGTTTATGGGTTGCGTGTAAACGTTGTGTAAATTACAACAATTTGGCAACTCTTTTATACATTTTATGATTGTTATTTTATCTGTTGAAGCAGAGCTTCTGTAGCCAATCAGCCAGTCAGTCAGTTAGCAGCAACATGCAACTCTATTACCTCAATTCATCAAACGCGTTTGAAGTGCCAAAGCGAAAGAGTTAAGCAAATGCTGGGCATTCACGAATTGACGCCCCATCAACTAGTACAACCAATCTTTGAAAAGCTATCAATCAACTTTAAAACTGCAAAAAAAAAAATATTGCAGCCTTTGGCAAATTCAAACTGTTGCCAATTTTGTATTAAGACGAAAAAACTAATCCTGCATTAAAAAAAAAACCTGAATTATTAAACTAAAAATTCAACATAGGATTGATTAATTATCAACAAAGTTTCAATAATGATTGACATTCTAATTAGTCATTTCACTTAATTAAAATGTAGTCTAAGCTTATTTTGAGGGCGTTAAGCACTCAAGGGTAACAAACAGAAGTTCGAATCACACGATTTATAAGACATATCTAGCCTATATAAAAGCTTATCGAGGACCTTCTGATCAGAGTGTTTTTAGCTTTTTTCAGTATGTTTAAACTTATAAAACCAGCTCCGCTTTCTGTGCGCATTTATTCAAGAGAAAGTTTCACCTATTTCTATAACATATTCAAGTTAATTGGCTGGGTACCGCCAAAGGAGAAAAAACAACGATATGTGTACTTATTATGGTCGTGCTTGGTATTTTTTATAACACCAATATACATACCCATTGGCCTATTACTTAGCCTTATAAATGATGTTGGGTATTTGACGCCGGGCGAGTTTTTGGCTGTAGTTCAAATGTTTCTCAACCTAACGGGAGCATCAGTAAGAACTATATTATTGTTGATCTACTTTAAACGACTGAGCAAAATGCATTCAACCCTTGACACACTGGACAAGATGCTGCATAATGACAAGGATATTGAGAAGATACACAAAGCCGTAGCCAAAACAAATTATGTCTTTCTTATCTATGCCATATTCTATTACTTTTTTATTGTTTCGGTATTTGTGGCTGGTTTGCTGAGTGGTTCACCGCCCTGGCTAATATACAATCCTCTGATTGATTGGCGTGACGGTACTGCTTCCTTGTGGCTGCAGTCAATCTTTGAGCAGGTGGCAATGTGCATGATGGCATCGTTAATACTGATCATCGATACATTGCCCGTTCTGTTTGCGTTCATTATTCGAGCTCACATCGATGTGCTGAAGGACAATATTTTTAGGTTGCGTTCTCAAACGCAAACCACAGAAGTTGAGAACTATCAGAACCTGGTATCCTGCATTATTAACCACAAGTTGATACTCAAGTAAGTTGTTCATAAATCTATAATCTAATCTTGACATAATCGTTACAATCGATTATTACAGATGTTGCGAACTAATGCGCCCAATTCTGTCAAACATTATTTTCGTGCAGTTTCTGATAATCGGATTGGTACTGGGCATCGCAATGATTAATGTTTATTACTTCTCTGGCTTGTATCGTGCCATTTCCTCAATAATATTCCTAATTGCTGTCTTGATGCAAACCTTTCCGTTTTGCTATATGTGCGATTTACTCATCGACGATTGCGATAACTTGGCTATTCTTTTAAGTCAATCCAACTGGATTGATGCTGAAAAGAATTACAAGTCTACAACAATGATTTTTATGATCCATCTGCAAAAACCAATTGTCTTTGTAGGCGGAGGCATTATGCCCATTTCATTAAACAGCAACATTAAGGTGGGTTCAACTATAAATTGGAACTTTTTGGTTATGTTTTTTAATGAATTTTTTATGCTAGGTGGCCAAGTTTGCATTCAGCGTTATGACTTTAGTGCAACAAATGAATCTGGCGGATCGATTTACATAAGTTGTAACAATATATTTTCAAAATAAACTTGCTTTCTAAACGAATTTTTCATTTCACTGAGAAAGTTGTAGTAACTACGATTAACAGTCAATAAAAACCAGGTCAAAGTTTTGTCTTGGATAAAGTTAACGCCTTTTGTCGTATTCCCGTTGAATTCTATTAGAATGTAAATATGAATTAATACTCCAAGCTGAAGTACAGTTTAAAGTAAAGCAATTTATAAATTCAGTTACTTATTTTTAATTATAGAATAATATTATAATTAATATTGTCTTGTCATTAAATGCTACACCAAAACGGACTTCATTTATATATTAATAATTCCAACTTTCTCATTGCGATATTTAAAAATTCTATTCAAGTAGCTCGAATTTGATTGACACACAGCCAATAATTATAGGCCAATTGCAATTTAATCAAGCGCAAAATGAACATATGGCCAAATTCCAATAGAATTGTCAGTCGTTGATTTGGTATAAAAGGACAGCACTTAACACTTTGTCCATAGTTTCAATTCAAATGGCTTAAATATACAAACTAGTTTTGATTCAAAAAGTGTGGCACCAAATTGTTAAGGGTTCGGTTCTACTATATATTGGCTGGATATATTTTATTTTGGCATTCCATTTTTATATAATTGTATTTAATGTTCCGATGGAACTTGGGCTGTATCTTATTATTGACTTTAAGTTGTTTTCTCATCGTTTTAGATTTGGAGCATTTATAAAAAGCTTAATATTGATTAGTTAATATTTATATTTTTTACAACGCCTGCACCAGACTCAACCGGAGAAGGTTCTTAAATGTGTTGCTGCATCGAACTATATACTTTTGTTATATGGCAGAATTTTCACGATCTTTCAGTTGACCGATAATATAACGGAAGTGATCAATGCCACTTTGGATGATGAATTCAACGTTCGATTGGAAAAGTGACAAAGGCAATCTATGGATGCAATCATTGCTTAAATGTTTGCTAATGTTTATGGTGTTCGAGTGTTTTATTAATCTTAGTTTTTGTCAATATATTTCTCACACATATTGATATATTGAAGGATCATATTCAATATCTACGGAGAGATCTTTGTAAGAAATAATCCGAGCTTATTTCCTGCATCACCTTTCATCAATTGATTCTTAAGTAGGTTTAATTCTGTTTAATGTTGCAAGTTACTTTTCTGGTAAGTTTTCATTTCATTTCTTTCAGCTGTTGCAACATGATGCGTCCAATTTTGGTACAGTTCTTTTTGATTGGCCTTGTTCTGGATTTGACTTTGATTAACGTTCTAAGCTCGGACTTGGCCAACTTATTGGTATAATCTGAGCATTAAGGTTATTTTTGCATAACGGTGGAAGGACTTTTCTCCATCTCATTAAACAGCAATATTGAGCCGGGTTGTGTATAACTACTCTGATGTATAACTATCTACATAAATGTAGTTGCGTGTGCTGTGTTGTACTTGTTGTAGCTGCTCTCTTCAAACTGTTTGCTTGCCACTGCCTCAATGTTATGTTACAGCAGCCAATATTTGAGGCAAGCAACAACAATAGATAGCCAAAGCCATAAAGTACATACATTAAACAGTTGCTGCTGCTGCTTACCTAATTAATTAATTGGCAAAGTGTATATTCTTCACATCAATCAGATGAGAGATAGAAAAAAGACAAAAAAAAAAAACCTGTCTGCTATGGCAAATTATTAAAAGGAAATAGTTGACATTCCTTGGTAAATATGCAATTGCAACGGTAACTGCAACTGCAACTACTACAGCAACTAGCAACATGCAGTAGTCGCTGCAACCTGAATTAGAGCCAAGTTGTCGATGGCTGATTGCCCCTATAAGGAAAACAGCCCGTGCCTGTGCCTGTGCCCGGCAGCACTATCTCTATTACAACAAGCCAGGTAAGTCAGGCAATGAGAACAAATAACAAACACAGCAGCAGTCTTGTTGTTGTCTTTTTGTAGGACAAACATATATTTTTTGTTCTTTTTTTCTTTTTTTTGCTTCGAGCTAGTTGCTCTGCTCCTGGGCAATGCCAAATGCCAGTAGTTATAAAAAATGCACAACCTTTTTTTACGATTCCAGCAGTTATCATTATTTTATTTTTATATATTCGTATTTTTTGTTGTTGTTGCGGCTGCTACTAGTACAAGTCTGTCGTGGTTTGTTGTGGGCCAAATAAATTCTATAAGTAATAAGCCAAGATTCAATGGACCTCGCTGTTGCTGCCTGTTGCTGGTTGCACTTGCCCCAACTGGCCGCCGCTCTGCTGTTCGTAAACAGTTAGAAACGTTGCTTGGCGGCGCTCAACTGGTTTAGCAGAAACAAGTGGCAGCATTGAGGCCGGCGAAACAGCTTCCTCCTTCTAGTCTTTTGATGTTGTAGTCGCAGTACCTTTAGCTGTAGCTAAAATTCTTCTTTGGCCAAAAGGGTATTTCGTGCGATACAAAGAACCAGCCAGCAACAACAACAACCAGCAACATGGGCAATGTATTTTGTTTTTCCGCTCAATGCGCCGAGTTTGAGAGCCAGTTCGTGCAGTTTGCTGCAAGTTCTTGCAGTTGTTGTTGTTGTTGTTATTGCAGCAGCTAGATAAAAATGCAGTTAATAAAACTGTAAAAACTGGACGCATGCGCACACACACACACACTACTACATACTGGTCTGGGCAAGTGCAACAGCAACTGCAACTGTGGCACATTGCTGTTGTGGCTTTTGCGCCTTTTGCAACGCCATTTAATTGCATGTTTGCATTTCATATGAGCCGCATTAACAACGTCCACAAAACGTTGGCTGAGGGTGGGGATAGTTGTGGGGTGTTTCAAACGGAAAGGGGCGGTACGCTGTTTTGGGCGAGTTGAGCTGAGCTTTATGCTTAGATTGATTATCTATGAATATAAAGTGGCGGGGGAGCGGCAGGTAAGTTATTTCGCTTAGATTGTTGCCTTGTTCTTTGAACGCACCATTATATGGTTTATTATGAACGTAATTTTATTTAAATCTATTCAGTTAGTCGCTTCTATTATTATTTAATAAAACTAATAATAATAATACAATAAAACTTATTGCCAAATATGTATAAATGTTTTGAAAAAAAAGCTAAGCCAAAAAGTGAACCGGCACAAAACTGACCTTCGTTCATTAACGACCGATCCGAGCGCATAACAAGACATAAACCTAAAAAAACCAACCAACAAAAAAACTCGCTAATTTGGCTAAGATGAAAACCAGTTAGCTGCAGCTAACCAACAGCACCAGCTGCCACTAACTAACTAGTAGTAACAAAACTCATTTAAGAATTTGGTTTTTTGGCTTTCAAGATTTTAATTTGCACCGCCAACAACAAAAATTACATAAAAAAAATACAAAAAAAAATAAAAATAAAAGAGACGAAAAATCCAGCTGAATTAATTTCGCATTAGAACACGCGCATGCAACGCGGCCTGAAACGCAGCCACAGCAACATTTGCCAAATGGCAATCCGCTAAGCTCGTAGTGAAGGGGTAGGGAGGGGAGAGGTAGCAGCTACAACTACTAGTTTTTGGAAATCAAAAGGGGAAGTCGTCAACTTGGCCAAAAGCTGCACGCTTCGCTGGCCTTTTGCAGTAGCAAAAAAAAAAAACTTGTTTGCCAAACAAAACAAAAAAAAAAGAAAAAAAATTAAACAACTGTAAAATTTATGAAATATAATTACAACAATTTAAAATATGCTTTTAAATATTTGCATGTTTTTTTTTGATTCGATTGATTCATAGATTAGCTTTATTTATTTTATTGTTGTTTGAAAAGAGGCAAAACAAATGCAGCAAAAACGTTAAACAATTTTTGGCATCGAATAAAAAAAAGTGTTGAACAATTTGTTGGCGAAACTAAGCGGCACATTACAGCACTTCAGTGTTGTTGCTATAAAGTGCAATTTTAAGTGGCTTTATTGCCGAGTTATACAGTTCTGTACATATATTGTTTTTAAATTGCATTTCGGGTTGGCAATAACTGCTGTGGCAGCTACCCTCTATTCCCCTTCGATGTTGGCGCCAGCATTGTAAGCTGAGAGGCGCCCCAAACTCGGCCCAGCTGCGTCAACAAAAGCTAAAGAGGCTTTTTTTCGTTTCTTTTTGACGCATCAGCACAAACTTTTTGTTTATTCCCTTGCTGGAGGGGTACGTTAGTTTGTTGTAGGGCTTGTAGAGGAGTTAAAGATGTAAATAAAATAATAAAAAAAGGTTGATGCAATAATTTGGATTTTATAAAGAAATATCTTTTTGCTGTTTAAATAAATATTAATTTTTATATGTTTGCATTGTAAAATCCAACCTGTTAGAGTATTTAATATTTGTCATTAGCGAAAAATATTTTTATTTACTTTTTTTTTGTCAAGTTTCAACTAAGTTTGTTGGCGCTTGTTGGCGCTTTTTAAGTTGGCACAAAAAATAATTTTTACATTTTGACAAAATAATTGTTCTAAATATTTTTTTTAAATTTATTTATCAGGCAACTAATTCAGCAATTTGTTTTTTTCTTTCGTTCGAAGCAGCCCTATTACTTTTAACCTATATAAAACAAAATGTTTAATTTCTTCATTTGTTCGTAGCCTAATTAGTTTTTAATGGAACCTCTTTGCTCCACTTTAAATGTTTGTGTAAGTCACAAATTGAAGCAAAATGCTTAAAGGTTTGTTTATTTGTTTAAAGAATACGTTAAAAATGTATCTACACCTTCGCCTACATTTGATTTTGTTGTTTCGTTCAGCTAAGCTTAAATGTAAATGTGAAGTTTGTTGTTGTTGTTGTTGTTGTTGCTGTTGTCGCTTTTTGAAGGTTAAACGCGCACAAATTCACCGTTTAGATTATTGCCAAATTAGTGAGTCGACAGACAATACAGATCCACTAGACCCACTGACACAACCAACAACCACCAACGAACAACAGCAACAACAACAACAACGAACAATTCATTACCCGTCTGTTTTTCGCCGTCGGCTATTTTGCATAAAATGTGTGTCAGCAAGGTAAAGGGCGTTCGATGAAACCACCGAAACCACCTTGCCTACACCAAACCCGGCCCCCTCACCCAAAGCCCGTACCGCAAGCCACAACAACTGACGCCCGCTACGCTCTACAATCACATGCTGTTGTTGTTGATGTTGTTGTTGTTGGCGTTCACGTTGTAAGCATTTGAATACCTAATGGGTTTTGGCATGCCCATTTTACAGTTGTTGCTATTGTAATTTGGTTTTGAGTCTTTTACGCATGCGAAATTGGTTTTATTCAATTTATTTTGTATTAAAATTTTTGCGTTGGGCCTACAACAACAACAAAATTCGGCTCAGTGTTCAACTTAAGGTTAGCCTTGATAAAAAATTTTTATTTTTTTTTTTTACTTCGTTGCTAATTTATTTTTATTTTTAGACGCACATTAATTGGGCCAACTACAATGTTAGCGGGCCTGTGTGTTGTTGTGGTATTATATATATTATTTTATTTATCTTTGAAAAAGGTAAATTAATTTAACTTTTTTAAGCTTTACAATTGTGTTTAAGTTGTAAGAGTGAAGTTTGTTTAAGCTATCAATTAATTAATCATAATTTTGTTACTAAAAATCAATAAATAAAGAAAAAACCTATTAAGTAACGTATACTTAATATATTGTAAAGCAACAAAACTGCCAATTTATTTTATTTGTTTGTATCGTTTGCTTTCCGTTCTTTTTGTAAAGTTTTCGTTTGAAAACTTTTGAAATAAATATTCGCATAATTATTTTACCATTTAAAGCGAAAAGTATGTTTAGTTTTAGTTAAGAACATTATAGAATTAACTATTTCAAACCAACAAAAAAAGTTTCTCTGATAAAAGTTTCAGGTTTTTTCACTTATTTATTCTCCAGTCAAAATCCTGATGAAGTTGTTAATAGGATTGTTGTTGCAAATTAAAGTCCCCTGTAAATAATTTGAAGCCACTTCTGAGCCTGCTGCTGCTCTGCCTCTTTTCAGTTCAACTGCAGTTTTCCCAAATCCCAACTGAATGGAATAAAACCTTATTTACATATCTATTACAAAATGTCTTTTTTGAAAACAGTTTGTTTTGCTTAACTGAAAGTTTGAAGCCAGCTGGCATATGTAAAGTAAATACACAAGTCAAAACTAATGAAAACATATATAACTCAGCGTTGCTCTGTGCAGTAACACCTTCCCTCTTAGCCCCCTACTCTCTCACGTCGCCCTTTAAGCCAACTATGCTGTCATAGCAGCGAAGTTGTGATGAGTTGACAACAGCAAAAGTCGAGTTGAGGCTGAGGTTTGATATGCTCCAGCTCGCTGGCAACATACTATTTGCCACATATATACATATATATATATATTCACATTGTTGGCTGGTTGCCCACTGTTCGCTGCTTGCTGCCACAAGTTGCAGTTACTGGCAGCCACCTAGTAAGGTGGCTTACCAAAGTGCAGCAATTTTAGCATAGCTGACTCAGACAAAGACCAAATATATGTAAATATGTTTTTTTTTTTGTGGACTGTATATGTGTGGCATGACTCAATTAATTAAGATACGAAAGTGTCCAGACGCAGGCATATGTAGCACGCCCAGTCTGGAGACAGTGTTAAGTTGACAATGTCGAGGATTATGCAAAGTAGCCGGGGAATGTTTAGAGTAGCGCCCTAAAGATACAATAACATACTGAAATATATATGTATATATATATGTTTTTGGGTTGGGACAGCCAGCACAAAATGATTGTGATTCATGGGCGCAAGAGATTTATGCATATGCGAAAGTCAGGCCAAAAAGTAATATTCAAATTTATATACATTTATATATGTTTGTTTGTTTGTTTGTTTCTTGACCACACACAACAGCATTTAATTGGCCCGCAAGCAAAAACAAAAACAACCGAAAAACACATTAACAACAAATTAAATAAATGTTTGCTCACAAAATATAAATAAATATTCAACTAATAATAATAATAATAATAAATTGTATGACGGCACTTCCGGTGCAATTAACAACCAAAAAACAAAAGTTCGAATGCTGGAAACCAAAACTGACAGAACTCCCCTCAAAACCAGAACACTTCGCTGCTTGTTTGTTCATATTTTTGTTGTTGCTGTTGTTGTTGTTGTTGTGTAATTGCCTTTGGCATAATTAGCAGCGACAGTGCGAGTGCAAATGACAAATGCCGCCAAATGGCCTCTTCACACTTAATAAGACATAATTTGTGCATCTTTATGAGTTGCAGCTTTTCATTTCTTTTACACAAACGTGGGCGCTTTCCAGTGTTTTGAAAAAAATTTAGAGAAACCCAATTAAATGGCCAGCATGTTTTTTGCATTTGAAAAAAAAAACGATAACATTAATGAACGAGTATGAAGAATATTGTATACACTTTTAAGAGCGCAATTTGCATGAAATTCCATGCAAAAAAATTAAAAGTGGGAAATGATGGATTTATCGAAGTTCCAAAAGCAAAACAAACAACCAAAAAACATATACAAAAATTATTAAATAAAATGTACAAAAACCAATAATGTGCCATATATTTTTTGTCTCAGATATTTTTCCTTAAATGCCTCAACACGCTTCACAACTTACTTAGGATACTCTCATTATGCTCTGTACACAAAAAATAAAATGCGATTATTTACAGCAAAACACACACAAAATTTAACGGGGCAGGTGGTGATAGAGGGGGGAGGAGCTGTTGTAGCCTTTTGGGCAATGTAGCTGCCGCAGTAGTAGCCAAAAACGCCTTCGCTTTCTGCACTCGTTCTGTCAAGTCAAAAAATTGTGCACGAGCAGCAAAATTAAACGACAGTTTGGGACGACGCCTTGACGGTTGTTATAATGTGGCCAAGTCCGGCACTTAGACGCTTTGCTTTGGGACAAGTTAATTTTGCGTTTGCGTGTGTGTGTGGCGTCTTTTGTGTTCTTTTTTTTTGTCTCGTCTGATGTATTTAATTTGTAATTGTTGCAGACATGCACAGACTTAATATGCTCAAGACAAATGATGAATTACAAGCGGCAACGGCAAACAACTTTATGCTAGCCTTTTGTTACGCGCCGTATGCGCAATGTGCGAAATTAAAAAGGTGTTGAACCAACAAATACTGTACGCAGTCTAATTAAAATAAATAATTGCCAACGGAGCTCGAGATCAATTAACACATGGCATTATTGACAAAAATTAACAGCTGCATTGCATTTGAACTAAACTTTTGATCTTGCAACTTCATTATTTTGCAAATTTGCAGCTCTTTTGGTTATGGACAAAATATAATCTTGGCTAATAATGCGGAAAGTGCTGTCACAGCAACTGTCACAAAACTGTCAGTTAGATAATGAAGCTGTTTGAGTGTAAACACTGATTTTTCTCTCTTTCTTTCCGTTTGACAAATTACCCAAATGCCTCAAAAGCTGACTCCCAACTGACGAAATGTTGCATGTGTCTATTTTACAATCATTCTACAATTGCCCAAAAGTGCATAAGACATGATTTGCGGGTTGCGAAATTGTTATACCCTTTCCATTTGTTATTTAACTGTGACTCGATATTAAGAATTCATTTCCAGAACACTTAAATTTAAATCAATTAAAAACCCATTATTTTTCTTTTGGTTGTAATTTCGACTGAAGTAACATTGTTCTTACTTCCACTTGCCACCGCATACCCTAACCAGTTGGCTACAGGGTATACGCACCTTAAGAACTGCAAGCAGGCCTCTGCCTGCTGTCTCATCATGTTGTTAAAGATAGCCAAAAGAAAGAAAAAAGTGTTGGCCATTCGCAATATTTGCCGACAATTTCAACTGTCAGCCAAAATTGGGTCAAATTAATAACTAGAAAAATACACAAAAAAAAAAAAAAAATACCAAGGAAAAAAATGTTTTGCACAAGTAATGCGAAAGCACATATAAAAATAAATTAATACATAAATAAACTACAAATACATAGAAACGTTATGAGAATTAAAAACGAAATTAAAAGCATGCAAGAAGTTGTTTTCAAATTTACAAAAGCATCTAAAGAGCAACAAACAACGCTGACACTTTCGATATCAATTTAGAATCATTCTTTTTGTATGTTATGTTGTTTTTGTTTATAGCCAACTTGGCCGCATTGCCAGTAAAAGTTTTTGAAGGTGGCAGCCGATGCGACAGGTGCAAATGCTGGCGACAATTTTTAATGAGCTGCAAAAAGGCAAACGAAACAACAAAAAAAACAACAAACAAAATAATTAAAAGTCGTAGAAATTAATTAAGTTACCCAATTTTGGCTTAAACTACATTAAAAATAATATTTATGTGCAAATTTCACATGCTATAAATTAATGTGTAATATCTTTTCGAGTTAAAACGGAACTCGGTTCCAAACACACAAAACAAAACAAAAATGAGCTACTTTAAAGAAAACATTTTAAGCTTAATGGAAATAATTGCCAGCTCCGTTTGTTGGATTAAATGCCAACTGATAAACGCCAGTTTAGCAACTCTCATTAAAAAATACGAAACAAAAAAATGGTAAAGAATTAAATGCATATAAACACAATAAATAATTATGAGATACAAATCGCAATGCGTGCGCTTTGTTTTTTTTTTTTGTTCATTTTTATTATTTATTATATTTTGCTGCTGCTGCTGCTTTGTGAATATTGCTTCCTTTTCAACATTTTGCAGTCGTAATAAAAATCTATATGTACAAAATTTAAATAAACAAAAAAAAAAACAACAGTAACACTGATAAAACAACAACAATAACATTAGCAGCAGCAAACAAAACGCAAAAGTAAAAAGAAATAAAACAAAAAATAAAAAAAATGTTTTTCAAGGTCAGTGCCGAAACGTGCATGCAAAAATTAAGCGCACAAAAAAAATAAAGAGCGAATAAAAAACGTAAGCAAAACGACAAAGCAGAAACACCGAAAAAAAAGAGAGAAAAGAAGCAAAGAAATGAGCAAAGCGGTGAAATCGTGAAGTTGTTATTCGTTTGTGTTGTGTTTTTGAATACCCTGCAAGAGTTGTAAAGGGTATTGACTAGTCGGCTTAGGCAAAGTGAAGCAAGTTCTGTTGCCATAACTGTCATTTAATATTTTACAGATAAACAATGCATGTCGAAGAAAGTAACCCTAATATTATAACACTATTTGGTTGGTAACACTATTTATAGTGTTTCCCTTCTTCAGTGATTGCGCTTTTTTTTTTTTTGATAAGAAAGTGCAAAGTTAAACTTTAATAGAGATTACATCATGGTTATTTAATAGTTGATATGTCGATCGCACATGTCCATTCATGTACAAATTGAACTCAATCAGTTCGACTTATTAGAAACCGTCTAGATGTCTTTGCTTAAAGCTTAACTAATCTTTGAACTTCAACCAAACTCAAGAAATGTTTCAACAGAAGACGAAGAAGAAAATCGCGAAATACAAGAAGAAGAAGAAGAGTGACTAAGCGGTATTCATCCCGAAACAAAGCAGGCAAGCAGTCAGCCAGTCAGCCAGGCAGGCAGGCAGGCAGAAGAGCGGACTCCAGCCACTTGTCCTTGAATGCTAAGCGAAGCAAAAGAAGATCACAAAAACAAAAACAAAAAAAAGCAACGCCAAATGAGCAGCCAAAGCGATGGCTGCGACGCCAACGCTGCCAAATGCAGTCAACGCTAACGTTAACAGCAGCGTCGACGCCATTAGACGAAGCGAAGCGTCGCTGCTTGGGCTTGGCTGCTGCTGCTGCCGAACAACTGTCGTTGCTTGTTGTTGTATGTAGCTGGCTGGCTCTCAGCATAAATTCGCAAAGTATGCGAAATTTATTAGGGTCTGCTCGCATGGGCAGCTGTTGTTGTTGTTGTTGTTGTTATTGCTGCTGCTGTCGTGTTTCGTCTAATTTAAAGTTCACACACATGCATACACAAAAAAGGCTGTTGTCTGTCTGTTTGTCGATGCGTGTGTGTAACTGAATACACTTAAGAAACCCGAAATAGCTAACAACAACAACAGCAACAACAACAACAACAACAATCTGTGGACCACTAACAACTACATTAAAATGTTTATATTAATTTTTTGCTGTTGCTTTTTCTCTATTTATTGTGGCCTTTTAATTTTTTATTGATGTGTATTTGTTAAATTTTTGGCAAACGCCGAAAAGAAACCAATACAACTGCACAAATTTGGTTACTACTTCGGTTCCCTTTTGCACTCGCTCTCTCACTGTCTCACTGTCTTGCTGTCTCGCTCTCACGCTCCCACTCGATACACTTGAGTGTGTGCGTGAGTGTAAAGCGCTTTTTGGCAACTTTATGTGTGTTTGTGTGTAGAGCGATTAATGATGTGGATTAAACAAATGGAAACGCGCGTGTTTAGCTTAATTACAATTTGGGCAGACATATCATTAAAAGATGTGAATTTTGTAAAAACGAACAATAAAAACAATAAATTGATAAGCAAAGGGAAAAGAGCTTAATATAATTTTAAGCTATATAGACTATATTTTTTAACTGCTCAACTTTTCTTCAACAAACACTTAAGCTCATGTGTCGAGCAGCTTAAAACTGACTTTGGATTTTTAATCAGTTAATTGCATTTTTTCTTTTTTTGCAAGCATTTTTTTTTATCGCAAATAATTTTGTTGACGTTTTTAATATTGATTAAATATATAATTGTGCAAATTGTTGTTCAAAAATTCTTAAGAGATAAGAAAAAATGTTGTTAACATTTGTTTTTACAGTTTAAAGTATTTTAATGAATTTTGCATACAAGAATTCATTTTAAAAAAAATGTTTGTGCCCAGCTCAAACACATTTTCCACTTCGAGATAAAAATCTTGTTAGCTTGGATAACAGGCATCGGATTTCGCTTAAAAACATTTTAGTTGCTGACATTACATAATCGATACCTGAGAAGCACTGTCTCTCACACCTTAAAAAACAGCGCCTCAGAGATCTGGATCTGGTAAACGATTCAGGCAGGCCATTAGACACAACTGAGAGAAAAAAAACATACATATGTACTTCAAAAACATGTTTTAACCTTTTTCAGTGGCGTGCAAAACTCAAAACTCAAATTGGTCAAGCGGCCGCAGCAACGTTACAAGTTCCAAAAAAAAAAAAAAAAAAAAACACACACACACGGACAAGAACCAGGCATAAAGGGTATAAAGTGAAGCACGCCAAAAATTTGCACAAAAATAAAATTCAAATAACAAAATCGACACAGAATAAAAGAGCGCATGTGCCGCTGCCGCTGCTGCTACAGCTGCTGCCACTGTCAACGTCAACGTCAACGTCGCTGCTTGCGTCAGCGTTCGACAGTCAAAACCTTTTGAGCGGCGATGGCGACTTAGACGTGACTTACAAACTAAATGCGCACGGCTCAAGGTTAAAAGCAGTTTATTTGTTGTAAGCCAGGCCAACAGCAGGCGATGGCCAACAATACATACAAAAAACAAAAAAAAATTTAAAAAAAACGAAAAAACGAAACTGAAAACACCAAAAAGAATATCTCGCTGCTGCTAAAAAAAAAAGTTGTTTGTTGTCTGGGGCTTTGTTGCTGTTGTTGGAGGACTTTTGTTTGAGGCGAGCCTGTGCCTTGGTTGTTGTTTTTTTTTTTTTTGTTTTGGGGCGTGTTTGCAATGCGCCAACAACAATAAACAGCAGTTAGAAGATATTGTTGCAAACTCCTAGCTCGTTATATTATTAATAATAATAGAAGCTGGAAAAAAAATTGATTGGCCGTCAGCTTTTGTTGGCGCGAGATAAAATGGCTTTCAATTAATTAGCTTAAAGAAAAAAAACAAAACACAAAAAATCGTGTTGCACATAAAAAAGCTAAACAAATGATTCAACTTTAACCTGACCCTGCATGTCTGTCACACACACACACACACACACACATACACATACACATACAAAACGAACAGCAGCAGCTGCAGGATGACATCATATTGGAAGCCAAAGTTAGCCATGCTAAAATGTTATAAATTGCACGGCTTTTCGCATACAATTGACCAAAAATGTATGCAACGGGGTTGTGTTGCTGTTGTTGTTGTTTCTTTTTGCCACCCACAAACAACAGTTGTTGTTGTTGTTGCAACACTTGGCACGCCTGCGCCCACGAAAAACCTGTCAAAATATCACTTACAACCAAACTAAAATTAAATAAACAATTTGACAAATGCTAAATCGGTAGTAGAATTTGTGTGTTGTGTTGTGTTGTGTTGTAGGTGCAACAACAAATTCGATAAACACAAATAATTAATTATTCAATTAGCATGCATTGCGTATTTTCATCTATTTTAAATTGATGACGTCGTCGCCTTGCTCTAAGCTGCTCTGCTATTTCAAGCCAAACAACACATTTGGCCAGTTGTATCAGTTTTCTCAGTTAGCTATCGTTACAGTTTGTCCTTCGCCAAGCCGTTGACTTAATTGGAATTGATTTGGCAACGTTGATTTTTGTTTTTTATTTTTACAAATAACCGATTTGACTAACAGATGACTTTTAATACTTTAATGCAGCTTTAAGTTGCAAGTATTAAATCTTAATCAAATAAACTATTCTTGACTTTAGTCCAATAAGCAATTGTTGAACAATTTTGGTATTACACATATTTATTGATTAAAAAAGTGTGTTGTTTAGATAGATATATCAATTAAATATGTATGTTTGTTGTGTATAATATTTATTTATTTTTTTAAATAAATTATTTTTTCTTAAGTAGAATTTAATTTGTATTCATTTCTATTTCGATCGACATAAACCGAAATAAGTAATTTTTTCCCAAAACCAATAAATATATATATGTATTCATCAAACCATTAAATATATATATATATTCATCATATTATTATATTTATTATTATTATTATGTGCATATGTTTATATTACTATTATTATAATTTTTTTTTTTTTACTTTATTTTATTTATTATAGACACAAAATATTTCTAGATAAAATGTTTCAGTTGACCCTTAAAAAGCTTCTTCCCTGCTATATCTTCTTCCTATTTGTTTTTATTACAATATTTGGGCAAAGTTTTCTTATGTTTTGATATTCAGTTTCCAGGATCAAGCTCTTTCGACTATCATAAATACTTAGGGAACAGATAAGTCAAAGAAAATATGATTATTTATTAGTAAAAACTTCAAAAAGCCTGATAAGTATAATTAATTTGAATATTTTAATATTAAGTATGCCAAATTTCTAAGTTAATCAAATAAAATATTGTTTGGATCATAATAAAATTGTATTTTCTTGTAATAAATATATAAACAATGTTTGCAATTATATCACCTTATTCCATTATTGTATAATTGTTATCGAAAACTATCTAAAACTTAGTCTATTCAAGTGAAAAACACAAACCTGGTCATTTCCGCAAAATAGTTATGTGTTTATATCAACGTTTTAGAACATTTGCACAAAGTTGAAATACATGCAGATTATTATATTTTATTGTGTTTTTTTTTGCGATTCTATTAAGTTTAAGTTTAAGTTTAAGGTTTTTGCTTTTTTTTGTATGCTGCAGTATCAAAACGTGTCCAACTTGCACATCAATTTGTTAAAGCACCAATCAATATATGTTTTATTGTTGTTGTTGTTGTTATTGTATTCGTATCTATGAAATACACACGCGCATTCTAACGTTCAACTTTCAACGCGAACGCGGCAGTAAAAAATTTTATGAGCTGTGAAGAACACGCGAAATATTTTGTTGTTATAGTATGTAGTTATTTGCTGCTATTGTTTTTGGCATTTTTGGCAAATTATTACACAAGAGAGCGAAAAATATTATTAAAAACAAAATACGAGAGAGAGAAAGACAACGAACAGGCGGTCTGGTCTGGTCTGGGCTTATTAGCAGTAGTATCTGACTATATACTTTTGAACATGCTTGTAAAATGGTCTAAGCAGACACACACACACACACATATGCATACACTCGCGCGAAAAGAAGCAAAGTGAACCGCTTCAGCACGTATCGTCGGAAGACAGACAGACCCTTGCCAATACCCAAGTAAACAAAACTAAATAACATAATTTAAAAAGCACAAAAAGCTGAGCAAAAACTGCGAATATCTCTCTTTATGCTTTTATTCATATACCCTAAGACCATTAAAAATATGAAAAAGGGTAGCTTCAGAAACAGTAAGTAGCAAGTAGCGCCCAACCTTAAAAAAAGACCCATTACTAACTGAATCGATATTGCCTTAACATCTGCCGATATCTGAGAAAGATACAGATGCCCATTCGTAATACAAACTTTCCTAAGCCAAAGACAGATCAAGTTTATTACTGATTACACTAAAATCATTTGCATAAATAAAATTTTTGGATATAATTCAGAAAACAACACATTTTATGCACAATCGCTGCAAATTTCATCAAGATCGGTTCATAAATAAAAAAGTTATCGCAGTTTGAAATTGACTCTAAGCCTAGGCTTGAGGGTATTTTCTAGTCGAGCTTTCTCAATTAGAGCTTTCTTACTTGTTATTCGCGAGTGTGTGTTTTTTTTTGCCAAAAATTCGTTTGCTGGTTCGTGGACATGGAAAGGGACAGCGACAAGAGCGGCGGCAAAGCTTACACAGATACAACAACGTTTGCAGCCGCGACATTTTGATCAGCGGCAGCAACGATCAAGGGCATATTGGACACGAATGGCGCGTTGACGCTGACGTCGACATAGACGTCGCTGCTGGTTGTCTCACCCTTGAAGGCGCTTACAGCAGCGATCTTTTTCTTTAGCTTTTTTTTTTGTTGTTTTGTGCAATACGTATCTGTGCTTGGGTGTGTGTGTGTGTGTGTGTGTGATATCTGTTGCTTTGGGTTTTCGCTTTCAAACGCGAACAATTTGCGAATTTCTTTAGCATTATGTATTTTTTTTATGGCTATTCCTCTTTTGCCTGCTAACCCAGTACCCGAATCATAAACTCATATGTTGTTGTTGTTGTTTTCATTATTATTTACTTGTAAGTCTTGTTTTGTCTCTCGTTCGTTTCATTGCTGTTCCGTTTCATCTTCATCCCCAAAATAATAAAAAAAGAAAAATCGGTCTCAGTCTCATATCATTTTAATTTCATGGAATTGTCAGCCGAAAAAATTAAGCGCAAAAAGCACAAGCAAAAAAAAAGTTTTGCTAAATGTGCGCCTCATCTGTTAGAAAGTGAGATATGTATGTATGTATCTATATAAAGGGACTGACAGTTAAACTTGATGACGATCTTCTTCCTTCTAGTAATTTCTTAATGATCATCAGCTGTGGCTGTGCCTATTGTCTGTGTTTTTGTTTGTGTGTGTGTTTTTGCGCACCTTTTGTTATTTTTGATAGAATTTGAAATTCTCGAACTCGATTTGCATTTGTTTATTATTCTACGCCACTTTACAGCACATTTGCATTTTTCATATGAATTTTATAATGTTTTTCAAATATATAGCATTACATTATAGCGAAAGTATGGAAAGCCATATTTAATAATAGTAACCAAAGGGCCTAGATAAACATTTGCAATGCAAGTTCTTCTGAGAATAATCAAGCCCAAACATACTTTGCTGATATTTTTTGTATCTGCTTGCTGATCTCATTGGTTCAATATGTTGCGCGACACATGTTGCACGCTGTGCGTTGCTGATAAGCTTGAGTTAAGTTGCTGGTGAAGGATCTTTTTTTTTTTTTAGTTGGTTTTGGGTTTTGTTATTGCACCGTTGCACCGAGATTGTCTGGTTTTAAGAAACACTTTTTGCACAAAGCACAGTTCACAGCAGTTTTAGACAGTTTTGTTCTAAGACTAAGATAGTTTTTTTTTTTATACTATTTCAATTTATTTTTCTTAAGTTCTATTATTTGTATTTTTTGATTTATTTTTTATTTGTTTTATGTTTTTTTTTTTGTTTTGTTTTGTTGCGATAGAAACGCGTGCCACAACGTTGCGGTTGCAGTTGTTTTTAGCGAGTGTTCGTTGCAAATGCTGCAAATAATGCTAAAAGTCTAAAAAGAACACGTTCAGCAGCAGCGCCAACAACAACAACAACAACAATAGCTACAACTTTAGCGGCAGCGTCGCAGTCGTCGTCGTCGTTGCAGCTGAGAGCAAAAAAAAAAAATAAATACAAAATACAAAATAGCAGCAACGCCGCATGTGGCAAATGCTGAAGCTGAAGCTAAGAAAGAAAAAAAACCTCAACTGCATTTGCTCTCGCATACTCTTCTATCTCTTTCGCACTCCTTCGCTCTCCCTCGCTAGATCTCTCGCCAGGGCCTGCATTAGAATAGACTTAGATTAAGACTAAGTCCGAACGCAAAGTCCGAGTGGACTTCGTGTGCCTTTGGACAGGTCGGTTTAAGCTTTCTTGACTTGCCGGTTTGCAGCTGAGCAATGTATCAATGTTAATGTGTGTGTTTGTGTGAGTTTGTGTGAGTGTGTGTGTGTGTGTGTGTATGTTTGCGATGCTCAGTTCTTGCGGCACATGTGCGCACAACAACAACAACACTTAAGTGGCTTTCAAAGTGCTGTCGCTGGCTACTGGCCCACAGCTACAAAACTCAAACACAAACACACAAATACAACAACAATAACAACAAAAGAGCAAACACAAAGACAAACACAAACAATAGCGTCGGAGCAACAAAGGGAGCAAGGGGCCGTGCGTAAACTTTGCAAAAAGCGCACACAAACACACACACATAGTAACAACCATCAATAGATCGCTCGTCTTTTTTCGTACAACGCGGACAGCCGAAACTATCGCGACGCTGCTCAACGTTGTTGTTTTTGTTGCTGTTTTTTTCGCAAACAATTTTTGCGCGCCTAAGCTGTCTTTCTCTCTCCCACCGCTATCTTTCTCTTTGCACGAATCTCTTTCTATTGCTCATCGCTCGCTCGCGCACACACACATGAATGCTCTCTCTTTATGTGCTTGAATCTCTTTTTTATGCGCTCATGTAAACACAGTTTGAGATAGATACGAACACACACAAACGTTGCGATCAAGCACGCACTCAGTAACTGAGCGACTAGCGTCAAATTTGCGCTAATTATTAGCGAACGCATTTTATGTTGTTGTTGTTGTTGTGAAACACATGAGTATGTATGTATGTACATATGTAGTGCATGCATACATTTTCTTTAGTTTTGGTGAAGTGCCCGCTCTTAGTTTTGCTTTTAAAGAGCGGCATTGTCAATTACTTAAAGGTTTGCATTAAACCTTTAACATTGCTTAGTTAAACGCTGCCCACACACTAACACACACTTACACACACATAAATACAGATACTCATCTAGCTGAGCATTCGCCACGCATACGCAAACAGCGCACGCGGTTTTTCGTTTTTGCCGGAGAAACGTAAAAAATAGCAGTGGGTATATATATATTTTTTTGGTGGCGGGTTGGAGGGGTATTGTGGCAGTAATTGGCAAGGTCGTTTCGGCATTTGTCGTAATCATTGGCAACGTTTTGCTTGGCTTCGGCGCTGCGCTGCGCCGCGACGCTTTGCGTTTGCTTTTTGGCCAACTGCAAACGAACGATGGAACGAACGCAAAAAGAAGAATCGAACAAATGACAAAACAAACTTTGCCTGTTTGCATTTGTTGTGCGTGTGTGTGTGTGTGTGTGTGTGTCTTCACCATCCAATGAAGAGCACCGGCCGCATTACAACTAAGAGAACACAGTGGACAACAACAACAACAACAACGCCAGCATCAAACAATGAAATACACGTGAAATTTGGCATTGGGTCGTTAGTTAGCAAATAATGAACTTTAACATTATTTTCTTTTCATTTAAGTTTCAAATAAAGATAACAAATAAATCGAAGAGGGATTGCTCGCCTGATTGCTCCTGATTAAGTAAAGAGAGTACTTTAATCAGTTAAGAGCACGTTTCTCAAAAAAAAAAAAAAAAAACTCTGACCTATCCAATAGTAAAAAGCGGCAAATTATGGCTTAAAGTTGATTACATTTCAGTTTCACTCAAATTCGAATAATAAAACTCTGCAAAATATTAAAATATTATGAGTTCGTTTTATGGAAAACTTCGTTATACGGAAGTTCGTTGCATGGAGGTTCCACTGTAGATATTTCGATATTTATGTAAACCATTATTTCGCTTTAAGTTAGAGTACAAGATAGGAGAATTTATTGCCGTTGAACAAAGAAATTTTACTTTTATTTAATGTTTTTTGCAAATTCTGATAAAATAAACAATAAAAACAATATTTACTAATGAAAAGACGACATTTTAAAGTCAGCAGTCCCAGTGATAAAGTAATAAATAATTCATAAGATTTGTTTCCTATCTTATCTGAACTTTCAATCATCAAATGCTGCTAGCTGTTAAGCATTTAGAACATATATTAAATACACTTGGGAATTGAAAGTGAATTTGCAACACAAGAAATCATCTTTAAAGCAATTGCTTGTGTTTATTCATTGCCATTAAGCTGGCAGGATCGATGCCACGCTACGTTTCACGCTGCGTATGCGTAACAATCCGTACTCAGTTTATTTTGTTAAGTTGTTATTATATTCAAAATTTTTATTTGGCATTTGTTAAAAGTTTGCACACATGTGTTTTCTTTAATTCAGCAACAGTTTTACAAATAAACTGCCTCTACAGCTGCCCTAAATTTTTCAAATATAAAATATATACATACATATATCTAATGCTTAGTTGATTTGGTAGAAAGCAAGCTAGAAACTAAGTAGGGCACCATATGCACACCTAGCCTACAGAATCATGCCACGATATATACAAAACAATATGGTTTTTATCGCCAGCGAAATGTTTGATTATAGCAAAAATATTACACGCTGTGTATAGAGCCTATATACATACATATATGTATATGTATATTAGGCCTTACAATGTTTCCTTTTGTTTATGCAACCTGTTTGTTTAAGTCAAATATGTGCCTAATTTACTTAGCCTAATTTCAAATTCCGCATAGGAATATTGTTTATAATTCCCATCGGCTATTGAACCATGCAACTAAAACAATTTTTGTTTCTTTCTTTTGTTTTTGTTGTGGTTGTTGTTGTATTCCTTGTCTCAAAAGCACTCAATTATGTCACCCACAAGTATTTTGAGCTGCTCATAAATTCCATTTAATGAATTTAATTGCCTCAGCGCATAAATCTAAAGCGCCTCAGTTCAGTTTACTCAGAAAACAAAAAGAAAAAAAAGAGGCGCCTTCGGTGCCTTTGGCGCCCCCAACAATTTACTAAAATCAAGCGAAAAATTGCAAAAAAAAAAAAATAAGAGCAAACAAAATGATGATGTAGTACTTTGAAGAGGGATAAGCGACTTGGAAATATCCTTTTTTAAGCTAAGAAGTATTTTTTAGATTTTATGAAAAGCATCAGCTTTCATGTCAAAAAAGAGTTCATTAGTATTGATATACTAATCAGATGAAGATTATACTTCAGAAGCTAACAAAAATATTAAATTGAATTAAACTTTTGTCTCCATAGCCTTTAATTGTTACTTTCGAGCCACTATTGTATCCAATATTAACAATAAAAAGTTAGTAAATTATTATACCTTTAGCAAACATCATAGCCTTTTTGTCAGATCCTAATTGTAGGGTATACAATAGCCAAGCCGATGACGACGCAATGCAACGTTGACAAGACAGCGCCACACACACAAAAAAAATATCAAAAAAAAAAACACTATGAAAAAATCGACAAAAATTCGCGCATTTGCCCTTGAAAACAAATTTTAGTTTGCATAAAAAAAAAAAGTTGCTGCTTTTGTGTTTTTGGTGCTCTGTTTGCATTTTGTTTAACATTTGATTCACATACACAATACACGAGCACACACACACACACACATACACATACACACAAAATAAACGCAGGAAGACACGTCGCCAAAAGCTACGACAACAACAACATATAAAATAATATAAATGTTTTAGTTTGTATTTTGAATGCTTTGCATGTAATTTAAAAACTGGTCTAGTGGGGACGCAGCGACGCCGGCGCTGAAGCAGACCTTCGTTAACTTTTGCCAAAATTATGCGAGCTGCCCTGAAGCCGCTACCCTGGCCCCCCCCCCCCCCCGACGTCGCTTCACAACGACAGGTCGTCTCGTAATTTATAGCAAAAATCGTAGAGCAACAAAAGAAGAAGAAGCAATAGCAACAGCTATAATAAGTGACAAATACGGAAGTGTTTATGTTCGCTGCGTTTTTTGGGTGTTTTTTTTTCTTCAATTGTAATAAATTTGTTGCAGTAATTGATTCGCGAATTTTGTTGCTGTTGCTGTTGATTTAATTATTGCTATTTTGTGAGTTGAGCTTTGTTTTTTGTTTGGTGCTGCGAATAAGTATTTATGCTCGGGTTTTTGGGCCCGTTGCATGAGAATAGCCTTGAAAAAATGCTTTCGTTATCGCAGTTTAAGTTTCTTGTTGCTCGACCTTTGTTATTTGGCAGTTTTTAGATTTTTTCTTTCTTCTTTTTCTATGCATATTTAAGTTGTGGTTTGATTTTAGCTTTGTTCAAACATGTTTTTTTCTTAATGCTTACATAATCCATGTCGCAGATACAGCTTAAGTTTGGAAGACGATCATCGCTTGTGATCTTAATTAAAGCAATCAGCAGATTAATAACCTAAACAAGTTGTTAACGAATTGCAAACAATAAAGCGCTAATGAAAATTGATTGTCTGTTCATTCGAGTTGAAATCTATGAGAAGATTTTAATGATTTAAGTTTTTTTCATAAATAAAAAATTAATGTTCCATTAAGAGGACTGAATTATTTTGGCTCTTTAAGTCAAATTTGTCGTCAATAACCGTTTTTCTTTCAACAATTTATATGAATATTTTTCATAGCATGCTTTTAGGCAAAATTATATGTACCAAATGTGATTATTCAATTTAAGACCGTTCCGAATACATTAAAAATTTATATGATTTATACAAATAAAGTTAAAAATGAAGAAAAGGGAAAATGTGATTTTAATTTTCGAAAAAATATTCAACATTTAAATATTTTAAAGCACTGCAGTGCACTCTTTTGACTGGGCACAAAAATCATTTACTCAATTAAAATAAAAATAAAATATAAAAATATATTCGACTCACCAAAACAGATAAGTTTTTTACATAATGTTAATATAGGAGTTTTGGTACATTTATGTCACACTTTTTGCAACAATTATCTAACTATCCTGTACGTATTTAATATATGAATATTTAAATTGCTATGTCCAACTTTTGATGTCCCTAAGTATCAAATGTGCATGTAGATTGGTGCATCCTATATAAACATACTCTAAGATTGCCGCTCATGGCGGCACCAATTAGCGAACAAGTTCGTCTTGATTTAATGCAATGACTGCAGGGCAGCAAGTGTGACGAAGAGAGATAGGGAGGGTGAGAGGGAAAGACTGTTCCTAGTGCTAGTGCATTAACCTCTTGCGTAATGAACACCAACAGCGCCACCAACAGCGCGACAAGCCAAGAGTCCGGGTCGACATAGGCCGCAACATCTATGGCCACAACAAAAATGGGACAAAGGGGCTGTGGCCAGGAGGTGTTTCCCCATCTCCCTTTATGTGTGTATGTGTGTGTGTGTGTGTGTGAAGGCGCGCAGCTGCGTTGTAAAATTAGAATTTTTCTTAGCCGCACTCAAAGATGGCCAGCTAGCTGATAAAGGAGTGCAAGAGAGAGCCCGAAAAGCGCCAAAGCCATGGCCAAAGTAATTCCATTGGCTAACAGAATAAAGTGCGCTACAAAATAATTGCAAATAAAATGCAGCACAGCTTCAAACTTGCAACTTGCAACTGCATCGGCAGCAATGTGTTGCACCTGAAGCCTGAAGACTTTGCTCGTTCTTGGCACCCAGCACCTGTGCACGGCGTTTAATTCCATACGAAAACAAACAGCTTTGAAGACGGACAAAAAAAAAACATACATAGTGTTGCTGTGTGTGAGGCAGAGGCAACAACAAATGTTGCATGATAGCCAATGTTTGCAACGCTTCTTCTTATTATACAACAACAACAACAGCAACAACGAAAAGCAATGCGGCTGCAAAGTAACAGCATCGAAGAGCCGTTATCAATATCTGGTTTGTCCACTCAGCTTTAGCTGCAACATCCAACTTCAGCTCCAACTTCCAGCTCAGCGGGCGACGGCCCAGCGAGGCTGTTGAGACTGCGGCTAGATAGGATTGGGCCAATGTACTTCTCTGAGAAGCAGACACTTTGGCCAAGGAATGCGTTCAGTCAGGCTGCAACAACAGCAACTATGAAGCGGACATTGGTTAACTGCAAATGCTGCCATTTATATGGCACAATAAACATTAGGTGTTGCCTTCTTGCCATGGGTGTGGGTATCTTGCACATTGTTGCTGTTCTTCTTTTTCTTCTTCTTCTTATTGTTGTTGTTGTTGTTGTTTTTATTTTGTTGCAAGAGTGTTATCCCGTGCCAGCGCTTAGTTAGCCAACATTTTGTATGCCCAGCGACGTTTTTTTGGTGTTTTTTCTTTCCCCCTTCCCAATATTGCTCCTGTTGTTTCTTCGTTTTTTTTTTTTTATTCCAGGGCCGTGCAACGGAGTTTTGTTGCATTTTCTATTAAAATTACCATCAAGATTTACATTTCAGTAGGCAACAGGTTCGAGTTCAGGTTTGAGTTTGCTTTTTAGGTTTTTTTTTGTCTTCTTTGGACTCCTTTTAGGTAAGAATGAAAGAAAAAAAAAAAAAAAATGTCGGTGGGCAGTGAGTGAGGCCGACTGGAAACAAACGGAGGCGACTCCTGCGGGGCAATTCCCCTACTAAATGCCTTGGTCCGGCCGCTGCCCACTTGCTTTTGTAAATGCAGCGCTCAAGTCAAGTGGAAAATTGTTATTTGTGCAGTTGTTGCTGTTGCTGTTGTTGCCGTTTTGCGGTTACTCTCATTTTGCCTTTAATGCCCATATTTAGCGGTTAAGAAACCACGCAGCATTAGCGGCAACAAGATAAACAGCAACTACAACAAATATGGCAGTGTTCAGTGTGTGATATCGATTATCAAGATTTGTAGTTAAAACAAAATAAAACAAAAAAACTTTAACAAAACCTAATAAAGGCTACCAATAAATATTGTTAAAAACAAGAATGATATATTATTACAAACATCAATAAAAAAATATAAAAAGTCAAACCCAAATATTTTTTTTTATTTAAAATATATAATTTTACTAGCCAGAATTTAAAATAAAACTATTCTATTAATAAATTCATTTTCCAGCTGAACTATTCAACAAAATAAAAAGTTTAATATAAAATTATAGCGGCTTTAAATTCTCTTAATTTTTATATATTTATTTTTTGTTTTTCATCATTATATTATAAATAAATCTTGATTTTTATTTATTTTTTTTATTTTTAAAGCCAAAAATTATATAGTTTTTTAATTCATCAAAAACCCAATAAACTTTTATTAAGTCTTAAACAATATTTCAATAAAAAAAACTTTTCCTCTTTCCGATTAAAAAACCATTGATATAAGAAAGAAAACTTAAATTTAGTCACTGCTGCGATTTTAATCAAATAATACTCAATGCATTTAATAATAAAATTTTATGAATTGTTATCCGTTAGTTGCCCTGCAAAAGTCACAACCTGCCTGAAGCCAACCCCAAAAGAAAACAAGCCGTTTGCCGTTGCTGGTTGTTGCAAGTTGGCAAGTACAAGTAGCTGGCCTGGCCATAAGCAATTGCGATAAGAATTAAACGCAGCCCAGCTGGCTGGCTGGCTGACTTGACTGGCTTACCAAGCAGCCTGGCTAAGCACTTTGCTTGGCCATATGCGCAGACGTCAATCGCTGCTCGGCAATGCAATAAATTTAAATTTTATTTAACATTTTACAGGCTCTCAAAAGGCATAAACGGAAATTTTAAGCACTGGTTAGGCTACAGCTGCAGGTACAGGTTGAGGTACAGCAGTAGCCCCAGTAACAGCATTTCAAATAGCAACAACAACAACAACAACAGCAACAAGTCAAGTCAAACGTTGAAACGAGGCAAATCCCAGCCCAACAAGGAAGCAATTGCTTTGCAGCTCTCCAACAGCGCGCTGCTTTACGCATTAGGACATGCGTTGGCCCAGTATCAGAGAGGTGGTGATTAAGAAAAAGCAAAGGGGAAATACACTTAGAAAAAATGGTTAGCTTAAAAACAATTTAACAAAATGATTTTATATATATTTTTAACTGCATATTTGTTATGTATATATAACAAAAAACCAAAAATATATGGATTTCAGATTTAAAAAACAAACAAAAATACTTTACACAGTTTAAAAGAGGTCAAAAAAATATCCTTCCTGAATTATACCAACATTCAATGTATAATTAAAATAAAAAATCATTTAATTAACAAAAGTCAAAAATATTTCAATGCTATTTTTAAAAAAACAAAAACTGGTTTTGGTTCATTATATAATTTTCATCTTTACTATAACGTTTTTTTTTCTTTAAGTGCATCAGAAAGGGGCAGCTAACAGCAATCCATAGCATAAAACAATTTAAATATTGCCGCGCAGCACTTGCAACAACAACATGCAAACAGCAACCAACGGCAACTGCAGTAAAGCAAACTAAGAAAAAAAAAAACTTGTTTTTGGGTTAAAAGCTTCTCGAATGCATCTGCAATCTTAATCGCTGGCCGCACCGGTAATCTTCATTATCAGTGCTGCAGCAGCAACCAGCTAGATCATAATGATGTTTGTCAACGGTGTCAGCAATGGGCAACAACAGCAACAGCAACAACAACAACAACTAGTCACTGCAATCGGCTGGAATCGCAGCACAGCCAAGCAGACAGGAAGATCAACACGCATGGGCCAGGGCATTAGCTGGATGTCCCGATGTCCCATTCAAGCAGCGCCATGTTCATTTAAATCTACAACTTTTCGAGGGACAACTTGACTGCGCCAACTTCGCCAAGAGGACCAGCCACTACTACGCTGTGCTGGGCATGTGAGAAAATTGCGCACTTGAGCGACGCAAAGCGACTTTGTGCTGAGAACCTTCGGGCTGCAGTCCAGTCGCTGTATGTGGCTGGGATCGTTTTAGCCCCGTATCGGCATCGTATTGTAAGTGAAAATTCCTAGACACACACACACACACACGTATGGCTTATAGCCATTCTCGATGGCTCCGGCATGCGAGTGAATGGCAAAATGTTGCGACCAGCTTATCGCGAATTCATTATTAAAATAATTCTTTAAGCCCTATGTAAGTACCGTTGCTTTGGCTATGACTGGCTGTGACGCGGCTGCAACATTACAACGGTAAATTCCAAGGGATCTAGCCAACATCTTAATGAAAATTGAATTTTATGTTTATTACGCAGCCCGAGCATACCTCAAACTCCCCTGCGCCAACTAGCCCTAAATATGCCAGAGGACCGGTCCTGTTACGAACTAACCAGATTCTAAATGCCGTATATATATATATATTTTTTTTTTGTGCTGCGAACCTACTCTTTGGCCATAAGACGCGACCATAAGAAAAAGATAGCGGACCGTCCACCATCATTTGCCATTTTTTTTTTCTTCTTTCTATTCTGTTGGCAACAAGTTAGCGGCACGGGGGGCCATGCAATGGCAACATGTTTGCCGGATAAGTGAAATAAAAGTAATAGAATCCAATGCAAAAATCAAACAAAACAAAAAAGCCGACGCAATATTTACACTAGGTTTAATAATGAATAGATATAACATCATTTTAGCATATTTTATAACCAAAAAGTTTTTTTAATTTTAAAACATTTTTAATGGTATGATAATTTGTCGCATCATTTAAGTTCTGAAAACTTCATATAAAGAAACGTAATAAAGCATTAAATATATAATATTTTCAATACAGTCTTAGATATTTATTAAATGTTGTCAAAATATTTTAAATAATCTTTTCTATTAATAATTTTTGAATCCAATATTTAAAATGTGATTTTTGAAACCTTTAAGAATTTTTTAATGATTTTTTCACGTTAAATTTCATTTCATAATATGAATGTAAATGAAATATTAAGATTAATTTATTTACAACTTTTGGATTTGATTTTCATGTATGCGATATACTATTTTTGTAAGTGCATATAAAGGAAATGTACAGTAATACCTTTATAAGATCTAACATTTGTGTATGTTTTGCCCATGTTCGTTGCAAACAGCATAAAATAATTAATTGTGCCGGTCAATCACATCACAGTCCAAGGGACAGCGACATTTAGAGCCCGCCAAGAATCAGGCCTAGCCTGCTTGCCCTGTCTCGCTCGCACTCGTGCACGCACATATGGTTGCACAATTACATGGAGCAACTTGGTGCTACTAGGAAGCAAACTGATCTGGCCTGCGAGCTAGAAAGACCTTGGTATGGGGCATGAGGCATTGTGTATGGTGTGGTTGGTATGGGCCCATTGCAACAAGCAACGGCAACCTGCCACACGCGGCCTACGTAAGTGGCAAGATCGCACACAGCCTCCGCCCGAGCCTGCCTGCCTTCCACTAAAAGATGCCAAACGAAAGGTGGGCAGGTAGATGATATAAACACACATACAGATACAATATTGTTGCAGATAGGTCCAAACGGGCTGCATGTGGGATGCTATTGCTGCCACTGCCGTGTGCCTGTTGCCTTTTGCTGCCATGCCCCCAAGTTGTTGCATTGATTTAGCAAACATGCATTTTTATAGCCTTACAACGCGCCCATGCAACAACAAGTTTCTCTATTATTTATTCCAACCTGGCGGCCACAGTCCACGATTGCACTATTTCTTTTCTTCTTCTTCTTTTCTGTTTTTTTTCTTCGCTTCTTTTCTTTTAACCCTACAACTCCCCTGTTCCATTCTTTGCTGTGTTGCTGCCCCGTTTTTGATTATTTCGATAGCATTGGGGCTGCAGCTGCAGCATCCAAGACACCGCAGCGACACCACTTCTCTAGCCCCCCTCGTTCGTCCTCATTGTATTGCCGTTCGGTGGATTAAAGTGTTATTAATGTTTATTATGGCTGAATGAGTTTTAATGTTAGCTGAAGTTATCATTAAAATGTTGTTAAAATTTGAATACCATGTGAGAACAGACGATCGTCACAGAAATGGCCACGTCCGCCAGATCTTCGCTGTTTTTGGCCAACAATGTCTCTCGGCCTCACTGTAATTGGCTGCCTTCTCTCTTTGTCTCTCTCACTCACTCTCTCAATGAAATGGGCAGGAAGAGCGTGTACTTTATTTTGATTGGAGCTGCCATGGAATTTCTTTTGTGTGTTCGCAGAGATTTTTTAATGATCGGTGACAGGATTATTAAAGTCATTAAGCGTGCACTTGCAGTTGTTGTAGTTGTTGTAGTTGTTGTTCTTACTGACATGTACTCAATGGAGGGGCTAATAACGTTAACTGTAACTGGCCATGGCAGCAAGAGGAGTAAAAGTTGCAACATTAGTTGCTTCGCCCGCTCATATGCTGATCTCAACTTGATGCCTCCTGACACTAATCATATGGTATAAGTGTCTGGACTCGAGGGGCTTATTTAATAAGAATTCAAGCGGATTGTAATTAGCTATATGATGTCGAATTCTATCTAAAGCAATCATGGTAACTCGTTTTATGAGTTTATTTTAATTAAATTTATATGATAACATAAAACTAAACAATTGAATACGTTGCTGTTGGTCCCAAACACTTGCAGTATTACTCTGATAGCAGCATAAAAAGCTGGGTTAAAAGAGGCATGACTGCAAAGAGGTACGGTGAACGCTGAGGTAAAAGATAGTTTGATGGCGAACTTTGGAGAATCCCAACAGCTAAGTTTCCACCAGATTCTGTATTTCTAGCTCAAAAACTCCGGAAGATATGGGGATTTTCAATTTTACATCCAAATTTTTCGTACAGATATTTTTTGGTCACTAGCTTTCTCCCAACCGAATTTGGTGACTCTTACTCAAAAACTGTGGAACATATAAGCATAGCAGTTGTTTAAAAGCGGGGATCTGGGATAGTGTTGGTGGGAGAAGCATCAAAATTTCGGATGCAGCTCTTTGAGCGTCGCAACCAAATATCTTACTACCAAATTTGAAGACCCTAGCTGAAAAACTGAGGCATTCCCGTTTTAAACGAAGAGGCGGGGTCGGCTGGGGACTGCTTGGGCGGTTTTTGTAAGACTGGCATCCAAGAGTTTTGATGCAGTTTAAGGGGGGTCACCAGGAGCTACTTTCTTACTAAATTTGGTAACTCTATCTATAAGACTGTGGGAAATATAAGTATATATAAATTTTTATGTATCAAAAATATCGATTTCCCAGCCCTACTTAGGCCGTAGAAACTCAATCTTGACACTTTATCTGCCCCGTCCAAAGAAAAAGATATTTGCAAAGTTTCAAGTCTCTAACTTTAAGGGTGTCGAAAAAAGACAGACGGCCAGACACGTACTCGGCCATTGCGAAAACAAATATATATGTATATATACAGATAAAATTATCAATATCAGTATTTTATAAGTATGATCTCCATTATATATCCTTTTGGTTTATTAAAGCTTAGAGTTTGCTTTTGCAACTAGGGAAAAGAATGCAATATACGCCTCTTTTATGCGTACGTATCGAAAGGCATTTGATATGAATTGACATTAAATACTAACTGTTAATTACAGACTATGTGTATCTTGAAAAGTGTGTATCACACCCTTTGACACGTACAACGAACAACTGTTAATATCTCATGGATACAAGTTTTGAATCTAGTATAAAAGCGTAGGTAAGTGCGTTTGGATTTCAGTGTAAGCGGTTGCAATGACTAAAATATTCCAACTTATTTATCCAGCACCGTTGTTGGTTCAGATACGGTCCAGAGAAGGATTCACGTACTTGTATCGAGCCATGAAGTTTATTGGTTGGATACCACAAAAACAGAATTTTAACCGATTCTTGAACTTATTCTTGAGAATTTTGGCATTAACCTTAGAGTTATATTTACCAGTCGGTCTTTATCTCGCAATTTATAAAAACTTTTCGAGTTTTACCCCTGGAGAGTTTTTATCAGCGCTCTACGTTGTGCTCACTCAATCAGGCTGCAAAATAAAAACTTGGATTGTACTGTTCTATCATAAAAATCTGGAAAGAACAGAGTCGACCCTTGACTTTCTAGATGGCCGCCTTCAAACCGACAGCGATCGCCGGCAGATCCACAAAGCTGTTGCTTATGCGAACTACGCCTTTTTAGTTATTAGCATTGTTTACATCAGCTACTCATTGTCCGTTTTTATAATCAGTGCATTGATCAGGCAACCGCCCTGGATGATTTATAATCCGTTCTTCGATTGGCGTGATGGCGGTGCCAGTTTATGGATGCAGCTATTCATTGAGTACCTTATGATTTCTATGGCCGTGCTGACTCTGCTGCTTATTGATGCCTATCCCGTAATGTTTATCATTATGGCTCGGGCACATATCGAAGTTTTAAAGGATCATATTCGAAATCTCCGCATGGATCCATTGAAGACAGAAGAGGAAAACTATGATAGCCTTGTGGACTGTATTATTTACAACAAGCTGATTTTAAAGTAAGTCTGTTAAATGTTCTTGGAGTTTAATGTTGTTTTTATCACCACTTTCTAGGAGCTGTGAAATAATGCGTCCCATCGTATCACTAACAATTTTTCTTCAGTTTTTATTAGTTGGCATATTGTTGGGAGTAGCAATGATTAATATACTATATTTTCTGGACTTGATACATGCAATTTCATCAGTTATTTATGCCATGTCAATTGTCATGGAATCATTTCCATTTTGCTACTATTGCGATTTGCTTGTTGAGGATTCGGCGGTTTTAGCAAATTTGTTGGGTCAATCGAATTGGATTGATGCCGAGCCAAAATACAAATCAACTTTAAAGATTTTTATGCACCATGTTCAGCAGCCAATAGTTTTTGTTGCTGGCGGCATCTTTCCTATTTCATTGATCAGCAATATTACAGTAAGTTTAGCTATATCGAATATCGAATAATCTTTAACCGAACTTTATGACTTTAAACACCAATAGATGGCCAAGTTTGCATTCAGCGTTATGACAGTTGTGCAACAAATGAATCTGGCTGATCGATTTGATCTTTAGTTATGATGAAAGACTTCAAATTGGCAACATATAAATATGATTTATCATTTTGAAATAAATATTTAAACCTTAAGAGTATCTAGAATAATAATTAATATCACCTCTTGAAATAAACATAAATAAAAGATATATTGTTCCACTCTTGAAAAGCATTGTTTCATTGATTTATTAGCTCCTTCGTCTCTCTTGTCTGTTATATGGGTATGGTATAGAGACATAACTGAATTTGATATGAATTTGCATTGAACTTTCAGTCATAATTGTCAGTTTGATGCGTAAAACACGTGTCCCTTTGACACGTACAACGAACAACTGTTAATATCTCAGGGATACAAGTTGTTAATCTGGTATAAAAGGGTTAATACGAACTTAAAGGTCTCAGTTCAAGCCTTTGCAATGACTAAAATATTCCAACTTATTTATCCAGCACCGTTGTTGGTTCAGATACGGTCAAGTGAATGTTTCACATACTTGTATCGAGCTTTGAAGTTTGTTGGTTGGATACCACAACAACAGAATTTTAACCGGTTCTTGAATATATTTTTAAGAATTTCGGCACTAATCTTAGAGCTATATTTACCAGTTGGACTCTATCTTGCAATTTTTAAAAACTTTTCGAGTTATACACCTGGAGAGTTTTTGACTGCGCTCTACATCTTGCTCACTCAATCAGGGTGCAAAATAAAAACTTGGATTGTACTGTTCTACAATAAGAACCTGGAAAGAACAGAGTCGACCATTGACCTTCTAGATGGCCGCCTTCAAACTGACAGCGATCACCGGCAGATCCACAAAGCTGTTGCTTATGCGAACTGCGTCTCTTTAATTATCATTATTATCAACATCAGCTACTCATTGTCACTGTTTTTAATAAGTGCATTTCAAAGGCAACCGCCCTGGATGGTTTACATACCGTTCTTCGATTGGCGGGATGGCGGTGCCAGTTTATGGATGCAGCTATTCATTGAGTACCTTATGATTTCGATGGCTGTATTGACACTGATGATAATAGATACCTATCCCTTAATGTTTATCATTATGGTTCGAGCACACATCGAAGTTTTAAAGGGTCATATTCGAAATCTTCGCATAGATCCCTTGAAGACAGATGAGGAAAACTATGAGGATCTTGTGAGCTGCATTATTTACGACAAGTTAATTTCAAAGTAAGTCTGGTTAATTGTTTTGATCTAAAATGTTTCTTCTATAACTTCTTACAGAAGCTGTGAAATGATGCGTCCAATTGTATCAAAAACAATATTCACACAGTTTTTATTAGTTGGTATTTTATTGGGAGTAGTACTGATTAATATACTATATTTTCTGGATTTAATTCATGCAATTTCTTCGGTTATGTATGCCACGGCAATTGTCCTGGAATCATTTCCATTTTGCTACTTTTGCGATTTGCTTGTTGAGGATTCGGCTGTACTAGCCAATTTGTTGGGTCAATCGAATTGGATTGATGCCGAGCCAAAATACAAATCAACTTTAAAGATTTTCATGCACCATGTTCAACAGCCGATAGTTTTTGTTGCTGGCGGCACCTTTTCCATTTCAACGAAAGGCAATATTCAAGTGAGTCAAATCGTATTGTATATCCAATTATTATTGAAACATATAAAAGATCTTTTAGATGGCCAAGTTTGCATTCAGCGTTATGACAGTAGTACGACAAATGAATCTGGCTGACAGGTTCGAAGTTGTGTCTTGATGATTAGCAATAAATACCTGTCTTTATGAAAGCCATATATGTACATATATTAAAATACCAGTACTGGTTTATAAATGTTTACTTTCAATAAATTGTTAATAGTCGAATTGCTGAGGACAATATTGTTTTGGAATTTTTGATTTGAGAAATCCAAAATTCGGTGAACAAATATATATATATATAGATATATATAGTCTGAGGTTGGATAAAATTATCAATATCAGTTTTTTACACGAATGATCTTCATTGTATATTACTTTGGTTTATAAAATCATGGTGTTTGCTTTTGCAACTAGATAAAACAGTTTAACTAAGCGTCACCTCTTTAAAGCATACGTATCGAATCGCTTTTGATATGAATTGACATTAAATACTAACTGTTAATTACAGACTATGTGTATCTTGAAAAGTGTGTATCACACCCTTTGACACGTACAACGAACAACTGTTAATATCTCATGGATCAAAGTTTTGAATGTAGTATAAAAGCGTAGATAAGTGCGTTTGGGTTTTAGTTGAAGCCTTTGCAATGACTAAAATATTCCAACTTATTTATCCCGCACCGTTGTTGGTTCAGTTACGGTCCAAGGATGGTTTCACATACTTGTATCGAGTCATGAAACTTATCGGTTGGAGGCCACCAAAAGAGAAAATTACACGATACTTTTATCTTTGTTGGTCAATCTTGGCATTTTGCTCGGAGTCATATATACCAATTGGTGTTTATATTAACATTGTTAAGAACTTAAAGATTTTTATTCCCGGAGACTTTCTTGGTGCGCTCTACGTATTTCTCACTCAATGCGTCTCCAAAGCAAAATCATGGGTTACGCTGTACTTTCTTAAGAATCTGCACGAAACGGAATTGATCTTTCACACTTTGGACAAGCAACTAAAAACTGACAACGATCGTCGACAAATTTACAAAGCTGTAGCTCACTCGAACTACGTCTTTTTAATGTATGGCTTTCTTACCGTAGGTTACTCCATATCCGGATTTTTTTTAGGTGTGCTAATGAGGCAACCGTATTGGATGATATACAATCCATTTTTTGATTGGCACGATGGAGGTGCCAGTTTATGGATGCACATAATAATAGAGTATCTTATGATTACATTGGCTGGACTCACTTTGCTTATAATGGATACCTTTCCCTTAATGTTTATCATAATGGCTCGAGCACATAGCGAAGTCTTGAAGGACCATATACGAAATCTTCGCACAAATCCCGTCAAGGCAGAGAACGAAAACTATGAGGACCTTGTGAGCTGCATTATTTACGACAAGTTAATTTCAAAGTAAGTCTGTTTAGTTGTTTTTGTATCTTTAACGTTTTTCTATAACTAACCTTTATAGAAGCTGCGAAATAATGCGTCCTATCGTATCAAAAACAATACTCATACAGTTTTTATTGGTTGGCATAATATTGGGAGTAACAATGATAAATATACTATATTTTCTGGACTTAATTCATACAATTTCATCAGTTATTTATGTGACGGGAATATTGATGGAATCATTTCCCTTCTGCTTTTATTGCGATTTGTTTGTTGAGGATTCGGCGGTACTAGCCAATTTGTTGGGTCAATCGAATTGGATTGATGCTGAGCCAAAATACAAATCGACTTTAAAGATTTTTATGCACCATGTTCAACAGCCAAAAGTTTTTATTGCTGGCGGCGTCTTTCCCATTTCAACGAAAAGCAATATTCAGGTGAGTTAAATCATATTGTATTTCTAATATTATTGAAACATATAAAAAATCTTATAGATGGCCAAGTTTGCATTCAGCGTTATGACAGTAGTCCAACAAATGAATCTGGCTGATAGGTTTGATCTATTGTCCTGATGATGAACTTTATGCTGATAAACAATTATTATCTATCTTGAGGAATCTATCAAATATTACAATACCGTTACTGATTCATAAGTATTGACTGTCAATAAATAGTTAATTGTCAAATTGCTAAAGGCAATATTGTTTTGGACATATTCACTTGAGAAATTAAAAATTCGAGAGGCATTGACAATTAATTGTGGGCCAAGCCAATTTGTTGGGCATTAAAAACACTTTCACATGTGCGAACTGTTTCATGTGTTGTTTCTTGTTAAAACTTAGATTTTGAGGCTCTGTGCTAAAAAGCTTGTGTCAGTTGTGGGATACATAACAGTGGCAACAGTAATGAACAGGATATTTACGCTTAAAAGTCCAGCTCCGCTTTCGGTGCGAATGCATTCCAGGCAGAGTTGCACTTATATGAACCGAGTTGTGAAGTTTGTGGGATGGCTGCCACCAAAACGTGGTCTGGCACGATATGCTTATCTGCTTTGGACGTGTTTGATATTTGTTATTCCATCGCTATATTTACCAATTGGATTTGGTTTGAGTCTCATTGTGGATCTTAAGAACCTAACACCAGGAGAGTTTCTAAGCTTGCTTGGAGTGTTCTTGAACGTGATCGGATTGACTGTAAAAAGTATGGTTGTACTATTTCACCTAAACCGTCTTCAACAAACCGAATCCGTACTTGATCTAATGGACCAGCGTTTGTGCAATGACTCAGATCGTTTAAAGATTCATAAGGCAATTGCGATCTGCAACACTGTCCTCCTGATTTTTGGACAACTTTACCTAAGTTATACGTTAACTGTTTTTATGGCCGGCGTTGTGAATGGACAGCCACCGTGGTTAATATACAATCCACTTTTTGATTGGCATGACGGAATGGGACACTTTTTGATGCAAGCGATTTTGGAGTATCTTTTAATATTTTCTATGGCAACTATGGAACTTATATTGGATACATTTTCAGTAATATATATTTATATTTTTCGAGCTCACATTGCTGTTTTAAAAGATCATATTCGGAATCTGCGCTCCGATCCACACAAAACAGAAGCTGAGAACTATGATGAACTAGTTGGTTGCATAACCTATCACAAGCTAATCCTGAAGTAAATTATTCGTTTGAATTTTTTCATCTAATATATTCCAATAGTAATATGCTTATTTCATTTCAGATGCTGTGATCTTATGCGTCCCGTCATCTCACCCACAATTTTCGTACAGTTCCTATTAATTGGCATTGTGCTTGGCGTAACTATGATCAACATTTTATACTTCTTGGATATTTATAAGGGCATTGCATCGATCGTTTATTTGACTGGGATTATGGTGGAATCATTCCCATTTTGCTACCTTTGTGATCTACTGCGCGAGGATTGCATCGAAGTATCAAACTTGATTGGACAATCGAATTGGGTCGATGCTGAGCGCAAATACAAAACCACATTGATGATCTTTTTGCATCATATGCAGCAGCCAATAATTTTCATGGCTTTTGGAATTCTACCCATCTCTCTAATGACTAACATTCAGGTAGAAACAATTACAAACAGTTCGCTTGGCGCTTTTAATGCATTAAATCTTTTCAGGTGGCCAAGATAGCATTCAGTGTGATGACTGTGGTTCAACAAATGAATCTGCCAGATCGCTTTAAATGATGCTTTGCGCTTAATAATCGAAAAGCGTTTCAATATCTAATCAAACGTATTAAAAGCTTTAGCACTGTAGCTTAGAGCTCGTTCTTATTCAAATCACAGCAAATAAATATGCAAAATATTAATAAAATAAAAAAATCATATTAGATTTTTATTAATCTGTATAGTTTTTATGGATTTGGTTGGCGCTATGAATCGATTTCCTACGAATATTGCAAATATTTATACACATTTAACAACGAATTTATATCGGCCGTCTGCCATCTAAATCGGTTTAATAAAAGCTGTAGTTGAATATTATATTGTGATTGACACTTGGCATATGCTAGCTGGGCTGCTTAATTATAGAACAGTTTGAATTAAAAGGTGTGAAATAAACCAACTGAACGAATTACGAATTTGGCATACTTTGGATAGGTATAAAAGCGAAAACAAGTGCATTTTCTCAACAGTAATATTTAGAATGACTAGGATATATCAGCTCATATTAGGAAAAAAATACGTTCGAGAGCCTTTAACATTTTTGTGTATCGAGTGTTTAAGTTTATGGGATGAAAACAACCAGAAACAACCTTGCCGACTTTATAAAAACCTGGTATGTTTTTTATCATCGTGCGTTTCAAGTGTTGCTTATTGTATTACCAAGCCATTTTTGATATGATTTAAATGCACTCAAACTTTGAGGTGGCTTGAATATTTAGGCTTATGAATATAACGCCCATACGAAAATGTTGAAGTGAAAGTTCCTTCGTTGAATGCCAGCAGGTCAAAGTATAAATCGATATATATAAAACATTTAAAAAGCCTCGTATTGACTTTAAGAAGTTTGCCCATTATGAGTTTCTTAGTATGCTGCAAGAATATGTAAGTTTATTCTTGAGTAAGTGAGTGGGATTAAGCTGTTTACCTTTTAAGATGCAAGCCGTTTAGAAAAAAGACAAAAGATACAGCTGAAAGGACTAATTCACTTTGCCAAGACCTGTTGTCTTTCAGCTTTTCTTCAGTTCTACTTCAAAATCAACTTGAACTTTGCTTTTGCATTAAACTGAACTTGAGGGTAGGTACAAATGGGTATTCAAGGCTCCAGCTCCGTTATTACTGTAGTCGACTAACGACAGGGAAATGCTTTGGAACTACGTGAAACTGTAAAAATGATGAAAGACTATCAGTTGCTATCAAAAAAATGTACGTATACGTATTTCGAGTGATGTAATGACACGCACGAGCTAATGGGCGTTGCCACGCCCGTATGCCACGTGCCACGAGCAATAAGCTTTGAGCTGTCAGCGGCAGCATTATCTAACTTTCTTGGTCAAGGTCACGACAGCAGCTGCCAACGTAGCAAAAACTAGCCAGAAAGAAAGAAAGAGCAAGAAAGAGTTGGGGGTGAGGGTGAGATGGCTTAAACCGGCCCAAGTGGGTGGCGTGTGGCAAATATCTGTCGGAGAATTATTGGAAAAACATGATTTAATGTTGCAGCAGTGGCAGCGGCATCAGCTTGCAGCAAAATTGATTTACGCAGCCAGAGAAATTTCAAGTTGGAAGTGGAAAAGTTGAAGAGAAGCAAACTTATTAACGGCAAAACAGAAGAAATGCAGCTAAATAGCAAATTTAATTGTTGTGCGTTGTGGTACTTTTCATTCAAGACCACATAGTGTACATATCTGTAGACCGTTAGATGACGACAACAACAACAAACAAAAATGGAGCACAAACGTGGCTAATTGTAAATTGTTGCAATTTAAATTGTTGCAAAAAGAACAGTAAGCAACAGCAACAGCAGCAGCAGTTAACTGACCAGCCTGGGCTATAAAAATGCTGTTAAAGCCTAAAAGCGATTGTTGCATGGCAACAATAACAACAGCATCAGCAACAACAAACAGCAATAGCAACAGGAACTTATTGAATAGCTATTGCTTGTGTGATGGGCTCGCAGTCCTCGCATCGTTCACAATCGCTAAAAGGCATCGTTAAAGGGAGGGGGCAGGGTATTGGCATCGTAAAAATTCTGCGCATTAATAAACATTATGCAAGAGTTGCAACAGACGGACTGATAGCAAATGAGGCGACACGTTGCTGTTGCCAATCTGATGATGATGCTGTTGCTGTTGCTCTTGCTGTTGCTACTTCAAGCCAGGCCAAGAAGGAGTGCCAAACATGACCCCTACTGTGGTGTGTGAATTTTATGTAATATGCCGACCAAAGCGAGAAGCTCCGATCGACAAAAAGAAGACCAAAGAACTGGAGATGATGCGACCACAGTTATAACGAGCGACGACGTCTGCTGTTGCGGCGGCATTTAACGATGCGTTTATTGATACCGTCACTGAAGCGGCATGAAGCGGCACAGTGGCGATGCTTGTGGCAGTGGCACGATCACAAATACATTAAGAACAAGAATGATACACGTTTTATGCGCCATTGCATTGGCCTTTATCTCCGTTATCAATATGCTTAGAAATGTATGTTTTAACGATCATGTAATTAATTAACCAAACGTAACTAATATTGGCAACAAAGTCGACTCTCTGCCGTAGGCTGCCTGCTGCCTGCTGCCTTTTCCTGGGCAAATTTCTTTAAGTACATGGCATATAACACTATTTTTTATGATCGCATTAAGTGTCTGCCAATTTTATGGATAAAATTTCTCGAGTTTATCAGTGAACGGTAGCATTAACTAGCAAATATATACATTTTTTATGGTACGGTATTTATTTTATTTTTTTCAAAATACGTGGGAACATTATTTTAACATAAATTGTTGTGTTAAAAAATTTTTTTATTTTGTGTATCAAAAATTTTGTTTTAACTTTTAAATCGAAAAAATTAATCAGCATTATTTGAGTTTACTTTCAGATATCAGCGATGTGCTTAAGTACAAACTGTTCAAATAAATAGAATTCTAGCAATGCAGCTTGTCAAATTTGTGTAGTGGCTAAAGTTTTATTTAAGGCAAAAACTATTTTGCCAATCGCCAATGTCAATGCCAATCCCAACTTTGGCATTTAAAGACGTTACTGCATACGATACATTTCCCAGCGTAGGCACAACAACAAAAAAGACGAAGCTAGCAAGAGAATAAAAAAAAATACTTCATCGCATTTTCCATGGCTGGCCATTTATGGCAGCAAATGCCAGTCCAAATGCCGAACGGTCAGGCGGCCTTTTCTAACTGTCCCTCTGACAAAATGCCGCAACCTGCAAGTGTAACTGACAGCCAAAAGAGCGAGAGAGCGGGAGAGAGAGAGAGAGAGAGAGAGGGCGTCGAAATACAATTATAGAATTTTATAAAAGAGTACGAAAAAACGATAGGTAGGAAAAAAATAAATCAAATTTTCTCATCAATCTCATCGAACATGAAAATGCACTTTCAAAACGCATTAAATAAACCATAACGGCACGCATGCGCACCACACTACACAACGCCGCAACCACACCACGTCACATCACACCGCATCACACTACCCAGCCGCAGACTAGAAAAGGCCGAGGCCGCGTAAATCTTTCACTTTGAGCAAAATGCAGCACAGCTAACTGAGGCTAACTGGAAAACTAGCGGCAACAAATAACGTAAACGATAAATGCGCATGCGCAAGTGCACAAACAACAACAACAACAGCAACACCAGCAACTTATAAGGGGCAGGAGGCAAGCAAGCATTCTGAACGGGCTACAGGCAGCTGGCCAACATCAAGAAACGCAGCAGCATTTTGCCATGGCTTGGCCATATTTGGCATTGGCTTTGCCAACTGCCCAAAACTTAAAACCCAAACCCAGACACGTTTCAGCCTGTGCTGACAAATTGCTGCAGTCGCCTCCTGCTGCTGTTGCTGGTTGTTGATGCTGGCGACAACAATAACAACAACAAGAACAACAACAACAGCGACAGATGCAGGTCCTCCGGCCAGCATGGCGCACAAATTTGGTAGCACGCCGTGTGGCAGCAGTCAAAAGCGTCCAATAATTCATAACACAGCAACTGTTGTTGCCCAAAATTGGCAAAGCCGCTTGATAAGCCGCCGCCACCGCCGCTGCCGAATAGTCGCACACTTTGCCGCGCAGTCGCAGTTGCAGTTGCAGTCAACGTTGCTGTCGCGCATCGCGTAATAAATCTATGCAATTTGTTGCACGCTAATCGCACCATCGCAACAGCGACTGAGACAGCGAATACTAAGGCCTTTCAATTGAAAGTAAGTATCTTTCAGCTTATTGGGTTGCAGGTGTTTCGAGTGACCAAAAAAAAAAAAAATAAAACAAAAAAATTATCGTAGCCTCAGCCACGTTTTTTTTCTTGTGGGCCAAATAAATCAGTTTGTTAATTAAACGCATAGATGCATGGCCTAAAGCAGTGTTGAATAATGCGCAAAAACTTAAGATGGCAATAAACTTTTTCTAACATTTTTTGATTTCTTTTGTTATGGTGTTTTTTTTTTTTTGGAAGGTAAAAATTCGTAAAATTAGAAAGCTTCTACAGTATGAATTGCAATTTTCCAACGCATATGTGAAAGGTTTTTTTTTACAATATTAATAAAAGAAGGTCTTCAAGTTATTAATGAATGAAAAGCATTAACTCACAGCTATTTGGCTGCAAGTATCAATTTATTTTATCTTCTTTTAATAACGGATTATAGCAAAAAAGTATAAATTATTTTATTTGCAATTTCTGGTTAATTTTTTTTAAACCTTTTATCGATTAGTTTATGCCTCAAAGTAGCTGGTATATGTACAATAAAATACACTCAATGTGAGGTCTTTTCTTACCGATTGCTTATAACTGATAAAATTTTCCACCGCCCAGAGTTGCCTTCGATCGTTTTAGCCAACTGGCCAATCAATAATAACAATAATTTAGCCAGTAAATGAAATTAACATGCATTACACCAACAGTCAAGCGGCCAATAACGGCATAAACCTGCCATTGATCCTTGGGGCATCCCAATGGGCAAAAATAATGAAAAAGAAAAACAACTACAAACTGCAAATGCCGTCGCCAAGTGCTCCCTGCGCATGTCTGTCTAACTGACTGCCTGATTGAGTTGGCCCGCAATGGACCGGACGGGGCTGCCATCAATGAAACTTCTCAAAAGCCAGCTCATGCTGCGCTCTAACGGTACTCAGCCACGTTAACCCATCGAGAGTACACATCCCTCCTTCCCCATTTCTTTTTCTATTTGTTGTCCTACTCCAGCCACCTGCCTGCCTGCTTGAGAGCCCAACGGGCTCTTTCTAATGGCACACGCATCGCATTTGCCGCCTCAATGGCCAGCTGACTGACCGAACAGCGCAAAATGCATCGGGATGTATTTTTTTTTTTTGTGTTAAGCCTTTGCCTCTTGGCTGGGCGCCATGGCGTATGCATTTTTTATGTAAATTGATTTTGTTTTTTGTCTTGTCCCTGATTGTGTGTTGCTGTTCTTCTTTCTCTGCTGGCTTGCTTGGTTTTTGTGCTTGTTCAAAAGTTGATTGTCATTAGTTATGATGGACGATGTTTGAAATTATTTAAATATATTCAATTAATATAAACAGCTGCCAAGTCAGCCACAACATAAACAAGAAGATCAAGAAAAAGCACTTGGTTTGCAACTAAATCTATGATTTTCCCAGGAACTGCATTTAATTATTAATAAACATCTTTTATAAGAAAAACAAATATTAAAACCACGTTTTCATAAAGTATTTAAGTAGAATAAACAAATGAAAAGGTTTGTCTTAGCCATTTCTTTCTTTTATGTTCAGTTTTGTTAAGATTCATTTAATGTTCAAAAAATCATAAAGGTCTTACCATTTAATTATAAAAAAAGATTACGTGTACGTCAAGTTGTTACTCTCGTGTCACAGCCTACCAAAACTAAAAAAAAAAATAATTGCAATTTTGGTTGTGGCATCAACATGAGAATAACAAGTGCAGTTAAGCATAAATGTGCCAATAAAGTGTGTAATAGCAGCAAAAGAGAATAGAGCCAGACAAAGGAAATAGTATGTTGGTAAGGTGGGGACGGGGACAGAGTCAAGAAATCGAACATGAAAAGCGTGAAGCAGACAATCAATAGCATCGAACAGATGGCAAGACGCAAGAAGGCAAGAAGGCAAGAAGTGGGCAACAGGCAACGGCAATTACCAATTGTTTTGACCGTCTGGGGCAGCCCTAGCCAGCAGATGCAGGTTGACTGCCAGCAACTTGGCAACATTAAAGATTTCTCCACAAAATATTGAATGGCAAATAAAGTGTAATAAAAATAAAATGGCAAAGCAACAACATGCAAGCAAGAGACAAGAGGCAAGAAGCCACGAATATGATTTACATGCAGCGTTTAACCGAAGAAAAGGAGCAGCAGCATCAGCAGCAGCAGCAACTGTATGTGAAACAGCAGCAGCAATTGCATTTGCCGTTGTTCGTGCAACGTTTTGCCACCTGTTCCTGTTTTCTAGTCTTAGTTTGCCGTTATTGTTGCTTGCTTAGCCTTGCCTTCATATCGTTAGCTAATTTTATTGTTACAATAACTGTTGTTGCTGATGCTGCCTGCTGCAAGAATAAAATAACAAAAAAGCGGCATTGCAACGCTGCTGCTGCTGTTGCTGCTGTTGATGTTGCCTATCTTTTGTGTATCTAACGACCGGCCTTGCTTATATCAATTCTATTAAGCACAACAGCTTCCCAGCTCTCTCTTTCTCTCTCTCTCTCTCCCTCTCTCTCTCTCTTTCTCGTCCATCTCACTCTCCTTTCAACATGTGACTAATCATGCACAGCCAATCATGCCACAAGTTTATTTATTTTCACGTTGCATTTGCAGCAGCAACAGCACAACAAAAAAACTGGGTAATCCACTTGAAAATTCCTCGATTTTTTCCTAACCCTGTTTATTGTTTTTGCTTATGCTGCTGTTGTTGTTGTTGTTGTTATTATTTGGTATTCCCTGTTATCGGGCAAACTATCAATGCGGCTTGTACTCGTTATTGTTCCCTGTTATGTTTGCCAGTTTCTTTTTAGCTGATTTCTTTGCTTCTCGACGTCTTTGCTGGGTTCGTTCGACTGTTAAATCTTATAAAGTGAGCTATCTCATGGGCTGTCTGTATGTTAGTCGATTATCTTTTATATTATTTTCTTTTTGCATTAGTTGCACTTGTTCTTGTCCGAGTGTGTGTGTGTGTTTAACCGCTAGCAGCAACTGTTGTTGCCGTCACTCAACTGACCGTTATATGTCCTTGAAAAAGTTAACTGTTATTGATAACTGATGAAACAATATGTTGCTAATATCAACAGACGAACTGGTGCTTAACTTTTACAAGTGTATCATGAACTAGATATGCTCAGTTGTGTTTAATTTTTGTATGTTTTTTCTTTCTTTTCTTAACGTTACATTTCCATTTTGTTAGCTGTCAAATTGCTTTGGGCTGACATGTAAAATAGATTTACCCAAAATAAAGGTTTCAAGTAGTTCCGACAAAAATAACATAGACTAACAATGCAAAGAAAATAGAATTTAGGTTAGTAAGATAATATTTTAGATTGCAGTTGTGTATATAAACTAGATATATCTTTTATCACTATAACACCTGAACACAATTCGAATGCTCAACCTAAGGCAATCTTTAAATTGACCAAATAAATCGCGATTGCACATCAGTTCCGCTAGCTGTCAGCTGTGGCATGGCATAAGCTGGCCAGAAACAGTTACCTACATGGACAGCGGGATGGACAACAGCAGTAGAAGATGCCAATGTCTATGCCACTTGCTGGAAATGTGGCAAATGTCGAATGCAGAATGCAGAATACAGAATACAGAATGCAAGCCAGCGTAATTGATAAAGACCGACAAATCCGTTGATGGCAATGTTAATAGTTGGTGGTATGCAATGGGTTTTGGGCCGCATTTGGGGGGCAGGCTCAATGTCGTTGCGAAACGATCTCGTTGATGGCAGGAAGACAAAGACCTAAGATTGCCTGCTAATGCCAATGCAAGTCAAAGCAAAGCAAGCAGTTCGATATCTTGTTGCTATGTTGACGCGTGCAGAACCTGTTGCAACTTGGTTGTTGTTGTAGCTGTCGTTGTTGCTGTTATCGAGCAACGTTCGATTTTTATAATGATTATCGCCATTATTGACTGCCTGTTGCCTGTTAGCTACTGTTGCATGCACACACACAAAGGCAGCTAACAATGCAATCCGTTGCAAGTTGCAAGTTTGCCAGTTGCAATTAGTTTGGGCGTGGGGCATGGGGCGCGGCTGGAGTGCGCATAAATTGCGTTAGGATAATGATCGCGCTTTGGCACAGTAAATCGCAATTCGAAACTCAACGGACACGAAGAATACAGTTTGAATGTTGTTGTTGCTGCTGCCGCCCAGATCGCCATGTTGCAACAGCTGCACAGCCTCTTAACTGGTTCGACAACAAATTTGACGCGCGCTGCTACAAATGAGCGAGGCCAAGATGATACTCGTACATAGAGATAGCAAAAGATGAAAAGAAAGAAAGCAAGCTAGCAAGCTGAAGGAAAACCAGTGGAAGGCCATTGCAACAAAGCTACCAGCAAAGCTGCAAGTGGCAAGCAGCAGCCAAGAACCGTTTTGGCCACGCATGCTGGGGCGCCATTTAAATTGAGATTTATTGCAGGCAGTTGTTCTTGTTGCTCTTGTTGTTGTTATTGTTGTTGTTATTGTTGTTGTTGTTGCCAATGATGCGCCACTGGCTTCTGATGCTGCAGGTGCATTAGAAACAAGCAACGGTTTGTCTTCTTCTTCTTTTTTTCTAAGCGAAAACAAAACTGTAAAACATTGCCAATGCCATCACTTGTTGCTGACCTGCGGATATGAAGTTGAAGTTTAAATCTGTGGCTCAGACTCTGAAGCGTGTGCGCTTGTTATATATAACAGTCAACAATGACAATGAAGTTATTAGCCAAATCAATAATCGATGTTCTACACAAAGTGCAACAAGGTGATAATTGTGTTTGTGTATTTGTCTTAAACTAGCTCAGAACATCCATAACATGTATGCAATTAGCTTGTTGTAATTAATATTATACAAAATAATTCTCATAAAAGTTATATTCCATTTAGAAACTTAAATTGTTTTCTTTCCATTTATAAGTTGAATATTGCCTTAAATTTTATATACTTATAGCCGTGAGTTAGAAGAAAAAAACAAGCGCAATAAGGCGTTAAGAAGCTAGAGTAATCTTAGAGCTTTTGTCGTGCGGCAAAACATAATTTTTGCATGTCAAACGGACAGCTTGGCAATTGAAGTTGTTGTTTGAAATGGAGTTGGAGTTGAAGATAGAAATGGCGATGGTTGTCAATGCGATGGCTAATCCTGCTCATCATCTACAGCTTCAGCTTGTGCAATGCTATTTTTTTTTTTTTTGTTAGATAAACCGGTTGCAAACATTTGACGGAAAAGTTGCTGCAGGTCGACAGGGAGTGAAGAGTCGAGTCGACAACTGACAGACAGACTGACTGACTGGACGGCACCTGTAGATTTAATCCTGGCCATTTGGCAGCCTCTGCATTTGATTGTCTGCCGTTGATTGCCGCTGATGTTTGCAGCTGTGTGTGTGAGTTGGTCGTCGTCGTCGTCTGTTGGCTTGGTTGACGTCTCGGTTCGGCACTAAGAAATTAAGTTGCTGGCCCCGGCAGCGTTTACATGCTGCCTTGATGGCAACTTTTGATGTTTTAATGATAAGATTTGCGCGATTGATTTTTCCCGGGTGTCGAATTTGCTGCTGTTGTTGCTTGCCGTCGCCGGCGACGGCGCCATTTGCCAAAAACCGGTTGCGGCCGGAAAGCACAAGCGCACCCAAAGTGGCGCAAAAACGTGCCCCATCAATCATTCGCCCACCTCGCCACGCTTAACAGCAACAAGGTCAATGGGTTAATGCAGCACGCTTCCACATCTTCTTTTGTACATACTCGATCCAAGGTATAATAATAAACGCCCACCACTAAAACGATTTGGGTATTGTAATGCAGATGGATGCAGATGCTTGGCCGGATGGATTACAATAATTGCACGTTTCGGAGGCAGAGTCCAGTCCGCAAGTGCAACTGTAAAGTGCCACCGTTTGTGGCTAGAAGACAACGATTGACAGCAAAACTGAAGCTGCCACTCAGCTTTGTGGCAAACAGCAAACGGCGCATGTTGGCCATCAAATGTCTTGGCTAAACATTTAGATTAGACGACTACTTTGGCGAGTCTTCCGTCAGGAATGCATTTTTTATGGAGCAGTCTCGAGCCGAGAACAATCGTCGGGGCTAATCTAAATTGTTGCATGCAACAATTGCACAAAGCAGATATACCAGATACATACATACACACATACAAGTGTCCGGCACAGGTAATTTCAGTTCAGCTAATTGCGAAAAGTGCTCCTGTAATTCCAACGGGGCCAACAGACAACTGAAAGACAACCCAAGCTCAACATGCTTGCATGCAGCGGGGGCTGCTTTAACTTTTCGACTCTTTGCTCCCAGCTCCCTGTTGCTAGCTCTGTGGTAAGTGACACCTATGATGCCAGGGAGACAAAGAGAGAGAGAGAGAGTAGAGGGGGAATAGACATTGGCAATTGTGTTTGCCAGGCCCCACAAATAATAGCTTCATTGGCTCAATGGCAAAATGGGTAACCAAAATGGGCAGACGACGGTCATGTCTCGGGCAGGCATTGGAATCTGCTCTCAAATTGGTTTAGGCATTGTCTCTGGGCCAACGGATAGCAGTCGGTGCCACACTGCTGATCAAAAATGGTCGGCAATGGTTGACATTATTGCGCTGATGCTGCCTAACGACTTTCGATGGGCATTTAAATGTCCATCAGTTAATCAATTAAATTTTTAATATATTACTATTAGTTGTCAGCTCTTTGACCTGGGAATATTTTTGTTAACTCACAACTCTTATTCACTTCAATTGATTTATTTATACGATTAATATTGTTTAAAGTGTTATTGTTTTTTTTTTTACTGTGGTCACAGCGATTTTACAACCGCGACGCTTGGTCATTAACTGACTATGGTTCATAATTTAGCTTTGAGCCAAACCAATATGCATTTTGAGAACAAGTGCAAGAGGCGAACAAATTATTTGAGCTGAGTGCAATTTGTTGGCCTGAGCACATAAATAATGGAGGAGGACCCCAGGTAAACCAGGTAACTGTGACAGCTGTATCGTTGAAGGTTAGGCAAACTGGGTGTCTTGGTTCTGACATACATTCATGGTACAAAATGGCAAATACCAAACCAACAAATTACTAAAGCCGCTTATCGATGTATGGATTTTTATGAATACTGTTTTGTCCCCTTTTTGTGTCCATTCAAATTTGTAGTCATTTGTGTGACCCAAGAAAGCTAAAGAAAATCAATTAAATTATAATCAAAAATTTTGTTGACATTTTTTGGAACCAACAAATTTCAATGCATTATTTTTCATGCTCACAGAGTATTTATTATTCGGCTTATTTTCTGTGCTTTTCCCTATTCAGGCTGACATTCTAAACGTATAACTAACCTACTGTTGCCAACTGTTTGCTATGGGACACATTTTCTGGCACAGTAGTTCAAGCTAAAAGTGTCACAAGTTAATTAGATTAAATAACAAATATGAATAGAGAGAATATTGGCATGTGTGCATACTTTGTACGGTTGGTTACAAGTCGCCTTTGTTTTTACTACTTAGGTAGCATTTGTTTTCTTGTCGTCTCGCTTTGCTGTCAATGTCAGCAAACGATTACGTTGCATACTTTTAGGCTGGCACTGCTCTCATTTTACTTGTCGCACAAAAGTAGGCAATGGAATCGTATAGCCAATGCTAATGGCTGCATTATTTACATGTTGTAAGTATGTACATAAACATTTGTGTACATAAATACTTGCCGCATTAATTAAAAAGTAAAAACAAAAACACAAACCTAAACACTTGAAGAATTCAATAAGTTGCATTTGGCTGCAAGAAAATGCAACCAAGCAGCAAAATAAAAGTACAAAACTTGTGCAGCGTTTACAAGATGTTGTTGGAAAAAAGTTGTTATTCTTTTTTTTACGCAGTACACATACAAAAACGTAGTACATCTTTAACGCCCACACACACACACTCCCCAGAGTGCAAGCTCACGCATCAAGCTGGGTTACCTTTTGATGGGTCTGGCTCTTAAGTGCTACGCACATTTTCAAATGAGCGTGTGTTTGCCATTTTATGAAAAACACGCGTACGGCTTGTTCATGTACATACATATGTATTGGGTGGGTGTGAGTAAGTCGCAGTGGGTGCACTGAGGCAGTCAACAGCGGCATGAGGTTAGTACTCAGAAAGGCATTGGCATGCAATATTTTTAATGAAATATGCAACAATCAGAGAGAAGCATTCTCAACGGGTGCAGCAATCTCTGGTCTGTCTGCTTAATGTGGCCATATATTATTTTGTAGACGGACGTGTCACATGTAAAAACTGCAATCGCAGTGTTCCGCTTCCTTTTTTTTTCTTTGGCTTTGTTGAGAAGCTGAAAACATTTGTCTGCCAATTTAATAACCTCGATGGCAAAATTGCATTCCGCAATCTGCACCTCTTGAACACTAAGTGACCCAAATTGCCAGCAAAGAGAGCAATAAATGTTTTTGTTGCTGCTGTTGTTGTTGTTGTTGTTGTAAGACGCCCCCGTTCGTCCATTACATAGAACGTTGCGTATGCGCTATGTGGGTATGTTGCAGAAATCGTAATTGCCAGCAGCAAGTCGAGCGGAAAGTCTTTAACTGCCTTTGGGGCATATTATAAATAATGTAATTAAATTACCAATGCAGGGGCCAAGAGATGCCAAGTATGTGGCCAGCCAAATGGGCTTAATGAGCAGTCGTTTTCCATTTAATTAAACAATTGCTGTTGGGGTCTAGCAAACACCTATGTACACACATAATACGCCTTATTAGAGAAATTGAATCTACATATTAAATTAAAGGACTTGCTATTTATTTTTGCCTTCTTCTCTCTCTCTCTCTCTCTCTCTCAGTCTGTTTGTTTGTTCCGCAAATAATCACGACCCGAAGCTCTTGCTGCAGCGCAAATAATTTGTAATCAACAGTAAATCAACTGCAGGTGAACAATTGCACTTCAACAGTTGAATCCTTATAAGTATTTGCTATAATTACTATGACAATGGTAAGACTTATAGCTAGACAGAGGAGCTTAAGCAAAAGGACTGACAGTCAGTTCATTTGCTAAAATTATAAGTTCCAGAGAGCATTTGCTGTATGTACATACATATTTAAAATTATGATTTGTGTCATTGGTCACAGTGCAAAAGGCAATTGTTTTCACACTTGTGCCTCAAACTTGTGACTTTTGACTTTTGCGTGTTTGCCAAGACTTAGATGTTGGCAGCTAGTTTGACAAAAGTTAATTATAAAGAGCATTTCGTTTTGCAAGCTTTCTTTTTTTGCTTCTCTCTCTTAGTAAGCTTTACTTTAAGGCTTTTGTGCATTACAAAGGACTGTCAGAGTCAAACTTTAATAAATTTTGGCAATTTATTAAATTTTCTGTACGAGTTTTGCAAACTTGTTTGCCTGCCAATTAGTCAAAAAAAAAAAGCAACTCCAACGAAAAGTTGACATCGCTTTTATATATATTTTTTTCCATTTCAACACTTTTTTCTCTGCTGACTTTTGATTTCACTTTTTTTTAAGAACAATGGTAGCTTTGTCTACATTTATATATATATATAAATATCTATATCAATGGAATTGGAATTAAAATTCAAAAATCAAATGTGACCTTCTCTTAATTTTAAGGGTTTAGAAAAACTTTTAAAATATTTATATAAATACTAAAAATTAATTCTTGAGCGAAAAAACATAAACTATCCCTTATTTTTTTTTTCTAATTAGAACAGCATTATATTTTTTTTATTCCTCATGCAGTAACTTTCTTATAATGAGTAGCTGCATAAATTACTACAGTTTGAATGCTGTACAAGTATCTGTTAGCTTACTCTTCAATTCACTGCCACAAATTGTAAGGTGAGTCAACAAGCATGATGCTGCAAGTAAAATGGCCAAAACGGAAACGGAAATGCTACTGGAGCAAAGTGTGGCAAACCAACAAAATGGCGCTTAAAGCAGTGGCAAAAAGTTAAGTTGCTAAGCTTGTGCGCAACGCAGACAGTAAGTGAATACCAACGAAATAAAAAATGGGTGTAAACAGTTTTCGTTGCCGAGAAACCTCAAACCTGTCAGCTTGGTGGGTTGAGCAGTACTCAAGTTGCTTCTTTTTTTTTTTTGATACTTTATTTCTGTATTTGTAGCTGATGTAGTGATTTATCGACTTGTCCTGGCCGCAGGTGCAATGCTCTTCTTTTATATTTGTGGTTTGCTTCCGCAATTACTTTTGCCACTTCAAACTGTTGCTGTTTATATTCATATTAAAATGTATATGTGCGCTCAAAGAAGGGGTTGCCAATAGCTTTTTACTGTCCACATCCGGCAGACATAATTTCATATGTCTGTATGCAGTTTTTAATTACAGGTTTCCACTACGCATAACCATGGGCAATTCCTTTTGAAATACGCACAACATGCACAGTAAGGCCACTTAGAGCTGTGGCAAGAGGAATAGAGAACAGGGGTAGTAGGTACAAAGTAGAAGAAGATGACGTGCAAACAAATAGCGACATCACTTTGCCTATTCCCCACACGCATTGTGCGTATGTTGCTGTTGTTGTATGTGAGTGTGTTTTTGTGTGTGGTTGTTGTATTGGTGTCAGTGCGTGCTTCCTGACAACCCTAGGCAGCTTGCAACTACCATCTCAGTCTCAGGCTTAGCCTAGGTCTTTTGTGTTTATGCTGCTCTAGTTCCACAGTCTGCTGCATTCATTAGACTAAGCCAAGTGGCATTCACTCACAGTGAGTGTGTGTGCGTGTATGTGTGTGCCTCTTCCCAACTTGCCAAAGCTGAACAGAATTAAATTCCATTAACAGCCTCAGCCTTTGCCCACAGCCTTGGCAAAGTGAGTATAACCGCAACGCTCGCCTAATGGTGTTACAAGACTTGGGGGCACATATCCATTACTATTATTATTATTATTTTCGTTGTTATTATTATTACGAAAAGTCGTTTGTGGCAGTTGGATTGGCCCAAAAACGCTGCTGGGCAATTGGCCAAGTTCTAAACACTTTGACAAATTGAAACATTTTCCAATCCAGCCTGCAGTAACAACCAATGTTGATATCATTGGCAATTGGCAATTGGCAAGCTTATTTTCCACAAACAATAAGCTTGATATGCTTGGATCTAAGGGTAGTTACTTGGTAGTAACATGTGTTCCTATAATGCAATGGAATTTCACGCCAAGCCGGAAATGCATGACCAACTCTCGCCTGTCAACTTGCCACAATCGCACACATCGACATGCAACACGAAGCAGGCGGCCAAATGCCTGGGTTGCCTATTGCATGACCTTTTACAACTCTTATCGCGAAAGTTACTAAACTTTAAAAACGCGAGAACAAGTTAATTCTAAGAGGAAAGCCCTACACTTGGCTTATAAAAGTTTCCAAGCAATAAAAATTGTACAAAATTTTACTTTCGCATAAATTTCACAAAATGATATATGAGCATATTACACTTACTCGATCACGCCAACCTCTAACTTAGAAACAGCTTGTACAGGGGCCATTTGATACACTGCTATAAACTATCGTTTGCATGCGATAGCTAACATTGAAATATGTTATAGAAATTAGAATAATAATAACTTTTTTTTATAAGTAAAATTTTCGCCCACTTAAAAACATTATAAAGAAATAAATAATTATACAAACCCTGTACATAAGTTTTATGCTATGACGAGCGATTTTTTATGGTCATCACTAAAAAAAAAAAGATTTTCCACAATAAAAACGAAATTTTACAACGCTTAAAAATGCCAGCTTAAAGCTGTAAAACAGAGCATAAAAGTAGTAATAAAAAAAAGCTTGCATGATTGGAATCCATTGAGTAAAGCGAATTAGGACCCTTGTAATGACATTTCCGTAAGACTTAATATAATCATAACACTCGATTGAGCAAACTTATCTTATCGCAATCTTTGTTGTTTGCATGTTTAAAGAAAATATGTTGTTGCATGTGACAATTAAAACTATAGCATATATAGGGATTGATTATAACTTGCCCAACTTATATTGCATGTTGTTGCACTGCTGACGGCTTTAAGAGGCTTACAATTCTATATTTGGCATGCGCACAATGCAACTAGATCTTAATACCTAGATCTAGATCTAATCCGCTACAGCTAATGGTTTCGAGCAATAGTTGCTCACTCAAACACATGATATACATGTATGTATGTAGGTATGTTTACCTGGCATTACCATCACATGCAGCGCCTTCGTTAGTAGTAGTTTTCTAAGTGAGTTGTTTTGTATTTTTTTTTTTTTTTTTATCTAAGTTGCCACTACAACATTTGCTAGACACGTGAGGTTTTGTTGGGTTACAGTTAAATGTAATATGGCTCTGGACTTACCGCGCTTGTTGACAGGTTTTGGGTGCATGTTGATTTGTTGTTTGGTTTGATTACTTAGTATATGAGAGAAATGGTAATAAAACTTTATAGCTTTGCTAACTTGAAATGCTAATAAATTGTTTTTGATATTTTCTTTTTTTTTTCGACTAGAGTTGTATGCATTAGGCAAAACGGTTGATAGTTGATAGTAGTTGTAGTAGTATGTTGATTGATGATTGGCCACCAGCTGTTCAATGGGTTTGGTTGATTGTTGATTGAAGACTCGTTCCTCTCACATTTCACAGTTGCGCTTGACTTTAGCATTTCGATCTCTCTTAAGATTTGTCACTTGAAAAGTGTTTGCTTTACAGTTTTGCTTAGATCTACACTAAAGTACATAAATACATATTGATATTTTCTGGGCTTTGCCAATGTGGATAAGTTTTCTATATACATTTTGTACTCTTGGTTTAAAATTTTGCATTTTACAATGTGCTCGTTAGGTGCGTGTCTATGCCTAGGACTTTGGATTTCTAATAGTTAGTAGGCATAAACATAAAACGCTTAGAAAACTACAAAATAATTATTCTCTACCATATTTAGCCGAGTGTTTTTTTTTTTTTTTTGTTAGTATACAATGTTTGATATAGATTATTATTTGCATATGTTGATATACTACTAGTTAGTTTATTGTTATTTTTATTGCTTTTAATAAGTTAATATTTCTTCGAAAATTCTTTAATTTCAAGAGGCTATTTGTGTGTACGTATACTTTAAGTTAACTTTAGCTTTATTGTTCTAGCATGCACTACAAACTTGATTAGGCATTACGAATTTTAGAATATCATTTAGTATGTATATACTTTAATAATGTATTACTAATTTAGAATATTTATTAGTATGGTATATCGAATAAATGTTCACTACTTTTCTTTTGTGTCTATGTTGCTACAATATCAGTATGAGAACCAATGGACCCATAAATTTAGCTGTTTTCTAGTACGAATTTATGTATATCCAATTAATATAAAACCTTTTTTAATAAGAATTAATATTTAAGCTATTGTTTAGTAATATACTTTTTGTTTTAACTGTATATTGCATAGCGTTAATAAATATCTTTCGTATCTTTTTGTTAAACTACGGATTACGCTGTTTTGGGGCAAAGTTTAGTCAAATACTTTTAAATGGCAAAAACTACGTTTCATATTTTTAGTTATACTTTACTTAATTCTGGTTTATGGCGTCTTCAACGGTACAAGTGCTTTTGTTGAACTGCTCTGCAATAGCTTAGGATCTACAAACTTAGTTTACCAATTCTTAATTACTAGCATTGAACACTCTAAAAGTTTTCCAATTTATATGTAGTTTGGTGTTTTGCCTTGCAGCATTTTTTTAAATATGTTTATATATGAAATAAATATTGTTTGTTAATGCTTAAAATAACTACTTTCTTACTAAGTCATTCTTAAATAGCGTAGCAAACACTTTTTTGTCATGACATTTTCTCTTTTCTTTTTTTTTTGTAAATTACTCTCTCATATATTATTAACTTTATTCTAATTCTATGATGGGATCAAGGTCCATTTTCAAAGCGAAAAATGATTTTATTTCAACTTTAACTTTTCCGTGTTCTATTGGGCGTTTCTTTTAAAGGGCATTTACTTTACTTTACTTTAATGTGAATTCGATAAGGTAAAAACAATTGGCAAAAAATGATATATATATATTTTTTTTTGGCGGGTTCTCTTTGGGTTGATTGAAGACTTAGCATAGAAGTGTTGATGTGTCGCTGATGATATGCATTTCATTTCGTTTTAATTCAAATCAATTCACTTCTCCCGCCTTCACTTCTGGACTCTGGCTTACCTCGGCGATGTTGGCGGCAACGGTGGCATTGCCAATGGCGGCGGTGGCAATGGTGGCGGTGGTGCACACACATCTGTCTCAATGTGACGCTTATGCGGCGACTGCAAATCCAAGGCTGCATAGCCAGCATGCGAGTGCCCAGCCACGCCTAACGGCGATGTACGTGGTCTCATTGTTATTGGTGGACCACGAAATAGAGCATAAGGATTGCCAAAATAATCCTGTGAAGTGGCCATCATGTCGCACTAAAAAGACAACAACAAAATGCGATTAAATTATGAAAAGAGATAAGTTAATATACAAAAATTGAAAAGCAAACATGTCTGAGTTTTATTTATAGGGCTCTTTTAGTTTATGGCATGTCAATGTTTCATTTTAATGCTCAGCCATTGAATGTTGACTAAACGATGGCTGTTCATGTGGCTTTCGTGTCCTGTCCGTTCATGTTATTTAATTTAATAGTCATGTAAATATGCGCGGCACGCGATTCCATTTACTTTTATTGTGAAATGAAATTATTGTAACATGTCCATTTGATTGATACCCCGAATGTGGATGCCAACGCTTCCCCCGACGCTTCCCCCAGCCACTTCTAGCATGTCGAACACGCTTGAATTGACAGCCTACAAGCAATGGACATTGGTTAATCGAACAGTGGACAATATGCAGAACAGTTCCGGGCAACGCATGTAATTAAGTATCCTGTTGCCGCTTTAAGTGCCAACCATTTCTACAATAATCTCGCTCTGTGTGTGTGTGTGTGTAACGAGCCGTTGACGATAGTACCACTTCTCAGCAATAATATATGCAAACAACTGTTATTGGCGACAATGGATAAGGAAACGCCTCTTACGACTATATCGAACATTTAAAAAGTTAATGATTTTCGTTGAGGCTAAGCGAGGCAATCATTTAACAAAGAATTGAATAGTATTGTTAACATGTTTGTAAGCTTAAATGTCAGTTATAGAAAATCATTTGATGATTTATATTTAGTGTACAATTAATAGAAAGTAAGTATAACTTGCTTGTAATTTCAAATGAGTGTAGTAAATGCCACAAATCGCTCCACAAACTTATCACAGTAACCAGCGCTCCACCCAATGACCAATGTAAATTCTTTCTTTTTTTAATGAACTTATTTTTTAACCGCTCTTTTGCGATTGCCTTTGCATAATTTAACACGACAGCTCAAGTGCTGACTGATTTTCCAGCCGGCTGGACGGCGCGACGTCGCCGCTAGCGATGAAAGATGGAGGATGAAGGATGAAGGGTGACGATGGCTGCGTTTAACTTTTGCATAATTACGTTAAAGAAAAGAAGTTGCCAGCTTGCTGATTTGTATGAACTCAGTTTTGTGGTTGGATTGGGGGGAAACTTTGTAAGAAAATTTCACTAAATGGAGACTCAGCACCGATACGGTGATATGCGAGAACTTACTGTGTGGTATAACTTTTTATATACACATGTCTGTGTGTGTGTGTATGTGCGAGTGTTTGAAATCACATGCGATGTGACTTTAGTCCCGCTGTGGCGCTAATGGCACGCTCATGCCCCAGAGTATCGTTGACTTTAACTTGTGTGTGCATCTACCTATACATGCGAAACCATACAACGCACACTCACACGCACACCAAATCTGGAGCAAAAGCGTCAAGTGCACGCAGTCTGCGGCACGCGGCACTCCATACCCCCCGCCCCAAACAAATCGTTCACTCAGACTCTACACAGTCTGTAGCGACTATATAGCAAATGGGGCAGACGTTGTGTGTGGGGAACGTCGGCACCTACGCGTGCATTGGTGTCACCTACTGAACTGAACACGGAACAGGGCGCACAGAATCAGGCAAAGTAATCTCTGCTGCGGAACATTTACAACGCTGGCAATTCCACTGTCGACATGCACGGCTGTTAATGAGTCAAGACAGCCTCCTGTTTGTGTCTGTGTGTGTGTGTATGGGAGTGTCTAAGTGCGTTGGCGTCGCCCTGAAACTCAAGAGAAGACAACAATGGCAACGACAGCATTTCTAGCGGTTTTGTTGTTTTTGTGTTGCCTACTTTTGTGCGTTGCCTTGGCGAATCATTTGAAGAAGGTTGCGATTCTATAAACTAGGGCTTGTAAGTTTTTGTCTATCTTAGAGATGGGCGTTTATTAAACTGCAAAAGCAAGCAATTTGTAAATTCACTTGAAGATGTACAAGCTTTTGGTTTGGTCAAAAGCGGTTCAACTAAAAATAACCTTGTAATTAGAAAGGAAAATATATAATTATGTTTGGTAAATACTGTCTAAAAAAATATGTTAAGCAAATACAAAATTTATTTAAATTTCAAATAAAAAAAACAAACTCTGTAAATTTGTTTTTTCAATACGATTTTTTATCATTCATCAATAGCATAAAAGCACATTTAACACATGCATCATCAATAAAAAATCACTTGTGCAACGCTTCTCCCTTTCTCTCGCGGGCTGTCATTAACTCAAGCATTTCAACTTTATGCAAATATGAATATGGCACCCTTCAACTGGCTGTGGGCTTGTGAGCGAATACGTATGGCAAGAATTATAAATGGCTAGAAGTATCATCATCGTATATTTGCAAAGCTAATTGATAAGTGCGATAAAGAGCCCTTAGCGAATAGCTTTGCGTGGCGACAGGTTCGAGAATTGCTTCTCGCTTGTTATGCATTTTTGCCTGACTTTTAATTAATTAAACTACTTGGCGGGTGCTCAGAATTTTTATTCCAGCTTTCGAGTGAACAACTTTTTATGCTCAATTTTTTTTTTCTTTCTTCATTTTTTATGTATTTATCTTACTGTTGGAAAGTTGTGTGGCCCCGCGTACTATCGAAGAGTACACTGTAAAAGTTGTGGCTGACTTTTACTTTAATGTCACAGCCCTCTTGCAACTTCTACTGAAAGTTACTTTTTCCAGTCAAGAAGGAGGGCTGTTGTTCTTATTGTTGTTGGCTAGCGAGGCCAGAGGGAGGGGAGAGATAGATAATCCTTTGTTGCCTTATTGCTTTAGCCTGTCGTTTTGTGGTTTAGCGCTTTAAGACAATAAATTGAATTTTGGCGACAAGCCAAATAGCCACAAAGGCGCCAGCTGAGGCAACGCTGTAAGTCCAAATGTTTAGTTGTTTAGTCAAATGCATAAGCATAAGCTGATTTGCGGCAATTGCATTTGATGCACTCCCCCACCCGACTCTTTGACTTTTGACTCGCTTTGTTGCTGTTAGCTTGTTTAGTTGTTGTTGTTGACTTGGCCATTAGCTTAACTCCATTCGCCAAGCACTACAAATATAATAATAATATTTGTTGTTTTCCTTTTTTCGTTATTATTACATAATACAAGAAATTTGCCACGCCCACAACAGACTACTCACACAATGGACCGCCCAATTGTGTACGCTGGCAAATCGTCCAATTCCTGCTGCCCACCCGCCTCCATCCTGTACCCCGCCCACGCTTCACTTTAGTTTTCATGTGCGTTGCTTGTGCGCCACTTTGTTTGCGTGCAATTCCGTAAAGTCCTGTGCGTGCATTCAGGTTATTCCAGCAGCTCAGTCTTTTGACATGAAAAATGCATTTTATTGGGATTATTTTTATATCGGGTCTTGCTACCCGCACTTCAGCAACGCCTCCATCAACGCCTCCGAATCAATTAAATCAGCTTTGCCACGTGTCGCCTATTTAAAAAATGCACTGTGGCACGGTAAAAAAAAAAAAACAACAAAAACAAAAAACTGCGCGTGCTAATATGCAAATTCAATTAAATTTACATTTATGTTTGTTTAGCATTGCATACTTTTTATACCAACAAAAAAAAAAAAAAATGGCATTTTAATATAATTTTGCGTGCCTTTGGTAACAAAATTTTTGCACTTTTAATTCAATCAACGCTCGCAATTTTAGCAAAAATGACAGCAACAACAACAACAACAACAACAACGCCAATTAGCCATTAGCCATTAGCCTTTGTGCAACGGCCAGCGTTAATAGCCAATTATGTTTCTGATTTTCAGCTACATCCACACACACACACACACACACACCAACGGGTTTGATGGTCATGTGTCCATTTTACAGGTTCAGCTGGTTGTGGTTTTGGCTGTGGTCACTCGCATTTAGTCCCTACGTGCTCGGCTTTGAAACTTTGCGATTTGAAGCCCAAAACTGCTTATAATTTTGATTGTTCTAAAATTGTTATTGTTTTTTGTTCACGCCTTTAACATTATAATAGTGTAGATTTTAAACAATACAGACTTCAAATAACATTAAAAATTATTGCTATATGGTTTTAGAGGTAATTCCCTGGTATTGATATAATAACCTAAATAAGCTGGCCTTGGCATGGAATAAATAATTTGTCTAATTTCACTTTGCGACAAAATTATTAAATCACAATAAGCTGATAAAATTAATAAAAATTCATGATTTTATAGCGTTCTCTTTGATTTTGCTGACTTACATTGTTTATTTATTTAAGATTTTTTTTCTCAGTTCTGTCGTTTCTATATGTCGTAGAGAGACAAACACATTCGAATGATTATCAACAATAATCAGAATCGAACTGCAGCGACGAGTTGTCGGAAACATGATTATGAATCAGCTTGAGCAACTGTTTATTTTCTTATCGATATGGCTTTTGTGTGATTGTGTGTGTGTTTTGGTTGTTTTTTCTTTTAAATAGAATCAAAGTCGATTAATCAAATGCATTCTCACATCGAAGTAGGTGCATGAAAAATGTTTAGCAGCCTCTTTTCCAATCGGTACAATAAGAAACGTGAAATATTTTATATTAAATATGAGGGTGAGATTTTCATATGCAATTTTGACTATTCTGAATATGATTATTACTTAGATGCACGTCAGCGGTTTTCAAATTTGCCGTTTTACAAGCGACCCAAAGAGCCCCGAGCCATTAAATCTCCAAAGCATAGCCGCAAGAAACGAAAGCACGCAGACTACGATTACGATGAGTGGTAAGTTTGTAAGTTAGGGTGTTGGGAAAGGGGAAGGCGCGAGGCAGTGCCCTCGAGAGACAGCGTTAAATCTAATTAGAACAATTGTAGGATTGCTGGCCATTTCATTTCGATAGTTGTGCGACGCACGGTTGAACAGTGGAGCGGCAGCCAATTAATGGAGACGGCTCCGAGTCAGGGCATCGATGTCTACAGTTGGCGCTCCTGGCCCAGGGCAGAGGATGAGGCTGGATTATTGGAGCCGCGACGTTCGCTGCGACTGACGGAAAAACCAAATGAAAAGCCAAAGAATATTGGCAACGCAAGTCCGTTGGACACAAGTGGAGCAATCAAGTGGCAACAGCAGATGCCGGCAAATGCAAAAAATGCAAAGCCAACTTCTTGGCCAACACTTGAACCCGAGACTTTAACCGCTGGGTGCGTGTGGCAAACACAAAAATACAAAAAAAAAAAGAATATCTCTCTCTTCTGCTATTAGCAATTTTTGTAATGCAAGTTTTGCTTTTCGACTTACAGCTGGCAGCAAGATTCAACACTGGCGTGCAACATGTGTTGCAAGCAGTTTGCTGAAAACTCTGAATTACAACTGCATTCCCTTGAAGATTGCCGCAAATATTTACTGGCGCAAATCAAAGTTTAGATTAGAAGAGCCAAAGAGCTACCAAGTAATATCAACTAAGTTCTCAAGTGCAACTATTTAATACAAATATTATTTGGTTCAAGCTAAGTCCAACAACTTTCATTTCCTTTTGAGCTTTGTTGGCTCATTGAATATTCATTCGTTAAGGATTTACAGAGAATTTTTCATGACTAATTTAAAAGCAAGTGGCAAGTTTGATTATACTGTATTGATTAGGAATTCTCAACTGTAAAATGCCCTCTAAAAATTACAAAATCATATATACATATTTACTTAATAATCTATTTTACTAAATAAATTCTAAGTTCCATCAAAAAAAATTCTAGAATAATTTTGTTAAGTGAAATATTTAAAGCTCGAACTATTCAAGATGCCATAAGTAACGATTGTCCAACCAATAACGGAAGATTTGCTTTACAGCTTTATGTTTGAATCTCAAGGCGGCTTGATTATAAAAACAATTCGTCATATAGAATGGTATTACGCTGGAAATGGATTTGTTGTATATAAAATTTCATTGAACGAAAGCTGGCAATAGAGAAGTTCGACTTTATATAATAATATTAAACTAAAAATGTTTGCCTTTTTTGTTTGTCAAAATACTTGTTACCCTTTGTTTTCCCCATTTCATGGTCACACTGTGCAAACTTGTTAAAAACTATATCCCAGACCAATTGACTTCGCCTTAAATGCATTGTCCGCAAAAAGAACGCTCTAGATTTAAGTCCAAGTTTGAAAAGTAGAACAAATTGGAATTCCTTTGTTTACTGTTGTATACTAATGAAAGAAGCGAGCAAGTGGGAAAGGCAGAGAAAGTAGCCTCACAGCATGCATCTTGTGTTATGCAAAATAAAATATGCATTTATTGCAGCTATTTTGCATTTGCATTTATATGAATAGCTGCACTCAATACGTGAGAACCTAGACTATTGAATGTCGGCACGCAGCCAATAATGTTCACGTAGTACTTAAAGGGTGGATTAAGCTGGGCACACTGTGTGTGTTTGTGTGAGTGTTCCAGTTAAGTTATTAACACGTCAAGCGGCTTTTGCAGTGCAAGCACAAATGGATAGCAACTGTCAATGGCTGAACCGAATCGCTTTCAGGCGAGACATGTTAACCCGTTGGCAAATCGTCTGCTGGACGTATTTACACATGTAAATGTTGAGCCCGTCAAACTTAAAGTGCAAAATTGATAAAGTAGCTGCCAGACTCGGTAAAGTCATTTGCAATGCAAATGCATTTGTAGCTTCTTTACTTCTGGGTGCTCTTCAAGAGCGGAGCAAAAACTTGAACAAGATACATATTGCCAGAGCAATTAAATTTTTAATTATTATAAGTGTGTGTGCGTGTGTGTGTTCGTGAACTTTGGCATTTCGCAACATATGCAGACATTAAATGTATTAACAGAATTAATGCGTAAATTGCCACAGACAAAAGAAACACAGAGCATGGCGAAGGCGAAAAGCCGCAAGAATTTTTTTTACGGCGACTACAAAGTCAATGCAAACAGCTAAAGAGAGAATTTTACTAGACAAAGACAAATAAATTATTTCAAGTTCCATTCTCTTTATACTTAATTTTTTGAAAACTTTAGTCTAAAATTTACATACGGATTAATTTGAAACAAACTCGAGTACTCAAAGTCAAATATGGCAAAAGGCTTAAGTTAAAAATAGTTACTAAATAAAATCAGATTTGGTTTGGCATTTCTATGACGCTAATGCGCCATAAGTCTTATAAATTGCATTTGCTTGGAAAAACTACAACAGTCGAGTGCATTTCAAGGAATAGAATGTGTTTATAGCTGAAGCTTTTTTAAGCTGACTTAAGAACGCTCAAGTGTTTGAGCTGAGTGGAATTGCAACGTACTAGTTTAGATTTGTTCGTTAGAGATATATAATTTCAAAATTAGTCGGAAAATATTATTATACTCAGTGGTGTATGAAGCGAGAAGCTTATATACAAACATAAGGTAAGTGATTTAAGCTGTGGACGTCTCTGTGATTTTTCAATTTAATAACTTTTGTTGATATAAATTGATTCCAAATTAACAGATAAACAAACTAGCTTTGCATTTACTTTTCTTAGCTTTTTATCTTATATCGCTCTTCCACTTAGTTGAGATTTTATGGTGGATAATATTGAGTTTATAATACCATTCGTTCTATTACTCTTCTTTTTTAGCTGACTTGGTTCTCTTTGAAGCACTTGCCATTCGCTATTGCAATAACCTTACTCATTGGCTTACGAGCCGCAGAGTCAAACGCTTACAGAATGGCGCCGATAACTCGTAAATGCCAACACTTGCGATGCCGTCAGCGATGCCAAATGTGCCAAATGAAAAGCACGCGCAAGCCATGAACACGGCCCAAAAAGCCAGCAATACAGGCAATGACAGGCGACTGGCAACTGGCGGGGCTGGTGATGGTGGTGTTGCTAACTAAGCCCTGGCAGGCAATGTGGCTGACACTCTCACTGTGAAATTCTCGCGGCGCAGTACCGTATATCTTCATTAAAATGCAATGCATTCTTGGTGCTCAGACGCGGGACAATCGAACAGCGAAAGCGACCACAGTCGATCCCTCTTACCACCCAACAACCACCTAGCCACCTAGCCCAAACTTTAATCGTGTAAAGCGTCCGCGCGTGTAATGACAATGGTTGCGCGTGGCTTTGACTTTGACGTGGCCAATGGCCAATGGCCAGAGAGAGATAGAATAGCGACTGAAAATAGACCGTAACCATACATACATACATACCATATATGAGAACTGAGTTAGTGAGTCGTATCAACATGCACGTAAAAGTCACATCAACCATGCCACCGACGACGCCGTTGCCGTTGTCGTAGCCGTTAAGGCACCGCTTTAAGGTCGCACTCGAAAAAATAAATGCAGTAGTGCGAATCATCAACTGGGATGCATATAAACAAACATCATGAGTGCCAGCTAAAAGCAGCACCTAATAAACATTAAACGAGTTGAACAGCAACGAGCTTAGTGTTGGTAGGGCATGTGGCATGTGGTAAGTCTGACTCTAAGTCTCTGTCTCCCACTCTCTCCCTCTCTCTGTTTCTCGTAAAATGATGCACAGATGCACATCCGCCTAGGTGTAAATCACGTAGCACTCCAACGCCTTTTACAGTTTCAGTTGTGTTTCTCCACAATAAAATTGAAAAGCAGCCAAAAAAAACAACAACAACAACAATAATAACTACAACGACAGCAAAACGCAAAAGTTTTCAAAAGTAAAATGACAAGCGCACGTGCGACGACCTGCCACTGAGCCAAAAAACTCTGAGCCTTATTCATAGCGAGTCCAGGCCCAGCATCATAACTGGGAGTTTGTTTACCTTCGCGCCAACCTAACTGACACCTGCAACTGGCAACAGTAGCAGCAGCAGCAGCAGAAGTCGCTCTCTCGCTCTCATTCTTCTAGACTTATAGTTAGACATCGATCTCCCGGGTGCCCGGAAGGAGCCCTGAACTACTTAAGCCCAAAAACTTTATGCATTTCTCGTGCGGCTCATTACAACGCCAACAGAGCAGCAAATATATGTATACACTATAAACACACACGAGCCACCCCCCCCCCCCCCACCAACTTTTTAGAATTCTAAAAACTATTGCAATCTTGGTGATACGGACACACAATCCTTGGCATGTGCGTTTCTTCTACCGGCCCCTGTTCCTGTTTCTCTGACTGGCTTGCTCGTTTATGTTCTGGTCAGGGTCCTTGGTCCAGCGAGCACACGCGTCGAGTATTTTGTTTATTAAAATTAAGTGCCGTGGACACAGTGCTATAACCGTACAGTGGGCTAAGTCTTAGATATTATGATGTTTAACTCGGAAGAGATCGAATAAAGTTAATCTTCCGATATGTGTTGATGTGTGGGCTCTGTAAATTTCCAATGATTATTCCGTAAAGTTTTATTCAGCTGGCTATAATTCTTATACAGTTAATTGAAAATAAGTTTAAACCTGATCGGATGGTAAACAATAAAGGTTTAATACGAAATTTCCTCTCGAATTTATTACATCCTTTTTTAATACTCAATTTCAGAATCAAAGAGAATTTCTGAGTAAAACTGTAGTACCCTTTAATTGATATGCTTTAACTTAATGTGGAGTGTGCTTTACTCGATTTCTAATAATATGTTTTTTATTAGCCTTCTTGTTTTGTTTTATTTATTTTATAAAACCATTTTCATATCTTCTCTTTATTCAATAATATTAATTTTTTAGGTTCAATATTTTATTTGATATTCAAACGCTTTTACACCAATGTGCTTTGGTGCACGGGGCAGTCAGCTTGTGCCATCAGGTGGTCCTATTGTTGTTATTGTTGCTGTTTGTCGACAGTTGCTTTTAATGCCACACACTCTGTGAACAACATCCACTGGCCCCACCAATTCCATCCCTTCGTCTATTTGCTCGTGCAACCTGATGCACAACGGTTTTTTTTTTTTTTCTTATTATGAGGCAAGCACACACACGCACACGTGTCCAGGTGGTAGGTTTGCCACGATAGCAGCTGCGTGTTGGCCAACTGACGTTGTTGACGTGACCAGCCCAGTGGGTAGCAGAGTACAACAGCAACAGCAACAACAACAACAACAGCAGTAATAATAACGCTGGCAAGCAGCTCTACAGCTATAGCTACAACTACAACTACATACGTGCCTTTTGTTTTGCCATTAGCCAGGGCAGCCAGCCAGTCGACAGGAGCGAGCAACATTAAGTGATATTTGTTTTACATGAAAATCAACGCGTCCTTGCGGCCAACTCTGACCGACAATCAGTCGGATTGTCTGTCTAGCTGTCAGCCAGTTTGGCTAGCTGCTTTTAAATTCTCATTTAATTTACGCTTCGTCCTTGCAAATGGCATTTCGGTTCTGTAGCATATCATTGTTATTTAAGCTGATTTTAATCAGTCAGCCGCTTGTACGCTGAGCTCATCAAATTGCAATTATATAAGATATGTTAACCCACTGTTGTCAAATGAGAAACGGAAGATACCACACATACAACCGCAACCACATGATGATAATAAGCGCGAGAGCTCATCACCTCGCTAAGAAGCGAAAGTATCTGGCTAAAAGCTAATACGCTAATTAGTTCACGTTGACAACTGACGACTCAACATTGAGCACTCAACCAGCTAACATGTTACAGCCTCAAGATACAAACACACACACACACACACACATACACAAATGCATTCAACCAGACACACACAGCTACAGATACAAATGGCCTGGCTTGGCAACTCATAAAACAAACAGCAGCTGAATTTGGTATAATTAAAAATGCGCAGACATCGCAAATAAAATTAAACTAAAATTCTTTAACATTGGCGCACCAATAAAAGTGAAAATTACTCCCATATAAAATAAACACAAACATTTGCCCAACAGCACGGCGTCATTTTAAAGCTCATTTTTTTAGTAGCATGCTTTAGGGCTGAGCGCTTAAATAGCTGGACAAAAAAAATATAAGAGTTGTGAAATGTTTTAATACCCCGCAGTAAAGTTACAAGTATTAAAATTTTAAAAATTTATCTGATGCCCTGAAAGCTTTTGATAATCTTAAATAATTGCATTAATTTTTTTTTTAAATCCTGGTTAATAATTTTTATTAACAAGCTTTAATACCTTCAGCTAACAAGGATGATCTTCATTTAACAGTATTTTATACAATTAAAGAAATAGTTTTACAGGATTATTGAAAATGTACAAGAGGATAGTTTAGTTTTCAGTCCGATTAAAACGAGCTAATATTAAAATTCATTCTCTTTCCTTGTATTTAATTTAAATATCTGTTTGTAAAAAATTTGGTCAAAACATAGCCAATTTATTAAATGATATCCAAAATAAAAAATTCTATAAATGAGTTCTTTATGCACTTACAATTAGTTGTTTAGCCTCATTTCATATTTGTTCTTTCAAATCCCAACCCACTAATTTGACTCTGACTACCAACTCCATAGTTGAATTCACCACCTTAAATTCCTTTTTCAATAGATTTATGCCATGCATTTATTTATTGCCAAACACAAAAGCGACAACAATATAAAATATTTGTCAATAAAACCAATTGGCCAAATGAATTTGCGGTATAAACATTTAGCAACCCAATTGACTGGTGACAAAATGAAAAAAAAAGTGTTGAAGTTTACTTTTAATTTAAAATTCGCCCTTACTAAAAAAATATTTCAATGCACATCATAAAAAACCGAAAGGCATTTTAAAAGCCCCTTTAGTGGTATGCATTAGTGTGTGTGTGTGTAAGGACCCTAGCCAAAAGGGACAGTGGCAAGGATGTGCGGAGCGACGCCGCGGGTAATACTTGTGTGCAGTTTTGCTGGCCACAGCAAGTTGTAAAAATGTCCAGAGGCCACAACACTAAAGTTTATGGCCACCAAAGTGGTAACTATGTGTGTGGCTGTGTGTGTGTTAGGAGGGAGGAGTATGGTGGGAGCGGGAGTAATCCTCACCTTTATTGTAACTCTTGCGCTCTAGCTAGTTTTTTCTTGCACTTGACTTTCGTGTCGACAATTGTTGTTTTTGCTGGTCGCTGGCCTTAAAGCCTACAAAACTTGTCCAACCCACACACACACACACACACTAGCACATAGTCAAACAAAGCGGGAGTTTTGTAGCAAAAACTTATTTGCCGCCGGCAACGCACTTAAATATGCAGCACATTTTATGCAACACGAACACAAACGCGCGCGTCTGTTGTAAAACGGAACGGAATATGGCAACGTTCTAGGTGTCATAATTAATTTCGATGGCAGTTTTGTTATTGTTATGGCTTTTGTCGCCGACGCTTGTTTGCCAGTTGTAAACAAAACTTATTTGCCCGCCATGATTTTACACAGCATAAAATATCCGATGCCAACATTGATGACAATTGCCACAACAGATTTTTGAATAATTTAACTAAAAGTAGCAGCAGAAGCAGCAGCAGCAGCAATCAGGCACCAAGCGGCCTTTAATGGATTGAGAGAGAGAGAGAGAGGGTAAGCGACAAAAGGATGGAATGGGAGTTGGGGTTTTGTAAACGGAGCACTCAGACTGTTTGAATAGTGCTTCAGTCTTGAGTCAGACGATGTTGGCACTGTCTGCCCAACTGGCTGACTGGCTAAATGGCTCACTGCCTGACTGGCTGCTAGCTGCTGTTAGCTGTTGGCTGCTGGCTGTGAATGGAGCATCAGAACAGTGTCCTACATTTTCTCATTAAATTGCCACGCCAAATAGTTGGGCATTGCAATAAAGTTGGCGCTAACAAGGCGTTCGTGCGGCAAGCAGCATCGCATTTGGCCACGGCAGGTTGATTTTTTGTGCTAAACTTTTAATTGGCCAGAGCAACGTTTTAATTGTTTTGTTTTGATCTTTTTTTTTATTTTTGATTTTATATTTTTGTTTTCCCAGACTCTTGGACACAGACTCAGACACGTCATTCACACACAAACACCAACACCAAATTCTAAGAGCATAAACTTGACTGAAAAACATACAGAAAATTGTATGCATATTTCGGTTTGCCATTTGTTTACGAATTGCAGGCCATAAATTATATGACACAGTTGTGTGCAAGTGTCACCAAAAAGCAAATGCAATGGCAAACTTACAAACAGCTATAGCCACATTGAGTCCGGGCATTGTAAAAGCGCCCAAAAAGTTCGTGGAGCCTGTATTAAAAACACATAACGATAACCAAATTTACGAGCCAAAATCTTGCAGATCGTTACGCTCTTAACAGCACTGTAAGCACTTTGCAGTTTATTAACAGCGCAAATGTTATCGTTGCCAGCGAAAAACTCTTGCAACAGACTGTGGCATATTTATCTTTAGAAAGTAGAAAGAGCTTAGACAAGCTGATGACCTGAGAACTTTCTACTAGTTTCAAAAGTCTGTGCTATAATTTATCTGAGTGTAGGTTTGTAATGATTATAAAGGCTAGTCTATGCCCACTACTCGAAAAGGCAAAATGTATTCAAAGCCTGTTTTACAAGCTTACTTTGTATATACTTACGCTTAGCTGCTTAGGTTTGCGATATTTATTCCTGCCGTTTTCTTCCTAACCTAAGCATTTTACTGTCCCGAGCGTTTTTTTCCCCCTCTTTCTTGCTTGATACAATATAAGAAGGGGGTAACTGCAATTTAATAAAGTGAAACTGTGTGTATTGCTAGTGTACTCTTTATTTTAACTCTGTAAAAATTCAATCCAACTACCCCCCCCCCCTCCCCTCACCCACACCTTCTCACATATTCCCCTGTTTATTTCTACTGTTTACCATGTCCCATGGCCGACGGCCCATGGAGTTCATTTCAGTTTAAATTGAATTGAAGCCAAATGCATGCCATGATTTTAAATTGTTTGGTTTGGTTTGGTTTACTTTGCATTACGCAGCGTCGCCCGGCGGCAAAGCATTCATTGCATACATGCAGGCGCTGAAGCTGTCGCTCAAGGGGATGGGGATAGGGAAGCGGAACTCGAGGTGGAGGAGAGCTGCAGTCGAGCACAAAACTACACAAATTGCTGACATATTCAAATCAATGCGCTTGGGCATTGGTAATGTTTGTGTATGAGTGCGTTTGCATGTGTGTGTGTGTGTTTGTGTGCTTGTCATGCATCTATGCATGGATCCATTCGCATCTGTACTTGGAAAAACAAATATCAAATTAAATAAATTGAAATGCCTCGTTGATGAGCCAAAGCTGTAGAGTAAAGCCCAGCCGTCATGTTAAGTGGCATGTTTAAGTAATGTGGCTTTAATTTGTGGTCAACAGAGTGGAAGAGGGGGTTGATCGGAGACAAAAAATAAAAGAACTAAAATATAAACACAACTTGCAGCCAATTAGATGCGGTTGACATATTTTTGCTATTAAAAAACGCCAAATCCTGCAGGAGCATTAGGAGCATTAAGATTAAGTAAAGGCAGGCAAACAATATGTCTTCGAATTGCAATCATGAAACAAGTCAGAATACGCAGTGAGAGGGGAGGTAAGTGATCTTAAGTTGAGAATGAACTACTTGACACTACGTATGATTAGAATATTACGTATACGCAACACAAAATTCATTTTGTTATCGTAAGAAGTATGCCTAGACTTGAAGTATGTTGCTCACAATAACTCAATTAAATAGCACCCGTTTTTTAATTTATTACTTAAGGAAGTGGGATATGAGAAATGAAAACAACTTCAATTCCAAGTCAAGTCCAATTGACCTACGACACGCATATGGACAGTTAAACTACTCTCTGCGCCAACGAAGCTCGTAAGTATTTAACGCACAATACAAACACCGTGGACACACTGGCAAATAAAGAATCCATTTTGTATGAATGACAAACTGACAAACTGACTGACAAACTGACTGACTGACTGAATGGCTGGACTAAATGACTGTCTTGGCAGCAGCAGCACAGACGCCCAACAGCTTTTGTTGGTGCCGCTCTGACGCCTCAAACAGAAAGACAGATAGATGATAGTCAGACACAAACAGTGCGACGCGAAGTTATGTTGTTGCTGTTGCAGCTGTAATCCTATTTTGCTGTTGTTGCAACTCGTCTTCAAAGTTAAAATTGCCAGTAAAGCTTTTATCACGTGTTTATGGGCCCCGAAAAAACCCTCAAGCCTCAAAGCTGCAAAGTAAGTAAAAAAAAAAGTTCGTTTTTGGCATAGAAAATAGCTGAAAATCGAAAATTTCATTGCCCTGCCTCGCACTGTTTGCCCGCAAATACCAATAAAAGTTACTGCAGACTTAGCCCAACACACACACACACAGACACAAAGGGCTACTAACACAAGCTTTTGGCTTGTTGAACTTCAACAGATTTATTGATATATGTTTGGCATATGAAATGTAACAAACATTTTTCATTTATTTTAGTCAAAACCATTATTCGTTATTAGTTTAAGAATGTCTATAAAATAAAATTGTTAAAATAACAATTCCTCTTAATTTGCCATTAATATGATTAGTTAGATATAAGTGTTGTTTACGAGCCATGGGATAATTGCCAAGTTCATCTTGGCCATTTGTTAGCTTTTGGCCCAATGTAACAAAGAGGCTTGCCAACCAACCCATATAGCTAGCACAGTTTGTGATCATCATAATGCGCTTTGTGAGTTTGTGTCAGCTTCAAGTGCTTGGATGCTGCTTTCCGGTACTCCGGTTCTCTTGTGCCCGGGTGCTTAGTGACTTGTGCCTCAAAGCAGTGCATATTTTACACAATCTATCTGTTTCTGCCCCTTCTACATGCTCACAAGCACAACTTTTGGATGAGATTTATCGTGCAACTTGGATGAAAAAGGAAAAATTCTTGTGTGTGCCACACAAACTTATTCCGGCAATGCCTTTTATCTGCACAAAATACGTACACACAAAAACATGAAACAGATACATATGCACATATATTCCGGTTTGAATCCTTTATGTTAATACACATGTACAGAGCACTTTGAGTGAGAGAAAGAGAGCGAGTGATAGCCAGAGCATTCGATTGGCTACCAAAAACTTTCACTCATAATGCAAAAACAATTTGGCATTGCTTGATTTTTGATTTGATTTTCATCGATATGAATTGAATGCTATTATGATTGGCATTCGGGTTGCGTGCCAGGCATATGCATAATATTATGCATTGTCTAACTAATTTTATGCATGCGCTGTAAGATTTTTGCATATTAATGACAATATATACACAGCTAATCTTCATGTAAATCAAGTGGAAAATGCAAGTGCAAAATTGAACAGGTCAATTGGTGTCATTGCTATGTCGTTCAGCCTATCAACAAACTGACAAATATTCCAAGCCAAATATACAGTTAGGTAGACAGAGAGAGAGAGAGAGAGAGAGAGAGAGAGAGAGAGAGAGAGTGAGATAAGGAGAATGGTCCGGCTAAAAACGTAAAGCAACATTTGAGCCATTCATTGCCTGGCTCTGACTAAAAGGCATACCGTAACTTGCTTGGTTTTTGAAACAGAACGTTTTATGTAAATCGCATTTGGCATACATATTTAGCCAGTTGTTGCAAAAAAGAAAACCAAACCCAACTCTGACTGCCAGTAACTGGCATTAGCATATGCTGCCAGTTACCAGTTTGCCTCCTGCCCAGGGTTACACAAGCAACACAAAAATGCCTAGCTGGCACACACACACACAGGATAAATGGCCAACCAACCAAGCCACCCAACCAACCAACCACCTACATCTTAATTTGACCAGGCTTGCATTAACAACAAGAGCAACAACAACATTTTTGTTGGCTGCTTAAAAGTTCGATAACGATAAGCATTCATACTTACGATATCTGTTCAGTCTGGCCAATAATTGCATTAGCTTTTGGCTAATTAAAAATGCAGTTGGCTTTTAGGCGCTTTTTGCAAAATGCTTTTGATATTTGAGGAAATTATTGCAAGTTTTTGCCCAAGAAGAAAACACTTTGTGAGCGCCTAATTGAAATTAAGCCAGACGGACAGCGGAAAAGACTTTGGTCAAAGGGGCAAACATTAATTGCAAATGACACGAAAACACATTTTGAAACGGCATCCATATGCCAAATGCCAAGCATCGATATGACATTTAATTTCCGTATTGACTGCCAGCCAAAAAATAAGTTTTTGCACTCTGGCCAGTCCCCAGGCGTGTTGATCAAAGTTTTTTGCTCAAAGAAGAAACCGAATGCCCCAGCATTAATATTTCGCATATCTTTTGGCAGTTTTTTTGAAATATAGTTTAGATGACGGCGTAGGTATAGCTGCCAGCAGCAGTTACACAGTTTAGCCCAGTCAAAACAAAGCCATCACCCACATAAACCGCTTCTGAGCCACTGAAAACTAGCAGACAAACGACCAACATTCAAACCACCAATAAACCAACCCAAAAATGCATTTGTTTTTGTAACACGCAAAACGTTGACAGCTGCGACAATTTTGTGCAGCATCTGCATCCCGACCTTCCCACCCCCCATCTCAGTACATCATTCGTCGCGCCTCTACACTCCGCACATCGTCGCCCTCAATAGTCTGGCATTGTGGTTAATGAAAGCTGCGATTTTACTACTCTAGAGAAATTGGGTCGACGTTGCCCGTTAGGTTTTGGTTTTGGTTTTAGTTTTGGTTTTTGCAACTCGTTTTACATTTACTGCCATTGACTGTCGGCTTTTTCCGCTGGCTCGCCGACAACGAGGAGCCAACAGGAGCAGACAGACTAGGGCAACGGGAAAAGGCGTAAAGCGGCATTCTGTCTGCGCTGCTTGCCAATTTTTCCTTTTATTTTCTCCCTCTTCCTTTTATTTTTTTTGTCGTTTTTTAGAAATCAGAGCAACGACAAGTATAGGGTATATAGGCTAGCTATTTGTTTTGGCTAGTCATGTTTACATTTGTTTATCATTACGAGTTGCACAAAAAAAATAAATAAAAAAAATCAGCCATGTTATTTACAATTCGTTGGTTGAATTTTGTAAATTATGCATGATAAGGATTCTAATGGGAGTTTACAAGCGCAACGATTGAAAATTAAGGTTACTTAAAGCCTAGAGATAAAGGTCTAATTCAACTCAAATCTATTTCTTACGTTGCTTTCTGGTCTAAACCAAATTGTATTCTATAAAGTTTGAAAAAAATTTAAATTATTTTGTTTTAGCAATTTTATGTGCAAACAATTCGGATGGGTTTAAACACTCAAGTCGAATATAACGATCATTAATCTTATAGCCAGACATTTGAAATGAAAAGTCTGCTTTCGTTTTGCTTCGAATCGATATTTAAGTGTGTTGCTTTTTCCAATTTTCACATCGAACTTAAATCTGGCAAGCAGACAAAATCTGTTTTAAGGCGCATTTTTAATTAAATTTTGTACCTAAAATTTATCAACTGATTTACAAGCGTTGTTTTTTTTTTGCCTAAGGTACTAGAATGGCAAGCAGCTAAAAGCCATAAATAAACGAACGCCCACACTTTGATACAGAAAATTACACACAGCTTAAAGTTGGATTTTCGCTTCATGTGTATTTATAGTGGGATATTTTCACGCCTCAATGGCACACATTTGTCTTTTTCTATTTCTCTCTCGCTCTCTCTATCTCTCTTTTTCTCACTCTAGACCCGCCAACGTTCTCAACGTTATCATTTTAAGCAGACACAAAACACGCACAGGCTTCACAGGATGGGATAGTAGCAGCAGCAGCAGCAGCAGCAAGGACATGAAGTCCGGGGACTTGCCGCCAGGCAAAATGCATAAAATAAAATGCACTTGTGTGTATGAGTTTGGGGCTTTAACGGGTAAAGAGACTGGGACTGGACTCTCTTCAGGCTGATCTGGCAAGCAGGAGCTTTAGCACGTGTATACACTGCGTATGTGTGATGTGTATGTTTATAAAACGCAACGAATTTGTTTAAGCTTAGTTAGGTGTAAATGGCCAAAACACACACGTGTCCTTGATTTAGCCACATGTCCCGCAGCAAACCTTAATGGACTAAATGGACTAAAAACTGACCTGGCTCAAAGGCATATTTAAATGGACATTTTCTTTCTTCAATATTTCAAATAATTTATAACGCCTCACAGTTGGCATTTACTGGGAGGGAACAACTTATGTTGGCATTGTTGATGCTCGCTTTTGGCATTTTGTGAATTGTAATGGAATTAAATATTGATGCTTCGATGTCAGAAAATAAAACCATAACCGCAGGCCCAATAAAAATACGCACAGCTAAAGCATTTGATAATCAAAATAAATTCCGAGTCAAAGGCAATGCAATTTCACAACAAATTTACAGTTTTCTATTCGTTATATTACTTTGAGCATTATTGAGTAGGTCGGCTGGTTATACTATGTAGATTTTGCTCAAATGTACTTGTCATGCATTTTTAAACTGAAGCAATTACGATAGACATATTTTCTTGTCTTCTTTAATTGGCAGAATGTCAGAACGACAGACACTTCACTGTACTTTACTTTGTAGGCTGTGTCTCAAGCCTGAGACTGAGCCATCACTGTAAAATTGTGGCTTGAAATTCGCTTAACCATTTGTGGTTGGCTTGATAATTGTCATAGTATGCAACATTTTGTGTAACAAATGCGCAAAAAGCACTTTAAAAATCATCAGCACAAAGGTAGTACATACAATTTCCTAATGGAGAATTACAAAAATTGCTAATCAATTATGGTTCAAGAAAATGCACAAAATCTGTAAAGCAAAGTGTTTTTAAGAATTGGCGAAACAGGTTTAAAATTTCAAATCACACTAAGAATCTGTTGATAATATACATTTTTAAAGTTAAGGCTCATCTCTTTAAAATAAAAACTAGATACTAAAAATCCGATTAAAAATCAAGTATAAAAGATTTTACTCGTTTTTATTAAAAATACATAGATTATGAAAAATATAAACACGCTAAAGTAAATCCTTGATTATAAACAGCGCTTTTACAATATTAATTACAAAGCATAATTAAATTATCAACAATTATTTACTTTGCGCTTCTAAAATATCATCATAAATGTGTAAATGTCATTAAATGTGCAATAATAACTTTACACTAAATTTAACCACAGTTTTGTAGCCAATTAACTCCTATATGGATGATTAATAAATTCACCATATTGTTGGCTAGCTGCTATTAATTATATTTAATGTTGTAAATAAATAACGACATTTTGGCAAGTTACTAAATTAGTTTTTGGCTGCAACGGAAGGACAGATGTGTGTGTGTGCGTGTGTTGTTAATATCTAAAATATTATCAGTGCACACTTAAATATTATCTTGCCATCGCCGGCAGGCTTCATTCGACTCTTCCTTAGCCAAAACGGTTCACAGCAAGTACAAAGCTGACAGCTGTGACAATTGTGACTATTCAGACAGTTGGGAATGTTTATTTGACTGACTGTCCGTGAATTGCCCAACAATGTCATAGGCTCATCATCATCATCATCGTCGTCATCAGCATGCCAACGAAATCGAATTACTTCCGTTTGTTCTTCTTGTTGCTGCTCGACTCTGTTGCACTCGTACAAATTGCAAATGCACACATATTCATACAAACACTCCATACTCCCCAATACAAACGTGCACCACACACACATTATATTTGCACGCCCCCCAGATCTTGGCTAAAGGGGGCAACCGCAGGACAGTAACAATAACAACTGCAATGATGCTGACACTTTGCTTTTCCTTTTCCTTTCCAACACATTCTGGTTTTATGCACTGAGCTCATTGAAAATTTCCGGTAAAAAGGGTATAATGAAGTTATGCCAGTGTGTGTTACAGACATAATGTATTAATATAATTTACAGGATGTATCACAGACTTTAAGTGCTAGAAACTGTAGATTAAGAACATTATCTTCCGCTTACCATACGGCAAGTTTAATATTTATATTGTGAACTATTTCCTTTTCTATAAAACGATAGTAACCAGTTTTAATTTCTAGTAAAAGCTATTATTGAACATCTATAAAAATTTCATTCAGATCGCCTATGATTTAATCAAGTTATCGTATATAAAATTTGCTGACTCACATAAAAACAGGAGTAGAATATATTCTGTAACGCAAAGTTTAAGTTGATGGTTAAAGTCTATGGTTAAGGGTATCTCCTCGTCGCTGTGTCTTTCAACTTCCTACTTTCCTTCTTGTTCTACTAGCATTCATGCTTGCTAACTTGTTGGACTTTTGCAAACGCGTTTGTCTACATGTGCAGCAGGCAGCAGTTCGGCTTACACACAAATTTACAGCACAACCTCAACACACACACACACACACACACACACACACACTGACTCCCTGACTCATTCACTCACACAATCAAACACGCACAGTTTACAAAAAGACAGACAGATTCGCTTGCCAGCTCTACCCAATTCTTTCTCCTTTGCATTGCCTGCCTTTCAGATAGGCCAGTGTGTCTGTCTACTGTAAATATATGGAAGAGTTGATTCTTTTTCGTTTTTTGTTTCGTTTTCGACTGCTATTGTTATTGTCATTGCTATTGTTTTTGCGGCTGAGGCATTTGCGATTTGTGTAAACAAACCAAGGCGTCGGATTATTGAGTTTTGCATTAAAAAGGGGAACGCTTGTAAAAATATTTATATTTTTCGGCTGGCGCTAAAACTTATTGCAATTACATTTTTCTGGGTTGATTATATGTAAATACCAAAAAGCACAATTTGTCTGCATTTATTTTCTAGTTGAGTTGTTGTGTCTTTTGGCAAACCTATTAAATAATATGAAGTATCTTCAATGCAAATTGGTACTTCTATTTATTGTTGGATTTCATTTATATTTATTGCTTGCTGTGAATAAATGTTGATTTTTTAAAAGGAAATGAATCGTAATTGAACTTGAAAAATCTTTGAAGCAATAAATATCTTCCACAAAAACATTTTCACAGCTTACGAGCATCTAACGATGTGAATTTGTTTTAATTAAGTTTTTCGTTATTTAAATTAGTTGTAGTTTCAAATTGATGTTTTGAATTTTTTTTAAATGCACTTTTCTCTTTAATAAATATATGTTTAACAACACAATATTATCAGTGATCGAAAAACAAGGAAATTAAATTTTTAATGATTAATATGCTTTATCTGATGATTAATTTAAAAATTTTATATCTTAAAATATTTAAAATAACCTTAAAATGTTCATATTTGTTAACCGATTTATTTGATTATTTTCTGTGGTTATCTAATATAAATTTAATGATTTTATTATCTTGTAATCAAGCCACTAGTTTTTTATTACCCAAGCACACATTCTATTTTAACATTTTCTCATATTCCCGCGGCTATTTTTTTACAAATTGTATGACACACAAGCTAAACCACTTTTCAAACACGCCAATATCATAAAAATTACCAGCACTTAATCATAATTTCTGTACGTATATGAAATTATGCAGACATTATATAAACAAATTGAAAGATAATAAGAACGTTCTTTGTCATATATTGAAACTTACCTGCTAGTTGTCTATCTTATTACGCAGCAACTTGTTGACGTGTTTAATAAAAATGCACTTTTGAACGAGGCCGCACAGGCAACGTAGTCAAGTTTATCTACTAAGCGTTAGTTTTGATGTTGATGTCTTTTCGTAGTAATGTTCACTTAGCACGAAAGGCTAATAAAGTTACACTTCTTTGGAGCGACACACAAGAGCAGTAACAACAAAAAAAATAAGCAAACAGTAACAATTTTATCTTTCACGAACACACAAAAAATAAATCTTAAACTGTAATTTACTGCATGGCCATGGTGTAACTGTAGACTCAAGTTGCATGCAACGGAGTTTTGGAGTCCTCAATTAGCAATTTTGATTTGCATGCCAAGCCAAAAAAAAAACAAGCCCAAAGAGTGCCGGGCTTAACAAGTCAATTCGCAATTCAAATATGCCTTCTTGCTGGCACCTTAGCATTTGAGTAATGAGCGCTGTAAAGTTTACAGCGCCGGCTTTCTGTTACGTTGTTCTGTAATTCTGGCCGCTGAAGAGTCTGTTCTAATTGGCCTGAATTGAATGTGTTTGTTGGTTGATGGCGGATGCTATATTCGCTAACAGTTACAAAAGCAGAAACAAAAAGACAACTGACAAGTTACTAACTGTTTAGCTGAGTTGGTTGGCTAACTGTTGTTAGGGGGCTGCAGGAATTGATGTGCGTCCTAACTGAAGGAGCCACCGCGTTCAACTGAATGCTGACTGAATGTGCAAACTGCGATTATTGCAACGACGCGTTGTCCTATGAAGCAAGCGCAGCAGCAGCAGCAGCAGAAGCAGCCGCAGCAGAGGTAGCAACTAACACATAGACACAGGGCTCTGTGTGTCATGTGCATGTGTTTTGTCGTCGGAACGTACATAAATGCACGAGACAGACGAGGACTACACGAAGTTGTGCCTTGTGTCAAGGGTTGTGTAGCTGTTGTAGTTGTATGTAGTTGCAAACCAAAACTGAGCAGAGCAGAGACCAAAGGCAGCGCAGTCGTTATATCGTAGTTGCAACCCACACACGTTGAACCACAGCGCCCCACATTCGTTGGCTTAGTGCCACGCAACTACAGGGCACTTTACAGTTTCAAGCTTACAGCCCCACCAGCAGCAGCAGCAGCAGCAGCAGTAAAAGTCTGCTGCTCTCTCTTGGGTCGCTCTCTCACTCGCTCACTTTGCTGTGCATTTTGCCGGCTCTTATCAATGCCGTTAACATTAACAGTGCAATGTTAAGCACCTTGCTTGCCATTTAGTTTTTTCTTTTTTTTTGTTGGCTTTCTTCTTACTATTGCTGCTGGCTTCGGCATTGACTCGTTTATTATGTAAACGTACAAGGACATATCTCTCTATGTATAAGGCTATTTGAAGCGTGTGCGTGTGTTGCCAAGTGTTGGGCAAACAGGCAAGCACAAAAACAATTACAAAAGCAAAGCGCTGACAGCAATCGGTGCTTAACGGCTTAACGTTTTAACGGAGTCGTCAATGCAGCAGCAGTACGTAGGGATTTATCAAGGCAATTAACTTAATGCATCCCCGCTAAATGAATCATTCTATAGTTTATCAACGAATTTTAAATGACGCCGTATTTCGCAGTAATGCATCTCAAGGTTAAACATTTGACGCAAACAATCGAACGGAACTCCACCCCTTTCTTTTACGTAACGACAAGCAGGCAAATGCAAATTTTAAGCGCGCAATTGTCTGTAGTCCACGTCTGCAGTTAAGCTTCGCGTATTAACATGTGCTCAATCTATTATTAGACTTAAGACTTAAAGCGGCGGCAGGAGCACGAAGCAAAGCAACTTTGCGTTGCTTGTTGCCAACTGGGGGACGTTAACAGTGCTCTGTTATGTCGCCAATGTTAAGTGGCCGGCACGTGTTTATCTCCCGCCAATCAGTTCACACACACTACGATGCGAGTTTTTTGATTTTGTTTTGATTAATAGTTTCGCTGGTATGCTTATCAACTGCTCGACGCACTCTCACACACACAGAGACACACAGATAGTGCAACATTGCCACGTGGCCGGCATATGTGTCTCTCTCTCTCGCATTCTTACTCTCTCTTTCGCTCGTTTTGGGTTAACTGAAGAGAGTCCTGCGCTCTGTTTACAACAGCGCAGCGCGTTGCACAATACTTGGCCACGGTTAACTACTAGCATTTGGCGCCCTGCAGCTTGCAACATCAAACATGTTGCGCACAACTGTAGCTCTCTCGCTCTGCCATTGCCCCTACCCTTGTTGCTTGTGCAACAAAAAATAAACTATTACATAAGTCGACTCGCTCCACCTACACACAACTGCCAGTCAATTTACATATGTTTTATATATGTTTGTATACATGGCCGATCGGACAACGAATGAAATGTGCGAAATATTTGCTGGTATGCGTGCTTGTTTTAATTGCTAGGCGTTGTCTTAAATTCCACTTAAATGTTGCCTGCTTTTTGGGGCAGGTCCAGTTTTTTATGTAATAACCCATTGCACGAATCGAACTTGCAATAGCATTTTAGCAACAAAACAAGGGTTAGCTTTATATAGATTGCGTTATAATATTTTGCCACTACCAATAAAGGTAGTTCGAAAGGCATTCATTTGATAGGCATTATGATTTTTTTCAATCTAAAAAGATAAACATTTTATGCGAAACTTATCTTCAAACTAAACATAAACTGGGAAAGCTTATTGTGCTAAGAATTTTAAAATAAAAAAAATATTCTTTGAACTTAAAGCATGGTAAACATATTTTAGATTTTTTGAAAAAGTAAAAAATATTTAAATCCATTCAATACATACATGAAATTTTATATAAAAACTACGATCTTTATTTTTAGCAAGGTATACAGAAAATAGTCTATTTAATGCCGTTTTTAAACATTTTGTCATTAAACGAATTGTTGAGGAAATATCTAGTCACATTTGTAAGTGATCAAATAAATAAAATACAAAAAAAATATATCTTTTAAGCTTGAATTCATATAAAAGTTGCTTGCATATAAAAGCCAGATATAAAAATAGTTTGTTTAAAAATAAGGTAGCTTACTTTTTCACTTATCTTTACTCAGTAAAAACATTGCTGACATGAAGTTAAGGAAATGGGCTATATAATATATAAAGAAAATAAAAATACTTTATTTAGTAGCGAAATAAAATTGTTCACCAAAAAAACCTTGCAAACATATTAACTTCAAGAGAAACGTTTCTTCTAACAGTTTATTTCAATACTTTGCCATAAACTATAGTTTCTAACAAATATAATGCAATACTATCGTTGCAGATCTAGTTTAAACAGTTAAAACTCCTCCCCTTGCAACATGTTTGCCGTAAACTTCCCCTACATTAGGCTCCCTACAGAGAACTTACGCTGCTACCTTTGGCCATTGCAATGACTCTTGTTGTTGTACTACATGTCACCTACATACACACACACACACACACACACACATATACGCACACAAACACGACGAGTGCGTGCGTCGTTTACATAGGCTCCAAATTTTAGCTAGCAGCCAACCAACGTCGGGCATTCATGTCGCCTACATTGCTCGGTATATACGAGGGGGAAGGGGTGCTGCTCGTCGTTTCATTCGTCGTTCGTTTTGACAAGGCCCTCGCCGGCATCCTTTGCAAGCCGAGGTTTGGCATACAATGTTGCTCGGCTTAGCCTCGTGGCCGAGGCGATGCGACCCGTAAGCCTAACGGGGTGAGGCGAGATGAGTCGGGGAGGCGGAGCGTATGAGTAATATTTACAAAAACTATAAATGTACACTTATATATTTTGGAGCCAAATGCATTTAAAACACTTTTGGTTTGCTATCTGTCATTGTGTAGAATTTTTTTTTTGTTTTTTTTTTTGTATATTTTTCTTTGGTTTTAACCAATAGCCAAAGCTCTTTTTGGTTGCATCAATTTTAATCTTAATTAAATGTCATTTTAAAAGCACTTTAAATTGTTTGTTTATTTGTCTCCTGTTCTGTACTATAGTTTAGCTGCTGTGCTGGCAGCGTTGCCAACTTTTCCACAGAGAACTAGCTGTAGTACTATGCGAATAAGTTAATACAATTCCCAAATTGCAGCAAACTAATTTAGCTAAATGTTTTTGCTTACAAATGTGATGACTTTTGCGGCAGCTTTTCATCATCAGAGAATTTACCAAAAAACTTGTTTTTGCCAACGATCCAGCAACCTCCAGTTCCTCCTTGTATTCCTCCATCAATGTTTTGTGTTTACAACTGACTACAGCATTTTCTGGGGCATTTCATTCATTCGCATTACAGCCGGCGACAAGCAAATGAGTCGCCATATTCCATGTGTGTGTGTGTGTGTGTGTGCATTAGGGTGTGCGTGTTTGTGTGTTTCTTGATGAAAATGCCAAATGGTTTGTGTCTCTTTATGGGAATTGTTGTTGTTGTGGGTTTGTTCTCTATGTTTTTAGTTTTAAGCAACTGCATATTTAGCAAGCAGATAAGCAGCATTATACTAAGGAGCTAGATATATGTATATGTACATATGTATTTTTGTATTTGGGCACGCTGCTTTAGTTATTCGAAAGCATAAGAAAATGCACTGGCAAAGTAACAAAAACAAACATCCAAAATACAAAACATATAATTAAACAAATGACAATTGTTGTGTGTTGAAACAAAAGCAACTTTAAGTCGAAATTTTTAAGTAAATTATTTCTTTTAGCACAAAAACATGAATAAATCAATCATAAGTTTTTCTATTAGTTAAAAATTCATTTCATTAAAAATCGTTTGAAATAATAATGTTTTGTTATATTTAAATTTAATAATATAAAAGAAAATAAAAAGCTGTAAGCAAAATATTTCTTCTTTTTTATTTCCAACTGTTCCCTATATGCTTTTTCTAAGTTTGCCCCAACTTCTAAACAACCAAAAGTGTCTCACAGGAAGTGTAAGGCATTGTTCGTTGGACATATTTAAGCCTCGTGCTTCCTGTCAGGCGTTGCACTGCAAAGCCACTTAAACAACAGCCGCTCAAAAGAAAGCTGCACAAAGCACAGGACACAAGATCAGGAAGTGCAACACTTGCAAAAGTTTCAACGTGCCGGCTGCTTAATTTTAATTATGCGCCGCTTATAAATTCAATTGCATTTAACAATTGCAAACAAATTCGCTGGCTGCTGGCAAAAACTTTGCCACAGACACAATTTTTACAGGATTAGTTGCCAGCCAGCCAGCAAATGGGAAACTAATCCGCCCAACTTTTGAGCAGCAGCACAGCACCAAAAGGACGCAGGCCGCGCTATTCTAGTTATCCTTGAAAATGGCTTGTGAAACAAGAAACTTGAATTTTAAGCGGCAGCAGCAAAGTGTAAGAGACCTAGAGGGCTGCCAAAATATTCGCTGGCCCAGACACTTGAGTTAATGATGATAATGGTTTGGCATTTGACATTGTGTGTGACAATTGTTCCGAAAATTAATTATTCATAATGCACTTGAATGAAGTGCACAAAGGCTTCATTCACTTTAAGCAAATATTCGTTTGTGTGTTAGGCTCGCAAAGAAAGAAAAGCCTTTCACTAACCTTGAGCATGACTAAGATGGCCAAGATGGACATCAAAAACTTGGCCGGAATTAAAATTCAAATGCATGTCTGGTAGCCGCAGGCAATTGCCAAACACACACAAAAAAAAAACCAGCTAAGCAGAGAAAATTGGCAAATAGAAAATAGGAAATGGCGCAGACTTTTACTGGCACTCACCTGACAACAACGGCAAGTTGTTCCTAAGATCGTGCACAAAATTATAAATTATTAATCGTAGACGCATTGTATTTGAATTAAGATTGGGTTATTTATCCCAACTTCATTTTGTCGCGACGTGCACAAGTTTTATGCCCAAGTAGCAAATGAGATTTTCGAAAAATGGGGGAAAAAAAAAACCGGAAATAACAAAAACAGCAGCAAGCCAAAAGAAAAACTAATTTCATGAAAATGGAACTTTAACTGTGAAATAGTTTTTACCCACAACTCGAGCTGTGCCCCCAAAGGCCCCCAAAATTGTCCCAACAATTGGCAGCTTGTTATCGGCCACTCGTTGTGGCCCTCTGGGCATTAAGGTGTTCGGTTTTTTTTTTGCTTCTCAAATTAGATGCTTATAAAAATGTGTGTGTATGAGCTTGGCTGAAAAGTTTTTCAATTGCTAGCTAAGATATATGTAAAGGCTTTGAACTTGGTTTAGAACTAAGACGGTTGAGAGCAGCTAATGTAGATTAGATAAAAAGTGGATTTGACTGGAAGGCTACTCTGTTTATGTATGGAAGAAGGAGTAGAGAAGACAAAAACATCGGCGAAAGCATCAATGTTCAGTGTTCTTACGCCTTAAACCTATTTTTTAACCCATTTTATAAACACTTTGTTGATTAACAATAAAAATATCTTATACCGCTTTCCGTTGTGTGAAACAATAAGCTCTAATCCTCATCTTAATAGATCTTTATACACACAGCGTATTGTGTTTTAAGAAAAGGCTAAATGCAAATGCATTGAGAACAGCTGTGGCCAACTTAGCTTTTGAATACCGAATAGAAAAGAACACGTGGAGTTTTCAGTTAGCAGTTAAGAACCCGGTTTTCAATTTAAAACTTTTGAAAATTGCATGCATAAGCAGTGCTGGCATTTAATTTCTCATTAAACTGCAAGACAGGACAAGACACTGGAGCAGCAGCAAGCTAGCAAGCCGCAAGTATTCTGACTGACGTCAATTGTAATATATACGAAAATATGCAATTATAATTTACAGTCTCTTTTCTTTTTTGGGTCTTTTTCGGATCTAGCTTGCTTGCCACATAAATTGCGGAAATTGCTGAGGCAACTTTGTGCCTGAAACGCGTACGCACATAACAACAAAAAAAACATGGCTAAAACTTTGATGCTTAAGACGAAGATGAGTTGTGCCTGCTCGCGAGCGCCTGCTAATCCGTAAGAAGCTTGCTTCAAGCTTTAGCAAAACTGCAAGGCGGCAAGCACTTAACAATTAACTTGACTTGCACCTGCCGCGGCCGCCATGCGTTGCATGCCCCGCATGCATCTCGCAGGCAAAAACACAAACACGCAAAGAACTGACACAGCGCGTAATTTATGTTAAGCGTCGCATTTTTATGTTCAAACAAGCGAAGAAGCTGCTTATTATACTACATGCAGCCACCATTACCAACGCCAGCACCACTGAAACCGCCCACGCCATTAACAACTCCGGGCATTCTCAACTGCATTCTCATATCAGCATCTTGGGTGCAGGCAAAAAGTTAATTGAAACACATGCAAGAATGAAACCTGACAGAGATGTCAGCTGCGTTGCCAACGTTTATGCGGCCGGATATCAAGAAAAAAGGTAATAATAAGCCCTTTAATAATAAACTGATAAAAATTATAAAACTATCTGAAAACTAAAAATTCTGTAAGTCAAAAAGTATTGAGTTGCACTTAATCAAATATTACAGAACTCAAGCCTCTTAATATTGGAGAATTTTAAATTATCTGAGTTATCTGAAACAAGTCGTTCTCAAACGCATGTACATCGTGATACAAGCTCAATCTCCGTATTCAGTCGATGATTGCGGATGTGCATAAAATGGCAAACCCATGGCAATTGCTTTCCGCCAATGAAATTATAAATAACAACAGCAAACGTTGAATTTAATTAAGTACTTGAATACGTTTGTGTGTAGCATATATAAATAATAATGTAAAATAAAAAAAATAAATACGAAAAATAAAAACAATAAAATAAATAAATTTAAAATAAAAAAGTCACAGCAATCGGAGCAATCGCTGTATCGCATTTATTAAATTAACAACAATATTATGGCCACGTTGAGCGTTGTTCTGACCAATTATGGCGACAAAGTGTCTTCATTAAATTATATATTCATGAGCTTAACGTAATTTGCATGACAATGCACTTTATGAAGTACTTTGAGCCATTAAAATCAAAAAAAAAAACAAAAAAAAAACTTTATTTAAACCATAAAACAAAAATGAGACAGAAAGAAAAATAAAATTAAAATACAAATCTGGTGCGCATAATTGCAAATGGCCAACGGCCTATTAACACTTGTGGCCTGTAAATTAACAGTTGATATTATTGTTGTTGTTTTTTTGTTTTAAAAACTACTACTACTACACCAATGCAATAGCAATGTGAAAAACATAAATTGCAGCCAGCTTTAAAGTGGCAAATTGATAAATCGGCTAGCCCAACTAAGACCTCAATTGCCTTTTTTATGCCAACTCATAAATAATTTCAACGATAAGCGAAAACCAATGCGCAACAGATTTCCAAACTCAAAAACAATTTATTGTTTGGCTTTCTGCCCCCTTCTAACTAAATGCATGGCTAAAAAATAAACAGAAATTGGGTGCGATTATTTTATTTATGGCCAACATTTTTGATTTGAAATTTGTATACAAAATGCAAGCTCGGCAAGCTGGCAGCAAAAGAGAATGAAATTATTAATTTGCATGTGTGATTATTTTTATTTAAATATGTATACCTACTACAACACACACAAGCGCATACGTGCAGTCGCGAAAAAATTCATTTTTTAATGCCCAGCGGCGCTGAAAAGTATGCTATGACTATTGCCATGCGTTGAGCGCAGTCGTGTGCGTGCGTGTGTGTTTGCTTGTGTAAATTAAATTTGCATATGCGTTGCATATTTCTTAACTATGAGCAACACAATAAACAAAATACACATATACATTTGGTTCTGCCATTCTGTATTTAAATGTATTTTCACTGATCAACAATTGAATATATTTTTATTACTCCCAATAATAAAAAAGATAATTAAATATATTTGACATATTTAGGTAGAAGAAATCTTAAATATTAAAAAAAAAAAACAATAGGCAAGTTTTTGTTAAGAATCAAGTGTTCTTAATATTTTAACTATTGCCTAAAAAAGAAACATATTAATAAAAACTTTTTTTAATTAAATGTATTTACTTTTTCATGTTTTTAAATGCAGCTGAGTGCTAAGCATTGCAATTATACTTCACAGATTTTCAAAATTAATTTATTTATCATATTCACTTATTTAATTATTTGATTTTTTCACTGTTTTGAGTGTAAACATAATGATTACTCTGTAAATTACGAGAGATTAACGCGATAACAGCGACATTTCCATTTGCAGCTGACAAAAGTCACAGCTGCTGCATATCAACGAGCTAAACTCAAATTTGTGCAAATATATATAAAATTTGGTACGTGCACTCTATAAGTTATCGTCCAGGCAGACCCAAACGGAATACAAATGGTGTGCACAAGTACTTCAATTTCCACAACAAATACCCATTTGTCATGTTGCATTGATGCTAAAAATGTACAATTGCAATTGCAAGCCGGCAGCATGGCCATTTTATGGACTAAGCTCGAGAGAATATAAAACCAGAGTGTGTTATTGCGACCACATTTTATTTATAAGCGCAATTTTGTGCAGCAAATTGGCCTATTCAGCGCTTGACTGCTTTCTAGCCAAGTAATAGAGATATATCGTGACCAAGTCATGAAACTTTTTTTCTTTTTGCTTAAAACCTTTTTTATTTTTGCCTTGAAGTTATTAAAAAATTGATAAATGGGTGTTAAAAAAACCACAGCACGGTTGAGAAATTTTAGATTTATTTTAAAAAATTATTAAAAATATGTATATCCATTTTTTCTTAGTTCGATAGTAAGAGTAAAGAGTAAGCGTTTATCTCACCAAATTATTTATTGTTAGCAGACTTTTCTATTTACTTATGGAACGAACAATAATTGAATCAATTTAATCAATAATAATGCAATAATCCAGCTGTTTAGACAACGTTTCATGCATTCTAATTCTAGCTAAAATTCATTGACCATTTTAAACAATAACTTTATTTTGAAATATATGTGTTGTGTTCATTAATTACAGCAAAGTGGTTAGCTTCAGCTTCAGTGCTCTGTTTTCTGTGCCCAGTGCACAGCCCCAATCCGACCCAAATCGCATAATCCTGCCTGGCCAGGCAACAGGCCCGTTGGGCTAAATTTTGTGCTTGTCATAGAGATGGGCAACACAAACACGATAAACAAATGTTAAGATATTTTACTACACAAATATTTTCGATAGACAGAAAGTTTGACAAGATTCGGCTGTTTTTGCTGGTCGTAAATTTATAAATATTTTAAGTATTTATATCAATATTTTTAAACTTAATTATAAACACTATCCAGACACGACACTCATCGCTAGTTTTGGGGTCACTCTATTGTGTGTGTGGCTGTGTTTATGCCACACACGTCGCCGCACAGTGCAAATGCAATGCAAACTTTTGTGCAAATTAACAAATTTTCAAAAATCTACTCTTCGCAACACAAAAATAAGTTATATTTGCCTATGTCGCAATTTGTTTATGCTACTTCAACCTTTATAGTAGAGGGCAGGGGGTTATGTGGAGATTGTGGCGCATGGCGTGAAAATTTGTGACCAGACCACAAAATGCTACAAACAATTTTGTGTTTTTCTTTAGTAAATAACACGGACACGAGTTCGGACTTTGACACTTTTTTATTATTGTTTTGTTGTTGTTGCATACAATTGCGGCATGCAAATTTAATTTGCCACAACGCCTGCAGGCAATCTGGATCGTTATCGTTCTGTCTACATGTCCTGTGTCCTGCAGTTCCCAAAACTCATTTGATTAAATTATACACCTTTTTTCTTGTTTTCTTGGGATTTTGTTGAATAATAAATCAGTGGCAAATACTCGTACATCAAATTTTTAAGTAATTTACCAAATGTGGTGTTATTTGATGCAAAAGAACAAACGAAATCTTTTGGGCTTAGCTAAAGTAATTACATTTCAAAATGGGAAATGTATGAAAGAGGCCAAAAGCCAAACAGTTAGTTGTCAACGTGGCAGCCTAGTCTTATTGGCCATACCGTGGCACGTTTTTCCAATTGGCAGCACAAAGATGTCGTCTCTGCCACAGAGACATCTTCATACTTCATTTATATGTTGATGACAAAATTTGAATGCAATCTTAGCCCAAAGCCTTCTGGGGCCAACAATACGCATTTATTGCATTCAAAGCGAGCAGCCTTAACTTGGATTACGTTTCTGCTTCAACCATAACAAAAACACTGATTAAACAAGAAGCCACAACTGGCTTAAAGTTTTCACAATTCTAACACTCTTAACAAGCCTCGCGCAATGCACGTAGTATGTAACATGCATAAAATGAGAATTATGCGTGAATGTTTAAAAACACAGCAAATTAATAAGCTTTAGAATGTTATTGACTTATAGATGCCCTGCAATAAGTTTAAAGCTTTTAATGTAGATAAAAACCTATTTGATTAAAGTTGTATTTTCTTAAGTAGGGAGCTTCCCGATTAAAATCCACTAAAAAATAGCTTGATCTTTTCTACACGTGAGTTTTAAACAACACGATACAAAGTGTTATACCCCGCAGTAAAATCTACAGTTTTTTTTATAAGTGTTGACCTCACAGCTCATCTGCTGTCTTGCTGTGTCACTAGCTTCATTTCATTTCGAATTAGTGGCCAGTGTGGCACAACATAAAAATGCAAAACACATTTTGTCATACGAAGCAGATGTCTCATTTGCAATGCTTTTATTACCAGTTGCTTTAGGGTAGTACAAAGAAGAAAAAAACTCAAAGTGCTTTATGGCCAGCCCAAAAGTATGCAATAATTCTGCTATGCAAGCGCACTAAAGTGAGCCAAGATTGCGCTCTGCAAGCAAACCGAGTCAGTCAGACGCATTTTCAATGTACTCGAAATAGATTTTTAATAGTCCAACTGACAACTGAGCTTGTCAAAAATACACATTCAGTTTTGGAGCACACACACACAAACGTTTCATGTTCGCCTTTGTTGACAGTCGGAAAAACATTTATGCGATTTTGTCGTTAGACGAGCACAGAGCAAATAAAAATTTATGAAAACAGACAAATATGAAAAATGTGCATTTGTCGTTCATTCACATAAAGCATTTAGACACAGAACTCTATAAAAAGGGAGAAGGAGTTGGTGGGATGGTAGGGAGTAAATTTGGCAATTGTCAAAATGAATTAATGTTTAACTGCACAAATTGCTTGTGTTTATCTTAATGCAATGGTTGCTGCCGGGCATATTTAAGATGCTGCATTCGAAATTACCCAAGTAATTTGCTGGCCAATATTTTGTGGCCTGTCAGTCAGTTAAAGAAGAAAATACGAAATGCGAACGTTGGGGTAATAAACTGCCAAATAAATGAAATATTGCTGTGCTGCGAGCGTATGTTTTCTTCCGGCATTTATTACAAAACCCACTTTAAACACACACATACACACACAAGTACTACAGAAAAAACACGCAAATAAATAAAACGTAAACTGCTAAACAATTGAAAATTCACACACAATGGTCTACAGCACGGACTTAAGTGCTTACTTGAAGGCAGCCAAAGCGATGCTCAAAAATATACGGGCAATACAATTCAATTTCAATGCTTAAAGCGATGGGGCAACATAGGTTTAGTGGAGTGGGTGGCAGTTGCACTCAAACTCTAGACGACAGGATTACAGGCAAATTGCAAACGTCTTTGCATGTCTTGTACACACAAACACAAACAGCAAACTAATTTTATTGTATACCACATTCATGAGCACTCTGATCGCCTCAGTAGCTGGCTATCCTGCCTCATTCCCATTTCCCTCATCCTCTGCCAATCGTGTGCAAAAATTTTAACAAGAAAATTGTTTAAGTGTTTCATCTTAAGTGGCCCCCAATGAAGACACGACCCGTCGAAAACGAAATGCTTAGCCAATGGCTTTAAACCAAACACAGCGTAAACGAAAACAAGCTAAATTTACATTCCAGCTTGACTTTAAGACGATTTATATTTTATTTTGACATATTGCTGTATTGTGTGACCATTACTTTCTTGGTAATTAAGCTGTTAGTATTTTGCAACACTGTAAAATATATCAAAATAAATTATTAACAGCTTACGACATATTATAGTAAGCCATAAATTATAGTAAAATGTTATTTATTACTATTATTATAATAAAAAACATTTTATTGTTTTCAAGCAGAAAACATCGAACAGGTTGGCAGCTCCAAAAAAACTGTCAAACTGTTAACACTTGTGAAAAGCACAAAAGTTGCTATATCACTTTAAGTGCTCAACAAAGTAACTTGAGAGGTGAAAAACGACCAAGTTGATATTGATATAAGTACCGTGAATATATTGCAGTATGTGTTCACATCGTTACGACCAGAAGCACCAACGCTTCTATCAAAACTATGAAGGTAATCATAAAATTGCTATATACTTGGTGCAAATAGAGTATTTATGTGTACAAATCCTAAACATGTTTAAAGATATAACCAAATCGCCAGAAGTGCGACTGCCCCCTCTGAACGAAAGCATAATAAATCCAAAAGATTTTAAAAAGTTAAGAAAATCATTTCACTATGGGTTGAGTGAGCCGAGCTCTGATTGGCGTACGGACGATAGAATACCAATTGTAGAGCGTCGCCGAATGGAGCTGGCAGGCGACATCCAAATAATGGACATTGAATACAATCCTGGCAATGGATTCAGTCACACTATCTGGACAGTCGAGGAGCTAGGCGAGGAGCTCAGCATGTTCAACGGGCAGCCGCAAGCGCTGAACGATGGCACCAAACTGGGTCGCATCAAAATGCTAACCAAGCCTAAACGATGCAAAAAGCAAAAGAACCGAAAATCAAAGCAATCTCCACCAACACAAGCTAAACGTGATCAAACCCAACCAAAACTAGTCAAGAAACCCAAGGATCGTCGTCGCTTAAAGCGACCAGGTGAGGAATTCCAATGCACCGAATGCAATAGGAAATTTAAGTATTCCTGGATGCTCGTTGCTCACACGCGAACCCACACTGGCGAGAAACCCTTTGTCTGCCCGGAGGAATGTTGTCGAAAGCCATTTGCAGATCGGTTAGTAGAACAAAAGTGAATTAAGTTATGTTTATATATTAAATAAATTGTTTTTCTTGACAGCTCCAATTTGCGTTCGCATCAACGCACTTTGGGTCATCATGTCTGGCAATTTCAGTGTGGCCAATGTGGCAAGTACTTTGGCGAGGAACGCTATTTGAAGCGTCACTCATTGGGAGCTTGTCGCAAGTATTTGCTGAGATCAAAGCATAAAAACTCCTAATATTAAAATTAAATATTGCCAAAAACTTTACTTTTATTACAATAAATTATTTTAAAAAAAAAGTAACAATAAAACAATGTTTTTCTTTATTTAAAACATTTATCTAGGGATACCTCTATATACAATTTTTATACTCACTTTTTATTTATAATATAATCAAAATAAATATATACTTATAACCTTGTTAATATATTATTTTTTGGCGCTTTAACACATTTTTTATGAAATTACTTGAAGCCTTAAAAATATTTAAATGATCAAATAAATTGCTTGATGAAATATGTTCATAAATGAAACACAAATTTGATTTGTGATTTATTTAATTTAATTCCTTGCTGACTGATTACAAATGTTCCATTTAAAATCAATAAGTAGGTATTCTATTTTTAAAATATTGTCTATTTTTTATCAACTTGAAACTTCAGTGGAAACAAATTTCTAAACAGAACAATGATTCTCTTAAAACACAACAACGTATTTCACATGTGGATGCTACTAGCTTCGCTGTCTCCCCTCTACCTGTCGCCAACTCTATGTCTGTGATACATACACCTTTTGGCTACAACTGCTTAACATTTCAAAGCGTTAGCTGTGGCTATTTGCCAAGTTTTGAAGTGCGTAGACGCAACAGACACAATGCAATTTCGTTCGATGCAACTAAATTGGCTCATTAGCAGACAAAGAGTCGAGTTCTCCTTGGGCGGCTCAAAAAAAAAGTATAAAGCAATGGATAAAGTTTGAAGTGTGTGGCAGTGGCGGTGTGGTACAATGCCAACGGTTCTTAACCAAACAAAATGTGATGGGAAAACTTTTACCCACATACAAACACATGCATACAACTTTGGGACGATTAATGATTCGAGTTGTAGTCTGAAGTTTTTGCTTTTGGGTCGACTTCGATTGTGGTTAACCTCGGCCGCAAGTGTAAATCCCCCACAATGGCCATCGACTTTGACGGCAGCAGCTGCTTGGCCAAATGCAACGGTCAAAATGCAAATAGTTCGATGCCTGCTACTATAACAACAACGAGCAACCTGTGAGCGGATAATGCGTTAATTTATGGTCGCAAGATAAACAAACGACTTGCTGCAGACAAAACGATTGAAATGATTTAAAGGTTTTTTGGTCAAGCATAAAACGTGTGTGAGAGAGTCCACTAAAACCCAATTACTTAAGAGCCAATCGAACAATGCGGTTAGCAAGGGGGTTGCTTTTGGCTGTTTTATTAAATAGTATTCGATACAGCCGAGAGAAGAGAAAGACGAGCGAGCGACTGGCGACTGGCGTCACATAATAAAATTGTAAAATACGACATTTTATTGATGCAATGTCGTCTTCGTTTTTTTTTTATTGAACTGCCTGCCTGCCGTTGCAAAATGGTTAGTAAAGTGAATTTTTATGCCACCCAAAACGCACGCGGCACGTTGCTGCTGCTGAACAACAACAACAACAACAACGTTTAATAGATAGCACTGTGCCCCCATGTTGTTGCATGTGGTGCAGTGTGGTCCTTTGCCACGTTGCCCAAAACGTACTACACATTTTTAAACTAATTTTCCAACTGGGAGCATTTCAAGCCAAAGACTAGCTGCTACAAAAGTCGCCTGCTTGACGAAGTTTTCGCTTTGGGGGGGTTGGGATGGGTTGGTTAGTTGAGCCGTAAATTATTTTAGCGTTTTAAATTGGCTAGTTGTATTAAGGTGACCAGTTTAAGAGGTATCTATTTTGTTGCATGTTGCCATAAAGTTAGACAGCTCGATTTAATGAAAATTAGTATTTAACTAAATTACAAACTAAGCTCAAATTCAAAGAACATTTAACTAAAGAATATTCTGTGTAATTGTTAGAGAAACTTTCAATAATTTGATTAGTTTTCTTAAACAGTTTTCAATAAAAATTCATTAGATTCTAATGCCTTTTTTTTACTCATATTTTATTGCATTTCTTTCACCATTCGCTTGACTTTTGGCAAACGGTTGTTTTTAGCTCTAGCGTGTCTAGTAAAATGTCAGCCAAGTTTAAATGCCGCATGCCGTTTATTAGCGCATTTCGTCCTGCACCTGATGGCCATCAAAAAAACCGCCGTGCGATGCTAAATTTCATGCGGTTCATGAAAAGAAACGTCAGCACAACACAACAAACTGTGAAATTTATGACCCAAGCATGAAAGAAGTAAAGAAAAGGCAAGGAGAAAACCCAAAGCACGTTCACAATTTAAGCAGCATTAAAGAAACACTTTTCGTACATCTTGATAAATTTATTTACTGTGTTAGTCGGTATTGACGCTTCTCATACATTCTATTTAAATTTTCAACAAAACTATTATGCAATTGTAAACCTTGTTTACGACTGCTATATGGTTCATCTATTAGATCCACTTCGGCTCTGATTATGTCCTCCGTATTGCGTCTATGAGGGACACTTGATAATTTCTTGGGCACAAAGTAAATTTCGGACTTCTGGAAGCACACTTGGTTGCAGTAGTAGCAGGAGCAGAAGTAATATTACACAAACAAGACCCATTGGAATTACAATGTATGCCAATGGTATTTGTGTACCAAATACATTGGTATTGATCAAAAAATCCCAAAGTTTGCTTGATTCTGACTCGGAATCATCCATTTTGAGACGGTGTCAAGTTGAGCTGTGCGCTTACCACAGCAAAATAATCAAAACTAAAATGCAAATGAATCGTTGAAAGAAACAAGAACGTTAAATATATACTTCATATCGTCATAAAGTTCCAAAGTTTTGCGTTTCTCAGAATGCGGGCTGTTAATCACTTTGAATCTGAAACCAATAATGAAAAATTAACAGTTTACAGCTTATCTACAAAAAAAGTTGTTTTGAAAAAATATTTAAGCAATTTTTTTTGTGTATTTTCTTCATTGACTCGTGCTTTATTCAAAAGAACGCAAGATAAGGAACAAAATTAATAAATATATAACAATTTATAATACAATTTGGAAGATTTATTTTTATTTACATTAGAGACATTTTATATGTATGTATATTGTTTTTGCAACTGTTAAAATAAATTAAATTTTAAGCTTATTTACCATTAAATTAAAGTTAATCATTTGAAACAGATTATCAATTATGTACATTTATTATTAAACTTAGCCCTTGAGAACTTCCTGTACATTGCTCAAGTTCAAGATATCAAATAAAGCAATAACACACAATGGAACTATATATAACATGTTGTAAATAAATACATATTGTAAGCAGTTTAACAAATGTTTCATGTTAAATTGTTATTTGATAACTATTGCTGTTGTTTTGATTTTAAAAACACTTTTATACGTTGATTTCGAATTTTCTGTTTACTTTAATTCAATACAACTCGGTTTGTCGGTTTTTGTGGAATGCTCGCGTGCTATTCACTGTGTTATATCTCGGATCCGATAAAGCTGATTTCACTTGCTCTGATCGACGACGGCACTCACAGACACATCGATAACAGTAGTAGGTGTAACCGATGAGCATTAATAATGCTATAGTTCCATATAATATTAGATATAGAACCCTAATACAAATTTGTGTCTCCTCCAGCCAGTCTAGAACCGATTCCGTCGAATTCATTGTGGACATATTTCGCCAAGACGAACAGCTCAAGTGCTGCTGGGAAACTGAGGCCGCTGACTTTGTTTGCAAATTCTGAGCACATTCAGTGAGTACAATGTTGAGAGTAATAAAAACAAACAGTACATACTATACAAATTAATAATATGTATTTGTGTGTGATTCATGTGGAGATTTTATTACTGGTTTGGCAAATCTTTCATTATCGTCAAATGGGTCGCACAAAAACAACTGAGAAACTAGCATCAGCATCAGCTTTCCACACCAGTCCCAATGGGAATACCCTGTACACACGTACAACATGATAAACAAACAGTCAGACATATGAATAGAGTACGCCGTATAATAAATTCCCTGAACTCCATTGCACCAACAACTTTCAGCGTATATCAGACGAAAACTCAATTCAACTTTGAAATTGTTCGACGCGGCGTTTGCCTGTCGCTGACTTTTGACGCTTTATGATGAAGTAAAAAACCCAACCAGCACAACAACAACAACAACAATAACAACTGACATGTTCTGAATAACAACAACAACAACAACGACATTAACACATAATTCATATCTGGGCTGATGGGCAAAGTTTTGATTAATTTATATATATATATATAGCCACAGTTCATTTATTTTTATTTTTTCTTACTTCACGATAATTTTTAAGGTTTAATCGCAAGCAAATTTTCATTTATTTTTATTATCTGCATTTATTTATTTTTTTTCTGACCAATAGCTAACAACTTTGGCATTTTAAAATCCTTTTGTATTGCCAAAAAATCTTTTGGTGCAAAAATTGTTATGCCAACTATTCTGTTGGAATTTCGAAATGTTTGTATATCTTATTCTAGCTTGTTGTTTTTGTATTTTGTAGAACGCGTAGCAGTGGAAATAAGTTTGAACGCACAACACACAAAGGAAATTTCGCATTCAATTTCGCAGGTGTTTGAGTCGATGTCTGCAGATGTGCCAAGGTGTGTGTATGTGTGTGTGTTTTTGTGCTTTGGTGGGTTTGTATTTGTGTTTCTCTGTGCTTTGCTGTCTGCCTTTGCCAATTGAAGTGCACGCGAGTTGCATTAAAGTGATTTTTAGAAAAGACTATTGAATTGCCAGCAAATAAATGAAGATATCACATAAATGTATTTATTAAAGGTTAAAGGCGTGTCAGGCCAGCAAACTTAAATAAATTAAAAATATTACATTTTCGTTCTTAGATAAAGCTTTTTTCTTTATATCTAATCAAAGGTTCAATCGGAAAGCTTCTTCTTATACCAAGTTTGCGTTAATATTTACCGCTCATTTAAAATTCATGCATTCACACTTTAATGAGTCCGTCTTTAAGCCCAAAATATACTGTTTAAAGTGTTAATCAATATGCCGAAATTAAGGGTTAAAAACTGCAATTGGCTGGCGTTTGAGTGTAGTAAATGTGTGTAACTGAAACCCGCATCAAAATCACAAAAGTTAAGCAGGAAGAGGGGAGTTCTTGCCGCGCCACCCATCTTTTTGCAACGCATTGCTTGTTTATTTATTTGTTTCTCGCCCAGTGCATTTCATCCGCTTGCTTATATTCACCCTGCCCCTTACAACTTATCTGTTTTTGGCAAACGTGTTGCATACTTTGCGGCTGCAGCTGCTTTTTGTTTGCCTTTCTGCTGACGTTTTATGGGCAGCAGCAAAAGCAGCAGAGAATGTTGATGATATTGTCGATAATGATGGTTGCCACAGACACATTACCGAAACCCCCCCCCCTAATTTACACCTGCTCACGTAATTAGATGCACAAGTTAAGTTTCGGTTGTGTGTGAAATTAATTAAAACTTTCCCCGTTTAAAGTTGCCATCCAAAAATAACTTTGACTTTTTTATTGCAGCGCGAAAAGTGCGCGAAATTTAACGGAAAACCGGCTGCCACATAGGAAACTTTGTGGCAAAGTCAAGTGCCAAGCTTGTTACACACTTACAACATAAATCAGCAGCCGCAGAATCCATTCCTTCCTTTTTTGCGTCTGCCTCTCCGATTGTCTGTCATCGAAGGACATCCGAAGACGAGAACCATAAGTTTATTGTAGTTGTTTTTGTTATTTTGTTTCTGAGCTGAACTTTCAACAAATTTGGCATCCCTTTTCACATTGTTTTGGTTTGGGAATATGCTACTTGCTACTTGCTGCATGCTGCGTATTTATGGCATGCCACAAACGTTTATCTAAACTACATAAAGCAATAAAAGTTAAAAGTCAAATAACTGTATATGCTACTTCAACTTTGCAGTTATTGTTTTTGTTGTTATTGTTTACTCTGCTCTTGCAACTGCTGCCTGGAGCTCACTATTTACCTCGGAATGTCCTTCACTGATCTGTGTGCCCTTTGGGAAAGTGTGCAACGGCTTGCTGCAACATTGAGTTCCCTCTACAAATCAGAACCAGCTTAATATACTTTATTTTACTAATTTGGCTTCATTATAAAGCAATTTTTGGCTGTTTTTGAATTTTTAAATATTTTTAACGCAATTTTGTACTAAAATCACAAGGTTCTTTAATTCCAACAGCGCATTCAAAGGGTCTATCGGACCGGTTCAAGTTCAAAACTTTCACCCGGTTATGTATCTGTTTACACTTACAAGCTGTCGATGGGTGAACCTGCAACACAGACCTGCAGAGAGATGTTCGTGTAGCAAAACAAGCTGCTTTGTGGGGCACGGGATACGAATCGGTAAGGACAAACACAAGCGTATGTGCAGCGTCATGCTCCTCGTCGCGTCGTCGTCATCGTCGTTGTTGTATCCTTTTAATCCTTTTGGCATTGCATTGAGTTTGATTTCACACGCGAGCACAGAAACAATAATATTATGCCACAAACACTCGACGCCAAACGAAACATGGCCATGTAATCACACTTGAGCCGGCAGCACTAGCCCCTGCCCCTGCCCCAGCCCCTACCCCTTGCTACGCTTCCTACCATCCCTCTTCTGGTTAGCCGTCACGGGCAGAGAGCATGGCCATTCACACAGTCAACGAGATTGCGAAACTTCATTATATGGCCGTTGGTTGGTGTTGGGAGGGGGAGGGGGATAGAAACCAAGCAGGAAGAAGACCCAATTCCGGTTGCAAAACCTCAACCTCGTTACCAATACCAGAAACCCGGCCAGGGACCAGGCGAGGCCAGTTCTTTTCCATTTCTATTTTCTATTTCTAGTTCTGTTGCTGTTTTGGCTTTGTTCTCAATGCTGCTGTTTTCAATACACTTCCACGAAGGGGTGTTTAATATGGTTCATTAAAGTTGTCAAGTATTTTTTAAGTTTCTTGAAACTTCTCACAAATTTATTTGTTAATAATACAACATATTTCTCCTTTATCGGAAATCTTAGACGATTTCTACCTCGATTGATATATTGCCTTATCTAATGCTCTTAAGTTTTAAAAGTAGCGATTTCTGTGCTGCAGGAAAAATAAAATTTTCACTGATTCTGATGAGAATAGCTTGTCTGACAGAGAGTATTTATAAAGTCACGCAACCCATAGCGGTAAATTTTCTTTCTAGTTGTTATTGTTGTGCTTTTCGCTGGCATTGAGCTTGAAAATGTGTTTATTATCAGCGCCACCATCGACATTCACTTCTGCATTCTACATTCACATTGGCATTCGCATTCTCGCATCTCGACATCTCGCAACTTCGCATCGGCTCCAAGTGCTGCCATAAAATCGCTGAAGCCTTCCGACGCAAACAAGCTGCACATATGTGTGTGGATGTGTGTGAGTGTGTAGGTGGGATATGTGACCATATCAAAAGCGCCTGCTGTGTTTCAGTCTGGGGTGCAATTGTTGTGCGTGTTTTTGTTATCTCTCCTTCTCTTTCCCACTCCAAAACGAAACAGAACTGGCTGACTGGCTGTAAGGAATGCTAATGCCATGCTATAAGTACACCTCAGGTGTGTGTTGTTGTTGCCTCCTTGCTGCTCCTTGCTGTGCCTTTTCTATTCCTTGTTTTACTTATGCTGATGACATTTGCAGTGTTATTTCTTAACTAGCTTAGACTTCAAAATGAAATGCTGTCGACTTCTCTGGAACTGAACCGAACTGAATTGAAACGTGTGCGGCTGTCAAATGAGCTGCCTAACGGTGTCATCTCATGGCTTAGCTGCTCTTTAACCGTATCCCCTAACCAACCCCAACCCTCTCATAACGCTTTCATTTGCGGCATTCGCTAATATATCAAGGCACTCAAAACTGATTGCATTTAGTGAAGGAAAGGGTGTCAGACACGGCTGAGCTTGCATTATGAACGCACTTGCAGCGTCACGTTCCATTGACACAGACCTGCAACAGAACCTGCAACTGAACCTGCACACAGATGCTGATGCCCTACGTTCGTTTCGCCTGCAGAATATCCAGTTACCATTTACCATTCAGTTGGGGTGGGGAGGTCACCTTGTCAACCATCGCGGCATATGGCCTTTTAATTGTTTTATAGTCCAGTGAGGACTTGTTAAGGGTAACGGTAACGCTAACAGGACACACAATCAAGGCTCATTTGGTGGCTGGTGCTATCCAGCGGAAGGAGAAGTAGGCACCTTTGGATCAACGTTCTATTTAACTTGAACTAATTGAACCGTTGATTCTTAGGCACTCATTTGGCATGTGGATTGTAAATTGAGGCAATATTAGAATATTCCGTCATAAAATGTTATACTGTGCCCTGATTAATAGCTCTTTTAGATTCACTTGTATGGAATGTCGCTTTGATGTGCAACTCTAAGAAAAGCGAAGCAGTCTTTTAGGGCTCACTTGCATGTTCTTTTTTAACAAAGAGTTAAATTGAAGGCATACTTTTAGGGCGGAATTTTTGAAGAACATCGAACTATAAAGTTAGAATAACAATATAGTTTAAACAAATCAATAAACACTATAAAAATTATTTTTAAAATTTTTGGTTTTATGTTTTTAAATTCGTGTTTTTAGTTTGTTTTAAACTTTATTTATTTAACTTCAATCTGAATAGATAACAAACGTAAATATAATAATCAGCACTAATGTTTTGAATTCTGAATAATGAGCTCAAAATTTAATTCAAGGGTTTCGTTCAGCCAATTTTCTCACTTTCTTCCCCCGATTTAGCTGTGAACTTTGTGTGTTTGCATGTGTGTGTGTGTGTGATTTTAGTGGCCATTTGTCCGGTGTAAGCTCCATTGCATGTAATCTGTACGATTACGTCGGATTATGTGACGCGCAGATTTTCCAATGCAACAACGGTGGGAAAATCCTTCAATGCTCCACTCCCTTTACCCGATTCCAACGCACACACACACACACAGATAAGCTGTGGAATTTAATTACTGTGAGTAACGGAATGGGATTTGCAATGTAAATGGCAAAAGTGGGACGGATTGTGGGCTCGATTTGTTGCGTTCGCACGTAACTCAAATGCCAAACACCTGCATTTAGCACGTTCTCCGCGGACGGATACTGGCATAAAAGGCGTATGGGTGAACGGGTGAACGGGTAACGGTTAACAGGTAACAGGTAACGGCAAACCAGACAGGCGCCTCGCTTAAACTGCAATTAAGTCAAACTTGCCAGACAAGTGGCAAACGGCAATGTGATGGAGTGGGAGGTTGTGGGTGGTTGTGCAGTATTTTGTGTAAACAGAAGGCAACTAGTTTTAATGCTCTCTCTCCTTTTTAACGAACTGAAAACCCTTTGGGTGTAAACATTTCATTGAGGGTATAAAGTTCTCTTTCTTATGCTAATTCTTGGTGTTGTTGACTGGACACTTAGTTGATTGGTTTCTGTCAGCATTCGCCGACCGATTGACTGATTGCATATTGGTCATTTGCGGCAGCCAAAGATGCAGCGCCGATGTTGACGGCATTAGTGTCATCTCAAGCGGCCATGTCAACTCGGGCGGGAACGCAATTGGATGCTAATCAGCGATATGTTAGCCTAAACATCAACTCTCTCTCTCAAAAATTGTCTTGTGGTGGCATCAACTGAAACCAAATTCTAGAGATTTAAATTCACGCCTGCTTTCAAATTTTTCTCAATCCCAGTAGGATTCTGGTTGTCAATGCAGTTTTTGAGTACATTTATATATGTACAAAATTTTAGTTATGTTCTGTAAAATATCCAATTCCTATGCTAAATTAAGTAAAGTATCTTATATTAATAATTTTTTCATTCATTTTTCTAACTTTCCAAGCAAACGGACAAATAATCCCCAAACTCTGTTCAAAGCTTTCTTTTTTAAATTTAAACATTTGCGCGCGCATACAAAACAGTGCTGCAATTTTAAGTGCTGGAAAACATCACCATGCGGCGCGCTCTCTCACACTATCCCACGCAATATGTTGGTACAAATGGTAAACAAAAGAGAGCAAGCAGCAACAAAATGGGAACGAAACGCACATCACAAATTTGTTGTATATTTATTTCGTGCCGCTGCAGAATCGACGTTTCGTGAAATTTGCGTTTAATTTTCGTTAGTCAGCAAATAGAAAAGTGCAAAAGTTTATTTAATTAAGAAAAGAGCTGGTGACCTTTCGAATGCAGTGCAGTGCATAAGCAATTCATTAGTAATAAACGGTAACAAGATTGCCAGCGCAACATAAGCACTGTTCACCGTTGCCCCTACACACCCCCTGCAGCAAAAACAAGCAACAACGAAGAAAGGAACTATAAAAACTTTTCGTCAAGCTGACCTTTCAGCTTACTGTGTTTGTTAGTGTGTTGCCAGCCCGTGAAAAGTCGTTTGTAGCATATTTGCGCTTGACTTATTAAAAAAGAAGAAAGAATAAATTAAATTCAAGCTTGCTTGAGACAGCTGTGTACAGTGGTGTCCTCCTCGTGTGCATTGGTGCGAGAGACGAGCCTATTGGTTTTTAATCGATTTTGCCGACTGTGCTGCTGCAGCAAAGGGAGAACAGGTTGGTTTAATTTTAATTGTTTTTGTTTTACTTGCTTATTTGAGCCTGAGTAACTGGTTCTGGTGCTCTCCGATTTTGTATGTTTGTCGCTTTTAGTATATGTAGTATTTCATTTGAGATTGCTTTTTAAAGTTTTCATTCGTTGCGGAAATAATATGAAAATGGAATACCGGCTTGTTGTCATCGAGGGCAAAAAAGAGAGACAGAGAGCAAGCGAGAGCGGCCCACACACACACGGCTGGCGCTCGCTCTCACGTTTGGAACTGGTGACTCAGTGAATGCGCTTGTAGTTGTGTGAGGTTATGCGTGTCATATGGAATTGGAACGCGCGTGCATAGCGGCTACACTGCCGTCCCATAGCAATAGAACAATAGCAGTCGCATGCCTAAAAATTTATTTTTATTTACTTATTGAATTGTAGCATTTTCTCAATTGATACGAACTTCAAATGCACGTCGTTACGACCACTGTACGCTGCCCCACAACTTGTTTCAATTAGTTGCATTTTTGCTTTCTCCATACATTTCTCCAGCAACTGCGACTTGTGGGTGCCGCAGCAGCTGTGCGTCCCAGCTGTTTACGCTTACCCTTTTCCGCGCAATTGCATTTGCATTTGACAAGCGGAACGTGCGCGTGACAGAGAGAGAAAGAGAGCAAGAGAACGTCACGTCCCCATTATGCAATAAACAATTTAGCGTGCTATCGTTTTTTATTGCTTCAACAGTAAACGCTTGCTGAAAAGAAATATTTTTGCTTACAAGCTTTATAGAAGAAATTATTAAATATCAAAAAGTTCTTACTATGCAAAAAAACATTTTGAGTTTAAGTTTCATAACTATTAAATTTTCCAAATAATTTAATTACAACTTAAAAAAACTGATTCAACCTACGAGTGACTACTGTCATGTCGTTGTTTTGATTGCAGTTCTGGTTGTTGCTGTTAATATTATTGTTTTGCATTATGCCTTAACTCGTCACTAAGGTCAATTTTCTCACACTAATTTTTGAAGGTTAATTGTACAAACGAATTTAACTTTAACTTACTCTGAACTTGGCCCAGTTTAAACTAGAATGCAGCGACCGAATTCTGCAAGTGTTGCAAGCTTATGCCACGCGCCAAATTTCGTTGATTTGTGAAATGTCTGCTAATTTGATCGATCATCGATAAATAAGTTTCCTATTCCATTTACACCTGACTTTATTTTTTATTGCCGGTCAATTTGCGCTTACAATTAGACGTATCCGTTGCTTAAGATGCTTAAAAGCCGGGAGCTATAATTTTTATTGTTGTTGTTGTTGTTGTTGCTCATATGACTTTAAAGTCGTTGTCACCCACCACGTGCATTATGCCGCCTGCTACTTACATACATATTGTTATTGAGAGTCTCGTTGCATTTTATTTATTATTTTAATTTTGTTGTTGTTTTTATTGTTTGGTCACGCTTCGAAAATTTGCTCGCTTTCTCGGCGCCATTGCCATTGATTAAAGCAAAACCTACTAAAAATAGCAAAAGCAACAAATGCTGCAGACTGTCGTTTTAATTAGAATGTTTAAATAAGTAAAAACAAACCAAAGCGCATTTCATTGCATCATGCAACTGATAAAGCAGCTCGTTTGTATGATTCACAATAAACTGATTGAAGTAAATTATATGCTACAAATTTACAGAAATACATCTCTCAAAACTCATTTACGATAATTATCAATTTTTGATAAATAATTAAGAACACATTTTTATCATAGATTTGTAGCTTTGAATAAATATTATGTTCAAAAACAATAAAAAAATATTTATTTCTTATATGTATATTCAAAAAGCAAAAAAAAAATTTAAATTTCGATAAACTAAGTGTACTGAAAACTTGTATCAAACATCCATTAATGGGTTCAGGGTAAAAAGTGGTTTTTGCTTTCTCGTCCAGAAACTTCTTTCTTATTTTAATTCCATGTTCTAATTTGTTGACCTTTAAAAGCTCATTCAAGTTTTTGCATATTTATTTATTTGTTGTTAGTGCATTTGTCGTCGGTCACAAAATTAGTGTTTGCCTTGCATGTCATTTTGCCAGCCACAAAGCTTTAATATTTAATAGTTTTTGCAGTCGACCAAATTTATTTTTAATGGGCTTTACAGCACGTGCCGTTTGCATCGGTATGAATATTTATTTGTTGATTGCTTTTGCCTCTCTGTGTTTTATTATTATATGAAGCATTTTTAATATGCAATTTTTCGAGCATATAAGTTCATACACAAAAGTCTATGATTTATGACACATGTTTAAGCCTGCCGCTGTCAAACAATTTAACAATTTGTTCATTACGTGTCAAAACAAGCTTAACTCGATGCAAAATATTTTTAAATAGCTTTGCAACTTAAATGAAAAATGTTTATTTGTTGAACAATTAACAGATTTTTTTTGATCAGAAAAAATTTGTAAAAAAGTTTCCCTATATACTTTTCTTATAAAACTTCACTAATAAATTTGATTATAAAGTGTTTTTAGTATTTTTTTCAAAATTTACCTTTTATTTAGAAATAAGTTTTTTTTATATTTTACTTATTTTTTATTCTGAAGCTTTTCTGGCAGCTGTTGGAAACGTTTGCCAATATTTTTTTTATTGACTAAGTTAACTTGCGTCTGCTCTTTTTTGTGTGTCAGTGTAAACATTTGAATGGGCCAACTGCAAAAGACGTCAGCAATTTGGCATTAGACGTCGCTTAATAATTTTTAACGATTTTTTTTTTGCTCACATCGATTGCTTTTGCTTCAACCCCCAAAATCCCCGTCTTGCTAGCAAAAATAAGTCAACAATTTTAAAACAAACATTTTCAAAAATATATTAACATATTTGTTTATTCGCTGGTGAATTTAATTTAAATTGTCCCTAATCATTTGACATATGTATTCTGTATTTATATTATTTTTAACGAAATGGCCAATAAATTTGCGGCAACAGGTGCAAAGTTGGCGCATTCAATTAAGGCTGTAATCCTAAATATAAACATTTATGAAAGAACATATTAATCTTAAGATCTCACAAACGTATTACAAAATATTTAATGAAAAATACATAAATTATATTTGCAGATTCAACAGGACAAGCTGGTAAGTTGAAAAAGCATATATGTATGTTGGTTGGATATAAGTTATTAATATAATCTTAACTTTATTAAAAATAGATCATCAGAATTTGATTAAAAAAAATGCTAAGCATTAATATAAATAAGTGTAGACAGAATACATTAATTAAAATAATTTCATTTTACGCAATTAAGAATCTAAATTGTGATCTAAAATCGCGATTATAGGGGGAAAACATTCTACAGTGCGGTGGAAGGGGTGGAGGGGTGTATCACGTATAGTATGTCGGAATGAAACGGCATTAATCGCCTAATTGGTTGCATGTAAACACGCGGAAATTGTCTATGACTTGGGGCAGGTAAACAGTTTTAATGCCCACTGTGCCAGCAACAACATACTTATGTATAGTAGGCTGTATGTATGTATATGTGTACACTGAGAGAAAAATAAAAAGGCTAAGCAAGTCAAATGTACTTAATGGGAATTTGTTTTTAAAAACATTAATTCAAGTTGTTTTGATTTCTATTAAATAAAAATGAATTTATGTTTATAACCTACTAAATACATACAAAATTCCTTCTAACGAATCTCAAAGAAACAATAAAAATCTTCGTTAATGATAAAAATCCATATATAGAATATATTATTGATTGATTTTGGAAATGGATTCGTTATATAGTTCGTTTTGTGGAAGTTCGACTATATATATGATCATTCAATGCTATAATGCTTATCAAGTGTAGTAAAACAACAAAAATTGATGGTATTGATGTAAAGAAGGAACAAATGTTGTTAAACTTGAAGACATTTAAATTTTCTCTCAGTGCAGGCACAGTGTCCATGCATGTTAAACATTTAGTACTTCTAGAGCGCCAATGTTAATTAAATTTTTGCTTGCCGTAGTCTTGCCTGGTTCACTTTTGCCGTCTGTGCATGGCGTTTCCTGGCCCAGTTTTTAAATTCGTTTGCATGCTTAGTCGAGCATAAAAACAACAACAAATTGACAATAATGATAATGGGAAAGATGGATAATGATCAGCATTATCATGCACATCATCAACAACATCATCTTCTTTGTTCTGAATGTTGTTGCTCAATTTGTGGCGCCCCTCATTTTACGGGCATTTTACATTAAACTTTTGACTTTGAACTTGTGTGTGTTTGTTGATGATGATGATTGTTTTCGTTGTTGTTGTTGTTGTTGTGCCCCTTTCGTTCAACTCTGTGATGGGGCTCACAGTCCCTGAGAGTTACATTCGCACAATTCAATTTTTTGTTGTTGCAAGTTTCCTGGTTTCAGTTGTTACCCAGTTGCCCACTCACACGAATGTTTTAAATTTAGCTACAAAAGAACAGCAAAAAGAAGAAGAAGAAGAAGATGAACGCAAAACAAAAGCAGTTGTGCTTTATATGGACCGACATTTCAATTGCTGTGGCTATTTTTAGTCATTGTCATCAAGCGCGCAAATATTTTACTTGTTTTGCTTGCGTTTTTCTCATTCTTTCTGCTTTTTTTTTTCATTTTTGTATTTTTTTTTTAATCATTATTTGCATATTGAGGGAAATGTCGTGCGCGCTTCTGGAAATCGCAAACAAATAGTACGTGACTTGTTCTTAAGTTTTTTTTTTTGAAAACAACATTCTATAGATTTATGACAAGGTCGTTCGTAAAGAGGCTTTTAAGTGAAAAACCGTGTACAATAAAATCTCGAAAAATGTTTAGTATACAATATTGTAAATATACTTTCAATTAATAAATAATTTCTAAGGGAATAGGACATCTTTAAACCCCTTTTTATACCCTGAACCCATAAAATGGGTAAATCAGGGTATAATGGTTTTGTGCAAAAGTATGTAACAGGCAGAAGGAAGCATCTCCGACCCCATAAAGTATATATATTCTTGATCAGTATCAATAGCCGAGTCGATATGGCCATGTCCGTCTGTCCGTCCGTCTGTCCGTCTGTCTGTCTGTATGAACGCTTAGATCTCAGAGACTACAAGAGCTAGAGACTTCAGATTTTGAATATAAGTTCTCCTATACCATAAGCAGAACAAGTTTGCTTCAAATTATCGATAACTACTCTGGTTTTCGATATACACATGGAATCGATAACAAAAAATATCGAATTTGGAAAATAAAAAATGGGGGTTGGTGTAATGGGTAACGATAGAACTTTTCTCAAAATTTCGAAATCGGTTATGAAACACCAGAGATATCGTAAAGTTAAGTCAGCTATGAGTTTTGTTTAAAGTGATCAAAATTTGAAGCATACTTTTAGGACGCAAGGACTGCAACTGGGTTCAGGGTATCTGCTGGTCGGGCTATCCCGACTAGAGCCTTCTTACTTGTTTATTAACAATCTGTACTAGTTACGAGCTTTTCAAGTTTTGTGTCTTGTAATTGTATTTTAACAGCTGTACTTCCTGCTATAAAAAGTTCATTCAACTGAAATAACCTCGCAATAATTCAAAACTAAAACGCAGGTGTACAACATTCATCAAAACAAAAAAAAAACATTTATTTAAAAGCAAACATTTTATTGAAATGCTTTTAAGCATATTGCAATTTGTATTTTTTTCCTGAGAGCAATAGTCGCTTTTGTCTCGCCTTGATGTCACTTAGAATTGAATAATTATATATAGTATATATGAACATATGAGCTATGTTTTAAACATACACATTAACTAGACACTTTACGCATATTTAGAATTTTTTCAATGAACTTTCGCTAGTACATATAACTTGTTATATATATATATAAATTAATATGTACAGACACGCAAACGCTTGTTTAAAAATACAAATAAGGCAGCCAGCCAAAGACACAAAAATTAATGCCATGACGTCCATGTCGAATATATACTTGTAGTACATATATGTATTTAATGCTGTTTGTTTGAGATGAATAGTTGTCAGTTGTACTATTAGTTTCTCAAGGCATGACGATGTCATTCATTCACATTGAATTGTTTGCAGAACGCTGTGGCCATTCATAGTTTTTTTTTTTAATGTCATAGTTTTGTACAATCTATTTAAATAAAACCATGCAGATATCATCATTTTTTTTATTCTACTTTGCACCTGCCTACACACGTGCTATAAAATAAGGCTCTAATTGTTGAGTTTCACCAGCTTTGATCATTTGACTTGTGTTACTGGGCAGTATAAATAAAACTCTATAACAAATACCACGCGACTTAGGTTTTTTTCACACATTTTTGTGCGTTCCCAAATCGCAAAAAAAAAAAACAAATAATATTATATTTTTGCATGTACTAATAGGTGTATAAAAAGAAAGCAAGCTTTGCCATATAAACAAAAAGCTTAAAATAAATATCTTAAATGCTGTGTGCAAATTGTTAAAATAATAATAACAACGCAGCGTCGTAGCGAAAAGTATCTCATCGAATAGTTTCGCTAAATATTATGCAAATAAAGTTTAAAAACTAAGGGGTTGCCAGGCTTGCCAAAACTTAAAACTTAACAAACTACATAAAAAACAAAGCTTTAACTTATATTGTGAAAAATATACGAAAATTTTAATATTAATACATATTAAAAATAAAATATAGTCTCTTATCTCCCCGACGGGGAATTGAACCCCGGTCTCCCGCGTGACAGGCGGGGATACTAACCACTATACTATCGAGGACCGTGAAATTTTGCGCTGCAAAAATAAATTATTTGCTTAACAATAAACTAAATATTATACTATTCAAATATAATGATAAAGTTTAAAATAGAATCTCTATAAAATATATATTTAAACAGATATCTAAAAAGTATCGGTAACGAAAAATTGTAGACTTTTAGGTTGATCAACTGTGTTTGTTTAGTAAAGATCCCAACTTATTACATAAAAGCTTTGAAGATTTAATGTAAAGAACCCAGTTAATCACTTACAAGCCATTAACTTATTAAAATTGTAAGATTTCTGATTAAAAAAATTCAAAAGAGCCGCAAAACAGGCACACAAAATTAAACTTAATTAAACTTAAGTCGTCAATTCATCGGCACTAACTAATTTGCATTTCAATCACATACAAAAGTCAAGCAAAGTCATTTTTGGCAGTTGTCTTAACTTTAAAATCCCCCTATAAAATCCACCCACTAAACTTCACTTAACAGGGCACAAATGCTTAAGTGAAAAAAATATATAATAGGAATAATGAAATACTGCTAACTAATACCTACCTATATACAAAAGGAAAAAAAAAACACAGTTAAAAATTTCGCACATTTTTTTTTTGTAGGTTTTGTTGTTGTTGGCTTTTATTGTTGTTGTTATTTTTGTCGGCGTGTTCCGCCATTTGTAGCGCTCATTTAATTTTTTATTGTTGTTTATTGCTTAACGAAATGTTCATTTAAAATGTTTGATTACAACGATTTGTGAAGTTCAGTCGAATTTGAGATTTTCACGCTGGAGGAGCAAAACCGAACGCGATCGCAATGCGATTTTAAATTGCATGCGAATCGATTACGATTTCATTATCAGTCGCCAAAATCAGATCAGTGCTATAAACACTATAAAGCACAATTCAAGTGTCGCAGTCGTTCAACAAAACAAATATCAAACAAAAGTGGCCTAAAGCAAAGTGAAGTGAACACCAATCGGAATTGAAAATCAACCAAAATGCAGTTCCTTAATATGATTTGCCTCAAGCAAAGTGGGTTTACAATTTATTTAAATAATTATCTTATATCCATGTATGTGCTGTGAAAAAAACCTTGAAAAATTGTTCAACAAACTCAATAAATTTCAAAATTTAACTTTAAAATGTGAGCGCATTTATAATACGTGTTCTACATATGTCACGTGAATATATATGTGTATATAAATTATTTTAAACCAAAGATAAGATAATTTCCACATCATTGATTTCTGTGTCACTTAGCCTTAAAAATGAGTAAAAGTTAATAAAAGAACAAATTAAACCAATTCGAAATAAATTCTTAAGAATCCTTGAAAGTAAGTTTTGAACTCAAAGTTATTTTTGCGCAAGGTTTAAAGATACATAAAGCGTTCCTTTAAACTGATTTATGAAAAGTTTCTTAAAAAATTTAATTTAATTTCTTAAAAAGACAATTATGGTAATATTTGAAAAATACTGCTTTGAAAAAGATTTTTCCTTAGTTAAACTGTTTGGAAAAATTAGCGTATCGAAACGAATTCCATAAAATCGAAAACCTCTCCTTATAAACAAGATTCCACATTTTTATAATCTAAAGCAAATAAAAAATTTCCATTTTAGTTCATATGTAATTTTCTGATGCAGTAGTGTATATCATACAACCATACATATAAGGCGACAGACTTAATAAGTTTTTCATAACAAACTGCATTTAATATATTTTAATACATATAAGTATGTATTTTTATATAGTAGTAGTAGTACAACACTCCTTGTACATGTCAACCGTTAAGGTCAGTTGACAAAAACAGTGCGATTAATAAAAATAAAGCTTCTTGCAATTCGCTTTTAAATACAACGTAACTATAACATAATATAACATATTTTTAGCTCAACTTTTGCACCTCGCAATTAATTAATCAAAATCATTGAAAATAAACGCATCAAAAGAGCTAAATGCAAAATTAGTTTAATCTTTAAGAAATGTGATGAAAAGATAAAGAGGAAGCATTTATACTTAATTTAGAAAATCAAGAAAATTGTTTTAAATAATTTTATTTATTTATTTATTGCCTTTCTAATAAATTATTAAATCCAAGTAAACCATAGAATAAAAGAAACGAAATTAAAATTATTAAATTTATTAAGAGAAAAGGAGAACGGAGAAGTACTCTTTGGGAAGTCATTAACATGCCTTCAATCAATTTAATTAATGTGGAAAGTATGAAATAAATCAAGATATTATCGTAGTACTTTTTATTGCAATACTCTTATTAAGAGTGCAATAACAGCGCGCCGTCTTGCATTCAGCTTGTTAATGTGTCAATATTAAAATTATTATTAAGATCGTACAACAAAAGTTTCCTTGCCTATAAATAGACTGCGCATAAATACGTATTGGCGTTTTCAAAGTGCAATGAACCCAAATTGTTTTGACGCAGCTGTCCCTAGCGCTAACCTACGCTTACAAGCATACTGCGAATACGCACTACCCCAGTCAGCGCTTGGAAGTCCCTTTTACTTCCAGACGTCACTTCCAATAATTCCTGGATTTGAACAGAAAGAGAATAGAGTATATTTGACTCTCAGCAATACATCGAAGATCTCTCACTTTGGCTACGACTGATCACGATTACCTTTTGCCCAGCTCCACTTCCTCTCTGTGCGTCGATGATTGCATTGAAATGATATGCAAAAACCGCACAGCGAACTTCTCTATAAATAAATGCACGCAGAAAAGAGAAATGAGTGTTTAGTGCGAATTTGTATTTTTATAGCATGATTGTATGGCGCATAAAAATGCACAGCATTTAGCGTATTGGGGCTAAAAATTTACACTCTAAATAAAGATAGGTATATATGTATGTATATGAGAGATGAAGATGATATAGTACCCCAATCCATGTATACGTATTTACATATAGCGATTTCAGAGAAATGCTTTTGTGCCATATGCTAGATGCTACATGGAAACGAAATCGTTAGCCAGACCGCAATGCGAAATACGAATTTTCCATGACGGTTCTTTTAGAATAGACACAAAACGTATCTCAACTAGAGATAGCTCACTGTGTGTGTTTGTATGTATATAAAGTGAACTGTAATGGTTTTCAGTAAGGTTATTGTTATGTATGAGAATACATTGTCATTTTGTCTATGCTCAACTTTTTGGAGCTCTCTTGCTCTTGCTAATTGTTGACGTTTTTGATAATCGTTGTTATTGTTGTCAGTACTTGTTAAACCACAGTACAATACAAGTCACAGGCCAGATGTTAATCTTTTCATTTGTGTATACATATATATATCGTAGATGCACTTAAAAAATATTCGAAATAGCATTAGTTAACAAAAACTAAAAGTCAAAGATGCAAGTTAAAAGAACAAAACAGATGAATCCAGTTTTAGCGTTGATCATTTGAGACGTATGTACGTGTACCACTGTGCCACTGTACCAGAGTTTGCTCTCTCATTCATACGCTCTCTCTCTCTTTCACCTCAAGCGCGCTGTCTGCTTTTGATATTTGCTCAATACATTTATTTCTGTAGTTCTCCTAATGTACTTTTTTGTTGTGCCCCGCATGCTCCCTCTACCCAGTTTCTTCGCACACTTGTTACGCGCTGTTGTTGTTGCTGCTGCTGACGTTGACGCTGACGTTTCACGGTTTGAGCTTTGGGGGCTATTCCGCTTTGGGTTGCCACAATGTTCGCTCAGTTGTTGCGCGGCGTTGAATATAAACGCGTCGATATCGCATCGAGCACAAAGTAAAAAGAGATAAGGCGAACGAAGAACTACATAAAATAAAGACGCGCGCGTGCGTTTGCAGATCGTCGATCATTGTATGTGTGTGAGGAAGAGAAGACGATAGGCGGGGAAGGAGCGTACTAAAAAAAAATGTAATTACCATAGCAATAAATAATTCATCATAGTTTTGCGTAAATTGTTTTGATTTCTTTTGCGTGAAATCAATAAAATAACATACAGTGCAGCAGACCTTAATCAAAACTAATTGAACTCTTATGATCGGCAGCTGCAGCAACAACAACAGCGACGATCGGTCGTGTGACAGCACACTCATACTCAGTCTTGTTTATCATTTTCACATGATCGTGTGACCATACTCATACTTAGTCTCCATCCCCCCCCCACTCACCGTGAACACCCTGTGTAGTTTAAATATTGATTCATTGTGATTTAACTTGACGGCGCCTGGCAACCAATTTCATTTTGTTGTTTTTTGTTTTATATGCTTTGGCTTTGGCTTGTTGCTATTTTAAAATTTTCTCTTCTCCTTTCTCAAATTAGCATAGCACTGCTTTGGCCATAACCTTCGAATGTTTTATTTTAAGTTAACACATAAAAAAAATTAAACCGTTTCCTGTGCGATTACCCCTTGCACTCTTCTTCTTGATTGTGTATTTGTTGTGTAAACATTTGAGTTTTTATTTACCTGTCGTTATTACGGCTTTTTAAATTGCGAAATTGCGGTAAATGTTCAATTCGTGTAGCTACCCTCTCTGTATTTGGTTTACGCTTGTGGTCTAATTGGAATACACACACACATACACATCCACTCTGACATAGTCACATGACGGCACGCCCCAGATAATTGTTATTAATATTATTTTGTATGTTTTTCGTTAGATATTGGCTTATCACAAGCTATGTATATAGATATCAGTATTGGTTTGCTGCTGTTTGCACAGCTAACGGTAAACCGCGTCCAATTCTCTTTTTCCAACTACAGTGTCTCAAGTCTTTACAAGGCTCAACAATGTTTTTGCAATTGTATCACAAGTTTTTCTATTTCTTTATGTACACAAGTAAAACTGTAAACTTAATTGCACTTTCTTCGCTTTGTTGTTATCGCTGTTGTTGTTGTTGCATCTAAAAATAACTGAATGCGGTCATTGGTCTCCCACACACCTCCGCACAGCACATAACTGATAGCGCGCCAAGTCAATTTTTATGCTATTTGAGAATTTATGAACATAAAAAAGTGCAACTGTATAATTAATTTTTTTAAATTATTTTTATTGTAAAATAATAGTAATAAATAAATAAGTGGAACAAACGGTTGAATTAAAAACATACTAAATAACTAATAACAGTATGGCAACGCAAGACAAAGAGTAAGAAAGTGACACACTGCTTTTGCCGCGACTGTTGAACAGTCAGCGTCTAAGATTAAGTGCACACTCACTGTTAAGTTCAGTTGATTCATAAAAAAAAACCACACACTAAAATGCAAAAACACTCATAGCGCTTATCAGAGTCGCTTTTGTGTGGAAAAATTTTGCCTTTTCTCGATTTATCAGTCATTAAGAGGGCAGCAGGTCTCTCAGAATATGTATGTATGTACGTCTCTGTGTTTGTGTGTCTATTTTATTTTTCCCGGCATGTGTGCGCTATCATAAAAATATTGTTTACTTATGAACGTGGAGTGGTTTCCCCCGCCAGTGTTTATAGCCAAAACGTTCTGATGTTCGGAGAGTGAAATCGAGAAGAGTAGCAACATTCGCTCAGCCGAGTTGAAACAGAGAGCGAGGCTTAATGGGCCTTTGCAGTTGATAACTGGCTTTGGTCGGATCAGGTTTCAAGAAAATAAATAAATTAGTAAAATTTTAATTCGTTTTTCATACATATTGCTTGTGTATTTAGTTATTTATATACACCATGTTGCATGTTTTGTTGCCGTTAAATTTTCAACTCCTTCGCTTTGCACTTCTTTTAATACTTTTGCCGAAAACATCACTAAGGTTTCACCCACTTTATAAGTACTCTCTTTTGCTCTATTGCAGAAGTTGCATACTTCGCCAACAACAACAACAACGATAAAAATAACAACAACAACAACAATATAAGCGACAACAAGTTAACAGCTGAAACAGAAAATCAAACAGAAAATAACGTCTTTAGCTGCTTTGGCAAAAAGCAGCAAACAGAAGATCAGCTCAAAGAGGAACGAAAGGGAAGCTACAACTTGCAACAGATCAGTACAATAGATTGCAGTAACCAATACGCCAGCTACAAGCAACAGGACACAGAATTTGGAACCACCAAAGAGGAGCAGAATCAATTGAAGGATCAGGAGAAGGAAACGCTAGTTGTTATAGCCAAACAACCAAAGCGACAAACACAACGATCACAATCACAACCAGCAATCTTGCAACAACGAAACACCAACACTAACAACAAACGTCCAGGAACACCACACGCCGCCGTCAGAAGCATGACTTCAATACCTGCCGTATTGTCCAGCAATAATGTGGCTGGTGCGGCTGCTGCTGGTGCACCCATTGCACCAGAAAAACAGCCATGGCCCAACTCGAAAGATGATTACGAGTTGAGAGATGTGATTGGTGTGGGTGCCACAGCGGTGGTGCATGGTGCCTACTGTATACCCAAGAATGAGAAATGTGCCATCAAACGTATCAATCTGGAGAAATGGAATACGTCCATGGATGAGTTGCTAAAGGAAATACAGGCGATGTCGTCATGTAATCACGAAAACGTTGTCACCTATCACACATCGTTTGTGGTTAGGGAGGAATTGTGGTTGGTCTTACGTTTACTCGAGGGTGGATCCCTACTCGACATTATCAAGCATAAGATGCGTACGGCAAACTGTAAGCAGGGTGTCTTTGATGAGGCAACGATTGCTACGGTGCTGAAGGAGGTGCTCAAGGGTTTGGAGTATTTCCATTCGAATGGACAGATCCATCGGGATATAAAGGCGGGTAATATACTCATCGGTGATGATGGTACCATACAGATTGCAGATTTTGGTGTTAGTGCCTGGTTGGCAACCGGCAGGGATCTCTCCCGACAGAAGGTACGCCACACATTTGTGGGCACACCATGTTGGATGGCACCGGAGGTCATGGAACAGGATCATGGCTATGATTTCAAGGCGGACATCTGGTCATTTGGCATAACGGCCATTGAAATGGCAACGGGTACGGCGCCATATCACAAATATCCACCCATGAAGGTCCTAATGCTGACGCTGCAAAATGAGCCGCCCACCTTGGATACGGGCGCCGAAGATAAGGATCAGTATAAGGCCTATGGCAAGACATTCCGCAAAATGATCGTCGAGTGCCTGCAAAAGGAGCCCTCAAAGCGTCCCACTGCCAGCGAGCTGCTCAAGCATGCATTCTTCAAGAAGGCCAAGGATCGCAAATATCTCACCCAAACCCTGCTTCAAACTGGACCCAGCATGGAGACACGCGTCCACAAGGCAGCCAAACGTCAGCCAGGCGCCTCGGGTCGTCTGCATCGCACCGTTACCGGTGAGTGGGTGTGGTCTAGCGAGGAGGAGGATAATGCCAGTGGCAGCGGTGGACGCAAACATCCTTCATCCGATTCCGAATCGGAGGATCGACCGATCAATCGTCTAGAACGCGCTGATAGCTCGGACAGTGATCGTGAGGAGACAACACCTGAAATAACACGGAGCGTATCTTCCGCAACAATGACGCCGGGCGGTGGCGCAGGCGCAGCAAATGCTACTGCTAATCAGGTTAATCAGGATCTAGCGGCTGGCGTTGCGCAAATTCCATTGCCCAGTGATGCAGCCGTTAGCGGAGGTGGTGGTGGTGGTGTAGGTGGTGACGCGCCTCCTGTTAATCTTGTGCTGCGGATGCGGAATCTGCGACGTGAACTGCACGACATTCGATTTGAGTTTGCGGTGGGCAAGGATACTGCCGAGGGTATTGCCACAGAACTGGTGGATGCTGGTTTGGTCGATGGCCTCGATACGCAACCGATGGCTGTGCATCTGGATCAGCTGATTGCCCAATGCGACATCATGAAGACAATAACGTTCCAGCTGAGCTCGGGCGTACAACCTGGCGAAACGCCCGATGAGCGTTCGTTGGTTGGCTATGCGCAAATATCCATTACAGACTAGGATACGGAGTTGGCCAGTTAGTTGGCCTAGTACAGCTTAGTGTTTCAGCATTAGTTGCAACCCGTTATATAATGCCTGCGCCGCTTTTCTTAGCTATTATATAGACACTAGTTAACTAGAAACTATGAAAAACTGTAAATTCTATTTGGTGTTAGAGATTCTAAACGCCAGTCGTGTGTCGAGTTTACTAAACAGAAATTATTATATAGTACATATTTATACCACATAATTACCATTACTTATTTCTATCACTATCTCTCTGTCTTTCGCTCTCGCTCTGCGCATTGTAATTACTTCATTACTTCTATCTTTCTCTACCTTTCCTGCCGTAGTTAGTCGCAGCCAAAAAAAGAAAATGGTTACAAAAAACAAAATCCCCCTCAAAACTGCTATTAAGTAGCTAAAAAGAAGTAAAATCGAAAATCGTGTACTTATTCGTTATTGTTTCGTTGTTTTTAAGTAGCGCACTTTGCTCTGTATATAGAAATATATATATACATATACATATGTAGAACATTACTACACTATATACACCCGTGTATATGTATTTTTGTAGCTGCTTATCATTTCGATAATTATCTTTTATTTATTCTCTAGCGATCTAAATTAGTTTTAAGCTTTTTAAGTTTTTTTTTTTTGTTTTTCTATTTTATGCTGTTTGTAGAATCCTGTAATTTTTAAGTCAGAATTGTCAACAATTATGGTAACAATGATTAACAATTATTGTAAGTAATATATGCTTGCAAAAGATGTATTTAATTTTTATGAAGTACACATATACATACATATATAATAAACATATATATTAATAATGAATATTAAACAAGAATAACTTATAGCATAACAAGAAAGAGAAGAAAAAAAACAAAACAAATGTGAAACAACAAAAATCATTTTGTGTTTTTATTGAGGGGTTTTTACTTTCTTTATATTAAGTTTAATTTTTATATTGGCATTTAAACATAAATAATTATTTTAAAAGTATTGTAGTTACTTAATAGACAAAAAAATATCAAATCGATGAATTTTTAGCTAGAATAAAATTCAAAAAATTTTTATGTATTGGACCAGCAACAGTTGTAAAAAAAACTATTAATTTTTTTAAAACTCATATCTCCAGTGATCACTGTACTTTCTCATTAGAAACACTTTGGAAATTTTGTTGATTCCTTAAAATTTCAATAAGTTGACTACGCAAATAGCGTGTCTGCAAGCTCAGCTCGACTTAAAAATTATACCTTATCGATAAATACAGTAATAATAAATAAAGAACTATGAAGTCTGTAGCAATCCCAAGATGCCAGTATATGCCTGTAATTTTTAGAGATTAGTGAAGAACGTTTTAAATGAAAAACAAAAACAAAAAAAAAACTAATCAACTAGATATAGATGAACATTTTAAATGCAAGAAAATAAAATAAAAAGACAAGACCTGTTCTTTAAATGTATTCCTATAAAACTTATAAAAACTTAGCCCTAGGCTCTATGCAGGTCTTTGTCAACAATACATACTATACTATAATTGTATAGTTAAGAGCGAGTTCAAACTATAGCGAACTGTACTTACTTAAATATATGGAGAGAAAAAAATTGTATACGATTTGATTTGACTTTAAAATAAAACGGCATTTGGCTTCACAAACCCAAAAATACAAAAGTGAATTTATTAAAAAAAAAATTGTGTGTGTCAGCTCCGACGCACGACTCGAGTTTTATCTTCTTCGGAATATCATAACGGAATTCTTAAATAATAAGAGAATGAACTAGCAAGTGTTGGACACACTAATATAATATGAACGCAACTGTGGATATGTAGTATGATACGTATGTTATAAGGGTATCCAACATTCGACATGCGCTGGTTTTCACAAAAACAGTCAGTATCCTTGCCATACAGTTATACAAAGTAACGAAAGTGTATTTAGTTGTTCATTTGTCGATGTCGTTTGCTGCCGACAACAGATTAAAAGAACAATTTAAATGCATTGCAGCAATGAAACTTACTTCTACTGTATCCAATCTAACTGTTGTTACAAGGTGATTAACTAACAGGGTGATCAATATAATATAATATACATATGCGTATAATATGCAAAATTCACTCACCGGCAGCAGCAACAACACAACGCAGTTCAATGCAAGCGCTTCCGCGCCCGCTCTCTCTCTCTCTTTCTCACTCTCTTTTCGCTGAGCACTTTTACAAAAACAAAAGGCTCACTTCACTTCACACACGAGAAAAAAATAAAAAAAATATTTTATTTTCACTGCACTTCACAAAAAAAAATATCAAAAAATATACAGTTATTAGTACTGTCTAAAATACTTCGCTTATTTGGAAGATTTGCAGCAAGTTTAAAGCAACAACAACACACACGTATGAGCACGAAGCTCCTCTCTCTCTTTAAAGGCAAGAAAACATGGCGTCCTTTTTTTCAAGCTCGATTTGCTCAAAAACCACTTTCAAAGGCAATTACACGGCAATCCTTAATGTAACAAACACTTTGCGTATGTTCAGTGGGTTATATAAGCACAATTTAGACTTTAATATAGCGCGTATCAATTTTAATTGAATAATTAAACGGACGATAAGCTGCCTGCGTTGTCAAGGCGAGCTAAGTTTTAGGCTGACTGGAACAAGTGGAATTCGTGGACATGTGGAAGCTAACGATCGCTCTCTGTAGTTAGAGCAAGACATTCATTTTTATATCCGTATTCGCGATGTTGGTGTACATTTGTGTGAGACAACAACTAAACAGGCAACGTTTTTTTCACTCTTGTTCGGAATAACCTAACGGAATTCTTGTATATGTAGTTCAATCCACTACTTATAATTGAAGCAATTTCTCAATTGTTCACTCAGTGCCAACTAAATATGCCATTTTTTGCAAATTTATTGTTGAACAACATATCCACAGTATCACTTATATGTATCCAACATTCGTCAGGCGCTAGTTTTCACAAAAACGTAACGAAATTTTGTCAGTTGCTTTCAGTCCTCATATTTTTTCATACCGGGCTACTTATATGCAAATCGATTTTTAAGGAGTAAACTCCAAAAATAGAAACTAAATATCATTTGTTTAAAAAACTTCAAAATTTCTGCTTTGCAGTTAATTTCGATATCATGGCCGATTATTTTGACGAGCTGGGACATACGCCCACGGGACCAGAGGGTGCCAACGACTATGAGCGTCATCATCGCCGTCTCCAGGTGCTAGCCATAATGAATGGCATTGATATAGAAATCGAAGCGCCCGAAGCATCCAAACGGGCTATAGCTGAACTTCCTATTCATGAGATCGCTGCCGAAGAGGTTAAGGAGGATTTCGAGTGCTCGGTGTGCAAGGAACCAGCGCAGGCAGGCGAAAAGTTTAAGGTTTTGCCATGCAAACACGAATTTCATGAGGAGTGCATTTTGCTCTGGTTAAAAAAGGTAAAAAATATAATGAATAATAATTTATTTGACATAGCAATTGTATTTAATGCATTATGTACTTACATTTTTTTAAAGGCAAACTCCTGTCCCATTTGCCGTTATATTTTTGTGAGTATTAAAAACTTATCACATTCTTTTACTAATTAATTTGTGCATTTAGGAGACCGATGATGAGGTTTATGAAGAGTTGCGACACTTCCAGCAGGATGAGGCCAACCGTAGGGATCGCCAGAATTCACTAATGGATTCCATGTTTGGCTAACAGACGCAATGGCTACAAATTTTGTTTCTTTGGGTTGGGTTGAATTTTTGGTTTATGCTCGTCATGTATACATGCATATGTAATTTAAGCAAAATATAAAAATAAAAGGCTTACAAGGGATTATTAAGTTTTGTTATAAAGAAATTGTTGAACAACACGAAAGGTAAGTTAAATATGTACCAACTCAATAATTTTATACAAGTTCGCTAAACTTGTAAGCTGCTCACAATTGCTGTTTGCCTGGAATTACTAGCAAATTTTATAATTTATCGAGCAAAATTTGTGCTCAAATGATTTGTGAACACAATTTGCTGTGTGAACAGCGTACCAATTTAATATTACGTTCGCGAGAAACTAGCTCACTAAAAGAACTAGTGATCTGCTAAAGCTTGTTCAACACTATTGCTTATAGGTATTTTGAAACACTTGCGCTTTGCCGGCTCATTTCGTTTTTTCGTTCGGTAAAGTTGGAAGACGAACAATGAATTTGCGTTTAGCTATTGTGTTAATTGGAATATAAAAACAAGTTAAATAACAAAATGATCACCGACGAAAGCGGTGTAAAGTTTTTTGATCGCAAATTCGTGGCCTCCAATTTGCATAGTCAATTGCGATGCCCAAAATGCAACAGCGAATATTCGCATAAGCATACCAAAGCCGGAGCAAAAGGTAAACGTACATATAATATAGAATTTTTACTCAATCGCAAATCTCTATAAAACAATCCTAGCTCTTAATCAATTGCTGAGACTTCTGTGGCGGAAACATATGTACATGCAATATATTAATGTATGTGTATGTATATATGTGTTTGCGTGTATGTGTGTGTGAGTGCTGAACTGACATACCGTTACTTTGTGAATGCCATGTATACATGTATGCGCGCTTAGATTTTTTTTTTTTGCCAAATCTTCGTGGTGAAAAAGGAGTTGACGTGTTATTCACGTGGTGAAATTAAATAGTTTTTAATTGTATTTCGCTTTCTGATGTGTACATAAATATTTAAAAATAATACCCAATATATTACAGATAATAGGCGTCCATTTCTTTTGCCTTGCGGTCATAATATGTGCGAATATTGTATTTCTAAACATCGCCAAAAAAGCGATTTCAAGTGCGCTGTGTGCTGCAATTCGGCACAACCGACAATTGCCGCAAAGGATCCAAATCACAAGTATGTGGGCAACATACGCGACTATTACGAGCTCAATTATCATGTGCTTGGCGAAACAAACAGTCTTGACTATTATCGCCGTTACTCGGTGGAGTCGGTCAACAATTCGTTAAAATGTTCGGGCGACAACACGACCGAAATTGTCATGGAGACAAAATGCAGCGAGTGCAATCACATAGCTGCAAATGGCGAGTGCAAGCAGTGTTGTGCTTTTTACTGCCGACGCTGCTTTGAGATTGTACACTATCACAGCCGCGTCCTCCGCTCACACGTCTTGCAGCGTCTGGCCGACAACAAGCGCCCCGAAAAGGGTATACGCGTGGGCAATGACATCTTTCGCATGCCCGATCGCACGCCATGCAGCGCACATAATATGCCGAAAAGTATCTACTGCTTTAATTGCAAACGCAACCACTGCAAAGGCTGCTCAAAGTCATATCATGGCAATCACAAAACATGCTCAGTGAACGAATTGGTAAGCTATAATGTTTATAAGCTATAATCGTTATGCATGTGTTTTAAAAGAATCATATAATAATCATTATTATTTTGTAGAACTTTCAATATATCACCGAAGTTCCAGCTACAATTCAATCGTTGGACGCTGGTCTTTTTCATATCAACAATGCACAACATGTAAGTAACATGATTAACTTAATACTTGGCTTTTTTTTATTTAATTACATAGTATGTATAACTAGTGGGTTTTCTATTGGTAATATATAGTTTATAGTTGCGTTTATATTTAGCTATTTACAGTGATCGCTCGCTATGAATAATATAAAGCGTACAAATCAAAACAAACGACGAACAAGGACATACAAATTCTCATTACAAATATGGCAAGCATTCTCTCTCTCTCTCTCTATCTGTCTTTCTTTTAACCAGGCTTATTGCTCTCATTAACTAGTTTCTCGCCTGCTCACTGTTTTGCTGCATGCTTGTTACAATAGGCATTAGATGTCCCGTATTGCCATCCGTTTTAATCTCAATTACTTCCAGTTTCTCAACGCTTACTTTTGTTGTCTCATGCTGTTTTTGCTGTCCGGCAGCCGCATTTGTGTCCCGCAAGCTCTGTAGCTTATTCTCCACCTCCACACTGCTATCTGGCAGCTCAACATCCAGCTCTGGTTGTGGTTCGAATTCAGGCACTCCTTCGAGCTCTGGCTCTGGGTCTGGTTGTGCCTCCAGCTCTGGCTCTGGCGTAGATGGTACAACAATTGGCCTTCGGGTGAAGGATTGTGTATCCTGTGCTATTGTCGTCGGCACCATAATGGTTGTTGGCGCCTGGCCATAGGTGTCATAGGTGCCACGCTCTGATATGTCATCAATCTCATCATCAATGAGTAAATTTCGCTCCGAGCTCTGTTCATAGGCCTGAGCATTGAGGCCGCTGCCATGTTTGGCCGCCGGCTTGTGATTCTTGGGCATGGCAGTCGTTAATGCTGCCTCCTCATCCCCCATTGCAGGCTTTTCTGCCTGCTCCGTCGCCTTGCGTTGCTTCTCGGTGCGCATTTTCTCTTCCATTTCCTGGAACTTCATGGCCAGATATCTGCGGTCAAAATACTGGTTAAATTCTGTTAAAGCAATTATTTTGATTGCTCCTAATTACTTATCCACAATCGGTCCATTGTAGTCCTCGGGGAATTTCGGATTGAAGGGCAGTATGTATTTATACAAACGTTCATTCAGCACATAAAGTTGAGATGTTGTCGAACATTTCACATTAAACCACCAGTCACAAGTCAGTGCAATCTGTGATGGAAAGTATTTGGTTTAAATTCGATGATTAAGTTTGAAGCTCTTAGACATTAACCTGACTGAAGATGGTGCCATTGGGGCACAGAAAGGACGCCTTGCCGCCATTAAGGTCACAATAATGCCAAACTTGACAATTTGTCTCCGGATCCCCAAAGAAGCCTTTGTAACGTTGTTGAGTGCATTCAAAACTAGTTTTCGGTATCTCTGCAAAGTTGGGATAATCAATGCCAGCACGTCCGGTGCTCGGGCCAGGGTGTTTATCTAAGGAAAAATTATATGAAAAACTTTTAATTTACAGAAATATTTCAACATATTTTATTCAACTTACTTGGTCCACTTTGATGCAATAAATCAGCATCAACATTTCCTGCAGTTTTTATATTCGAATGTTGGTCCTCATCGCTGCCAGTATTGTAGTCATAATCAGGATTATTATTGCTGCTGGGTTTTGTCTCATGATGTTGGGGTGGATCTGGGACAATGGTTTGTGTTTGCTTTAGATTCTGGAGAATGCGTATCAATGTCTTTATAGAGTTGTCAATGTTGTCGGGTGTTAGGGTTTGGGGCAAGTGATTGCTTGCCTGCAACTTGTGCAGAATCTCTGCCAGCGAGGAAGTGCGTATATCAGGTAACTGATCAGCATCGTCATCATCATAAACCTGACTTGGTCTGGCCTTGGGTGGAGCCAATTTACGTTCATTTGCATGTTTGTTGTGAATGGGTTTGAGTTTGACGGGCGGTGCAACAGGAACAGTTCGAATGGGCAACTCGCTGCTGGGCGATCCTGCTGCTGCTTCTGCTGGTGGTGGTGGCTTACTGGACACATAGACATATTTGGGTGTGATCTTCACTGTCTCACTTGGCGTTGATGGACTGATGTAAACGGGCCTTCGAGTGGCCTTATAGTTTTGTACTGTTGTCACTGGTTGCAATCGCAGTGTGGGTTGATGCCTGTATAGAACTGGAGCACGTGTGGGTGGCAACTCATGATGTAACTTCGGTGGCGGTGGTGGTGGTGGCTGCTGCTGCTGATGTGCTGAATGATGATCTGTATATGGCGCTGTGGTTGTAACCAGTATATAAGCATGTTGGGGTGGACGTGAAGGTGCTGACTGAGGTGTTGACTCCTGTTGTGGATGTAGATGCTGTTGTTGATGCTGTTGCTCCTCGTCCAGTGATTGACGCGGGCCATCGATTAAATAATCGATAAATTGTGTAGGTGCAGGCGAGCTGTCAATTAATCAAACTAGTATTAAAGATTTTTTGTTTGCTTTCAAGATGGGCTTAAAAATGCTTCAGTAATTAAAGAAAAAGTTGAAGTCAAAGCATAATATGTTGAAGCATGAATATGAAAGTTAAGTATGATGAAACTTGTGTGAATAATAACTTACCCGAGCAGCGTATCCTTTGGCTGCTCATGCAGTTGATTCATAAGAGCGCGCAAGGGTATATGCAACACTTGTTGCTGCTGTTGGTGTTGCTGCTGCTGTTGGGTCGTCTGACCTGCCTCCGGGCGCACAAAAAGCCCATTGTAATTATGATTGTGGTGGATTGGTGGCTGAGGTGTTGGTGGTGGCGTATGCATGTGACTGTGGTGTGAGTGTTTGCCAGCTTTTGTATTGATTTGCGCTGACTGTAGATGATGTAAATCATCTATGTTATGTTGTTGAAGATGATGATGATGATGATAGCGTTGTTCCTGTTGATGATATTGTTGTTGTTGTTGCTGCTGCTGCTGTTGGCGATGTAGCTTCATGCGTTGTTGCAAGTATAGCACGTATTTCTCCTGTGGTGTCGGATGTTGATCCGGCGACATATTGAAGTAACTTTCGTATTTGTTCAAGTGTCCATATCCCGGCGACTTTTGTTGTAGTATCAATGCGGTTTTCGGCAATGATAATAATGATGATGAAGAAGACGAGGATGTGGCTGATGATACCACAGCTGGCTCATTGTACGCATTATAGCCAACACTGTGAGCGTGTATGTGTGTGTGTATGTGTGTGGAGAGGCATGCAAAAGCAAAGCGTATGAGCGTTGGAGTATTCAGTAGTAAGACATTATTAAAGGGGCTTCACTTATCTATATTCAGACACATATTGCTAAAGCAGACCTGCTGCCTGAATTATTGTTGTTATTGACCATTGCCCGAGGCTGTTTATGACATGATTTTGCCATTTCGAACATTACGAGATGAACACGTTGACGCCTGCTCGCTCATCAGCCACCCTTGGGCAGCGCCTTGTGGGCTACATTAAACGGCTTCTTACGTCACCAAATGCATTGCATTGGAGACAGAGAAAGTAGCAAAACAGAAACAGAAATAGAGCTTGCGCCGTCATGCATTAGATGAAATTGAATTCTCAGCCCAAGGGCATTGCGTGCAACGTGTGTGCAACATCTGCCACTGCAGCCTTGCTGCTGTTGCAACATTTTTTCACTGTATAGCTTTAATTTGAAAACCGTTTTCGTTCTCTATAGAATCTTAAAAGTAAAGAAATAGTGTAAATAAAATGGCACAAAGGTATTGCTCTACTAGCAAAGCAAGGCTGTGCAACATGTATAATATGTTTGCAACATGCGACAACTGCAAGCGATGGTATGTTGTATCAAATTTGGTGTATTTTGGGCGTGTTTCTGTGTGAGAATCTTGCCAAACAACTTTGCCTAGATATGCATCTTACAGATACAAATGTCAGCATATAGCAGCAGATTAAAGATTCTCTTTTTAGTTCGCATGTCGGGTTTAAATCTTACCTTGATGTCGGATGCACCAACTCCTCTTGCTGTCTTCCCTGCTGTTGCTGCTGTTGCGCCTCCTCTTCATCTGCCGTTTGTGAATCCGGCGATGCGGCAACTGCAGCATAATCCGTAACAATTTGTGTTTGATGAGAATTTTTATTATGGTATACAATTTCAGTTGGTTGCGGCTTTTTGTTGTAATTGATTGGATTGCCATTATGCAGTTCATTGTTATTATTATTGTTGTTGTTGTTGTTTTTGCTGTTGATCGCTTTGCTCAGTGGCGTATAAATAATGGGTATAAAGTGTCCCGGCACCGTATTCTGAGCTGTAAACGGTGTTAAATTGACTTTTGGTTGTTTGCCACGCTGCCGATGGAACTGCAGCAGCTGTGTCTGTGTTGGGGGCGAGTGAGGTGGCGGTGGCAACAACTCATATTGCTCCTGTTGCTGTTGTTGTTGTTGTTGCTGTGGAAGCGGCGGAAAGTGCTGCACTGTCTTGTGCTGCAGAGTTAAGAGTTTAGAGTATTTATTATGAATTTCACGATTATTTGTCAATGTTTATGCCTCTCTTATATAACTTGCCTTGTGCGTTGGGTTCAATGGCTTGTAGGCAATAAATGTGGCGCCGGCATCTGGCGACGATGGCGTCTCCTTGCCATGACCAGGTGAAGGCGGCGATAGAGGAGGTAGATGATGATGACTCCCGCCACCGCCAGTAGCCAACGCATGATACACTTCCGCTGCACCAGACTGATAATGCTGCTGCTGCTGTTGTGGATGTGAATGTGAATGTGGTTGTGGCATGTAAGCCAGTGGCACGGGAATGCGGCTGGGAGCAGCTCCTGCTGCTGCTGCTGTTGCGGGGGCAAGCAGTTGCGAGCCACCAGCTGATGAGGCATGTTTAACAGCATATTGCTGATTGATGGGCAGCTCTGGTGCCGGCAAATAGAAGGCCATATAGGGTATCAAACGTCGATTACGCTCCGAGGCACTCAGCTCAGAGTCAGCGGCAATGGGGCCACTGTGGTTTTTGCCACCGGCTGTGGCATGAGGCAAACGCACCAGGCATGCAACTGCAATAATATTAAACATTTTATTTGTTGTTTTACGAGAAATTTTGATTGTTTTTATCGCTTTCAGAAAGAAAGTTTATTATCAGCGATATTTAATAGTAAACTGGTATGATTTCAAAATATTTCTATCAAATTATTATTATATATATCTTTATTTGTCGACGGTAAACTGGGCTCTGGGCCCATACAAATACTCCCTATGCATTTTCGAGATTGTAAAATTACTATTGCCAATATTATATAATGTAATTCCAAACTATAGTAATGATTCATTTAACACAGTATTGCTTTGCTGCGCCTCTAAATGCAACCAACGGCACTTAAGAATCTGTCTTAGGTTCCATCTCGTTTCTATATTCGGATCGAGTAGTACAGCAACTGTTGCCTTGGCATGTGGTGAGATGTCATCCTGTAGCTTGCGACGAAACGCATACATCTTGGCCAGCTGATCGTCGTACAACTTCTTTAAATTGCTATCATCGAATGGCATCTTGCCATTCAACATTATGAACAATATGACGCCCAAGGACCAGGCATCTGCCACCTTTGGAGCATAGGGCGCACCGTAGACAATTTCGGGAGCTGCATAGGCAGCAGACCCGCAATACGTCCTCGACATATATTTTTCACCAGTCTCTGTGATGCAGCCGCAGGCAAAACCAAAATCGGCTAGCTTTACATTAAAATGCGACGATAGTAATATATTCTCGCACTTCAAATCGCGATGGGCTACATCGTAACTGTGCAAATAGTTTAAGGCGTTGGTCATCTGATAGAACCAAATCTTAGCCTGCGTCTCCTTCACAAAGCCCACCTGCTGAATGTGCGTCAATAGATCACCCCGCTCCGCAAAACGCATAAATATAAAGTTCTTTGGGCCGCGCTGCAGTATGCTATGGATTTGAATGATATAGGGATGATCGAGTTTCGTTAACAAGTCCAGCTCGCGCGGAAAGAACTTCTCGACAAAATCGGGTGGCGCTTTATCCTTGTCGATAACCTTGCAGGCCAATTTGGTAACGCGACCACAGCCATCACGAAACGTTCCATGGACAACAATCGCATGGGAACCCTGGCCAATTATGCTGCCAAGTTGATAGCCTTGCAGGGCCAGAGCATGAATATCTGAATTTGGTGTGATTTGCAGCTGAGATATATTTGTTTTGCTGATCATTATCATCAGCTATGTTGTGTCCTTCGTGTAATTTTGTTTATCCTTATCTATAAGGAGTCTAGTTTTGTAGTGTGTGTAGGAGGACCTTTGATGTGTGGCACATTTATAAGTGCATTGTTTAAACTAAACTATAATGTATTTATAGTATATAAAAAATAACGAAGAACTCTTATTTGACTTCGAAAATTTTGACGAATTAAAAGCTTTAACGGAACAATAATAAATGACGCACATTTTTGGGAAATGCTTCGAAAGTTGTTTTGATTAATAAAACTTGGTTTACTTTGACTTGGATTTCGTCTTCATGAAATTTAATCTATATCTTTCTTTCAACATGAGATCAATCCTAACAATATGAAGGTTAAATTATTTATAATGATTAATTAGATTCTAGATCATGTCAAATTCGATCCTCTAGAATCTAATATTGAAGATGTCCATTTTAAAACATATGTACTTTAATTTCAAAGACACGGTTTTTGGTATCAAAAATTCTTTTGTGCCTGTTTTTCGAACGTCAATTGTGACTTATTTTTAGATTAACCAAAGCAAACATAGAATGTTTTAACAAAAAATTCTTGTTATTTATGTATTTGCAATTACACAACAATTTGTTATTTAGTCAAAATTTTTTGGAATTGCCATCTGGTATTCTTAACTTTATTAGAATAAGATTATTAAATTCAAGTGTAGCGAGGATATCCGGTATAAGAACGGTAAATATGTGAGACATATGCTAAAGAGATAATCGATTAATATGATTAAACATGCAGTTTGTTCAATATATATATATAATAAAAAAAAAAAAAGATTTGGCAAACACACAACAACTATATATAAAATCATGAGCAATCATACACCGAGTCGTCATGTGGCTACACGAAATTCAGATATAGATGCTTTGGCGCAACGTGGCTATAACATTGGCCACAAGATCGGTGAGGGTTCGTATGCCACAGTGATAACCGCTGGCTATTCAGACGAGAGCGGACACGGTGTGAGTTTGGCCTGCAAAATTATTGATAAGGCAAAGGCGCCAATTGATTTTGTCAAAAAGTTCTTTCCGCGCGAGTTGGAGATCCTGACGCGACTGGATCATCCCAATATCATACAGATACACAGCATCTTGCAGCGCGGCCCAAAAATCTTTATCTTTATGCGCTATGCCGAAAAGGGCGATTTGTTGTCGCACATTAAGAAAACGGGACCCATTGACGAAGCACAGGCGAAAGTCTGGTTCTATCAAATGGCGAAAGCATTGCAGTATCTGCATAATCATGATATTGCCCATCGGGATCTCAAGTGCGAAAACATTCTACTGTCCAAACGTTTAAATGTTAAAATCGCTGATTTTGGTTTCGCTCGCTATTGTCGGGATGCAGCCGGTTCGGATTTGAAATCGGAAACATATTGCGGCTCAGCGGCCTATGCGGCACCGGAAGTTGTCTGTGGTGTACCCTACGATCCCAAAATGGCCGATGCCTGGTCCCTGGGCGTCATCCTGTTTATCATGTTGAACGGCAAGATGCCGTTCGATGATAGCAATCTAAATAAATTGCTGGAAGATCAGCGCGGCAAGAAATATTCGTTTCGCCGCAAGCTGCACGAATCTGTATCACCGCATGCCAGGAGCACAGTGTCTGTCCTCTTGGAGCCCAATTCAGCAATGCGCTGGGATCTGACCGAGGTTCTGAACTGCCAATGGCTGCAGACGATCGAAGAACCGCGTCCCTCGGCCACCTCTTCATCAGCTGGCATTTAGAAAGTGAGAAAAGCTTGTGGTTTTTGTATTTTGTTTTCTTTTGGCACTCACTCGTCAGAGTATTCGTAGTTGGGCGAAATTATTAGTAACTACCCTACATATATGAACTATGGTATATAAATTATACAATTTTCAAAATAAATAAGTATTTTTGTTAATGTTGTTGTTAAAAGACTTCTTTGGCGAACCAACGAAGCTTAAACATAGCAGCAGACGCTGTTGTCATAACGGTTCAAAAGAAAAACTATTATAACATATAGTATATATCGTAGCATTAAGCAAATTTTCAACAAACAAAATATCACCTCATGTTTATCGTACATTTGCGCTGCAAATACTTTAACTAAAGTCCAGTGCGCTTAGTGAGCCAAGACGAGGCTAGCACAATGAGCTTAAAGATGGACTCAACTATTAGTTTTCTCAAGCTATCGAATATAGTTACGATATTCAAAGACTGTGCTTATAAATCTGAGTGTCGTGCAGTTATTAGGGAGAATCAAAACTAAGTATACGGAATTAGAAACAAGAACTTAAAAAAGATTGATTTTTTAGAGTTATTTCTTCAAAAATGTATCACAGCTTCTTATACTCAACAACTTCGACTCCACTTTCTTAAACACCAAAAACAAAACACTTAAACTTTACTTAAACCAAGTCCATCACTAGCATTGAGTATTGTACTTTTTGGCATCCGTGTCCTGGGCGGCATGTGTTGCAAACTTGCAATTGGCAGCCATGACGACGACAACAACAACAACAGAGACAAAGACCAAAGAGGAGAGAGAGAGACAAATACAACGACGGCAATCTCTAGACGACAGTCATACAATGAGTGTCCGAAAGTACGAGCCAAATCGGTGCTTTGGGGGTAGATAATTTGCATTGGAGCGCGGGCAGCTTAAGTGGCTTCGTTCCAACCACACAGTCACTTAACTGGCACGGACCAGGCTGGGCCTGAACAGACAGACAGACGAGCGGACGGACAGTGTGTGTCTGACATGTGTGGTGTGCCACCAGTGTACACCCACTGAACAACTGCCCAACTGCAAAACATTTAGAGTGGAGCTACCTGAATTTTGGGTCCATATTCAGCCTTAATTTCCTATCAAAATGTTTAGAGCTTGTTGGCTCTTTAGAGCCTTTTGTTGTGTGCTGTTGCTATTTTGGGTTCGTTAGTCGTTTGTTGTTGTCATTTCTTTATGGGGCTGTGTTGCGACTGTGTGTTTTTATTTTACGACTCTTTTGGTTAAGTCTCCAAGTGCTGTTATTGTTGCTGCTGCTGAAGCTGCAGCTGCAGTTGCAGCTCGTTTCGGTTTAGTTTTAACGCTCGTGGTGTACACCTGTGCGTATGCGAAATGCAATTTTGAATTAATTAATGTTTGTGCTCGTGTGCTCGTGTGTGTGTGTGTCCAATTCGCCTGTGGCACTTAAATGTTGTGCATTGGCTCATCTATCTATCTTTGTATGCTCAGTGTGGCTGGCTTAGATTTTCTTCCTCAATCTCTTTCTCTATGCACAAGTTTTGGCTGCTTTCAAATTAATTTCCAGGCAACGTGTCAGCTTCATGGACGCATCATCATATGGATACATCTTTGTTGTTATTGCAACGGCTTATTAAGCTAACCTCTCCCCTCTCTGTCTCTAGCCTAGGCAATCAGCAAACTGTTGTTAATGAAAGTTGCCCGGCAACATCCGTTCACTTTTGTGCATTGTTGTATCTCTGTTTTTTCATATTTTTGTGGCTTGACAAATCCTTTTGTCTTTTTATTGCACTTTTCACCAATTGTACAATTTTCCATTTCATTTGCTTAGCTTGTGAGCAGCTGGCCGGCCGGCCGGCCGACTCGCTTGAATTAAATTGGCAAATGCCTGATTAAATAATACACATTAAATTTTAATTGCTAGGCTTAAAAATTACAAATTGGACATTAGAAACAAAACCAAAAAAAACCATAAAGCTTAAGTCTTTGCGTAATTTGGCCATTTAATGGAATGCAGCGAAACTAAAGACAACTTTTTATTGTTGCTATACTATATTTGGTGTATTTTAATTTCATGTGCTACAAAACTCTCAATTACTAAGTCTATGCACAAAACCAACAGTCATTTGACATTCGCGCGTTTTTGTAGTGATTTAAAACGCGTCCGCTAAAATTGTGTGATAATTGAAGGTGCGGCGGGGCAGCAGGCAGCGGGAACATGTATATTATTGTTCATGTTGGTTGGTCAAATGAACTTCTCACATGTCCAGCGCCCACACACACACACTCATTCACACCCACACACAAAGCGATTTCAATTACACACACACACACACACACCCAGTAGAGTGTGCGGAAAATGCAATTAGGCGCACAAAACAAATGAAAGCAAAACACTAAATACAAACAGAAAAAAAGTTTTGTTAGCGTCACGGCAGCAGCAGCAGCAACCATCTATGTATGTAGTATGTCTCTTTTCATCAATATGAAGTTAAGAGTTTGATTTAGCATTGCTGTTGTGACATAGTTGGTATTGCATTTGTTAGCCGTTGTGTCAGTTGGTTTTATGGCTAAAACACATTAAGCGAACCGCATAAAAACATTTTAGTCCAAACTCTCAAACTCTTTAGCTGCTGCCTGCAGTTTTCCTAGCTAGCTAGCTTCACTGATGCGTATCACCGAAAAATGCCAGCGCATATAGCTAGATACTTAGATACCGATAGAACAGGCAGACAGAGATGCAGATACAAATATGTGTGCATTTGTACAGATAAACGCGTTATTTGCCAAACACTTTTGCGCACACACACAAAACGCTTCTACTTATTCACAGCAGTTTTTGGATACGTCAGGTGCGTACCCCTGCCTCCTTGCTCATTGCTGTCTGATCAGGGTTAATAGGCAAGTGAGTGTGCGTGTGTGTGGGCAACAGGCATAAACATTTTAACGCTTTTTCTGACATTTCTAGCGCATAATTTGATTAGGTTTCGATACGTCGCACAAATTGTTTTCGTTTGGGGTTTTATATTGAAGTGTGTTGGTATTTGGTGGAACCGGTGTTTTCACAAATTTGATTTGATTTTGACCAATGTTTTGTGTGTATGGCATGCCTTGCTCACCTTTCCGCACACACGCACACACACAAACACACGCACGTTAACACAAAATGCAATTAAATGCAAATTTATTGCGTAAATATTTACTTGAGCGTAAATGAATTTTAATTTTGTCATCATCCACAATGATTTTGTGTGTGTGTGCTATTTTACGCCAAATTTATTGCGCCAAGTGCCTGAGGTTAGTAAATTGAAGCTTCTCCTACTCTCATAACCAAAACTTTTAATATTTCTACTCAAAATTATGGCAGCACCAAACAGACAGTCGCAGATTTGTTGGCCATTTATGGCCTAAATTGTCTGAAACTACAGCAGTTTCTTCAATTACAATCTACCACCTTCCTCCTTCAGTTCCATCAAATTGCATGCTGTCTTTTTTCTTGGGGCCCAGCTCTGGTGGTCCGTTCAGTTGCACATGCGCGCCATGCCACAAGTCCGTCCACCGACTCTTTGGGTTCACGCAAATTATAGTCTCCAGTTAAAATGCAACAACGAAAATATTAGCCTGCTTTTAAAGTGCGAACAATTGCGACTTGCCAGTAAAACGTAGATTAGTTTAAAGCGACGCTTTGGGGTTAGCGCGGTTCACCAAAAAAAAAAACTAAATTATAAATCATTTGTTGCATTTGCATAAGAGAGCCAAGTAGATGCCGAAATATGTAAGCATGCTATAATTACATATCATTAAAAAAGAGACTTAAGGCTTTAACAAAATATATCTGTAAAAGCTGCTTACTAAAGTCAAAAGTTATCTTAAGCTAAATAAGCCTAAATTAAAGGCTTTATAAAAAAAAATTTTTTTTTGTGACAGAGAAAGTTGAGAAATAAAATAATTTATAAAGTAGTCAAAGCTGAGTAAACATACATTAAAAATGTTAAGTTCACAATCTTAATATTAGGAAGGAAATCTGTTCAGCTAGTTTCAGCAATATTCTTTGCAAGAGAAACTACAACGAACACACTTTTCATTTATGAAGGATTTAACAAAACCATAAAATATTTATTTTTTATCAAAAAAAAAACAACACAAAATTATCTAGTTTGTAGAACAAAAACTGTTGATGCAACATGTTCAAGAGAATGTTTAATGAAACGTTTTTAAAAGTTTGAATTTGGAAAAAAGTTATAAGAATGATCTAAGAAACTTGTTTTCCGGTAAATCAGCTTCTTAATACAATAAATAAACTCAATAAAATCTATTTTTGGTAAAATCAACTTTATTTATTATACAATTAAAATATTTTTATTAGGCTGCATCATAAACAAGCTTTTGTTGAACAAAAATTAATACAATAAAATGCGGGTATTTATTTGGTTATTTAATAGAACCTGCGGATTTGGTGATTCCCTTAAAAACAAATGAAGTCATTTAAATAATTGGGATTAATTATACATTGCTTTAGCTACAACGCATTGTTCCAGTGCGTCCTTGACTTGTTATACATTAGAAAAAATAATAAATATATATCACAAATCTATAAATAATTGCAACTTGTGTTTTAACATACAAAGATACAAATCCGTGTTGAGTAAAGTTCATAAATACTAGTTAAGTCTGTTTGAGTTTGCACTTGGAAAGCGAATGTGCTGTGACCGCTTTTATTGCAATTTCGATTTAAGTAATGGAGGAAAAAAAAAATAAAACAAAAAATGTAGATTTGTTGTTGATTTCTATGTTTTTCCTCTCTCGGCCAAAAAGCCCGAAAAGTGAATGGGTTGGTTTTTTTTAGTTTTTATTTTTTTGTTTTTTTGAATTGTAACATTTAGTTTCGATTTGCAAATGTCGCAATTGGTTGGTTCCGTTGACGTTGACTCTTTAGGCCTGCCCCAACGCCAGTGGCACCCCATTCAAAAAGCATTTTAAAATTGCCAACCGCCACATTTAAGAAACGCAGCTAATCAAACTGCGTTCATCAAAGTCACAAACACTGGCACAGTGGCAAAAGAAGTAGAGTTTTAAGGCAAGTTGTCAACTCAAGGAATGTACAATTTGTTGGCATTCGCACAGAAAAGTGAATGAGCTTAATTTGTTAAGAGTTGGCGTTTACTAAGAAAAACAAATTATAATTCTTATGAATCGACTGTGTTGGAAAATGTTGTTTGCTGTTACTTTTTGATTGACTTTGTCAGAACTCTGAACTGTTAGGAATAAAATTTTTGCGGAAAAATAAAAGAAGTCATAACATATTTTTCTGCATGTACGCCAAAACTAACTGTTGCTTAGCCTAATCCATATTGCCGGCTTTTTCCGTTTTGCCCACTTTACTCTTTTAGTATTGTTTATCTTAACTGAAAGCGTTAATTGAATGCAAATGAAATCGTTGTTCGTACATTGACTCTTTGGGGCCCTTGTTACACTTTCTGCGCTGCAAAATAGTGGATAGAAATTTGCATTTTTATGCTGGACAGCTGTATCTCATTATGAGTTTTCCCGTTTCATGGCCAGCTTATTTTGCTGATCTGTGAGATTTGTAAGATAAATCTGCCTAAATATTTACATAAATGCTTCCTGCAAAACAATTTCCTTAACCTACTGTTTTGCAGTAGTTTTTGTTGTTGTTATTGTTTTAACTGACTCATGCCCGGTTGCACTAAACAATTTGTCTCACATTTGTTCCATTCATTGTTTGTTTTTTGGTTTTTTTTTTGGATTTTAGCGAGTTGGGGTCATAACCAAAACGTTTGACCCGGGACCGTATTTGCGCCCTCGGTGGTATACAGTTCGTATGAGTAATGTTTCAGGGCTGTGCACGATTTGTGTGGAGGGCCTTCCTCTCCTTTACCCATACCCATACCCATACCCCCCGCGTTGACAGTTGCCTGTAAATGCGCTTAATTTATAGTCGAACAAAACCACTAATCCAAACTGACAATCTAGGCGCGCACAATTACCAACTGCTAATACTGTAATATTATGCATATATCGATTTGCTGCCACAAACACAATCACTTCTACTACTTACTATTCTGGCCCCAATAACAGCATAATCAAATTTTCCAAAAAATAATTCATTGCATGCCATTGAAAATATATAATGATTATCTAAATTAAACGTAATTTATATATTTAAATGTTAAGTAAAAGCAACAACTGTTCAAAACCAAATGTGATTGTTATCAGCCAGGTCTTGCTGACCAAAAAACAGAATGGAAATAGTAAAAAATTGCATAAGTGAGTCGACGGACTAATTTTTTGTATGGCGCAAATCGATCGAACTAAAAGATCGATAGTCTTGATATAGATTTGTGCGAATGGCTCTCCATCAAGGTCGGCCAGCTGCCAGATGTTGCTACGAACTGCCGCTGCTGCTAAATGTAGATCAGATACTGATGTCAAAACTTAGTTCCACCAAAGTTTTTGTACCCTATAAAAAGAAGGCAGAAAATTATGTCTAAGAGTTGTTTTGATTTGTGAAAGCACTAAAGATCATCAAAGCGGTATTAATAAATGATTTGGTATTCAAAAGTACCAGTATTTGTCTTATCAATCACACTGCTTGAATCGCACTGCTTGTACATCGTTTATTTGTTTCTACCATATATCGTAAATTTCTTATAATGCAGGGTAACTTATCGTTCACTACCTTCCACTAGCTTATTGCACTTTTGAGCAATTGAACAAAGTTCTCAGCAAATTGTCGACTTTATGATTTGTGTCTTGTTGCTTTTTTTCGTGTAACGTATATTAATTGATGGCGGAAATTGTTTGGGTCAGTTGTTCTTAATGTTGAGGTTAATTCTGTTCTCATTGGATCTATCTACTACTAGAACATGGACTTGTATCGAGGTCGTATCTTTGTCGCTATTGTCAATACAATCATTAAATGGCAATTAATTCAAGTCGGTGTTTTTTTTTACCATGTTTGCCTGTCAACAAAAAATGTGTAGAATTAATGGAATATCTGTTTAGAATTAGCCGTCATTGTTGAACTAAGATTCGAACAATAGTTTACACAAAAGATTGTTAATTAGACCGTCGCAGTCACGTTTTTGGAATGTTATCCATAAATCTAATAATAGCTTTAAAGGCATTGCAAATGTCTTAATCTATGGCACGAAATTTGTTGATCAAAACGTGCTCCAGCTGTAGCGAAAGCAAAAGTTAAAGTTAAATATTTGTTGTGAGCTTTGAGAGTAAATGAAATGATTATTAAACCCGTGCAGATATATTATTGGGCGTTACGAATGGCCTAATCACTGAATTTTACTGCGATTGTGTAAGAAATTTGGGTCGGAAGTTAAATAAATATATTTTCGTAGTTTTTTTTTTAGTTATTACCGTTTTAGATTTGATTCGTTAGCCCCATTTTTGTTTTTAATTATTGGTTAACGGTTTAATGAAATTTCTAAAGGTTTTTTAAATACTTTGAAATGGTGATTTAAATGGTATTTATTACTAATTTTTAGACAGATGAATGAATGAAGTGAAGTGGAGATTTTGTTTATCATTTAACTGTAACGAATCGGATTATAAATTACTCAATCCAATGTTTGGTGCCTGAGATGCTTAGTTCAAATTTGTCGACATTGGCTTTTCCTATTTAAATGAAGGCTGCGACAGCAAACAATTAACTTTAACTTGAAAACTTTTGTACTTGGTGGTACTAGCTTAAAGATGCATTTAATTATGAATTATGTGTACCTGCTGCTTGCCTTAAAAGATAAGTGCGTGTTTGCAAATTACAAGTTTTGGGTGAACACACTTCAAAAAAAAAAAAAAAAAAACTCAACTATTTAATTGCGGGGTGAACGTTGAAGGTCTTAACCGAAAAACTGACCCACGCAATGAATTTGTTGACCTTTGTGCACTTTTTGACAATGACGAAATTCAAATTTAAAATTCCCCTATACAAAAATATTCCCAAGCAATTTAAGTTCGGGCACATTCTTCGAAAAAAAGCTGTTTTCAGCACTTTAATTAGCGTTACATTTAAAATGCGCTTTTAACGTTAATTTTGGATTGTATTTTAGCCACGTTTTTGGCATTTGTTGCATTGGCTGGCTTGTTGTGGCATGTGTCAGACGGTCGCCTTAAACACAGCCACCAACGCCAGCCGCCTCTTATTTGTGGTCTAGTAATTGTTGTTTTAGAAGCTATGCTTAATTGTTTTGCTCGAGATCATTGGCATAAGATTGTGGTTTGGCCTCATGCCAAATTCTAAAACAAACAACAAAAGAATCGAACGAAAAAAAAACAACTATCGACTTCTTTGCAAGCTAATTAATTGCTTAACTTTTTCTGTTGATTAGTAAATACGTTGCCAAGGTGCTGATCATCTTGTTGGCAAGATATAACTTAATGGCTTTATCGATTCTAGTTATCAAAATAAGTAATAATTTCGCAATCGCAGAGTTATGCTCTTATTTTGGCTAAATACTTAATTTTAATGTTTTCGTATAATTTGCATTGTTTAAGTTGACCTTCAGCTGTAACATTAAGCAAGCATTGCGATTTTTGTTGATAAATACGTTTATTTGAATTTAATCGTGATTAATTTATGTAAACATCTCAATGTAATTAAATTCGATAATAGCCCATTAGCGATACCGTTTAAGATTCGCTTCAGCAAGTTTAAGCTTAGGGGTCAGGCATGTGGCATAAAGTGAAGAAGCCGCAAACCTTTTATTAACCAATTAACTGTGAGCATAAATAAATCAACGAAACCAATCCAAAACCAAACTGAAAGCATTCGTCAGTGATTTATGAAGAGCCTAAACTGCAAATCGACCTTGACAAACAATAACTATGAGCTTGTTTATGCAGTTGATTAATGATTGAACTATCAAATATCGATTACAAGTGATGTGAACTAAATGTTTTTCAATAAAAGTAAACTTAACTCTTAAGTTAATTATAAAAATATTTTGCACAAACTCACTAGAAATTTGATTTCTTAAAAAAATAATTTATGCTGTCGGAAACGAAAAAAACAAGTTATTTACTAACTTAGTTTGTACTTGCCAAGATTTGAACAACATTTTAAATTATTTTTTGTATCTTAAATCCTTCACTTGGAAAACAGTATAAATATTTTATTTGTATTAAATGAAACACTTTTTATTTTGAATCGCGATATATTGCTTTATTAAAATGGTTTTTTAGCCGCGACAATTTTTATAAAAATAATATGTCAATAGGAAAAATTATTTATTGAAACTAAATTGAATTTAAACAGCTACCATTTGCAAAGCAAAGAAAAATAAGTCACTGGTCAACGGGGTTGATAACATTTAAATTTTGAAATTAATTGAATAATGCCATCAAAATCAAATTGCAGCCATACATTATTAATAGCAAGCCCCAAAGCCTATTATCATTGAATCGCATCGCTGATGGAAGTGATTATTGCAATAAGTAAACAATTTCATTTATGCTTTTTGTGCAATGAATGCATGAGGCATGAGTATTGGAGTGTACAGGTAGGAGTGTCTTTGCTAGAGTAGCTTTAAATTTCTTTGACCGTTCAACAAACCCGTCTGCTCTTTAGCGTTGACAATCCGCGTTATATACAGCTAACTGTAGAGCATGCGTCTTAGCTTTCCCTTTGATTAACGCCATGGCTCTTATGTCACAGTGATATCATTCACTTTCTGGTTAATTAGACCATTAATTAAAAGCCTTTCTAGACTTAGCTTAGCCAAGATATTATTTTCACAGCACAACTATAACAATGACAACAATTATGCCATGTTGTCATCATCTCCATTGCAGTTCCAAAAAGTGTTACGCACGAGCCAAAACGCGTCTTTTAAGTGCAACAAAAATAGTAATAAAATAATAACAGTAACAACAGTGGAATGCCTTGCCAAATGCAGCATTTTGTTTGGGTTAGCATTACACATACTACATTGTCTGCCCACTTAACCAAAAACACCAAAACCAACTTTATCTGCACCTTTTTAATAATTATCAAAGTTAAACCAAAACAACACCAACAACAACTACGAAACTAAAGAAGTAGTTGAAATATAAAAAAAATGGTATCATGTGTTGACACTTTTTTTGTTTTGTTTTGTTGGTGTCAAAATTATAAAAAGTCAAAACAACAACAACAACAAAATTATACGTGTAATGACTAAAAAATATTCACACACCTCAGCGGGCGCAGACATCATCTGCTGCTGCTGCTGCTGCTGCTGCTCATGCAATTGTTGTTAGCCCAGTTTTCAATTGTTGTTTTGTATTTGGTATCTATTTTGGATTGTTAAGCGGCGCATGAAATACATATAGCGTATTATACTCTTGTTTGTGGCGGGTCTTATTATTATTATTATTACTATGCATGACAGTTGATATTTAATACATTTATGTGAACCCATTCATATTCATAATTCAATTTGAATTTTTTGCGGATATTAATCGGATCTATCTTGTTATCGGCTTTGCATAATTATTGTCGTATTTGATAAGGCGTAGAACTGAGAATATAAAATCCAATAAAAAAGCAATAAATTATCTAAATTTAAGCTCGGCATTGAATATCGATATTGAGTTTTCTCTGTTAGAAGTCAAGCAGCTATAAGCTCGTTAAATTAAACTGTTTCTTTTTTGTTCATCGAACTTACTTCATATGGAGAAATATGTTTATGGAGTAGTTATGTTTATTTCCTTATTTTTATGGCGTGACTTTAACACATAAAGCTTAAACAGATAGCCATAAATCTCGTTAATGTTTTTTTTTTTTGATAACTTTTAATTGTTTTCTATGCTGTAAAATAAGTAATATTTATCTGTTAACAGATACTTTGGAAAATAAAATAGGCTTTTTAGTGTAAGAACAAATTAATTATTACATACGATATGCATTTTCATTTAAAGAGTATTCACGCTTCGTTGCAGTAGGTTTGCATTTCTTTTGAATTTTGATTGAAGAAAAGTCTCATATGGATGATTTTCTTTCTTGGCTATATTTTTGTAGTTTATGTAATGGTTGTTACTACCTTTGATTATAATTATTGCACACATTTTGCAGTTAAGCTAATTATGCAGCGCAACAATTGAGGTGTTTGGTAACACAAATTCAAGTTCTAAATGGCAATTTAAAATATAGCAAAACAAAATAAAATGCATCTTAAATTTACTTCTCCAAAACACAAAACTTTCCACCTGTTATGGTTTCATTTATGTTTGGGGGCGTTTAGCTCAGCTTAGTTTTATGGCTTTGGGATTTGCATTTGAAAGTGGCGTGCAAAAATGTCTTCCGCCTGCTTAAGTGAAACACTTGATTGTGTTGCCAAGTTATTAACTGCTTTGGTTAAAATTGTGCAAATTAGCCAAAGGCAACGAAACAATCAGAGCCACTAGTGCGCAAATAAAATGCACCAATTCGAAATGAAATGGAAATAGTAGTCGAAATGATAATGTTGCAATAATCGTTTGAGAGCCGCGTGAAATTGTGAAATTTGCCTGTAGGACAAAGTGGCTGGCTGGCCAACTGGTTGGTTGGTTGTTTGGTTGGTTGCCTGACTTGCCTTGCCGTGGTGGTCAATAAACGATAAAATTATTTTTACATACTCACACAAGATAAATGCATAATCTGTACTGGCTAGGAAATGTTCGCTAGCCTAGCCTAGCCGGCTTTGGAAAAGCCAAAACAGCATTGAACTTGAAAGCAAAAGTTGCGCAACTTGTTTTATATTTCGGACTGAATGTTAGTTCAGTTCGGACAGCTGCTACTTAATGGGTTAAAAGAGCAAGTCATATCCGTCTTGCAGCTAAGACTTGAGACATTTTAAACCGAGTACAAATCTTGGCTTTGCGAATCCGTTAAATGTATAACGTACGTGGCCGTTTTACTATATGTTGCAAATGCTTTCCATCAGTTAAAGATCGTATTTAATCAATTATCCAATTGCTAACCAAATTCACGTACGTTGCTGACTGACCTGCAACATTAAGCAGCAGCAACAGCAGCAGCAACAGAGAAATTCAATACAAGAAGAAATGAGAAACTTTTTAGCTCGCGTTGAAATCATTTCAAAGTCATTGACACAACAAGCCTTGCAACCACAACATACAAACGTTTTTTTTAACCGTTTTTTTTTTTTTTTTTTGGCAAACATTTTACTTTTTCTTTTCACTAGCCGTGTTGTTGACGCCCTCCTTTGATGACCGTCCACGAGAGGCGAGTGAAAAATCTCGTTTGTTAAAAACAAAAAAAACAAAACACTATCGTTACCATTACAGCATTTTCCAGCCGTATATTTTAAAGGTGGGCGTTGTTGCCACTTGGAGCATATTACAGGTACGCCGTTGTTGGCCGCCACCTGAAGACCATTGTTTGCCATTTAGCTTTGTTGGCATGAGTTGGCCAAATATAAAGTGTATATATATAGTCAAGATTTGTTAATATGTCAACCCAAAAAAGAGTTGAGAAACTTAAATAGTCATGTAAATCTTTGTACAGTTCGCGGGTAATTACTGAACGTTTAATTTCGTTTTAATTTAATATATTTAGGAAGTTATTAACATAATGTCGAGGGAAAGTGGTACCAGTTTTTGTGTGCCGCATTTAATATATTTCAAGCAGCCTTTAAATTCAATTACGTCAAGTTAACCTAACTTTTTGATATCTGTTAACCAAAAAGCTGACAGCCAAAAAGAAGCGTAGCTCGGATGCAGTTTGAGTATTTCGTATGGCAAAAGTGAATGTAATTGCTGCTCTTTGCTCTTAAAAAAATTGCATTTATCCTTGATTTACTTTTATGATTGTAAACATTAATCATATGCAATATTGTTTGAGTATTGTTAATGCCCGTTGGTTATAAGTAAAAGTACAAAAGCAATCCGCAGAAGGTCTATTTAATTGCATTATCATATTTTTTATTATATCAGAAACTCATCTTTTATCTCAACCCAACTTCACAAAAAGAAGTACAAGCATTTACAAACACAACAATAAACATTTGATCCACATATCACAAGGTGTTTGAAAAACAAGATCTCTCTTTCAAGATAAGAATAATTAGTTACTTCATTCATTACATTTGACTTAATAACCTGCCTTCTCCTAACATGAAAAAGGTAGCTTCTCAAAAAAAAAAACAACTACTCCCACGAAAGCTGCATAAATTAGCTGCAAAATTTCGCAGCTGTTGCAAATGCCGCACACACCAAATGAAGCACGTTTGCCCCGCAGACAACCATGGAAAAACCCAGTTGGCCAGGTTAATATCCTGTCGAGTTATCCGTTGTAATTCGCGGGTTGTCAATGGATTTGATGTAGACCACTTTATGGATTGCCCAGCAGCAAAACACAATGGCCCGGCCAACTTTGCAACTGCCACATTGTGTGGCACATTGCTCATTCGCGCTTATTTACGAATCAAACGCTGCTATTCTCACGTATTTGGGATTTTTGTCAACATTTTCAACCACAACGCTATTAACGGGCATTTTAACATCATCATTTTCATATTGCAAACAGCCTTGTGTAGAAATTTGAAGTTGATAACACTGACGAAAAACATCGGCGTGTTTCTAAAAAAAAGTCGAAAAAGTTATTTCGAACTTAGAATTTTTTTGTTGAATTTTTCTATTAAAAGTTAAGTTTTACTTTTTGAGGCTATGAATACGATAACCGAAGATATTTTCTGCAAGTGTAACCGATGGTCATTTTCATTTGTCTATTGTTGGCATTTCGTAATGCATAATCACTTGGGGGCAGCAACAGCAGAAAGAGAGACGACAGATATTGAGATAGGAATAATCCGTGTCGTTGTTTGTCAGCTGTTGATGTCCTCATCCTGTCGCCCTCCCTTCCCCCACCAAACCAAACAGTTGTCAAACAATGTGCATTGCATAATTCCTAGCCAATACTTACTAAATGGAATTGAGCGAGATTTGCTGCGACCTTGCTCCCGTTGAAGCACCCGTAGCAGCAACGAGTGAAGTGAGTTAAACAAGTTTATCGACTAGCGGTATAAACGGGTAATTTTGTGGCTGATTTGTACTTACCAAATGCCAATGGCAATAGCCAGCAGCAACTGCTGTGGCTCTGATTCCACATTTTTGTCGTTTGTTTTAGTTTTGTTTTTCTTCTTTTTGGTAGATTCCTTATGTCAGGCAATGCTGCGATTTCGTTAATAAATCAATTTCTGTGTGTGTTTTGTTTTTGAGTCGACGAGCTTAAAGAATCATATTAATTTTTGTCTTGATTCGAAATTGATATCTCTGGTTGAATGAAAACAAATGTTTTAACATGTTAAGAAAACAAACGAAAAATCTATTCTATTTGTAGGCGTTGCCGAACGCATAAATTATCTCCATCAAAACTCAAAGAATGTAAAAACAATAATAAAACTAAAAAAAAAAAATAAGAGAATGTTCGCTTTTGAATTGATTTAAGATGTGGACTTAGATTTGTATCTTGGGTGAGCGTTAAAAGTAACAGTTGTTGTTGAGTGTTGAAACATTAAGAATATATTGAAAGTCTTACAAAATAACCGTTAAACACTTTCGAATTGGAAAGTCTAACAAGAAATATTTGTTAGTGTCTAGTAAAATTTATGATTCAAATTTAGGCATGACCCAAATGACTTAAATGCTCGTCAATGTCATACAATAAACTTAAGCCTCTTAACTAAAATTTAGCCCTATCATTGCATCTGCTTTTTGCAATATGTATTTGTATTTGTGTTTTAATGGCCTTTTTGACACTTGAAAACTAACAATCATTTACACCAATCACTCCCAACATTTATTTTGTATCAAAGCAAATTGGTTCATAAATCTATCTCTTTTATGGAATGTTTTTTTTTTTGAGATTATTTAAAAAAGGGTCATTTGTGTATTAATTTGTTTGTGTGGCTTTGGGTTAGTGTTGTATGTTTCGGCTTATTTTCACTTTTTTTTTGTGTTAGATGTTTTACACAATGATCCAAAATTTTATAAGAACTTTCACATTCACACAATCAACCGACGATTATATTAGTGTTATAAATTGCTAAGAATTTCTAACGTTATAAATTTCATAAAAAATTAACAAAGATTGATCATTGATCTCTGATATGAAAACATTTCGCACCAACCAAAACAAATTGCAAATTGCAAAAACGATTCACAGTTAATGACGACACAACACAACCGCGCGCAAATGATCGACCACAACGCATGCGCAACGTTCCAATTCAAACTGAGTCGATGCCGCAGCGCGTTTGTTTATTTGAATCGTTGCAGCTTGAGTCAAGCAGTTCATCTATCTGCACTGCTTGCTTGCGAGAGAGAGATCGACGCTAAACACTCTCGCTCTCTAGGCAATTTCTGTCTGCTGTTTGTTGTTCGGTCAGCAAACGCGTGCTATGATCAGCCGACGCTGTAGCGGATGATGGTGCTTGCCTCCACTAAAGCCCCTCTTACTTCACTTCGGGTCTTGACTTGTTTTGCCTTTGCATTATATTGCCCTAGGTCAGGTCTTTGCTTAGCTTTGTTTTGATTATTTTTTAACTACCGTTTTGTGGTTGTTGTCTTTTTTTGTTGCTGTTGTATACCATTATGTTTGTTGTCTCTTGTGGCTTGTAATGAAGACATTAACGGGGTAATTACTGATCTCAACTTCTCATTAAACTGATTGATTTTCCATGGAAAAAAGAGGCGCGATCTTAGGGCTTGTTCTATTTACTTCATCATTGCCGCCTTTCACTGCCATAATTTACCTTTGATCTTGCCAATAACCAAAAAAAAAAAATAAATTATCCACAGAAATATAATCAGCTCTACCCACATTACAAATTATTTCCCAATACAAATTTGACATGCAATCTTTGTAAAACTTTGTATATTTTTATATTATGAATCGGCTTGTGATGAAGTATAAAAGATATTTTAGACAATTGAGAACTCATTCAAAACCTAATTATTATTACTTTTGTTATTAAAATATATTTTATAATTTTTCCTAATATTTATCATGCTATTTACAATTAATTAAAACTCTGTAAATTGCTATTAAATTAAATAACTTAATTGCTATGCATTTACCACACATTAATTAAATTTTTAACCTTTGTAAGTGCATTTGATTTTCCAGTTAGATTTGACCATCACGCAATTGCATGCACTTTCTATAAAGCTTGGCTTTTTGATAAGTCGTAAGATAAATTTATGACCACTTTATTAAAAGCTCACATACTACTTATAGACGTAATAATATATACGATGTTTATATTCAATGACCTGATATTATGTTTTATTGTTTCGTTTTCTTTTTCTTTGATTCATTTCGCTTTTTTCACACTGAATCTCGTTAATTTCCCCTCATTAATTTTCAATTGGCTAAAGATTTCAAGTTCAATTAGTATGGTCTTAGATATAATTGCATGAATAAAATGTAGTTGGATTTTTTTTTGCTTTCCCATATAAATGAATGCGAAACAATTATTAAGTGAGGCAACTTGAGTTCGCGTGATAATCACTATAGACTTTATGCCACATATTTTTATTGTTTACATGGCTGGGCTCTTCAATTGTCTTTTTATTTGCTGCATGCCAATTTTTATTGCCTTTGAAATAAAATATTCCCTTTCCCCACAAAGTCCCCACCAAAAAAAGTTGTATCTATTATGATAAAAAGTCTTTTCTTTTCTTCTGTGATAGAAGCCGTTGCTTGAAGCTATGAGTTAGTTGTTTAGCATCTACTAAACGCTAAAAAATGAAAGAAAAAAAGTGTATTGAACCGATTACTAAATTCAATTTAGTCACAAAGCGCCCAGACGCACGGCCAGTTGGACGACACCTTTGTGGGATTTTCAATTATAATGCCCGGCAACAGAAATATAACATGCTCGCTCTGTTGCCATTCTTTATATATTTCTTTCGATTCGTTTTTTTTCATTTCTTTTCATTTTGCCCGCAAAAAGTGGCAAATGCATAAAGCGCCAAAGGCGTCAAAATAACCCATAAAATTAAAATGGAGCAAAAGTAGAAGCAAAAAAAAAAGGGAACAAAAACACAAAAAACAAGCTCTGGGCCAGGCAGCATAAAACCGAGCTAGCCAAAGCGCTTAAATGGTTTTGAATAGTGTGGACTCTGGACGACATGGTCCAGATTGTCGTGGTAATGGAAATGTGGACGCGGATGCGAATGCGAATGCGAATACGAATTCAAATGCAACTCTGCGACGTTTGTTGTCAACTTTGTAGCTGCGGTAAGCTGGTTGATAAAATGTTGCGGGTGTCGCTGCGGTTGCCTTGCTGCCTGCTAAAAATAGTACAAGGCAAAAATCATAGTCAGACATCAGCAGCAACACACACAAGTTGCAAAATCACGCGCCTTGAATGCCAAACGCAATTGAATGGAACTGGCAACTAGGAACTGGCAAATGGGGCGGCGGCGTCACAGAGACTCCTCAGTTAGCTAGACTCCACAATTCTATAGTTTAACTTTAGTTGCCGGTAGTATTAATGAAGGTTGTATTTATAATACCCTCAATAACTAAAGAACAATTAGTTTTTAGCTGTCGATACAGTATTCAATTAACAATTTTAAAGAAAAATTCTAAACCAAAGCATTTAACAATTTTTCAAGCAGATTTATTGAACCAGCAAGTATTTTTTTCAACAAATGAAATCGTTTTAATAACCTAAATGACATTATAAACAAATTTCCTTAAGCTTAAATGATATTTTGATGTTCGGCTTTGAATTTTTCAAGTTTATACAGAACAAATATGTAATAAAATCTTCAATTTACTTGGCTTGTAAAATCTTTAAGGCAAACTTGTAAATATTACAATATTGTCTGCACATAAAAAATCAATTAGCTCAACATATAGCATCCTATAGTCGGTCATTATCGGTCGGCAATGTTTTCACTAGTTATGTTATACCAATTGCCGCATTTGTTTGCCTGCCCGCACAAAAACATTGCAACTAACAAGTCGCCAAACGCCATCGGAAATGTGTGTGCTTTTTTCTTCTCACTATTTCTGTGTGGCAACAGGCAAGCATGTAGAATGGCAAGCGAAGGGGTCGGAAGGGGTTAGTAGTCAGTAGTGCAAAATCAATTGGCATTTGAAAAATTGCACGCCTTTGAGTTTGGTTTTTGCGTTTCGTTTGAGTTCTTTATAATTGAAATATGGCCAGCAGCGGGGCGAGCTTAGAAGAAGGAGGCAGCAGTAAAAGCTGCAACCAAAAGTTGCCGGTAGCTGGTTGCAATATTGAATAGCCAAGCTATTTACGTTGTTTAAGTTCTGGTCCTGTGTCGCTTTTTAAGCAGCATTTAAGGTCAAATTAAGCCATACAATTAATGCAACTGTCGTTTTCGAACGTGTGTGTGTCGGTGTCTCTCCCTCTCTCTATACACATTCAGGTGTATTTCATTTTGATATTCCTCCTAAACTCATTTTGTGGCAGTCACACACTCCGGTTAGTCGTTATCCTGACCTGACCTGGGCCCAAACCATCGGGTTCGTGTAGTCCTTTGTCTGTTTGATTTTGCGTTTAGGCTTCAGAGCGCAGCTTGTTTGCTGCATAAATAATTTGTGAGAGTAAATTAATTTATTCGTTGACATGTGTACGGCGTTTATTTAAAATTGCATTGTCATTATTCAAATGCACTTTACTCCCAAACCCAGCAAACCCTTTCTTACCACTTCTCTGATGCTGTCATTTCACATTGGTTCGGCACTCTGTATCTGATGATGATCTATTTGTTTATTTGCATGTGTTATTTACACTTAATTTGGCACTGCCTGTAATTGTTAGCATTTTGAAGAGTTTTAGAATTTGTTGTTGTTGGCTCTGAACTAACTAAATAAATTTCAATCAAACATTTTAAGTCAACAAACAATTTTAATTTGCATTTCTAAGTGTTATTAACAAGCTTAAAAGAATTATAATTCAATCTTTTAGTACAACTATTTAAGTTTGAAATTTTTAAAGCATATAAAAATATTATTACCATCGACGAACCACTTTCTTCACAATAAAAAAAGGCAATGCCTTTGTGGTTGGTTTGTAATAATTTATGAAGTTCTATTCACATTGCGCATTGCTGCCTTCGATCATCACGGCAGGGACCAAAATGTCAAAGCCATAGATAAGGGTTTGTTGTCATCTTGTTGGTGAAGTATGGATTGATTTGGATTGTAAAACATTCTGGTGTTGAAATGGTATTAAATCGCCGTTGTGTAGACGCATCTGGAAATGAATTTTTTACATAGAAAACTTTGTTTTATATTCGTAATAGAGAAATTTTATAGAGTTAGTAATTTACTAACAACTTGTAAGTTTTATATTGAAGTTCATTACTTTGCTTTTCAAAACTTTAATTGAACAATGTTTATTTTGTTTGAGAATTAAAGTGAGAAACTTGCACATTTTTCAATTGCTTTACAATAATTTGCATTTTCTTCGAATATAGTTTAAACATTATTAAGACATGCTCAGTTTCGTTAATAATGATGCAATATTGCCTGCTTACATTATGGACAGCTGCCGTGACGATAGATATTATTTACATTATTTTTATGTTGTTGTGGGTGCCCCTTGGTTGCCTGAAGCTGACCAACTAACCGACTTTTGCCGCCAGCTAACATTACATCCAGTAGTAAAGCCCACGTAACAATCAAACAACAACAAAATTGCCTCATGGCAAATAGGGAAAACGAATAACTGTGCATGCTTTTCTTCAGCTTCTTCTTCTTCATTTGTTTGTTATTTATGAATGAAAAATGTAATTCAACACTGAATTGCGTGACTTGTGGTCTGGTCTCAGTCGACGCTGGAGAGCGTCACAATTCGAAATTCTTTAACTCTTGTTTCATTTGTTGCACTAATTGATTGTTCAATTAACTGCTAGTTGCGTAATTGATATAGAGTTGAGTATAATCTGCATTGGATGGTGGAGAGCATCCTAGCGATCGCTAAAGCGGCGCATCTTGAGCTTAAATATCCTTTCACTACCTTCACTTTTCTCATACCAAATAGCATTCACTTTGGGTGTTTTAACCAGCTCGAATAAAAACAAAAAAAAAACAAAAAACAACCATATCACAGATACAGTTCATTGATCATGGCAAACTGATCGGACATATTATAGTAGTGCTACTACCTGCTGGTTTGTTAACTCGCTCGATGCGATGCCTCATTAAAATGTGTTTGTTTTTTGATTTTTTCTTGGTTCCATTGCAACTTTTATATTGGCCGTCAGTAGAAGTCATTAACGTTTTAAAACCACACCTGGGTCTCCGTCTCAACACGTTATTAATTTGTTGGCCAAGACGTGACGAGGGCGCAAGCAAGAAACAAGTGCAAGAGGCAAATGCTCATGATTTGTTAAATGTGCAATTGCAGTTGATAGATTTCATGTTTTCATGTTTATAGCTTGCCTTTTACAAAGCATTAACCCACAAACATTACACATAGTAGTACACCATGCTGTGCGCTAACCAAAAAGAACATGAAACACTTTTAATCGTCATACAGTGATTACTTCTCGCCGGTAGCTTCAATCACAACTTTGAGATCGAACGAATGCAGGCAAAAGTCAGTAATCGAGTCTAATTAGTGGTGGGAGCATTGCATGTAAGAATAGCACAACATTTTTGAATGGCATTTGTTAATTTGTTCTTAGAAAACAGGAAACAATCTTCTTTTTTTCATGGTCGTATTTTCGTATAGCTTCGCTAGTAATTTTTGTCCACCTGACAAGTTTTATTGACATTTCCGATAGGATTATTTGGCTGTCACGAACACATCTCTAAGGCTTCGATTTGCTGCTGTTCATAAGTTGACAGAGGCAGCTGCTGGCTTAGCCTGGCCTGGCCTGGCCTGTCATGAATAGAGCAAATACGATTTTTGTTTGATGCTTTTGGTACTTTGTTGTTGTATTGCTGTGGATAACTGGCACTTGTTGCTGGTGGTTTATGTCTTGGCCAACGCAGCAGCTGGATTTGTGTGCTGTTGGCCCGCAGTTTGTGTCCCGTTTTGGCGGATGATGATGATGAAGTTGATGTTGATGTGAAGGCCACGATATTAAAATGTACCACGAAAATTATTGCATATCGCCAACAGATTTGATTTGTGCTGTTGCAAGGTGAAAGTGAATGTTGCATTGCAGCATTGCAAGATTTGGTAATTTGGTATTACTATTACAAAATAAGCCCAAGAGATGATGTCCCTCTCCATTCTTTGACTCGATTATTAACGACTATAGATTACTGCGGCTTTTGTCATAAATTTTCATTTGCACAAAGAAAATTTGGCAAAGAAATTATTCACGGTGACGCTCGCTTACATAATAATCGCTGCAAATTTCGGGGGATATTTAGCTGTGGTTACTTTTCATTGTTTCTTTTCACACTCTTTTTTTTGTTTTTTTGTATTGCATGCAAGCAGCAGCAGCAAAGTGGCCAAAAGCTGAATGCAAGCCGGCAAAAATATATTCATTGTTCACAATTTTCCAATTGCCGGCGATCAAACATAAATAAAAAACCCACACACGCACGTACAAAAAAAAAAAAATAGTATATATAAACAATACAATGACTTATCGCCAATTGAATCGTTGCTGCCGTCGCCGCTCCACAAACAAGTTGCATGTTTTTGAACGAAAAAAATAATACTGTTGCCATAGCCGCCACGGATCGATTGTTATCGTTCGTCTTAGTCAAACGTTCCTCCAATCAACCGGCAGCCATCTCTTTTAGCTGGTTACCGTTTGGTTAGTTGCATCAGCTGTGGAAGCTGCTTGCCAAATGCTTTTTGCACATACATATCTTAATCGCTCGGGCTTGTTTGTTTAATTAACTTACCATAAGCCGCTGTAACCGGAGGCCGCCATTAAATGTTGCCACAAAATGCAGCTAAAATAATTGTAATGCCGGGCTCAACCGGGATTTGAACCCGGGACCTCTCGCACCCAAAGCGAGAATCATACCCCTAGACCATTGAGCCGCATGCTTGAACCGGTTCCAATCACAAACTTGTACAGCATCTAATAATATTTTAGCCACTTTTCGCTTATTTTTAGTTTATTGCAAACTGCAGCTTAAAATATGCAATACTTTATAAACGTGCACAGACTTTTGAGATGAGCCTGAAAGTAGGCTATGAAAAAATATTTATGTTGCGCATTTTGAAAAGGTTTATTAACAAAGTGCAAAGTCATTACTAAATTCAAAAATTAAGTAGATTCTTTAAGTTTCAAAACATTGTTTTGTTCTTAAGAATAAGTTTTATTAATGCAATCGGATTAGTTACTACTATGTACATCTGTATGTACAAAACTTTACATTATAAGTTTTTTAATTAGATGAATATTTATGTCAACTTAGTTCTAAGCACAGAAATGCATGCACATAAAATATACGAAAAAATATGGAAATGCAATTTTCTGATTTTTAGTTGCTACGATGAACTTTGAAAGAACATAGATTTGTCATGAGAACATTGTTATGAGATATTTTACTTAAGACATTTGAACTGAAAAGTTGCTTGAATTAGATAAGGGATGTTATATGCCAAACTCTTTAGTTTTTGAGAATATAAAGATATTCTTTATATCCCGCACTATTCTGATTGCAATACCTTTTACAAACTAAGTGGTTTTTAAGTACACTTCAAAAAATAGCCTTGTGATAAGTATTTAAAATAAAAAATTGGGAATTTTATGAAAATATATGTGATGAATGGAAAGATGAATTTTTATATCAATCATTTCAAAAGTAATGGAATGTATCTAAACAGATATTTTAGCTGCAAGCTTGTTTCAGGAATATTCTGTTACTTTTTCCATCTGTGTACAAATCGAAGAAACAAACATAAACTAACTACTAATAGTTGCTCAAAAAACTACTGTTAAAGTTAAGTAAAGTCTATTATTGATGAGGCCTTAAACTCAAGTGAATATATCTTCGACCAGCTGCTTGGTTATAATGCGATGCGGTCGCGTTGGATTCACTTTTGGGCGCTGATAGAGACGTGCATTTATAGCATAGAGTCGTGGCGAAAGATCGCACCTCACATTGAACCACCAATCGCAGACAAAGACCGCCTGCGAGAACTGTGTACCATTTGGGCATAGGAACGAGGCCTGACGTCCATCAATGTCACAATAATGCCAACCTAGAGTTGAGGAGTTTAGTTTCAATTATCGAAGAGTTCATCAATATATATATCACATTTGGTTTACTCACCCTGACATCTAGTTTCCATGTCTGCAAAGAAACCCGGATATGCTTGCTCGTCGCAGTAAAAGTTTGTGTATGGTACAGCCCCGAGTATTGGATAGTCTACACCGGGTCGACCTGTAAGGTTATTTGTTATTGCAATTAGTGCTGTCAAATAAACAAACCAACTCCTTGCTGTGTGTACTGTCCTAGTTTGTTTGTTTTCCAATCAATTTCACTTCATGCCGCGCTAGGTTTTTTTTACACTTAAGAGAAAGTGCAGCTTGGGTTAAAAAATGTCAAATGCACGCATGACACGCTGACAGTAAAAACAAATACGTTTGGCATCAACAACAAAATCCAACCTCATACAAAAAAAAAAAGCTCCATGATATTGCCGCACGTTCGTTTGGCAACGCTAATAAATGAATTTACCAGTAGATGCACTTCTGTGCCAAATTTTCCATTCGAAAAATAATTTTAAAATCGCCATGCTGACCAAAAAATGCATTTTTCAGCTGCACAAAAAAAAAAAATTGCCTTGACAGCTTTGGGCTTGGCCCCTTGCCGGGTTTTAGGCTGTGCCCAGTGTTGCTGACACGGATTGGGATTTTTAATGATAACCAATCGGTGTGCATATTGATTGACTTGTTGTTGTTTGTCTCACTCACCCGGTATGGATTTGCCCAGTTCCAGATATTCGCGCACAGAGGGACTTAGAAAGTTTTCGGGTATGTCGGGTGGATCCTTCTCCTGGCTGCCATTCTCCTCATTCTCTAGATCCTGTTGTGGTTCCGGTTCAAAGTTGACGGGTTCCGGTGCTCGTGGGCGTTTCGTTCGCTTAGAGCGTTCGGTTTCACGGCAATCTAAAAAACAACAACAACAAAAATAAAAACAATCAAAATGTAATAAACACCAATCTCCACTTAAAGTTCAAGGCCTGTGTACATAAACAATTGAAGACATTTCAAGATTACAAATTTTTTTAATTTTATTTTTTGGGTTAGGCCATTAACATTTCGGTCATAAGCTCTAGAAACTAAGCTGTCAGCAGAGGTTAACAATAGTTTTGACCCGATTATTGTTTTTTTTTCTGTTATGCAACATGTTCTCAGTTGTCGTCGTTGTTGTTGTTGGCATATGTTGTGCAACATGTTGACATGTTGTGGTCGTTTTTGACCTTGCCACTTCTCGAAACAGTGGGAAAATACATACTTTATCTTTGACTAGATGACTAGAACTTTTGCGGTAATTGCTTAATAATAAGTTGTTTTTTTTTTTTTTGATTTGCTTTTCAACTCATTAGCTTGATTTGCCAAGATTTGCAGCTGCTGCAGCTTTGCTTCCTCCATTAACAAACCACGGAATCAAGTATTTTGCATGTTGCTCAAAAGCGTTCGTCACTTGATTTTTGTTCGTTCGTCCATCCGTTGGCCTGGTCAATACCATTGCTGCTGCGAAACTCGTTCTTAATTTCATTCTACAATTTGCGCAATTTATTCACAATTTTGTTGGCAGTTGTGTGTGTGTGTGTGTCTCGTTTGTTGTAATTGTAATTGACCTTAACCTTGTTCCACTGTTGCCCAGTTTGTCTCTCATTCACGTTCATTCACTTTGTCGTTTTGCGGTTTTACTTAGTAGTTGCCGTTTATTTTCATATGCCGTCATTTAATTTCAAGTCTTTGTTGTTGCACTTATTTATAACAAACTACAACATGCATTACTTGTAGGCATTAACACTTTCAGCTTTAATCAAACATTGAAGGGCAGTTTCATTGTGGAGAGGTCACAGTTAGGCTTTTAAAGCTACTAGAAACGTTTTCAAGTCGGTGCGGTGCTTTAGACAGCCTTATAAGATTTTAGGTATAAAATAAATATATAAAAATGAAATTCGTAGGAAAACTTCTTTTAAAGTGTTTATGGAGTTATGCGACAAATCGCTTTTAAGATCCCTATAACATTTTTGAGCATATTAAAACTATTTTAAGAAGTTTTAAGACTCTTTTCCTTGAGACATTATTGAAATATTATTCAAAAAATAAATAATGGAATATTAAAAGAAAACTTCATATAAAATAATAGGGCAATTTTTTGGAACAACTTCTTTAAATTAAAATTTATTTGAAATATTTAAAAAGTTACAAAATATACTTTAGTTTTCTTTGTTTTTGACTGAGCAATTTTTAGCTTTGTAGTTTTTCTTGAGTTTAATTATTAATACCTCTTTGAGCTCTATATTAAACGATTCGATCAATGCGGAAATTCTCATTAGGCAGTTTTTTTTTTTTTTGGGAACAAATATTTTGAGCAAAGCAAGAAACAATTTGCATTATCCAAATGAAACATGCAATCACAACAGCAACAACATCGACAGAAAAACACACACATTGAGTAAGAGAAGCAGGCAATTGAAAAATATATATTATAAGCCGAACTCTACCGAAACACACACACACACACACACACACAATTTTTGGGGGGGCGACAAATTGCAAAATTAAATTTTCGTGAAAAATGACAGCGAAATGTTTTACAATTGAAATAATTACTGCGAAAAAACAATCAAATTGTAATTAGAGGCGAAAACCAACCCACAGCAGCAATAAACGATAGCCAAATAACAACAGCAACAACAACAACAACAACATTAATATAAAGCCAGCGACAATTTGTAAAGCCTTCAAAAAAAGATATGTATCTATATACATATGTATCTACCAGTTTATATAGAGTCTATAGCTGCGACGCATTCACTGCATGCCTAATGTCAAAAGTTGTGCGTAGCGTAGAGAGCTAAAAGCAATTGCAATTGAACTGGGCACGGCACGGCCTACTGCCGTCCACATCGGATGCAGTGCATCATGGTGAGGCACACCCCTTTTGTTGTTTATTTTTTTTTTTTGCAGTTTTCATTGGATTAGGTAATGTGAATTGAACAGAGAGCCTGCACCGTTGTTGTTGCTGCTGCTGCTGTTGTTCATATGTTGCAAAATTGTGCTGTCCGCTTTCCAACTGCAAACACTTTGGTTTATTTTGGGTTTTGTTTGCTTGTCGTCGCCCCAATGTGATTGGGTTTTTTGGTTTTCAGTCGCATAATTAAAGTAATTGCGAGCCTGCTGCACCAAATTGTGGCAGCTGGCTACATTAAGCAGCTAGCCGCCACGCATTTCACAATTGTAATTGGTTTTGCACTAACTTGGCTATGGATCAAAACAACAAAAACAACAACAACAATAAAATAAATAAGTTGGCTACTTAAATCACATACGCACAAACCAATTACATGCCTGTATGCAACATCCTGCTGCAAAGGTATCCCCCCTTGCTATGTGCAAACATAAATCCTAGCTGTCATTTTTATCAGCTGAACAATTAGAAGAGTGTGCAGCGTTTATTTATGTTCAAGACCAAAGTTCAGAACTGCTGGCAATAGCAATTAGCTAGTGTCTAGGGCTAATCGTTTGCTCGACTTTTGTGATTTGTGGCAAATACTTTACATATTCATCCTCATTGTTGTTGGTTTATGATCATTGCTTGTTTACATAATTTATTAACTTAACTGAGTATGTTTCCTTATAGAAATTTAAATAAATTATGTTTTATGTCTGGTAAAAAAAATACTTCGTATGCAACGCCGGTGGCTAAATATTCATAGGTTTATTTCGTATTTATCTTTGACACATGAAGCAAAATCATAAAAAAAAACACGTTTTTATCTGATACGATCGTAAAAGAGATATATGCTAATGTTGGTTTTTTACTTAAGTCAATCGACAGCTGAACGAAAATTGTCAACTTAAATAATATTCACATAGTTAAATATAAATTTTAAACTCTGTAAGTGGTTTCATTTTGATTCAAAGCTGGCTTAAATTTTATTTGCTTATGTTCTTGTTTTTTATAGTAGCTGTTGATATAATAGTTATGATTTCCTTGCAGCGCTCATCTGTTTCATTCACTCTTTAATAAGATTAGGCGTGCAGCTAACTTGGCTAGTTAAAAGCGCGACTTTTGCCGCCTTTGAATTGTTGTTGGCCTGAGGCTTAATAGCGGCACAGTTATCGTTGTTGAGTTAGTTGTAGGCAGTTGAGGGCGTTTATTGATAGGCATCAAAAGCGGTTCTTGAGGTCTTGTTTTTTTTTTTTTGTAGTTTTTGTCAAAACTTGTTCACGTAAACAAAAAAAAAACTAACCCAGTGGCCCCCATATTGCATTGAATATTGCCTGCGTTCATAATTTTTGACATGGCTCGTAAAATACAAAATAAATTTTTTTTGTTGTTGTCCAGTTTTGCCGATTCGGTTCTCAAGACAAAGCGCGCCTTTGAGCTATTTGCAGTCGTCGTCGCCGCCTTGCGTTGTTGCACGAATGAAAATAAAAATAAAAAATTGAAAAACCCAAAAAAAAATAAAAATAAATAGCAAATATCGAACTCGTTTGTTATTGCATTGTTTTGGGTTTTAAATCGTCGCCGAGGTTTGGCCGCCAGTTTATGCAATGCATTTAGTCAATAGATTAAGGAGCCGGCTAACATGCAAACATATATACACCCAATGTCTAACTGAACTGATGTGTATGTATGTGTATCAAATCGTGACTGCATGAAGTTGCCGTTAAAATCGACGACTACGCCGCAATACGCTTGATCTAAAGCACATGCACCAATTTTTTAAGGTGGAGCCCGTTGCGCTTTTTTATATATCTATATATTTTTTTTTGGGAACGACCATAATTTTACTTATACCCTGTAACCATTTCAAACTGATATTGAAGGGTATAAACTAAGAAATTAAATCTGTTGATTTTTGACATTATGTTTAAAAAATATTCAATAGTTTTATCAGCCTGATTAATTTTATGGATAATGCTTATTTTTTTTTTAATCTTAAAAAATATAAAAATACTTTAACCAATTTTTAGGCTAAGGGCTTTGTTGTGAAAGATCAAGTACTTATTTTAAGATCCAAAAAAATTATAGAAAATCTTTAAAGTATTAATAAATTATTCTTAAAATTTAGGGTACAAAGTTACATTAGATAACTTCAAATAATAGCTTATTCAACTTTCGCTTATATGAAACACAAATGTTTATTTTGTTTAGTGATCTTAAGAAAGTACACAAAAGCCTTCAATATAAATCAAGAACTACAAAAAGGGTATGCTCTAGTCAATCAGTCATTCCTACAACGATCTTGCTGATTTTATGTATAAATATATCGTTTTTCTTATAGTTGCAGCGATTTAAAGCCGGCCAATGCATTGATTATACTACTTAAATTGCACACACACGAATGGGTATATATGTATATGTATATGTATGTATGTATCTGTGTGTACATACATATGTACAGGCGTAATTCATATTAAAGAGAGGGTATTTATTGTTGCCCACCTGGCAGATTTATGTGTTGTCTGTCCTCGGAAGTCGGGGACAGCAAAGAGGAGAAAAAACCATGCGCAACAGGAAATTCATTTACATAATTTTTGTGCTGTCCATTGGCATCCTTTGCGCTTGACTGGGCATTATCCTTTTAATAAGCAACACAAAAACACACACACTCACCTAGAAAGAGAGGGAGGTAGAGAGAGAGAGAGAGCCTGAGCGCAGCCACATGGCTAGCCGTGTGGATAATCAGCCTATCAAGGATTCAATTATACGTATAATGAGCTTAATTTATTTTGCGCCGCTTTCATGCCAAAACGCGAATCGGTGAGACTCGACTCGAATGGATCAACGCAGTACTGAATTATGTTTGTGGCAACAGTCACTTGCAATTCAGTCAGTTGTTTGTTGCTGTTGCTGTTGCTGTTATTGTTGTTGCTTGTGGTCGTCGGTCTCATAGTGAAAGGATGTGTCGTGTCGTGTCGTCGTCTTTTGCAATTTTTATAAATGATTTATTTCCTCATAATTGTCAATGAAATGCTGCACAATTTGCATTCGGCGCTGGCTTTTTGAACCCTTAACTCGGTTTGGTAAAAAACAAACAAACATTCAGTTCAGGATGTAGATCATTGCAGTCCATACAAATTCTTCAATTAATTATTGCACAAAGCAGTTAATACGTTTGAATGTTTTAAATTTGTATACACGAAATTTACTGCAGCCGTCAATATTGTTAAAAATTCAGTGATTTATTTGACAATTGAATTTTTGTGTGAATACAATTGGGCATACAATTTTTGTTCAATGTTCGTGTAGCAATTCTGTTGCAAGAAAATGGTTTTAAAATCGGGGAAAACTCTTGCACATAACTTAAAATTTTTTTTTAATGAAGTTTCAGCTCCAAAATCTTATTAGGCTTATGTTCAAATGTATAACCAATCAAAAGCGATGTTTTATGTGTCCTTCTATTTCTTCTTTACAAATAGGAAGTGTGGATTTATAGTATTTTCTGTTTACTTGTTGCGTTCCCATAACTACATATTGTCGAATTTTTTCATGAAATTTGTTATATAGTTTTCTAAGAGTTGTTAAATTAGTGTTTCAAAACAAGTTTAAATCTAATTGGATGATAAACAAAATGGTATTAACATTTTCATATTTTATTTTATAAAATCCTTGCCGAGATCCTATACTATTCAAATTTAAATAAATGCATTAAAAAAAAAACGACAGCAATCGCTCGATTGATATTTTCGAACTATTATAATCACTAACTAATTAAGCATAAATCTTAATAATATTTGTGTTTTTTTTTTCATGTTTGTTTCACACATAATAAAAACATAAATAATATTTTTCCCATTCACACACAACTAGCACAGGTAAATCATATTGTCTCTGTTGGCCAATAAAAAAGAAGAAAGAAAAAAAAAAGACGCATATGTAGTATATGTAATTATAAATTTTGTGTTTCATATTAATTGCATTGAAAGCCGCCTACGCCACAGGCCGTTTATCATTTGGGGCCAGCTCATAAATATAAATGAGCACACATTTTTATTATATTTATTTCACCAATGTTGTTGTTACTGTTTTTTGTTGTGTGTTGCAATTTGTCGCGCTCACAAAGCAAATTTCATTTTAATTGAAAATTATGCCATGGCATTAACATTAATCGCAATTTAATGGCAGAAACCACACCAAATAGGCCCAATTTTCCAAAGCGATTTTTGTAAGGAAATGCCTCAAAGCAATTTGAAGGCGTTTTTTCTCTCTTTCTGTGTTGCCAATTTACTTGTTGGCCATATGTCAGTTCTTAGCCCCAATCAAATTGCGAGTAATTTTTGTTGGGCTTAACGCTATTGTGCCAATTTGCATATGTCATTTGGGCGTTTATATGTTGTAGTTGTTATTGTTGTTGTTGCTGTTTGGCCGACGAAGCCAGCCGCGCATAAATGTGTTTCCCATGTGTGCCAAATGTTCGACTTACGCACAAAATAAAAATAATAATAATCAACAAAACTATTTGCACAGGTAAATTCTTTTGCACGTGTGCGTACTGCGAATTGAGCAACTTTTTATGTTATCCGCCCCATAAATCAATTAAGTTTTTCATTTCGAAACATGCAAATGCACTACCGCTCCACCTGGCGACAATTCAACAACAAAGCGGCGGCAAACAAATGACAACTGCAGATAAAATTTGAACTCAACAAAGCTCAATTTATAGGCTTAACTATGCAGTTATTGTCGCCATATATCAGTTGAGCTTTTTTTTATCAGTTGCATAAAAGTTTCCGTTTCGCGTTAAGCAAAATGTATTGCTTGTAAATTTATTTTTCCTTCGCGCGCTATGAACATCATTTGCATACTTTTTATGGATGGCAAATGTTTTGACATGTTTTGGTGTTGTTGTTGTTGCTGTTGTTGTGTGTGGCGGATGTGCGCGGCTCTTAGACCAAACAAAAGACGCGGTTAGTTAGATTTTGCTGTTATTGTTGTGCATTAAGTATACGCGCCGTTGCTTGCTGCAATTTGTGAATGGCTAATGCGGTACATCAGAGTTACCAACAGCGATGCCATTTGCATAGCGTCCACAAGACACAAGAGACATCAATTATTTAAAGTCAATCGTCGTGACTGACTGCTTGAATATAATTAATGCATACAAAATTAATAATCAAGACTTGAGGCGAAAAAAATAAATTGCAGTTTTACGTTGACTGAAGCTGGATATCATCCGGTGATGTAAAAATTAATTTGTTTAATAAAACTTACATTTAAAAAATCAGTTTTAATGAGGAAACTAATTATTTCAACTTATGTTCCTTTGACATGCTTTGGTTTAAATAAAAAAACGTCAACAGATATTTAATAATTGGGTTAAAATAACTTAAAAGGTTAACCTATATTTAAAATTATAGTTTGCAAGTTTAAGTATTCCTATTATATTTTCTTTACAAACGCGAAAACTTTGTTTCTTTGTTTATCTTATAAGTTTTATATGATGTCATTAGAAATTTATGTCTAGACTTGAAACAACAAAAACTTTATTTAATGTGCAACCCTCGCGACATTATCAAGAACATTGGCATGCTGTTGGTTGCCTCCACTTAAATGTTATTATTGTAAAGCATTAAAGTGTCATTAGAGTTGTACAACAACAACAAAAATATATGAATATTCATATACTAAAACTTTTGCTAAACAATAATTATGGTTTCTTCTTCCATTTGTTAAACCCATATCCACAACTTTGTATCAATATTTTTATTCTGCTTTTTACAGGGTATAATGAAACGACATTTTGTCACTCGCTTTTGTTGTTTTGTTTTACTCAAGTAATAAGTAATAAAATATTGCAATAAAAAAAGCGATTGTATTTTTTTTCTTCTTCTAATTAGACGCAAATCGAATTCAATGTAGCACCTCATCGAAATGGCAAACGACTAAAACAATATTAATGTTTATTTAAGATGTGACTCTTAGTCTTCGCCGCCTTTTGGCATGCTGGTGGTGGTGGCGGTGGTGGAATGTCGTGCAGCTTTATGGGTGCGGACTGTGTTTGGGCAACCTTCAAATTTCGTGAGCTACAAAACTTCAAATGTCAAATGTCGAAAACAGAACTTTTTCTGACAAATTGCTATATTGGTGGATGTCGTGAACGTTGTTGCTTTATACAGTTTTTATTTTTTTTTTCTCGATTTTTGGAGTATGTGCGAAAGTCTGCGGCATGATAAAGTATGTGGCACATTGCATGTAGTAGTGTTGATGCGGATCATCAATTGGCCAATTGGCCAATTACATAACTAACATAAGCTTTGCGTGACTCTCATAAAAGGCAGATCGCAGCATTTGAGTTCGCCACACGATGTGTTGCAAGTCGCCTTTTGGCCCGCTGGCCTGGCCTCTTGCCACATCATAAGCCAAATAAAATCTCAACATGACGACGCGTTGACTTGACCATAAATGTCAAATACGCACGGTGTTTTTTTTTTATTTGGTTTCAGACGTTTTTTGCGGTTTTTATGTGCTTGTTGTTGTTTTTGTTACACGCCTGACACATCAAGGCGACTGTGTGGTATGCTTTGGTGTTACCTCGTGCCCGCCCTCTGATCTTCTATGTAATCTGCTTGAATTTATTGCGTTAAGATTGCGTTTTGCTGTAATTCACAACGACAACAACAACGACGAAAAACTCTAGTCGTAATTCATATTCTGGTTGCTGTTGTTGTTGTTGTTGCATACAAATTTATGATTTATGGCTTTGTGACTTACCCGTAAACAGCAAGTATCCACAAAAGACGATCAGCACAGCGAATGTAATCCTTGGCAACATGTTGCTAAATAACTAAAATGTTGCAAAGCTGATAAATGTTTTATTTTTCTCTTCGTGAACCCTTCGTTTGTCGCACAAGCTGATTAACGTTCAGTAAAATCACGATATTCAGTTTTATTAACGCGTTTTAAAACGCGTGCGACTCTTACTGCTAACGATAAGTACAGTTTAATTAAAGCGTTGAAAAACGCCTGCAATTTAACTGCTTACGAGCAGTGCAATAAAAGTGCTTTAACGGTTTTGCATTAGCTAGCAGTAGCAACAAAATTAATTATACGGCCACACCAAACAAAATACAAGTGTTGTTGTATTAAATTTGCATGACTTGGCCCATAACAAGTAGCACTAGTCGGTCTAAGTTATTGTTGTTTTTTTTGCTGTATGTTGTTGCCTAATATGCAGGCCCAAAATAGCGGGAGGGTGCTTGTTGCAGCAACAGTTGCTGCCACAAAACAATAGTGCACGAGTGTGGTGGCACTGCAAATAACAAACATACACACACACACACAGACACTCACATTTGTTTATGTTTATTTTTTTGCTTTTCAAATTTTTATATTATTTGGTTGTTTGTTTTGTTATTGTTATAAGGTTGCGTCTGCGGCAGACATGTGTTGTACTTTGCCTCCAACTGCCACACACAAACACACACGCACAATTGTTGCAAGAAATTACAACTCAGTAGTTGTAATGAATATTGCTTTAAGCCAAGTTAGTTGTAATTGGTTGTAGATTTGTTTAGTGTGGTACGCGCTTGCAACAACCGTTCGCTTGGCAGTTTCAGCTTCAACTGATTTTCTGTTTTCAATTGTGTTGTTGAAGTTTTTTTTCGCAACGAGCATCCATCCAGACAAGCAACTAGAGCTAAACTCACAAGTTGAGTCGAAAGCGTTTGAGCTGGGTTTTGAGCCTGGTCTTTAACTCGTTTGTCGTGCCTCCAAAAAACGACAAAAACAAAATTTGTCTCTCAGCTGGCTGGCTTGGCTTGCTTGCTTGTTTAATTGTGCTAACTAGACTAACGGCCTTACGAAACTGCAACTACAAATTAAATTAAATCAAAGCGCGCCTGATGAGTCACACAGCCAGCCTCTCCATAATCTCAAAAAGAGAGACAGTGAAACCCTAGGCAATGTGCAACCTTCGCGTTGAGTCGGTATGATCGTTAGGAACACACAAACCAACAAATATATGACCCAAAGTCACAGTTTCGAATCATGTAATTATGAAGTTTTTGATTTATTTGTGTGTGTGTGTGTGTGTTTGTAACGTTTTTGGCCAGAACGGAAAAACCTTAACAAAACGACACTTCATTGCTTGGAAGGCCTCCTTTCATATTTATTTATCTATACATAAATACACACATAATTTATTTGATAGCTGCTGCTGCTGCTGCAACTCGCTGCTCAGCTGACCTTGTGGCCAAGTTTGTTGCGGCTGCTGCAGCCACAGAACTTATGGGCACAAATGTCTTTGCACTTCATTCAGTTGCCAGGCTTGCCCCATAATAAATACTGCTTTTTTTTTTATTTTATAAATACACTTTGGAAAAAAATTTTGTAATCTTATCACAAAATCCTAATATTAACATATTTTTTTATTACCAAAATAAAAAGACCATCGAAGAACACTTTCTTTAATTAAAATCAAACAAAAAATAAAACACAATAAAGTTAATAAATTTTTTTCTGAAACTGCATCAATAATATAATTTTGGCAAAAAGAAGTGAAAATTAATTTACAAAAAAAAAATAAGTATTAAACATAAAAAACAATTTTCCTGATTGCTTGGTCAGCATTGTAAGTAAGGTAATAATCTTGATAAAATATGGTTTAAAGTGGTACTTTTACCTGTAGCTAAAGTATACTTCAATTGAACTAGCTGATTTTATCGTCTCAACGATCCTTTTTAAAGTTTTTTGTACTCTTATACTATGTTTTTTGTGATTAAGCTATCTAGATCAAACTTGCTAGTTTCAACTTATTGTTCAAAGAAATAATTAATATGGCTAGCAGATAAAAAAAGGCCCTTAACAAGTTAATACTGATATTTAGAAACAATGAAAAAGTCATATTTTAATTAACTCGAAGCGTATTTAATCGTCAGCAAATTAACAATAAAACAAAAAAAAACATTTCAAGTTGCTTTCAGTCTGGACTGCATTTTAATGTTTTTTATACTTACTATATATAGATGGGTGCCTGATTTATTTTTAGCCGGCCGCACTGCTGACCAGCATGTCTAATTGGCCAGATTTGTTTCTGCTTATTTTATTTTTAAGACAGTAGCGCAGCCTTCAAGGTCTTCACTCAATAAACATTAATTATAAGGCTAGCCCCAGCGAGTCTTTTAAGTCGCCCCCACACAAGTCCATTAAAATCAAATTGACGAAAAGAAGAAAAGAAAAAACCCAACTACACAAATTATCTATTAAATTCAAACGAAAACAAATTACGTTTTGGCAAAAGTTGATTTCGCATTATTACAAATTTTGCGGCACGCACCAAACTCAAAATAAATAAATGACGAAAAATTTGCAATGCGGCGGCTAACGAGGCTGGCTCAAAGCGTGTCTCTCAGTTTGCAATTGATAAACTGGCCGAAAATGAAGTTGGCTTATTCTGATTGGCTGACTGGCTTATTCACTTACCAACCGACAGCTGGCGGTTTTAGTATTAAACAAAAACGCATGTTACGTCTAACTGCGCGCGCAATAATTTTTTTTTGTAAATTAAATTTTTATTTTTATTGCTATAATTACGACATCAATTGTTCGCTAATTGTTTCAATGTGCGCTAAATGCTGTTTGATCAAATAATGAGCAAATTATTGGCAACTAAAAGTTGTTTTAGACCTTAAGTTGAGTCGACGCTGCTTCCTTGGATTAAAGTTTTTAATAAAAAGTCTTGCTGTGGCAAGGTTTTTTTTATAATTAAATATCTACAATTAATGAAACTTTAAAGCGGGTTTAAAACAACAAATAGACAAACTGTGCTCATTAAAAAATCAAAATTAAATAAATAAAAATATTTTAACTGCTCAGCATATAAATTTTTTTGATACTTAATAAGTTTTTTAAAGATCCAGGAAGCTTTATCTTTCAATATATTATATAAAGTTGTTTTTTTCTAGTCAAAATCACATATAATTTTTTTCCATAGCAAAACCAATTACAAATTCTTAGCCCAAAGATGCATTGGCTTGATTTGTTATAAGCTTGTTGGTTCAACATGAAAGCCAAGCCTTAACTCTTTTGGTTTTAGTGCCCAGCTATTAAAGTTGTTACTATCCATGAAGTGTAGCTCGCTAAGGAAGTCTGAGCTGTGAAATTAATGCCTTAAAAATGTTTGCAGATAATCCATAAATAAAAAAACGAGTCACTTAAAGCAAATCGGCAAAGCAGCTGAGATCGACTGCTCGGACTATAGATTTTTGGCTAGCAATTAGGCTTAACAATTTGTATCAGTTTTATTGTGTGCCCCGGACAAGGTCAAGTGTGAATTAAATTGAAGTCTTGAGTTGTCGTGTTTTTTGTTTTGAGCACTTAAAGCACTTCAAATGCATGTAAAACAATAAATAATAATTCGAGTTGGTGTTTCGTTTCAACAACAACAAATTTACACTGTACAAATAATTATGCCTGCCATTTAAGGTATAACTGAGCCAAAGCGATTGGCGCGAACTTGCCTGTCATCTGCTACAAATCAGCTGTCATAAGCAACAAAAGCAGCACAAACATAGCAGCAGCAGCAGCAGCGTTTATTATATTTTTGGTGGTTTTGACAATCACTTTCAAAAGTAACATCAACAATAAAAGCAACAAACCCCCCCAATAGACTCTAAATAATGATCATTATTATTGGCAGCGAACGGAGAGGCATTGAGTAATGCACAATTAAAAGATCTTAACACAAATATGCCGCTAGCGCCATTCACCTGCCTCTCTAAGTCATTAGAATGTCGTTATTAAAAAATGCACATCCCCTCTTATCGATCTCTTCTTATTCTGTTCCAATTTAACAGTTGGTGAAGAGCTCAAAAAAGAAACTTGGCGACTTTGCTGCTGAAACGCTGGCCAAAATCTCAGACGGTTACCGCTTGCTGCATGGCCAATTGCAAAATGCTGAACTGCAAACCATTGAAATGCTGCGTGAGTCCAGTTTGCCATCGCAAATGCAACTAAATGAAGCAATGAGTCAACTAAATGGCTATGAGACCGTTCTAAATGTGAGCACTGAACAACAAAACAACTATTCTATTTTACACACAAAACAAATCTAACGTTACTTTTACCCGAACAGAATCTACGGCAAATATTGTACAGCAGCATAGATAATCGCATTCAAATGGAACAGGACATACGTCTGCTGGATGTCATTACACTCGCCAACGAGCACTTGGAGAAAATACCAACCCAAGTGCATATGACCAAAATCTATGAGAATCCATATCAGTAAGTACAACTGACAACAATATTCAAATACTATGTTTAAATTTCACAATCGTTTTCTTTTGTTTTTTTCAGATTCAATTGCTCTATAGATAGCCTATCGGCAATCATAGTCAATTATTTTGTGTGCAAATTTAATGATCCTAAAATAGAGATACACTTCAACAATGAACTCGATCGTCAGAGCGTCATTACTTGTAGCGTAAATAGCCCAAGGCACAACTTGTGCGGTGGCAACAGCTGGCAGGACCAGAGATTTTGTCAAAGCCAGCAGCAGCAGCAGCAGCAGCAGACATCTTCTCAATCAATGAGTTCTGGTCGTGGCAAAAAGTCAAATCAAACGACTAAAAGCAGCAATTACACGCCTGCCTTTAGCAGCAGCAACAGCTCAAGGAATACCAGCAATGACGATGATCAACGTCTGGCACAACAGCGTCAACTATTGCGCGCAATCCCTGAAATGGATATCGGTTGGGCTAACGCAAACAAACAACAAACAGCAGTCAGCCCTCACATTGGCGACTGGTTTCGCACAAACGCAATTGTACACGCGCGTACAATTCAATCCCCCGAGGATTTCTATGTACAATGTCCAAGAGAGGCTAAACGCTTACGCGAAAAACTGTCGGCATTTGTCGAAACGGTTGCCTGCCGGCAACCCGATGTCATTGTGGTGGGTCAACAGTATATCATGTATAATACGAAATCCGAAAAGGATCGCTGGCATCGTGCTCTGGTCAGCCAGAAGGCCGAACAGCGTGATATCTATCATGTCTTCTTGCCCGACATTGGCGTCAACAATCAGGTGCACATCAGCGAGTAAGTTACAAGGAATTGATTTCTTTCTTTCACATCTCTAATGTTTCTCTTTGTTTTAATGTGTTGCAGTTTTCGTGAGCTGCCCAAACATTTGGCAACATTGCCCTATACCGCTGTACACTGCAGCCTTAAGCAGTTGATGCCACCCGAAGGTGACGATTGGCAGCCCGAGGCTGCCAACTTTTTGAAGCAGATAGTACAAAGGTGCGTCTTAAAAATTACAAATGCCAGCCGATATCTTTAGAATTTTACATTTATCTTCCCAACTATAGCAGTCCTGTACAGCTCACCGTAATTCGGGCTTTGGGACCACAGTTCTATGAAATTGATCTCCTTTTAGATACCAATGGTTCAAAAATATCGGTGCGGGAATCTTTTTTATACACTGGTCTGGCGCGTCCATCCGAAAACTATGCCACAGCGCTAATACCCAGACCACAGCAACTGATAGCGCTACCATCACAGAGATTGCCGAAATATGTGCCACAAGTGGGAGACATGCTGATGGTGCAAGTGGTGCACGTTCAGCATCCGCAGGAGTTCTATGTCATGCCATACAAACTGGAGAGCACAAGGTTTGAATTGCAACATAAATTGCAAAGCTGCATGGAACGCATCAATCTTGCCAAAAAGCAGCCCATTTATTTGGGTCGCCTGCATTTGGGATGCGTTCTTAAATTGGAAGGTCAATGGCATCGCGCCTGTATTGTGGATATGCTGCCCAAAGGTGATAGCTATGATAGCTACCCAACTTTTTGGAGGTCTTAACTAATTTTAAAAATTTTGACTTACAGGTAGCGTTGTTGTGCGTCTAGTGGACAGCGGCGTCACGCAGCGCGTGCATTGGTATCAGCTGTTCATGCTGCCAGCTGAATTCTGGGCTCAAGAGCTGGCCATACAGTGTCGCCTTGCCGATGTGGAGACACTGCAGCAGAACGGTTATACCTGGACAACGGCTGCGATCACTGAGTTCAAGCAGATTTGCTCCAATCCCAAGCTTCAATTGGAGGTAATCTCTGTGCGCGACATGGTGGCCCTTGTCGCCTTGCACTACTCGCGCTCTGCCAACTGCGAAAGCATCAATGTAGCCGCCAAGCTAGTTGCCCAAAACCACTGTTACTCCAGCGGAGAGAGCAGCAAAGTTAGACAGCCGCCACCTTCACGAAACTTGCAGCTGGATGCAGGTACACGCAAATTAATTGAGCAGTCTAAGCTGCATCCCAGCGAGCATTCATTATGCGATAAAACAAATATTAAATTGACTCGCTCGGCCATTGAGGTGGTCCATGTGCAGAATCCAAACGAATTTTATGTGACCATGGCGCATTTTACTTCCGCCATTGCGGAACTAAGGCAAATGGTGCAGGTAACTGCCTTCGACATGTACGAACTATGTAGCCCAAAGAATGACTGGCAGCCGGGCGAGATGTGCTACGTTCGGACCAAGGCTAAGACAGATCCAGATATGATTTGGCATCGCGGCCAGATTGTTGGCGAGATCAATGACGACTTATTGACATACAATGTGCGACTACGCGATATTGGCGAGTTGATTGTGGGCGTTCCCCCTAAATGTCTGGCCATTATGGACGATTATCTGATGCGTGTCACCAATAGCGCTGTGCGCTGCGAATTGTTCGGCATTTTTCCAAAAGATAAAGAGTGGTCGCCGATGGCCATTGAGTTCTTCAAGGCAAAGCTACTGGCTTACAGCTCGCTGAGTGTCACGGGACATGGGCGTAAGGGGGACTCCTTTTTCGTAACATTGTGGGGCGTTCGCACAGTGATTTCCGGACCCTTCTCCCCGGACGTCGTCAAGTATACGAGCATTAACGATGAGCTTGTGGAAGCTGGCTTTGCTGAACACTTTTCAGCATATGAGCTACCACCGTTAGAAGTAAATTCAAAATCTACACAAATCAGCAACTCATTTTGCTCTGAACAATGGGATTCGGAATGCGAAAATATTATACGTGTCGTTGACAAAATTAATCAAATTTCGGGTATGTCCTCTTTGGTATATTAAGTCTCTTCAAATTAAAACATAACTCTTATTTCAATTTAAGATACCGATGGTTTGGCTAAGAATACAATGTCAAATCAAGATTTTCAGCACACTGACGATATGCCACCGCTGGATTTGCTACAAGAGTTTAATACAGGAGCAACCACAACTGGCTACACTGAGGCACCACAAGCTTGGTTGCATCCGCGTAAATGCAACAAATCGATATTCACGGCCATACCCACCTACGTGAACTATTTTTGTGAAATTTACCTTAGCCTCGCATCAGATGAGCAATTTATGAAGCATATGAGCACTGAGCTAATGAAGCACTTCACACCGATGCTGGAGCAAAATAACGCAGCCACATATGTGGTGGGTCAGCCTGTAGTGGTCATCTACCACTTGGATAAATTGTTCTATCGTGGCATTGTAAAAAGCGAACTTAACGATAAGGGAGAGCATAAGGTTTACTATTTAGACTATGGCAATGTGGAAAATGTTGTGCGTTCCGAAATGCTGCCCTTTGCACCCTTTCCTCATCTAAATGCCATGTGCTGGCCGGTGGCGATTGATGGCATGAAGAGCAAGAAATACAATCGATGGGCAATGGACTTTGTTCACAGCCAGCTGGTCATGAAACTGTGCAACGTGCGCCTTATAGAGTTCAATGATAACTTGCCAATATGTCAAATCAAAGTAAACGGAGTCAGCATAACCGACATGATGGTTGCCAACAAAATTATTGAGCCACTGGATCGCTATGGTGAGCAACTGGAAAAACGGAACAAGCGGAAGCAGGCATTTAATAGCTTTAAGATTTTCGATGAGCTTCTTCGATTGGGCCAGATGAGACCGCGGCAGCCACCAGTAGTTGCTGTTAAAGAGATTGAGCAGCAGCTGGAGTGCTGCGATGTGGATTTTGATTGTAAGGAAGCTGCCAAGCAGCAACAAAAAACGAGCGTTGACTTTGATAAGTCAAGCAGCGATGATGATGATGAAAATAAGCGAAACGAAAAGGCTCATTTGAATGGCTTCTCGGATGACTATGTCATCGATGAGGATAATGTTGAGAATAATGTTAATAACAGTGAAAGTCCGAAGCCGGATCAGGTTAGCTATATGGGTGCTGTGGATCAACTGTTTTATTGCATGCAGCGGCGTCACAAGGTTTGTATACAATAAATTTAAATTATAGTTCTAACGTTTTCATATAACGTTTGGTCATTACGCAGAAGAATTTGGGAAGCCCACATTTCATGCCAATGGATACTTCTACAGAGCGATCGTATGGTGATGGAATTGAAGCCTTCAAGCCACCAAGTTTGCCTACAGGCGTTAAGAGCTTTCCGTGCATCATTGACAAAGTTGTGTCCGCCACTGAGTTGCAGGTAACGCCACAAATAACCGAGTTTGCCAAGCAGGGAATAGTTCTAGCCCAGGAGACAAGTGCGCTTATTAGAGAAGCCCCACAACTTGTGCCCGTGCAATTGGAGGCGCTGTGCCTCGCACGCTGTACCCTGGATGATCAATGGTATCGCGCTGTTATCAAGGAGCTACACAAGATCACCCAAAAGGCAACCGTATTCTATATTGATTTCCATGACACCGAAACGGTGTCCTATGTTGATTTGAAAGAAATGCCCAAACAGCTTTTCATGTTTCCGCAGCGTTCCTTTCGTGTCAAGCTTCATAACATCGAATTGAACAAACACTATTCCGATTCAACTGTGCGCCTCACACTTGAGGCTCGTCTTAGTAAATATCCAACTGTATTTGCGCGCGTTCATTATACAGAGCACCTTGACAATCTGCTCGAGGTCGATATCTTCGAGGATAAAAACGAAACCGAGCTGATATACAAGCCATTAATTACGTGTGAGATGTACTTAATTAAAAAGCGTAAATTTTTCTTAAACTAAAAACAAAATGACATGAAGTCTCCTAATTGGCATGCATAATTTGCCAAAGATTTTGTTTTCCAAACTGATATTATTTTCAAATTTACATATTAACTATGTATTACTACTTTTTATAATTTTTCCACGTTTACATATGAATATGTATTTCAAAATTTATGTTTTCACTTACGATTTCAATTACTTTTTCAATAAATACTTACACTAATCAAATTATTAAACAACAGAAATTGTTATTTTTTTAAATGTGACACACTGCTGAGAGCTCCCCGCTGACCGCTGATGACCAAACAGAGCATAAAAATCAACTCCTCAAACCGGATTCAAGCAATATTAACAAATTTATAATTATCCATAAATTGCATTTATTTCCTCCACAAAAAGGGTTTTTATTTGCTTGTTTCTGTTTTCATTAGTTCTTGTTGAAACTTTTTTTTATGTAAGTTGTAAATATTTGAAAGTTTTTTTTTCGATTGTTTTACTTGCTGATGTTTTTCCATAATGTAATGCATTATTGAATTAGTCATAATGCTTATGTTGTGTTGCGTTTGCTTAAAAACTAGAAATTTTTACTAATCGCTTCATTATCGAAACCATCGCAAACAATTATTCAAAATAGCCTAGAGAAGTTGCAACTACTACAAATCAAATGTATATATATATATGTTTATATATACGCTACATACATCGAGATGGTTTATACGTTTAGGTCTATTTAATATGACAGATGTGTTCGTTTACTTTCGATCGCTGGCAGAGAATTTTTCTCATTAATTAAAAAACTTTGAAAATTATATAACAATTTCTTAAAACGTTTGCAATGTTTTGTTGTGTACTACATATTATGTATGTGGGTATATGTGTGTGTATATGTGTTTCCTGGTGGCTTAGAATGTGCTCAAGTTTCGAAAACACAAAAGAATTAATATATTTAAATGTACTTTTAATCCAATTGTAGCTAACTTAAATTTATCTAGATTTGTGTTTTTGCCTTTAACTTACAAATAATGCATACAAAGTATATATAATAATTAAAACTAAATTTATAAAATTAGGGTTATCGAACTAAAGTTGAGATGTTTACCATTATAGCATATAATTAAATGATATTAATGATGAATATTGCACTGAACTAGGCATGCTGTTTCACTAATTTAAGTGTTGTAACAATTTATAAAAAAAATTAAAGCAATTTCTTGTGAATTTGTGTTTAAAGCAAAGTATTGTGTGGATTGAAAACGTTTGTTCGTTTGTTTGATTTGTCAAGTGTGAGTGTTTGTGTGGGGTTGTTTAGAGGAAAGCATGCGTCGTCGAATGCATCTGATTGGTGGGGGGTTGGGGAAACACTTTCACATTTATCTTAGTCTCATAAACCACATCCAAACGTACGGTTATTAAATTGTTATATATATATATATGTTTGCATATGAATATATCTGATGTATGTTTGCATGCATGCATATATAGTTTGATAAGTAATACTAGTTTGTTTGTTTTGTTTATATAACCACAGACACACATTACACACACAGAGAAGAGCCATGAACGGCATGCTAATTAATTAATTAAATTTTAGTTAGATTGTAGTCGATTAGTCGTGGCGTATTATTCATTTAGACCTCCACAGTGAAGGGATCGCGCGAATGATGAATCTTCAGATGCTTGTTGTGATTGGTCTTTGTGGTCGAGCTCTTGCCACAGATAGTGCAGTGGAACGGTCGCTCGCCAGTGTGAATACGCCGATGCTCAATCAGATAGTAGTGGCGATGGAAAGATTTGTCGCACTGATCGCACGTAAACTTCTTGTTGCCATGATGCTCTCGTCGATGCCGCATATAGTTGTACTTACGTATGAACTTGCAACCACAATACTCGCAGGTGTAGGGCTTGATTTGCTTGTGCGCATTCATGTGGTTTTTGAAGTCCAATTCGCGTACGAATGCCTTTGGGCAGTACTCGCACTTGAACGGTTTGGCTGTGCGGTTGGCATGGACCCACGAATGTATCTTGAGATTCCATTTGGTAGAGAAGCTCTTGTTGCAAATGGCGCAATCATATTGCGGATCTGTTGAATGCGTCGCCATATGCGCCTTAATTGATGTCTTGGCAAAGATCTGTTTGCACATGGGACACTCCATGGGCTCAGCATAGTCAAACTTATCGGAATGCGCCAGCCGAATGTGTCGGCGCAGCGAGTTGGCATGCACAAAACGATCGCAACAGTAAGGACAGCATTTGGGCTTTGAGTCGTGCGTTTCTTTGTGCCACAGGAAGCGTGCCTTTGATGGCAGAACCTCGCCACAGTGGCACACATATTCCTTCTTGCGTACCGTCATTTTACTGTGACGTTTGCGATGCTGCGTCAAGTTGGAATAACGCTTGAACTTTTTACCTGAGAATGTAAGAAGAAAAATATTGAGTTAGATCGAGATTAAAAACATTTCAAACATAGTTTTAAAGCGTTCATAATTAATTTTTCAACTATTACTAAAAGCATAATAATTTGGTTATCAAATGTGCTCGTCGCACTTTTCTCACGCGCTCAGTACGAAACAACCAGTTTAGTTCTAATCTTTTTCTTGAACATTTCCTTATATAAGTGATATGATATGATTTTATATATGATATGATTTTCATTGCTTTTATAAAATGACTATCGTCGTATGCATTGTATATGTAGAACTTACCGCATATCTTGCACTTGAGTGGTGTTTGGCCAGTGTGCATGCGCATATGCTCGACGAGAGCGCTGCGCACAACAAACTTCTTGTCACAGACATAACAGCCAAACTCCTTCCAGCCCAGATGGCGTTTCAGATGCAGCGAAAAGTTCTTCCAGCGATAAAATTTCTTGCCGCACGTAAAACACTCGGCTGGATGTTCAGTTAGATGTGCATCGTATAGCTTGACAGAGGGAAAATCGGTGCGGCAGATGTAGCACAAGAATATGGATTTCTCCATAGCCTTTTGCTCCAGTTCGCTAAGATTGTTGCGCTCCTGACCCAGCTTCGATTCGTTGTAGGCGATAAGCATGCGATATAAAGCCGCCAACTTGGCAGCGGGTGTTGTCATGGCCAACGGTGCTATGCCTGGCTTCTCGTCCAGATTAGTAACGCTAGTTGGTGGCTTCATGTCCGTATCGCGTTCATTTTCAACGCTGGCATCAAGTAGCCCAGCATCCTTGACATCTGGCAACTCTATTTGTCCTAGCATCTGCTCTGACGATGCTGCATCGTTTTTATCCTGACAATGTTCCTGCTTGATCTTTACAATACCATCCTTAGAATCCTCGTGCACAGCTGCATCTGTGCTGTGACCCGCCGGCAGCAACTGTTGCTCTTGTTGGTGTTCTACCTGCTGAGCTTGTGGCTGTGCCAGCATAGCGGCATTGACCACCGCCTGTGCGCAGATGAGACGACGATTCTGACGAACATAGTTGTGCTCACCAATCATGTGGGCATTGCGTTCTTTAAGCTTCTCAAAGATGGCCACACAGTGCGGACATTTATAGATCTTGCGACGTGCTGTCTTTCGCTGTGCCAGCGCTGCTGCAACAGCCTCCGCTTCGGCGGCTGCGCGTGATGTCGAGGCAATTGGTGGACCAGCCAACAATGCCGATGACGATGAGGAAGTGGTGGGCTGTGCATCCAACAAATGAATATTTCTAATCGAGCTTGAGGAAGCTTCTAGCTCGGTTTGCTGTGCGTACTCCGAGGCGACTGCATTGAAGTCAAAGCTGTCAGGTAAACATAAGGGGCTTTGAATAATGCAAGAAAAAAAAACCGCAAAACAGCTTTTATGTTCGAAACGCATACCGCTTTTGCTCCCTCTGTTGGCCACTGAGATCCTGCGCCGGATAGTAGTCGTGTCGCCAGTCAGCCAGCTGCTGATTGTACCCATCCGTAAATTGATTCCTAAAGTAACGCTGTGATATGTCCCCATACATCTGCAATTGGTTTTGTTTAAAATAAACAAAAGTCTGATTGATTTCTTGGGTTCACTTACCGATTGACTCCAAGAGTTCTCAATGTCGCAGTTGCTTTCCTGCTCGGATATTTCACCCTTGGCTGGCATCTTTTCATCGGTGCGTATATTCAGACCTAGACCACCTACGAGACTGCTCTCTGTAGCAGCGGCATGGAACGATGAGGATGTGGTGGATGCAGAGGGCAAATGGCTGCTGCTATTACTGAGCTGTTCACGCTTACAGGCATCCAGATCCAAGTATTTGGCCTCACTCATATCGTTATCAACGGCTGCATTGCAACAGTCGACGGCAGATAGAGCTGCAATAAAATTGCTGGGCTGCGAGCTGTGAGAAGATGTTGTCGACTGCTGCAGTTGCTGCTGCTGCTGATGTTGCTGATGTGGTTGATACCATCCGCTTAGCATTGATTGTGGCTTGGTCCCACGGAAAGTGGCATTCATCGAGCACTCATGATCCAAGGCGGACGAGTTGCTTGAGGAGGATGCAAGCGTAGCTGCGTTTGTTGCCTCGCTTGATCCATGCTGTGGATGTTGCAGATGCAGATGTTGTTGTTGCTGCTGCTGAATGCCAAATGGTGTAAAATTGGAAGCTGTTGTTGTTGATGCGGCTGTAGCTGCTGTCGCAGTCGATGCGCTTTGGTGGTACAGAAAAGTAAAGTCATTGAAGGCGGACGGTTGCGCCTGTTGCAAAGATTGTTGATGTTGCAGCTGCTGCTGATGTTCATGTTGCTGCTGCTGCCGCATATGCTGCTGTCGCTGTTGCTGCGAGGTGGAGGCATAGGAAGACGAGGAGGATATCACAATTTCATCCACCTCCAGTTTAGTATCATCGGGCAGAATATATTCATCGCCCGGCTTCGTTGACTTGTTCACGTTGACACTGCTATTGCTGCCGCTTGTGGCAAATACAGAACCCGCTGACGCAAAACTGGCCGCATTCACTACAAACGTTGTGTGATTGCTCGTGCCTGGCAATGGCTGCTGCTTCGAGTTGGCAAACTCGAGCAGCACCCGAGCATCATCATCGTTGACGGCGGAGTGTTTGCGTGCCTGCTGTGCCGCATAGCTGTTGGTTAGATGTTTCTCCAATATGCTGCCACTGGATGTAGAGGGGTCGATGTTTTCGCTCTTGATCTGCACTAGCTCGGCGGGCGTATTTGCTGATATGCTGTGTGATTCGCTGCCATTACTGTTGCTATTGCTACTTCTGCTACCGGCAGCTTTGCTGTTCTCAGTCTTTTTCGTCGTGGTCGTCGTCGTTGCCGTAGTAGACGTTGCCGTTGCCGTTACCTTTGGTTTGATGACTAATTTCTTGGGTCCACGCAGCTGAGCCGGCGCCGAGAAGCGCTGCGGCAACAGCGCCGTTGGCTCTACCTCTACTTTCATGGGCGGCGGCTGTGTGAGATCTTCGGCAGCCATGTTTGCACTTGTGCTGGCCATGCGTATGACGCTAGTGGTGCCATGGCCACTGCTGCTGCAATTACTGCTACTGCTGCCAATGGCATGCTCTATGCTGGGCTTATGCTCTAACTCTATATCGACCGGTTCGGCTTCGTATTCGTCCATTGGCTCCTCCTTTTCCACCTTGACCAGCGGTATGGGCGCCACTGCGTCAAAATTACGCGCTGCACCAATGCGACTCGAGGCCACAATGTTGCCAACCAAATCCAGATACTCGTTCATGTTGAGCGGCACATCGCTCAGAACCGTCACCCTATTTTTTTTGGACTTAATGGTGCCGCTACCAAGGAACTTGGAACTGCTCGAGGCACAAGTAACGGCTACCGCAAAGCTAGTGGAAGGCGCCGTGCAAGGTTGCGCTGTCGTTGAGTTTGAAACCTGAGCTCCAGACGATGATGACGGCTGTGAATGCTGCTGTTGGGGTTGTTGTTGCTGCTGCTCCTCTGCCTGATGATCGCTTTCAGCACAACTGCTGCCAATGCTCATGAAATCATCCTCATCCTCTGTCGGAGCCAGCTGATGCTTGGTGGCACGTTTGTGCATTCTGCCACTCAGTTTAGTTTTTCGTGATTTTTTCGTTGTGGTTTTGGGACCAACTCGACTGCGACTATCCTCGTGCTCATCGTCACCATCCTCGACATGATCATCTGACACCTTAACGTGATCCTCATCATCGCTGTTTACCCAACTAAAAATTTGGAATTGTACATAAATATTTTTTTTCAAAGAACCTATTACTTTTAGTTGTTATTAGCTTACCCCTCCTCTTCTGCCTCTTCTTCTTCCTCCTCCCTTTCATCGCCTTCTTCTTCTTCTTCGTCGTCGTCGTCGTCGTGTATGTGGAGTACGCTGGGTGGTGACTGATAGATGCGCTCAATTACCGAGAATTCACCATCATCTTTCTCGACACACTCCACAATGTGTTTGGGCGTCTCTTGCACGATAAAATCACCATTCTCCCGCTCCAGATAATGGGCCACTGGCGACTCGGCGTAGCGCAGCACTGACGCTCCAGTGGAGGCAGCGGGTGAGGAGCAGGCAGCATGAGCCGCTGCATTAAGCAGTGCACCAAAGGGCGAATTGTTTGTTTGGCGGCTAGTGGTGCGTACGGACGTTGTCGCTGACATAAGAGCCACCGACGAGCTAGAACAGTTGAGAGCAGCATAGTTGCTGTTGCTGCCGCTAGCTGCATGGGTTTGTTGGTGGTGCTGTTGGTGATGTTGCAGTCTTGAGGGTGTCGATGATGAAGACAACGATAAAGACGAAGACGATGCTGATGGAAGTGTCAGCTGTGGAGGTGGAGGTGGATTCAGAAAGATATCTGTATGGATTTTGTTGATGTGTTGTTTGCCATTCGGTGGAGCTACATTTACGGTATGTTGTTGTACGTTTATTTGTTGCTGTTGCTGCTGGTGTTGGTTTTGTTGTTGTTTGTTTTGGTTGTGCTGAGATCGAATTTGACTGATGGCGGCGCCATAGGCGGGTGGTGGCTTTTGATGCGGCTGCGTTGACGTTGGCTGCTGCTGTGCAAAAAGCTGTTGAAAAGAAATTTCAGAAATTATTCTAACAAGAATTCTAATATCTGCAATAGTAAACAAGTTGTTAAAAATAGCAAACAAGTTTATGTGAATTTTAAAACTGTATTTTCTTATTGTTTTTTACATTCACCTGCAAAGGGGGCGGAGGCAGCGCTGCTGCTGCATATGTAAACTTCATGGTTGACTGATGCTGTTGTTGTTGTTGTTGTTGTTGCTGCTGCTGCTGATGATGATGAGCAAAGAGCGGAGGCGGCTGTTGGCTGGCCAAGAAATTATGGTGTTGCTGTGCCGCTTGTGGTATCACCAATGTGGTGGTTGTGCCACGTGGAAAGCCATGCAGCTGCTGCTGTGGCTGCTGTTCGTAGCGATAGTCGGTTGCTAGGGTTGCCGGATACACAGCGGCTACGCTGCTTATGGTGGGTGTGTTGTTGTCGCTGTTGGATGTGGTGGCTGGCGCCTCAGTCGTGGGTGGCGCGCTTTTAACTGCCTTAATCGGTGGATTGTTCAGTTTGTTGTTGTTGTTGTTGATGTTGTTGTTGCTGCTGCTGCTGCTGCTGCTACTGTTGCTGCTGGCGTTGCCCAGCAATGCGACAGATTTTGGTGCTGTTGATTTCGTTGTGGTTGTTGCTTCTGATGCTGCTGCTGCTGCTGTTGATGGTGGCGGTGGTGTAGTTGGTGGTTCTTTCACCACATCTGGTTTAACGTCAGCAGCGGCAGTTAGGGCAGCGCTGTCTGTTGAGGCAGCGTTAGAGCTACTGTTGCTGTTGGATATCACCGCTGCCGCCAGACCGCTTTCCAGTCTACCAGAATTATTAGCAATGGTCATTTGCACCAGTGCCTTAATAACCTGCTCCTTGGGATGTGTCTCCAAATGATCGGAAAGATTCATGCCCGCATGCAAATACAAAGTGCATACGGGGCACTGCACACTGTCCACCATGATGACGAAAATTTGCTTACTCACTCACCCGGCCACAATTTATTTAAGCTTAACGCTGCTGCTCCTGCTGCTGCTGCTGCTCTAACTTTCTCTCTGTTTCTCTCTTTCTCAAATTAGAGTCATAAGACTGTGAGTTTTGTAGCTGTTGTCTGTGTGTTGGCCATTTTGCTCAATCCTCAAGCTGCGCTGCAAGAGAAACACAAAATATAAACGGTTTGTGATGGCCTGTTATGTACACATTTGTATAAACAATTACAGATAAGTATTCGCGTAAGTTGATACGATATCAACCTGATATGACATTGCAAAAGAATGTGCAGCTTAAAGCCAGATCGCTGCGACATAATCTATGGTAACGTGCAATATTCTTTTTACCCATTGCCAAGAAAGAGCGAAAGCTTTTGCAATGAGAGATAGAGAGTCAAAAACGGGTACATGCTATACAGCCAAAAAGTCAATGCCAAGTGAGTAAACGGCTAAACAAAGGACAAGTGCGGCAGGCAGCCAATTTATAAACAACAAATAAACATAAATATGTACAAGCATACGAACACACATATGTACATGAGTACTAACTCATACCAACACACGGAATATGCATGTGCATAAGGAAGGTAGCAGCATCGGGCAAAGCTTCATCAGCCTGTGAACTGCTATTGAGGAAGAGCGCAGAGTGCAAATGGAACGGAATGGAATGCCCTGTTGTGCCAACAACAACTTTTGGAACAGCTTTTTTGTGTGCACCCAACGCGTGTGTTAAACACGACGAGGACGATGGGCACAAGGCAACATCGCGATAATGGCGAATTATTCGCTGGGCTTGAGCAATAAGTGCGATTAATCAAAAATACAGTGCTTTTCAATACGAATGCGACCAGTAAATGCAATTTTGCTCAATTGGGAATTGGGAATCAAGTATATAATCTAATAAAAAAGTATGTTATTATATTTCTTGGAAAAGTCATAACATAGGTCCGCATACAAATGTATGCATGTTATAAATCTGAATTTTATTATAAATATTATTATTGTTATAGAGCGGTATGTTAATATAAACACATGCAGCAATAAATTTTGTAGACTAATAAAAAATTGTGCTTGAGTGATGATAAGGCATGCTTTAAATCAGTGCAATTACCAACAACAGCTGGCAAAATAAACAGCTGGTCAACAACATAAACAAAACTAATTTGTTTGTCGTGTAAGCTTTGCTAAGAGCAGGTGATTTATTTTCTTTGTCAATAAGCGCTTTGTTGTTATCGATCAATTATCGATCAGTTTTACGTAAGCAAATATTCAAAGCTAATAACAATCAATGAATATCAGAGTTATACATGTACACTTGAACACACACACAAATATTTCCAGTAAGAGAGAGGGAACATCAATTCTGTCACAAGAACGTACACAGTAATATCTACATATGTATGAACATATTTATAGATATATTCGTGTACATGCATATACATATGCACGACTACATACTTCTATGTACATCGATTTCGCTCATCTGTGTTAGCGCTGCTTTCTTGTTGTTGTTGTTTTTAAGCACTGACAAAGCCACTGGAAATGGTAAATTTTTGCTTGTATTTTTTATTGTGCACTTCTACAGTGAACAATTTTTGTTTTCGTTTTGGTTAAATATTCTTATATTGTGTGCTATGTGGGCATTCTCGAATAAGGGTTGTGCTGGTTCTACAAACAAAAAACAAACAGACGCAAAAGTGTACGTCTGTTGCTATTGATTTTTCTTTCGAGCAAAGCTCACAATGCAAAACGATGAACAAGTTGTACATATAAAAAAGTGCGTAAGTGGGCACATAAGTGTATATGTACATATGTATGTAATTACATCGATTTTTGCGTTATGAGTACATATGTATATGCGATACAAATTAAACAACTAGTATGATAACACTAAATGCCTTTACCTACCTTTGCGGCTTTAAATGTGCAGGTGTATTTGATTGTGATCTTGCGTAGGACTGACGGCTGCAGGCAACGTTTTTCTTTTTAGGTTTTCCACACACGCACTGTGCGTTGCTGTTTGATACACTTGAGCACACGAACGACACACACGCACACACACACGCACACAAGAATGGTAGACACAATTTCAGAGTATTTCCGCTTTGTGTTTCTTGAATTTTGTTCTCTTGTGATTTCGTTCAAGGGGAGATGTTTCTTCTCATGCACACATACGCACTTTGGGAGAACAATGTTTAATGAGCACTAATCTGAATTGAATTACAATTGCAGTGGTTTGGGATATGTGCGTTCTATAAAAACGTGTACAGGCGGCGTTTATATCGATCTTAACGCTTTTGTGTGGATATCGATTGAAGGGTGCGGGGCCCTAATCTCAGTATCCCTGAATAGTGATGCACCTGCAGCTGTTATAAAAACATTAATATGTATGCATGTGTGTATGTAATTGCTGCGTTTGCGGTTTGGGGCTCCTTGGTCTTGGTCTGGTCGTCGCCTCTTCGCCTCGTTCAATGACACAGAAATCTTTCTTCTCGTCTTTTGCTTTGTGCGCTCCTTCTTCAATATACAACTGAGCTTTTATATATGCTGCGAATGCGAGTGCGAGGCCATTGCTGCGTTTATCTCCATGTGTGTGTGTGCGTGTGAGTGTGCTAAACACAAAGTAAATTTTCAATCGCTTTTTTCATGCACTTTGTATTGGTTTTCAAAGGGGCATTTTTGCATAACTGTTACACGCCTTTATTAACTACAATTTGAATATATATTTAGCAGTTTTAATACACTTTAATCTATATAATAGCCGTCATTTCGATTTCACCTTGCGATAAAATGAAAAATTACAACACCAGGCGTTAGAGTGTTGTAAAACTTATGATTGCAGCGATTCAACGCTTACCAACACATACTCTCGCTAAAAGCAACTCTGGGTGGCTGCATCATTGGGAAATTAATTTTGTGGACCGTGGACGACTAGCATTCTGAATTCATAAAGCTTATTTTTATCAATCCTTAATCAAACACAAAAAACCAAAATGACAGACAAGGCACAGGAACAAAGTATTATGGACAAGTCCATGCGGTCAGTGTTCGTAGGCAATATACCTTACGAGGCGACCGAAGAAAAGCTGAAGGAAATTTTTAGCGAAGTCGGTCCAGTACTTTCGCTCAAGTAAGATACCATCACCCATAAGCCATGTGGACATTAATAATGTCATTTCTATCTACAGACTTGTGTTTGATCGGGAAAGTGGCAAACCTAAGGGCTTTGGTTTCTGCGAGTACAAGGATCAGGAAACAGCACTGAGTGCAATGCGAAATCTCAATGGTTACGAAATTGGCGGTCGAACTTTGCGCGTTGACAACGCTTGTACAGAGAAGTCACGCATGGAGATGCAGCAGCTGCTGCAGGGACCCCAAGTAGAGAATCCGTATGGCGAGCCCTGCGATCCAGACGATGCACCAAAATTGATAACAAAAACAGTTGCCGCCCTGCCACCAGAGCAAATGTACGAGCTAATGAAGCAGATGAAACTGTGCATTGTAAGCAATCCATCCGAGGCGAGGCAAATGCTCATGCTGAATCCCCAACTGGCATATGCGCTGTTGCAGGCGATGGTTGTGATGCGAATCGTTGATCTGCAGCAGGCGCTGGGCATGCTTTTCAAGGCAAATCAAATGCCGCCAGTGCTAGGTGGCAATCCGCATCCCAATCCAGGTGTAATGCCCATGGTACCCACGCCACAGCAACAACAACCGCAGCAACAGCCGCCGCCCACGCAATCGTCTGTTGGAAGCTCTGGACCCATGCCTGTGCCGGGTCCAAACTTTAATAATATGCACTCGAACGACATTGATTTGCGAATGGTGCCAGGTGGGCCGGTCAATATGGATCCTCGGATGATTGCACGTAACATGGATCAGGATATGCGACAGGTGCCCGGACCGATGCCCAATCCGGTGCCGCCACCAATTATGGATCCACGCACTCGGGCCCAAATGCAACAACAGCAGCAGCAAGGACCACAAATTGCACCCATTCCATACCCCAGTGACCCGCGACAACGTCCTATGGATCCCCGTCTGAGGGGCGCCATGCCGCAAGGACCTGTGCAGCAGCAACAAACGCCTCCACAGGTGCTGCAGACGGTGACGCAACAGCAGCAGTCGGCGGCAATGCAGCTTCAAAGTCGTCTGGGCGCACACGGTGTCTTACCGTCAGATGCTTCTGATCAAGAGAAGGCCGCTCTAATTATGCAAGTGCTGCAATTATCTGATGATCAAATAGCCCAACTGCCTCCGGAGCAACGAGCCAGCATACTAGTGCTTAAGGAGCAGATAGCCAAAACAAGAACGGCACGCTGAATTATATTTTTGAATTAAATTATACTCCACTTGGACATCAATGTCAACAATAATAAAGCAGATTCACAATTAATAGTAGTTTAAAATTAAAGGGTAGACACCAGTGTTTGATGCAGTTTCTGCAAGGTGGTGTTTAGCATCTGGCGCAGCACCTCATCCTCGGCACACTGAACAGTCTGGTAAAATGTTGAGATCCGTTGCGTTTAAAATAGGGTTATTTGTATACTCAAAGTCAATGCTTACCAGTGTTTCCAGATTGATTTCAGCATGCTTGCCACTTACGGTAATCGGCAGCACATCGCCCTTAAACATCTTGGGCACACATGTTTCACCAAATGTGTCCTGCAGTGTCTCGATGAGGCACTCGCGAAAGCGGGACTCCTCTGATTTGGTCTGCTTGGTGGCACCCTTAATGTTTGTGCCACCCAGCTCGGACTGCATGAGACAGGCGACTACTGCATCCGCGTAGACATCATTGACATGCGTCGCTTGCCATTCCATGACAATGATCTTTTGCTCCACAGTTATTTCGATGCAATTGAAGACGCGTAGTTTGCGCTCTGGCTCTATAACCTCAGCACAGCCAGCACCGATGCGATCCAGCAGGAGTTGAAGGGTCGTCAGCGAACTGGACCACGGTATGGATTGGCGCTGTGTTACCACAGACATGCTCATGTCCGTGTATTCTAATTGGGGAGAAAATTGGTTTTTATTTAAAGGGTTATGCTTTTGACCAAGCTTGTGCTATAATCCAACTTACTGCCCAAGTCCGAGGGTGCCAACAAATGGTATTTGAAATCACGCTTAACCAGCACCCCGGACAGTTTGCTGCCCACTTCTGGTTTCTTGGCTGCCAGATGACCCATCACCTTGGCTGTTTTCTCGCCACGGAAGTAGAGATCAACGGCGTGCGTGTTGCGGGGATTATAAAACTTAATGTCTGTGCTGGCATCAGCTTCATATTCGCGCTGCAGCGCCAGCTTCAAACGAGACATTTCGTTTTGTTCACCATGGACGAGAACGACGTGGTTGGGTCGAAGCAAGCGGATAAACTCACTGGTCTGTTGGTAATCCGTATGTGCAGAAAAGGAAATGTAGTCGACAGACATATTAAGTGGCAGCTTTTGCCCGGAGAGCGTTGTAATCTCTTCCGGCTCTGAGAGTATGGTCTTGGCCAGTGTGCCCTCAACACAGTAACCGGCTATAATGACACCATTCTTGGGATCAGTGCACCAGCTTTCAAAGAGCTCGCGTGATAAGCCCGATTGCATCATACCGGGTGAGGCCATAATGACACAGGGTCCAATGTCATCGAAGTGATCGATGCCCTTCAGGTTGGAAATGTGACGAAATACAAATGGATTGTTAACAGCAATCTGGCGACGGATGCGATCGTTCATCGCATTGATGTATGTCTGATAGACGGCCATGCACTTCTTGGCCAATGAGGAAGCATAGTAGATGGGTATCTCGTGCAGATCGGGATTCTGTGACCAGTACTCGTCCAATATCAACAGCAACTCTTGGGCGCGGCCCAAGGCAAAGACTGGAATAAGGCAGCGACCGCCCTGCTGTACAATCTTTTGAACCAATGCTGTGAAGCGACTCTCCCGATCCTCACGCTTCTCATGAATATGTGTACCGTAGGTCGACTCAGTGATGAGCACATCGGGTTTCTTAGGGGGCACCTCTGCAGCCATCAAATGGCGATCCTCCTGACGCGAAAAATCACCCGTATATAGAATCTTGATGCCAGCAATCTCAATCATAAACATCGCTGCGCCTAGCACATGGCCGGCGTTATAAGCGCAAAAGCGAACGCCCATTACATCTCGCTCCTCATGAAAATTAATCGTCTCGATCTTCTCCATTGAGGCCTCGAGATCAGCTTCTGTGTATAGCATTTGATCAGTGGATATATTGCTAATTTTAATATAATCTGACAACATCCAGCGGTAAATGGCTTTGGTGGCGTGTGTCATAAAACATCGACCCCGGAAGCTAGTCTTCATTAGAAACCAGGGCAAAGCACCACAGTGATCCAAGTGGAAACTATATAAAATTAAGCTATAATTAAAATGTTCAATAACTGTATTATAAGCTTACGCACTGAGAAATAAACAGCAAATCAATTTCATCCGCTTCAATCAAATCCACATAGGGCAGAGCATCCATGCCAGATAACCCTGGATGAATGCCGCAGTCGAGCATAATCTTTTTGCCTTTGAACTCCAACATGATACAGGAACGTCCCACTTCCTGGCCCGCTCCACTGAGAACATATGAAAATATATATAGTCTGCCAGTTATATGTGTACAATACTTACAGCGGCTTGATTTGCAGCAAATCGCTTTCCTCATCGGGCATGTCGTTAGCTGGATGCGCTTGCGCCATTGCGTTATTCTTTTTGTTTTACTTAAATGCAATATTTTACGATTTGCCGGCAACTACAACGCATCGATTAACTGCACATATGATTGTTACTATCGGTTCTTAATTATCGATACCGAATTTGGAACTACGTTCAAAATACTGCTCTTGTACACATGACCAACAACATAAAACAGTATTTAAAAATAATTCGGCTTTAATTAAACAGTAAAAAATTTCTGTTAAGCTCTTGCCTCCTCTTGTTAAGTATCGACAATAATCAAAGAATATAATATATTCTTTGATTATTGGTATGGAATTTAAAACAAAATATGTCTGTATCGTTTGCATAATAATACCACACATATTTTTAGGGCAGCCCTGGTTGCTGAAGTCGCCTCTTATTATTGTCGGTGCGAGACAAAATAATATTTAGATCAAATGCAAATGGCTGGATCTAGCTATGATGGTGAGTGTTTCTAAAAAATGTTAAATTGCTAATAAACTAATCAATATATTAATTATCTATCAAGTGCTACGCAAGCAGGCGCGCACTCTGGAAAACGAAATCGACCTCAAACTTGTGGCATTCAGCAAAATTGGAGCAGGCAGCAGCAATTTAAGCAACAACAACACTGCTGCTGACACATCACCGCTGCTGGGGGAACATGTATTTGACTCGCTATCTGGGGAAATTGAGCAAATGCTTGACAAGGTAAGTCATCGTCAAGGCAACCACTGAAAATGTAATGTCCATTTATTCCCTTAACTCCCAGTTGTCGACGCTCAATGAATCCATGTCGGAGCTCCCAGCGAGTGGAAGTGCGGCTATGCACACGCTGCAGCGGCATAGGGAAATCCTTCAAGGCTACAAGCAGGAGTTCAATAAGATCTGTGCCAATCATACAATGCGCATCGAACGGGAAGAGCTGTTGCGTGGCTCGGGTCTGGCCACAAATGGAAGTCCTTCGATATCGGGACTCAGTCGTCGTGAGATGTATTTAAAGGAAAGTGGGCATCTGAGCAGCGCCGGCAATATGGTTAACGATCAGATAAACATTGCTATTGAGACGCGAGATAATCTGCATGCCCAGCGGCAGGCATTTAAGCGACTACAAACGCGCTTTAATGACATTTCCAATCGTTTTCCTTTAATATCCAGGCAAGTTGTGCTTCATTGACTAATATGTTTAAATGACTTATTTAATTTTATCATTACAGTCTCATACAGCGCATCAATATCAAAAAACGACGTGATTCTCTTATTTTAGGTGCTGTTATTGCGTTCTGTGTAATTTTGCTGCTAATTTATGCTTTTAACTAACGATGTCAATCCGACACATTTCCAACAAATGCAATTTCTTCTGTATGTTTTCCCCACTTATTGGTATATGTATAATCAACTTGTGATAGCAATAAAATTAACCATTTAAGTTATTAACTCAAAGTCCTGACATTTCGTCAATTTCAAATATTGCTAACTTGACGAATCGTTGAGTCCACTCACCGATAAGTGTGTTATCGAATTTAAGTTGACTCTGGCAACTCTAACGCAACAGCTGCTTGCGATGTGATAACAATTGAAAAAAACTGTAACACGCATCAAAAATATTGCTTTTTTGAATTTTATTAAGCTTTGTATTAAAATTGACAACATTTAATAAAAGACAAACATGTCGTTGTTGCCTGGCGTCGAACAAAAAGCTGGCGAGGCAGCCAAGCCGCGTGTGATAGACACCGCCGAGCTGGATAGAATGGCCATGCACTTTGTGGGAAATATGCACAGATATCGTGAGAATATCATTATACCCAAATCGAATGGACCGGTCAAAATCAAAACAAACGAAGAAAAGCTCATCGAAACGGCCGTCGAGAGCTGTGCCTTCAAGAGCACAATGGCCTGTGTTATGGGTAAGTAAGATTAACTAAAACTTAAATATTGATTCTATATGATATGTATTTGATTTTGCAGGTTATGGATTGGGTGCCGCTTTGGGACTGTTTAGCGCCTCTGTTAATCCAAATATGGCCGATCCATTTGCAAATGAAAAGAAACAGACGGCCCGTGAAGTATTTCGCGAGATGCGCTCCACAACACATTCGTATGCAAAGAACTTTGCTTTAATCGGCGGCGTCTTCTCCATTGTCGAGTGCACCATTGAAAGTGTAAGTGATTTGAGGTGAATTATAATTGTTTTTTTTGCTTACTTACGCTTAATACACTCAACAGAAACGCGGCGTTACAGATTGGCGCAATGGAACCTATGCTGGTGGAATTACTGGTGGATTGATTGGATTGCGAGCAGGGATTAAAGCTGGCCTTATTGGTGGCATGGGTTTTGCGGCATTCTCTACAGCGATCGATTACTATATGCATATGAGATAGTCGTGTTGTTGATCGTAGTAAAAATTTTGTTTGTTCTTAATTACAAAGCGGCTGTCCTTTTTAATGAATGTTTGCACCGGAAACGCATTTAACAAGCTCAGCACGACAAGCACAACATTTCCTGCTGCTGCTGGTGCTGCTGCATACAGCTGCCACACATTAATATAAATCCAATAAAAGGCGCGCAATAGTGTGGCATAAACAATGTGCCACAGTCTCAAATTCGGCGGCCAACGACCGGTTTTGGGGATAGAAGGAGAAGGAGGGAGAGGCGCATGGGGTAGGGGGTCATCCAGCTTGTGGGAACGGGAATCGACAGGCAGCTAGAGACTTAGACTTTAAAGGCAACCGCAACAAACATTAACAGAGAGAATGAATGCCTTGGCTGACTGCTAGCTGCTTGCTGCTGAAACTGAAACGATTTCCAGTTTCAGTTGAATTTGAGCAACAGGCAGGTAACGACAGCAATTGTTGCGTTTTCGCTTTCAGTCCCGCAAGTTTCGTGGTTTGTGATTTAAGAGCCAAGAATGAGGATGAACACCAGCAACGGCAGCTGCAAAAGTGCAACTACAAAAACAACAACAAAACGGGTTTCAATTGCAAGCTGAAAAGTATTTCGAACTCTTACCTTATTGCGTTTAAGTGTTTGAAAACAAAACAAAAAAAAAACACCTCCAAAAATGAAATGAAAGAAAACAACAACAAATACATATTTCTGACTCACAAGTGTGTCCAGCCGGCGGCAAATGTTTATGCAACCAATTTCCACTCAGCGACCACAAACATTTGTTTGCTTTTTTTGTTTGTTTTTTTTTTTTCTCAAAAGCGCTCTCAGCATCAATTTGCATGTGCTTTGGAACAGCTCAATTTGCTTCATTGAACACATGCAAGTATAAGTATGTATACGTAGATTGAGCAAAGTTCAATGAAACGGAATGACACATGGTACTGTTGCAATTGGTCCCTCACCCTAATTGGATAGGCCAAGCAGTCGTCGGCACTTCTTTAATATTTCCTGTTCTGTCGTTCGACTTTTCAAGTAAATCCACTCAAGTCAAAGATCTCTCAGCTGAGTCAACTGCGCTTGCTGCCTGTCATTATTCCGTTATCTTATACGCTGGAATCATTGACATACATACATACATACAAGTGCATATGTTCTCTCTATATTCTGAATTGGATAAAGAAACAACAAAGTGTGTGGTTTTTTGAGACAGTGTGCAGCTGCCATTGGAAGCATAAACATGAACGACCTTGCAGAATAACAGAACAATATGTTGATGACTCAATTCTAATTCACTTTTCCTCCAGATACACTGTACATACGCATAAACATCTTCGCAGAGAGCGAAAGTGCGCCAGTGTGGGAGAGAACGACGCCAAATGGTTCTCCCAGTTGATATCTAATCAAAACAAAAAGTGCCCCCAACTCACGGTTTGCGGTTTGATTCATTTTACTTCAGTACCAATTCTACATTCGAAAAGTGTTCGCGTTGACGGCTGAAAAAATAAACGAGTACGAATGAAAGCAAGAAAAACTCAATTGTAATTCAAGAAGTGCATGTAATTAATACTTAGTGTTTTTATAATCGAACAACATTTTAACAAAAAAAAAAAACAGAAATCAAACATTATAAACAAATACGTATACAAAATGAAGTACAAATATTTGCTGCTGGTAAGTAAAGACCGAAAAAATAAAATAGAACGGTATCTTCAATTTCTTATCTTATCTGGAATTGTTTTTCGTTGGGGTCAGACTTGAAGTACACATGCATTGTGTTGAAAGTTTTCATATAGATTGCGGTTGTGTTTTTCGGTTAAGGGAAACCTTTTTGTGAAAGAGACACAATTTGAATTGAATTGCTTAATCACAATTTTTGTGTTTAGAAGTAAAGTAATTCAAATATAATAATTTTAACAAAAAAAAAAAAACCGTTTTCAAAGTGAATCAACTGTTTCTAGTCAGAAAAATATCTACATAAAGTGCCTTTATTTCGGTACAACAATGTTTACATTATATATTAGGAGAGCGGATATTAGGTTTTTCCAATTTGAAAAAATTTCTTCATTGAGAACTGAATTGATATAAATAAATATATATGTATGTATATGTGATAAATAACTTTCTTCTCAAACCACTTACTTGTTAAGAGATATTTTATCAAAATAGATAACGTACTTTAAAATCTTTGAGATAATGAAATAATTATTTCCATTGAAACCTAACATTTTTCTTGTCTTTCTTTCGCTTGCAGCTACTCAATGTGAGTGCAGCATTGTTGCTACATTTGGTTGCAGGCCAACACGAGGACATTCCATATCAGCATGTGACAAATATTTGTGGAACATGCACCTGCTTGAGTGCCCAGGATACCAATCATCGACTGCATCAGACTCTCAACTGTGCCATGAAGAACTTTCAACACATATTGGCTCGTTGGCCTACGGAGTTTGGTACTGAGCATCGGGGCATGGAGATTGTTGCCTCATATTCGGGCAACAATATTCGCCTGCTGCAACAGTTGCCAGCCACAAATGCAGTGCTAACTGTGTCGTGTCGCCACTGTGGCATGCAACAGATGCAGGCGCCACTCTTTATGGACGTGCCGAATGTGGAGGGTCTGTACTTGAGCTGGAATGAGATTGCCGACGATGCATTGAAGCCGGATCTATTTCGTGGACCCTTCAACAGCACAAAATATGAGCCAATTGCTCTAAAAGATTTGGATCTCAGTCATAATCGCATTTCACGACTGGATCGCAAACTTTTTGAGCATACGCCGCAGTTAAGAAAGCTCATCTTGGCCTATAATCGTTTAAGTGTGCTGGATGCAGCAACGGCAGCATCATTGGCATCTATATCGAATCTGCAACGATTGGATCTTTCCCATAATGGATTGATGACGCTGCCCGCAGAGCTCTTCGCAAATCTGGGCCAACTTCATGCGCTCGATGTTTCGGGCAATGAGTTTGCTATCGTTCCAGCCAGCATTCAACAGCTGGGCAAATCTCTGCTACAACTGAATATGGCTGGCAATCAATTGGCTAAAATAAGTGCAAACAGTTTTCAAAGTCTTGTTGCTTTGCGGCGACTCAACATCAGTGAGATGCCAAACTTACGAACAATTGAATTGGGCGCCTTGCAGCTGCCAGCCTTGGAACAATTGGATTGTGCGCGCAATCGCAAACTGGATCAACTGCAGTTGAAGGATTTGCTGCAGAGTCGTAATCTAACACAGCTGGACATCTCACAGAATGCCCTTAGCACACTTTCGTTGAACGTCAGTGAAGTTTCAGACTCATCGTGGCCACGTTTAAGAAACTTAGCCATTGCCGGCAATCCCTGGTATTGCAACTGTGATCTGCTTCAGGCCTTGGAGCATGCCGGTGCACCACAAATGCTTCAATCACTCAACGCGAATGCGGCCCGTTGCGATACACCCTATCTGCTAGCTGGAGTGCCCATCACTAATCTGACTGCGGATCAAATCTGCAACATGGTTATACCCAAGAAGTATCGCGCCGTGGAGGATGATCCACCACGTTTCCTGCGTCGGCGCTACATCATACTCACCGTGATCATTGCCAGTGTAGTTGTGGTAGCCGGTCTGCTTATTGGCTTCATCGTTGTCTGCGTTCGACGGCGTCTCAAGGGCAACGATTTCGGAGTTCAACCCATACGCTACACCAGTGTTCGGGGCAGCAATCTGTCTGCCTTCTCCCAGTTGCAGCCTGCCTCGGTTACCAGCAAGTTTAACAATGCTGCTGCCCGTACAGCCACAACGGGTGCTCCAAATGCCTGAACAAATATGATAAACATTTTCTACTTTCTGCTGCTGCACGAACTAAAGTATGAGCCAAAGATGTCCACAAAATGTTTCAGCCACTAACAAAGACTTTGCGTGCCTTCCTTTTTTTTGTACATACTATATATAGCTACTACATATTTATTTTCGTACTCCGAATTTACAGAAAGGAGTTCTGCCACCACCAACCCAAACACATCCCCTAGTGTCTAGTGTTGCCATCGCTGTTTGTGTATTGTACTTAAGTTTCGCTAGTTTTAAGATTATTGTGAAATAAATAATTCATTCATAACCAAAGAACTATTTTCTAAAATATAAATGGGGCAGCAAGTTATCAATTTGCATTTGCAGACATCAAATGTTTAAGTGAGCTGAATTTTAATAACATTTTTTAGTCATACACAAGTTTAAATATACAAATTATTACTACGTTTTGAATCTTAATTGCAAACGTATACAAAAATATTTAATTTATACAATCCCACAACTCATAAGTTTCGTCTATTTAACTGTGGAACAGAAACTTGTGATTATTTTTGGGATATAACTTTCTATATTTAACTTTATTTATCTTGGATGCTAGTTTTTTTCAGAAGCATTTAAGAGAAAGAGTGAAGAAAGGCAGTTATGAAGGAACAGTGAGTGGCAGAACTGCAGATAATCGCTTTAGTGGCAGCTGTGCCGCTTATCTCATACAATTTAATAGATAATTTTATAAAATACACATGAAATAGTGTGAGTGATGCAAGGTTGCCGTTTTTAGTGGTTTAGCATTCGCTTTCTAGCAGCTCCTCATCGCCAGCAGGCTGTTGCCTTTGAGGCAGCTGTGCGTCATCGTCTTTATTTTGTGTGAGCAGGTGACGCATTTGGGAGTCCAGCTCGAAGAGATTAACGGCCTGCTTTTGGGCTAGAAACTGACGCATTTCAGCAAAGTTGTCGCGTTCTTTGATTTGCTTGCTGCGTTGCTTGAATGCCTCATCTGCTGAATCAGACTCGGAATCGGAGTCCAAGCAATAACGATCATTTCTGCTTTCAGCATCCAATAGACGATTATCCTGTTGTTGCTCCGTCTGCTCCGCCGATTTGCCAAACAACTCATCCACATTGATGCCCTTGGCAGCAAGTACTTCACGTTCCTTTTCGAGCATTACTCGACGTATGGGATCAATGCGATCCTTGAGCTGTCTGAGCACTGGTTTGAATTTACCCTTCGTAATGCGCTTCTCAAAGTTGAGCAGCTCCTTTTCGGGCGTAGGATATGGTGCCGCCTGTTCCTCACTCTCATATTGTCGCGCCTCCTGCTCATCGTACATGTACGCATAGAAGTCATCGCATTTCTGTGGCTCGCTAGAATTTTGCGAGAACTCCACACGCAAAATGCTCTCGGGAAATTCATCATCCTTAGCGGCTGCGTTGCTCTTGTGTAGCATATCAATGTCCAAATTAAGTTTGCTATGCAGAAACTTATTGTAGAATAGCATCAAGCGCTGGAAGTCATCACAGCATACGGCTAAGGCATTCTCAATGCCTCGCATATTGTTGGCAACAGCCACCAGTTGATCGGTATTGTTTTTGTTAGCTGCTTCTGCAGCAGTCAGATGATGCAATGTAACATCCAATGCCTGACACTCGGCGGCCACGGCCACCATACAGGCGCTCAGCTTCAGCGATGAATGCTGCAAAACGGCAACGGGTCCACTTTGTTGTTGCTGCGTTTTGGCCGCATGCAGTTGGTCGAGCTCAAGTTGCTTCTTGTTATGCATGGCCAGGGCCAGATTCGTAAAGTGTTGTTCCTCCTCGTGAACGAGCTGTCGCACCTGGTTGTCAATCTTTACCAGATCCCCGCTGAGTTGTGATATTGATGGACGCGTCATGATGGTCAGCGCTAAGCGCAGCAAATACTGCGACTGTACATATGCAAAAATGTTGTGAAAATCCTGCGAAGTTTGAAGACATGAATTAGTAACGGGCACCTTGAAAGATAGATGATAAAAAAAACTCACTTTAATTTGCTTGGGACTGTAGTCTGTCACATTGTTCTTAAAGTATTCACATTCGCGTAGCTCCTCCATGGGCGCATAGTAGGGACCAAATTTAGCGGGCAGGGGATAATCAACTTCCAACTTGCGTGTTGCATCATAAAGTATTTCTGTTACCTCTTTAGCTGCTGTGATGCAATCCCAGGCACGTTCAATTTGACGCGATCTGCAGAAAGTATATGATTAAGCTAAAGCGTCTATTGCAAACATTTAGACTTACTCAATTAGCTCTGCTTGCTTCATTATGATAATCTCTTGGAAGTAGGTCATGTTCCTCCTAATGCAATTGCCAAATTCATCGATGGTTCTCACCAGCTCTTCAAGTTTGCGCTCAACCATTTTGTTGCGGCACACAAAGATGCTTTTAACGGCATAGAGAGCACTAAAAGTGGTGCTCATTAGTAAGGCCGGCACTAGGGTGAATCGCAGGCCGCGCGGCGTTACCAACTGTTGCAGAACGGTGCCGCCCAACAGCAGGCAGGCATTCCGCGTGGTCAGCAAATGCCGGCCGGGTGCCGCAGCAGGATACTGCTGCATGCATTGTTCCAGTGCTTCAACATGATCGACGAGCAGCCGTTTTGAATAGAGTATTCGCTGCAGCAGACAATCTGTTATGGCCTAATGAGTTATTCCGTTAGTTACATATGTGGCTCAATTAATTTTTTTTTTCAACACGGCACTCACCTGCTTTTGTTTAAGTTCATTGGCCAGTGGACGGCGTTCAAAACTAGCCTGTTGGGTCAAAACTGTTTGCATGTACTTTTATTATTTACAATTTTTCAATGAACTTACCGTTAACCTTTCGATTGTTTGCATAATTATTTTGCACTGCAGTTCTGAGTTTTTTTTTAACAATATTTACGCTATGCACATAAAAATACCAGGGATGCAGTGCAAAACACAGAGCAGATATCCATGCGATGAGCCAATATCAAAACAAACGTAAGCGCAAAATGAGTAACGTTAACGCAAAGTGAGTAACGTTAGGCGGCGTTTATCCACAAATTAAAACGATAAAATTTATGGAATTTTAACAGATAATTTTGAAATTAGGCATGTCAGAAAATGTTGAATGCTGTTTGACAAATTTAAAACACGATTGATATTTAATAATTGATTGTTAGGGCACAATGCTTATTTGGTGAAAGAATCTGTTTTATTCCACGACCGGGCGGCATAAAAGTCTATAGAATTGAAATAGCAAATAGCAAGTTAAATTTAATATTCACAAAAAACAATTAATAAGACACCACCTAGTTATTATGCAGCAAAAACTAACAATCAAATAGCTTAATCCATCCTGGTTGCAACACTTGCAGTCAATTAAAATTATTGCCAAGCAATAATTATTTAATTTAAGGCAGGTGTTTGATTTGCATATAAAGCCGTGCAAAAAGGATTGCTGTACAGTTATTTCTTGAAATTGTGAAAGGATTATACTCTTGGAGATGGACGCAGCAAATGAAGAAGCCGTTCAATTTGAGCAGTTTTTGCAATTCCCAAATTGGCAAACAGCTATTCGCTTTCCACACTTTGAATTCGAACGCAATGAATCTGGAAGATTGTTTAATAAATCAAAAAGGATGTTCTATCAATCGTTGATATTAGACATTTTTTTCTTTGGCATTAATATGTACGATATCATTAGATCGTTGTATCTGGGCGAAACTTCACATCAAAATCTGCCCGTTCTTAGCATAGGCTCATATTTTTCTTTTCGCGGCCTTATGATTTATATTAAGCGTCACGATATCATTGATTTTCTCAACACATTGGATATGGAATTTCCTCATGATCTGGAGACACAGAGACAAATTGGTGTGCCGAAAGTGTTGCGGCAACATCAAATCCGACGTAGATATGTAAATCTCTATTCAGTCTTTGGTATGGTGGGTTTCTGCTGCTCACCAGTCGTAACCTACATTTTGACCTATGAGGATAACAAAGCTCCAATCTTGCTGGAACATCAGTTGCTCGGTGGCTGGCTACCCTACGATTTGAGACAGAATCATACGATATATCCATTGGTTTGGCTATACGATGTGTATTCTGTGGTAATTGGCGTCGCTTTATTCATTTCTTTCGATACCTTGTTCAGTGCAATGCAGGCACAGGTTGTTATGCATCTGGACTTCTTGTGCAGGCAACTGGAGGGGATCAATGCATACGACAGTCTGAACTTGGATTATGAAAGTCAGTTCTTTGAGTACATTTGTGGACTAATTCGACGTCAGCAACAGCTTAATATGATTTGGGATAAATTCAATAACATCTTTAAATTCGCATTATTAATAACAGATCTTATGAGTGCCGCATCAATATGTTTCCACTTATATCTTATCACTGAGACAAAGGAACCTTTAATGATTGTCAAGTATACACTACCCTGTATAGCTTTAGTGGTATTCACCTTTGAGCTTTGTTGGAGAGGCACCCAACTTGATGAGGCCGTAAGTTGAAACAATAATCGAAAAAACAATTTTGAATAATCCTTAATATCAAGTATTTCCTTAGTCTGCCCGCTTACATAAGGCTATTTATAATCAAAACTGGTATGTTGGCAGCAAGAAGTATCGCAAATTGATTCTCATCTGGCTTAAATATGCACAATGTAACAAAAAGCTAACAGCTTATGGCTTAGTCGAGATCGACATGATGCACTTTTCGGACGTAAGTTCAAGATTTCTGATTCTTTTCTGATTATATTGAGTTTTTGATGTTTTTTTGTGTAAATATTTTAGATTATGCAGCTGGCCTACAAACTCTTTACTTTTCTCAAGTCTCGTTAAAAGATCTCAAATATTAATCAATATGAATTTTTTTCGTAGTTTATTATAGTTTTTATATATTTATGTACTTAGCATAGTTTGTGTTAACGTTTACATACAATTTTGTTTTCAATATACACATAAAGATATCTAGCACATTAATATCCCCTTTTGCATACATACAGATCGTGTAACAATCAATAAAATATATATATGTGTTAGAACACATGTAATTTCGACCGGCAAAAATCAAATACAGAGCAGTGAGCAGTGAACAGGGGAAGGCAAAAGTATGAGGCTAATAAGAGATGTTTGTATGTGACACTATAAAATAAATAACATATGCATGTGTTGCTGTTGCAGCTTGTTTAAAATATTCGTACGGCAAACTCATTGTTGAAGCGAATTTGGAATGCAACAAATGGCAATTTAAGTACGACATGGACATGAAACAACGTTGGGGCTAGCTTTAGTTCAAGCCCCTGTTTACAAGTGATAGGTGGTGGGCAAGGCACGGGGATAGTCGAGATCGTACATTTGGGCTTTGATGAAGGCGAGCTTGCTGTCGGGTTCGGGATGCACGGTGGCCAGGTTATGCTTGAAGGCATACTTAACAATGCGCTCGGCAATGACCATTGAGCAGTTGACAATGGTTTCAAGCGGTGGATAGAGACTGCCCTTATTCAGATCATCCTTGGAGACAAGTTCGGACAGCGCTTGGGCCGAAATGAGGAACACTTCCTCGGGTATTGTTAGCATGCCGGCGCATAGAACACCCAGAGCCACACCCGGAAAGATGTACGAGTTGTTGCCCTGGCCGGGATAGAATTTGCGTCCGTTATAGGTGACGGGTGCAAAGGGTGAGCCCGAGGCAAAAATGCATCTGCCCATTGTGTAGAGGTAGGCCTCCTCAGCGGTGCATTCAGCCTTGCTGGTGGGATTCGACAATGCAAATATGATCGGTGTCTGATTGATTTCGGCCATTGTCTCAAGAATTTCCTGAGTGAAGGCTCCGCCCTGTGCCGAAGCACCAATGAGAACATTGGGACGCACTTTTAACACGGCCTCCAACAAGGTGTCAATTGGTGGACTGTTCTGAGCAAAGTGTAATTTATGTTCGGTCAGACCACCCTTTGGACGATCACGAACAATCACGCCACGGCTATAATAAGGGAAAAGGTTAAAGAATGATAATTATAGCAGGAGGAAATTGAATCTTTGCTCACCTATCGACCATCCAGATACGTGATCTGGCTTCCTCATCGCTAAGTCCCTCCTGCTTCATTGCCATGGTGCATAGAGTGGCAATGCCCAAAGCAGCCTCTCCTGCGCCCAAGAACAACATAACATTATCCTTAAGTTGCGTCTTCTTAATTTTTAGCGAGGCCAAAAGTCCGGCGACAGCAACGGATGCTGTGCCCTGAATATCATCGTTGAATGTGCAGTACTTGTCACGATAAAGATTAAGCAAACGGAATGCATTGGCATTGCCAAAGTCCTCAAACTGAATGAGGCAATTCTGGCCAAAGCGACGCACACAGGCGCGCATAAACTCTTCAACAAACTCATCATAGAGAGCACCAGTTGTTCGCGGCTGACGTAGACCCACATAGAGCGGATCATCTAGAATGGATTGGGTGTTGGTGCCCACGTCCAGAGTGATGGGCAGACATTGATGCGGCTTGATGCCAGCCAGCGCTGTGTAGAGCGATAGTTTGCCCACCGGTATGCCCATGCCATTGGCACCCAAATCTCCTAGACCCAAGATACGTTCACCATCGGTCACAACGATTGCACGCACATCCATTTCTGGCCAGTTCTTCAACACATCGTAGACATGTCCCTTGTCCTTGATGGAGATGAACATACCCTTGGGATTGTGGAATACAAGACTGTACTTTTGGCAAGCCAAACCCACAGTGGGTGTATACACCAGTGGCATCATGTATGCAATGTCCGAACTAAGCACTTTGAAGAACAGACGCTCATTGCGCTCCGACAAACCAATCAGATAGATGTACTTGTCCAGTTCATTCTCCAAACGATCCAACAATATGCGGCAATGATTAACCTGCTCCTCAGCGGTGCGCACCACATACGGCATGAGTCCATGGATTCCCAATACCTGACGCTCTTCATGTGTGAAGGCTAATCCCTAAAATTTAAATTGAAAAGTTTCTGATGTTAAAACATTTTTCTAAGTAAAATGATTTAATTTGTGAACCGTTAATGAACTTAAGGTATATTTCTATATTTTTATAGTTTTTCAATTAACAACAATTTATGAGTTGTGCATGTTTTAGTATTACATAAAAAAAACAACACGCGTCCAACAGCTAGACTTCACTACGTTCCCAACGCATCCGCTTATCATTACATTGTCGGGGAACACGCGATTGCACGCGCCCTGAAACAGCCTGTCTCGCCATCCCTAGCATCAAACATTTCAAATATCGGGTGACTGATTAATCTTTAATTGAAACCCACAGTCTTTAACTGACCTTAGCCAGTTGGCGCAGTTGTATGCACCCAAAACAGATAGAATAGATCGATGGGAGATTTGCATGTTTGAAGTTCAAAGTCACAACGGCAGTATCAGTATTATAATCTTACGGCCTACATTTATATAATACTATAAGCGATTACAATAAACAGGTATTCAAATGAATTGTGGCAGGCAATTTGAAAGTCGAATTAAAGCTGACTCAGTTTCGACCTCGATACGCTGCCAAACACCGAGCATGATTTCAAACATTTGAAAGCAATTATTCTTTGTTTTTAAGACGCTTTTTGTATAACTAAGTCTTATAAGTATTAAATTACATTTGGATAATGTTGCGTGTGTGTTAAATATTATTATTATTTATGCAACATCCTGTTGAGTTTATATACCCGACAATACCTGACAATACCTGACAATATGCACATTAAAGCAGATTCGCCAATGTTTGCTGCATTCTTTTAAAATGCTTTTGTTGATGTGTGAGAAATCGTGACATTTACATAGAGAATCAACTTAAAGCTAGTATGTGCATTTTTGCTTAAAAAGCTTGAAGTTAATTTCAGCTGATGATTCAAGCTTTTGTTTATTTTCTCTTTTCTCAAACAAACCTTTATAACACAAATATTATAATACTCATTGTCATCATGTTTATAAACTACTTTAAAATATTTACTTGGCTATTTAAACATGTTTATTTAACAAACTTATAAATAGAACAAAATCAACGAATGTTTAACCCAAATTTATACGTGTATAATAAAATGCTTGATTTCAATTGGCAAATTTTTATGATTCATAAAATTTTTTGCAATAAATAAAAAGGCATATTTGCAATACTTAATTGAATTAACTTAATGCCAATACTAAGATATCTAAGAACATTTTTTTGAGTTTACCCAAAAAAACAAAATGTTGGCTTCAAATTTACAGCTAAAAGAGAGATAAATGAGTCAGTTGGAGAAACTTTCTAGACTGCTCGTCTTGGGCTGAAAGAACAACTGTTTTAAATATTGAAGAATAAAACGAATACTTATACCATTCTCCTACCTACAATATTTTACTTTAAACCTTATCAAATTGTGTAGCAACTTAAAACAATTGCCAAAAGAAATCTTTAACATAAAGGATCGACACATGCGATGGGTGCCTGTAAATATTGCAAATCAGTTAGCTTAGTTCATAAAACAGCGCAAAACAAACACTTGAAAAACGGGGCATATCGATCAATTATCAGTTTACTACCTTTGTTTGTTTAGCTACGTCATAAATTGCGACACCGTTAATAACGACACCATTGACATTGAAAAGTAGCCGCTGCACGATAAGCAGGTTAAATATGAGAGAAAAATTAAGAGAGAGAGAGCGATCGTTTTGCCCATGGTTAAATTATACATATGTATAATTCAACCATGGTTTTGCCTGGCAACAGTGGTTTTTACTAGTACTCTCTAAACCTAAAACTCTCACTCTCTTCCAAAGAAGTGGATGCTGTTTCCAATGCGTCACGTACATCATAAAATAATTTTATCATGGTCACGATTACGCATAAATATAAGAGTTTTTGTGGTATGGCGAAAAAGAAAACAACTAAAATAAATATATATATATAGTATACATTTGACTTGGCTCAGCTGATATTAGCAGTGTCTGGCTGGCTGATCATCATGACAGTCATTATCAAAGGTTAGCTGACGGCGATAAGCGCCACATGATACTCAAGTGGGAAGCCAGACTTTGTTACGATGACTAAACATGAAAAGATAATGGTGATAATGAGGATGGCACATAAAACATAATTGTATGCAAATTGTTTCCCTTGCGTAAGGTGAAAAGGTCTTTTTATTGCTGTTTTGCATTGCACGAAGCGCTTTAAGATAAATACTTAAGAGATAGCATTTTACATAGTTTGAATGTGTTTTTGTTCTATCTTCAGCATTTAATACTCAACTTTAGTACTACACATATCTAGTATCTGAGTTGAATTTTCATATTGAACTATTGAAATGACCTATGTTCACAGTTTTGTTTAATGCCTAAAGCTGACCGTATAAGTTATTTAAATGACCGTATAAATTTAGCCAGACAGCTTGGAACAGTTTAATCTACACAAAAATTGAAAATTCTCAATATTTTAGCTACAATTTATTTAAAAACAATTATCAAGTTATTAATACAAATACTTTGTTATGGCTCATTAATTCTCCAAATTGTTTATCTTCTTTTTTTTTAGTTTCCTATAGCGATAAATAGCAAATTAACAACACATCAACAAATAACGCAAACGTTCAAAGCATTTGATTTGTTATCTTAACAAATGTGGTTTATATACACAAAAATGTCAGAATTCAAGTTTCAGCGCTCGCAAACAATATCAAATCGTTTCAAAACGCTTTAGGGTAGGTCAGTTTTTGTTTTGCATTTTGTGGGTTTGCAAGTTGAAGGCATTGCCATTGCAATGCGATAAGAATTGGAAAACTATCCATTGTGAAATGGCATACTCTTTTATACGAGCTTTATTTACATGTAAAAGTATACACAATCAGCTGTTGTTCGGAGAGCATTACACGGACAGTACTTCAAAACAAGTACTTCATACATATATGTTTAAAAAGAAGATATGAAAGCACTCGAAGTGCTTCGATAAGAAGCCTTCGGGTCACCTTCGGTTGGATAGTTCAAACAATTGGAACAAAGTACTTTTCAGCGAGTTATAGCTTATATTACATAAGTCACACATATTATTTATTGCTTGAAACCTCAAAACCAACACATACCCCAACCCCTACCTTAATTTTAAAAGTTCATGCGCATGCTTTGCTCTCGTATGCTCAATTGTTCTCGGTTTCTCTTTCTAGTTCTCTTTGATTTTTTAACTGTACTCGTTCTCACCTCATGCCGACAAATGCGGAAAACGTAAATTGCAAAACCAAATAAAGAAAGAAAACAGCCTCTACAAACTTTGGCATTGAACTTGACATTTCATATAAACTGTAAGCCAATTGAACTGTTTTAATGGTTTTTGTTAATTTACGGCGATTTGATTGATTGGTTGCTTGATCCAGCCCTCAATAATAAGAAACGCCGCACACTTATTGATTTTGTATGACATCAACCATAAAAACATGTACAGAAAAAAAAGATAATGGCATTTTAAGCTTTGGTCTTCCAGTTTGTACGCTTCTATGTCATCTAAAGGTCAACTTAAGTGTTCAGAGTATTATATAAATTATTTTTTTTAAATTATAGCTGACATCGTTTGCTCAATAGGTTATAATTTATTATTTATGAGTTTGGATTGTTTTTTTTTTGTGTTGCGACATTGGCATAAAAATAGCAAATTGCAAAAAAATAAAAAACTTGGCAATAGCTGCAGAGCTGTGCGAAAAACTCATTTATAATGCAGCTGTATTTCTAATAAAAGGGCTTTTCTTTCGTTTTTGTTATTAGGACCAGTTGATTGACTTTACTCTTTCTTGCAGTGTAGCTTCCAACAAGTTGCTATTGTGGCACTTTGTACCGACATATGTAAGTATGTATGTTTGTATGAATGTATGTTCATTCTTTTGTAGTACATTTCTGGAAACAACCCCGTTTGCTGTTCTGGTATTTTTCCACAACTTTTGGGAACGAACTTTGGTTTTTTTTTTCTCTAGGAAACTTACCTTGCTGAAGCGTTTGTTGTGCAGACGATCGAATCCCGAAACATTGCTGACAATCTCATTGTCACCGGTGCCCCAAAGTCCGAGACGATCACGATGCAGATCATTGTTTTTGTTGCTCATACTGCTAAAGTTGCGCTGCTGTTGCGAATTATTGGTAGGGCTGACAGTTAGAAGTTGTTGTTGTGGTTGGATGTTATTGTGTAGCTCGTGCAGGCTCTGTTGTAGCTGCTGCCAGTGGCTTGAGGATAATATTGGTGGTGGCAAAGCTTCGTTAGCTGCTGCCGCTATTGCTGTTGCCTTGTCAACGTCGCGTTGAGTACTGATTTGTGTTTTGAGTTTAGCAAATTGGGAAAGTTCGTATTCGAGCGTTGTTGTCGTTGTAGTCGAATGATTATTACATACACGACTACTGCGCCATTTCGCAGTCGCAGCACAATCACAACTGCTGCTCGTGCATTCGCTTGTGTGTGTGGTGTGGGAGAGTAGCTGTGTTCGTGTTGGTGTTTTCGCTTGTGCCGCGTTTATTTTGTTGTTATTGATGGAGCTTTCGGGCGACAGAGCGCCTGGGCACAAAACAGCTGTTTGACAGTGAGAGCCGCTGCCGCTGTTGCCGGTGCTGCCAACGGGTATTGTGGTCTTGTAATTACCGTGCTCATTTGGCTGTTGATGCTGCTGATGATGATGATGATACGGTGTTATTTGGCCATTGGAAGGGCTGTATGAATTATTGGCCGTTGGATAAATCGGCGTGCTGTGAATGATACAGAGAGAAAGAGCAACAGTGATTGTGATAGAGAGTGCAATTTGATTATAAGTCGGTGTGTGTGTGAGAGGGTGGGTAAACTAAAAGTTCAGCGCCCGGCATAGTTTAATTATATTAGAATAAAGCGGTTATTTCTATGTGAAAACATTGCTGTGACTTCATGATTTATTAAGATAATATTTTGAATGTTCAAAATTCGGCTGATGACATTTTCAGCCAAACACTTATTCTGTGTTGAAATAGCACTTTGATATTTTGTATGCTTTTGTTTGAAAACAGGTGATGTAATGTACGGAAACTCAAACGAATCAACAATCTTGATAAGCACAAAACCGATACGCCCACTTTTGCACCCATGATAACAGTATTATTATGTATGTATGTATGTAAATAAGCACGTTATTTGCATGGAATAGTACTTCTTCAGTTGTCCAAGGGATTTAATTGCGTTTAAGCGCCGCAGTGAAGCGAACATGATAAATAATTAATTTCCTGTATATTAGAACTTGATTAACTAGAATTTACTATAATTAGTTTTTTTTATTTTTTGTCTATGATGAAAACACGAATCACTCTTGACCGCAACGCTGAAGCACTAAAAACGTACTGAGAACCGACAATTTCATGTGATTTGCCGATGACGATTTTCCTCACATTCACATTTTGCAGTTTTCGCTGATGTTTGTTTGTGCTTTTCATAGCAACGAATAATGATGGGAAGCGTGAAAAAGAAAATCATACTACTGATAAGGACGGTATAATGCCAAACGACTTTACAACAATCAATCAGGGCAGAGAAATATTTTTCTTTATTATCAGTGGAGCCGTTTAATTGTTTTAAGAGGGAGCTGTTTGCTATTTAATTTCTGTTGGAAATATACCAAAAAATGGTGAATCATATTTTATAACCTTCTATATTATATAATGACTGCATAAAAATCCCTTTCAAAATAAAGTTAATTTCTGCAAATATATTTAATTCAGAACGATTAGACACCTGAAAGCTTTTTCTAACCAATTGGTTAAATTGGTTTAAAATTGGCCGATGCAAAGGTTACACTATTTTCTGCTAAAGAAAAATCCATTTTTTGGAGTTTACTCCTTAAGAATCGATTTGCATATAAGTAGCCCGATATGAAAAAATATGAAGAGTGAAAGCAACTGACAAAATGTTGGATATGTTGTTCAACAATAAATTTGCAAAACATGGCATATTGTTGGCACTAAGTTAACAATTGAGAAATTGCTTCAATTATAAGTAGTGGATTGAACTACATATCCACAGGAGCTCTCATATTTTATTAGTGTGTCCAACATTCGCTAGTTCATTCTCTTATTATTAAAGAATTCCGTTAGGTTATTCCGAACAACAGTGAAAAAACGTTGCCTGTTTAGTTGTTGCTTCACACAAATGTACACCAACACCGCGAATACGGATATAAAAATGAATCTCTTGCTCTAACTACAGAGAGCGATCGTTAGCTTCCATATGTACACGAATTCCACTTGTTCCAGTCAGCCTAAAACTTAGCTCGCCTTGACAACGCAGGCAGCTTATCGTCCGTTTATTTATTCAATTAAAATTGATACGCGCTATATTAAAGTTTAAATTGTGCTTATATAACGCACTGAACATACGCAAAGTGTTTGTTACATTAAGGATTGCCGTTTAATTGCCTTTGAAAGTGGTTTTTGAGCAAATCCAGCTTGAGAAAAAGGGCGCCAATTTTGTTTGCCTTGTCGGGTCGCGAAAAAATTTACAGAGAGAGAGGAGCTTCGTGCTCATACGTGTGTGTTGTTGTTGCTTTAAACTTGCTGCAAATCTTCCAAACAAGCGAAGTATTTTAGACAGTACTAATAACTGTATATTTTTTTTTGTGAAGTGCAGTGAACATAAAATATTTTTTTAATTTTTTTTTTCGTGTGTGTAGTGCTTTTGTTTTTGTGAAAGTGCTCAGCGAAAAGAGAGTGAGAGAGAGAGAGAGAGAGCGGGCGCGGAAGCGCTTGCATTGAACTGCGTTGTGTTTTTGCTGCTGCCGGTGAGTGAATTTTGCGTATTAAACACATATGTATATTATATTATATTGATCACCCTGTTAATTAATCACCTTGTAACAACAGTTAGATTGGAAACAGTAGAAGTAAGTTTCATTGCTGCAATGCATTTAAATTGTTCTTTTAATCTGTTATCGGCAGCAAACGACATCGACAAATGAACAACTAAATACACTTTGCATAACTGTATGGCAAGGATACTGACTGTTTTTGTGAAAACCAGCGCATGTCGAATGTTGGATACCCTTATTACATACGTATCATACTACATATCCACAGTTGCGTTCATATTATATTAGTGTGTCCAACATTCGCTAGTTCATTCTTTTATTATTTAAGAATTCCGTTATGATATTCCGAAGAAGAGTAAACTCGAGTCGTGCGTCGGAGCTGACACACACAATTTTTTTTTTTTAACTAAATCAATATCTTGAGAAAAAAATGATACATAAAATAAATTGCAAATCCAATTAAAAGAAAAATCCGATTGTTTTTGCTAGATATAATAACCTGTCTCTATCAAGGTAATGCCAAAAATTGAAAGTAAATTAGACACATGTCTAGCCTTCATAAATATTAATGGGTTAGTTATAATCGTATTATTGTAGATTTTCAGGGCAACCAAAAACAAAAACAACAGCAACATCACCAGCAGCTGCAGTAGCAAATTGTGATTGTTATTCTTAACCTTTAAATACATTTCGTATCTGACAAGAATAGTTAAAAGTTTTGTTAGTAAGCGGAATAAATTAAATCACTGCTAAATGGCACGCCCACGGGTAACTATTAACACCTAAATAAATTACAAATGGGCGGACTATATATACATATACGTATGTACAGGCGTACATCCAAACGCACGAAAGCGATATTTTGGGGTCAATGAAATGTACGTAAATCGCTACTAAAACGCTAGAAAACCGCACTGTTAAGCTGTAATTGCCAGTTGTATTTTATCCATTGTATATGTGTGTGTGTGCGTGTTAAGCTGTTGGACAGGACAAACAGTGTAGCTGAAAGTGGGCGTGTAGCCCAATCCATGGCATTGCCACTGAATACTGTGCGTATGTGTGTGTGCTAACTGGCCAAGTTAAGGGAACAACAAATGCTGACCATAAAGTGGTAAGGATTATAACGGTTTCGAGTAGTGTGCTTTGTAATGACAATAATCAACAGCTAGTTAACTATCCGATTATATCGACTTAAATGTTTTAAGTGTTTTCTTTTTGGGTTGACTTGATTGCTTTTGTAAGTGTTCCAAAAAATAATTTTAAATTATTAAGACTTTTATTGTATTTATACTAGTTATTGTAGTTATTGTATTGTTTTTAAAGGAAAACTTTCATTTTAAAATGGAAAAGTCGAAAACTTTTATTACTTATATGTAATTTGTGGTGAATTATTTTTGATTTTTATTTAAGGTTAACAATTTTTTGTGAAGTTTGTGTAAAAACAGTTGAACTTCCATAAATCGAATCTCACTGGAACAATAAAAATCTTCATTACAAAGGGAAATCGTAACATAAAATGTTATATTAAAAGTAATGAAATTGCAGCGTGCTGGAAATGAACTTGTGATAAAGAAAACTTCGGTCTTGCATTAAATAAATCTTTTGTTTTAAGTTAAATTTTGATTTAGATTTTCTTATAAGAACACAACTAAAGTCTTTTCCTTTCTTCGTTTGCACTCTTTTAGCTTATCAAGCTTACTTTTAACATTTTAAATGCACTCGTCTTTTCTTACCCATTTTCATCAAAATTGCCTATAGCATTGCGATCGGCACAAATCGAACTGGAATTACCCATTTTTAACAATTGTTATTGAAAGGCTCTCGTTCTATTTGCTGTTTTTTTATTTGTTGTTGTTCATTGACTTTGGTTAAACCCACAAAATTAGAACATTTAATAAACACACCGAAACACGAATGTTGCTTAATTATTTAAAATGCAACGCTTGGCAAAAACAAAAAACATTTGATATAATTCAAGTAAATAACTATTATTTGTTGCGCGCTTATAATCGGCTGCTATTCCATTGAAACTGAAACTAAAACTAAAACTAAAACTAAAACTCAGCACCCGGCCACTTGTTACAATCAAAAAACAATTTGTTGTCGCATTTGACAAAGGAGAAGGCGCAAGTGAGATAGCGTTAGCCAATTCACTCCCTCGCTCTCTCTATCTCACGCACTTTACAGCACGCGATGCTTGGCAGGTGTTTTTAGCGAGCGGGGGGGTGGGGTGGCTGACATTGCTTCACACGTTTCTGAGTCATAGTACTGGCAGGGGGTGGGAGAGAGAGAGGCAGACCACCAGCTGTGTTTAATTGGAAACACAGCCTTATAGAAGAGTTAAAAATGTGCTTACTTAGACGCTGGCCCACAAGTAGTTGGTGAGCTTTGGTTTGATTTGTTGTTGGTTGGTTGTCTGTCTGTTGGTTAATCGCAATGTGTGTGACCTTAGACGATACAAAATGCATGGAGCTATACTTTGTTTGTTTGTTGCTATGACTAATTAAAGTATAATTATTTTGCACTAAACATATAGAAAAAAACATCAAAACGCACTGACCATCGTCACACTTGAAAACTATTAAGGTCTTAGCTTGGTCGGAAAACAAAAACAAATAGTGAGGGATCGCAAAATTAACTGTTATACTTATTGTTATAAGAATTGTATTAAAAACATAATACAGAATTATTAAATTTGGTTACAAACAATAGTAAATTGTTTTTAAATAAATTGATAAATATTTATATATTTAATAATTCTTAATTATAATAAATTATTTAAGTAAAGCATATTTGTTTTTAAGCTTTAACCACATTTTCTTTGTATGGGTAGTGTATTTTTTAAGTCGACTAAGCTGGCTTTAGTTAGATGTCAATCTGTGATTTCGTCACTTTAATGATTTGCCATTTTATTTAGTTGTCATTAAAGTTGCACAAAACTTTTAATTAACTCAACCGTTTGTTTATTTTTGGTTATGTTTTTGGTTAACTAAATTCGCAATGGCAGCAAAATAAGAATACGTATTACCACTTTTTTGTACACAAAATTTAATTTATTATGTTGTTGGAGTGTAAGTAAATTGTATCGTAATTATGCAATCAGCGAATTTCTTTTATTCAAAATGTTAAGGTCAGTTCAAATGCCGCCGACTTGGGTTTGGCTAACAAAACAATTTAGGTGTGATTTTTGATCTTATGTTTTTATTTTATATAATGATATTGTTTGATGTTACTTTAGATTTCGGGTTAACTGACTCATTTACGGGAGGGTCAACAATTTTGTGTAAATGCAATTCGCAAAATAGTCGGAAATCTATACTCAAATTTGTGTATCGTATATTGCGTTTTGTTAAGTCTGTATCGTTTATTGCTAACCTCTTTTTCTGTATCGTAAACTCAAAATTGTGTATCGTATACTCGTAATCGTTTATCGTACATTTTATATCGTAACTTTTATACATCTGGGACAGCACAATAAATTTATTTAGTCGCATTATCTATCTAATAATCTTGCAAACATCTTTATATGTGAAACTTAACGCAAGCCCTGTGTTGATATTTCAAAGGTTCTCCCAGATTGCTTTTTGATTTGGTATTTGCATGTTCTTAAGGACTTTCGTTGTTGTGCAATAGGTGGCGCTGACTTCTGGCTTGCGTTTCCGCTACACGTCTACGATATTCACACGCTGACTATTGGTTCGTGTCTCTACTATAAAGCTACGCTATACACACAATAGATGGCGCTCGCATAAACTCGCTCAATGGATTTAGTTATATTTAGTATTTCTTTATCAATTTATTTGTTTAAGGCATTTAATCTCGTGCACTTGAACGTTAAAAATAATATCGAGTTGTTTTTTGGTTAACCCGTATTGACACAATAATTTTATTTATGTAAAAATCAAACAAAAATGTTAATAACTATTTAAAGCATAATTTATAAAGATATTAATATTTTTTCCAACTTTCCTTTAACTGCAGTTGATCCAAAGCTAATATTAGCTTGCTTGCAGACAAATGAATATAATGGCGGTTAAATTTGATAGTCTTTTAATAAACTAGTTATCTAATGGATTATTATTACTGCTGCTGTGTGGCAGCTGCTGCTTGGTTTCGCCAACAATTTGCTGCATTCTGCAGCACAGCCATTTCAGACTTAAATTTAATAAAAGCCAACAAAGAGCCAAGCGCAGAAGCAACAAGCATCAAGCAACAAAGCAATTGAGGAGCCACTTTTATCATTAAATGATTTTCTTTAGCTAAGCTTTGTGCAATTTTCACGGTGACGTCACGACAATGTTGCCAGTTGCAGTTGCAAGCTTCTTAAGAACGCCAAACAAAGCCGAGTCACGTCAGCAACAGACACACACACATATGTTTGTGTACGTGTGTGAGTGTGTGTGCTGGAGTGTGCAACGGTAATCTATCATAATTTTTATATCCTAAAATCCCATTTTCGTATTAGAGCAAAAATGTCTGCGAGCAAATATAATAAAATGGCCAACACATCGATGTGGACAACCAGCCAGAAGCTGTGAGCAGGGGCGAACGGGGGGTGGAAGGGGCAACGCGGCTCTATTGCAGGCCAAGCTGCACACACTTATGCTGCTTGTCAAAGGATAAAACACACACACACGTAGTCAGAGCGGACATGCCATGCTGCCAACAGTATGAAATTCCAGCCAAGCGCTTCATTTCGTTCCTATTTTCTTTAGATTTTTCTCTTCTGCTTTTCATTTTTTTTTTTTTTTTCTTTGCTGCACACTTTTCTAAAGCTGCATGAGTGTGTGAGAGTGTGTGTGTTTGGCTTAGCTTCCAGTTGGCGCGTTTAATATTTCAATGGATGGCAAACACACACAAAAAACCCGTTCATACAGCCAACAATTTTATGAGTCTCGCACACACACACACACACACACACATATACGATCTCACTTGCTGCGGATATGGTTGAAAAGGACTTTGGACATTGTTCTTAAAGTAGTTGTTGTTGTTGCCTCATTGGCCTTGGTCCTTGGCTGCAGCGCAAACCCTAAGACAAAAGCATAATTATTATTTGGTTTCAATTCGTATTCATTGCCGCAGCACTGCTTTGAGAACATTTTTGAGTGAATGCAATGTTATAATAATAAATGAAAGTATGAGAAATATTTATATATTAAATACACCAAACACAAACCTATAATAATTGTGGATTGTTTAAGGCAAAAGCAGCAGCAATTCAATTAATTTTATATTAAATTAATTTCTTGCACAAAAATAATAAACATTAAGTGCACACAATTTAAATTTCACACTAGCGACTTTTAAATGCGCTCTTAAAACTTTTAAAAAACCTTTTGTTTTTATTAATATAAGCTACAAAAAATATTCAAGCCTTTGATGTTTTTAAACAAAATAAAGTAAGTCAAGCTTTAAGCTGAGCTTATTTAAGAGACTTCTTAAACTTAATGAATCTCTTACTTTCGCTTTCTCTTATAAATAATTAAATTGAGTAAAAAAGTAAAGTTAAGTAAAAAAGAGTAAGCCGCGATATTTAATGCAGCAGTTAAAAAAAACAAAACCTTTCCGATGTTTGGCTTGTAATTTATAAATATAAATAAAATGCATCATGCAGCATGTTGCACGACAGCCACAGACATCCAATGCACAATTTGCTATTGCTATAATAAATAAATAATGAATTTTCTCCATTTTAAATCGTTTAAGAAAAACTTGCAAAAGGCCTCAAAGGAGGTCAAATTTCAGCTGCTGTTTAAACCTTAAAAGGTGCAAAAATAATAATTTCTGTGTTGCATCTTATCCTATACATAAAATAAGGTTAAACTTATTTAATTATAGTTAATAAGTTCTCATTCGGCTTTGTTAGTAGTAAAATAAAAAACGATGATATTTGTATGCGGTTTTTTTCGAAGAGCTTTTTGCTATGAACTTACTTAGAAGAGAGTGCGTTAAGTAGCGGTGCGCTCTCTGCTAGTAAAAAACGGCGTTGCCAGACGATCCAAATAAACTTACCTCGCTTTCTTTTTACACTTGTTGCATATTTTTGGCAAAGGTTTCAATTTGTTTGGCCTGAAAACTCTTGATAAATATTTTAAGCAGCATTGAGCGCTTGCTTATAAAAATAATTAGTTAATATTCTAAAATTATTTAACAGCCGCTGAAAATTACAGCAACAACAAATCAACAATAACAATAACAACAAATAACAGCGAGCAGGCAACAAGCGGCGTTCACGGCAACAACAACAACAACAACGGTAAATTTAATTAAAAGTTTTCAACAAGCTTTGGTTGATTTCACTTTTGTCAGCATTTTGTCGTCTGTTCTCCTCTCTGCGCTCGAATTTCGGAGCCTTTTTGTTTTTTTTTCGGAATTCAGCTGTTATTCGGGACACATATACTCTGTCTCTTTCTGTTTCTGTTTCACTCTGTCGCACTCTATTTGTTTGCAGCCGTTTATAGTAGCAGCGTTTCATATTTGATATTAATTAAAAAGTTTTTCACTGTCGCTGGAACGCTTTAAACAAATTGTCAGAGCTGACGAACCAGCAAGAAAATCAAAGCTCTCCCTTGCCATCTCTATGTTTCACCCTCTCTCGCATTCTATCGACATATCAAGTACAACGCCAGACACCATGTTGACCATTCATGTATGTAACTGTCTCTCCACGTGTGTGTTTGTGAATAATTCTTTCATAAAGTGGCGAACAGTGATGGAAACATCTGCTAATGTCACGCCAGTTACTGACAATCAAAAAATCTCTTCTCTTTGGCTTTTTCGTTTTTGATTGTAAAGCAAGCAAGGTTGAAAATAATAACAACACTATGACTTGCTAAAAAACACAATTGTTGTTTTTTTTTTATACATATATCAATATAATTTAATTGGCACCTACAATATGTTGGGGGAAAAACTCTCTTTGTGATGTTTTTGAAAGATCAAAAAGCGCTCAAAAATACAAATTGCTCACAGAAATTTGGAGTTAAGATAAAAGCGAAATGAAATTGAAGTCACAAATGTTATTTTCTTCATTTCTTGTTGTTGTTTGTTTTTACAAATATAAAATGTAAATGTTTTATGCATTTATGTTGAAAGCGAATTCTAGGAAAATGTTTATTTCTATTTCAAACTCTCACGTTGATTCCAATTTCAAAGCTTATGCAAAAACAGACATAACTCTTTAGAGAAGGTAGAGAGAGAGAGATAGAAGACAATGCCTAGAGACAGAAAAACATTTTCAAATCAACGCACACGCTTTTCACTTTTTTCAGCGAGTTAGAATGGTGAGGGAGAGTTGAAGGCCGAAGTGTGACAATGTTTGCAGGCCAGGCTGGCTAAGCCAAGCAATATCAGCGCAACTTGAACTGAGCTCAACTTTTGCACAATAAACGAGGACGGGCGCACTTGACGGAAAATGTAAGCGATAATCCCCTTGGGGGTCGTCACACACACACACAAACACACATACATATACGTATATGAGAGGTAAAAAGCGCGCGCGTAATTGAAGCCTGAGTGTAAAGGAGAGTCCAGGTTGGCGCGAGTGAGGGGGGCAAGGAAACGTGTGACTGCATATTTATGTCAAAGTTGCGCCTTTTGGCAAACGCAACTCAAATAGCCGGAGAAGAAGAAGAAGGGCACCTCTCCGACTCCTCTTTCGTTCTTTTCCCTACAGCTGAGACCACATCCTTCCTGTGTTTAATAAACTCGCTCCTTTTGGCTCAACGATGCGGATAAAGAAAAAAAACTTTTCCGATATTTATCGAATTTCATAGCCGCCGGTTAAATGTTTGTCGGTTTCGACAACTTGCGCCATGTCCTTGTATGTATGTGTGTTTGTGTGTTTGCATTTGCATTTGGTGGGTGTAAGCCCTTTGGTGTCTGCGAGTATGTGTGTGTGTGTGTTTGTGTGCGTGTTTGGCGTCTTATGTTGCGAGCATTCGCTTTGGCAAAGCGTCCTAAGGCTGTAGGTAGGGAGGAGGGGGTAGCTACTTCCTCGGTTGGAGTTTATGGCACGTATTGAGGCATGTTTTAAGTGGTTTTACAGGACGCGCCTCATTGCGTCTTGCAATCAATTTAGTTGGCATCGTTAAGTATACGCAACGTTTGGCAAATTTTTGCCACATCGAGCTGCACAGGTGGCTGATTCGTTTACTCTCTCTCACTCTCGCTCTCTCATATACAAATTTATTCATATTTTAACTAATATTTACGAATACATATAAATATATGTGTAACGAGTTGGGGCGTTTTCTGCATATTTAGTGCTTATTATGGTGAAATGATTGTTTTCGTTTATTCCCTTCGATTAACATACATATCTTTGTTTGTTGTATTGGATTCTGCTCATAAATTGTTTTTAGATGCTTTTCGAAAAGAGCTCGACAAAGTTGTGAAAACGTTTTACTGGATACTGGATTGCTTTAACATTTCGTAATTATGGTTTTCATTTGCATTGAAAGTGAACTTTGGTAAAGTACCAATGTACTAAAATTGACACAATTTCACATCGAAACTAATTCTCTGCATATTAAAATGCTAATTTATTTGCATCCACATCAAATTGCATTGCTGCATTCATTGCAGTTCATTTAATGTTGCATTTGCCACTAGCTTAACTATTGACACCGCGCCAATTGATGGGACACTCTAAATAATGTTATTCAAATTGGCCAGAACTCCTAATATATTGATAAATATCTGTTCTACTTAGTTGGTAATTTATAGATGTCAAATGGGTTTTTGAAAATTATTTGTGTTCGTAACTTTATTGGGTAGATATTTTGAATGGCTTTATTTTATTATATTTAAGGATGTTACTGTTAAACAATTTTAGACGATATTTGTTTCAAGACTTAAGATTTATTTTGTGTTATTTGTTTGTTATAAACTAATTTTTGTTAGAGATATAGAAAAGAGAAAACATTTTTAAAAGTTAAAAATGATTTTATTTTTTTATTTTCAAGGTTTTCTTAAAGTAATTCAATTAAATAGATTTTCAATGCCTTAAAAAATGATGTCCCCGTTTTTTTAAATTTAACAAAATTTCAATATATATCTGATGTTATCTAAATTATTCTACAATTAAAGGTCTGAAGCTATAATAAGGTTTAGTTAAGGTGAGCTAACAATTGATTTGTTTGAAAAACTTTAGGTTCCAATAATCATTTTTAATATCAACGACTTATTCTTCGTTACGCACTTTTGAAACTTATCAAAACAGCATTAAAAATAAAACAGCAAATAATTAAAATTTTTACAAACCCTTTGGGCCATTAAATGTTGTGCATCAGTGCCTTGGCTTTAGGCCTTGTTACAAGTAGACTTTTGTCCCAAATGACAGTCAGACGCAGTCGAATTATAATTTGAAGTTCACACACACTAGCATACAAACAAAGACTCACAGACACAAACTCACACACAGACATTAAAAAAAAGGTGTCAAAGGCCTTTTGTATGCTTGTCTTCCGCCTGTCAATGACAACAGCCAAAAGTGTGCCAAAAAACCAGCAAAGACTTTGTTAACTTTGCTCCACCTTCACCTCTGCCCTTACCATGACGTCCCCCCCCCCCTCACCCACTCAAATGGCAAACGAGTTGTCGAGGTGAAGTGAGAATTGTGTGAAAAATTCAAATCGCTTTGGCGCTGGCAGCCCAGCTCTTTCTTTGGCACATTTTGGTCGCCGGCTATGTCAGACATAATTTAAGCCCGGTTAGGCTTTTGGACAACAATGCCGCTGCTACCAACTTTTGCTGCTTAGCCCAATTGGGTCCATAAGCTAAAGCCCCTTGACCCTGACAGACCCCAATCGATTACCAAAGAGACCCAAAAGATTTTTACAAGTGTCCCTCACTTGACTTGACTTGGGCTGCCTGCCTGCCTGCTTGCCTCACAACTATCAATGAAGAGATTACGTGTGCCAATAGGGCTTATGAGGAGACAAACATATGAAAGATTAGAGCGCTGGTAGCATTTGGTGATATAAGGCCTTATGCAATATTATTATGGTCGATATAATCATCTAAGCTGGTTGAAAACTTAAATTGCTCAATAAACGTTTAGAGCACAGAAATATAAGATTTTCACATTATATATATATATTAATGAACTTAGATACAAACACAATGGAACTTAATGATGTGCTTACCATTCCTTAAAAGTAATAATAAACTTATTTTTCTATGGGCGGGTCAAGATTGGGTTTCTACGCCAACTCATTGAATCGATAACTGAAAGTCCCTACAGCTTGAGTTAGACTAGAGACAATGTTCTTTTATCTTAGATAGATATGTATAATCCTGCTAGCCTTTAGAAAAGTAAAACATCCATCAGAAGCTCTCAAAAAAATGTCTTTCTTTCGAAGCTTAAGCTAACTTTTCTGCTGTGCCTTACACATGTCTTTTAGCTGTTGAGTTTACAATCCATTGAGCTTAGACGGCAGGCAGTCTTCTCTAAGTGCATCAACTGTAGTTTTTAGCACCATTTACTTGTTGTTTCTCACACACAAAATTAAAAGATGAAAATTTCTAGCTACATTTGAAACGTTTTTTATTTGTAATTTTTTGTTTGTCTCACGTCAATTGAAAGCTATTTTGTACGCTTCTCTTTTGCTGGCTTTTCACAGACATAAAGCGCATAATGTTTGAGCTTGATGGGTTGGTGTGTGTGTTTGTGTGTGTATGTATATAGTATAGTATGCTGCACTTATCCTTTCACTTTATGCGCATAATGAAGAGCACTTTACGCCTTTGAATGCAATGGCTAACAAACGGCCAGCGAAATAAACAAACATACGAATAGAATGAAAACAAAAAAAGCAGCAGCAACAGCAGCAGCACCAGAAAACGTTGCGACACAGATTAAGGGGCAGGTCTGATGCTTATGGGCGTGTTGCAGTGACACATTTTGTATGCTTAAGACTAAGCACACTCACACACACACACACACACTTAAATGTGCGTGTGCAGTCAAATCTACTCGAGTTTGATGCGTGATGCGTGCAAAGGACATAAGCAGTGACTGCAAAAACTGAAGGACCGCCCACAAAAAAAATTTCAAACGCATTCCATTTGCACTTAAAGGCTGCTCCTGCGCGTCCAAATGAAAGGCAAACAGGGAGGCAAGGGGCTATGGACCGTTTGAAATTGACGGCCACGCCTCTTTGACAGAAATTTAGTTTTAATTTCACTTTCGCCGGGGCCGGGGCCGCAAACATTTTTGTTCATTTAATGTGCGACGCTTCTGTTGCAAGGACACTTTTCGACATCTCCTCTTTATAAGGATGTGTTTATGTATTTACATCAACACATAAATCATACAACAGTGTCTGTGTGTGTATGAGCATAAGTGGCTTTAGCCAAGCATGACGTCTCTCAGCGTTTGGCTCCAAGTGAAACAGTAAACAGCTGCGAGATAAATTGCTCATCTGCTCGACCTCGCAACACAGCCGGACGCATCCTTCGACCAAGTGGTGGGGTAAGTGCGGGCTGGGGATGTGTCATCACATGTGCGACGAGCTGAAGTGTTAAGTACATAAAACCTCACATATACACACAATGCGTTTATCCATAATAATGACCTTACTTATATGACTTGAATGCCTAAGCTGAACTTTACCCAAACCAAAATAAAATGTTAGAACAAGTTTAATTTGCCGGCATTAATATTGGCCAAATGTATTATTTAGCCATATTTGAGCTGGAAATCCATTCAATCAAATATCAAGTTGATTGTTCGACAATTGCCAGCATTCATTTTGTTAACCCTGCTGTGATTTATTGAGTTTTGTGGTAAATAGAACTAAAACCAAAGTTCGCTTGATTTGACTTTAATGCAAAATTTCCAAAACTTCAACTCAAGTCAATAAGTATCCCATAATGGTTAAAATGGCAACGATTTGATTATTTTCAATAAAATGTTCAACCAAAACAATAACACAACAATAGCAAGTTAAATATTTGGAAAGTTTAAAGCCTGTAAAACTTAATTTAGTTAAATGTTTATTTATAATTTCTTCTTGACTTTAATGACTGATTGCAGCATTTATTTGATTTAAATCTTCTTTATTGACTTATTGCTTTGCATGAAAAATTACCATCCATGATTTTAATTTTCGATTCAAAGCAATTATTTGGTTCGTATTTGCAATTGTACTGTGAATAATAATGACTTGTGTCCGAGAAACACAACAGTACGGCAATTTTCCACAAACTATCTGCCTCTCGTTAGCAGCAATGTGAACGTGCTACACTTTTTCTATGTCCAGAATGTCCTGGCAATCCAAAGGTAGCTGGATAGTAACAATGTTAGTTTTTATTAGCATTCCAGGAGCTACACATCACTTCACCTACCGATTATATGCCGCAGATTTGTCAAGGGTATGATGAATGGTCACAGCATTAAATGCAATAATAAACAATTTATTGAAAGCATATCAGGGCTAACATCAAAGAATCACAATCAGAAAACTTTTCATAATAATTTCTAAAAAAAAAAAACATTGAAATTGAATAATCCTACAAATTGTGTAAACGTCTTATTTGCTTTCAGAATGTTTTGACAAGCGCAATAAAATGGCCCATAATATCAAATCGGCAGCTAGGGTATTTAATGGTCAAGTGATATATATATCATCTTGTACATTCTTAGTTATTTGTGAACTGTTTTAGCAGTGCAGCTGCAATTTCTCATGCTCTTTGCTGGCTGGCTGGTTGCTCAATTGGCTGCCACCAGGGAGCATTTTGCCACTCAAGTGCCAAACAATTTTAAAAATCAACACGAGCAAAAGGGGCCACAGCTTGAGTTTGAATTTGAGATCGTAAAATGATAGAACGTTTGACTAGCAACAGCAACAGCAACAGCAACAACAACAACAATTGGATCCAATCCATTTAGGACTTACTGTTAGAGCCCGTGTGCTGCTGCACATTGACATTGGTATGACCGGCTTTTGTTCAATTAATTAAGTTGGCCCAAAAGAACGATGGCATAAGAGGTCGAGAGAGCTGCTCTAATGAATACCAAATGAGCAGCATATCAGCTTACTTCGTTCATTTACTTTGCTTTGCTTGCGTATGTAAAATTTCATCATGGGGCAAACTCGCGATTTATTTGGCGTAATAAATTCGCAGAAAAAGTGTCACAAATTTATGGAGCGCTGACAGCCAGCACAGATGACAGATTGCTCTAGTTGCCGCGTTCGAGGATGCGCGTGTGCTGAATGGATCCTAGATGGAGTTAGACATGTAGATGGGAGATTGAAGGTAGCCATGGTTAGACAGCTCGGGATTTATGAAAAGGTCTGACACAAGTGGCTAACCCGGCACAGATCTCCCTATCTATATACATTAACTATACACTCGCTGCTGCTGCTGCTATCTCGTTGACTCATTTTATGCTTATATAAGACCTGGCCAGGTAGCGCTTGGTCTGGCTCAGCTTTCTCCCGTATCAATTTACATATAACCGCCCCTGGGCTACCATTCTACCTTCTTTTCCTGTCACCCCAACCCAATCCACTCCCTCTCTCTGTGTCCCTCTCCCCTTTGGCATTCTATATAAATGATGTGTCAGTTTGCGTTGCTTGCTGCGTTTTTATTTCCGACTCGCTTTCACTCATTTTATGCTTCAGCGATGCTGCTCACTTGACACCGACGCTTTGCCGGCTTTTGGTGGTTACCAAAAAAAATTAAAGAAAAAAAAGGAAGAGAAGAATAGAACCTGTCTCTCCCCCACCCGCATACCCAATCTCTGCCCACTTCCTTCGACCTCGACAAATGGCAGGTGAGGCCAGGCGCCGTTGCGGATTGGAGTGCGCGCGAGCGCAAAAACAGATTACAGTTCAAGAACATGTTTTGATAAGCAGCAATTTAAAACGTGATGCTATTTTGGGTTTACACCAAAGACGAAAGAAGTCAGTCGAAATAAGCGAACACCTCAACCTTCTCAGCACACAGGAACCGAGTGGATCCTGCTTGCTGTTAAACCTTAACAGAAGGCTGCTCCTTTGGCATTGTGCGTTGGTTGTAGAAGTTGGGATATGGTGTGTGGGCGTTAAAGTTTAGCTGCTTCTAATTTCATTTTCTTGCATATTAAGTGGGACGCTGTAATGTCTGATGAGCTATTCAGCAATTTGCCCATAAAGATGATAACAATTTAAGAATTATTTCAATGCAACAGACTTGTCTTTTTCAAAGAGTCTATTGGGAATTGAAACAAGAACACAATAAGAGTCGCTTTTGACTATAACATCGTACTAACGAAACTTAAATGTTTAAGGTAAAGTTTAAGTTTAAGCTAAGGTTTAAGTTTAATGAATTATAATTTTCCTCTTTTTTTTTAACTTAAGAAACAAATTTTGAATGTAGTTATTTGAACAGAGCAAATTCTTTTAGCAAGAAAACATAATTTTTTATCAACAAGAATCTCGTGTGCATTTTCTTATTAGATTCTATTGAAATGATCAATTGTGAGTGTCGATAATTGAATTCATTAGAAAAATCAGCTTATTGTGTAAGCATTGAAAAAGCTATTGAATTCGACAATAAATAACAAATGATAATAATAAATGAATTGAACAGAAAGACACAGAACGACAGAAAAATGTACGCTTAATGCGCTACCAAGTTCGAATGAAAAATAAAAAGCAAAAAACAAAAAAAATAAGCAAAAAATGAAATGAATGCCAATTTTTTGAGAAATTAATTTACTGTCTCCGAGCATTTCGACTATATCGATATTCAATAAAAATTGCAACAGAGCCAAAGAAGCAAAATATGAACATAAAAAAGGAAGAACAACATAAAAATATACTCATACCAAAAAGCAAACATTCAGACAGACAGACAGACAGACAGATGGAGGGCAACAAGATGCCAGTTTGTTTTATTTTTTTTTTTTTTTGTGTGCACTAATGTGTTTTGGCTTGTTGTTGTATTTAGCTGATGTTGTTGCTGTTGTTGTATTTGGTGCTTTGGCAATAGCGATAGCGATAGCGACAGCGACAATCGATTCTCAAGGCATCAATAAGAATGGGGGAGCTTAAAAGACCCAACAATAACTTTTCATTTGAAGGATAAGCGCAAAGTGGCTCCGTCTTTCGTTTTGGCTCCTTCGACGCCCTGCCGCAACGCCCTTTTGCTTCTTTTGGCTGCTCATTTTGCTTGAGCGCCAAGCAGACAAGAAGCATTTGTAATAACTGTCATAAGCGAAATTGGTGTTATCCTGTGCAAGGACATCCCTCTCTCCTACACTGCGGCATGTAGCGAAATGAACGAAATTAAATGACTTTTGTTGTTTTTGTTGTTGTTGTTGTTGTTGCTCGTGGCATTGTTGTGTGTGTTGAGGGGTTGGTGGGGGGCGTGAGCGCATTGAATTTAGCACCCAGTATAAAAAAAACGCCAAACAATGTGTGAGCATGTTGTGTGTGTGTGATAAGGATAAGCTTTAAGCATGAGCATGTGGCAGCAAAATTTGTTGCTGCTGAGATTTCATCTGGCAAACAAGCTGAAAACTGTTCGCGCTAACTGCGAACTGTGCAAATGAACACAAGGAGAGCTTCATTCGCTCCACATGCCAGCCGAAGAAGGATAAGGGGTCTAAAAATGAAAAGCGAAAATGTCAAGTAATGCCCCATTATGACTGTCATAGAAATGAAAAGTAATTTTGATTTATTAAACGTTAACAAATGCACACAAAACAGGGCCAGACACCATTTAGGGCGGGACGGCGGTAGGGCCGTATTGGGCATGGCTTGATTGCAGACATTTAACCCCGACCTTTTATGTCGCCAATTTTACAACAACAAAAAAAAAAGACACAAAACAAAAACTTATCCCACACATACAAATTCGCATAAATGTTGTGTTTGCGTTTGCGACATTTCGTAAAGGTTTTTTTTTTCCTTTCGCATGATGGCATATAAAACCCGAGTGCTTAACCTTACCCCCCACCCCCCCCCCCGCACTCAACCCTCCGTCACCCCCTTCAATATACAACCGAAAACCTAGCCTAGCGGCACGTTTTCCACTTTTGCTGGCGCTTCATTTTGTTTCACTTCCGCCGCATTATTGTTGTTGCTGTTGTTGTTATAAGAAACTCATTGGGATTGTCAAGTTCGTTTTCATCAGGAGACAAGGAGACAGGTCGACGGAGAGACTGACTCCAAAAGCCTGACAGTCGCTTTAAGATACAAAACAATTTTTATAACTACACGTCGACATGCTTCAGTTTCTTTTTCATTCCATTTCTGGCTCAGGCCTAAATATTTTGCAAACCCATTTATATCCTTATTGTTGTTGTCGTTCTTTTTTTTTTGCCATATTCCTTGTCGTGGGCTGTCATAAAAATAACAGAAACGTAAGGAACCAAGTTAAGCATCTTGGCGGCCGTATGACATATTGCTTTAACGGCGGGGCCTATGTGTTATATATATACTATATAGCGTGTGGTTATAGACTTCATAGGGTTGGTAGTTGTCACAAATATGTATTTTGTTTTTGTGGCTACATAAAAATATAATTGGTAAGTGAGATATAATGAAGTGATAGCAGATGGGCAACTATCTCCTTTCATCCCCAAAAATAAATCTAAAGAGCTAACAAAAAAAGAAGCAAAATCGATTAAAGTTTTTGTTTCTTTTCATTTAATGTGAAAATAATGGCAGAATTGATTTTACAACACTTTCGAACGTTAGAAAACAAGTTAAGCTGTAGTATATGTATCGATAACTCGTTAATCGATTTTTAAGCTATCATATTTGTAATGTTTTTATATCAAAATAAAGTCTTACATTAAAAAGAATAAGAGCTACTTACTAACACTTTTAAGTACACTGCCATTGTCGTCTTCCTTTTTTGGCAGGACTATTTGAAGCAAACATAAATAGAATGAATCCCCGTTGTGAAATATTAATTCCAAATTTAAATTGGAAATCAAAGTTGCAAGAAGTAATTATCGAAATCAATGCTGGAATTCGCCCATGTTGCTTTAAACTGTCATTCACTGTCAACTGTAACAACAACATGAACAACAACAACCAAAATTGTTAAAACGATAAAAGCAAAATGGTCAAAATGACAGCACGACATTTGGCCAACAGGAATTTCGACTTTTGAATCGTTTTCAACCGTTCTTATTGGCCGATAAACACATGCGATTAAATGGCCATATCGTTTAATTATAAGTTCACTTAATGCCGAGCATAAAGCCAAAGGCTTAACGGCCAACAGCTCTCGTTAAAACAGATACACACAGATAGAGTGAGAGCGGTCAAGAGATAGAAGAACGCAACTGTATGCCTTTGGGTTCACGACTGGCGTCGTGCCGTGGCATTTTGACAGTCACAAGGCAAAAGAGTGCCGATAGCAACAATATGTCAATGCAATTGCCAATGTCAATGATATGGCCAAAATACAGGCAACAGACAGACATACTAGAATGACACACACACAGAGAAGCACATAGAGAAAGAAAGAAAGCGAGAGGATGGCATTGATAGCAAAGCCTCTTGCTGCAATAGTCGAAATTCATTGGACTTTGAAATGGTCCCAGTTGCCGGCGAGCTGCGCGTTTCTTTGACGACTGCGTTTTTAATTACAACAAAGCGATGGTGGCAGCGCCTAAATCACCAACCAATTAGCCACCAATCCCCAAAATCTCACTCCCTGCTCCACTGACACGAATGCCATCAACGGACTGCAGCAGGCAGCAGGCAGTGCCAAAATAAAAAGTTGTTGAGAGTGCAAAAGCAACTCGGTAGAGTAGCAGATATTTGGTTTGTATTGAATATATATATTTTTATATATTATCAAAGAATTTCAAATCGGTTCTATTAAGTTTGGATTAGTTATTTATGAAATCAAGACAAACTATTCACAAATACAAAGAACTAGATATATAAAATAAGAAAATAATCGCAACGTATTGTGATAATGCATTTTGCTGACAAAAACGATAGGTTTGATTCTTAAATTCAATTCAAAATTATTATCAAATTAAGCTTTCCCAACTCATTTGAAGAGATCTGCTTCAATTTACTTACTCTTTTCCTAAACTACTTTATAAAAGTACATTAGCTGAATGCAGGGTATTAAAAAGGAGTAGCGGAAATGTTGCGCTTGTTTAAATTGCCATCATCACGCTGAACGCATGTCATGTACAGCTCGGAACGGAGTGTGAGTCCGGCTACAGTTGGCATGGCCTGTTTGTGTTGTTGCCTATCTATCTATGTGGCACGCGACACTTTGACTGACAGCCACGGCTCAAATTGGAAAATCAATGCGCGCCAGTCCCCTTAAACACTGTGACTTGACTCATTTGCACAAAAGCCAACAAGTGACAAGCAGTGCTTTTGTATTTGGACGGTTATTTGAAGACCGGAAAATCAAATCAGTAATTTTCGCAATAAAGCCTGCAAATCTGCAAAAGAAAACCATAGATCTGTTTTGCCTTAATCAAAAGCTATGCAATAACTTTAGGCTTTAATATTTAAAACATATTCTTCAGTTTGATAAACAAACATAGAAGTAAAAGTAAATAAAATCTCTCACAAAATATCATCAATGTAGGACATCAAATATGCCATGACACTATTGAAATTCAATGTAAAGTTGCCATCCTAACTAACCGTTGAGATTTAAGTGGATTTAACTTTTAGTTATTTTAAAAAACAGCAAATGGAAAGCTATGTTGAATGAATTTCATGTTTGTTTTGGAACTCATGTTGACAGAATGACATGACAGATCGTTAGGCCAAATATTTAATTTAAATCAGTGTCAATGGACATTTAACGAATTGTGTTGACCAGCAAAGGTTCCCTGCATGCGTGTTGATGTTACCAACGATATGAGAGATTCTTGAAATAGGAACAGAATTTCTAAAAATAATCTCATTCTAGTTAGTACTTCCCATGAAATACTATAACATCATATAAAATGAGGATTAATTGTTATCAGAAATCAATGAAGGAATCTTTTAATAATATCTTTTAAATAACTGCCATAAAAATACAAAAATAAAATTCAATTAAACAATTAATTTCCTACTAAATATACTTTGCATTTTAAACTAGATTGAGCAAATTCTTAGAAATCTATTAAAATTAGAAATTGATTGAAGTGGCTGCAAGTTTTGCGCCGCCAGGCTATATATTTTGTGTGGCACTTGGTTTGGGAATTAATCTTTCGCAAGCACCTGACTGTGGGCTCAGGTAATGCTTTTTGCTTTGCTTTTGTTTCATTTGCCAAAAACTACATGTTGGCAACGGGCCAATTGGCGTTTTAATGTTTTCATTTAATTTGAAACATTTTCTTTGCCTAAATTACAAAATCATACTTATGCCTGTACGTAGATGTTTATAAGAGTCCTTTATATCCCTTACCCTACCACCAAATTCATACATAGCCACACATATATGTCCATATGTCTGTCTAACATATAAGACGCATAGCTCTTGTCACTCGCTGGGCTTATCTTTTATCGAGGCCAAATGTCTTTGTTGCTCTGCCTGCTTTTGCCGCCAGCTACAATTGGGTGCAAAAACGTTTTAGAAGGCAGTAAAAATGTTTGTTCTACAAAAACAAGAAAAACACATATGAGATAATAAATGTTAGGCAAGACGAATACTATAGACTCTTGCAAAGCAGACCGAATGTTTTTTTGTATTAAAATTTTATATCGTTGTAGTTTTGAGAAAGTTATGACTGCCAAAGGATTAAACAGTTCTTTGAAGCACAATTCTAAATTTTTTCTACAGTTTCCGATCCGATCGGGTTGACTCCAACTTATTTTAGCAAAGAGATGCTTCAAGCTGTAATACTTTTTGCAAGGGTATCAAAAAGGTAACAAAACAAAGACAGAGCGACAGCTTATTTTGCAGAGCGCCTAGACCCTAGACTAGGACCCTAGAGAAGGACCATGACTAGAAACAGGAGCCAGGCAATTTACAGTTACGCGGCCACGTGACTTACTAAATCAACTGCGGGAGCCTGTCGCTTGCCGGCTGTTTTGAAGTTGAAGTTCGTTTGTGGCAACCGACAAAAAAAGCATGATTCTAATTCTCGGTCGACGTCAACGTCAGCGTCAGCGTCGTCGTCGGCAACGTTGCGACATTGTGACGTCAAAAAATGTCAGCTTGACAAATCGCGTGCTAAAATCTGGAAAATCTTTTCTTGTTCTGCTTTTTTTTTTTTTTGTTCTCGTTGGCAGTTTTGAATGTTTCTGAAAGCGTTGGATTTTGCGTCTCCAAAGCTGCCGCAAGCCGCAGCTAACAATCTGAAGCAAGGGGTGGGGGTAGGGGTAGGATGGCGGTGGTTGGTATGGGTGGCAAGCGACCGTGTCTCATGTGTTGTTGTTGCTGGGCTGCTGTGTGCTTGTTGGCGCCTGTGCCACAAATGCCACACGGAATGCCAACGGCGCCTCTTTGGGTAATTTGTTGTGTTTGTTTTGCGCTGCCATTTTCCACTCCACTTCAAAAATTTTTTGATTAATCAAAGGACATTTTTTTGTTGATGCGTTAAAGAAGCCGGAATTAATGCAAAAATGATGAGTGGAAATTTGTCAAGCTTATTTACTTCCCGTCACTTAATGGCCCAGCGGCACATTGACAGCCACTGGACCAGGTCCTGGCAGACAGCGGAATTTATCTTTGTTTGCTTTTCGCTTCTTTATTTATATTATTACTTTTTTTTTTGTATTCTGACTCCCCGAAAGCCATTTGATGCATATTTTTATATTTTTTTTTTTTTTGGGGGTCCAGTTCGCTCTCTCTCGCTCTTTCTCTACTTGCCAGATCCGTCCAGTGGTGTTGGTTTTGTATTTGTCCGCCATTTTGTACCTGCGGCCATTGGCCTCCTTGCATATTTTAGCCGGATTTGTCATAATGCGTTGAATATTTTTTCAAAAGTGGATTTTGGCCAAGAAGTGCTTGAGCCTAACCTCCTAAGTGTTTGGTTTTTATATTATAACAGACGATGTTAAATCGAATTTTGTCTTTGAGGAAATATTTTTTTTTTTATCAACTCACCAAAAGCAGCTTAAGCGAATTACATTCGGTGCAAACTGGAAATATAAAGCATCGGCTTTTTTTTTTGGGGGGGGGGTCCTTTTTGTTTTTATTTCGTGAGATTTAAGTAGAAGCTGCTATTTAAGTCTGTGCGGACACTTAACTGATAAAAAGATTAGCCGAATAATTTTAAAAAGCTTTTATTTCGTTATGGATTAAAATTGATTTTAAAATTTTCTATGAAAAGTATTTTTTTATTGTGTACGAAAAGAAAGTTTATTTGCATAAAAAGCCGTTGATTGATCGGTTTTAAGGCTGTTCAAACTAAAATAATTGTTTAACTAGGCGAACAAACGTAGTTCATGTCTAAAGACCTTTGTAATTTCTTCTTTCCAAATATTATAAAAAGACATATTTCGTTTAAATTTTAATAAAAATCCTTCCTTACCTTCCTTAAATCACAAATGTTGATTTGATTAATTTTTAACGCAAGTTTGTTTAATAAATAATAATTTACAATTGATTGGGAATCGTAATTGGTTTTTTGTTTCTTGATTTTATTTTTCATACATCATTTAATACAAATACATTTAACATTTCACATTTAATAATTATGTTTACTTTAAGTTGCCATTGATTGTGTGTTGTCATTTATCTCTGTGTAGTCGAGTGTGTGAGTGTGCAAATACATATATATGTAGTACGTAAGTGCATTTATTATTATTATTTTTTTAAATTAGATTTACATAGATTTATATGCATATGTATGTGTAGTTTTGATGCACTCATTGCATATTCTTCAAATTAAATTTGTCATATTTTTTCTTGTTATTTTTTTTTTGTGCTTTTTACACAATTTTCGTTATTCGTTTAGCATCAGAAGGAATTGTGCCTTAGCTAATTCGATTTGTCGGACTAGTTAATAATACATATTTATATATACAAATTCAACTGTTGGCTTGTTAACTTTTGATTTTTGGCGTAGTTAGGTGCAAAGCTTTGCATCCCCCATCATTATTTTGACTTACAAATTAGGCTAAAATAAGGGCGACCAACAGCGACAGCTACTAACTCAAAGTACAATGCCAACGCAGCAGCGACGTGAGGCACAACAGCCAAACGCCAAATGTGGCTAAGCAAAAGAAATAAAAGGTTAACAGATTAAAGAGTAGGCAGCTGCAACACTTACCTGCCCGGGCGCTGGCACAGGTGCCATTCTCTGTCAGTCGCTGATTGAAGCCGCTGTCCTTGAGCGCTAGTATTGTGGTACGCATCCAGCTGGTACGTCGCAAGTTCGCCAGACCCATGATATCGGAGCTGCAGCGCAGTTCGAGCACTTCGCTCTTGCTAATGAAACGCTGGTCATCGATGTTGAGGCGCAGCTGCAGATTGCTGGCGTAGAGCGGAAATCCCTCGATGTTGCGTGTGATTTCATTGATTTGCGGTTGGAGGCTGCTCAGCGGTGCCTGGACAAAAAGGGAAAACCGGAACGAAAATCGTGAGGTGAAAATGTGTGTGCGCCTTTTTTTTTTGTCAAAACGATCGAACGAACGACCCGCAATCAGTGTGGCATGCAACGAAACGGTTGACACCACATGTGCCGCATGTAATTTGCGATTTGCATTTATGCGTGCTGCGGCTTGTCACAAAATGCCAACCGATATGTACAATGTCAACCACAAATATAAATTCAGGTGAGGAAAGCGGGAGCGAGAAAGAGCGAGCGCATGTTACCGCAGTTATCTAATGTGCAACGGTGCGTATGTGCAATGTGGGCAAATTTACTTACCGTTTTGTTGTTGATGTACCACGTTAGCCTCGCCGCAGGACTCGACCATTCCGAACTGCAGTTGGCAAGCAGCGTATCACGATATTTATACGCATGTCGTATCCCGCTGATGAATGGATCAAATTTTGGCAGAACTGCAAATTGAAGAAGCGAAATGTTGTTGGACAGCTTAGTAGGATATCGTAGTTTGTAGAAAGGGAGTGTGGGATTTAATGACGATTAATTGTTTCGCATTGAAAGCAGTGTTAAGGGGAATGCATCCTCACTGCAGCTAAAGATAGTTAGGTATTTTTTTAAATCAGGTCGTTTTGCCTTTTTATTGAATCAAGTCGAATCTTTCCATACTTTGCTCCAAGCTTTAACAGGAAGATTTAATTTCGTTTTACTTGAATGCAACTTGACTGCTTAAACTTTTTGTAATCAAAAACAAAACTTAATGGTAACGGTAATGATATAACTCCACCAATTGAGTTTGATTGGGCGGGGGATCAAAAAGTCTTGCGTACCTTTTGTTTGGCAGTTCAACGCACACCACTTAAATAAATTATCAACTCGCCAACAGTCTAAATATTTGTTCAAAGTGTTAATTAATCTTTACAAATAATTGCCCAGGACAAAGTTTTTTGATGAAAGCAAGAATAATTTGGTTTATTGCGTCGACACACACAAACACACACACAGAGCGATGGTGGAGAGGAAAACAAAGTATCCGTCACCATGCGCAGCAACCAGAAACAACAACAGCAACAACAACAACAAGAACGAAGATAACCACAAAACACTGGGCACAACAAGAACAACAACAACAGCAACAAATGAAAACAAATTTTCAACCAAGTTTGAGTTACAGTCAAATGCTGAATGTTAAATGTTGTTGTTGGTTTTTCGAAAATGTTGTGAAATATGCTAAGGAGCCGAAGGGAATAAAAGTGCGGGGGAGGGGTGGGGGGTCTAGGGTTAGTGGAAGGAGACCATCAAAAGTCAGGCAGCAGTCAGCAGTCAGCAGTACTATAAACTTTTTAATTGACTTAATACAAACCACTTTGGTGGAAAACTTTCTCTGACCTGTTTTCGAAGCTAAAAACTTACAGAACCAGCTAAAGCGTGTCAGAAGAGTGTGTTCTATGTGTGTGTGTTTGTGTGTGCTTCTGCTAGCAGTTTGCGAGCCTGATGATTGTGGGCATGTTGTGTGCCGCTCCTGGACAGGTGAACAGTTGAACAGGCGAATGGAATGGAAAATACAGGATGTACTTACCATTGGGGCCTGCGGTAAACAGAGCTGTGACCGGAATTGGCAACAAAAGAACTCGCCGCATGCGGCAATACTAAAATTTGTAACAAAAAAAAAAAAAAACAAAGCAATCAACTTGGATAAATACACCCCCCGAAAACCAGTAACAGAAAGCAAAACAAAACAAAACTCAAAATAAACACAACGAAACCAAAATAAAGAATGAACATAAACGACACCATAGGCAGTTGGGGAAAAAATTGTTTTGAATGCTAAACGAGAAAAGAAGACCAACAAATTCCAAGGAGCAGCATTCCAAACAGGTGCAGTGAGCCAAAAATGCCACATAAATGATGACCCCATATAAAAAAGTCAAAAAGTGTGACTTGACCTTTAAGTATATCTATATATAGTATATTTCAAATCTCTAAAGTAATTAGGTGTGTGTGAGTGTTGGGCCTTCATTTTTGTGTAGACAGATCACATCGTGAGCTTGAAAAAGTTTGGAAAGTTAATCAGTGCGGCGACACATGGCAATCAACTAAGCGGAAAAATATTTGCACTGCAAAGTTTTTATACACCCCAAACCCAAAATCTAAGCTTCATCAAAGAGGAGCAGCACAAGGTGATTTTCGGAAGTTAGAAAATCGGAGACACACACACACAACAGACCCTCCGTCCACCCCTCTTGTTGATCATGTTTTGTCAAAGTTTTTCAGGTTGTTGGATACGATGGCACTTTGGTGACGAAATTCCCAAGTTGATTGTTGGTCTGTCAACAGCTTCGGAGCCATTGAAACAAAAAACTGGCTACAAACCACTACACACTATACACTAGACAACACAGCACAGCACAGGACTACACTGGAGAACATAGCACAACACTTTGGCAGACTGAGGACATTAAGTCAATGCTACGTGCTGCACCGGACATGGTACACATTGTTTAATGCAACACTTTTTGAAGGGGGAAAAGTGAGTGTGATTTTGGCCCTTAAACTTTGTTAGCCAGCTCGTTGATGAAGTTTAGCTTGCTTGTCAGTAATGTTTGCTTCTCATTTTATATAGGGCTTGAATTGTCCTTTTTATGGCTTTTACTGTGTATGTGTGTGTGTGTGGGTTTGTGTTTGTGTAAAATTAAAATGACCAAGTTAAGGTGGCATATGTCAAAAATTACTCTCAACATGTTTGACATATTCAGTCGTTTTTTCTATTATATGGTGGTCAGTTTATGAGTCTCTTGTTGGTATTTGAACGAAAAAATTCTTTTATGCTGCAAGAGCGAACATAAGTCATATTTAATAGGAAAAGTTAACAAAAGGAATGTTATATATGTATGGTAAAATAGCTTAACGGTTTAAATAAGTCAATTTAATCGTTTAACTCACATGTCTGTACTTGAAATTGAAGATTAGTATTTAAAAACTAACCAAAACTATTTATCATGTTTTAAATTATTGAAATCATAAAGTTTTGACTTGGCTCTTGGTGTTTATAATTTTTCTATATTTTTTTATAGATTTTATTAAACAAGTTTCGTTTATTTTAGTGAGTTTCTATTACTGTAAATATTTGTAAACTTTAATTAATTTAAAGTCACTTCGTTTATCATTTTCAAGAAAAAATCGAGATTACAAAATCTCTTAAATAAAGTAATTAAGTTTTTCTCCTACACACGAGAATCATTAATGAAAACAATAAACATATTATGTAATAGTCAGGACTCAGGTGAAATGCCCAAGTTTTGGGCATTGATGATGATGATAGAATCGCAATTGCCGTTTTGGATCTAATGTAGTCATTGTTATTTGCATGTTGAACAAGTTGAAAGCAGCTTACTAGCATGCCTAAGTACAAAAGATAAAATTCAAATTGGCATGCAAATAGCGATGACAACAACAAAACACTGAAACAAAAGGGGCGACGAGAAGGTTGGGCGAGGGTGGGCCCACGCAAAAGCCCAAACATCCAATTAAAGTCGAAATTCAAATACGCAAATGCGAATTTAAATTTGATTGTTACGCGTAAGCAAACGCTTAAGTGCGCATTATGCAAATCAATACTCTTAAAGTAGCGACAATAAATAAAAATCAACCTCCGCCAACCCGCGCCACCACCACATTCAATCCGAAGTACAGCGCAACAAATCGCTGAGCAGGAAAATTGCGACAAATAAATCATTTTGAGCCGCATTTTGCGTGCAACAAAAGACATAAGCAGCCAATTTTCATTTGCATCAAATGACATTGGGTACCAGCATCAAATCAATTGATTTGAATTTCAAAGCGTCGTCGTTCACTCAGAGTCAGAATCAGCCTCAGAGTAACAGTTAAAACCAGAATCTGAGAACCACAACCACTCCTGGCCACAATCAGTTTTGCATTTGGCCTACACAAACGCCGCGGCGGCAGCGTTTTCATGTACGTTGCCAATCAAAACGAGAGCGAGTTCAAAATGGCGGCCACTATTGGCTGCCCCCGCGGCGTTGACGTTAACAAACCCACAACTACACGCTGCCCAGACCCTTAAAAACGAGTTACCCATTGTTGTTGTTACTTTTTGAATTATCCCTGTTGTCTAGCGGCCGCATGCACGTGACAACGACAACGCTGCCTTATTTGGGAGTAGGCCAGGTTATAAATTGATTCGTTCACGGCACACAATTGAGTTGAAAATGTGCGATAGACTACACCTAGCAAAAAATGTAGAAAATCTCCTAAACCTATTTATCGGAATTTAATTTCCTTGAACTTGAATTGTGTGTCTTATTCAAATTTCCAATTAAGATTTGTCGTGCATTTATTTTTAGTTTTACATTGGTTTTTTTCTAAGTGCAGGCAGGTGGCAAGTGGGTGGCGTCGTGTCGTTCAGGATTTATTAACAATCATTACTCATACAAATGGCTGAAGCGTGTCACAATTTTGCAGCATTTATGCGGCGTCCTTTTGAAATGCGTACGCGCCTACTCGTCTGCTGACTACTGTCTGTACAAATGATAAATGAAAAGGAGTTGAGGCTGCCTTCAAACCTAGTGTAAAGGGCACACACAGCGCACCCCTCTGTCTGCCGTTGGCGTTGAACCGTGCAAAGACCATTTATAATTTTATTAAGTGTTTGCAAAATTGCACATAATTTGTTGTCTTTCGGCTGTGTGTGTGTGTGTAAGTGTTTGGGAGCACACACATAAATCATGCAAATAAACAGCAAACATTACAAGGGAGAAGGGCTAAAGGGCGGGGTAGGTGATGGTTTGTCCACTTACCGCCAACGGTCATATTGGCCGCTTTATCGATCAGCTTAAACTCGGGCGCATCGCCAGAGACCTCACAACGGTATTGGCCCGATGAGTGCACATTGAGCTTCTCCAGCTCCACGTTGCAGATGAATTGATTGCAATGCGACGAGCCATCGGCAATGGTGACACCTCTGACGGGAAACCAATTTGTTGTCGGCGGCGTTAGCGGCGAATACCTGCAAATAGAACACAAAAAGCAGCTCAGATACAGAGACAGAGAGTGAGAGAGAGAGAGAGAGAGAGAAAGAGAGTTAGAGTATACAAGTGCAGCTTGAAGTTCGAGTGCTGCGCAAAAATCGAAACCATGAAATATTTATGAGCGCATGCAAAAAGGTTTTCGCCGATTTCCCTGCAACGTTGCGCAAATGACGTTCCAATAAAAAATCCATCGATTTGTAGCCGCATCTCACAGCTTGTGCGACTCATCTCTCCTGTTCTCTCTCTTTTTCATTCTATTATGAATAACGCGGATATTATGCGATTTTCAATGGTCGCAAACTGCATTTGTGCTTCAGGCCTAGCTCCAATTTTCAACAGCTCCAATTTTGATATACGAATCACAATACAAAATTACAATAAAATTCAAATTGCGTACAATAACGTCGGCGTGGTCTAAAATCTGTGAATAACTTATAATAAAAAAACCGATCATCACTTTAATTGGGCGCAAATACTTGCAGAATCGGAAGTTGGTTTGAATAAATTGATGAAATGCAGCTCGAATATTTTTCAAACAAGATTTCCTGGTATTTAAGTATTATATATTTGGTAAAGCATACTTATTTTTGTATATTGGTTTTATGAATAATTGATTTAAATTTAATATTTTGTTGAAAATACGAGTTGAATTAAATTTTATTTATTTTCTTCTATGCATGCTCGTACAAGCTGCCATTGTGGTTGACCCCAAGATCAAGGTATTTTTTGACACATTTGAAATGTGAATTAATTGAAGTGATTTTTTTATTCATCTTCAAGTTGACCAGAAAATATAAGAGTTACTTCAACAGCAGGAAAATTTAAATTAATTAATTGAATAAAAAAAAAGAATTTGGTAAGTCATAATAATTAAATAAAACATACAACTTTATTAAAATGTTTCTTAATAAAATATGCACAAATAATTTTAGCAGCTTTTTCAAACTAACATTTTTTCTATACGTCAAATACATTCAAACTAATTTTATAGTTAGGTGCAAAATACTAACGACATTAGCCAATCATGATTGAACTTCAACACAATGTGTCAAAAGCAATAGATTGGGTTAAGAGCTAATCCAATAACAATCGAGTGTGGTTAGCTGAGATTTGGCCACTGCTTTTTGGGCCCAACAGAAGTGTCAAAAACTATTGGCTTGACAGGGCTTAAAAATCAATAGAAAAACAAAAAAAGATGTAGAGAATATTTGACGTGCAGCAAAACGTGTCGAATATTTTGCGCTCCATTAAGCTGCGACCAATGACCAACAATTAAGCCAGTTAAATAAAAAGTGCGCTTCACACATATTTGAACGCAACCAGGAAACTGAGGGCAATTGAGGGGCATAAGGGGTATGGAGAATGCGGTTTTGTACAGAACTGTCGAAATGGCAGGCGACACCTGAGCAACATTGCTGGCGCCCATAAAAATCCATTTCAATTAAGCATTTAAATTAGTCGCGACACTTTCAGGACGATCGAGTGCACAGCACCCACACCCGCACCCACACTAGCTTCTCCTACCCCCACACACCCTCTAGCCATAAAATTACTTTGTTGTGGACAGTGTTGCAGTTTCATGACGTTTTCAATTTGCACCATAAAATCTACATGAATGCGCCGCGGCACATTTCGGCCCAACCATTTTATTATTTCGAGAGCCAGAGCCCAAAAATATTTTTATAGCGGTTTTTATTTGTTTTTACAGCCAGCACACAGCAATGTTATGCTGCTCCTCCTTCTCATCGTCCTTGTCCCTGCTACATACCTGAAAAACTCCTGACCATCCTTGTACCATTTGACTGAGTTAAGCGTCCGATTGCCCATCTCATAGCTGCAGAACAGTTTGGCCTTTTGTGCGACATCGATAATGCGCGGGACGGAGAGACTGGATAGGTGTAGTGCCCCAATCGGCTGAATGGTTGCTGCAAAATGCAAAAATGTGAACAGTTATTGCGGTTATTTATCAATGGCCTGTTGATAGGCCATTCCCATCGTTGTCGTTATCTTTACAATTCTTAAATGCATATTATTGACATTAACAGGCTGAAATATTTTACGATCCTTAAATCGATTGCAGGAATAGCTATTAAAATCATCATATTAAAAACTTCACGACAATGTCTAAGTTAGCTCAATAAAACCTTTAATAAGCTATTGACTAATATTTAAAAAAAAGATTTATTTATTTCAATTTTCATACGAATCATCACCAGTTTAAGCTTACTTGTAAGTCTACAAAAATTTAATTATAATTATTTGCAGCTTAATTAAAATATTTTCATGAGATATGAATTAGTTACAAATTTCTTTATTAATTATTTCATTTAATTGAACAAGCATTCCGAGTATAATTGTTATTCACTGTTATTATTCCGCGCTCAAAAGTATGCTATAAAAAATGTTTCATCCTTGGATTCGTTGATGGCTTTGACCCTGCTTAAGGGTCAACTTTATTTGCAACATTTATTTTTTCGCACATTGCCGTTTTATTTTATTTTTTTCGTAAATTGCATTTAAGCCAACTACGCAAATGCAGGCCATGAATCAAAGGACAGCCGGCGTGTTGAACTGCTGGAGTTTTAATTAAGTAAATTTTACTTGGCCTGATAATAAAAATAACTGAAATGGGGCGAGGCCAAGGGCAAAGGGCACGAGCCAAAGACCAACCGAGTGCTGAGTGTGTGCTTGTGGTATTGTAATTATTATTGTTGTTTGTGTTTTTGGTGTTGTTGGTGTTGTAGTATGCATTATATCTGAACTATGAACTTTTGCAAACCGACAAAATAATTAGCGTTCTCTATCGCAATCTCACTCTCTCGCTCTCTTTCTCTGTCGCACTGTGCGTTTGTCTTTTGCGCAGAAAGCAAACGGAAGCAACAGTTTTTTATTTGTTTATGTGTCGAGTTCCGTGGCCCAACCGGATTAAATGGTCCTGTCCAACGGCTTGAACGACGACTAATTACAACAAACAACAGACAAAACAAAAATGAACTTATGTGCTCCATAAATTAGTACTGTTATATAACTTATTCCGGTTGCGTCTCGTATACATAAACATTAACTCATGCGAAACATGTGATAAACTTTGTGCAATTACTTATAACAATAATGAAATGACAAGTAAGTAATAGAGAGAATGTTGTATACTCTAAAATAAAAATATAGTTTATTTATGATTCTACACAAAATCAAAAACTTGATAGCTTCTCTTCACCCCTCGACATCTGCTATGATATTCCAAACCAAAGTGGGTTTAATCGCATTAAGTACATAATTGAGAGTTAATTTTTATACTATCTTCACTGCAATGTTTAATGCTTTCAGACTTATGATATCAACTGAGCGGAAAAAAAGCGTTTTAAATCAATACTGTACGCAATTAAATATGTAAATTAAAGTGCTAAATGATAAATATTATAATAAGGACACGTGTATGTACATGTATTAAATACCAAATTTTTTCACTCCCTCATTTCTTGCGCTTATTTGTTTACAATATTTGTTTTGTTTGCATGTTAAATTAAGTACGGATGACATGTGCGATTAAGTATTTGTTTTGCTGTTTTTTTGTTTGTTTGTTGTTTATGTTGTTGTTGGCTGACACAACATTAACATACGGTTTAATATTTATGCTTTCATAAATAGCTAAAATCCTTTTTGGACTAAAGCAATTTGCCATACGGCAAGTTTGTTGACAAATTGCTTAATGCCAGTCTTGTCGACACGCACATTACTCATAATGACGAGCAAAAAAAAATTCGATTAGCTTAGAAAGCAATTAACATGCTAAGCACACAGACAACGACGAAGATAGACAAACAAAAGCCACACACACTCATGCAAAGAAATTAAAAAGGATTTCGGTACGGAATGACATGGGCAAATGGACAACAGGCAGCCGCAAGTATGTAACATGCTCAAGCCTAAATCTGGTTTGAGACCAAGTCGTGCGTGGCTGGTTTTTTGGCTTTCTTATAGCTCCGCTGACCGATTGCCGGTCAGTTAATATCACTCAGAAGCGAGAAAGCGAGATAGCTTGACCAAGCGATGAGTTGGTCCAAAAGCCCCATTGTTCGTGTGTTTCGTTGGCCATAAGATAATGAAAGCGTTGACGTTACAGCATTTAATGTGCTGAAACAATGATGAATTAGTGACGAGACAGAAATTTCTCAAGCGCAAAATAATGAGGCTTGCTTTGCTTGCTTGCTTGCCCTTTGCTCAACTTCCTCGAAGCAATAATAGGCAAAAAAAAAAAACAAAAAAAATACACTGTGCGGGCAATTTGCTTTGAATTTAGTTGATTGCTGGACAGAATCTGGCGCCATTTGAGCTGGATGCGTGTGTGAGTCTGTCTGTCTGTGTATGTCTGTATGTATTTGTGTCTTTGTCACACGAAGTATTAAATTCAACAACAGCAGCAGCAGCAGCAACATGAGCATCATGTTTGGAATTTTCGATTAAAGCAAGCTCACAAGTATTCGTATATATTTAAATTTTGGTGAGTCAAGTGATTCGACTCAAGTGTTTTGCTATACTTTATCCACATTAATCGTATATAACTCTTGGGCTAGGTATCAGTATCCAGTTTCCGAAAACTCTATACCACATGGTGCTTCCTAAGAGATAGAGAGGTGAATTTATCTTTGTCATCGCCTTTGACATTGACATGTGGTTCACTTCATGTCTCCGCCCATCAATGAACTGTGTGTGAGAGTGAGAGAGATAGAAAGGGGACTTGTGGGGAGGTTTCGTTCATTGCTTTAACGTTGAGAGACCTGAGATGATAGTTAAAGTTCTAGCTAGTTCTTAAGTTTTTGGTTGGATGTTTAAGTCGGTAAAATACCCATCTTTAATATTGACTTTTAGGGCAAAAAATCGATAACTATTTATCAAAATGCTTGGAATACTTCAATTTCTGTGCGAAAACTAAGTAAATGTTTGAAATGATTACTCATGTTTTCTTTTCTTTATTTTTTGTTAGTGCATCTTAGAAACTTGGTTAATGGGTTTTTGTCTCATTCTTATCACTGGATGCCTGTCAGTGCTTTCACTAGCGCGCAACTAAAGTTTTTCATGTTTTTCATGTAAGAAAAATGAGGCACATTTCATACATGCATACATATACACGTACATACATACATATGTGTATCTTATGGCTGAGACACACTTTTACTTTTGTTTTGGAGGCCAAACATGTTATTTGGGAAACATTTTAAGTTCTGGCTTTGTGTGATGAAATTTAGCTTTGTTTTTGTTGTTTCTCTCGCCTCACAAGTTAAAGTTTAACTTTAAGGGACCAAGAAACAAATACAAAAGTTAGCACTTTGGATGTGTGCGAGACTTGCGCTCTCATCACAAGTTTTTGACAGTTTTATGCCACGGGGATTGAGTGAGAGAGAGAGAGAGAGAGAGAGAGAGAGAGTGAACGAAAGAAAAGATGTATGGGCTGATGGATTGTTGTGTGGCACAGTTGTTGCATCTTATCCCTGACTGCAATTTAATGGCAAATGCGGAAAGAGCTTAAAGTATTTTGCTGTCTGAAATGAACTGCTGCTGCAAAAATTATGTATAAATTGTAGATAAATATGTAATCAGATGAGCAACTAGCTGCAGATGTTCAACGAAATATAATACCTTAACAGATTTGCAAAAGGGAAAAGTTGTAACGAGTCGACAGTTGATTGCATAAGGAGCCTGCATCCGCATCCGCATACCAGCCACTATCCAAGCTGTATAATACAGGCAAGCCAGTCAGACACTGCGAACGGGCGATGGGCGATGGGCGACAGACTGACAAACCAACCGAGAACTGAGTCGGCAAGTGGGTAATAGTTTCAGGTAAAAGCCTGTAAACGAGCAAACTGGCACAAACGAGCAGCCATTGCTGGATGCTTCTGCCTGGTCCTAGGGAAGTGGTGGGTATTAGCGAGGGCAACGTTGCGGATGCTCGATACCAGCGGCATCTGTGGCAAATGTAGCTCGAGTCGTAGATATAAAGTCATTGAGTTGGAAACTGTTTGCCAGTGCCAAGCCAGCAAAAGACTCAAACAGCAGCAGCAGCAGCAGCAGCTGAGACTCTGCATTGCCCTTCGTTTTGCTGGCTTGTTTTATTTATTACACGGCGTATACGCAATATTTGCACATCCCGTTGCCCCAACGCAAATATGCAGCAAATGCATTGTTTATATATTGTGTGTGTGTTTTTTTTTCTTTCTAGTTTTAGTTTTCTCCTCGTTTCGCTGTCTGACAATTTTCGTGTGCTTTGTTTTGTTTTTGACAATTTAGTAATTGTTTCTATTGTTGAAGCGCATGCAACTTTTTTAATCATTTTCATATACAAACATATAAATGTATTTGCTTTTTTCGCTAGAGCGCAAAGTCGTGGCGCACAAATTTTTTCGTGAATAGCCAACGCCCAATAACCTTTTCAGAAGCAAAGGGCTCGCTTACTCTCTTTCTCTCTCTTCGTCGCTCGACTTTTTCTCCATTTTCTTTTAATTAAAATGAAACTTTCAATACAATATGCCCGGCTGAGTATGGTGTCCTGGACCGAGGTATCGCCCAGCTTCGTTAGCCTTTTTTGTTTGCTGTTAATTTTTCGCTCGTCTCTCCTTTTTTCCAACTTGTTCTTTTTATTTTTGGGAAATTTTTACTGCTTTTTGGCGTTGGCATTGGTGTGTCCTTTGTTAGATTTCCCACGTCGCGTTCGGGACACGTTTTCATAGTTGTTGCTGTTGTTGTTGTTGTTATTGTTGTTGCTCTTGGTTTTTTCTTTCTATTTAGTCTCTGCAGACGTTTGTGTATATTTATTGTAGATTTGAACAGGAAAAGTTGCAAACTAAAAATTAGTAAAGTGGGGTTTGTTTTGGCCAATGTGGCCTACAAAAAAGAGAAAAGAAACAAAAATACAAACAAGCTGCTCTCAAATTGTGCCAATCGCAAAATTTAGAAGCTCTGGGGGAGGGGAGTGAGAGCTGGTGCCGAGAAGCATTGTGCTTTAACTTTATGGACAAGAAATGAAACAATTAAATAAAAAAGTATAGGAAAATTTAATAAATAAAAAATAAATCAAAGAGATATACAAAAGAAAAAATAAATCAAACATAATAAATAATATAATAATAATAATAATAATAATAGAAATAAGCTTAATCATTTAATATTTAATGATAAAGTTTTATTCTTAATTTTTTAAAGTTTGATAAAATAATTATACAAAGGAAAATTGCTTTTAATTGGCTAAATTTAATAATTTAACTCATTTAATACTCTTAAGATCAATATCAATTTCCTTTAAAAGTCCTTGTAAAGGCTTCCCCTTCAAGCAAAACTGTTTAAAACTTTAACTCTATAACCCATTTTATTTTGAATTTTTCAACTTAAAATAGATTGCAAATCATTCGTTTTAAATGGAAGACTAAGCGCTTTGCAAACCAAAGCTAAACAGCTAACCAAAAGATCATTAACGGCATGGCAAAAGCTAAACAAAAAAGAAAAAAAACCTTGGCCAGTTATCAGAGCACTTTACCTGCCGAAGCGTAAGAGAGATAGCAAGAGACAGTGTTGGTTAGGTATGGAATGGGGGGAAAATTGCTAGCTAACACCGTTCGAAAAGTGCAACAAGCACTTGAAAAACTTTTCTCATTTAACGCTGAGGCAAACTGCAAAGCTACTCAAAATCTATTTGATTTGAGTTGGTGATGGTGGTGTTGGGAGAGAAGGGACAAAAATAGGAAAACATAGGACACTTACGGCAGAACTAGAAAGTAATAACAAAATATTAAGTTTAAACGAATTTTATAGAAGAAAGTTTGCGTCGTCTGCAATTGACGGCCATTAAAGTTGTATATTTTGACCGTGGGGCTTGTACAAATATCAATTTAAATTTTCAATTGCAGTTCACAATCAATTGAAACAGCATCTATGGCAACGGAAATGGTCGTGTTTAGGCCAAAGTTTGCTGCAATTTGTCGTCCTCTATAAAATCAATAAACTAAACTTTAGCAAACTGTTGCCTGCTGCCATATTTACTTATGTTTGTTTTTTTTTCGTTGCCATCGCATGCGTTGTATCAGTTTATGTTAAGAGTTCGGCATTCTGACATGCCTTTTCAACATTTTTCGAACACATCCTTATGCTTTTTTAAAGCACATACACACATGCCTTGTAAGAGCATTTTCATATTTTGTTGTTGCTGCTGCTGCGCTGCCACACCAACGCAAATGTCACGCATAATGTTTAAGCAAAAATAAGAGAAAAGCGAGTAAAATAAAATAAAATTGAAAATATATATCTAAATGTATATGTATTTTTATTCGATGCTATGTTGCAGCGTTGTTTTTCCACATCGTCTCCTTATTTTGCAAAAGTCAAATATTAGCTGAAAAGCTGAGAAAGTTTTCTCGAGCAATTTTTCGGTTACATTTTACCAGTACCGACAGCATTGAAGCAGCTCCCATTCCCAATACCGGTTTTTTGGCTATGGTTATGGTCCTGGTTTTGGTATTGGTTCTTGGTACTTGGTTCTTGGTGCTGCTCCTGGTCTATCTGTCAGCAGACAGAATGCTTTTGGCATTTCCTTCATGCCAAAACACCCTTAACACCCACAATGCCACCCTCTTTCGATTCTTATCTGCTTAGCTCGCACAGCTTCTGCCAATGTTGGTTTTCGTTTCTTAACGTTTGTTTTGTTTTTGTAAGGGTTTTCTTACAGTTTCTATTTTCTTCTGGCCACGCGTCTCAGTTTCCCCCAAAGTGCATTAAAAAATATTGTTGCTGCATGGTCGGATACGAACAGCGCGTATCATTTTTGATAAAATTCATGGTAATTGTTTCAACTGTGAATTTATCGAAGTTTTTTTTCTTCCATCTAACGCACAAAACTTTGCCCTGCTGCCAGGCATTGCTTTTTATGTGAAGAAATGAAGACCAGTATATTCCCTTTGCTTTCGAAGTATACTTTAGCGTTGTTTATAAGCTTGACAGACAAACAGAGTGTGAGACAAAGAGAGAGATAGAGATAGATAAAGCGAAAGTAAAATTAAATTAAATTAAATTAAGTCTTTAAAAGACATTAAATTAGTGGTTTTCATTATGTTCGAGCTTTTAACAACCGCAGCAGAAGTTTCATTTCTAATAGAAAGAAAATGTCAAAATGCTTGGCTTTGATTCGCAGCAATAAACTTTATTCGCCCATTAAAATGTACACTGGGAAAATGCAATAAAATGCGAACGGAAATTGTTCACTAAAGTCGATCATTAATGCATTTGGGATGTCATGTAGCAAGAAATTGTTTATAGTTGAGACTTGAGTAAGCTTAAGCAAAGTTGGACTCTTATCAGTGTTTGCCACATCAAGTTGTTGCAAGTTTTAATTTAAGACCTCCAGCAAAAACTGTGTCAGTCTTGCCAGCCACAACATTTATATTAAACTTTTGACCTTATCACAACAAAAGCCAATATAATCAATTTTAACCTCCTTTGCCCCTCTCTTTCTATCTCTTACTCTGTGCATTGCTTGTATCAAAAGCAGCCCGCACATTGCAATTGCTTTTCGTTCGGAGTTTGGAGCTAGGAGTTCGAGGCACGCACTTATCTGGACAAAAGACATTTTGGAGCTTGGGATAGGGATCTTGGACTTGGGCATGCTAAATAAGTATGGAAGACAGCTTTGAGTTGTCTACTAGCTGCACATGCCATTCACATTTACAATCGTATTCGGATTCACAGTAAGAGCTAGACTGTATTATTGCCAATAATACAAATGCCAAGGGTTAAAGTTGCGAGCACACACACACACACACAAAAGCCAGATAAATGTTCATTGTTGAAGCTGGTTGCAAGTTGCACTATTATCAGTTTTGCCATTAGAAAGTTCCGACTGGCAAAATATTTAGAATTTGTTTTGTGTCAAACTGTGTGAAACTATATTAAAAGCAAAACTCGTCTTTGGTAACTTTAATATACTCCTGTGGTTTAAGAGATGCCAAACATAAAGCATTTAGTTTAATGGTCATATTATGATATTCAATAAGATATCAAATTCAATTATTAAAGATAAAAAACACATTGCTTGATGTTGAAGTTTAAGTACTTAATGCTATTTGCCATTGCTGTTTAATGATTACCAAACTGTGTTTGTGTGTCAGTAAGCGTGCTTTTGTAAAGCAAACTTACGGCATATTTCATGATAATTTATAACAAAGCCACGTGTAAAGCTGGCACAGAATACAACTGCTACAACAACAAAAACAACAACAACAACAGTTGCAAATTTAAACATATTTTTATATATGGGCAGAGGATGGCTAAAGAGAAAAGTTATGGTTGGTTAGGCATGTGGCGGACATGGAGTTGAAGGCGTTGCCTTGATTTCAACTTATGGCTCTGCTCAAGACGACAACGCAGTCACACATACACAGCGAGAGAGAGAGAGATAGAGATAGAAATAGAGAGACAGAGTAGGAGAGTGTAAAATTTATTGTTTGAATACGGGTGAAAAACTGCCTGGATGCTGCCTGGCTGCTGCTGCTGCTGTTGGTACGTGGCCCAAGTACTGCCTGGGGGCTATGTATGAGATTATGATTAATTGTTGTATATGCGCGCTGCGTTCGGTTAGGCGGGCTGTTATAGGCTAGTGGGCGTGGCACGTGTGACAAAGCACAGCGGTCAACGACATGAGCATGCAGAACAGAAGCTTGCCACATAAATATGAGTCAGCCTGACATTGTGTAAAGGCATTAAAAATTAATTTACTTGCAACATGACTAACTGCCTAGTCAGGGCTTAACTGTAGCTTATGCCGCTAAAGCGTGCCCGCTAATATTTCACGCTCGTTTTTGCGTTATTTAAATAACAAAATATATAGAAGAAAAATACCAAAACACATCAAATATCCAATTAAACTTTCCACAAGCATTCATCCTCAATTTATAATAATTACAAACTAATTAACTGTGATCCCAAGCGCCAAGGCAACACAGTAAATGCTGAGGCAACGGCAACACTGCCAGAGCCGCGTAGAATGCCGAAAATGTGAAAATAATTATTTACTGAGAAATTAAACCAAAAAAGAAAAAGAAACAACAACAACAACCAACAGCGCAAAAGCGGAAAACCTTAAGAAAACTCACCATAGCAATTGAAAGCATTGATAAAAAATTTAAATTTCATTTCATTAACAAATTTTATACTGTATAAGAGGATGGCATGGGGAGGCATAAGGCTGGTTTGCAGATGGCGAGCCATGAACCAAGACTCTGTACACAACGATAGCTCATTGAAGCTGGCCAAATGTGAGAGTCCGGCACATACTTTAAAGAAAAACCCGGCTGGGCAGTCAATTTAGAGAAGTCACGTAGCTTTGCATTGTAGCAATTGGGGGCAGAAACGTTCAGTGTTGCATCTCTACTGCCAAATGTGGTGCAAAGAAGACTTTTAGTCAGATTCTCGCATGTGCGTTAACTTAATGAAATTAGAAAAGTTTTTTAGCCAAAAATGAACCAAGCTACAATATAAATATCTACACAAACCGTATGCTCATGATAAAAAAACTGCGTGTGTGTGTGTGTGTGTGCACTACAACTATGACGCATGACATAAGCGAAACGCAAAAATTGCGTAGTGAAAAAGTTGTGCTTCTTGGCTGACTCATTTGATAGCCAAAAGCCGAATCACAACACCACAATATATTCTCGTGCGTCCTTGCTTACAATTTGGTTGCTTTGTGATATTTCTTCCACTTTTTTTTTAAACAAACGCAAATCACGGTTAACAGTAACGTTAGCGTTATAAGCTAAATTAATAGCTATTGACATTGCAGGTCAATGTTGAATGACATATTTTGGTGTAGGGGAAATACTAAAAAAGAATCAATAAAATTGTACTTTTATGTTTTATTCAATAGAAGTCAAGTATTATAAGGAAATTTAAGAGAATCTGAATTAAAGTTTCCTAAAAATCTTTTCTACAATTTCAATCAAATAATTGCCAAAACTTAATGGTACAACTTTTCACATATCTGATTGAAAAGCGTTTTCCCAAAGTTTAAGTCATTATAATATTATATGGTTATTAGTTGAAGAGTTGTGTTAACAAGCGAAACGAATGGTCATTTATTTTCACAGTTTTTATGTGTTAAACTCGAATGCTTAAAGTGTTTGGCGCGCTCACGAATCAAAAGGCGATATAAAACAAAAATCAAATTTAAATTTATGACTATGCCAACTGAGCCATGACAGACGGCAAAGGGCAACGAAACTTTGCCGATTTGTCGAATGCCATTATAATTTCAAATTTCTTTGGCTACTAATAAACGAAACAACTTCGGCTGCTAACCACCGAGCACAGCTCAGGCATTGTCTGACTTGCCTCAATGTCGGCTGTCCGTTTGGTTTGGTCTGCGTGTAAAATTATGCGAGTTGTCTGTCCGGGGGCTATTAAGGCCGCATTCGATTTCGCTTAGACCCAAGTAAATCACAATGGTAACACTTACAACTTTCGACAGTTTTATCAGCCGCACACAACCGACAGACAGAGTGGGTGGGAGTTGAATGGTTTGGTTGAGCTCAAATGCTTTGGGCTGTATAAATCATATTTCAAATGGCGCGTGGATGAGCTGGTGTTTATTATTGATATGCATGAAATGTATATAAACAGATAAAAAACGAAGGACTTAAAGTCTCAACAGAAGCAAAAATCAATAATTGCAAATAAGGCGAAATATTAAAGGTGTTTACGCAAAGATTTTCTCATTCATTTTGCTTTATAATCTCACAGACAACTTTAAAACCTTTTAAAAATTTGTTATTTGACTGCTTTATAGTATAATACTCAGTATCATTTTAGTAATTTTCTTTAACTCACTTTATTAATGCACTTAATTCATCATAACGTTTTCGCTTGACATTAAATGTCTAATTAATATTCTTAGCTTTGCTAAGATAATGCGCAGTCAAGACATTATTGCCATTAACTTAAATAATCTGTTGACCAATCGACGGCAACAAAACAACAACATTTCATAGGACCCACAATTTGTCAAAATTTTGATGTTCAACTAATTGTTTATGAATCAATTTGCGGCAGTTGGCTCGTTAAAGTTTTGGGTTAAATATTTTACGCCACCATTTGGCCATTAACATTTGCGGGTTGTGCAGTTTATGACACCCCGGGCCAAACAAAACAAACAAAAGCTTTAAACACACAAACACACACACACACACACACACACACACAATTTTTGTGTTGGTTTCTTTTCTGTCTATGCATTGGTGATGATGATGGCATGAAATTGTTTGGCATTAGCAGCTGGATTTTATGAAGCCAACGTTCAACTATTGTCAAATGATATGCTTAGTATTATTATAACTACTATTATAGTGATTATTATGACGATAACTGTTGTTGTTATGGACAAAGTTCTCTTGACTGGCTTATAACTGAATATAATTATGCCATGCCCATGACAATCACAGACAGAAAAATGCTGAGGTTTGTCTTCTCGTCTTTTTGTCAGCTGACACACATAAATATTAATGTAAACGTTTATAAGTAGCCCTTAGCAAATTAGGCTCGGCAGAAATAATTACGTGCGGTTGCTTAACTGGGCGACGGGTCGTATGTGTAACAGGTGCATGTGAATTACTTGAAGTGGCTCTCAGCAGTGAAATGCCAACAGCCAACAGCCCAGTCCGCCACCTTGGCATTGTTGACAGCGCAAAGCCGCACTTGCAAAAGCACCAACAGCCCAAACAACAGCAACAGCAGTAACTGCAGCAACAACAGCAACAACAGTCAACTGCCACCAACAGTTGTTGACTCTTATGCCGGCAAATGTCACTTGCCAGCCAAGCCTTAAGGCAAGGCGATTGCGTCACACTGCGGAACGTTCGCTGTTTGTTCGTGTATGTGTGTGCATTGTGTGGGTGAGTGAGTGTGAATGTAAGTACTGCTGGCACAAAGCTTAACATAATTCAAAGGCCTCCAGCTCTGACATTCACATCCGGTAAAAAAGAAATGCAGCAACAAACAGAGAAAGTGCAGCGCATGATATGAAATGAGCAACATACAAACGCAAAAGGATTTTATATATATGTATATGTGTGGCACGTAAATAAGGATATTTCTTTTGTTATGTAACTTATAAAAAGGAAGTAATACTGATGCAATGGCTTTTGATTTGGTGAACACATTCTAGATATCGAATTAAAGTCTAACCGTTTGCTGCAGCACAACTTGTCGTATGCGTTATATGAACTAGATAAAAAGTTTCTCTTTTAAGCACCTTAATTTATCGCATTTGATGCTGCAGTACAGCGCGTTGTATGCATTATATTGCCTTAATAAAGAATTTTTCGTTTAAGCTTGCGCTGTAAAAGTAATTAAAGAATTTTTTGGTATTTTTTTTTTTTTGCAATTAATTTTCTTTATGAATATAATGTCACTTTAAAGCGCATTTATTAACAGATTTTTTTTCTGTATGCCACTGACGGATGGCAGTTTATGCTGCCCGCATTAATATTAAAACGTTGCACATATTTTGCGCCTAGCCATATTAAAACAAAACAGAAGGGAAATGAGTATTTTTATAAAGTGTCGTTACAAAGCATTGTGGTGAAAGCGAACAAAGCTTGAAAGCTGGTTGAACAATTAATATTATAGTTTAATGGATACTCCAAAACATATAAAAAGTTTAGAGCTGAATATTTGCAATGCTAATTATATAATTTAAAAATAAATAGCTTCATTAAATACTCACCAAATAATTAACACTTTGTCAACTTTGTGTAGAATGTATTTAAAAATGTAAAAGGTTCACATTAATTTCTAAACAGTTTAAATCCAAAAATGACCACACACACACATACACACAAACTGACCGCATATTAGACCCTTGTCAGCCATATGCCAATTGATTGTCAACTGTTAAACGATCTAGTAATTACCTGATAGCTCTTGTGTGGTTTGTTGCGAAACAACAAGTAGAACAACAAAATCCAACAACAATAACAAGAAGTTGCAGCTGCAAGGAAACCAGATTCAGCAGCAAACAGGCAGCAATTTGTCCGGTCATTATTCATGGTACATATTGAGGCATTTTAGCCAAGCCAAGAGAAAGACAGAGACAGAGAGAGAGAGAGAGAGCGCAGAGAATGACCAGCAAAAGTGGCAAATCTTTGTTTACACCTACAGTAGAGTAGATGAAGCGGTATGATTCTCATTCAGTTTAAACGATTTTGTTTTGGTCGCATGTGTTTGTGAACGATTTTTATGGATTTGGATTGCTGCGTTTGGTTATTCGTTGAGCATTTTCGAAGTGTTTTTCCTCTACATAAATTTGCTATAAAAACCATTTAAACGGAAAACGTTGAAACATTCAAAAGGCAAACACCATTCGCTGTCTTCCTCTCTCTTATTCTTTCTCTCTATCTAACGGTCATTGCCAAAAACTAGTCAGCAAACCCAAAACCCAAACACACACACAAACGCACACACTTATACACATTGCTCGGTCTAGTTGTCGTTTGACTTGTGGTTGGAGTTTTGGCCCCGGTCCGCTGCCCAAATCTAAACTGCTCCAATAAAGCAAATTATCGTTAAAATGCTGCTGCACATAAGAAGATTTACGATTGCTCAGCTCGATGCTTGGCTTGGGCCCTCGGTTTTTGGCATCAGCAGCAGCAGCAGCAGCAGTCCCAACCTTGGCCAATGATTCTCGTTGCTTGTACGTTGTACATTTGCGGTTTTCATTCCAAACCCTCTGCTCCACTTCTACATCGCCTTTTCTCTTTACGATTTTGTTTGTTTGTTTTTGCTATTGCTGCTGCTGCTGCAGCGCTGGGTCTAGCTTGATTTTTGCACACTTTCCGATTTCGTCCAACCGGCCAAGGATACGTTTGCGAAACCTTTTTTTTATTTGTTTGAATTTTTCTACTTCTTCTATTGCTGCCTCCCGCATTCGATTTCCCTGGCAAAAGCCAAATGAGCGTATGACCAAAACAAATAGCCCACAAAGTGAGTTGTTCTTTGGGTATTTCACATATGCACACTGGGTCTTGTGTGGGGATTTTAGCTCTGTGTGTGTGCTTGTGTGCGTTGATTTGCAACGCTATGAATGCTTCAACGCTTCGCAACTCTCCCCCTTATACTCTGTCTATCTGTCTCTCTGGACACAGCTGGTACACAAATCTCACACAGTTGGTTATTTGACAATTGATGATAGCATCAAGTTGGGTCGCCAAAATGTTTCGCACACATGCTAACACACCCAATGCACACACACACACACACACTCGCTAACACTAACACAAACTCACAAAGACTCGCTGACACGCAACTTTGACCTATGCTGTACAAACTAGAGATGGACACGTGCCAAATGTACAAAAAATAAAAAATTGGATATGCATATCGAGAACACGTTTAGTCGTTTAGCTGTTTTGTGTTTTGGGTACGTGAGGTTGTTGGTTGAGGTTCTGGCCGCTAATTAATATTCATAGCTTAAAGAGTAGAAAAGTTTAAGGTGGATTTGTGATATGTTCCAAATAATTTTGTTATAAAATAAACTATCTAAAAAAATATTATTAAAGATATTTTATATATTCGTTTATGTTGTCTTACTATAAGTAAGTAAGCTCCAAATAATTGCTGATTATATTTCTTACAAATTCTTTATTTTGTGTACCTTGTTGCCTGGCTTATTGCTATTTACTTTGGGTCCATCTCTAATTGAGCGACGCGTGCATTAACTTTTGTCATTTAGTTGCTCGGCTTGGACGGGACTTAAAAGCTTTTGTGGCATTGTGTCCTTAATTTCCAAGCTGCATTTGATTGCACTTTTGTTTGTCCCTTTTTCTCTCTCTCTCTCTCTCTCTCTCTGTCTCTTTTTATCTGTCTTTATACGTTGGGTTCCATTTGCGCTATGCGAATTATTAATGAGTGCCAGATTGCGCAGCGTTTTCAGGTTTTATATTTCATGTGACATGCAAAATCTCTGCAACAAAACGCGACTTCCGACTTGCTAAAATGGCAGGCGTTTATGTTTTCTCTTTGTGTATGTGTGAATTGGTGTATGTGTGTGTGACTTTAGCTCCTATCTGTGTGGGCATTTTTTGGGACCACAGCCGTTTCCGTTTCCGATCAACGCTAATGAACATTTTGTTAGCGATTGTCCGAGCCTGAATTTTATATAGGTTTTTTTTTTATTTGCCGTCCGTTTCTTATCAATGCATGCGTCTTATTTTTTTCTCTCCCTCTCTCTCTTCATTTTATCGTTGCTTCCTGTCATTACTTCAGCTATCGGTGTCCTGCGCCTTTATTCAGGACACTCAGATTACGGCCACCATGGCAACCTTCCTCTCACTCACTCTCTGTCCCTTTCTCATTGCTTAATTTTGCTGGCAATTATTTATTTAAAATGGAATTCATTGGAAGAGCGTCGAGCGGGCGCTTAATTGTTTGACTTGGCATCTAAAACTATGCTACCGTACCCGGAACTTTGACAACTCGTTGACCGTAAATTTTCAAGTTTCTCATTAGGCGTCTGCCAATGCCAGAAACCAGCAGCCAAAGAGTTGCCACCCATTTTTACACCTCCCACCTCCCCGATGCCCCTTGACGACATTTACAGGCAGCTTTCTAATCAACTTGCACCGCAGTTTGTCGCGCTCCATAGAAAAGTTTTGTCCACGCCCTGGCCATGGTTGAAATGAAAGCGTTTTCACTCCGATTTCATTTCATTTAGGCATCCATTTTACTAGTCGGCCTCCGCCTTCGTTCATTCATTATGCACTGTTCAGATTTGTAATTTACACCTGAGAACAACGAGGCTCAATTAAACGGTAACGAGCACAGGCCATAATGAGGCAAGCCCCTAGATTTTGAGAATACGTATCGTATTTTTGTCACAGCATTCGAATAATAATAGGCAATATGTTTATGGTTTTGATTTCTTGCAAATTAAGCTTATTTTGCATAACTGTTTTTGTTTTTCGGTAATTGAATATTGCTTATTGGGCTTTGGGGTAATGGGTTGGCCTAGATGTCATGGTTCAGAGATCTGACACTGTGGTTTTTAGAAAGACAGTTATTTTGAAGTTTTCTGAATAAAACATTTATTTTTTTTAATGAAACAGCTATTTTCATATAATTCCACAAATTATAACTTAATCCTTGTGCACATAAAAAAGTCTGAGTATTATTTTATGCAAACTTAACTTTTAAAAATTATTTGAATTTTAATAAAACTTCATTTAAGTTTTAAAGAGCCAAAAACCTTTCTAACCTCAAATATATTATATTATTTAGACACATTTTAGGCCAACATAATGATGCAATTGCATTTAGTGCTCGTAGCATAAAAGTTATTTTTTATGCAGCAAAGCGACATTTTTTGGTTATGCCATAAAGGCGCTTAGAAACGCACTCCACTATTCCACCTTGTTTGGTGTGTCGCAACGTTGCTGCCCCTCTTGCGGCATGTTGGCTAGTTGGCTTTCTAGCTGGCTAAACTGGAAAATGGCTGGCAGCAATTATGGCCTTAGTGCAGTTTCCTGCAACAACTGCAAGCTGTAAAATGTTTATGAAGCTTTTATGGTTGCTGCTGATGTGCGGCACAAGTGCGGGAGTAGCAAGCAAAGCAAGGGCAACGGAAAGGGAAAGCGACGCGTGGCAGCTCAAGGAATTAAAAATATAAATTATATATAGTTATATATGGGGCAGCGAGCTCACAAAACTGAAACAAAGTGCTAAATGGCTTATTATTACGAACATTTTCATTTGTAATTGTGTTCTTTCTATGTGCTGTGTGTTTTATTCGTGTTTCTTGTTGCCTCGTTGTGTGGCAACAATTTGACACACACACAGAGGAGAGAGAGAGAGAGACCAGTTCTGGCTTAAGCAAGTGTCCCTTTTATGATTTAGCATTTTTGTTTAGATTCCGCTTGTTTCCTCTGTGTGACGTCACATAGTAAACTCATCATACGCCACGTTTACCCGGATTTAAGCTCTGCGCACATATTTAAATATTAAATGCCGTTTTGGATTGCTTGTTTCGGCTTTTATTTTTCCTTTCCTTACTCCTAAGCTTCAACATAAACAAATGCCCAAAAAGGCCAAGAATAAAGCCAAAACAAAAAATATACAGAGCTCTAAACTAAAAACGAAACGTGCTGTGCGAGCAAATCAGCTACAAAAAAAAAAAAAAAATGTATAATCATAAAATACAAAATGAAAATGCTGTACTGTATGTGTGAAAATGCAGGTGACTAAAACAGGAGCTGCCATTGATAAAAATAGTATTTTGCTTTGGATACTTTTACACCCTTAAAAAAACCATATAGAGCTATTTGTTAAAATGAGCTAGGTTAATGTTCAGCGACAAAGCTGACAAACGTAATGAAATTTTAGAGAGAAAATCATATGGCTTTAATGAAAATCATATATCAGGTTTACGTTATTCAATGAAAGATCTTTGGAGTCCTCGTTTTGGAAAGAGCTTGAGTTGTTGTTAAACATTAGAAAAATATATTTGAAAAGGACGCTGATATATATTTTGGGTGTAGAAGTTAAAAACGATTAAATCGGAAAACTTACAGATATTATAAAACCCCGATAACACTATGTTTCTCTTGCTCTTAAAATGCATGTTTACTTTCCTTCAAGATCTTTTAATAGCAAGTTTGTTACTATAGTGTATTCGCTTGCTTACGTACTTTCTGAAAATTCCATCAAAGCTGTTGTAGCTTGGACGTAGATGCCAGGTGGCTAAAAGGAGACACGACTTTCTAAGTGGGGTATTTGTTGTTGTTACTGTTGCTGTTGCAGTGGCATAACATAGCAGACAGTGTGAAGTAGCTGCTGGTGTTTATGTTGGTGTCACACTAAGAAACGTATCTTAAATACGCGTGACCAGGAAATTGTGAAATTTGTGGCACGCATTGAATGTCGCTGACAAAAAGCAAACACTGTTGCGGCTATTGAGAGTAAAGCAGCTTTAAAGAAGAAGAGCACAAGGAAGGGAAAACGTCTTCGAAAGTGGACAAATTAAGTGTGGCCACTTTAACGCTTGGTTGGAGTTCTTGACCTAGGCCAAGAAGATGCTAGGGATAACTTGCCCAGCGGCTAACTTTGTTTTTCCTTTGTTTTGTTGTTGCTACTCGTCTTTGTTGTTTTTTTTTTCAGCCTTTTGACTTTTGGGCTGGACAAAAACACCAGCCTTATGCCAGGCATTGTTTTTTTTTTTTTCTGTTTATTATTATTATTATTATGGTTTTTTTTTAGGAAATTTTATTTATCAACGCTTTTTGTATTTCCGTTGTTGGTTTTGGCTGCTGCCTTGCGGGCCGTTTGTTTTTGTTAAATTTCATATACTTCCTCATTTTTAATTTATGACAATGGCCTGGCCTATTGTTGTCGGGCCCCGGCCACGCCCACAACTCTCGCGCGCACAGTGTTATTGTAACTGATGCTCTTATAAATGGCAGCAGCTCCCCTCAAACCTTACTGTTACAACATTTCGTTTGGCGCTTTTATCGCGCTGGTGCGACAGATAGTAAGGGGGGGGGGGGTGGGGGTGTTGGTGGTGGTGGTGAGGTCACTGGGCCTGTACGGAACACGTACACTCTGTATATCCGTTGGCCGCCATTGTCCTTGACTGTTTCATTATGACAGCTGTGCGCTGCTGGTGTTCCCCCTACTTGTCGGCCGTACCAGTTTCCCTCCTCCTGATTTTCGTTGATTTTGGTTTTGTTTAGTGCCGCATTTATGCTATTAAAGTGTCATGTTTATGTTGTTGTTGTTGTTTTTGCGGTGACTAAAACAAAAGCCAAGTGTTGGCATTATTATCATCAACGCGCTTCCTTTTCCGCAGTCGGCGAGAGAGAACAAAAGCCAAAAGCGCCAAGATAAAATGCTGCCATTCATACTACTGAGTGATTTTAACTGAATTTCATTGGATTACTTTCCTGCCTTTGCTATCTCTCTCTCTCTCTCTCTCTCTTACACTATCTGTTGTCCTGCTCTGCCAAACCATTTCCTCTGTCGCTTTCCTTTTATCTTTGTATATGTCACTATCTATTATATATGTATGAACGTACATATGTTTTTTTTTTTTTTTAACACCCACTCAAAAACTGTAATATTCTTTGTTCGTTTGAAAGGATTGCATCGAAAGCGAGGTCAATTGATTGAGAAGCTGAAAATTGAAAGCAGATTTCAATCAATTCTACAATTGACAGTTATAATTAATTCCTTTTGTTTGTGCAATTTCTTATTGCATATTGTGAATCTTATCTTAAAATGAAGCAACTGTCAACTGTCAACATATACACTGGCTTAATAAGTTAGTAAAGAAAAGGCAAAAAAAACATTAAGCTAAAACCAATTATCATAACGATAATTTTTATTTCTCTTGAATTTTGTTGTTTATAATAACTTTCAACAAAAACCAATATTTATCATGTTATTTTGTGAGCTTAAAAAACCTTTTAAATATACCAAATGCTTAGATCTCATTAAAACTTAACCCAAAACGATAAAACACTGAGTTGATTTGACAATAAACAATTTATAACTTATTAAATGAATCCTACCAAGATCATATTATATAATGCAATGGATATAATGCGAGTGCATTTCATTTCAAGCTATTTTCTACTGCTGCAGAGCAGACATCAGATCTTTAAATCTGTAAGCTATCGTATATGTGCACATTTCGAGCGTTGTTTAAAGTCGCATCAAGGCAGATTTATATTTATGGTGTTGTGGCAACAGATTCCGAAGTTGGCCGGAAGCATTTCCGATTGCCCATATAAATAGGCAATTATTTTGCATTTGCCACAAGTGCGCTTTACTTCCACGCCTGCTAGCTAATTCCAAACTCCCACCATTTCTGCTATCGTTTGCTATTGCTATCGACTTGGGCTTTTATTTACTTGGCGGTCACACACGCCATTTTGGCCATGTTTATGACACTCGCGACTTTGGGCGACAGCGAAAAGCAAATTGACTTTTATAGCAAGTGGCAAGTGCGGGTGAAAAGGGTCAATGGATGTGTAACTGTGACAGCAAAATATCGTTTCATGTGGCATATTTATTTGTTGATTCACATACTTTTTTATTTATATTTATGCGCATAATTTGCATTTGACATATTTTTATGTTGCCTCACAACAAGCAAACTGAAAGATATCAAAATATTGCACAGCTATAGAAAACGTATGTCCACATACAAGTGTACACATGTTTATACACAAGTAAAACACAGCCTTAAAAAAAAATATTGCATTGAGAAACAATTGCAAATTGTATGATTGCATTTTTGATGACATGCAATTATTATTTTTTGGTTAATACCATCTAACAATCAACTGTTTTTATTTCAAGCAAGAGAAATAAAAAAGACGCTTCAGTTCATTGATTTTAATATATTTTTGTTCTATGACTTTGGATATATTTTTAATAACCTTGAAGCTTTAATATATTTTCCTGTTAAACAGCAAAGACTTTCTGGAGTACTGAGTATCTCATAGTCGAACCAGTTAATCCCAACACTTATGTCCATTTACATATATTAAGTATCCGACTATCGTTCCATTTATTTGCAGTTAATATGTTTCTTATGCATTTCTTCTTATGCGCAACTCAAACGTTATTTAAGCCCTTTGATAAATTCCAATAACCAATTTCGTATTCAGTAAATGCCAACATGAAATTGATACAAAATGAAAACGTTTAAGGACATGCATGCATTACATAAGTACATGCAATTTACATCTTTTATATACATATGTACGGACGGATGTTTGTATGTAAGCATGTGCTGATATTTATATTGTGTACAAAATATTGAATGTAAGTATTTATTATGTATTTGCTGATTCTGTATGCACTTTGTCTTTAATGCATTACAAATTGAAATGCATTGTCAAATTCGATCCCGGTTTTTACACACACACACACAATCACACACATACAATGCAGAAGCATTTATTGTTGTTATTATTACTGTTGTCGTTGCTGCCTTTTGTGGCAATGATAAGCTTTTTGTATATCATCCATATCGCATTTTATTTGCCAGGCTAGGAAGCATCAGCTTCAGAATCAGCAACAGCAAGAAAATATTTGTTCATTTAAGATAAATTTATGACTGTTATCGATGCAAATTGTTGCATTTATTGAATTGTTGTTGCTGTTTGCTGCTGCTGTGCATGTTGCTGTTGCCGCTGGCAATTCTCGTAAATAGTTGTGCAAATAAATAGCAAACGAAAATAAATCGCGGTTCCATTTGATAGGTGGAACGTTTATGACATTTATGCTAAAGGGCTCCAGCAACAGTTTACGCTTAATCACGTACATAAATATTTGAAAGTTGCATGGTTATGATCTTTTTTTTTGTCACCCTTTGCAAAAATAAAACTGAATATTGGACCAAAATAAAGTGCTAAAGTTGTGGGAATCTGGCCAAGGTCTAAGCTTGGATCAGAGAATTAAAAAAATTCAATTTTTCAATCCCGAAGTTATTTTAAAACTTTGTGTTTTGACTGTTAAATAAAGTGAGGCATTATTTTGTATCAGTTGAGTGCAAAATATGATTTATAAAGTTTTTAATATCATAAACATTCATTCTTGACTTTTGCGTCGATCAGCTGTTGTTCGGTATTTTGTCAGCTTTAATCATTATTTCAAACGTTTCAAGTTTTCTTTTTCAATATGAATTATTTGTGTACTTGTTTTAAGGAGTCCTGCCTTCATTAATAAACTATAACATATAAAAATCGCGATCTTAATGTGTTTAAATAATTATTATTTTTTTCCAATAATGACTTACCATTTAAAATGCAGACGATCAAAAGTTGGGTGCCAAGCAGCCGTAGTGATGGCAGGCAAGGCGCAAAGAACGTTGTCATTGACTTCAGCAGCGTTGTGGCCTTTAACGATGCTGGCTGATAGTTTGGCATCTTGAATTCCTTTTTCCAATATCTGTGGTTATCCACAGCTCAGCTAACTGTTTAATATTGTCTTAAGCTGATGCTGTGGCTGCGGCTGCTGCTGTGGCTGTTGACGATGATGATGTCGTGTGCGAGCATTAAGCGGAAATGCCTTAACATTGCCGCGATAAGGAACGGATATGCGCTTGTGCTACAAAAGGAGGCGCACCAGTTGTATCAGGAAGCGCAGCAGTTGCCTGCCACTTTGCCTGCTGCTAAATTCGCCGGCTAGCCCGCTGTTTCTTGTTACTAGATTTTCCTCTTTTTTCTGTTCTTTTTTTCCGTCTATCTATTCGTTTTTTGTTAGCTTGTCAAATTTATGCTGTTGATAATATTTATGGTTAGTGTTTAGTCTCTTAGTCTTGCTGTAATTTCTATTAAAATTTGTTTGTGTTCTTTAAGATTTTCGCAGCAAGTTTTACTGAAAGTTTATCAAACTTGAAGTTTGTTGGCCTGGATTTGCCAAAAAGGTAACTTCTTGGCGGCTTACTGCCAAAATCCATGTTAAAGATTTATCGCTGTTTGCTAAAGCTGCTGCTGTTGTTGTTTTACTACTGCTGTTATCTCTGAGAATTTATATCCGTCTTGTCGACTTACAGACATTGGCAAAGACCCGCTTTAGCATTGGCTTAAAGTCGAGACAGACACGCAAGATATCTGGCTGCAGACGAACATAGAGCGTTTGAGTTTACTTTTGAGCTGGCAAGCACGAAGCTGATTGTTGCACTTGCCATAACCCCCCTGGGGGCATTCAACGTCATGTTACATATAGTTATTCTGTCTATGACAGAATGATAGCATGCTACAAAACAATGTTGAGCAACACTCTTTGACGTTTTATGAAGAATAAATCAGACTATGTTCGATTTTAAAAGGAGGATTACTATAAATCAGACAAAAGTTGCATAAAATGCTTAACTCTTAAGACAAGAAATAAATTAGGCATTGCTTACTTGCAATGGAGAAAGCAAAAAGACTACAAATACAATATATTTAAACTTAAGAAAAACTAGATGGTATGAATTTAATAAAAATATTTGGCAAACAATTTTTTTTGAGTTGGATGACAGCTTTATATTGATAATAATAATGACAAATTTTATTTACAGTTGGATTGAATCAGATGAAATGTATTTCACTAATTCATTTCCATAAAAGAAATTGGCTTTTTAGCAATTCATTTAAGAATATTAAAAACCAAATGATTAAATGGTATCCAAATATGAATGGAAAGACAGATTGAGCTCAATTCTTAAGCTGTATTCAGAGTATGCAATACTGTGTTGATTCAACTGTCTGAATGTCAATGCCAATCTTTAGTATTGCAGCATGCAGAAAGCCAAATCCATTCGACATGCAATCTCAAATTTCAAGTGTGAGCTTTTGCCCGTTTCGCAGTGGTAGTTACAACGACGGTTTTGTGCTGCGGGCCATTCACCAATTGACTGCTGTCCGCAACCCATTTAACCCTCATCCAACATAGAGTTTGGCTTGTGGATGAGTCGCAAATCAAATTGGCCGCCAAATGCTGCCTGCTTGCGTCAAAAGCCATCCATCAAGGACGACAGCTTTAGGCGCGCGCAACTTTGCATGAAATTGGCTATAAGCACACTGGAAGGAGACGAAAAGAGAGCGAGTCGCAAGAGTCTCGCCACTTGAAACTTAATAAACTGCACGAACAAACAAAAACAAAAAAAAAAACCAAGCAAATATAGCAAAGAGAAACAGGAAAAACATTGAGAAAAAAATGACAGCAAAATAAACAAGCCAAAAATGTGTATGTAAATAAATAAATGCTTAACTTTTTTGTTGAAAGCCAATGTTCGTCAAGCCATAAAAACGGGTAAGCTAAAGGGATGATGTTGATGTTGTTTGGAGTTGCCTGCGAGTATTACGTGTATACGAGTATTTGCCTAAATCCCCCATGGCATTATCATCAATTCATCATCACAGTGTGGCGCAGTTCTCCGGCTGCTGTTACTGCTGCTACTGCTGCTCCGGCTGCTAATGCTACATCCGTCCAGCAAGCAAGCAGTTTGTTTAATTTTTTGGCAACAAAAAGTGCGGCATGTCAAAGGGCCGCAAGCCAAAAAATGCTCGTTCGTATGTGTGTGTGTGTGTGTGTGCCGCACGAAAACCCGTTGATGTATGCGTCGTGTACATCAAGTCAACCAGTTTTTCGTTCTGTAACGTATCCCTCTACCTCATACCATGGCTTTTATAGCAACCGCACTCGTAGCCGTTGCCCGATTTTGTACCCATCACCAACATGACCACAGCCGCATTCATTTTTGCTGCTTGGCTAACGTTTTTTTTTTTTTTTTTTTTAGCTGCTCATATGCACTAGCCTCTTCCTGAGTCTGTTTGCTTTAAATACTGATGGTTTTTATTTTTTTCATTCTCTAAGAGCGGCGGCAAACGAGGATATTGATTAGGTGAGTGCCTAACTTCATGTAATGAATTTTAAAGTATATTCTCTATTTTTCTCTTGTTCTTTAAGTCGACTTTAAAGCTACCAAACTTTGAAAGGATCTTATAAACAAATCTCTGCATAAGTTATTTTTCACTGTTACTCTAGAGAAAACAAAAATCCAGTTTACTTGAGTTTCTGCGTAAAAGTAGGCAACATTAGGGACAGAGTAATTCGCAGTCATTTCTAGCTTTTAAATAACTAAACATTTTTACTGTATGCTTTCTCTTTTTGTTGCTATTATTGTTGTTTTCGTTGCTGCTGTATACTGCAGGCGTTTGTTTGGAGTACATTGTTGTTGTTGTTGTTGCGTCTGCGGCTGGCGCTTTCTAAACAACCCGGCAAAACGCCATGAGTCAAATAAATTACCCCAGCATTGTTGTTGGCAAATTTTTGATGGTTTAATTTTGTGGAAAATAAGTTGAGCCGCTGCGTGGCTGCTGCTGTGGCCATATAAAGCACACTCACACACACTTGCACACATGAGCAAATAAGTCATATGCGAAAGAGAGAGAGAGAGAGAGAGACAGAGGAGGGAGAGAGAGAGATGGAGCTGCTGCAGAGATACAGCAAATGTGTTTTGCCTACTTTTTGGTGGGGACGTTGCGTATACGCAATAAAATAAACGCGCCGCAGTTACATTTCGCTCCTTCTCATTCTTGTTTTTTCTTTCTGGTCACATTTTATGCCGCATTGCCATTTTTATTTATTTATTTTTATTTGCCATTGCCAGTGTTATTGCCTCTGTGTGTGTGTGTGTTTTTCTGCTTCTGGGCCCTTTATTCATTCATTTATAAATTATTGTTGCGCTGCCTCGTGACTCTCCTTTTAACCCCCCCAACTTCTTCTAAGCATTTTTGTATTTATGCTCGCTTTTGTGTTTGCATTTGTGCCCCGTGTTTGTGTGTGTGAGCGTGTGTGTGTTTGTCACTTGAAGTGCTTTGCATTTTCAATTTCTTGTGCCTTTGTTCATTAACCATTGCATATTTGTATAAAAAATTTACAATTTAATGAGTTTCGACTCACACTCCAACAAATAAATTAACCACTTGCTTGTAAATCTTGAGCAATGAGTTTTTGCGTTGTCGGAGTCAAGAGTTTTTGGGCCAAGTTTAACCGCCGTTCATTGATGTCATCTAAAACATTTATGCACTCGTACTTGAGTTGTCATTACCCTTCATTAAAGACTACTTGAACTCGAGCAAAGAAGTTCTTTGAATTTCCCTTTTTCCCCTATTTACTTAACGTTTGAGTTCATCTTGATGCTATTTTGGTACTGGTAATTTTCAGTTCGTTTTTTCTTCGTTTTTGTTTTTGTTGTTGCTTTTGTCAATATTGTTATGCCTTTAAATAAAATATGTGTATTTTTTTGCCGTGTTACTGCTAGCTTGCATGATGTGATGGCTGCTTTGAATTAAGCCACATCATCATCATAATCATTATTATTGTCATGATGATCACCGCGTAACCATCAGAGCCATCAACTTGATGCTACCCTTGTGAGATTGTCAAAAGGGTTTAAGTGCCAGGCTCTTGAACCAGCAGCTAACATCAGCTAACAGAAGCAGCAGCTGACAACCATCCCCTTAGTTGCTGTGCAAATATTAGTAGCTCGGAGGAGGGGCTCTGCTTTGAGCGATGTGGAATCGTGACAAGCAACATATACTACATCCAACTGAATATTCTTAAAGCCAAGCAATGTTCAGCTTTAAAAAAAACCTATTGGTTCTTGTATGGAAATGTTTGCTTTATTGATATGTGAAAAACGCTTTATGTGCGGGATTAGGATAAGAGTAGAAGTCATATAATTTGAATTTCTGCGAATTCCTTTATAGAAATCAGAATATTTCAAGATGGTAATCAACTTTTTTTTATCGAATTTTAACATATAAATGCTAAAGCTTGGTTTAAACTTGGAAATAATTTGAATTGTATTATGAGTATTTTGAAATATCAGTTTAAAAATAAAATGTTTTGGAAGATGTCAAGAAAGCAATCTTAAAGCAATGTTGCCAATTAAAAGCCGACAGAAATTTGGTCAAATTATTATTTTTTTTAATAGGGTACAAACAATAAAAACGAACTACTTGAGGCAAAAGTTTTTAACAGTACACAAATGTAAGAGATATTTGGCAAGAGGAGTTTCCAATATATTCTTAGTGACTATATATATAATCTTAACAAGTCGCTTAGAGAACAAATGAAAAGTTTTGCACATTTTCTAACCAAAATTATTATTTCCATAAATAATTCATGCTATTTTAAAAAGTATTTAAATGCTTTTTAAAGCAATTTTAATCATGATTCCATTGACAATCAACTAAATTATTGTTTCTTACTATATTCTTGACCATTTTGATTTATTTGGCTCATTGCATTTCGGACTAAGCTTTAAAATAACAGCTGCCATTAACGTCTACTCACTTGGCACTTAATTACAGCCCATTCTGTCAGTTTTGCCTAAATCAGAGTTTGGCACACTCACTCTTAAATCGGGTGTAAAGCCAATGCAAATTCTTTCACGTTCGACACACCTCAAAATCGCTGACAATCATCAGTTAATTAAGGGCAAAGGCATTTTAGTTGCCACGCCAACACACAAAGGGTTTAATTAAAAACTTGTAAATGCTTCCTTAACAAAAACAAAAAACATAAACAACACATTTGGTACAATTCTTTAATGGTCGTCGAGCGAGAGATTGAGTGAGAGAGAGAGGGGGAATGAGTTGATTTGAGCGTTGAGGCGCCAATTTCTTTTGTCAAGTGCACGCAACCCTTAAAAAAACACGCAATTCACCTTCGTCATTGTCATGTTAATTAATTTGGTAGCACTCGAAAAGTCAAGTGAACACGCCGTTAACGTCTCGCCCTCTGACCACCAATTCGCTTGCGTTCTTGTCTTTTTGTTTTTTGTTTTTTTGCTGGCCAAACTGTCAAAAACATGCGTAGCAACACTAACAAAAGGCAACCAAGGCTCCTTATGCAGTCTGGCTTTCACACTTGTTAAGACTTTTCAATAGCCATCAATTTTTAATAGCCAGCCCCATTGCCCCCTACTCCCGATAACAGCCAACAGCATCAACTACACTCGGTGTCCTTTTTCTGTCCATGTTCATGTCCAGTCAAGGCGCGCCACAGTTCAATGCCTCTGACACGGTTCGTTGGGCAACTTGCCCCACCTGAGCGCCACAGCCAAAGGATTAACACGCACACAAACTACTACGTTCACAGAATCTGAAACTCTGAGACTTCGAGACATCGACATCGACACTCACATATCACGTGGCCGGCATTTAAGTTACGTCTTTTTTTGGCTGGTTGGCTTTGTGTTGCGTATACGACGTGTGTGTTGGGTTTTTGCACGCGTTAACCTCTGCACGCACAGAAGGCTTTTTGAGACTGCTGATGATGCTGGAGCCAACTCTGCTCGGCGCGCACAGTGTGTGGCCAGCAAAAAATGGACGTCAACGTCGGCAGCGATGCCAGCGCTGACTCGACGACTCTTCGCTAAACTCATGAGACGAAGACAGAACAGCATCAGCATCAGCATCAGTAGCAGGAGCCGTTCTTTGCCTGCTGTCGCAGCGCTTGTAGTAATAGCAGCAGGAGCTAGGACATTAGCAGCCGTGCTCAGCGTAACATATTGTCGTGCCACATCAAGGACGAAGTTAAACACTTCGTCACCTGCCTCAACAATGTAAGACTCGTTTTACTTTCTGGCCGTTCTCCCTTTCCAATGCTCGTTGCTCTTCTGTCGCTTTGTCGCCAGACAACTCACTCTTGCTCTCTTTCTATCTCTTCTCTTTTACAACTTAAGTTTCTGGGTCAGTTACTATTTAGGTGGTTGCCGGTATTAAACTGTTATTGCAAACATAAGAAAAAAGATAAGTCCAAGCTTAAACCAATCAAATGCTAATCCTAATCAAATGCTAATGCGCATTAAACTCAATTTACCATTTGTTTACTAATAACTAAGCTATTCGTTAACGTAGTGATGTTATTATCGTGTATGTCAACTAACAGCACTGTTAAAAGTCTCCACACGCTGTTAATACACTGCTCGCTTCCACTGTTAACTGTTAATAGCACATAACATAAAATGTTGCTGTGAAAAGGGATTTTGATTATACGCTGAAATTGCTTTTACATGCTTCCTAACTACTAAATTTCAGACAGCCTGCAATTACAGTGCCCAGACAATGGATATGGAAATCGTGATATTAACATTGTTTTGATGGTACGCAATAAAATGCCAAGCTAAATGTAGTTCCAGGCGACCAGAGGGCCATGGAAGGAAGGCCGGCAGCGATTTCATCCACTTCACGTAGCCATGAAAGCCGCCTCATGTAGATTCTGTTTTGGGTTATTTAATGGCATTTGTGCTCGTAAAATTTTGAGTGTATCTTTTGTGGCGGCAAGTCCGAACGTCCGAACAAACACAAAACGACAAAGTAGTCCAACAGCAATTATCTTTGACTTGCTTTTGCTATTAGCTGACCGAAAGCGTACAATATCCCATTCTCCATTCCCTTTAGCCAACTCAACTATTTGTACATATATTATGTATACTATTTAATGTGCCAAAAATGTTTGTCGGCCGTCTTTATAGTCCAAGCTAAAAGGCGAAAAGTCTTGAAAATAGCTTGAGTCTATTTGAATGTAATTTATAGTTGGATAAGCTAATGCTTTTAGGAAGATTGTTAATAGATTTGCTTAACTTGGATTAAGCTTTCTATATGTAATAGGTATTAAAAGAGTATCTAACTATTTTATATATGTAGATGATGCCTCCCTCTAATTGTTTGATGTGCTGGGTTGAACTTAAATGCGCATTAAGAAAGTTTCATGGCTGAAGAGTATCTTGCAGTGTGGGTTAACCTAATCAGCCACAGCAACTAGTTACAACAAGAGCAACAAAAGTGACAGTAAGAGCCACTTGAAAAACAAGAGCAACAATGTCAACAACAATTTTGAAATTTAGCTTGAAGCGAAGCGAAGCGAGGCAAAAAACTTTTTGCATTTCATGTGTTTTTGTCATTGAAACGCGCTAATTTCCTTGGATAATAGTTTCATCCTCTTGCAGCTTGTTGTCACAAGGAGAAGCAAGACATCGTTGAGACCCTTTTGGCCTTCCAAGCCAATTGCCAGTTCACTTCCTGTTGCCTGTCGCCCGGTTGACATGTTGAATTTGTCCTCGTTCGTCCAAATCATGATGTTTTTCTAGTTGCGTGTTGACGATGTGCGTGGAATAAAAAAAAAAGACTCGAGCGGCTTTAAGTTGTCTAAGCCAAAGTTGGTAGCTCAAAGACCAAATTGATAAGCCCGTCGAATCTTGGCTGGCTTTTGCCTCAGTTTGGGGCCAGAGGTGGTGCACTCAGCCCGCGTGAAATTGTTTGCATCCCTTGGACATGTTTTATGACCGTCGTAGTAGTAGAAGATGTAGCTGCAGCGGGCGCATGTCATAGTCAAATTGACCATCTAGCCGAAGGAAATGCCAAAAAAAGAAGTACAACACAAACCAGCAACAACAAGGCATAAAAAATGCCAGAGCTACTGACCCAGACAGCAGCGTCAGGCAACAGCAACAGAAGCAGAAGCAGCATCAGCAGCTCAACCAAAACAACAACAAGAAGATCGAAAAATAGAGAGAGAGAGCAAAAAAGAGTGAGGAAGGGCAAAGGAAATGCAATGCGTCGAGACGCAACAATGACAATTGCAGCAACGAATTCATACACACAGAGAAAATGTATACTTAAAAAACAAAATCGGGCTAAGGGGGAAAATAAACTGCAAAATTATTGTAATACTTAAGACTCCTCATAAATGTAATAATTTGTATTTTAATATATTTGTATAATGGAATCGTATCTTTATTTGTTATTTTAAGTTTAAAATACTATTTTTTATTTCGCAAACATAGTTTGTTTAACGTGTAGAGCTCATGTTAAGGGTGCCAAGTCTTTGGGGGCTGCTTGTTTGGCTTGTTTATGGCTTGTTGAATCGTGCATGCGATAAAGCATTTATTTTTGTCGTCCGCTTGCAACTGAAAATAATTTTTATAGAGAGAAAAAACAAAGACAAATAAAATGGGCCAAGAAAGTTACACAAGGCAGATAAGTAAGCATGCAATCTAAATTGTTCGTGTTTCGACTTGTACAACAAATTATTAATAAAAATGTAACAACATTTTTCATGCAATTTTCCAAAGAATTTCATTAGTCTTGCACGTACATACATGTATGAAAAGGCTTAGACAGCCTAAATATTTTAATAAAAAAAAAAGATTACAAATATATATGTGTATATATAACAAATGATCAACACTCAGAGCTGTTGCGTTTAATCTTGGACTTGAGCCAATAGCCCCTAAAGGGCTATTAATCATTAAAGCCATCAGCCATGAAAGCGATTACTCATACATAGATGACAACCTCCCCTCCCACTTGCCCACTTCGTAGATTCGTAATTCCTTGTCCAGAATACGTTAGAGCAAACATTGCCTAATAGGCAGCCAAAATGGATCTAAACACAAAAGGGGACTCGGAAATGTGATTTGAGGCTGTTGCCATATTTGCTTAAGTGTTATTTCTGTCAGCTTAGTTTGGGCCAAAAACTATGCTACAATATATCGTTATATTTATCACATTTCATTGCGCTTATTAACCGAGTGTTTAGTGGGCCATGTTTAGTTACCATCCCTCTCAATCGTCTGTCCACTCTGGTTTTGCCCAAAAATTAATAAGATAACTTTTTGATTGGGAGAGAAACAGAGACACAGAATAAGTTGGATTACGGCTGTCGGCGAGTTGGCCGCAAAAGTTGTTTACTTAACAGTTTGGCTTAATTTGTTTTTATGGCTGCCATATGACTCTGGCTGCGGGGTCCTCATTTCTGTGTGAATCAGCAGATTTATTTGTATATGGTATTGTAGCTTGCTGGCTGCTAATTTGATTTTGACCAGACATATTCACAGAGGCTGTGGCATTTAAATATAGTCCAACTTAGGCACATGTTGTGCGAGTTAATTACCGACAAGCAACAGCATAAGGGGAGTGATTAGAGGAGGAGGGGGTGGGTTTGGGGCTGTGGGAAGTTTGGTTTGATCAATCTACATAAAAGAATAACAAATTTGTTTCAAGGCCTCGGCACAAAATTCAATTGCTTGGGGGAAATGCCATTTGGCAATTGTTTATTTTAAGTGGGCCGGCCTAGCGAACGTGACCCATCTGTGCGTATACGTGTGTATGAGAGTGTGTGTGTGTGTGCGTTTATTGCGGCTAATTAAAAACAAACAATAGCATAGAACAAAGTAGATGGCAACAACAATGGCTGCAACGAGAACAACAACAGCGGCAGGCATCTCTGCAAAGGCTGGCCAATCAAGTCAAAGCCACATTACACGTTACGTTACGTTACATTACGTTGCGTGTATTGTACCCCAACCACTAGCACATAAAACACATGAGCCACATAAGCCACATAGACGTCACTGCAGATGAGAAACTCAGACAAACATTTCTTTCGACATTTCTTTTGCCAAAGTCGTCGAGGAGGATGTTGGGATGGCTGGTGGACGTTCTTTTGTTAATGCGGCGCCATAATGAAACAATTAGGTTCAGAAAATTGGGTTACAGTTACAGTTGCCATTTGCTTGACAATGCAACAAATGCAAATGTTGCAAGTGCAAGTAAATAAGCTTGATATAAGGCAAATAAAGAACGATAGCACAACAAGAGAACATGACAGGAAGGCACAACGCTGCTGCCGCTGCTGCTGCTGCTGCTTGCCTTAAGCCACAAAAGACGATGCAAACACGAAAGGGGTAGCTGTGCGACAAGGAGTGACGAAGGGGGAAGGTGCAGAGAAAGTCGTAAGCTATGCTGCATAATGCCTGGGCCAAAAGCCTTTGTCCATTTTAATGCGCCAGACGACGATGTGTTATCAGTGTCAAGTGCTGCGCCCCAAAGTATGCTATAGAAATTGTATTGTTGCTATGTTGCGACTACTACAGTTACAACTGCTACTAACTGGGCTAAGCATTTGTGGACAATAGAAGAGAGGGGAGCTTGAATGTAGATGCTTAAGTATTGCGTAAGAATCAAATGGAGCTTGCTCCACTTACCTACTACTCTTTTTGCCAGAATGTGTTTGTAACTGCATTGAAACGAAAGTTGTTGTTGCTATTTATTGCACTAGATCAATTGGGTTGTCGCATTTAAATAGTCAATTTTATTTGCTTGAATAAATTGTACAAAAATAAGAAATGACTGTTGTAGAAGATTAAGTTAATTGTATGTCAACGACTTATACAAAGTTGGAATGTTATAAGTTTAATTTGATATTTACTTTAAACAATAGTCTGAATATTAAGTGTAAATTAGAAAAAGGTTATCAAGTTAGTTAAAATCAACCTACGAATAATATATTTAAGTTTCTGTTGAATTTCTTTTTAATATTTAAGTCATTTGTTTTTGTTTTTGTGATACAAAACATTTTTAAGACTTTAGCCAGCTAGAAATAATTCTGAAATATGTATAAACATTACATACACATACGCCATATATGGCACTGAGGCTTCATTTTGATGACCCTTATGACAACAAAATAATTTAGAAGTGCCTGAAATGTTGTTTATTTATCTATTTGGCTACTCGGCTGCTTTGCAATGTGTTGTGTTATGTTGTGTTTGTGTTCAGTTGGTTGCATGCAAGCATGGCGGAATGTTTTCATTAGATGTTTTGTCAACACATGTTTTTCTATGCAACATTCACACACACAACATATATATGTATGTGTTTGTTTTTTTTGTATACATATATGTTATGCAATGGGTCAGATTCGTTTCATTCATATGCAATACGATGGATGATATTCTGTTCGCTTGTGCACACAAAGCCTAACTAACTAGTAGTTGCCAAACCAATATCGTACCCAACACCTTTCGGCCAGTTGGCCGGCTGGCTGGCTGCCTGGGTGGCTGTTTGTTGACGTTGATTTTAATGCTGGCTGGTGTTGGTTTTGCATTTTATGCACTCATGTGTCATCAGGCGTGTGCGGGTGAAGCCAAATCATGAAACGAAAACACAGCGTTATAAAATTACGGCAAAAGGCCACACGCACGGCCGGATACCACTTGAAAAGCTAAGCGCTTGCAACCTAAACTCTTTTCAATTAGACCAAAAGCTTTTTTTATACGTTACTCGTTCAGAGGGGGGAAGTGGGGTTGAAAAAAGGTCTCTTCACATATTTTATTATAGTATTTTGTTTCATTTAATTAAGCAAATGTATTCAATGTTAATACAGCAACTTAACTGATTTATACGCCATGCGGGCATGTTGCCTGTTTGCCATTTACCATTCACCATTTACCAGTGGCCAAATTAATTTGGTAAGAAATCACGTAGATAAGCAATTAACATTGCGTTGACGCCCCAGTTGGAAAACAGAGCACTTCTCTCTCGCTTGCTGTCATGGCATAACATTCAGTTACAGGCCACGTACGTGTTGTGTCCATTGGATATTGTTAAATGCATAAAATACGCTGACAGCTTTGCAAATGCCGAGGCAATACGAATGCAGATAAACAACTTTATAGATACAAGTACTAGTTGTTACATATTGTTGTTAGGGGGTACAACATGGCGTATGAAACAAATATTTAGTACTTTTTCTAAGGCTGTAAGTGAATGCCATTTATTAAAGTTCTCAAATTCTAATTGCATATACGTTGGCGCTTTGCTTTCCAATTATAAATAAATAAATAATCTAAAAATAATATAAATTAAAATTAGCATATTTTAAATGTTATCCATGGTGAAAATAACAATAGGCCCTGTCGACCAAATGCAATTTATTATTTACGGCGCATTTAATGAAAGCCCAATAAAACCTATAAAATGTCCGGGCATGCAGTGCATTAGTATATACTATTTCCACCATCGAACCATTAAATAAATAACAGTGTATAGCCGAGTTGTCGCAATGTATAAAATATATAATAATAATTTCATAAATTCTAGGAAAATAAAGTCTGTCATTTTATTTAACTTTAAATCTTTATATAAATACCAACAAAATGATACTCTAAAACTTTACACAGTTCATTTTGCAGTCGAATATTTTGGTTTTTTCTTCAATATTTTTTGCAACCATTTTCATTAAATATGAGATCATTTTACAGGGCATAAACCGAATTTATGTGATTTGTATTGTTTAAAGCTTTTATTCATAATTATTATTCATTATAATTCATTTTCAACTATTTTTTTTTTGTTGTTTTGCCTGTTTTGGCCAGCGCTAATTTGTAAGCTCAGATTTGTAATTCGATTATAATTTTTGGTTTTTAGCCTTTAATGTTTTAAAGCTAAAATCCAATTAAATAACATGAGATTTTCTATGGATAAACTACGCCACACTACGCAATAGCTTATTGTTTATAGACTACACAATAAAATATATCAATGCAAACACCTGTAAATATTTTAGAACATGCCAAATGAGGTATTTAAATGTGGATTATGTAAAACAACATTACAAAAGAGATTTCATCTATTGAATTGTGTTAATTGTTTGTTATATTAATTTTTGGATAAGTTAATGCTTATAATTTTAGAATGACTAATTATTTAAACTAAGCTAAATGCTACTTCTGTCTTAGTTAGGCGAAGACTCAACTTTTCAGGTTTAACATTATTAAAGTGAATATTTTGTAAATTCATAAACTAGTTCAACAGCCAGAGAAGTTTGTTTATCTTTTAAGTTATTTGTGTTCTTTGCTTGCAAACGAAAAATTATTTGCCTGGTCACGTTTTATTGTTAATTTCAACAAATTTGTGCGAAATAATATCAAATTTAACGATGGCCCATGATGATGCAGGCAGTTTGTATATAAATTTTTTTTTTGTAGTTTCCTTTTGCTACTCTCTCTCTCTCTCTCTCTGTCTCACACCTCCTGCCTGAAGCTATGGGCCTGCCTGTCAATGACAAACAAACACACACACACATAAACGTTTTAAATATTTGGTTGGTAAGGCTCATATTTTTAGCTATAGGCCGATATGGGCTTTGTGCCTTTGTGACGCATATATATATATATATATATATATATTTTTTTTTTTTGTGCTATATATGTGTGTCCCCGCTTCCAATCTCTGGCTTGTTGAATATTTAAGCGGTTTTAAAACATTTGTTACGTATCTTTTTTGTTGTTGTTGTTGTTTTTGCTATGTATGTTGCTCTGTGTGTGTTTGTTTGCAGTAGAGTCTGCTACACCATTTTTATTGTTTTCGTTATCAACGCTCAGCGCTTTTAAAAAATTCAATTGCGGTCGGAAGTCGTCGCACTCGCATAAACTGCGAGCCCAACCAACTCGCCCCAGCGCTACCAACAGCCTGCCATTCAGCAACAATTTACATTTAAATGGCGATAAAAAAGTGATACGAAAAAAAAGCAAGAGAGAGAGAGAGAGAATTTGAAATTCTAGTCTAGCGTCTGTTTTGTGCCCCATAACAGAACTGGACCGCAATGATTCGGACCAAACTGGACCGGATTGGGCCACATCGCACCTCGTTTTAATGATGCCTGCCAGTCGACGTGTTCCATACACTCTGGTGGCAAGGGAGCTCTCACTCTTACCCATTTTTGCGCAAAATGCAAATTTAAATTCTTTTCAATTGTTATTGTTGTTGTTCCATTTGCACTTTGGCACAAACACTCGACGCCTTGGCCACACCAGCAACACTAACAACAACAAGAACTCAGAAACATACGTTAGATCTCATTCCCCATTGGGAAACCTTGTTGCCAGAGAGCAAAAGCAGCAGCAGCAGCAGCAGCAGCAGCAGGAGCAGCTATGTTATTGTCATTGTCCTTGCTTTTACTTTGGCTTTTGCGGTTTCGGTTGGGGTTTTTATTTTTATTTTTATTGGTACAAGACTTTTAAATATTTAATGCATGTCCTGACCACAACTAAAACTTTTCGTACCCTCTCTCTCTTTCTGGGTATGTAGAAAACATATGCAAAATAATGGAAAAATTATTATTTCAACAATTTGATGGTTGTGTGAATCTCAATGAAAAAAAGCTACTAAGACTGGAATTAATATAAAACATATTTTTGATTTATTTGTTTAAGGTCTAAGCAAGTCGTTTAAAATTGTTTTTGCGACAGTTTAAATGTTTATTTATTTATGCTGGAAGCTAAGTAAGTTCCTTTGACTTGGCGAGTAGATTAAACTGTTTGGCCTGAACTGTTGCAAAAATTTTTGCCAATTTCCGAAGTGACAAAATCAGATAATTTACAACGCCGTCAATCTCTATCACTGCCATTGCAGTTGGCTGGTCCAACAATAACAACAACAGCAACAAAATGGCGCTTGGAGGCGTGGAGCAAGCCTTTTTTTTTTGCACATGACTCGTGCCAGACCGATAAGCAAGTGCAAATCAGTTGCCAAACGCAATGGCTATGGGAGAAGAGAATGAAAAAAAAAGCACAAAAAACGAACAATTTGAAATCATTTGATTTTCTGCTGCATTTACTTTTGCGCTATATTTTCTATTTGCCATTTGGCCATCTTTTCTATAAGAATTTTATTTGTCGATTAACTAGTTTTAGCCACGTTGCTAGTGCTGTGGCCGGCCATTTCCCTGGCGCATTTGAACAACTGCCAAAAGCAGTCTGGGCCACGGCATCCATTCCTTGCCAAATGTGTTATCGGCTTTTGAGCAAGCTTCTTCCCCCGTTCCAGTTGACTGCAAATGAACTTTTTAGCTGCATGCGACAAATGCGCCGTTTGTTTGCCTGCATTATTGAAATCTGCGAATGTTGATTTGATTAATGAGGTCTTTAAGTTAAATACAAACCGTTACAATCAAAATTTTCGTTGCTTTAAAAAGTTATAAGTTTAACTCATTTATAAGGTTTCTATTGTTTTAAATTTAACTCAAACAAGTTTCAAGTCTGCTTCAAGCTACAGCTTAAACTGTCTGCAACGCATAAAAATTATATATTAAATTTACGACACTTTTGCCGATTCAAGTAGAAATATTCTTCCCTTAGCACATTTGCTTTTCCCTCTCTCAAGTTTGTTTCGAGCAAAATTTAGTTTGCGCTTTGAATTGTGCATCAGCTGCAAACTTAGCGGATGTGCCACGCCTCTCACTCAAACGCCCACACACACACACACACATAGATATACTATGCAGATGACACTAGTATAAAACAATAAAATTTGTGCATTGAGATGCATTTGAAGTTGGAGAGTCGGTTAGGGTTGGAAGCGAAATAGGGTAGGGGTAATGCGACAGTTTGGTAAATGCTTCGTGTAATTTATGCAGCAAAGCAAAGCAACTGAAATGCAAAATGCGTAAGGATTTCTGCAACCGAAGTGACGAGCCATGCAAATTGATGTTGTGCTTGAATATGCTACTCTTAGTATATTATGCACAGTCTAACATATGCCGATTAAAATCGGTTTACAAGTTGATGCCGCTGTGCAATGAAAATAGAAAATGTATGAAATTAATGAAAATTAGATAAAATTTAGTTAAAATTAGATAACAAGTACAAATATGGCCAGAAAATATTAGTTTACTAAAGAAAATTGGGAAATAATAAATAAATGTTCTCGAACAGCAAATAAATTGTTAGTTATAATTATAGAATGTTTGAGTTATTCCAATTGTTTGTCGACTCACAATGTTGGCATTCCAATCGATTTGCATTGTTGAGAGTTAATGAAACAATCCAAACGACACTGGAACTTGACCACAAGAATCCTAAATGGCCCATCAGTTGTTATGGTGTCAGTTACAATTTTGTGGCTTGTGGGTTTTATTATGATGTTTGGCTGACATTCTAACTGTGTTTAAGTACTATGGTTTGCTATTTGTGAGGGGCATTCAGAGCACCACACAACCTGGCGCAAACACACACACACTCTCTCTCTCTCTCTCTCTCTCTCTCTCGCTCTCTTTTTGACAGCCACTCAAGCTTGAAACCATAATGCAAAGAGCCGACAGTCAGTGTCTGCCACAGGCGAAGGCAAGTTCAGTTTTGTTAGGCAATGTGCCCAACTGCCTTACCGCCAATCAGCAGAGGGCCCCTCCTCGACCCCTTCCTCACAGTGGCATCTATCAAATTCTGGAGGAAGCACCAATTTTGACTGCCAGTCAGTCAGGCGAGAATCTGTGCAAGAACATCTTTCGATGAAGAAGAGAGAAAGAAGTGTTGCTGTAGCTTTGTGTTGACATGGCTTTTGCGGCATTGTCGCAGCCGATGTCTCATGTTGTTTGCTGCATATACTCAAACATGTGTGCCCCCTCATAAGAAGGTGGCAGCTGTAAGAACTTTGAGAGCTGACGGTGTCTGTCATTTATAATTTCGTTGGGTCTTCTTTTGCATGATACTTTTTGGCATTTGGCGTCAGATTCGCACTTGCAGCCCGTCGCTTAATTATGTGGGTCGTGAGGTGGCAAAAACTAGTTGACACTTTGACATGACTTGCTGCGCTAAGTTGACAAAAGCTGTGAACGATAAAAAGTGTAAGAAAGGTTAAAATGGGGGTGATGCGAGGGCATGTTGAGAAACATGTTAAGCCTAGACATGCAATTAGTTGAACATTGCGAATGTTCTTTAAGTAAATGATTATAAGTTCAGTGAATGATGACAAAAATGTACTTGAAGCAAAGGTTTATACTAATGTAAAACAATCAAATGTCAGCTACAAACTCATTCAAGATATGCTGAAGTCACTGTTCAATAAATTCTTCAAAGCAAGAACTAAATTTTTATCATAACTATTGGAACTTGATACAAAGATGAACTTAAAACGAAGATGGAATTCAAAAGTTCTCACTTTGATGACAAATTTACAAAATTACTTTTTCTTTTTGCATGTCATTTTCTAAGTGGATTCTTTTACGTTATTGTTGTGAATCAGAAAATAATTATTATTTGCATTGCCTGCTTGTATTAGTTTCTTAACTTTAGTCATCAGTTCTACTTTGTTTGGCAGTTTTTGTATTAGGTTTTATTTTTTGACATTCTTTGGCCAACAAGTGCCGCTGACAATAGTTGAGCTCCATCTATTCGCTTCTCTATCGCTCTCTCTCTCTTTCTCGCTCGCTCGTTCAGATGGAATTAAATATTAATAATCAAGTGAACTTTGCCAAAGTGACTATCATCCAGGCAGTCGAAACTTGCACTGTGCCAGTATGCCGACCATCAGGCATAAGCATTTATAATTCCTTCTCACTCAAACAAACTTCTGGTCAGAAAGAAATTTACTACTTGCAACAACAACAACAACATCAACTACTTACTACTGGCTATCGGGTAGCACAAACTGACAGTTTGGCGGACTTCGCCCCGCTTACGTTCTACAATTTGTTAATTACTGCACAGTGAACTTTCTCACTGATGATGATGCCTGGCCGGACTACTTCGACTATGAGACTTGGAGTTAATGCAGCTTGGACTTGAGCAAACAGCAGCAGAAGCAGCTGATGTTTCCTGTGTGCAATTCGAACAAAACAGAACTCGAAATTCATGTTCGTATCAAGGAGAGGAATGAAGGAAAGCGCTATCATCGTGTATTCTCATCATCAGTTTTCTTGTCATCATTGTAACATTCCTCCATTCACTCTGAGGCATTCACCATCTACCACCTTCCTCTCACTCACTTATGCGGTTTGTTTGTCTTGTTTGTTGTTGTTGTTGTTGTGCGAAGCTTGGTTATTCTTTTGTTTTCTGCATTTTCACATCGTTGTCGCCTTTTATGCAATCTGCTGCGTTTCATTCCTCTCGCATCTCGAGCAAACAATGTTGCCATGCGGCGGCTAGTGCCTGCCAAACCCAAACAAGCTTGAGACCGCGACCACGACGCTTCACGTTGCACATCGCAATTTTTCATTCCCAGCACAGCATAGAACAGGACAGGACAGGATAGGACAGGACAGAACAGTCTGGTCTAGTCCGAGGCCAGAACGAGCCATTGGTCTCAGCTTATTCATTACCAGTGCCTTTTTTGCATGGCCTGCACCCAAAAATCCAACCTCCCTGCATGTCCTCAGGTTCACCGAAACGCCTGCAATCGCTGACTGTACATCATCCATGCGCACGCTTTACGTCCGTCGCCACCATCCACCATCCATCGTCCGTCGTCCCTTGTCCGTTGTCCCTCGTCCGTTTGTCGTTGCTTCCTTCCGTTTCATTGCCAGTCGCAGCCGCAGCCCAGTATCCTTCCGCATGATGACACTGTTTTTGGCGGACGCCCGTTTTCCCAGTCATCGTATCCTGGCCGCTACGTTACCCATGCTGCTGGCCTCATTTAACTTGTAATTACGCTTGAGCAAAAATCAAAGTGGCTCAAGTTGCCAGCCATCCAACCAGCTAGCTAGACCGAAGCAAACCTACCTTAGTCTCTCCCCCCACCAATCCAGTTGGTCATCGGTTCTGTTGTTGTATTGTCGCTGGGCTACTCCTGGGTAGTGATGGTCCCACGCTTTTCTCGTTGGCAGCCATGACAACCGCAACTCCCTGTTTCCGTCTCCCCCAATTGTTAGTTGTTGTATTTTTTTTTTGGGTTTTTCCTTTTGTTGGCCGCCAATTTGAGCAGCATAAAATATTTAAAGTCTCGCTTGCCGCTGATTATTACCGCGCGTACCCTTAGTTTATTTTTATTTTTTGGTTTTTACCCTTTCCACCGAACTTTACTCCCAAAGCGACTGTGTGGTCTTCCCCAAGCGGCGTTGCGTCAGCTTGGGGACACATCGCTGGCTTCTTACAGCCACCTCTTTTATCCTATTCCAAAACACTTTTTGTTTTGTTAAGTAACTTTTTGCTCAATGTTAAATTTATGCCAAATTTGTGGCAACTCGTGCGCCTAACCTTTTTTAACATGTTCATTTTGGCAGTTTTGTTTTTCTCTTCTTTATTTTTGACTCTTTGTACAACTGCTACGCACTTTCGTTTCGGGCCAGGTTTCTTAAAACGATGTGCTGAATTGTTGGTGCGGCTTTTAGTACATAATTTATACGAAAACCTCGCCATAAACATCTTAAATTATGTGTTTTATGTCCTATAAGGAGCTAAACAGGTCTCAGGTGATAAGAACAATTCGGATTAAAATCATTTCTCAAAAAAAATAAAATAGAAAAAACATGAGAACTAATTATTTTAGGTAAGACGAAGATGAAATACTCTTGCAAGTACTTTGTTAAAGTTTTCAAACATAATTGAAATAAGAATTTTATACTTTATTGAAAATGAACGCTACAAAACTATGCAATAAATGTTGAAGAAAAAATCTGAATGAAAAATTGGCTTCACGATTGACTCTTTAACAATTAAAATGAGTTTAATTTCATTGCATCAAAACTCATTATTATTGAGACTAATGTTATAATAAAAAATAATTTTTATAAACGTCTGGAAAATTATTTAGCTGTCATAAATAAAGGCTTAAAACTTAATTAAAAATCCAACACATAAACTCTTGTAGCAGAAAAACATTTTTCAAATCATCTAATCGGTGTGCTCAACTCTCTTGGTCGGTCTTTGGTCGGAGCAAACATGGCTTAAGCCACAAATAATCGCAAGTGCTCTTATTTGCGCGTGCATGAAATGCGAAAACCATTGAAAGCCACTCATTTAGCCGAAAGCCTCCCCGCACCACCACCACCAGCGGGGTAAGTGGCGGCGACTACATCAGCCGCAATATAAACACATTTGGGTTTTAGCCATAATAAAGTTGCTAACTTTAGAAATGGGGCTGCAATGGCAACGACGACTTTAGCGATAGCAACCAAAATGGTGTGGAAATAGATGGATAGGGGGGACAGTAGGGGAACAGTGGCTAAGACCAAAACATAATCAAAACCGAATTATGTGCTTTAAATGCGTCCTTTTGCGTCGTCCTTATCGTCCTGTTCCTTTTTGTCGACAACACTGTCTGAAGTAGAGCATTCAAACTATCATTTTCCTACTTAGCCAAATGTGTGTGTTTGTGTGTGTGTGTGTGTTGCCAGTCGCCAACAGTCTGCCTAAGACACACACACATACTAATATATATGCATAAAGTAATTAGAAAAGAAAAAGAGTTGGTTGCAAAGAAAAGCAATTAGTGTCTCTCTCAATTTCTCTGAGCATAGTTTCGAGTATCTAACGCAATACAAATAAACCTACAAACAAGCAAACATGCATTTGTGTCTTTCTCGGCTTTCGCTGAGTTTCTTTGTCTTTTCAAAGGGGTGGCGACTGTCTAGATGTGCTGCAGCCCTGGCAGTCCTAGGAGTGATTAATACCGTTTGCCAAGACGCACACACACACACACATAAAAAAGCCAAGTTTGGCTGGCTTACAGCATTGATGCTGTTGCCTGGCAACGAAGTTCATCTTCAGTTTATTGGTGGCGCCCAAAGAGACCCAAATGCGAAAAACACCACATGTCGTATGAGTGATTTGAGCTGAGTTGTCTGGGTCGGTTGGTCGGTAAGTCGGTGCCTTCCATTAATGCCCCATCGATATATGTGTTTTGTGATGCAAACGAAAACAATTAACACTCAATAATACAATGAGTCCTGGTCAGAGACAAGCCGGCTCTTATACCGACATGTAGATAAATGTAGATAAACACAAAAGCCAAAGAGGATGGAATACCAATAGAGATGGAGAGAGTGGAGCGAACCAGACTAACTACACAAAAGTTGGAAAGTGTTGAAGGCAGGCAAAGTTTTTTCATCAACGAAAACATTTGGAAAAGGACAGCGAGGCGAACCAAGAGTAGTTTGCTGGTCAAGCGCCTCAAACTTTGATAGATGTGCTGAGAAAGTTTTTATTTTGGGCTCGATATTGTTGGAGGTGGCGGAAAAAGGTCAGTCAAATATGTATGTAAGTGCAAACAGCGAGCAACAAAGTAAATATCAAGTAAGCGCCTGAGGCGAATTCACTTCGCATTGGCTCGCAAAGTGGACACGACAACTAAAAGCGGAAGCGGAAGTTAACAAACGTGCAGCACACATACTCAAATATTGTGCGTGCGTTTGTGTTTGTCTCCTGAGTTGCCTGCTGCCTGATTGCTGCTATCAATCTGCTGTGTCCGAGTCACATTCGTTGTTTTTTTTTTCGGTTGCACCATAAGCAAACAATCCCTTCACCGAAGTTTTCTTCTTATTTTTTTGTTCCTTTGTATTATTAAAATACCCGTTATTTGACTCTTTTTTTTTTGTACGAATATACATATATCTGGAGTCCTTGATGTCAGTTGCCTGTCAGCCTGCATTCAGGCGTTTGTTTGTCAGTTTTTCCTTAACGGATTTTCCATTTTGTTTTTTACAGTTGATTTAGCGCGCCCTGTCTTCTCTCTTTCTTTTAGATTCGTTACATCACTATATTTCTACAGTTCTATTTTTGGAGAATTTTTCTAATTGAAAAAAATAAAACTACGCAAGAACTTTGTTTGACATATATTGCCGTAGGCCAAACATTTTAGTTTTTACGCTTATTTTCCCCGTGACTTCGTTTACGGCGCTTCAGCAAAATTAAAGAAGTTTTGCTCTTTCAAACTGCCTCTGGCTCAACAACCCGTTGTAGGCATGACAGCAACACTACAAAACATATAGACAATAACAAAAACATAAAATAACGCTGTACATATCAAGCGGCATACAAAGAAAGAGGCTCAAACCACAACTGCAACTGCATACGGCACCTGAATACAATAAAGGATTTAAGTCCTGCATATAATTGATAGAATCGACATGTTATGTCACTTACCAAAAGCAAAAAGCTGCATCAGACAAGAGCTGTTGCTATGCAAACGAAATTTAATTTTGAATACATATATATATATACATATTTGTTTTTTTTTTTGTGCAATGCTTGGTTAATGCAGGACAACTGCCGCACAGTCTGATAATATTAAAAACATTACTGGCCAGGCCAGTTTGCGACTCTCCACCACTCCACTCTAAGAGTAAACACAGAGCCGGGCTCTTCAGTTGGCGCCACGTTCGCTGCGCCTCTAAGTATGCAACAATAACAATATTTAAAGGTATCTGCCAATTTATTTTAATGGCCGCAATTAAAGTTAATTACTCGCGTAGACAAAACGTGCAAAGCGGCGCAGCAAAGACGCTCTCTACCGATGGCAATGGCGACAGCTACAGCTGGGTGCCGTTTTCGAGCTGTCGTTGAGTGTTAAGAATGGGCTAATGGGGAGAGGGGGGAATAGAATGGAGGTTCCCTTTCGTGGTGCTGGCAGCGCCCAATTAGGCATAATACGCTTGACTTGGCTCGGGCTCGGGCTCGGGCTCGACACGGTAAAAACTTTGGAGAGCCATCGTCGTCGTTGGTTGTGTTTAATTTTGCTAATGATATTATTGCAATTGACCCTATTTAGAATTCGACTGCGGCAAATGAGTCAAAATGAATATTTAGTTCGAATGTCGTTTGCAAAAATTAAAACAAACGTCTTGTTTAATTGGCTGAAATGTGATATGGCCAGATATGGCTGTGATAGCTGGTTATCCACTAAGCCAACTCGATCAATTAGCTCAAATGCTGCTCAGCTAAGCCTTTAAGTCAGCCTCTTGGCTAAGCATGATAGGCTCTGGCCTTATGTATGGCTCAGTTAATTGCAGGCGCACTTAAAGCACAAAGTCCACCCCCCCTCTGTTTAAGTAATCACAGCTGAACTTAAAGGAAAGGATGCTGGGAAGATGTGTTCCATCATTTGCTTTGACGCTGTCGCAGTGCCACTCCACATTTCACAAAGTGTTTACTTGAAAAGCAAATGTCTGAAATGAAAATTGTTTTCTTGTTTTCAGGCTTTTGCTTCATTCTCCTGCCTGCTCCGGCTGCCTGCGGCTGTCTCGGCCATCAGCAGTATTATTTTGCCTTGTCGCCACAGTCGACGACAAACACTTGAAAACAATTCCTAACAGTTGCAAGACGACGAACAAACGAACCAAACTAAATATACATAGTTATAGCTTAGAATGCAACCACAACAATAATGACTTTATGAAAAAATGATTATCCTGCCGAGCTGCCTGCAGTGTCCTGCTGCGCTGCGGTGCTTGACAGTGTTGAGCTAAGTCCCGATGAAGTCTATGAAAAGAAACAAGTTTAGCTCACAAATTATAGATTAACAAACATTTTATATGATGAAGAAAAAAAAAAAAAACAGTTGGAATAATAGGTAGATTTTACACAGATTCAACATACAAAGAAAGATATATATTCAAAACTTAAATTTATTGATATGTATGCTTTAAGTCAACGAATATATCTTGAATGTTTTGCCGAAATTGTTCTGACTTAGTTTCGTTATATTTGTGCAAAATTTAAACAATAATTTTCGGTTATTTTATTCCATGAAAATCGTGTTTCTTGCTTAAAATTCTTTACATTGAAACTATGCTGATCTTTTCCAATTTCGATGCAACTAAGTATTCTTTTTGTGAATTTTGTAAATTTTTCGCGTATTTGGTTCATCTCTAAAATCGCGTAATTTTCTTTTGTGGCAAAATAAGCAGAAAATCGCTTGCCAAAAATTTGTCAGCTAAGGAAATGGAAATGACCAAGCTAAGGCATGTTAGCACTAAAACAAGCACATTGTTAGAGGAGTGTGCACCCCCACTTTGACTTCCACCGCCCCTTTCTCGTTGTCCTTGTGTGCAATTCGAAAGGTAGTGCTGTTGTAGTTTCAGCTATTTACGTAAGATGACAAAAGAACGCGAGTAGTTGTGAGAGTTCGTCTGCTTAAAGCTAGTTCCACTTCGGTACACCGTTAGATCTATGGTAATGGCCAAAGCAAATCGTTTTCCTTGTGTAACTTGCTAGCCACTCTACCAACCGATATCTTTGGCTTGTCATCAGTAAGGCAATGACTTCACAGGCAGACAAAGACACAGACAGCAGGGGAAAGGGTCGAAATATTTGGTTTTCAGCCAAGTTATTAGAAGCTGCTTTTGGGGATGAATAGAATTGGTTGGTTTGATACTTAATTTGAGGGCCAAAAACGGATTTGGAAATGAAATGAATGAAAATATCGTTTTAATAAACTCGCATTTTCTTGTCTCAGTAACGACCGAGTCTCGATTTTCGATACACAGCGAATGACCGGTTTATTTACATTTAATCATTTAACTTTCGTCGCATTGAATTGATTTTAGTTTTGGATCAACTAAAACTCGATTCACTCACATAATTAGTAAAGATGATGCTAACAACTTCTGTTAATTATAAAGGTTTACTCTGTTCAAAATGAGATTAAATATGTATGTATGTGAAAAGGACAATTGAATGCATTTGTGGCATTCGCCTGACCCAGTCAAAGACATTTAGCAATGTGGCAAATAATATAAATAAAGTGAAATTGCAAAGCAAAGAGTTTTAAGTAAGCAAGGAAAATCATTGAAGCAACGAGCAGCCAAGGAGCAACCGAAGAGACATTTACACAAAATGGCTACAAAAATATAATTTCAAAATGGGATATGCCAGAGACAGAGATCGAAGGAGAAACTCTAAGGGAGCTGGCCCAACTGGCGCTGGGCAACGTAAACGAGGCGATGACTTACATAAACATTGGGACAAGCAAACAGCAGCAGCAGCCGAAGCAGCAGCAGCAGCAAAGTAAACAGAAATGACACAAACCATAAAAATCTAAACATACGAGCTTAAGCAAGTGCGACAGAGGCAGTGATACACAGAGATAGATGATACTGGGGGGATGGCAAGGGGATCTAGGCATTGGCATTGAGGGATGAGGGGTTTTGGGTGCAACTTAAACGAGCATCCGAAAGGATTTTGTGTACAATTTCCGTTTTATGACTCTCCAGAGTGGTAATAAATCTCACACAAAACTATTTCCGTTGCATTGGACCTGCTTAGCCCGCACGCTGACCCCCGCTATCCACCACAAATTTTCGCAAAAAAAGAGAAAAAAAAACGCAGCTAACATGCAACACTTTAGAATCCAGTCCATGCTCGATATGCTGCACATTATCTTGTGCGAAAATCCAAAATCCAAATCCAAAACCATTCAGTATAAATGATGCCCAAACTCAGTACCCAAACCGAATCCGACCGAGCTAAAGAGCGACCGCTGTCTGGCTGCGGTTTTCTGTGACCCCTTCCCCTGTTCCCTCTCATGGGCTATTGTCGGCCATTTCTGTGCTGCTGCTGCTTATGATTCGTCTGCGCCGCCATTTTGTTGGCTCATGGCACGTACAGCGCAAGGCTCTGTTGCACTTTTCTTTTTCGACTATTTCCGTTCGTTGTCTTTGAGCTGAGTGCGCTTTTAGTGTGGCATCCGTTCGTTAACACACACACACATACACACACACACACACACATACTAAAACTGACTCACACGATAAATTCTTTAAACTGTTGACAAATCAGCCAAATGGCCAAATGTTGTTGCTCGGAATTTATGAAGTACTACAAGTAATTGCAATAAATTTCATTAAATGCAAATTTCAAAATGATTTGCAAGTCAATTTTGTAGACTAATCAAAAGCACACTCAAATGCTTTAGCTTCCTTGATGTGTGTATGTGTGTTAAGCCTAACGTAACGACCGCGTCATAGACAATGTTCCTTTGGTTTTTGGGTTCATGTTCATCATTAACACAAGTGTCACGATTTGACTTTATAGAAAGCACTTTAATTTAAGCACTTGAATTTAATGCGCGTGGATTTTGCCTCCTTTTAGACAATTTTTGCATAATTTTGCGTAATCCTTTAGTATGGTGTGGCAAGGTTTCCTACATCGACAACAACTCCCTCTGCTGCTGCTCTACGCGGCGTATACGCAACTTGAAATTTCATTGTATTTGCATGGTTTCATATACATATGTCTGTTGTTTTTATTTTTTTGTTGCTGAATATTTTATTTAAGTTTCATTCGCATCTTTCTCTTTATTTTGGTTTTTTTTTTTTTGACTTAATCTAAGATGTTTTCATTTTGCCAGCTCAAGAAAAGTTTTATTGACAGTAAACGTGGCCGATGAGAAACTAAAAGTTTTCTAGCGTTTTGGAGATTTCTTCTCAACTCTCTCTCTGTCTTTTTTTTTTGGGCAACACATTTCAGGACTTTTGCTGTGATTCATATAAAACAAAGAGCGCAAATACGTTTTCAAATCGCAAAGAAGAAGAAGTGTACAAGTGTTTAAAAACTGAACTTTTACACGTGTCCGGCATTTGAGTTTGCCAATTTTGCACAACTGGTTTTGTATTTGGCATGCCAAATAGCAAATTCACTGTAAATATAGCCAATAATAATACGTTTTGTTATAAAAGTATCAAAATACTTTTGTATACAATTTTTTTTTTGTTTTTCTGCAAGAAATTCAAACAAACTTAACTTTTGCTTTGAAAGTGTTTACAGCACGTTTGGCCTCAAATACACACAAAATTCATACCTTGGCATATGCGTTTATTTTATTTTTATATAATTGTTAACAGTCCAGCATTTCATGTTTGCCTCTTCTGCAATTTGCTATTTGTTTTTTGCTATTCATACATTCCAACATATAATTGGTGAACAAATTTGTTCATATTGTGTCTGGGTATGTAAATTGCTCTTAATTGCCATAAATTCCATCCAATGATTCGATACTTTGAAAAAGCAAAAGAACTATGGAATTTTGTTTTATACTTCTATATAAATATATTATTATGAGTTTTTTTTTTCGATACAAACAGTTAAGGCACACAAAAATATATTAATTTTACATGCATTTATAAATATAAATTGAAAGCAATTATTTTCGCTGGAAATTCATGTAAAAAATGTGATTCCATACAGGTTTTGCAGTAACATAATGGATTGTTTCTTTTCCATTGACTCTTGTCGATCTGAATGGTTTTGTAACTCATGCAAACGAGGCTTTAATCAGTCAGCATTGTAACCTCATATCCAGTTTATACATTTTAACTAGAAAAGCCACTAACGAGCTCAATTTTAGTTTGCTCTGCTGTCAAAATATCAAACATCTAATTAAGTCACGGCACTGACAACTTGCTGCCCGCACACACACACACACAAAGGCACGCACACATGTAAAAAAGTAGAGACCTGCTAAAACTATGGGGCTGATGGGTAAAAGTGGTGATGCGAATATAGGATATGGATATGGATGTGCAACTGACTGTGGATAGAGGGATAGAGTTTCAACATGGATGTGGATCTGGGGCAGTGGCAGCCCGCAATGGGAGTTCATTAGGCGCAGCTGCGTCAGTTGAAAAATATACACTTTTTAGTTGAGGCTTGTTTTTTGTTGTTACCAGTTTTGCCATCACAGCCCGGTCTATGCTGCGTATGCGTAATTTATGCTACACATACACACACAAGTTGTCTGGCGGAGCCGTAAGCAAACATTCCATGGAGGGTTTCCCATGCTCAGACATTGCCAAGGTGTTTGTACAACTGCTAAACGAAATACTAATGCGGTAAACTGTATGCAAAAACCGTTTTAATTAGCACGAAAATCATTGTAACTCGTTAGGTTTCCGCTGTTGCCAAACACCCCACACATCTTCCCCCCCCCCCCATATTCCTTTACCGGCCAGAATTCAGTTCGTGCTCGGCAACCAGAGAAGCAAAAAACACCTCTCTATACGTGCCGGATGGGTGAAAGGTATGCAGATTGAGGGTCGTTTTTGGGTAGGCGTCCATCAGATAAACGAGAAGAGCTGGCTTTCCGTTCAGTTTTTATTTAGTTAGTCTGTGTGTGTGTGTGTGTGCGGGGAGCAGAATATTTGTTTGCATGCCCTGCAGAAGCTGATGAAGAGATAATATTGTGATCACGTTCGGCAACATGCTGAAATGTAAATAGTTGGAAGTACGCTCGCTCGCTCTTGCTCTCTCGCCCTTTCACTATCTCTCTCTCTCTTTCTACAGGTCGAATGCTATTTGCCACTCAAATTGTGTAATGTGAGCTGCGCTAATGAAACGTTCGTTAATCATATGCCGCTCGACAGCAACAGCAATTTCAGTGGCCTTCAAGTCAAATTGCTCATAAGCAACGTAGAGAGAGAGATAGTCTTAACGTAGTTGGAATGTTACAGCACTGGATCTCTGCGGCAGTCTCTGTTGCTGTTTGACAATGCCAAGTGCCAACTGCCAACACTGCAGCATCAAGCATACGGAACAAGTTGCGCAATATGTAGTGTGTGTGTGTGTGTGTGTGTGCATGTTAGTTAATTAATATTCCCGGTTGCCGCACGATTCATGTTTGCATTAATTTGGCAGGTAACTTGTCAACGTTCTTGTTGTTTTCGTTTTCGTTGTTGTTGTCTGTTGTTCTTCTGATGTGGATGTTGCCGCTACTGCTGCTATCATGCCTGGCTGTACTATATCTAACAAGCAGCAATCACACTTACACAGACAAAAAGAGAGCGAATCTGTTAAGCATTTGCACAAGGCCTTTAGCCATGTTAGCTGTATGTTCGTTGCTTGTAATTAGCAAAGATCGAAGTGATTTAATTACTTGAGCAAACTTTTAACATTGACTAGTTGGCATACTAAAACTTTGCCACATAATCAATGATGAACCAAGTGTACTGTCTGACATTCCAACATTATTCGAATATGCTATAACGTGCTCACATCGTCTAATCTCTCTTTCTTTTGAATCTTCCTTTTCTCTCTCTTCTGTTGTTTGTCAAGAAGCTAAGAACTAGCAGCAAAAAATTGGCCTTTTCAATGTGAAGAGTCAACGATGCAGCACTGTTATCATTGATGCCAAATGAATGTTATTTGAGTTTGCCAATTGCCACCTCCTCTAATAAGCTTCTTATTAGCGATGTCGAGAAGCAGGACCAAAGGTCTCGGACCTACATATGTATACATATGTATTTGCACATACATAATTGCCTTAAGCGGATGTGTCGATGATATCATTTCAGCCTTTTAACCCCCCTATTGCATCATATAAAAAGTAGTTGTACATTAATAAGCATGGACGACTTACACATTCTCTGTATAAAACATAACCTAAATGTTTAAAGAAAATAAATATAGGTTAATCTTTTCATGGACAATTGCGTTTTAAAATGCTTGCCAAAAGGATTTTGATCGACGAAAAACTGAAAATGCTGTGAAAGAGTTATATTAATTCATCAATTGAGCTGATACGAATCAAGTTTTTTATATGCGGAACAAAAGTGTAAATTTTTATTTATTTTCTTTATTTAACGATTGAAATTTAAAAAGCTTGCTTATTTATTTGTAATAATAACATTAATTTTTAAACTGTTTTTTATGTTAAATATAGATAATTTTCTTCCATTTATCCCCTAAAGGTTGATAGCCAAGAGCTCAATTCATGGAACTAAATTCGAGTTTAGAAATTAATTCTTTCTCAGAAGTTGGCCAGCTTGATTTCATTCACTTTAATTCAGCTTGTAACTTTGTCATTAATAATAAAACAAAGCATTTGAAATTCAAAGAAAATGTTTACGTTCTTAAAGTAAGCAACTTTATAGTCAGATCTAAAAGGTATAGGGTATTAAATAAAAAAACAAAACATCAGCTAATCAGGCTTATTTGTTTCTGTGCATGTATTGCGGTGGTGTAAGCGTGTGCAAGTGTGCGTGTGTGTTTGTATCGCTTGACTTTTTGGCAAACATGAATTTTATTAAAGTCGACATTGGGAGGGTTAAAACGATTGCGCATACGCCACAAATGTTCAACTACAGTCCAACTTTCGTACAGCGAATCTCAAGGAGACAGAAAAAAACTTTGTTATAGAGAAAACTCACAATGTAGAATGTGTTTTCTGAGTGAACCAAATTGCAGAGTTCTGAAATCGAGTTCGTTATATACAAATTCGTTATGCGGAAGTTCGTTTTATGGAAGTTCAACTGTATCTTAGCTGTTATCTCCTTCGCTCCCTGTCTGCTGCATCTGTCTCTTTTTAGCTTGTACGTTTTGTGGCTGCACATGTACAAGTAATCTAATTAGTTTTATGCTAATTAGCACGCGGCTTTAATTTAATAAATTATTATAGCGCATTATTTTGGCCAAAACTACGTGGAACAAGGGAATCAACTCCATCTCCAAAAACTTTTGACATGCAAATAATAGTCGAACCGAGCTAATTCGAGCAGCTATTGTGTTAATTGTCAGTGAAAAATAATTAGATCAACGATAAGCCAAGCTATAATACTAACATTGAATGCTAAGCAAAGAAGGAAAAAGTAATCTTGAAGTTGTGCACATAGCCATTTTATTTGGATATACAAATAGACAACAGGAATTTCTTGATTTTAGTAGACATTACATGCATTTAACTAGGCAAAGTTTGTTTAGAATTAATATTTTCTTTAAGTTAATTTTTAAGATGGAATTTAACAATCCACCAGCTAGCCTATGGCCGGAATTTAAGAAACTGACATTTCCATTTTCCAAACGATATAGTTTATGCAAAACAATTTGGATTTAAAGTTTAAAAGCACGACGCAATACCAAATCAAAATAGGTATCATTATCGATCGAGGCGCTGATCGAGGCATAATAGTTTTCAAATTCTTCCCTGGTAACCACACCATCTGGATTGGGAACACCGGCTTCGAAGTTTTTCAGGAATTCCAACAAAATTTCATTCTCCGACATTTCGCCGCTCTTGTACATGGGATGATCCTGGACTGAGTAGACATTCTTCAAGTCGGTCATTGTGATTTGTCCATCGCCATTGGCATCCAATTTGTCAAAAGCTTTGCCAATGATATTTAAACGAGATTCTCCCATTGGTGGCTACATTGATTCAATATTATTTTCTTAACTGGGTTACATTTGAGAACTACTTACACGCAATTTTAAAAGAAACTCGGTCATGTTTATAGTGCCATTGCCATCGGTATCGAAACTGTAATTGAAATTGATACAGATAATAATTCTTTATTATCTTTTCAAGAGCACTTTCACCTACCGACTGAACATATCTTCAATATCCGCTTCGTTAATGTCAATTTTCATGTCCAGGATACCCTTTTTAAATTCTTCCAGATTGAGTGTCTTGCTGCCATCGTCATCCATAACGCGAAACGCTCTGAAATTCATAAGTTACCACAAGAAATGTAAATCAAAATAGTTGAGACAAAAAAAAATCGTTGAGTGATCTCAAAATTTTGATATACCCTCTTCTCCACTACTTAATAAACCCATTTGAAAAGTATGTTTTGAAATCTAATCAAAAAAATGGGTTGCGATTGATGGTTTTTCAAAAAGAAAGAATGTGAAGTGAGTGTTGCAGTGCGTGGATTTGTGCTGGGAAATGCAATGAAAGGATTGCATTTTCCAGCTGGCAAACAAACAAATTGCATAAATACAAATAAAAATACAAACACAGATGGTCAATGCGCATAGATACAATGAGCCTGCCTAACGGTACAATCAAACACACAGGAACGTATGTACCTATATATATTGAAGTTGCGAATTTGTTCAAAATGTCTATATGCTCAAAACTGAAAATTGTTAACAGACTTGCCTGCCAGTCGGACACTGAGTTGAAATTGAAATAAAAACTAAGTGAAAATAGGGTTGTGGGAGGAGGGGATGGGGACTAGGTGTTGTTGTTATTTTTCCTGAATAGGTTTTTTTGGGTGCAGTTGCATAGGGAAAAGGGAAGTGTTGGAGTAGTGGGGCGGTACAAAAACCAGAGAAATCCAATTATGTTTGTTTGCATTCAGTCAGCGATTTTCGCCACCTACCCCTCGACCCCAATCCCTTGCGCCCCTCTGTCGGCGGCACACCCTTCAGCGGCAGCTGGTTGGATAGTTTTTTTTTTTTTTTTGCTGCTTGGCAAACACTTGGAGGAGCTTTTGCAATGTTAGTTCAACATGCACTCGACATATTTGCTAGTGCCTAGGTTGAGCTAGAACACATCATAATCATCATTATCATCAACCGTATTATCATCATCATGATCATTGTTGGCAGGCCGAGTTTATGGAAAAACACATCCTTCAAATTGGCCATCTCACAGTGCATACTTGTTCCCTTTCAACGATTTCATCGTTTTTTAAAATATCCAGCCTGTCTGACCAACAATCTCTCTATCACAAGTTCATAGTGTATGCGTGTATTTTTAGACCGCACATTTGTTAATAAATATACAGCCCTTTTTGCTATGAGTACGAGAGTATGTTAACAAGAGATGTGCAACAGCCAAAAGTAAAAAGTGAACATGAAAGTACAGCGAACTAAACCAAGCCGAAGATTGCATACTCTTGCAGAGAAAAATATTTATACGTTTCAGAAGTGATTAACAAAACTAAAATGTCTCCTCCGATCATACATACTTTATGGACAGTGTAATGTTTTTTTTTTTGTCTTAACATGTTTTGCTCTATAGTTGAACTTCCCGTTGTAAGAGTATACAAAAAGCCACAAACATACATTGATATAAATGTATATATATATATGTATATATATATGTATATATATATATCTTTTTTTTTGAGCTAACCACAAAGGCACAGCCATAGTAACTTTATGCAAACATGCCACTCATGGTTGCACATTGATGCCAAGAATCAGCATCAAAGTGCAGAGAGTCAGTTAGAGAAGTTAGGTTTAGTGCAGCATTGTGAGCATTGGGGACTTGTGTTGCATTGTGGACTCACCTGGCAAGACCTAAGATGCCGGTGGCGCCACGGCTCAAACACTGCAGGCGCAATTTGTAAATTGAGTCCTTTTCAAGCCCATTGGCCAGCTCGCGTCTCGATAGGTTCTTCAGCTCTGATTCCTTTGAGAATGGGTCCTGGCGATGCATCTAACAGAGAGAAAGTAATATGAAAGTAATTCAAATCATTCGTTTATAATAAAGTGCACTCTAAATATTCAACGTTGTCAAACAATATTAGTTTTACTAATACTTGTTGAATATCCAATATGCCCAAGAGTTAATATTATCAATAATCAAATATGTCAATGGGCTATTAAATATTAAACTGGCACAAAAATCAATAGCAAGTGAACAAAGTATTAAGAAAATATAATTACTACTATCAAAATATCTGCAATTAATAATAAGATTTTCCTAGAAAGCTTTTTAATTATAATTCAAGTACATAAGTTTCAATGTACATGTTTCACACACCATGCCATCAATCTGTGTATTCTGTTATATTTGCTTACTAGCGGAATTAATTAAATTCTGTATTTTTTTTATTTCCTGATGCTGTTGTTTTATTTGGCGAGCTGACGTTTTGACCTGCGGAGCAATCTCTGCAAGTTCGTTAATACTTTGCTTAGTTACCTCGCATAATTATGTCTATTATGACAGCGATAGCCGTCAGCTATTTATGGTTAAGAATTGAGCCAACTCAAAGCAAGAGTTAGGGTTTGTTCAGCTCTGTCTGTCTGTTGCTTACTCTTTAATTGTACTATAGAGTAGATGCCCAAATATGTAAGAATTACTCATTCAGTATCTTTTCAGTTGATTATGGCGCTTTAGTTCACGCTACATTGCGCGCCGTTGACTTTTGTATTCATTTTACTTATAAGGAAGAATGTTATTTAATTGCTTATACTCTAGCAAATGAAAATTGTTTGCTTTTAAAGTCTTATAAAAGTCATCAAAGTTATCTTTTAAATGTCCAAGCTATAATTTATTAAACAGCATTTAAATATTTAAAGTGATAGAATTTAAGAATGGATGTTGTATTATTAACAGCTGTTTTTAAAGCACACACACGCACATACATTTTGTAGAATATTTCGCTATTTCCCACACACCTCCCAAATTGTTTTAGAAGCCACTTTGCTCAATGAACTGGAACCGCTTGAACTCTAACTAGTTGATTAGTGCTTCAATTGAAGCGCGTGTGTGTGTGCTCGGTTAAGTGTGCCCGTTCACCTCAATAACTCATGCATGACAACACAACAACAATTGTGGCACACATTCATCGATATCACATTCCCATCAATAGCTCGACATGTGCTGCAACAGTAATTGTGGCAATACTTTAATATACCACCAAAAAGCCCAACATTAAGCCAATCGCTTAATGTCTCTGTTCAAATTATTTGTACTTTTTCTTATAACGTTTATATATATCATAATAGATAAATAGAAATAAATCATTGAGAACATGCGAGATAAAGAGAAAATATTGACAAGTCATTGAATTGTATTTTCTGTCATTGGACTAAGCTTTGTTGTTTGTTTATTGATTGGACCATTACCATATAAAATGTTCAGACACGCAACTGTCAATATTTATATGGCAACTTTGCTGCCCAGTCCCCAGTACCAGGGATATAATTGTGCTACAAGAGACGGGGTTGTTTTTGTATTGCGAATTTCATTCTATGCCTTTCAATAGTAGTGGAATAAAATTATAATATTTTGCTTACATATCACTTTTGCTATATGTATAATTAAATAAAAGGTTAAAACATTTATCAACAAATGACAGCAATATTAGTAACAGAATATTAGTTTTTCTTTTGCAAATTGTTCATGTTTTAATTATCCTTTATTTGTGTTGAAAAACCATTTTTAAAATCAATACTGAAATGAGCTCACTCACATTTGAGAGTTAAGCAATTGCTCACTGACTAACTGATGGCCCTCTTAGATAGTCAACTACAACTGTCCTGTGTGCTGTAAAGCTATTCAAAATGGCCCTAATTAGTATGCCCAGGTGGCACTTTAGTACTAACAATATTCTATGGTGATGCGTCATACCCAAGTACGGGTTAAGTTTATAATGGTCATGCTTTGCAGTGACTGCAAAACTGCAAAGCTTTTGGGATGTAGCAGGCAACAGCAAGCTGATGGCTGGCAACAAATTGCAGCTGCAGCATCCGAACAACCGTTGCAACAAAGCTCTCAACCGAATGTCAAGGTCAACTGCTTATCGATTTTTCCAAAGATATATACTATAGATAGCAGTGATGCCATAATGCAGATAAATGTACATGCATGAAAAGAAGAAGATACGCCAATAATAAAAAAAAAACTATGATGGGGAGCTGAATAGCAGAGCGTGAAAAATAAATTATTGCTTTATTGAGGGTAAACAAAAAGACAATTTAACACGTCAGCAGGACGCTGGGAAAGTGGATATAAAATGGTGAGACGCTGCTGACATCGACTTCGATGTCGATTTCGACATGGACATGGACAAGGATATGGCGACAAAAGGATATATACGCAGAGTGCGCTCGCCACGACAAAATAAAGAAAATAGGTCACGTTCAAAGACAACATCGATTAACCATAAATTGCGAGTTAAGCAAAAAGCAACGAGCACACACCAGGACACCGGGACGCCAGGACACATCACGCAGAACAAAAAAAGTAAGCGAGAGTTGCGTGGCCGAGTTTAAGCATGATTTGTGCGTGTCTTTATGACATGAAACACATATTCCCCATTCGCGCGTGTGTGTGTGAGGAAACAGATACTCTCAAACAAACAGATACAGATAAAGCTGCAACTGCTGCTTCACTTACAACTCAACAAACACTAACACACAACAGTGGTATATGTATTTGTGGGACGGCTCCCGAGCGCCTGTCACTAACACCAGAAGCTGTCAACTGGTATAGAATACGCCAACACAGCAAGAAGCAGCTGATGCTGGAGCAGAAGCACCAGAAAACTGACATTTTGTTGCCCAGTGTGTATGTGGCACAAAACTTTCACAATAATTAACAGACATGTCGATTATTTCTTGGCTTATATACTATACAATATATATTATACCTTGCTTTCTGTCACGAATTCCGCTTGTTCCTGTGCGTTTGGCAGATGCTTGGTTTGTGTTTGTGTGTTTTATTATTATTTTTATTTGTTCCGAAATAAAATATATATATTATTCAAGTTTTTTCTCTGACAATTCAACTTTGCACGCAACTAGCACGTGTCGCGTGTGCCGAGCTTTGGCAACGAATGCGGCTACGAATGTTCCAGACGCTCTGCGCCACCCAATCGACCAAGCAGCTAGGCAGCCAGCCAGTCAGCCGTTGCCGTTACAGCTATAACAGCTACGCTCGATATAGCTATGTGTTGTTGCTGTTGTTGCTGTTGTTGCCTCACCCAGTGCCATAAGCGGCGTCCTTATGAAAATGAAAATAATGCTGGCAAAGCGACAATGAAAACAACAGCTGGGCATTAAAATGCCGAAAGCTCTTGGGGATACTGGGTGACCTAAGAGATACCCTTTAGGCACAGCAAAACTATATGAATACTTTATTTATCAATTAAGTTGTATAAACTTGTTCATTAGTTAAAAAGTACTCGATAAATCTTGAACCATAGAAAGGATGATGCTTTAGCTTCATATGTTAGCTAACTTGTACTTGCCCATAACGATACGCTTTTGAAAACATTTGTATGAGTGCAGGGTGTATTTAAAAAAAAAAGCTTAGTCAAAGCATTTGGCTGCCAATAGTCAAAATGCATAGCTACATTCTCAAGAGCGAGCTTTTGAGCCTTGCCGCCTTTTTTGTTTAGCTACATTTGGTTGCGCACCTTTTTACCGCCTTCTTTACGAATGTCAACAAACAACTTGGCAAGGTGGCGCAGGGTGGCAAGGACTTTGTGCTGTTATGGAGGATTTGGTTTTTATGGCGTGACACGGCATTATCATTACCGTTTTGTGGTGTCGAAGTGCATAAAATTTATACGCTCATATCATGGCCCCGTTTTGCCAAATTGATGTTAGCTTTATGAGTTATATTCTTTAATATTACAACTTTTTTTGCGTTAGATTGCCAGGTAGAGATTTGTACCTAGAGATTTGTGCCTACCTCATCTTAAATTTTAAATTTTTGGGTATCAAAAATTGTATTTTATGTTCAGTTTGTTTTACTGTGAACTGTGAATCGACAAAAACTAATTATATTAATTGAGTATCTGTTGCTTTTGCAGCTTATGCACTTTGTTGCCTGGGGTGATGGAAATATTTACCTTCAAATGTTTGCTTTTAAAGCTTGCTTTTGCCGACTAATTAACTGTTCAAATGAATATTGTAATGAATTTTGGTTGTTTTTTTATAACATCAGTCGAAATATTTTCTTAGTAGTAAATTTTAAAATGAAAATGAGACGGGTTTTGAAAAGATCTGCTGATAAAGTTATGAACACGATGATTCACTAACAAAATGATTACGGCTTGAGTTCTGTAATGATACTAATTATTTCTTACAAATCCTAGGTCTTATATATACGTACAGCGTATCTTAAATTTTACCTGAAGTGGTACATTATCACCAGCAGATGGTCATGATCTTTGTTTTATTTAGGTATATTTGTTTACCTTTATTGGTTCTATTTTTACCAAGAACCAATTACTGCGGGTCACTTTACAATCTAAGCGACCCATGTGCAAAGTTTTTTTTATTACTTTATTATTACTATACAGGTAGCTGCAGTTTGGTTCAATATGTTTATGGTATTGCCGAGACCCAAGTGAAGCTCGGTGAACATGTTATATATGGGAGATCTTAAACAGGATTCTTGATTGATAAGTTTTAAGCTAATTTTTCAAGCATCGGAACATGGTTCATAGGATCTGGTATAATAAAACCGAGGGAATGAGTTAAAAGCTAGGTAAAGTTAAGTTAACCTCTTAAGATAAAAATTTACAATTAAACTTTTATGACAAAAATGGACTTTTGCAATTTAGAAGTAAAGTTAGTTTTTAACTTTACCTTTTCTTATTGTCTGTGTGTGTTTTTGGCGTAAGTAAGAGGAATTGCTTCATCATAGAGCATTTTTCTAGCTTGATGTCCTTGTATCATTTTGACGCGTGTGTGTCTTCGTTTTTGAGATTCCCTTGTACTCCAATGTCCTTTGCTGTCAACTACAATTTTTTTAAATTAGTTATGCAAATCTTTCAACTTTTACAAGCGCGTCCTTGCCACGCAAAAATCACGTTTAGTGCTGCTACCGCTGTTGTCACTGGTGTTTGGCTGCAAGTTTTGGTTTATTTTTTTTTTGAGAAAAATTACGCTCAAAGCCTGACATGAAGTGACAGACTCAACACTGATATCAACACACACAGTCGCACAATTGCAGAGTCTGTGGCTTGGCCAGCACTCACTCATAACGAAAAGTCGCGAGTGTTAGTGTCATGAAGGTCTTCTAAAAATCCATTTGTAGTGCGAGAGCTGTGTGGGTAGTGTCCTGGCAGCCATTAGACAACAATGTTGCTCACCCTCAAACTGACTACTTGTCGCCTGGCTGATTCCACAGACGGTCTTGTCCGAGCCAACAATCTGAATACCTCTTTGCCTGAGTCACGTCAAGTGCTCGCAGCGCTTATAAAATAAATAAAATTTATGCTGTGACGCATTATTGCCTTGTCTTTTGTTGCCATTCACCCAGCAGGCGAATCTTTCTTCTTATTCTGTTGCTCTGTCTGTAGTTGTTTTTGTCTTTGTTGTTGTTGTTGTTGTTTTCGTTCTATTTAAAATATGACAAATCGTCGGTCAGGTAGTGGGGCAAGAGCAGCGACATCGCGGGTACTCATTTTGTGGCACTGATAAATTTGTCGACTATAAAAATGCTCGGCAAATTTCAAATACACTACAGCAGGGATGCGTTCAGTCGAGTCTGGACTTGTTAGATATGTATTTGAAGAAAATATGTAAATGCGATTTAGCAGTGCGGAAAATTAAGTGCAGCTTAAAATGCTAATGGACATTGAGCAATGAAAACATTAAAATCTTAACGTCTTTAAGAGATTCACACAATTACAGTCTATATAAAACTTTTGTTTTCTTTTCACAATACTCGCACAGAGATTATCTTTATTTTAATAAAATTTTACAAAGCGTCGAAAGTATTTATGAATAGCCTGAAAAACTTTTCAATAAAAGTAATAGTTAAATATTTTCATAAATAAATTTTGTGTTTAGTTTTTTTACGGCAGATGTGGTTCACTTAGACTTAAAACATTTTAATTTGTTCTCCTTCGAGTCTCGGACATTGGCTTTCATTGGAGTGTTTGCATTAAATAGTTTTTGAAAGTTGAAATTGCTGTTAGACCATTAAAAATTGTTATAATAATATCCAAAATGTAGTTTTTTGTGATAGAGAATTTACGTTTCGAGCTTTAAAGCCACAAAAATCGCATTTGTTATTGTAAATGATAAATATTTTGCTGGCTTTGCTTTTGTCTGTACCTGAGTCCTTAAATGTATGCGTGGCGGTGGCAAGGACAAAGGCATTGCCGTCCAGCATTCTAGCCAGTTCATTATTTATGAGTGTGTTGGCATGGAATTATTCTTAGTCTTTATTATGGCAACACTGCGTTGTGCGACAAATGAAAAGGACTTAGACTGGTAGGGACTTAAGTCCTTTGTTACCCCCCTCTCTCTCTCTCTTTCTCTCTCTCTCTCTCTCTGTGTGTCTATCGGCTGCTCTGCTCTAAATGCTCCGGCGTCTAGTGTGCAAATTTTGAGATAACTGTGTGGGTAGAAATTTTGTACTGTTGCTGGGCCATG